>OY998270.1:49998131-51323131 GCA_963922045.1 Persicaria maculosa
TGGAATATAACACAATATAATGGTGTGGATGCTCAACTATTTACTATTCTTCGCTTCAGTTCCCCCAAAAATGTATTGAGATTCTTTAGAACAAGAAAGAACCCTACTTGAAGAAGAAATAAAAGTAAAAATCTCTTTTCACTTTATTAGATTGGCATTTTCAAAATTTCTTTGTCATTTTGAAATTAATTGCAGCTTCTGGTTGGAGAACAAACAAAAAAACAGATTTGATATCTTGCAGTTCGAATGGAAACTTAGTGCTAGAACCAACCCTCTCCAAGTCGATCGGGAATGGAGTCGAGTTCCTCAAGCAGTCAAGCACCACCATTCTGCCAAAGATATTCCATGACTACGAGTATGCGGCCTTTGCTTGGGTTTCTCAGCGTCCGATACTTGGATGAGTTGAGATGAATTTGTGAAGATTGAAGAGAACTACATATGCCAACAGGTTTTTATCCCCGAGTCTAAATGATGACAACAAAATAGATCAATGTTTGATATTTTACAGAACATAGGGTGCAAGTTTCACTGTTCCATTGATGAAACCATGATCTGGTCTTGTGCTTTTTTTTTTTTGGTGATGGTTCTGATCGGAGGTTGTTCGTTTTGCAGGTGATGATGCTGAATGACAGGATCCAAATCACCATATGACTGATTTGAACACAAGTTCCAAGAGATTGCCCACGGGTAAGGGTGTGGGTAACCCCTCGGACCCATCAGATCAGTCTTGGGACTCAGAGGGTCTAGACCCATGGCCATGTCTAGCAAGAGGGTTAAGGGACAATTGAGGTAACCTAACTGTGCATAGAAGAAGACGCGAAACTTAACCTCCCACGAAAGGAACAAAAATAACAATTGATTTACATTTACACAAAACCAAAGAGAAAAGAGCTGGGAAACAATATACATACACTACAACTGTTCACTGACTGGCACTTGGCAGGAACAATTTACCTAGGCATTCAACATCCGCAGGTAGTCATCAATTATGGACATTGCAGAAGATCGATAGCCAGATCCAAAAAGGTTGTAGTGATTGAGGTAATGGTATAGCAAGTACAGGTCTCTCCTTTGATCAAATCCCGGTTGTTTAGGCATCACCTGATAGAACAAATGTGGGAGCAAACAAAAAGTAGTATCAAAGGTTCTATCATCTTCCTAAGAATCAAATAAGGGAAACGAGATTCACCTCAAAGTAGGCGTTGTAGAATGACCCGCCAAAGCTAGCACACCATGACATTCCGAATTCTGCCTCATTGTGTCCATCTAAAAGTAAGGAAGATATGAATGAATGTCAAGGCAGTAACAAGCTGGATCAAGGATTCCTAAGCACGAAAGTCTTACAGCTAAGACTTACAGTAACAAGCTGGATCAAGGATAACTGGCTCGCCATTCTTGTCGTATGTAATATTCCCACTCCATAGATCTCCATGTAGCAAGCATGGTTCTATCACGACATTCTCAAAGAGTGACTTCATATTTTTTACTAGCCGATGTCCTGAGAAACAATATATTTTGTATTGGAATTTATCATTTTCATCATGGAAGAAACAGAATGACGCTTTCAGGAGTTTACACCAACGGTTTATAGTCTGTCACAGTGATGTTATATGAGTCATGAAACAATATGCAGCAACATCACCTCTTTCATAAATAGACGAATCTCCATACCGATCTCTCGCCAACTTCAACTGGTAACCTAGTCTATGCTCCGCATAGAAATCCACCCAGTCAGACATCCAAGTATTCTTCTGCGGGGTACTGTGTCGGATATTGAACTTGGATTTAGCACAAACGTTGGAATATGATTTAGTTAAAACAATTTGGTAAGCACTATCTTACTCTGCACTAATCAAGCATAGAAGAGAGAAGATGGTACCTTCCAATTGTATTGTCAACATCAAAACCAAAGCCTTTTTCGGATTTGCCAGCTTTGTGCATTTCCGCCAACTTTCTCCCTAGTAAAGCCTGTAGTTCTGTATTAGTTTCGTTCAGTTTAATAAAGGGCTCTTACAAAAGAATAAGCAACTAACGATATAAATTTTTTACCTGACCGCTTCTAGATGCCCCAAACTCGATGAATTCCATAATTATGTAAGAACCCCCTGTAGGAAGAGGTCCAACCTACAATTCTTGACAGCTATTGCACTCAGATTTTATGGATACAGTTAGAATAGATGAATAGTAAAGGGCTACTTGATACTCACACACAACACTAGCTCACCTTATATGGTCTAGGCACACGAATCGTGTTTGTTTCATACATAAGTCTCAAGCCTAGAGCCTCTCCTTCGAACATTGATGGTCCTATACTCCTACGCCAGAAAAAAAAAAAACACTCTTAAGTGGCAAACCAATAATACTTTGGGTATGTTCGGCACAAACTAATTCGCAGTAATAAGCTCATTATCAGCACAAACAAGAATCTCATGAGCAATCAACACATTGTGCCAAACACATTCTTATTGAGCTTTTGTGTTGAATTGCTTGATCATGGGTAAAGCCAATCACAAGAATGAATTTTCAAAATTGTTCTAACAAACAATTATACAGCCGAGCCATGATTTGAGGCCAGGAAAACAAACCTGTTAGTTTTGACAAAGAAAGAACCAGCATCAGTGTCATAACGGTTGGCAAGATTAATACAACCACCGCCTACAGAACCTATCCTTTTGATCTCAGTAGCTTTCCCTTCGGTTAGAATCCATTCACGAACTGGATCTTCAGCCATTGCCATAACTGCCCAGCCACCCAAAAACAAAACAAGCTTTTTCCATTCATTAAACTGGTCTGAGGCCAGCAAGCACCACCCATGGCGAGTGTGACATAAATTCAGCAAGCATGACAACACTTCAATTGCAAAATCAATGACAAAAAGAGAGAGAGAGAGAGAGAGAGAAATAAAATTGAAATGCAAATAGAATGAAAGGCTGGAAGGGATATAGATAGATGAAATCGGGAATGAAATTAGGGTTTGAAATAATCCCAGAAATCGGCACCACTGTAAATGAAAAGCAAGGAAGACGAATCAGGTGGCGGTGAGACAGAGGCTTACCGGAAAAGGGTTTGCGGGATGAGAAATGAAGACGGGGAGTAGCAGACAGATTGAAGGATCCTCCTAGAGAGGGAAAGAGGAGACCAACGCCCGCCACCATTTCCTCAATCCTTATCCTTTGTGCGCTGTAGGTTGGGTTTTTTTTTCTGTGTGTTCGTTCGCTCCCAACGATTAAGCTCGAAGTGATCCCAAAATCGACTTTTTATTCCGGTTAAAACCCTTTCAGGATAAAAACAGAAAGTGAACTGAATTTGGGAAGAACCCGGAATTTTTTTTTGACCACGCCCTTAAACAGTATCATGGCAAGTTGCAGATTGTAAGAAATACAGTAGTATACTGCAGAAATGTTGGAATTAGAAATAATAGATCAAGAGGGTTGAAGACACCACTTCCATCCGAACACTAGGTGTTAGTGTTAGACCTGTGTGACTCCGAGCTTGTGAGCTAGCAGTGAGGCGACAGTGTTGCCATCATCGCTGTAGTTTCCGATGATGAAATCAGTTCACTAGCAACATCCTAACAAGTAACAACACCGCGGTTACAACATTGTGTTTTTACCATAGTGTAAGTCTTAAGGTAAGGCAAGACTTCAAATCTAGAGATCCATCTCCTCACGGTTCCCTGCTCGGTTCTCAATGGCACGCGAAGAACACGAGAGTGCTCAGTCCTGAACACCTTTTCAAGCATCTCTTACTAACAAATGTTGCTTACGAGAAGTAAACACACACTTAACCTCCGCTGTCAGGGTAGCCCAAGACATTGTTCTGGCCTCTTGAGCAAACTGGCCATGGGGAGAAAGAATGACGACGTTGAAGACCATGAGTCAAACAGGTCGAGGAGCAGTTAGATCATGTCTGAAACTCGCCCAGTAGAACTCGTTACAGTGTGTGTAGGTTTTGAAATCTGTCGTACAATATCATCGCCTGCAAAACACACAGCCACGAGATCATGGATTCGTCAACAGAGCAGTCAAATGTGCACCCCATGATCGGTACAAGATCAACATTGTTCTTCAAGCCGAAGCTGCAATTAATTTGAAAATGACCCAAAGAAATTTGAAATTAAACAACAACAATAAACCCAGTATATCCCGCACATAACGGGGTTTGAGGGTATAGGGTCTAGTTAGGGCTGGGAAAATTTCCCACGAAAACCATACCAAGACGTGCCAACCGAACCAATTAAATTGGTACAGTATATCGAACCAATTGTCAGAAATCGGTATGGTAATGGTAATTAAAACAGAAAAGTTGGGATTACCATTACCAACCGATTTCCAATCGGTTGGTACGGTAATTACCAACCAACTATTACCAATATACAATTAGTTTTTTTAATTATTTTTTAAATCATATTTTAATTTTAATTATTTTAATTGGATCTAAGACTTGTTGTTTGTTATTCAAGTTAATAAGTATTACCTATTTCTTTTTTACTTGTTGTTTTTTTTCTAACACTTGTTTTCGTGTACTCATGTTATTTCTATTTGTTATTCAAGTTAATAAGTATTAAGTATTACCTATTTCTTTTTTATTTGTTATTTTGTTCAAGACTTGCTGTTTGTTATTCAAGTTTAAGTATTACCTATTTCTTTTTTAATTGTTATTTGTTTTTTTTTAACACTTGCTGTCATGTACTCATGTTATTTCTATTTGTTATTAAAGTTAATAAGTATTAAGTATTACCTATTTCCTTTTTATTTGTTATTTTGTTCAAGACTTGCTGTTTGTTATTCAAGTTAATAAGTATTACCTATTTCTTTTTTAATTGTTGTTTGTTTTTTTTCCTAACACTTGATGTCATGTACTCATGTTATTTCTATTTGTTATTCACGTTAATAAGTATTAAGTATTACCAATTTCTTTTTTATTTGTTATTTTGTTCAAGACTTGTTGTTTGTTTTTTTTTTGTCCTAAGACTTGCTGTTTGTATACGTTATTGTTGTTTATTTTTTTTTTTGTTCTAAGACTTGCTGTTTGTTATCCAAGACTCCAAGTTAATAAGTATTACCTATTTCTTTTTTTATTTGTTATTTTGTTTTTGATATTAAGTAATAAGTATTACTCCTATTAACTTTATTTCTTTTTATATTTGTTATTTTCATAAAATGCTTTTAATCAAGGGAGGAACTAGCTTGGCCTCGAATCAGACTAAACCCAAATGTTATTCGGAAGCTAGTAGACATGTTATTTTGAATATTATCGGGTCTTTTTGAGTCTTTATATTGCCTTTGTGATTAAATGTATGAGCAATTTAAGTATTTATGTAGTTGCTACTTATAAATTTTAAATTTTAATTAAGTTGTATTGTCTTTGATTATTTGTATGCTTTTTTTATCAACACCCAAAACATGGTAAAATACCATTACCAACACGTACCAACCAACTTAATTGGTTACCAATTAAGTTGGTACAGCCCCTTCGGTGGTTGGTAATGGTTTGGATTTTAGGATTACCAATTATAATTGGTTGGTACATGGTAACGACAAAAACTAATTGGTATTGTACCAATTCCACCCCTAGGTCTAGTAGTAAGCACCCTTTCCCCAACCAAGTTAAGAGGGTGTTTCCATGTGACCCGAAGTGGTAAAGAAAATCCCCATTAACGCAACATCAATTCATACACTCCTAGTAACTTGATGATGAAATCCTCCCATGGTTTTTCTGGTTACATCCCTCCAAATATATCGATGAACTAAATAAGAAAACATAAATTGTTACAAGGCAAAATTTAAAGATATCGATGAGAGTTTACTACGCCGTTATTCTGATTCTAATTAAGCAGAGCCAAGCTCTCAATGTAGCCATATACTTGCCAAATATCGAAATCGTAATCTTGTTTCCCCAACAACTTAATTATTTCCTCTTTGGATTCGAGGTTGTACGATGTCACCAATTGGCACCACTGTTCGAATCTATTGCTGGTAGCAACACTGAGCTTAGCCAGGTTTTGTGACCACCACATCAATATATCATGGTTCTTCTTGACGTATAAGATATCATCAGGGACTAACAAGTCCAATGAGTAAGGTTTGGTCCAACACATGGACTCGATATCCAGCACCCACAGGAAAACGTTCGAGTCCTCCATATAAAACATTGCCAGCGAAGAACATCCATAGCGGACTAATCTGACCCACTCCTCTACAGACTCAGGCAAGCTGATTGAACAAAACTCCTCACAGGTCAGATCAAATGAAATCAATCTCAAAACTTGCCCTTCCCAATTAATAGCAAGGAAGTATAAACTGCCCCGTAGATAGACTACATCCATGTGGATGGATCTGAAGTCCCATTCAAAACTAGAAAATTTCTCGCAGTGAAATTGACTCATCTTCCATGAACCATCCCCAATGGTATAAATTGCGACTAAAGGCGGAATATTAGCATTTCCACGGACGAGTTTGACATGCTTGTAATCCTTAACCAATGGATCATAACCCATGCCAATATCAACTTCTTGAAAGAAGCTATTAGGAGAGGTTTCAATTTTAGGCAAGGATGGAATGACATGGAACTTTCTAATGGATGGATTCCACATCATTAAGTCGTTGGCCCGTGCTGAAGTCTCCCTTCTATAACTCGTCTTTAGCAAGACCAATCCATTGACAGAACACTTGATCGTCCAGTCTACTTCACCATACCTGGGTGGAAGGGTGACCAGTGTTTCTAGGTTGGTTTCAAAGTTGTCGCTGCACCTTATAACACAGTGTTTTGGCTCGCCTTCGACAACAAGGAGGTGAGTTTCATCGCGGTTGTTCTTGAAGTTTTCGAGATGTACAAGGCAGAAATCAGGATCGTTAATCAAAGATAGCCATGATTTTGAAACACAACGGAATCTAAGAAGCGATTTGACAGGGAGCCTGGAGAGTATGTCACGGCATAGCTCCTCTGGGAGATGGTGTTCAGATGATACTTCGGAAAGTCTTTTATTCTCCATGAAGATGTGCATTACTGAAACATTAAAGAGTTGAAAGAATGCATTAGAGTCATGTCTACTTGAAAACAATGCAACATGAGTAACCCACCAGATACCACACAGGCACACAGAACTGAGTGTAAACTACCACACATGATGATATTTTAGATGAATCTATCTCTGATCAAGTTACAAACTCATACCTACCCTTAACCGAGCTAAAAAATTGAGAGTTAACCCACTACTAATCGCTCAACAATTTACCAATGGACAATCGAGAAAATGTGCATAAATTCTAATTCATCAAGCAAGAAATTGATAGCAACAACAAATTTCAGAAACAACCTCCCTAAATTGTTTTCACCAGAGAACCAACACATGAAATTTTAAATCTGTAATTTTAATTTCTCCTCTTTCCCCTTCCCTATTTTACTAGTCCCCTACTTTTCCCTTAACTAATCAACTTTACTAAATGGGTAAAGTGAAATCAAACAAATAGCTTACACTGCACCAAAGAAATCACGAGTCTAGTACCAAGACGGTCCGTCTAAGTTCACTTGAAAATCACACGCAATCAGTACAATTGCCCTAATCACAAATTGATATTAGCTACAAGAAATCACATGCCGAAATCACCTACCAGGAGCAGGTGAGGGCGAGGAGGGGTTTAAACTGGAAAATAGCCGCCGGAGACTGGATGAGAGAGAAGCGAATTGAGAGTCTGAAAGTTAGGTTTCTTTTCCTTTAAAAAAATCTCACCCAATTCTCACCAAAAAAAAAAACTCAAAATAATACTAACTATCACATATGAACAAAAAATAATATGAACTAAAAAAATCTCAAAATAATACAAACTATCCAGCTATAAATAATACAAACTATCCAGCTATAAATAAATAACATGTTTTCCGTTTAGCGCAGGTTAATTTTGTCGTTTAGCGCATGATCTGGTCGCAACGACCACAAGACAATTGGTCGCAACGACCACTAGGCCAATGGGTCGCAATGACCATGGTCGCACCGACCATTCTCCGTACCTGATGAAGTGAGTTTGAAAGATCGATCTTGATTGCCTCAATGGACATACCTACTTTTTCACTAGCTTGTTGTTATTGCCGAGTTTTGTGTGGCTTTATGAATTGATAGGATTTTAGGAACAATCTCCCTCCATGGCGGCGTCTTTATGAGGCCATCTCTGCAATGTCGCGCACTCCGCCTTGTGCCTGAGCTTTCAGTCGAGCGCTTGGCACGCGCGGGAGCAGTAGTTCGCTCTCCCGCAGATAATTTTTGTGTGTTCTAAAAGGTAATTTTGCTTGCTCTAAAAAGCAATTCCCAATACCAAAAATAATACAATCAATGAAATTTTGACTTAAAATAATACAAACTTTTGAACTTAAATTAGGACAAGATTAAAAATAAAATTCTATTTATCAAAATTATAAAAAAATCTATAAGTATTTCTACTTTGCACAAATCCACTTTTTATATTTTAAATATATCAAACCCACTATTTGGTTGTCCAACTTTGTATAATACAACCCCAATTTTTAGAAATTACACAAAATTACATGAATGCTAGGATATGATTCTTTTTTTTTGAATAATTGTGGATAAAGCGGATGTGATTTTAATTAATTTCAAAATAAAAAGTAGTGTTGACTCCACCTTGATCAAGACAAAAACTTTGGTATATAATTATATAAGTTTGATTTTATTGATAAAAGTCAAAACCTATTCTATTGTGTTGATTTAAGTCTTTGGGCTTTATATGTTTTGGGTCTGTGGCAACCATGGAGAAGACAAAGCCCATTTATTCATCGAATGTGGGTTTTTGGATGGTTCATGTCTTAAAATAGATAAAATTAATGAAATTACACGAAACACCCTGAACTCCACAAGAGATATCAAAACTATTATGAGTCATTTAGGTGGGAAATTAGAAAAGGAAGAGAAAGAAAACTTAGCAATCAAGTGGTGGACTACCTCGTTCTATAGAAATCAAATAACATTCCGAGAAAATCAAATCCCAACTACCCAGGAGATTGCAAGATTCGTACAAACAACACAAGACAACTGGAGAAAAGCGAAGAAGGATGAATATAATTCAGCTAAAACTGAGACAACATTGGTTTCTCGAAAAAAGATTAGTAGGAAAAATGTCAAATGGAGAAAACCAAAAAACGGTTATATAAAACTAAACTTTGATGACTCAACTTCTCCAAATGGGGATAGCCATATATACTACATATTCAGAGACTGGGAAGGTAAACCGATTAATATAGGATACAAAAATGTAGGACGACATAACCAATTGTTACAGAAGCTCTTGCATTACGTGAGGGTCTTAGGAAAGCACGAGAATTTCAAATAAGAAAACGGGAGGTTGAAGGTGATTCGCAAATAATTATAAAACACTTGCAAGCGAAATGTAGTTGCCCTTGGGAAATAGAATTGATTATGGGAGATATCAAGTTAATAATCCACACAATTCAGGAAGTAAAATTCTGTCATGTACCCCGCAAAGGTAACAGAGTGGCTGACAAGGTCGTACACCTTAGTCGCTCTGTTAGTGGGGTTGCATTGACTACAAATTTAGATCTTCTCGATCTCATCCGAAAGGATGCTATCGGCTAAGTTTTGACCAGCCGAACTTTTACCTTATCAAAATATATATTTTATATATATATATATATATAGATGACACGAGTAGTTAAAATTACATAAATGCCCTCACCCCGACACCCTAAGTCCACCGAGTAGCCCTAAGCCAACCTCACAACGCCTCTCCTTTTCCTTATCTGAGCTCCCAGGCAACAAAGACAAGCTCCACTCCTCCAAATCTCTCCCTCGATTGATCGATCGATTGTAGTTTTCGAAGTAAGAAGAAGAAGATGGGGAGAGAGCTTAGAGAGGTGCAGAATCCGCCGCAGCCACAACAGGAAGACGCATACACAGTCGAAGAGCTGGTCGCCCTTAACCCTTACAATCCCGATATCCTTCCTGATCTAGAAAACTATGTCAACGAACAGGTTTCTTCGTTTCTCCTTTTCTTCTAATTCATTCCATGTTTGTTCAAATCCCCGGTTTGTTTTGTCTATGCTTTTGTTGTTAATTGGACTTAGGGTTTTCGATTTCTGCTTCTTGGATTTTCCATGATAAATTGAGGAATTAGAACTTCTGTAATGTGAATTTGCGCACTCCACTGCGAGATTACAATGAAGCAGCTACGAGTTGTTGCTATTTTCGTCTAATTTGGTGTATTCGAAGCTACCAGTATCTTCCATGCCATAAAATTTCCAAACTTTTGTTAAGTTGCGTTGAATAATTGAAAATAATTGTACCTTACAGCCTCTTTGTTTGCTTAATTTTTAGTATATCCCTTTTGTGGAAAGTACATTCTCAGTATACTTACTTTCCTGTGCTTAAACATGTGGCTGAAGGTTGTTGCTTTATTTTTCTGTTTATGTTTTGAATTGCAATTTACAATCTTCTTTACCTGTTAGTTTTGTCTGTTATGCAACTAAGTGAATGACTATGAGATTGCTTATTTTCCATGCATTTATCAATCAGGTTGCATCCCAAACATACAGTCTTGATGCAAATCTTTGTCTGCTTCGACTCTACCAGGTAGATTACACACACCACCAAGTTGAGATTTTATTTATATATTTTATATTTGTTGTCAATGATATGAGCTCTACTGATAGAAATATGCTCAAGCTTTATGTTTTACTGATATCTGATTTTGTGTCTATCTGCAGTTTGAGCCAGAGAGGATGAGCACTCAAATAGTTGCCCGCATTTTGGTTAAGGTATCAGCTGCAAGATTCTTAAGCAATGCTTAGATTTAATTCAATTTGATACCACATTCATGCCCTGAGTTTGATTGAAAACTAATTTATCTGGGTGATTCGCTTGTGAAGTCCCTCATGGCGATGCCTGCCTCTGACTTCAGCCTTTGTCTCTTCTTGATACCCGAACGAGTGGTATGATTCCTTGCTTTTTTTATCCCTTCATTCTTAGGTATCAATTAGCATAGCTTTACACAATTTGTTAGGTTAATTGCTTTAAATAAAGTGTTATTGCCTTGTTGACAATCTGTTATTTTGAATAAACGGAAGAGGAAGCCATAATAGTTTGAATACAAATGTTACTATTTAGCTTTGATTGGATATTGACATCTATTTTCCATTATAAATAACTCAGCAACTCGAGGAACAAGTGAAGACATTGATTGTTCTCTCACACTATTTGGAGGTACTTTACTTTTGCATGTTTTGTTTAGAGATCTAAGCAGCGAACTTGTACTTAGCAATTACTTCCTCATCTGCAGACCGCAAGATTCAGTCAGTTTTGGGATGAAGCGTCAAAATGTAGGCACCTTCTGGATGTTGTTCCAGGTAAGCCATCGCTATAACGTATTGTAAGATAAGAAAAGAAGTTGGTTTTTAAAACAAAAGAAAAGAAAATAATATTGACCAAATTAGAAAATTGCTGAAACATCCCTTGATGAACCCCTAGGGCATCCCTATATTTTTTCACCTGGAAGGCTGGAAAAGTAACTTGCCAGTACTTATACGGTTATACCACAGCCCTCCCCCTCCATTCTTCTCTACCATTCGGCACCCATTGGACACTTTTAGATGTGGCCATTGTGAATCTCACTCGTTGTAAAAGCTTCAAGCTTTCCCCTCCAGTAACGGGAATGCTTCCTTGCTCTTTGAGATAAATGGACTGTCTGCTTTTTTTATGGTGACTAGGATCTCCCCCCTACACACCCAACTGTCCTTTTTAATTACTTCTCTTATGATTCATTTTCTTCACCATCCCTCTCTAAGGTGGTAATGTGTTATTAAGATTTGTGTATTTCTCTCATTCAGTTTTTCAATTTGCTCATATAACGATGACTTTCGTATGTCATATGACAAGTTATGCATCATGCTAGTATTAAACTGTTCTTTGACATAATCTAGCGCCATTTTCATGTTTTATGCTAAAACTTAGCAATTAGTTGCTTAGAAATAAAATGTCTAGTTCAAAAGTGATTATTATACTCATCTAATAATTGTGTGTATCACATGTACTATCCTGTCCATCGGTTTCTTATGAGATTAATAATGTAGGTTTTGAGCAAGCAATCCAGTCCTATGCAGTTCATGTTCTCTCTCTTACATATCAAAAGATTCCGAGGGCTGTACTTGCTGAGGTATGCACTCTACTATCCTAGTTTTGACATGAATTGGTCTGAAAACTAAGTGCTTAGTGATTGAATGGCATTCAAGAATTCTCTCCTGAAGAAAGATGGGTATACTATTGCAAATTGTAGTTTGTATGCCATAAACTTGACCTAAAATAAGGCTGAAACATATGTTGTGAAACCTTTTTTTTTAAGATTAGGAGTAAATGGAAACTAATGAAAGAATAGAAGGAAATGTATGAAAAATAAATGGGAATAAATTGCACAGGTTTGTCATCAAGTTAAAGTTTTAAAAAAAGGCTGAAATAGTTAATTCCTAACTGTATAAAAAATGGAAAAAATAAATTCATATATGCCAAATCATCCATTTACAAATTAAAATGACGAGAGTGCTTAGTGTGCAAAGCCATGCTCAACACTGTTATGAACTGGGGTAGATCTAGGGGTGGGCAACACTAGGTCATGTTACCCACACCGGTTTAGGGGAAAAAAGTATATTAAAACCCATTATTTTCGAATTCTTATAATTTCATTAGTATTTTTAATTAAAAAATACCACATTAAAATCCCAACCTCCAAACTAAGTTAATTTATTTTTGAAATTTTTTTAACAATAAATTTAATTAAAATGATAATCCAAAGTATAAGTGAAGTGAAAAATTGTGATAGTATTGAGTAGTTAAAGAATATTTGAACAAATAACTTGTTTACCTTCATTAGTTAATGGAGAGTGAAAACTAGTTACTTGTTGAACATTATATCTCTCTTTTGGTGAAAAGCATTACCACAATTTTACGGTATTCTCTCAATATTTTCAAACATTATTATGTCTGTTATAAAAATAATAAGAATTGTCTATAAAAAAAATTGCCCACCCTTGTGAAATTTCTAGATCTACCCCTGACTATATAGAAGATTGCATATATGATATGAAAGGGAAATCTGCCTCCCAAATAGGTACAAAATCAGGAATATGATGGAAAACTACATTCCCAAATTCGTAGAATTATTTTATACAACTCATTTTTTAGAGCACGAAAAAAAGTGAAATGTCTTTCAAAATCAACCAAACCAGGGATTCAGAGTGTTGTGGACACGTATGAGTCAAGTGGAGAGTAGATTTCTTTTAAAGTTTATAGTTTTTGAGGTCAGAACCCATAGTCCTGTACCAAACACTTGGGTTGTCTTTCAAGTATGTCATGTTCTGACTCCCCCTTTTAGCCAACCATACAATCACCCAATCATACATACTCTTGCAAAACAAATTAACCTTCTTTTTGGATACAAGTATACAACTTCAAAGTCTTATTCTTGAACCTGGAAACGAATATTCCAGTTTTGAGTACTGTTTGGATCGCTTGAATCCATAATTAGCATTTTAAAAAGGCAAAACTAATTAAAATAACCTAACCTTTGTAGAAGTGTTAAAAAAATATCCTAGCATTTTCAACCGTAAGAAAAAATAACACAACCTTTAGGGGAGGTAGAAATGAAGAATCCCCACTCGTTTTTCCAACCATAAATTGGGCTAAAACAATGACATGAAATTTATCAAATGGTATAATTGTCGTTAAAACAAGTCAGTATCATCCAAAATTCATCAAAATCTTAATTTGGCCAATTACATGTCATCGTTTTTGCCCGGATTTATAGTCGGAAAAAGGAACCGGGATACTTTCTTACCACATTCCTAAAGATTGGGATATTTTTTTACCGTTGAAATGTGAGGATATTTTTTTAAGACCCTTGAGTTATTTTAATTAGTTTTGCCTTTTAGAAATAAAAGTTAAAAATTGTTAATATTGTGCTCGCTCAGGCTGTGGGCAGAAAAATAATATCACAAGCAAGAAAATTTTGTTTTCATTTCTGCCTGGTTTCGTAATCATAGTTGATGACAATGCTTTATCATTTTTAGTAAAAGAGAGTTAAGTCCTGAAACTTGTGATTATGATGCTCAAGTGGCTTCATGAATATCCTATGGTAATCACGTTCCTTAAAGAGCCTGTATCAAGAAGTCATGATGTAGATAATGCTTTTGAGTTTGTTGTGATGTGTAGGTAGACTTGGTCAAAGATATTGTTTCTCCTACATGTGGTTGCAATTAATTCTGTCATGTGATTACAATAACTCTTCCAACTGCCTCTAAGACTTCTTCTTTCCCCCCCTCTACATGTATTTCCTTGGCATTATCGGCTTAACTGTTGTGAATTGTTCATGGGTATGGGAATAGGCTATCAATGTCGAGGGTCTGGCACTCGACAAATTCCTAGAACTCCAAGTAGCTACCAGCGGATGGATTCTGGAGAAGAGCCCAAGCAGGGGGCAGCTCATAGTCGTTCCTCCTAATGAGTTCAACCATCCCGAGTTGAAAAAGAATGCAGCTGATAACATTGCACTAGAGCACGTTACCCGAATCTTCCCGATTCTTAGCTAGACCTGAAAGGAATCCGTGTTAGGAGTTCAAACCAGAACCATTTTCCTCCTGTATTGCAGACTTTATGATGTTTTACAGAAACTGTCTCAATTTTAAACACATTGCATGGAAGTTTGGAGACTGTTTTATGTGATGTTTACTTGTACGGCCTTATTCCCCCTTCTTTTCTGGGCTGACTGTCAGTGTCAAATTTCTGTATCCAGGGACCAGTAGATCTTTTATGCAGAAATTGCTGCTTTATGAGTTGTGTTTTACGGAGTAATTCAGTATGGGAGTACTTTTAGGACTTCCAAGATTGATTATTCAGAAATCAGGATGCATGTCTTTATGAATGTGAAGAGATTTGGCAGACTCGTCAATTGGTTTCGAGGTAAAAGAAAAATGAAACCTTGGTTACACACTTCCACCATAGCCATGGGGGCTGAGATGAGTTGACAACTTAACATTAAACTCTCATCTTTAACTAAATATTTGAACTAAAAATTTGAAGTTGGAATCCTAAAAACAGAGCATCTTTAAGAGTTTTAAGGGAGTTTACCCCATCATTAAACATCATTAAACATAGGGTGTTGTTATATACACAACTATTATGTAATATGTTGCTAATTAACGTCGAAATGGACGTACAATGTTGGATTGGACATTGTTGAGTATAGAAGGTTGATGTTGCTAGATGACAAGCCAGAGGATCTGGTTGAACTGAACTAGCAACATCGGATTCAACGTTCGATCTGACGTTGCTAGTTCGACCATATCCGATTGTCCACCGGCTATTGAGCAACGTCGATAACTTGTTTATTGTACAACGTTCAATCCAACGTTGTTTAATGTCTAATTCAACGTTAAACAACATTAAAAAAGATGATAATTTACAGTGTATATATTCTCCACGTTAAACATACTCGGTGCAAAGTTGACTATAGGTGGTTTAGTCGAATAGTTAAGTAGTGTAATATACTTCGTATAGAGAATATATTCTCCGCGTTAAACATCCTATTGTATTATTGGGAATTGTAAAGCACGTCTCTTCTTGTGGTGTTTGTGTAAGTCACCCAAGAAGCGAATGTGGTTTAGTCGAATAGTGAAGTAGTATAGTTTACTTTGTATACTTTTGGAGGGGTATAGACGTAGCTTTGGGGAATTTTTTGGGGTGTGTTTTGGAGCAAGGAGCTAGGTCTCCTCTTTGTGAGCTCACACACCGGTAGGATAAGTGTGATAGGATGTTGCCTTTGTGGTAAGACCATTTGTCTTGCCCTTTTTTTTTTAGTTAAGTGTTCTCCGTATCAATAGATTTACCTCTTCAAAAAAAAAGTTGATTATAGACAGTGGCTGACTAGGGGGCTCGAGGTAGCTTCGACCCCAATGCAGAAGAAAACCCTAGAAATATTTTTTATTTTCGGATTTTTTTTTATTGTTTTTACTAATTTTAGGGATAAAAGAGTGTAAAAAGAATAAAGAATCACAAAGACAACTTAACTTAGTTGGTAAGGTGTAGTTATTACCTTGAGTTCAAATCTCATTAGCTTTACTTTTTTCATAATTTTTGTTTTTCTAATGTATTTTAAAAATATATATTTTTCATATATACATGTAAAAAAAATTCTCAAAAATTTGTTGAACCGCCTAAGAAAATTCTTGGGTTCGCCACTGACTATAGATCAAAACTTGCATAATACAAATGAACCAAATCATATATCATTCTAATATTCCTTCTAGCTTATGCATTGTAGGAATCCTAAGTTGAATTAATAGACTTCATAAAAGTGTTTTTTTTAAAAAAAAAATGCTAAACAATGAAATCTAAGAAAAATAATTCCAAATTGGAATATAGTTAACTTATTATTATGCAGTAGCGTTAGGATGGGGAAATCAAAATAAGGGGATTGAAACTTGAAAGAATCAAATTTATATGCAACACGTAATAGCTAAAATTAAATACATGTGCAAACCCTAGTACGAAAACTCAAAGTTGTATACAATTTCTAGCTTTTGTAGGGTTGGAATAATCATACGCGTAAAGTGGAATTTGTTCTTCGATCATAATGGACCAAAGATGCAACAAGCTTTTTATGTCGCCTATTGGAGCAATCATTGTAACATTGGACTTTAGCTTCGTTTAAGTCAATCATATATGTTTGTTTTCAATTTAAGGGGAAAAAAAGGTTCCTAGACACTTAAGGCTGTTTAGCACAAGTTTATTGAAGTTTTTCAAAGAGTTACGGTAAAAATTTTCGCGGTTTTTGAAAAAATAGTTTTGCAAACTCTATATAATTTGTCATACTAAACAAGAATTTACTCTTTTAATCTATCCACAATCACATAGACTATTTTATCAAAATTTTCATCTAAATTTTAATCTTTAGCTGGATAGCCTGGATTATAATATTAAACTAGATTAATCTATCGCGCGTCAATCAGACCCTTAATAACTACACCGGTACACCCTCATAAAACCATCATTTTTTTGAGAAAAACTATATAAAATTTCCATTTTTTTATTTTACCAATTTCGTACTTATTCATAATAACTACGAGACTGTTTAGAAAAAATTGAATATTTTATACTCTGTATAATTTTTATTATCCTAAAAAATGTGCATCAATAGTAAACCACATATTTCAGCGACAGGGGAGAGTCATTGAACAACCACATCTATTCATATCCCCGTTAGTTGGACATTAAAAGACCACTTTACCCCTATCTTCCTTCTTAAATTGATGGAAAGAAGGATCTAAGCAAGACTGCTCATTGGTTCAAAATCGAGTCGAATCGAACCGAACCTAAAATTGAATTTGTAGAAACTGCAAACCAAAAATCGAATCTAACACCTTAGTTCGGTTCGGTTTATTTAGGTTCGGTTTAAGTTTCAAACCTAAATGAACCTAATTGACAATTAATTAAAAAAAGTAAAATGTTTAATTAAAAAATTATGTTATAGAAACTTTTTTTAAAAATACACACAATATCTTATAATGGGTTATAACTTTTTTATGAGAATTGATTCAACCTAAACCAGTATCCTATAATGTTTTAATTTCATTTAATAAAAGTTAAGTTTGAACTGAGCGAACTAAACCTAAACTGAATTAAACCGAATCTAAAACCAAAATTTCAAAAATTACAAACTGAAAATCGAACCTAATCCCTAATGTTCGTTTTAGGAACCAAACCTAAACTTAATTGAACCGAATCTAAAATCAGGTTTTCAAAAATCATGAACCGAAAATCGAACGTAATCCTTAGTGTTCGATTTAGGTCCGGTTTGATTGGTTCGGTTCGGTTCAAAGTTCAATTGATGGAGACTTCGATGTTCGAAGATTTCACCGAAAATCACAAACATACTTGTGAGGTGGATAATTAATGGAATTGAAAATTGGGTGATTAAGAATAAAAATTTCTAGAGATCAAGATAGAGCACAAGAAAGTGCAATTAATCGAAGGCAGCTGAGAAACTGAGTTATAGCGTGATCCTTCGTTCCTCTCCATTTTCCTATTATTATGGGGGAAAAATGGTCTTTTCTTATCAACTTAATAGAGTTCGGTTTTCGGTTCACAATTTCTAAAAATTTGATTTTAGGATCGGCATTGTTCGATTTAGGTTTAGTTTGGTTTAAACCTAACTTTTATTAATTTAAATAAAAATATTTTACGATACTAGTTTAAGTTGAAGCAATTTTCATAAAAAAATTTTATAACCTATTATAAGATATTGTGTATATTTAAAAAAAACTATAACATAATTTTTTTAAGTTAAATATATTTTTTTTTTATAATTAATTGTCAATTAGGTTTATTTTGGTTCGAAACTTCAATCGAACCTAAATAAATCGAACCGAACATAAAGTGTTAGGTTCATGTGGTTGTTTTCAATTTCTAAAAATTTGATTTGACTCGGCTAGACTTTGAAAGAATGAACTCAATATGTAGAGCCAAAAGTAGCCGAGGCTGAGATCGCCATTTAGGCGCTCAAAATCACGATTAGGAGTGGTTAATACTTAATACACATGATTGTTGATAGCGACTGCTTGACGATGGTTATCGATTTGCATAACCACGATAGCCATTTAGATGCTCAAAATCGCGATTAGGAGGGGTTAATACTTAATACCCATCATTGTTGAGCGACTACTTGACGATGATTACCGATTTGCATAACCACAATAGTCATTTAGGCGCTCAAAATCGCGATTAGGAGGGGTTAATACATAATACACATCATTGTTGAGAGCGACTGCTTGACGATGGTTACCGATTTGCATAACCACGATAGCCATTTAGGTGCTCAAAATCGCGTTTAGGAGGAGTTAATACATAATAGACATCATTGTTGAGAGCGACTGTTTGACGATGATTACCAATTTGCATAACCACAACAACCATTTAGGTGCTCAAAATCGCGATTAGGAGGAGTTAATACTTAATACACATCATTATTGAGAGTGACTGCTTGATGGTTACCAATTTGCATAACCACTACGGAGTATTAACTTGTACTCCGTAATTGATGATATAATACTCCCTCTGTTAATTAAAACTTGTCATTTACTATTCATTTACGTTTTTTTAGAATAATAAAAACTATATGAAATATTAACTTTTTTAAAAAATTTGTTTTTATAAATTCATACTTAATAGTAACAAGTATGAAATTATTAAAAATATATATTAAAAAAGTTAATATTTTTTTATAGTTTTTAACACCTAAAAAAGCGTACATGAATAGTAAAACGTCAAGTTTTAATTAACGGAGAGAGTATAATGTATGACACGGTACATTTAAAATCACAATGCCATACTAAACACTCTAGAAGAAACCTAGATTACCGAAGCTGTGACATAAAATTGTCCCAAAATAAAAATATGTCAACAACAAATAATCAATGATTGACCCTAACATGTAGGATTAGGGAACGCCTCATACAAATAAAAAAATGGCAAAGCATAATATACTGACAAATCAATATCAATATATGTATATTAATTAACTAAGTTGTCTAAACCTTGGTATTATTAAGGTAAATTTTATTAATAACCCTACAAGTTTCGATTATGTATTGTTATCTCAAATTTCATGTCACCCCAATAATCTCTGTTTAAAATATAATGGAACAATTTATAAAATATAAACTAACCAGTGTGTCCCGTCCTGGATACGAGAATATGTTAATACAATATTCCAAAATTATCTCTATTATTTATGAAAGAAACCTAATAAAAATATGACAAAAATAATAAATCTGAATTACAATATAAGAATTAAACTAATAACGATCAAAGTGTGTTGAAAATATATAATAAAGATCAATCTAGTTATAAATAATTCATTCTACCTAGACCAGTCAAACAGGTCGGGCGGGTCGGGTTTGGGTCTATTACGGGTCGGGTCATGAAATGTTCAACCCAGACCCATATTTAACGGGTTCGAGTCGACCCAACAAGTCAAGAGCATTACTCATCCAGTTTTTTTAAAATGTCATTTACTATTCATACACTTCTTTAAATAATGAGAACCATTATTGATGAAGTGTTATTATCACATTAATTATACAATTTTCAACCAATCAAACTGTGTCTTTCTAATTTTATGCTAACTTTTATCAAAATTTTATTTTATTCAATAATATTAATTTATTATATTATTGTGATTTTATTAAAAAAACCACACAATGACGTAGAGAATGTACTTATTTTTATTTAAATCCTTAAATCAAATGAAATTATTAATAATATATAATTTTTTAACTAACATAAATAAACCTTCAAAACCTTTAGATATTATTTATCCAAAATATGTCCAATATATGACCTTGTAAATGGTTGTTGCTCTACTATACCCCTTATTGATAACATTATCATACCAAAAATAGGGTCAATTTTACGAAAGGACGAGTTTCATAAAACATGACTTTTTTTTTATTTGACAAAATAAATATTTAAGTACTCATATAAGACATGACTTAGGAAACTTGAATAATTCAATAAATAATATAAATGAAAATAACAATAAAAATAAAAATGAAATTATTATTGTTGTTGTTTTGGGGTTGAGAGGTTGGATGGATCAATCAATATTATTGTTTTGGGAGGAATTTGGCATATGCGTGGGTTTTCATTTCTCCAATCTGAAGTTGTGGTCTCCGTTCGACTCTCTCGATCTGCTTCTCTCTCTAAACGCCATTTTTTGATTCGATTTCTTCCTCAATTTGATGTATAGAGGAGTCATAAAAGTGATTTAGCTCAGTAATTCCTGTATTGCAATTGCGATTTCAGTGTCTCTAAACCGCGCCGCATCTCAATTTCCTCATTTGATCCCAACGATTCCTCCAAAATTCTGGTGGTTTTCTCCTTGTACTTTGGAGATCATTGGGAAAGCATAGGGTTGCTAAATTTGAAGGGATTCGGATTCGGTGGTGCTGTGTGGAGATTTTCAGCTGGGAAGGAGAAAGAGGAGGAGAAGGAAGAAGGAAGAGAACAAATAACATGCTCTATCTGAAGCAGCCGAATCTTCATAGAGCTGGGGATCGGTGCGAATGTCAGCTTGTGTGAATGATTAGAACAAGTGGGGAGGATTTTTGAATGCAAGTTTGAGCAATTTCCCGAGCCACCATAAAGGCTCGGGGTAATCTGGAAACCTAGAGAAGGAGAAATACAAAAGGAGAAGAACAGAAAACGTAGGAAATGACGATGGAGAATGAAGAGCTCAAGTTTCAGCTTTCTCTCTCTAGTCCTGAACCTTATATGCAGAAGTTCAGGCTCTACGAGACTTATCTGGTATCTTCTCATCTTTCCCCTATTAATTGCTTTCTGTTTATTTGATTTTGAGGTTTTCTTGAATTTAGCTCAGAGAATTCAAGCTTCACCAATGTTTGTTTGTGTTCTATCAAGTTCTCCCACGGGGATTTAGACGTGTTTGGAAATAGATTTAGGATTCTTGTTAGCATAATGTCCCCTTTGGCGATTTGGTTCGTATTTTATGCATTCTTTTGGTGTCAGTTTGTTGGTTTATGAGATATAAACTCATTGATTTATGTTATCGTCTGGATTTCTCGCTTGTTTTACTCAAATCAGAGAAACAGGTGGAAAAATTAGATATCTGTGATCCTATTTTCTCCCCAGAAGTTTGGGATGGGTGGTTTTGTAGCCATGGGCCAGGGGAATGAACTCCATCAGTTTCTTTATTGGAGAGTAATAACGTTTTTGATGTTAATTAGGTGATATTGATTTATAGGAGGACTTATTTGCTGTTGTTATCTCTCAAAACTTGGCTATAACATCTTTTTAGCATATATGACGTGATCGGCAAGTGTTGACTAGGAAGTCTTCTTTGCTTTATACCTTATCTCCATAACCTCAAGGAGTAGATAACGGAAAGGAGTTGAAAACTTTGCACTGTGGACTTGGGTAGCCGTCTATGCTCATTTTTTAGCAGAAAGATGAGATAGTAGCTGGAAAAGAGATGTAACACCGTATGCGATTGACTCTTGGTTTGCCTTTTTTCTGGGTGTGTGGAAGGCAATAGCAGGGGAAAAATACCCCTGAGATTGCCTTTGCCTCTCAATCACAGCTGGTACAGTTATCTTTCTTGCCTGCCTTCAAAATGACTCCTTTGGATGGTTGCTTTGCACAGCTTTCCTTTGTTAAGTGTCGATTGTTTCCTACTCCAAAACACACTGCAACAGTGCAACCAAAATCAACAAAATGCCAAATAAATTCACCCGAGGGACAAGGTCTGTTTGTAATTCTAACTATGTGAATTTGATAACATTTCACCTGAAATGTGTTTACGTCTCTTTGGTAGATATAGGAGACCAGTCTTAGACTGAAAAATATAGGTATAGGTATATAAAAAATCATAAAATTGGTCCAAATACTCTTTAATTGATTACTTTTTCATTTCTTTTGTACACATAATTAGTTGTTCATTTGTTCATTATTTTTCCACTCGGGGAGGATAAATAGAGAATGTGAAAGGATGGTAAAATGCTAGCTTGATCCTAAAACCATGGGCGTATCACTCGTCTGCGTACCCTTACATTTTCTGGTATTTTTTTTACATTTTGATATTTTTTCAGTGAAATTCTTGCTTGATAATAATATTGGACTTCTTTTCCGAATATACTCTCTGGTTTTTGATGCAACTCTGACTTTTAAGTTTTTACTGAACAAGATTAGGCTTGCTTGATTTGCTAGCTTTTAAGTTTTAACTATCCCTTCTTGCTAGGTAGGATTGGTTATTATGGGAGAAAACTAGCACCTAATGTACAATTTAACGAAAAAATATTCCAGATCAAGTTTTTGATATAATAAAATGCATGAATTACTTTGGTACTTAGTGGAGGTTCTCTATCAATACTTTTTCAGTCGACACATGCCAAATTCTAGCTTAGATACTTCACACATAGTGATTTTTTTTTCCGGTCCCTTATCATGGACATACTTAAAACTATGTTGCACGGACAACAACAACAACCCAGTATATCCCGCGTTGAGGGAGGGTCTGGGGGTTAGGATGTACGCACTCTTACCCCGAACTAGTCGAGAGAGTGTTTCTGATAGACCCAAAACAATAGGGCATAAACAACACATGTAAACATGCCAACTAAAAGAGAATGCGGCAGAAGGAAGCAAAGAGCAAGGCATAGAAGAAGCAAAAACGGAATGACCCAACACCCATCCTCAAACTTCTAAAACTTCTAGATCTCATGAGCCCGAAGACGGAAATGGGGACACATTATGTTGCACGGACACAAAGACGGAAATGGGGACACATTATGATACGGATATTGCGTTTCAGAAATCCAAAAAATCTATAGGATATGAGACACCAGGAAACGGCAACATAAATAATATGTTGTTTTCAACCTCTAAATATTACTAGTATATGTATCAACAAAGGACTTGTAAAAGAACTATATTTGAAGAAGGAAGAGATTTTCCAATGATTCTCATCTTCTTGATTTGGAATACTACCACTACCAGTACTTTTATTAATATCAGGAGGTTGAGCATGTGAGGAAGCCTTAGAAATGACTTACACCGATGCAGGAGAGGGAGTAAGGAGAGCAAGAGATGTCGCTTGAAGGTCCATAGTAGTAAGAAGATAGAGAAGAGGTGACTTACATGGATTGAGTCTTTGAGATGTGGAGAGGAGAGCAATAGACCGAGAGAGGTCCTTGTTGAGTACTCGAGTGGATCAAGGGAAGACTAGAAGTCGGAGAAGCTAACCCCTGTTATTTAGGGATTTATGGTTTAGATTTGATCCTTTCCATTTGAATACAAAGATTAAAACCCATTTCTTAATTATGTGTCTTCCATGTGTCTCTCATATGTTGTGTCCATTCCAAAGTGTCAAACAAGTGTGGGCCGTTTCCACACCGTTTTGACGGCGTTTTCATCCGTTTCGGGCCTGTTTCTCCTTGGTCAACGACGTGTTCGATTCAATTTCTGTGTTTCACCTGCGTTTCCATCCGTTTCTGAAACATGGCAGACACATGACATGGAACCTGGCTTTGTGTCCATGCAACATAGCTTAATAAAGCTCGTTTTATGGATTTTGTGCCGAGCCAGTTTTCTGAATTTGTTTTCTTGTGCTTACTCTTGTTGGATGTTTTCTCTTTCTTGTATGGTTGTGTAGTATAGGGAAATTTAACCAATCTATTTGTTTGTCTGTGCTTACTCATGCGGATTTGTTCTTTTTTATGTAATTTTAGCATTATGAGAATGGTTATCCCAATTCACTGTTTTAGTTTCACCATTTGCATGTTGTTAAGTTATCTGTTTAAACACTAGTGGCGATATTCTATTCTGGTAGCTGTTATTTGGTCCTCACACTAGTAAGCACTCTCATAATATTCTACTTTGTTGTTATGCAGAAATTTTATATGGTGGGTAGGGACAAAAGTAGAACATATTGGCGAGTACTTATAATTGATAGGTCAGAACCCCATGATTTGGATATTCGTGAAGATTCTACGACATATACTGAAAGTGAATGCTCTGACTTGTTGAGGCGGATACATGAAGGAAATAAGTCCACTGGTGGACTTAAATTTGTCACGACTTGCTATGGAATTGTTGGTAAGAAGATCTTCTGCTTCTTTAAGTTTGTAACTTGATGGGTCCCTACAATCAAGAGGCTGCAGTTTTGTTGAATCCTAAAGACTTTCTATGCTTTTAGGTTTCATCAAGTTTTTGGGGCCATATTACATGCTGCTAATTACAAAAAGGAGGCAGATCGGTGCAATTTGGGGGCATGCAGTGTATGCTGTATCCAAGAGTGAGATGATTCCGCTTGCAAATTCTATGGTTCAGTCGAGTATGGATAATTCTAACGATGAGAATAGGTACATCCTCTTAACTGATAGAAATTTAACTAGGCCTTTCTATATCATCTGCTTAGTTTTATTGGATTCAGGACAGGCTCCGATTATTTTGATTGCTAATTCTATCTGCTAATTCTATCCAAGATAGACTCTGCTCATATTTTGTGATGCTGTTACCACTCAGTGCTTTTCTTTTTCTGTTTTCCCTTTGCTGCCTGTAGTAGTTTGATGGGTTTTTTCCCCCTTGGTTATTTCGTCTTTGTATTTGGGAAGTTAGCTAGTCATCATGAGGAGACATAGTACAAAGAAGGAATAGGCATTTGTTAGAATGAAATAAAAATTGGGAACATATTTTGGAACTGATAGTAGAGATTCCACTGGCTTTATCTGCAGGTACAAAAAACTTCTCTGGATGGTAGATCTCACAAAGGATTTTTTCTTCAGTTACTCCTACCATGTTATGCGGACGTTACAGAAAAACTTGTGTGATAAGCAGTCAGGCCAGGTCCTTTATGAAACAATGTTTGTATGGAATGAATTCCTAACACGTGGAATTCGAAATCATCTGCAGAATACTTTCTGGACAGTTGCGCTGGTTTATGGTTTCTTTAAGCAGGTCATTTTCTGTTTCACTCAATCACGATATCATTATCATTTGTTGACACCTCAAGGCTGGATGTGTTTTTTTTTTTTAATTGGGATTCAACAATTTCTTGTTTTTTTTTTTCATTTTTTGTTATAAATAAACCTTCTGCCTATAGACATTTCAGAGCTCTCTACATTTGCTAGTTGATGAAGAAATTATGATCTTATAATTGTTTGATGCATTTTTCAGTGTGTGCATGTGTCAAGGTATCTGTTTTGTTGCCTTTTATTGTGATTTGATGAATGCATATGAAGGGGTTTGAGAAGCTAATTACAGCATACTCCCTCCGTTCGGCAAAACTTGTCATTTTAGGGTGTTATTTTTGTTCAAAAAAACTTGTCATTATAGGTATTTTGCCATTCACTTTACAAAAATGCCCTTGATATGATTGATGGTTTGTTAGTTGTAGTTTTCGATAAAGTAAAAAAGGAGGGTAATAATTGAGGGTAAATTAGTACATTTGTTAATTGCCTTAAAACTTGTGAAATAAGCTAAAATGACAAGTTTTGCCGAACGGAAGGAGTATTAAGGAAGACAGAGGATATACTGTTCCCTTGCCAGTGTATTGGTGTGCCTTGAAACAATGGAATCTGTGAATTAGATTTTAGTGGTGGAATTATGTCCTTGCCTTGATCAAGAGGATTGTATGCATTTCACTATTTGATTCAACCCCCCTAATTATTTATTTATTTATTTCATTTACTGATGGATTCTTTGTGGAGGTGAATGTGGTACCTTTGTTGTGAAAGGATGAGGGTAATATCAGACTATGAGCTATCTGCCTCCCATATTTCAATGTCATTTGGTCTTTTATGGGTGTTTATTTAGCGTTGAGGGACAGTCTTGCTGGATTTTACCAGGAAGAATGTTTGACCCATTTGTTTAGTCTTACTTTATTAGTGTTGTTAGCTTTGTGGATATGAAAAGGCTCTCTTTCTGTGAACGAATCTCGAACGAGTTCCAAAATAAATAAGAATCTAATCTGAGATACTTTGTATGCAGACCACTCTTTCTGTGGATGGGCGGGACTTTAAACTGATTCTTATAGCTAGACGTTCACGTCATTATGCTGGTACCAGGTTGGTTATTGGAGTGTTTCTCTCTGCTGTACTTGCCGTTTGGTGCTTTGCCCTTATCTTGATTATATTTTATAAGTGCATTTTGGGTTGATTAAGGAAGGGATGAAGGGCTGGCAGGAGTAGTTGTTTTATGACTATTACCTGAGAAGTTGTTTTCCAGGACCCTTTTGATAATAATATATCATATATATTGTGGCCTACTACTTTGTTGCAAAATTAAAAGGCATATGGGAGACCTAATTGGCTAATATATTTATACTCCCCCCACCCACTCTTATGCTATTAAATTCTATCTGTGAAATATTCCATTAAAATATGCTGATGTCAATTTTCTCATTCTTGGGCTTTAGATACCTAAAGCGAGGGGTAAATGAGAAGGGTCGAGTAGCAAATGATGTAGAAACAGAGCAAATTGTATTCGAAGATATTCCTGAAGAATCTCCTGAGCGCATCAGCTCCATTGTTCAAAACCGTGGCTCCATTCCCCTTTTCTGGTCACAGGAAACATCACGCCTAAATATTAAGCCTGATATCATAGGTATGTTCTCACTGATCAGGGCATTTCAGATTTGATTTGCTACGTAAACTCTGGAGTTTTAATCTGGTTACCTGGTTCATTGTTTTTCCTTTTTTCAGTATCCAAGAAAGACCAAAACTATGAAGCCACAAGGCTGCATTTTGATAACCTTGTTAAGAGATATGGAAATCCAATCATCATCTTGAATTTGATCAAGGTACTTTCTGTCTCTCTAAGTTTAGCTCAGAATTGCACCTTTTATTGATCTCTGTAATCTTTCGAGGATAGAGGTTGAGCACTTTTCTCTATCTTATCAGTGGTTTTAGATTTGTATATAGATGGCTAATTGATGCCATTTTTAGACATGAGCAAGTGATTTATATGAATCCCCTAGTGCTAGAACTCTAGAAGCATTATGCTGATGTTATATGTCCTTGCAGTTCTCATTTCCTTGTTTTAAATTGTCTTAATCTACAGACAAATGAAAAGAAGCCACGAGAGTCCATTCTTCGTGCGGAGTTTGCTAAGGCAATTGAAGTCATTAATAAGGACTTGCCGGAAGAAAGCCGACTCAAGTTTCTCCACTGGGATCTGAACAAGCATTCACGGAGGTATATAATTTCTTGATGCATAATTCATTGCTGTTGTTAACATTGTTCTTTATCTGTTTCTATTCTGTAAATATGATATTCGTAAAAATCGAGTGTCTTTATGGGACGTGTATAAGAGCACTGGGATATTTTTTTCCTGCTTTATTTATTTTCCTTTTGTGCAGCAAAGCTACAAATGTGTTGCTTCTTCTGGGGAAAGTAGCTGCATATGCATTGACTCTGACGGGGTTTTTTCACTGCCAACTTTATCCTTCATGTGGGCCTGGAGTATGCTCAAGTTCCCCATTGGCAGGGTAAGTTGATTTAATCTGTAGAAGTTATTCCATATATATAGTGAATTTTGAGCATGTATCTGTCCCTGCTGTGCAATTGGGATTATTCAATTTACTTTGAACTTCTTTGCCGTGCTACGTTTTCTACTTATATTGTTCTCTACTCCTTGTTAGTTTGACAATCACTTTATTCCCATCAAATATATATTTTCTGAGAACATTTAGCATGGTTGGTTAATTTATATTATTGATTCATTGCACAAAATCTATAACGCATCATATCTTTTGGTCCTCTATTATGGCTAGTTGATTTTTTTTATTATTCATGATTCATTGCATAAAGTCTCAAAAACTTCATAATCTCATTAAAAGGTTCTATCAAAGGTAAAAGAATGATCATTTTCTTTTGGTCTTCCATTGCATTATCCATTCTCCAAGGAATATGTTTTTTGTGAAATGAGAAAAAAGTACATTTCCTTTATTTCCACAATTTTTTTCCTCAAATGAGAGAGAATGTCATTTCATTTTACTTCATTCCGTATTTTGTTTGTGTATGTCTGCTGATCAAAGGCATTCAATTCCTATGGAATTGGAGATTTAAAATGTCAAATCATTTTTTTGTTTAATATTTTGATTTTGAAAGATCTTTATTTTTCTTCAACTAGTAAATATATTCCAATCATGCAACATAATTACAACAAAAGGCATAGTCCCAACCGAGGGTCTAGTATAAAAAGGATTTAAAAAAAAAACTGTACATCTCCCCATCAACAATGAAGAGCCCTCCAAAAAATTTCATAACTCACCCTCAAACCCTAAAAAATTCTCTAAATATGAAGAGCTCTATGTCACTACTTTTCCGTGAGTGATTTGAATTTATATGGTTCATTACAGAAAATGGCTCTATTCCTGGTGATCCAAGATCTTTATACTTTCCATGTGAGCAAAGATTTATAATTGTCTAAACAAATCATATTTACCTGTCTATTATATCATACAGTTAAATAAGATCTTTATACTTTCAGTTGCAATAATTAACAAGAGCTATTACTTTGTCCCCAATTAAATAGATGACCTGTTCTAACTTCTAATCATCTGTTTGCAATATAAAAGTCAGTGGGCATCTTTAATGAATTGTCTTCTGATATCAAAAGTGTATTTGATATATATCAACTGGCTATGCCGCATTCAAGTTTAAACAGCTTTGTGTAATCATTATACATATTACTAGTTCAGTACCCGCACTATGTGCGGTTTTTTTAATTTAAATAAATTTAATAATAAAACCCGTTTATTCAATTAATTAATTTCTTCCATACTTCTGATTTCTCAAATCTGAATGAATTAATTATACTTAATTAGTATAAAAGCTAATTTCTCCTTACTCCGGTCTTACTCCTTAATCATTGCTAGTGCATATTAGTGGAAACAACATATGAAAAACTATAATTTCTCAAATCGGAATGAATTTATACTTTATTGACAATATATGAAATAACATGTGAAAAGCTAGTACTCCCTCCGTTCGGCAAAACTTGTCATTTTAGCTTATTTCACAAGTTTTAAGACAATGAACAAATGTACTAATTTACCCTCAATTATTACCCTCATTTTTTACTTTATCGAAAACTACAACTAACAACCATCAATCATATCAAGGGCATTTTTGTAAAGTGAAGGGCAAAATACCTACAATGACAAATTTTTTTGAACAAAAATAACACCCTAAAATGACAAGTTTTGCCGAACGGAGGGAGTATATATTAGTGGAAACAACAAAATAACATACCTTGTAACCAATCAGCACATTATTTCGAAAAGCTTACCAAGGAAATCGTAAACAAAGTCGTAAATAACTTGCAATAACAACACCAAAAAGAAGGGAAAAGACGTCAACATTTGTGAAATAACATTAACAATCTAAACTATATATAGGTCAAAATCTAAAAATCTATCCATAATTATATATTTATAAAATCCAAAAATATATCTTATAAATATATCAAGACCTTCAAGATATATAGGAAAATTTTATTTCTTATTGAATTTCATAAGTTGATAACTTTTACACGGCTAAGTATTATTTTTTCAATTTACCCAAAACCTTTTATCTTCTTCATATTGATAAAGTTATTGATAAATTTATTTAATTATTATGACCATGCTAAGTATTATTTCAATTTCGTCAAAACCTTTTATCTTCTAAAAATATTTTAATATTGATGAAGTTATTGATAAAGTTATTTAATTAGTATGTCCATGTAATATATTGATAAAGTCATTATCTTCTAAAAATATGTTCATATATAGTGAAAATAGGTAAAATCTTATCTTATATAATAGTCTTTAAAATTAGTTAATATCTTCTAAAAATATATCCATATCTAATCAAATTGGGTTAAATTTTATCTTATGCATATATAGATATATTGATTAAATAAAGTTAGAATAAAAATTTATCTTATGCATATATTTTAAAATTAGTTAATATCTTCTAAAAATATATCCATATCTAATCAAATTGGGTCAAATTTTATCTTAGGCATATATAGATATCTTGATTAAATAGAGTAAGAATAAAATTTTATCTTATGCATATATTGATTAAATAAAAAATTTGTGATTGGTTTATATGACTACGATTAAGGAGAAGCCGCCGTGTGTCTCAGACGACTTCTCCTTCATTATATATAATTGATTTTAATCTCCTTGCATCTGCTTTAACTGTTCTCTTAAATGAATACTCCATATAACATATCTCCTTTCTCATCTTGGAAACTTGCATCTAGAATGAAAGTAGTCTAAAATTGGCCCATGTTAACTTTTGCCTTTTGGTACTTAACTGGATTTGAACCTGTAGACTGGCCTGTTATCATAGTTGAGATACTTGGCTTACAGGGAAAAAATCACTTATGCAATTTTAGAAATTGTTGAATATAAATTATGAACTGTTGAACTTCAGACAGGAGATCTCTACTTGTCTCCTCCATACGTCTTCAATCTAATCTAGTTTATGCTGTGATTAAAAGAATAATTTTTTTCACAATTTAAATCTTTAATGCAGGACCTTCCACCTAAGTGACAATTCTCTAGAAAAAGATCCCGACAATGATGATGCCAAGGATGTTGTGTCCAATGCTGGTGACAAGATAGCTAATGGTAATTCTTTTGATGAGAAGCCAATTTTGCAGAAGGGTGTTCTCAGAACCAATTGCATAGATTGTCTAGATCGAACAAATGTTGCACAGTATGCCTATGGATTAGCTGCCCTGGGACACCAGCTTAATGTGCTAGGAATAATAGATGTGCCAAAGATAGACCTAGATTCTCCATTGGCTGACGATTTGATGAACTTTTATGAAAAAATGGGAGATACCCTTGCACATCAATATGGAGGCTCAGCTGCTCACAACAAGGTATCAGCCTCTCTTACACTAATGTACATTTTATTTTTTAGAAAAAAAGTTGTGAAAGTGAGTTCTGAGCTCAACTATGTTGCCTCTTCACTTTTCTTTGCCAGTTTGTCTTATCATTTATTTTATAGGTAACATCTCTTGCAAAGCTTTTCAGACTAAAATAGATATGAGCTGCTGACCTAGTGTAGTTAGAGTTATCAACAATAACCTGCAGGTTCGGCGATCTGTTTTATCCCCAATCTCATGTTGAGGGGTCCATATTACATCTTGGACTTCTCATCTGAGTTGTTTATTGAACATAATCCATCGGGGTTTCCGCTCCACCTCTACTAGACCTTTTTGTTAAGCGTTTTTGTGGTCGTTAGCTGGTATTGCTGCTAACTCAAGTGTCTAATCCACTTGGGTACATAAAAGTTGGCTGCCACTGCTTGTATCTGTCAGCCTTTTCTCTGAATTCTTTGACTCCTATGAATCTCTTTTTGTACTTCAATTATCCCCTCCTATTCATAAACCATGCACTCTAATGATTGTACAGGTTTTATATTCCGGAATGGAATGTTGAAATCTTAATATATCCAGGAAGAAACAGAGCATGTATAGGGATTGATTTTGTGTGGAAATAGAAATCCTTCCAGTGCACTCCATGTGGGCAGTGCCGTAGTTTTCCTCATCACTAGTAAGAATGGCACTATAACCTACAAAAGAGCGAATCCCCTCATAGTGTTATTAAGCCTAACATTCTTCATGAGTTGAGGCCCCATTTCCCAGTGTCCTACTTTCCATCAGAGATTGACCATATCAAATTGAAGATGCCTATGCATTATGGTTTCGTTCTTTGAGTTTACCGAAACCTGGTAATCTTTTACAAATAAGATGGCACCTGCACCTGTTTGTTGCTTTCTCTATATGAACTAACATTGAAGTTATAGTAAGGCAAAGAGATACTGGGCAACAATTGTGGGGTTAAGTGGTGCATATTGCTTTAGACTTGCAGCTGCATGGTACTAGACCCCTCTCTTCTCACTCAATCTTGGGTTAGAAAGAATGATTTTTTCCCCTTTCCCCTAAAACCAAAGACAGTGTGATGTGATTCCTTCCAAATTTGTTTTTGCTGTATTGATTCTTGAATCTTTAATCACAGTTTCTGATGTAGTGTGTTATGCACATTTGTGAAGTGTTGTTCGCTGTAGATTTTAATATTTTGTGACATCCTAGTCGTACTTTCTATGCTTTATACTTGAACCCTATTCTGCTGCTTGTGCATGCTCACATAATCATATTAGTGCTAACCTGGTTGCTAAGTATTCTTCCTGTTAATTTTCCTTTTCTTGGATATTATTTTCTTATTTGATGCAAGGAGTGCTTTTTTTTTTTTTTTTATAGTAATTTCAATAGTTAAGTGAGCACAGCAAATCTTTTGCATGTCCTCCATGAATTTGAAAATATGAATAATGATTAATGACTCCTCACAATAGATACTAAAATTCATTGCAAGCCAAAAACATAGTTTTTGAACCCTTCTGTCCTTGAGCCTTTACTTCCTTCCCACTCCCAGTTCACTTATAGGCTGTGGGGTGATATTACTGATGTACTTTGTTCATCATTTCACTCTGATAAATATGTAGACCATTGCTTGGAATATGATTTCAATAAGTTGTTTTTAGAAGCTTCTTTTTTAATATTGTGCTTGACTTGTCATAATTATATTTCTTTGTTCTCGATTAGATATTTTCGCAGCGGCGTGGTCAATGGAGAGCAGCAACTCAATCACAGGAATTTTTCAGAACTCTCCAACGCTATTATAGCAATGCATACATGGATGCAGAAAAGCAAAATGCCATTAATCTGTAAGTTTCTTTGAAACAATAACTTGATTTTTTTTTTGATTTTGTGCTTTTTAAACTCACTATACAGCTTGCTCCTGCTCAGTTCTTCCTAGCATGTGAAAAATGCTTTTGCTGTCTTCATCTATGTTGGCTTTACATGCTTTTTGCCAAACACTTTCTGCATATGTATTTTTGTTTTTCTTTCTTTAAACCACGGTTTACGTAGTGCATTGCAACTGCTTAACAAATAACCCTTACAAGCATTTGTGCAGATTCCTTGGGCATTTCCAGCCACAACAGGGATGGCCTGCTGTATGGGAGCTTGGATCAGATCAAGATTATAATTCTGGGAGAAATGGGCACATGGAAGATGAGGATGGAAGGTAATTTGCTTAGTGGAGCCTTTATGGTCCACATGAGTGGTATATTTCTGAAATGGCATAGCCTGAGAAACTTCTCACATGTTCAAATTTCATTCCTTTTGTGCAAAGTCAAGAAAGCGAGTACTGAGTAACTTCATGCTTTCAATTCTCAAAACGTCAAATTCATACAGTTTTTAATATCTCAGTCAGTTTCCACTTGTTTCAAAAGAAAAATTACAATAAATTGCCTAAAATTAATACTCCCTCTGTTTCATAATACACGGGGTTTTAGAAGATAGTTTTTGTTTCAAAATAGATGGTCTTTTATGTTTTCTAGGTAGGGAATTGTAATGATTTATAGTCCGTCTCACAAAACTTCTTGTTTGACTTTTTGACACGTTTTTTAAGAAGCTAAAACTCTATAAAATATCAAAATTCTAAATAATTTCATAGATAATTGTATTAAGTATGAAATTATTTTTATAAATTGATAAAATCATTGATATTTTATATAGTTTTTATTGTTTTAAAAAAAGGTGTCAAAACTAAAACAACTATTTTGAGACGGAGGGAGTATTGATTTGTGTGTTGTTGACTTTTTAAGTGATTTTGATTGGTTAAAATGTGTAGTGGGTATTAAAAAATAATAAAATTTATGAAAAAGTTAGTGGAATGATGATGTTTTTTAAAAAGTGAAGTGTTTTATTAAAACTTGTGTCAATAGCTAAAAGTCCATGTATTATGGAACGGAGGGAGTATATGCTTCCTGGACACAATGTCCAATACTTTGAAATGGCTTTGAAATTTGGATCTTATTTGTAACAGGAATTTGTTTAAAAGATGCTGGTCAGATGGAAACATTCTCCGTCAAAGCAGTTCTCCATCGTCATCCACAGATATCAGACAGCAGAATTTTTCGAACATGGTTTTATCCGAACGATCTGATAATATAAGCAAAGTTCCTTTTGGGTCACGTTCAAGACTCTCCCCATCTGAAAGTGATATAGCATATTCAAGGTCTGCTTCAGTAATGTCATTTATGGTTGTATTAGGTTATTACCACTTTAGTATTGGAACAATATTTGTTTGCTTCTTACAATTTGATGTGAATAATTAATTAAATGGGTGTATGTGTTTTCTACTTTTTCCCTTTATTTACAAGGTAAATCCTTTGATCTCAGTTAGACTTGCAATTGGATACACTACTCTTGGTAAATTGGTTTGATTAGATCCTGTGTCTTCTGGAAAACCTTTGGCTGCTTGCAATTGCTCCTTTGGTTGCTTTGTGCTGCATTTCAGGCTGAAATGTGCCTCTTTTTTTGGCCACTTGGCCAGAGGAAGTCTTTTATCTGTTTTTCTAGGTACTAAGGTGATGCTTGAATAAAGTTTAGCCATCATTGTTAATGTTTGCTTTCCAAAGCTTCTCCTTTTGAGTTTGTTTTCCACAATTTATTCTGTGACGTAAGATTCTCTCCCTTGAAACAGAGAAGTTTTTTTATTTCACTTGTTCTTCAAGACTGATATAAGCTGTTTTGATCATGAACTCAACCATATTCATCCCTTGCTTTCTCAACTTCTGTTTGCAGTTATACTCCCACAGCTTCAGGAAAACTTCTTTTTGGGGATGTGCAAAGCGAACAGTATTCTGAGAATTGTATCAACATCCACGACCGCCGGGATTCATCTGACTGCTCAAATTTTGTCGATTTAGATTGGCTTTCTTCTTCAGGAAATTCATGTGAGGAGGATGTGACTGACAGGTAGTTCCTGTTGAATTTACGTGCTATCTTTTTTTGTTATATAAAAAGAAAAGCAACAAAAAGGATCATTGTCCTCTGATTGCTAGATATTTTTAGGCAGTAAAGGGCTCCTATGGTTTGGGGTGAGCTTCATTATTTCAGAGGGGATTAAAGGGGTCAGAGCTTCTGGAGGCTCAGGAATGGAAATTCCTTGTCCCTTTTTATTTTACCCATATGATTGCAAATTGTACAATACACTGAACACATTGTGTCTCTTCTTGCTTCTAGATTTGCAGAGAGAGAGAGAGGGACAAGTTTTCAAATTCAGAGCAATAAATCATAATTAGCTATTTGCAACAATGCTTTACAGCTCAATGTCACTTTTTAGATGCCAAGAGAGTGTCTCCGTGTTATAGTTTTTTGCTCACTCTTCTAGTCAGAAGTTTAAGATAGAGGAACAAATAAGGTGTATATGTGATTAATGATATTTTCACTCTTTAAATGCTCTTCAGTAAATTGTAATGTCTTTTTCAGGGTAAATTGAAGAAAATCACTCCTAAAATATGGTATTTTTACAAAACCACCCTTAATTTGGAAATTACATGAATCAATCCTTAAATTTGGTTTTCTATCAAAGAACCACTTGCAAGGCCTTTTATGTGTAAAAAACGTTTTAAAATGTCAAATTACCACCTAATTTATCAAATTGAACCTTATTATAATAAATATTTATCAACAGAGTGATAATTTAATATTTACATAGAATTTTTTACACATAAAAAGGGTAGTGCGTGGTCTTTTGAAAGAAACCAAATTTTATGGGTGTTTTTGTAAAAAATACCCTATTTAGAGGTGGTTTTCTGTACCCTTCTTTGTATGTATTAGACTATTAGAGTGTCTATGTAGCGATAGCTAATTTCTTATGTTGTTTTCACATTGCTGCAGATCAGTGCAGACGAATTCTCCAATTACGGGCATGTCTTTAGAGAATGTCATGAATGGAGTTGTGGGAGATGCAACTCCATCCACCAGTGGGTACGGATCAAGCATGAAGGTTAGTAGTTAGTTACTGAATGCTGCCATCAAATTCCCTTCTCTACAATGCTGCTTGTTAGTTGATTGAAAATTAGCATTTCATTTTTCAAATAGATGGATGAATTAGGGATATCCTAAGGAAGTGGAAGTCATGATTCTTCATTATAACTTTGTATCCAAGTTTTATGTTTATGCTCTACATATTTTTGTGACTGGTGACAGTGGGCAATGGCCTAATGCCACTGAAACTGTATTGGCGAAATCAAGCTGTAACTAGTCATAACTAGAGAACTACAGAGTTCTAATATCAAGTTCCACAACTTGGCTACTTTGCCGTAATTAACTTTTGTAAGAGTTGTATTTTATGCCTTGGATGTATGATGTATAGATGTATTTGTGATCTTTAGTAACATAGGAAAGTAAAAAGAGCTTGAACCAGTTTGGCATAGGTAGGATTTGCTCGTTCATCTTACAATATGGGGGTGTTTGTATGTATGTGGCTCTGTTACTGTGCTTTTATTTCAACCTTTGCTGGGAATGTTTTTCCAGGGAAGAGAGCAGACAGAAACAGAGCTGGCCTATGAGACCGACAAATCTGTACCAGAGGAGTTCTCCGATAGCTTTGTCCGGTGGGTTACTTTTGGAGAGACACTTTGCCACTGATGTTGATGGTGGCGCCTTAGTCCGGGATGGTGTGCATCATGAATCAACCTGGTCTGCAAATCTCCAACATGCCAATGTGAACCTGTGGGCTATGTGAAAGACTAGAGTGAAAGATGATGACAGGTGCTTTGAAGCATCCATGAGGTACTATCGGATTTAGTAGCTATTTGACAAGAAACTTCTTCAATCGTATATAACCAGAGCAACTCCAAAATCCGTGTTTTGGAGTAGAGCCTTCGTCTTTATGGACCGAATTCATATTAATTCCTGTAAATAGCCAATCCTCATCCTGTGCTCTATCCAGAGCCATGTATCAACCGCTGTAGACTATTGATTCTTTGTGTACTGAAATGCCATGTTTGTTGTGCCAGGAAATGAGTTGCATTGGTAGTTCTAGTGAATAATCTCCGGCCTGTAGAAGAACGACATCATTCTTTTTCGTTTGTTGAACATAGTCATTGCTTTGCTATGCAGAGTTTACATTGTTTGATTGATTGATTATGTACTATGAATGCAGATGGTAACCGAGGTCGAATAGGTTAAGGGCCACTTTGGTTGATTCTTGAACAGGAGATGATGAGTATAGGCAAGTGTTTTGTGAATTGTTGGGTGATGTACTAGTTTTAGTTTGTAGAGACCAAGTACAGACTCAATTTGGATCACAAAATATTATTAAGGTGATATAGTTGGTGCATTTGTGAACTTTGGATAACTGTTTAGGAGAGTTCCCGTGCAATGGCGCGATTTTTAAAAAATAAAAATTTAATAATAAAATAAATTAATATTAATATTATACAATTAAATAAAATATTTGTTTTATATTTTGAATTAAACTTATAAGAACAAACTTATAAGGAGAAGGGTATAATAGACTCATTCAAGATGAACTCAATTGTGATAGTATATGAAAATTTACAAATAGATATAGGTTATATATAATTTAATATTTTGAATTAAACCATTGATTATTTCAAATATGAAAATTAATTGCAAAAAAAATGATTGGTTGAAAATGAGAGGATTAAGGTGGATATGATACATAAGTGAAACTTCTTCTATTTTAAGAGTTTATGTATAATATAGATATAGATATAGATGGCCATTTTTTGGAGACAAGTTTGATTCATGTTAAATATTTATTATTGTTTGGAGGCCTTTAAATAGGTAACATGAGTCCTTTTAAGTGAAATCTAAAGAGGTTTAATGGCTCTTAGTTTCAACCATAAAAATGGCTCAGTTGTAGGATGAAGTATATCTCATAACTCTACGGTTTTTAAATAGCGAAAAATTATCCAATCTCAAATTCGAAAAATATAAAAACACAGACGCTATCATTAAGACGATGAAAGAGCTATTTGTAAGGCGGAATTTGTTAAATTGCTCAATAAGTTCGTTTTCATTTTAGAAAATATTTAGGAATTGGGTCGACGATAAAGGGAAAACTTTAACGAGTTTATTCAAATACTTGTTGAACCAATTATTATGTAAATCTTTGAAATGTTAGGAATGATTCGATAAAGTTATTCTATTATTTTGGTTGCTTTTGGTGAGTTTCGATGAGTTTTTTACAACTTTAGCGTGGTTTTCGATTGCAAGATCTATCAGAACCAAGGTTAAATATTTGGGTTGAGGTTTAAGCATAAACTCGACATATTTCACTGAGCTAAATCATACACCTCGATCAAATTTGATGAGGTGATTAAAGTAGCTCGACAAACTTTGTCAAGGTCGTTACATGGGTTCAACCGTTCGGGTGTTGGGACACACTTTTTATAATTGTTTAACTGAAATGAACATCATATCATAACATCGTATAAATAAACCACCATCTATCAATCAAAAAATAAGAAAAAGTAATAATGAAACAGTCATACATAAATAAACTACGTACTACTCACTAATGCACGATAATTAATATATTTATTGATTTGTTTGGTCTCTCAGTTCTCTAAACATGTCTAGATAATTGAATCTCTTTCCTTGAATTAAGAAAAAAAAACCCTAATACTTAGTATGTAATCTCGTGTGTTGTTTTGTCAAAGTCGTCATCCAGCAGACAAATGTACAATCACATACTCATTGTCAAACATCGACCTGCAAATTACGGGCTTTACTCAGAGGCATATTCTTTCACGGGCCAGAGGTGGCTACGGTCCCCAATAAAAATCATCGATAGGTTCAATTTGATAAATTATAAACTTCAATTCAACACCCAAGTAAAGAATTATGGAAATTTGAAGATTGAATAACACAAATTACAACACCCAAGTAAAGAATTATGGAAATTTGAAGATTGAATAACACAAATTACTTCACATGACAATTACCGAACCAGGATGTTCCTATATTTTTTTTACTAAACTTTATCATTCATACTATAATTAAACATGAGAGTTTCGAATTAGCATATTATAGTGAAATATTTGAAAATCGTATAATTAAAACATATCATTTACTACTTATTCACACTTTTTTAGAATAATAAAACTATATAAAATATCAAATTTTTTTAAAATAAATTCATACTTAATACTGTAGTAATAAGCAAGAAACTAGTACAATCCCCACACCCATTTTTTTGAATAAATCATAATAATATGGCAAATTGATATTATATTATTAATAGAAGTTAGCATAAGATTAGAAAGGTATAATTTGATTTGTTGAAAAACCTGCAATTAACATGGTGATTTCATCTCATACAAAAATGGTTCTCATTTAAACAAGTATATATATAGATATAGATATTGACATTTTAAAATGATCTCACTGGAAAGAAAAAAAATAATAATATCATTGTAATAATATTTAAAAGATTTAACTAAAGATAGTTTTATGAAAATTGTTTAGATAAAGGGAAAATTTTACAAGGTAGTTGTTCGTCCAACTTTGTTATATGGAGCAGAGTGTTGGTTTATCATCAAAGCCCAACGGTAAAACCTTTTGGTGACAGAGATGAGAATGTTGCATTGGATGAGCGGACATATGAGATTGGATAAGATCATAATCGAAGTCATTTTGAGCTAAAGTGAGAGTAACAAATATTAGAGATAAGATGCGAGATGCTAGATTGCGATGGTTCATGCATATGCAAAGAAGACCGACGTTCGCCCTTGTGCGAAGATGTGAGATGTTGTCTTTGGGGGACGTCCGACGTGGTAGAGGAAGGTCAAGAAAGAGTTGGATGGAGGTTATTCATCAAGACCTCACACTCTTGACCCTCACAAAGGAGATGACCATGGATCGGTATCACTAGCGACGATGTATTTGGGTGAATGATGTTTAGTTTTTGTTTGTGTGCTTTGTCGCCCTATTTCTATTTCTGCTGTTGCTTGCTTGCTTTGCTCTTTCTTTGACTTATTTTCTAGTGGGTCTCTTTGGAAACACTCTCTCGACTTATTCGAGGTAAGATGCATACATTTCGACCCCCCTAGACCCTGCCTCGTCGTGGGATATACTAAATTGTTGTTGTTGTTGTTGTTGTTGTTGTTGTTGTTGTTGTTGTTGTTGTTGTTGTTGTTGTTGTCGTCGTCGTCGTCGTCGTCGTCGTCGTCGTCGTCGTCGTTGTTGTTGCTGCTGCTGCTGCTTAGATGAAGTACATACAATATAACATGTGAATTCTCATGCTTTTAATTTAATATAGCATATAAAGATCGATTTACATATAGGTATAGATTATATATATTAATAAACCCGTTGGTTAGAAAATGCAGAATATATTAAAGAAAAAAACTATAATAATGTGATCATGTCACCTCATCAAAATTACTTTCCATTTAAATTATATATTTACTTTAATATTAATATTAATTCAATGTTTTGAATTAAATTCATTGATTAAAAAATAGAGCATTTAATGAATTGAAAAAAATTGACTAAAAATATATTTGCATATGGAAAGGTTATTTGATATATAGATTGAAAATTTGAAAAAAAAATAAGCATAATAAGATGACACGTAGCGTTCAGTGGAATTAGTTTATCTATTATGTAGATAGATAGATATAAATATAGATTATTAAAAAATATTAAAAATGTTGATATTTTATAGTATAGTTTTTGATATCTAAAAAAGCATGCGTGAGTAGTAAAACATCATTTTTTAATTAACGGACAGAAATTAATTATTCATGATTTAAGTTATAGTTCTAGTTATGCATTTATAACTTTGAGGATTTGGTCAAATTCTTTTAGCTTTGCATAATATTGAAAATAATGGGTGGTTTTGTGAACGGTTGATGGAATAATGGGTACTTTTTGAAAATTCCTCTATAATATAAAGTGCGAAATTTTTACCCTCCTCTCGCATCAAACCGCCGTCGTCGTCTTCTTCTTCTGAGTTCTGAACAGCTGAACTCAAACGGTACGGCCGTACGGTACTCTCTCTCCTCCTTGGCCGCCGGCGAACACACAAATCTTTGTCTTCTCCTTGCAAATTCAAATGGCTCTTACTTTTGAGGTAAAGATAAAGCCTTTCATATTGCCTTTACGAGTTTTCTCCATCGAATACGTGTTCAATTGGATGTTAGTTGTTTGATTACTGTGAAACAATCCAAATTGTTGAGAATTAATGTAGAGCCATGGTTTTTTGGACAGATTCTGGGGAGGTTTAATCGTGCTCGGGCCGCTCGCTTGACACTGCCTCACTATGTTTGCCACACTCCTCTTTTTATGCCTGTTGGCACCCAAGGTTTGAGCTTTCATCTTTTCACAGCTATCAATGAACTCTACAGTCTACACAATGTGATTCAGGATACGATTCAACACTTAACCTCAAATTTCTTGCTTGCTTCTTTGTGCCCCTTTGTGGTGTTGGAATTACCAAAATTTATGTGTTCTATTGATCAATGTGGTACATAAGTTTTACAGTTGATATTGGATCAATGGACTATAGTTACACTGATGCAATCACTTGCCGTTTGGGGATTGAATTCGGTATTTTGTTCTTGTTTTGTATTGGGGGGTTAAAATCAGGTACTATCAAAGGGTTAACAAACAGCCAACTTGAAGAAATTGGCTGCCAAATAATACTTGGGAACACTTACCATTTGGCGCTTCGCCCTACTTCGGAGTTGATTCATGAAATGGGAGGTCTCCATAAGTTCATGAACTGGAAAAGGTCATTACTTACAGACTCTGGTGGATTTCAGATGGTAGTTTCTTCTCTTTGGTTTTCTTATCATGAGACACTCAAATCGATTTCTCCCCTTGCTGACAGTTAACTTGATTCTTGACATTTGCAGGTTTCTTTGCTGCACTTAGCAGACATCACCGAGGAAGGCGTTACATTCCAGGTACCTCCTTTTCCTACTGTTATGAGCCTTTATTGCAAATTTTGCTTGTTGAAATCTCTTGACATCTAGTCTAAGTAACCTTTCATTTGGTTATTATAGTCCCCGGTAGATGGAAAACCGATGTTGCTGACCCCAGAGGAATCAATACAAATCCAAGTAAGAACTTGCTCGAGCTATATATATTTATCTGTCAATGTAAAAACGCCGATTCTATGACCAATGTATGTCTCTGTGCAGAACAGAATTGGAGCTGATATAATCATGGCTCTTGATGATGTCATAAAAACTACTACAACTGGTCCAAGAGTTGAGGAGGCCATGTATCGCACACTTCGTTGGATAGATAGATGTATATCAGGCAAGTGCAAAATCTTTGCAGCCATTAGCACAAATGAGCGACTGATGTTTTATTCGCAATATTTTTTTACACTTCATAATAATTTTATTAAACTACAGCTCACAAGAGACCAGAAGAGCAGAATTTATTTGGTATCGTGCAAGGCGGCCTTGATCCTAAATTAAGGTGAACTTTCCCTTCTTAGGGCTATGTATCTCACTTCAATTTGTCCCCATCCTAATTATATATGAACTGTTGCTTCCAGGGATATCTGTGTCAATGGATTGGTAGAAAGAAATTTACCCGGGTAAGTTTGTTTTTAAACCTTGAAAATTTTAAGGTTGAAGATATGGTAGAAAGAACTGATGATCTTTGGCTCATTTGAGACAGCTATGCTATCGGTGGTCTTGCAGGCGGTGAAAGCAAGGATTCATTTTGGCGTGTTGTTGCTCAGTGCACTGCAGCATTGCCTGAAGATAAGCCACGCTATGTTATGGTATTTGAATACATTAATGTTGTTTATATCCTTGTTAAAAAAAATCCCCAATTTGACAAGGTAATCTCTCTTATCATATGTCTCTCTGTATCTTCAGGGTGTTGGTTATCCTTTGGACATCGTAGTTTGCAGTGCTCTAGGTGCAGATATGTATGACTGTGTCTACCCTACCCGAACTGCACGATTTGGTACTGCCCTTATCCCTCAGGTAAGCTGATAAATGGTTCTGTTTGGTTGTGTTGTTTACTGGTGCAGTGGTGCTATTCATGTTTCTCGAATAACTCTGGTTCCTTGCAGGGAGTTTTGAGACTCAAACACAAAGCAATGGAAAAAGATAATCGTCCCATTGATCCAACATGCTCCTGTATGGTAATGCCAGAGACCAAATGCATCTTTTTTTTAAAAAAAAAAAAAAGAAATCTCAAGTTTTAGTACTTGTCGGGTTGGTTTGATGATCCTACGACAATGACAGGTATGCAAGAATTACACAAGAGCTTTCATACATCGTCTTGTAACTAAGGAAGCGATGGGATCACAACTTGTATCATATCACAATTTGTATTACATGATGAAGGTATTACTGCTCTTTCATGAATAATGGGTTCACATTCAGTCTGAAATTGCATCATCTTTTCCACTGTTTACCTGCAGCTTAGCAGAGACCTCCACCAGTCCATCTTCGAAGGAAGGTTTCCTCAGTAAGTCACATTCTAACTCCTTTAAACGGTGTAACTATTGTGGTGCTATGCCTGACATTTTCTATGGCTCATTCGCAGGTTCGTTTGCAGTTTTTTGGAGAAAATGGTATGTTTACTCGACCATATATTCCTTGTCCCATACTAATTTGTATGTCTTTTGGTCGACGGACAACTAAGCTTGAATTTTGCTAGTATAGTTTCCGGAGGGTGATGTGCCAATGTGGGTCCGTGATGCTATGGAGGTTGCAAGGGTCGACATCTCCACGTGCTGTCGGTCTGTCCATACATCCCAGGATTCAGTATCCGATTCAAAATCTCCTGCTGCGTAAGATAACACAAACATCTATCCGGTATTGTAGAGCAGAGTCTGAGGGTTGAGATGTACACAAACGATATATTCTTTTTCCAAATGAGTCGTCTTTATATATAAAAAAAGATTAGGTTAGACATATATGCAGTTTAGATAGATCATTGCTATAGGATGCAAATAAACCATGGAAGGTTTTTGTCAAGTGCTTCAATTGGTTAAACAAATTGTGTTCCTACTATTTGCAATATATTTCCTAACATAATCTCTCTCAAGTGAGCTCTAAACATTCATTTTATAGAATTACAATTCAATCCAATGCTAAAACATCAATTTGATACAATTGATCATCCGATATCCGATCCTCGAGAATCCTCTCGGATGTCAAGTCATCAGTTTTGACGACAGATGAAGTCGAGGTACTGAGCAGTGAAACACTTGCACAATTCAAGTTTAACTGCTCATTGTAAACATCAAATTCGAAAACCCTAATCTGCGAGGAAATGAAACAAATACAGAGAGGGTAGATCATATCTAGGGTTTCATCTTAAAACCAATTAACAATAGAAGAGCCGACCTTCAATCATCTGGTACAATTTCCCAAAAATAAGTAACCTAAAAATGTGCATGGCTTTCCACACAAAAAAAGTGGATGGCTAACCACATTTGATATATATAATACTCTGTATAGGAACTCAATGATAAACTATAGGAGAGAGTGTTGCCTCTCTTTCTGACCCTCAAAAAAAATGATTCCATTTCTATATACTTCCTCCAGAAGTATCAGCATTATGCCTATCAACTATGCTCCTGAATTAACTATTACCTAAGTCACTAAACGAATACACAAATCGACAACACGACGATCCTTTTTCCTAACGTAAACTAAGGACGATAGTGTCCGAGTGAAGCTATAGTAAGCCCGACGATACACCTGCATTGTGACGTATATATTTGTATATATACTTTGCAAGATCAGAGCCCAATGGAGCGGCCAGGTTGCTTGTTTCGACTCATCTTTGAGAGCTCTGTTCACAAATTTCGAAAATGGATCCGGTAGGAGCGGTCAGGTTCGGGGTCCAGTGATCTGGAACCATGATGAAATAGGTTGTCATGGCTTTCCTGAACCGCTTCTTGTACTGCATTGGAGATATGACCGTTGGGGAGGCGTTTTTCGGGCCTCCGAGAATGCCCGAGGCCTTCACCCATGTCTCAAGGTGCTTGTCCCATGTATACTGCCTCATGAAATCGATGATACCGACAACCAACTCGTGCTTTTCTTCATCCACCCCCACAAGTAAAGAATAGTCCATCACATCGACGGACTAAATTAAACAACAGCCAGAAATACGGTTCAGTTGCACATGAATAAAACAATCGAACAACATTTCGGCAACAAAAAAAATTGTAATAGTTGAAAGGTTTGTTTGGGAACTCACGGCGAGAAATGCTGTATCATTCCAAACAGCTCTCTCCAATAGACGCTTTGCATTGTTTCCGACAAAAATGGGAGAAGTAGACATTGATTCTAGCAAGTTCTGATCTAACAGAACGTTGTTTTCTCCACTTGAATCCGAATTGTATCGTGATCTTGAAGACCCTTTAAGATCATAAAGGCGCGAAACGCCTCTGCGATACAAAATATTTTCCATAACCAAAACATCTATCTTGGTTTCTTTGCCTCCCTTAGGCTGTTTGATTACCTTCAACATAACAGCAGGACAAAAAAAGCAAAATGTTAAAACCACTAGATAGACAAACCGGAAATTAGAGGCGCGAAACGCCTCTGCGATACAAAATATTTTTCGTGAGTATTTGAATCCACTTTGTAGGCCTATCTAATCTCACAGGGCTAGAGCATGTAAGGCCCCATGTAAAGGATGTGCCATTCCGTTTACACGGGGATCTCTCCTAAGGTAACTAGTGACCTCAAGAGGTACATGTCTTTAACAATGGAGGAGGGAGCTTCATTGAAAGTTGCTCCTTTTGTTTTGCTCATAACGGCTGATGATGGCCAATGGCAAACAAGGATGAACAAGCCAAGGAAATATCATGGGATGGGAGCAACTAACACAAAAGAAAATGTATTCCAAAATTTACCTGATAAACTCCTAGAATCTTTGCCAAGCAGGTTGGGCTCCCTGTGCTTATTGATTCCACCAAATATTTGAAGTAAGCCGGTGCGAATTTGAAGAATGCCTCCAGCTCTGTCTTTGTGACCTGCTTAAGTATGAAGCGGTCATCAGGAGTTTTGGCAAAGAAGACATTGCTCTTGCCACCCTGGGCACCCCACTTCTTACAACGACTAAGAGAGCGGGCAAAGTCAACCGCAGAAGGACAACAAATCTGTCTCAGTGCCTCAAATCGTCTGGCGAAGTAGGAGACAACTGCGTAGCTGATTTTCCCTAGTGGACCATCGTCTGAAAACGAGACTCTTGTGTGCATTGGCTTTGCGTAGAACATAGGATCGTGGACTAAGCTGTGGCGTAATCTAGACAAAGACATAATGCTTTCCTCAGCTGACACAAAACTTCTCAAAGGTTCAGGAGGAGCTTCAGTGGGCGAATCAAGTGGTAGTTCCAAATCTAAACGTGGTAAGCTGTTGGCACTTTCTAACCTTTTCTTTGTAGAATCACCATCAGTTGATATCTGACTGTGGTAATCTGGTGAGAGAAGGGAATAAGTTATTATACTGGATGGTTCGTCGTCATACACAGCCACAGTGGTATCATTCACGCCCAACGGGAGAAGCAACCTTGCCCCATCTTGACATTCCAATTCTTTAAAGGACATGATATAAACTGGATTATAACCTTTAACACTGTCAAGCTTGCGTCTATTCAGTGAAGGAGATCTGCTGAGTGATCGATAGAAGTTCAGAAACGGCACTGCTAACCAGCTTGTCGAATTCTCCACATTGTCAGAACTTCTCGAAAGGAATGAAATCCTCGGTGAAGTAAGCCTTTCTACTTCACTTTTATCGCGATCTGAGGATGCCGTCACAGATGGACCATGGCTTGGTGACTTTGGAATAATTCTCTCTAGGAAAACCGGGTCATTGTCCTTCATGTTTGGCGGTTTTTCACCAACCAATGTTGCAGCAAGAGAATCTGATATATCTGATGCGAGTGGCGACTGTCCAACTGAAAGAGACCTTTGGATTGCACCCCCTAAAAATTCAAGAATATCTGGTGAAGTCGCGGTCATCGTTATTGCATTATTTTTTTCTAGATCAGTGTGTGTTTCTTTCAAAGATTCGCCAGGCTTCTTCTCAACAGGGTTGATACTGCTTCCTTGATTACCATTTGACCCGACGACAGTGGCTTCAGCAACATTTTTCATACTGGCATCTACATTACTAAGGGTCCTGGCAACAGGTTTTGATGGAATCCCTCCTTTGGATGCGTTCTTATGCAAGTTGACAGCATGTAGCAGACGTTGGTCCCACACATAGGACTGGAAGAGTAACTGCCTCCTCAGCCTATTGAGCTCAAGAACATCAATCACAGGCTCCCCAGCCTTTAGCTCTCGATTCAGCGCTCTCTTTAGAGATTCCTACATCAAGACAGTCGGTGAGCAATCCTCAAACTCCGATTTCTGCAGAAATATAATTCAAGTAACTATTTTGATCCTACCATTGGCGATCTACCCTTATCCAATGCTGTTACCCTATACCACAATTTGTCTTCGGATTTCTTCGTAAGGCACAGAAGAAGGTATACAAAATAAAATACTTGCATGCTATAACGCCACTGGACGTTGTTGGATAACATACTATGTAATACGTAGTACTGAAAATGTGCAAGAACAACTTATAACTTATGTAATTTAAAAAATGACCCTAAAAAAAATACGAGTGCAACCTATATAAATTATTGATTTCATATTCTATATGTTATCAAGAACTAACCCTTCAGTTGGAAATAGCTTTTCCTTTTCATCCTTTTTTTAATCCTCTTTACTACTTCCTTTCTGGTGTATTTATGTGTAATCTGTCCAACTCATTTGAAATAAAACAGTGGAATGGAAAAAGAAATGATAAAAGAGACACCTCAAATTCCTCTCTTTCCCTTGTTAGGGCCCTCTCTAGCTCTTCACGATGCCTTTTCAATTCCTGCGCTTCAATGCTACTATCTTGTGTGCCAGCTTGCGCCTCATCCATGATCTGCTTAAGAGCCTTGTTGATCTCATTGAAGAGGAGACAAACTTTGTTTTTCACCTGATCGATAAAGATTTCAAGGTATGAGGGACAAAAATGTTGTATACTGATTGAGATTTCATGGAGGTCTAGATTATTATTCACTAACTTCGATCCCTTCCTTGTTAATCCATTCCTGCTTCTCGTAATTGAACTCTATCTTTGGAGGAGGAAGATGCACCGAATAAACGTTGATAGGAGCATAACGGAAGCAGGCTACCATTCTTCCACTACTGCACAAAAATGAAAAGGAAACATCATAATCATGATGCTGAAGGTTGTGAATTATCCAGACAACATAACAAATTTAAACATACCCATAAAACCTTAGACAATCTCTATGAATAGAGTGGCCACAACTCGAAACCCTGCAGGCAACTGGATGGTTAGAAAAGCTAAGCTCCAAGAATTTCCCAAATGAGAAGCCCCAGGCAGCATCAGACATTGCTACCCTTTGAGTACTTGGAGGGAAGCCATTGATCCGAGGACACCGGAGGCACCTATGCCACATCCAGATTTTTCCCTCTTTCTCTCCCGGTAAAATTAACTCAACAAGTTTTGTCACAGAGATCGTTAGGCTTCCTTGCTGATGAGTATAACAATAGATGTGGGCTTCTGAAGGTTGCTCACAAGTGCGGCAATAGTAGTTCTTCAAAATAGGATATTAAATAGTCCAGTCAGTTTGCTAAAGAAAAACAAAATAAGCAAAGATGAGGGAGCAATATAGTTATTTAGAAAGCTACCTGATCAAATAAGTCATTTTGAAGAAACCTGCCCAGTGGTTTATCAAAGCTTCCGTAGTACTTTATACGAAGAAAGTGGGCCTTTTCGCACACAATACCTTTCCATACACACCGCGTAGCTAACGAAACCAAAATACTTTGTTGCTCAGACGGAGAGGGTAAAACCCCTTCCCTCAAGAGCTGGGCACTTCCATTCCCAACCAATTCATTTTCTTCATAAGATATAGATGGTGATATACTTGAGTTAATGTTGTTCAATGGGCCATCAGTTGGATCTTTGCAGTAAACATGCTCTTCTAGATTTTCCGAGGTGTACAGGAAGTTGGGTGTTACACAGCCGCTAGGCGTGAAATTAGCATCTCTTTCATATTCATGATCCAAATCATAGTTTGTAAAGTGATCATTATGATAAGAATCAGAGAATTGCTGTATCGAAGATAACAAGGCAGCGACAGATTGGTTAATGCTAGAGGGATGTTTTATGCATTGAGATGGAGACATAACAGATGGAGAAGTAAGATATGAGTTAGGGTCACTGTCATATTTTTGTAGTTCACTCGTATTGTTACTTTGAGGACCTTCTGTTGTCGTTTTAACGTGTAATGGTTTATCATACAAGGGAACAGTGGGAGGCTTTATAGGAAAACTAGGAAGAGAAGCACCTTCATCAGCAAGAAAGGATGTTTCTAGTGCCAAATGGTATGCAGCAAATACCCCATATTGAACGACATGTTTTACTTTCTTCAGTTCATCCCCATGGGCGCCCTTGAGCAAAATCTACAGTTAATACCATTAAGAAGAACAAGTTATATCATCAAGTACAAAAGGAATGTCAGATAAAAAATATCACTTAGCATTACATATATTCAAATATGTCAAAAAATATGTGATTGATTTTAAGTGCATAATGCTACACATACATTCAACTTCAGGAGACCCATTTGCTAGAAGATATAAGAAAGTTATTGAGGTAACTGTGCAAATAAATTACAACCAAATTCTCAATTTTTCTACAAGCTAAAGGCATCCTTTATTTTTTCTTTTTGCCTGGTTTATAGTATACTCTAATTCGAGTTCTTATTAATGATGTCTAAAATGCAGGATGATTCTGATTTTTTTTTTAATATACAAAATGAAGAATATGTTGTTTTGATTTTCTTGTGGGTGATGTTTATACGAGGAACAAAATGCGAACAGATCACTACTACGTACCCATATATTATTTCATTCTTTATGGAAGATGGCTCCAACTAAGTACTCAATTGGGTGCAACAAAGAAATACAAGATATGTTGTCAGGGTCTAGAGGTATTCAGATAAGGTTTCAAACTTGAAACATGGAATAATGAAATCTTGAAGATAGTTCGCTAACACCACCCGGTAGCAAGTCTTTTTATCATCCTATGCCCAACTCTACTTGAAAGGATCTTTATAAGAACATAAATAGGTCAAAGATACAAATATTTTGGGGAAAAAACACTTATCAAATGTACTTACAGTATATCCCAAGGGCTTTGGACAATCTCTGAAGAACATCAAGTTCTTTGTTAATTTCTTGCCACCTTGGCCAGCACTTCCATGCTCTTCAAAACACTTCTCCACATAAAATAAGTCACAATGACCTAGCTTAGGTGAGATAAGATGTTCAAGAGAAGGTATTATATCTGCACCACTGCAGCGGGCAATACGTTCTAAGAGTCGCCTCTTAATTTTTAAAACAAGAGAGATATTTTTAGCAAAAAGATATTCTTGGGCGTATCGTGACACTGAATTCTCCACCAATAGAATGTTAGGCTGGTGAGCATCAATCTTAGCAACAGCCTTCTTCAGGTGGTCCATCTCCTAAATAAGAATACGGGCACATCAGTATAAGTGAAAATGTAAGAAAATGACAATAGCGACTTTGATCTATGAAGCACGGCTAGACCTGTCGTAATATAGTATCAACACTTGACAGGTGACTGGAAACCCCCCGCTGATACTCCAAAGCTCCTCCAAGTATTAGAAGCTTTGGTTTATCTATCTTTGACATCATTCGACGATGAGCAACGTTTTTCTTGCAAACAACTCCTTTAACCAGCATGCTAGATGAGAAACAAGCAAGCACAATTAATCTAAATGCATCAATGTTGTGATACCGGCAGTAAAATAAAGTGGTTATCTTCTTCCGTCAAAGGAACCACTTACCACAAATGTATTGATAAGGACTAACCTGTCACTTTTATGACCACAGGCCAAACACTTCACTTTAACATAGGCACCGGGATCCATTCCACCATCTTTGCTTGTATCTGGCTTAAGAAGTGCAGCAACTTCCCAAGATAAAGATGTAATTATCTCCAACCAACTCTCTTTGCCATTTTCCTCCTCAATATGCAAGTTTTCAACTTTTAACAGCTGCAATATCAGAGATCTAAAATGGTCACCGACGACATCTTTCATTACTTCTTTATTCTCTAGATTAGATTTGTCCCTCGGATGAAGATCCTTGGAACTACTACTACTCGGCGAGCCAGTAAATCCCCAATCTACTGCTGAATCTTCATCATCATCATCATAAAACACAGAAGGTTCTTTGGCATCTTCCTCGTCTTCAGCATTAGGAGGGAGCCAAAGTAGACCATTATTCTCAAAATCCAAGTTTTCTACACCTGTACTCTGATCAATGCCATATAGAGAAGTTTCATAGTCATCAACTTGCTTCCCAGATTCTAAACTGACATCCTTCATTTCCTCCAAGATCTGCGTACTAAATGGATCGTATTCATCTTCTCCTTTATCAGGGTGTTCACGATATAGGCGATAGAGATGGTCAGTTTCATCAAAACCAGCCATTCCATAGTAATCATCATGTTCAGAGTAAAATTTTGCTTCAGGTACAGAATGGCAGATGCCAAAATTGTTATCCTCATCCTCCCTGTAGTCATGAGAGAAATAGAATAAAACTCAGAGATGTGTAATTGCAGTTTAAGAGCTAATAGAGACAAAAAAAAATCAGTGTTTATCTGTCACGAAACTACAATCATGTCATATCTACATAAATTTCAAAATTTCTATTTGTCACAAACTACAATCATGTCAACATTTATAAGCTTATACTCTTTTTTTTTCATGAAGGAGGTATTTAATTTCCTACTCATGCCAATAAGAGACTTCGTCTTTTCGGGGGTCAAGTTAGGACAAAAAACTCTGAATAAAATATTGGAAAAACAAGATTGTGCAAGCATGATATTTATATCACATATTATCCTATACAAGGGACAATTTTGTTGCTTTCAAAATATGATAGAGCATTTTCAAGCAGCAGCAATGCATTTTCGGTACTTGGATAGAACTGGAATTTATTTAGAACACGCATGTTTCACATTTTGACTTAATACATTAAGGCAAAACAATAACATTTACTCTAGAGAAGAGAAATAGTTGGCTAATCTTGAAATTACCTGTTTAGGCAAAAGTTGTATTCGTTTGACAATGGATCTGCAATTCCTAGGTTTTTAGTTGAGTCGATCTCCTCAGATGTCCCATTGACATGCTTACGAGGACTCATTTGGGATGAAAGACGAGGGGATAAAATGTTCATAAGTTGCAGTCAATTAGACAGCCAAGCTAGCTGTACTACCACCACCACCACCACCTCTAACACTACCAAAACTAGATGCAGATATCGACTGACTTAGGCCAGAAGCCGAAGAAGTAGAATTGTACTCAACTGTCACCCTCCCATGCCTTTGTCAGTTTTACCCTCATTGTATGCAATAGGGATGCCGTAAGATCTGCACTTGTCGTAGAATATCCGCCCATGGAATCGACAATGATGCTTGCAATTCAATATTGTGAAGTGAAAACCACATTCATAACACGCTGAAATGTTGTGATCCTGCATCCAAAACTCCCTTGACACACCGGTGAATTTAGGTTCAAGATGAATCCAAGCCCTTACTATATCCAATAGATTGTAGCCCAGGGTTCCCATCGACAGCGTCGATTATTCCCCTGACTTCTATCATCACCGCATTCGCATCCCAAACTTGCCGCTCGAAATCAGAAGAAACATCGATCATAGGATACCACTGCAATTACATTTCAAATGACTCCCTCTTAATTTGTAAAGATCACAGATAAGATAAATTCATCGATTTGTCAATGCAATCAAGTAATTGATGATAACTAGTTGCCCTAAACCGAATTTCATCATCAAACAAGTGGAACTTAATTCAGGTGCTTCTCGCTCAGTTCTTACTCTGAATTTTAGGCAGATATACGGATATAAGAAGCATAGATATTTGGGGATTCGAAATGAAGAATCGATAATCAATTTCAGAAATTCCGACCTTACGGAAATTGATTCACAAGAAATTGTATGCAAGATTCGATGTATTTGCGCTTTACAATCAACATGCATGTTACAATGAACAAATAAACAGAAAATCGAATTAAAATAAAAAAAATCGTTGATCTTACCAGGCAATGGTTTGCATTAAAGTTTTGATTTTGCCCCCCTGGTTGAAGCTCAAACCTCAAAGCCTACAAACAATGACTTGCAAAACGACGGTTGCGATCAACAAACAATCGAAAGAGCAAAACAACAACAAATTGTTTTCCAGAAAAAAGATTGAAGAATTAATGGGGAAAATACGGGAAATGATCACCATTCACTCACCTGCGCGCCTCCATAGAAATTGCTCAAAATTAGAAACTATTTTCTTACAAAGCGGAGAGTGAAGGATATAAACCAACATTTTTTATTTTATTATATTATTATTTTTTTTTTTAAATTTTGTGGAGGACGAACTAACCCATGTAACATCTTTCAGTTTTGGTATAAATTGTACTGAATTTATTGGTCTGGCTAATTTTTAATCTTTCAGTTTTGGTAAAATTATACTGAATTTATTGGTCTGGCTAATTTTTAATTATTTTTTAGGATTAACCATTTTTATTTATGATTTTCTTTCCCAATTAATAATGCATAATCTAATTAACCTTGGGGCATATTTTTAAATACATTAAAAAAAACAATAATATAAATCAATAGATTACGAGGAAAATTTTGAATTTATAAATAACAATAATGTTATTAATTTCTGTTAACTGTTAAGGAAGAAAGAGAGATTCAATCGAGAGTTGGAGACAATCATCTCAATCAAATCTCATAGGGAAAAGTCTAAGGGTTACACAATGCATTTATACGGGGTGGCTATATTCACCTACAGAATAACATCCATCCGTGATTTGGGGTCATATATGACAGATCATAGATCCGTCCTTGTATTTTTCCTTGTCTTTCTTTCTTTTTTTTTTCTTTTTTACATGATCCGCCCTTATTGTTGTTGCCTTTTTTTTTAAAGTAATAGGCTCACAGCAACACAACTCTCTTTTTTTTTTGTTTTTTAATCTATTAGAATGAATCTTTGGTCCGTCCTATTTAATTTCTTTTAATTTTTTTTTTACAGTGGACGAATCCTAAATCCGTTCGTGTATTTTTTTACAAATTGTAATAATTACTGGATAGATATCACACTGTAATTAAAATGGACTATGAATTCATCCGTTGGAGTGCATATAACACATGTCTCCGGTGTATATAGTAGAACCCGCATTTATAATGCATAAATTATCCCCGTTCAATGAGTAGATTAGGGATATTAAGACTACAAGCCGCTTTAATTTCCCTCTAGAGAGTAAAGATCTCGACTCCAATGACATCTTTTAATAGATTGACACACCAACTTCCAAGTTCCAACCCAAAATTGTTAGCCTTGTAGCACCGTAAATTAAACAAACCCAAAGGTTGCTCCACCATGCGGGGAAACGGCTCCATCAAAATTAAGTTTGATCTATTTTCTAGTTACGTTGGTGGCTATGTTTACGAATGAAGTCAACAATCCATGTTAGGTTGTGGTCTCGTTTTGGAATATAATTTGATTTAGAAAGAACCAATAACTCCACAGTCTTACCATGCCATTTTGAACATGTTTTTTTCTTTAGGTTATATTTGACTCTATCTAAAGGCTCATTAATTTTGAAGTTATCATCTTTCAAATTTTGTATCATTGTAATTTGTACATAGTGGCGGCTATAAGGGAGTGCAACGGTCGAGTGTTTCTTCTTCCGGCAATGGAAAAATGACAAAAAAGAAATTACACGAAGCAAATGACAGAAAAAAATAAAAAAATAAAAGTACAGGTCATCCTACATTGTAAATACAAGTCAACAGAATATGCACACGAATCAACCAACCAAAAGAAGACGTACACAAAGGAATCTGGGGATCACTAGTAGACACCTCAGATTATGGACTCCAAGAGCTATCAGGTGTCAATCACATTTTCACGACGTCTCCAAGCATGACAAATCAAACCATTATTCACATAAAACCTGCACCATAACAAGAACAACAAAGCACACCAATCGCAAACCCAAACCCTAGCCACGCTATTGCCCATTCAAAACCCAAAACATGGCTCAAAACCCTCCAGGTGGATAATAAGACCGCAATTAGGCTACCACAAGAGTGAGCCAAAATAGAGGCGTATGAGTCGGGACAGAGAAGAAAAACGGACAATAATGAACAAGCTAGAGAAGGAATTGAAGAGCGGTTGGAATAGGACCTCAGTCGATCAAAGTGATGCAGGCGAATCTTCGTTTGGACTCGTGCACGCACGTGGCGAGGCGGATGAACCACCCTTTGGACTCGTGCACAACAAGTCAACAGGCACATGAGGGACAAATTAACTTGAAGGCGGACCTCGTGAGACTCATGCTTAGTGTGAGACCATGTGCAACCATGAGTTTTTACTTACCTTAAGGCTTTATAAGATAAGCTTATGGTTGCAAGTAAAACCTTAAGGTAAGATGTTGTAAGGGGTTACCTCTTTCTACTAAGGTAACCTCTTCCACCACAAGTGGCCCTCACCCTTTTGTTTCTATATTTATTTGATGTATTAATTATTCAAATGTATTTATAATATATATTTATTATTATTATTTTCAAATAATTATTATACCATTAATTTTATTTTATTTTTCTCCATACTTTGAGTATAATTTTTCCTATATATACTCATTTTGACCTATTATATTGTTTGCACTTCTTTTTTCATATTCCATTCTCATACACTAATGTAATTATTTTGTTATTTGCTTATAATATAATGTTATTTTTTTTATTTTTCATCTAATGTAATAAAAAAATATTAATATCAAACACTTTTTAATTTTATTTATAAATAAAACTAATGAGATGAAAATTATTAATATCAAGCACCTCTTCCCTTTTTATTTTTACTCTTCCATGGTTTCGATCCGATTTGAGTTGTTATGAAATTAAGTTGTCATTTACCTATAATGTAATGTTATTATTTTTGTTATGTTTCATCTATATGAAATAAAAAATATTAATATCAAGTACTTATTAATTTTATTTATAATAAAAATAAATGAGGTAGAAAAAGTGGGGAACAAGGTAATCTCATGGTTGCAAGGGTAACCTCTAAAGAAGAAGTAGAAAAAGTAGAAAATAATTTAAAGAAAAAAATATATGAGGTGGCAAATTATGATAAGAAGATGAAAATTGAAAAGGGAAATAGGTAACCCATGGTTGCACATAAGAGGTATAGGTGGGTGACGATTGTAGAGACAAGTGTGTGGGCGAAGGCAGCAAAGAGGGCGGCTACCGCGGGCGGAGAACCTGGTGGGAGGCTAAGGTGAAGGTGAATCGCGGCGACCATTGGAGCTGATGGGGGTCGGTAACATAGGGCAGCAAGAGCAACCCCTACAAACGATAAGGAGGGCGGAACCGAGGGAGGTGTATCGAAGACCGAATCAAGCCGATGCGGTGAAGGGCCTGAAGGCCATGGTGATGGCGGCAGCGAAAACGAGCTCTCAAAAAAAAAAGAGCGTTTTAGGCGTTTTAGGCCATTGTATTTGTAATCTTATTTATGGGGAAATCATTTTGAAAACCTTTTTTGATCCCTCTACTTGAAAACCTATTTGAGAAATATGTTAGAAATGTATGTTTTGACATTGAGAAATGCCTGATAAATAATATATTGGAAAGTTAACATATGATAAAAATGTAAGAAAAAGCAAACTGTAGATATTGTTTAAAAATAAAAATCTTAAATATATATATAGAGGTTGGGTCAAGTGTACACACCCCTTACGGTGTTAAATGTTAACAGATCTGAGCCTTTGATTGATTAGAAATGGATGGGTGAGATTAATTGAGAGTTTTCCTTTTTATTTAAATAAAAAAGGGTAGGCCCCACCACTTGTACAGCCAACTTGCTGTAGAAGAAGCGCGTGCGTTGATTTTTTTTTGAGGTAGCGTTTTTTTTGGGGGGAATGAGGAGATTTTGCTTCCACTGTGTGTTCGATGAATAATAACGAACAAGTTACCGAATAATTCCAGATTATCAACGAATAATGACTCTGAACTTCCAGATTTTGCTTGCACTTTGTGGCGTAACGTTTTTTTTAGTAGGGCAACGTTGTTTTTTTTGTGGTGCACTGTTTGAACTATTCGATAAGGTGATATTAATTATTCGCTAACTTATAGTTATTATTCGTGTGTAAAGAGTAGTTATCGTTTAGATAATAGCAAAAGGGATGGTCAATTTTGCAACTATTCGCTAGGATAATAGTAATTATTCGTTAAATTGATCGTTATTATTCGTCTGTAAATAGGAGTTATCATTTAGACAATAGCAAAAAGGTTGGTCAATTTTTCAACTATTCACTAGGCTGATAGTAATTATTCGCTAAGTTGATAGTAATTATTCGCTAGGTTAAAAGAGTATATAAATGTAATTCTTGATTTCCCACCTCTAATTAACCACATATATATAAATAATTTCTTATTATCACCGAATAAAAACTATGAACTTGTCGAATAGTGATTCTGAACAGGAACAATCATATGAATTCCATTGCCCAGCCAAACAACGAACCAAATCAACATACTCCAAACAAAACAGTTAGACACTTCCAAATGAACTGCAAATTCCTAAAAGCTGCATTAATGAACAAAGGAATTACATATTCAATTTTGTAGCTATTCGCATAGAAATTGGAACAAAAACATATTCAATTGGAACACGAACAGATTCAATTTTGTAATGAGAAATTGGAACAAGAACACATTCAATTTTGTACTAAAAAACGAGATTGAAACCAAAGAACCCTGAAATTCCAAGACAAAAATGTTGATTCAACAAAAAAAAGGAAAAAGGGAAAGGAAGAGGGAGATGACTTGAAGACAGAGGAAGATATCAACCATTGCAGCAGAGCCGAATACGGGGTGGCGGGGCCATTGCAGCGGAGCCGAAGACGGATCCATTGCAGGGCGAACGAAGCTTGAAGAAAGAGGAGAACGGAGAAGGAGACGGGCACGACAAGGCGAGGAGAGGGATGCGAGGCAAGGCAAGACGAGGAGCGGCGTGAAGAGCCAGATTGATGGTTTGACTCACCGGCGGTAGCCTGCAAGGGTTCAATTAGTGAGATCCGGGCCGTGTTGGGTATTCCGACGAAGAACGGGCAATCGCCGCTAGCAAGAGGCGGCGGCCATGGATTTCGTCGGGTAGGATGGTGGCGAGGGATGGTGAAGTGGAGCGGCCATGGATCCCCGTTGAAAGCCAGATCTGGATTTTGGGTTGTGTTGTGATTCACACGCCTGGATGATTGAGAGTAGGGTAAGTTTTTCTATGGGACCCACCTTTTTAAAAAAAAAGAAATTATAAAAATCCTGAATAATCGTAGCCCTTCATTTTGATTAGATCAATGGTCAATATTTGTTAACATTTAACACCATAAGACTTGTTAACATTTGATCCGTCCTATATATATATATATATATATATATATATATATATATATATATATATATATATATATATATATATATATATATATATATATAGAATTTGGATCAAATGTTAACAAGTTTTACGGTGTTAAATGTTAACAAATTTTAGTCATTGATTGAAGCAAAATGGAGGGCTGTGATTAAATCTTGATTTTTGGAATTTATTAATTAAAAAACGTGGGCCCCGTGGTCAAAATATCTCACTCTCCATGCCCAGTGCGTGAGTCTCACAATTGGTGGAATGCTCTTCCGTAACTGCCCAAATCAAATGGTAATGGTGGGTCCCAAATTTTTTTTATGGTTTTATTTATTTTATTGAATTTTTCTATTATAAAATATTTTTTGCCCACCTAATAGAGATCATGGTCAATCTGGTTATTATTTGAGATCTTTCAAAATCATTGCCTTTGAAGCAGGAGAAGAGAAGGTAAACAATCGAGAGACACGAGTATATTTGTAGAAAACACTATTACCAGTTTTTATGTTCACTGGTTGGTAGCAATTATTCGGTTGTAACTATACAATTATTCGGTTGTAACTATGCCCTTTTTTGAACAATCCCACATACACATGAATAATTACTCTTTTTAATCGAATAATACCTATATTTCATTGAATACTGTCCATTAGAATCCAACAACAAATCCAAACTCACATACACATGAATAATTACTCTTTTTAATCGAATAATACCACAACTATTTATCAACATGAATAATTACTCTTTTTGAATTGTACAATTATGCGGCGATAACTTTGCAATTATTCGGTTGCAAATTTTCTTTTTTGAAAGAATCTCACATACACATGAATAATTCCTCTTGTTAATGGAATAATACTTATACTTCATTGAATACGTGTTAGAATCGAACAACAAATCCAACATTTTCAATCTCCAGTAAACGCATTCTCATCAAACATGTCAATTATTATCAAATATTCAACAACAGATTCCAATTATTCATCAAAATTTCACAGCTATTCATTACAATCGAATAATACATTTGAAATTCCAAAAATCACGCTGTAATTTTCAACCAAAATTAAACACACACTCATCAGCCATACCAGTTATCACCAAATTCCACCAATATTCATCAAAAGGGCTACTTTGACCGCCTCCTAAAGTTGTTGTAGAACCTCCCCAACATAACGATTCTGTCTCCGATTTTACTTCTCCTTCAATTGCAGAAAGAGATGCTTCGCACAGGGTATTCCGTCAAGTCGCACGCCTGCAGTTGCCGGAACAAAGTGGTGCGCCGCTCAGATGGTCCGATTTCGCCGGATTCGCACTATGATGATAAGCGAAGAGGAAGGTTTCAGGCGGTGGTTTTCGAATCGTGCGATAGGGCTCACAAAGATCTGTCACTTTTTCTCCCTAGTTCATCCAAAAAAAAAGATTTGTGTTGGGATCTCACGCGTCCAAGGTGAGGAAAAAGGGTGGTTTTTTTTCTTTTCCTATTAAAATAAATCAATTTCGGGAATTAATCTCGTCCCTCCATTTGTTATCATCCAATGACTTATAGTTGTTAATATTTAACACCGTAAGGGATAGAAACACATGACTCATCCTCTCTCTCTCTCTATATATATATATATATAGGGGTGCGCTCCAGTGAAAACCAAAATTGCGGTAAAAACCTGTGAGGACCGGCTTTTTAGCCCGATTCACTAGCTTTATAGCCTGGTTTTGAATAGAACCGATCTATAAAGTCACATATTTTAACCCGGTTCTGAATAAAACCAAGCTATAAAGTCACTAATGTAATTTTAAAACATGAGTTTTCAGCACGGTTTTTAGGTAATTAACCGAGATATAAAGTCATGTATTATTTTAAAACTGGAGTTTTTAGCACGGTTTTTAGGTTGAACTGAGTTGTAAAGTCACCGTGTAATTGAGGTTTTTAGCACAGGTTTCAAATAAACCAAGCTATAAAGTAGTCCTCACGATTTTTACCACAATTTAAGGTTTTCACCGGAGTCAATATATATATATATAGAGAGAGAGGATGGATCTTTTGTGCACAAGGCTTAGGATGTATCTTGTGCACAAATTTTGACCCTTGATCTTGGTGAAATGGATGATCTAGATTAAAAGGAATTTTTCCTTTTTTTGAATAAATGGAACGTGGGTCCCGCTGAGAAATCAGCCTACACTCTATATGGTTGGCGCGTAGGTTACTGCAAGGAGGGGGAGAAATCAGCCTACCAAGGAATGTGGGACCCTTTTTATTTTTAACTTTGCAAATTGGTGAGTCCCACACATTAATTTAAAAAACAAACTTCCGTTTTTTTTATTTAGAAACTACGTATTAGACAAGGGTGTGCATTTGGATTTCATATCAATTCAAATCAAGCTTTTCTTTTTTTATTTATTTATTTTTCTTTTAATGTACAAAGTAATTTATCATTATCTTTTTTATTTGTAAAGATTGAGATTTAGATAAAAAAAATAATTAAATTGATTCACAATATCGGTTGTGATGCAATATAAAATGGGTGATGATATAAATTGTGTTAACCCATAAAAGCTTAAAAAACCCATGTTCTTATTCTCAAGAGTAAGTACAATGATCGGTTTCGGGCAAACAGTATCAATTGTAGTTAATCTTCGTGCAAAAAAGCCCCTTTCTTATTCGGCTGAATCGATCGATTTATCGTGCACATTGAACGTTAATTGGGGGATTATTCAGTCGAATTTTTATTTTTACGAGGTACCCAGAAGCGATGAATAATTGCATAACCGTTGTGAATAAGTAAATTTTTAGAATTATTCGGTTGAATCAATCGATTTATCGTGCACATTAAACAATAATTGGGATATTATTCAATGGAATTCTTATTTTTACGAGGTACATAGAAGCGATAAATAATTGCATAACCATTGTGAATAAGTAGATTTTTAGAATTATTCGGTTGAATCGGTCACTTTAGAGTGTACATTGAACGATAGTTGGGATATTATTCAGTGAAATTCTTATTTTTACGAGTTACACAAAAGCGATGAAGAATTGCATGACCGTTGTGAATAAGTAAATTTTTAGAATTATTCGGTTAAATCGGTCAATTTAACGTGTAAATTGAAACATAATTGGAAGATTATTCATTCGAATTTGTTTTTTCCGATGTACACGAAAAATCCCCAAAAAAAACACTCATAATACCGAATAATAGTGTTACAATCGTTTATAAAAAAAATAGTGTTACAATCACCAAAAAAATCACCAAATATCCCCATTTCTTCACAAAGCTTCATTTAATTTTACACACTAATTTAGTCCTTTTCTAAAATAAATTGTGCTTCATGTGAACAGAGATGACGAAAAGACTTGATATATAGGTTCAATGGCCTCATCCGACTGATCCAACTGCTTCATCACCACAGCCATGTCCTTCAGCGCACTATTGACCCGATCGCCGGAGTTAATCACCCTGCAGAGCAGCAATACCTAGACGGATCCTTATCTATCAATTGTTTGTGAAAAGAACGGAAATAAATTTCACATAATCAGCAAATTACCAACTTAAAATCGATCATCATGATTCCTCTACCCTTCAACCAATCCTTGTGTGATGAATCCAATCGGCCCGGACCACCGCCGGAACTGGCCACGCACTCGGAATAGCCCACCGGAGAAGACGGTTCCTTGTTGGGCGCCTCCGCCCAACGCCGTTGTTCGTCTGTTACCCTCGCTGCCGGAACGCCTCCGCCCTTCTTTGCTTCTCTTCACCGCCAGTTTCGCCTAGAAGAACTCGTTGTCGGACCCAACTCGCAGCCAGACCACCGACTTGACTTGGCATGTGGGCGAAATCGACCGGCCACCCAGTTCGTTTCGAATCTTTGTGCCGCAGATTTGCCTTCCTCTTTGATTCGAGTTGCCACTGGTTTCGCCACTAAGAATCCCTCTCGTCGCCGGTGAAGAACACAATTTGTGGGGATCGTTAAACACGATCGCCAAAGCTTTGGAGGAGGGAACATCCGTTCAGACGTAGAGAAGAAGACAATCTGTATTAGGATTTTAATCCTCCACAATTCGCACGCGCTCTACTCTCCCATGATAGTGTTAAAGATTGGATTCTGTTTTTTTTTTTTTAAAAAAATGTATGATGTGGCGCATTGTAACCCCTTGATTTCAATAGGATCAATGGTCCATAATTGTGCACAAGGTAGATTTTAAGGGGTGTGTACACCCGAACCACATCCTATATATATATATATATATATGACATTGTAGCAAATAATCCCAATCTCACTCGATGGTATTATTTTAATAATATAAACTTTCAAGATTTCATAAAACATTGATAATAATATTGCATTTGCATGGGGTGATTTTCTATTTTGTCAAAACACAAATATGGCGATCGAAGATACCATATATGATTGGGCTGTTGTGATTAAATAATGGATATTCAAATATACAAAATCGACACACAATTTATCGTGGCTCATCTAATTGAGTACATCCATATTGAGAGATTTCATTAAAAAGTTTCCAAAACCAGACGAGGATTACAAGATATCAAGATATGTGTCATCCACAATGACTGATAAACGATAAACCTTTTTTTATTAGTTCTAAACGATAAACATATGAATATGAAAAGGGTTAGTTTGTAAAATGTTCATATTTTGTGCCTTAATTTGCATTCCGTCCACCCTCCTGATTTAATTAGCAAAATATTCATCCTGATTTAATTAGCCAAATGTCCACCCTCATGTGCCTGCCCCTGCCTCTGGTAGGGCTGGGTAAAATTTGAATCGGACCGGGATCAGACCGGAAATTACGGTCTTTGGATCAGACTGGGATCTTACGGTCCGGTACCCGGTCCAAGATTTTTCTATTTTCGGTCTACGGTCCAAAACCGGGACCAGACCGGGATTGGACTGTAAACTTTATCATTAAAAAAAGGAAAAATGGACAAAAATAATACCAGGTATCAACTTTTGGCCAAAAATAATACCAACTTTGAAATTGACTATTTCATATACGAACTATCTCCCTATTTACCGAAAATAATACATATGTGTATTCCGGTGAATTTTCCGACCAAACACGCCACATAGACGTCGGAGAACACACGTGGCATCCATTTTTGCCACCTCACCCAAATTATAAGTTTGCCATGTCATAATTTTTTTTTCAATTTTTTTTTAAAAAAGGAAAATGAAATTAAAAAAGCTACAGTAACTTCTCGAGAAGCTTGGAGGGAGAACGAAGAACACACACGAAGAACACACACGAAGACGCCACTCGATTGCACTGAAATCTGCTCGGCAAGTCGGAATATTTGAAGGAGACAAAGGTAAGGGGTTTTGATTTCGGTACTTTCGAATCTGCTAGGCAACTTTCGAGTTTAGGGTTTTTCGGTATTCCCTTTTATATATGAAAACTTGTTCTAAAATGTAGGGGTTTGATTTCATGTGGTGAAGATGTTTCGGTTTTGGTTTCAATTTCGAGTTTAGAGTTTAGGGTTTCTCGAGAAGCTTGGTTTCAGTTTGTTATGTTTTGGCATCTGTTGTTGTTTCTGGTTTCAATTTGATATCTTTGTTATGTTTTGAACCTTAATAGGTGTGATAATGGATGAACCTGAAGAATCTGATGTGGATTGGGAAGAATTTTTAGTTAAAGATGTAGATAGTGGAATGTTTGGGGATGACAGTGCATATGAGGAAGACAACATTGCAGCTGATGGTGATGGGAAGAATTCTTCAAGTGAAACTGATGGTGAAGGTGCATATTAGGAAGAGAACAGTGTAGCTGCAGTAGAAGAAAGCAGTACTTATAAAAGAAACAAAATTCGCACAATGAGGAGTTTTAAGGGGGGGGGGGGTGAAATTCTGTATGAACTTGAGGAGTCCTCTGAAGAAGAGGAATTAGAGGATTATGGCTTGGCACCTCGTAACATAGACACTTCTGATGAAGAATTTCAAATGGTTAGACAAAAGGTAACTGAATACAAGATTGAAGTTGAAAAGCAAAGGGAAGGGCAACTGAGTGAATATGAGGACTCTGATGGTGATATGGAGTTGATTTCAGAAAATGAAGATGATGCTGATGCTTTGATGAGGAGAAAGAGAAAGGATATGACTGTTGGAAAGAAAACTAACTATAAGGATCTTGTGTTGAAAGTTGGATTGCGCTTTCCGAGCATGGAAATATTAAAAGAAGATGTGAGAAGATATGGTATTTGCAATGGATATAGTTTGAGGTTTGGTGTGTGTGATAAACGTAAGGTAAAGTTTGGGGTAATTTGTAATAAGAAAGATTGTCCATTCAAGATATATGCTTCATGGCATCAAAAAGAGGGTTGCATTATGGTCAAATCAGCTAGGAATGAGCATTGTTGTGTGAGAGATATGCAAAGAAATAGCCAACTTACATCAAGATGGCTTGCCAAAGAATATCTCGCTCGTTTCAAGGAAAACCCTCATTGGCTACCAAATGGAATTGAAGCTGCTGCATAAATCAGTGTGGATTGAATCAGTGAGCTTTTTTCTGTCTTTGTGTAAATCAGTGAGCTTTTCTCTGGCTTGTTGTTGGGAGGATTGGATTTCTTTATACAACATTACAAAGTGATGAGTCTTTAGCTGCTGCATTACAAATCAGTGAGCTTTTCTCTGGCTTTTCACCAGCTGCATGCTCAGTACCACATCCACTGGTTTCCTTGGATTAATGTTTCAAAATCAGTGATCTTTTTCTTGGATTAATATTGACATGAATTTACTGGTTTCCTTTATTGTGTTAGTCATGTTAAGGTATTTCTTGGATTAACACTTTGAGCTGTTACATACAAAGTACATCATTCAATAAGTGAAAGTGACAGTAAAGGAGACCTGGAGAGAGATTGGATATAAAAGGATTGATTCTATTGATGACAATTCATTACAATTCTCTAAAAACATAAACCTGAAAACATAACACATTTGAGACGATTCATTGCAATTCCATGAAAACATAAACCTATCTAATTGTCAAATTTTCACCAACACAATCAACAGGATAACCAATATCACACTTACTACTATTTTCAGCACTAAATTATCTCTTTGGATCTTCACATAATCAGTGCTCAACTTCAAAAAATCAGAGGCTCCATGATCTTCATCTGTGATAGCAACACCATAATTCTCTCTTTGGATCTTCATGCTCTTGTTAGTGTCATTAGCTCTAAAAGCATAATCATGAGCATCCAACCTCTGAAGTAGTTGCATTTTTCGCCTACCTACAAAGAAGTAAAAAAATTATCAAACCAACCAAAACATCTATGACATCAAATATACTGATCTCACAAGCAACAAAAACAACCATCTCGAAAAACAACCATACTGATTTCACAGGCAATGTGAAGCTTAATCTCACAGGCAACAACAATCTATGATCAAACAACCATCTCGAAAAATCAGCAAATCTATGAGGAAAAATTCAAATCAACAAACAAATCTCACAGGCAATAGCAAACAAATCTCACAGGCAATAGCAAACATACTGATCAGTAAAAACATACTGATCTCACAGGTAATTCGAAGCAAATCTACGAGGAAAAATTCGAATCAACAAACAAATCTCACAGGTAATAGTATGTTTGACATATCAGTAAAAACATCTCGAATTGAAATGCCCAGATCAGTAAAAACAAATCTCACAGGCAACACTTCGAAACACTCTAATCTATGACAGAAAATGGAATTCGAATGAGATGGGTTTTCGAAACATCTCGAATTGTTGCCCAGATCAGTAAAAACACATCTCCAATTTCGAATGAGATGGGTTTTCGACAGCAAATGGAATTCCAAAACCCTAATCTATGACAGCAAAGCGAAAGAACGAGGCTTTCGAAAACCCTAATATTTTCCCCAATTCGAAACACCAAAAATTCAATCGAAAGAACTAAAGATTGGAATCATACCTTCCATAATGGACAAACATAAAATTGTCTTCCTGAATTTCTAGTGTATTTGCAAGTTTGCAATCTCGCAGGGAAGCCATGCTTGCACCTTTCAATTGAAGATTCGTCGACGACTCTTCTCCGAGCATTTGATTTCATGGATGAGCTTTGTGGTCCCCAACCCTCCGTCATCCTTGCCTTTGCCCTTGTTGTCGATCAAGATTCCACAATCGAGAGAGTGGGCAAGCTTCGTTCTTCCGATCTCTCCAAGCTTCGTTCTTCTCTAATCTGTAGATTCTGTACTGTCGATCGAGATTCTGAATTGTATTTGGGTAAAATGTATACATTTGCACATGATGTGTAAATATACACATCACTTTTTAACAATTTGCTATATTGGTAAAGTGTGCATTTTTTACACATCATTCAAATACAATTCATTTAAAATAAAAAAGAAAATAAAATCATTAAAAAATCAACCAATGAAATTGTCTTGTTTTTTGTAAAAGTTTTTGCACATAGGGGAGGTGATGTGCTCAAATTTGCACATTTCATGCTCAAATGTGTACATTTGCACACACCCAAAACAACCAATGGAGTTAAAAAAATGTCTAAAAAATACACATTTGTACATTTGCACACAACCATTGTGGATGGTTGAATGAATTATTTGTGGCATAAAATGATTTCATGGTAAATCTCTTATTTGTTTATATAGATAGTATGGACCAAACGGAGACTACGGAGTTATCTGATGATACTAGAATCATTTTGTACGTTGAATTCGGGTTGAATTTGTCATTGTATTTAACTTTTAAACATTGTACTTTTGTGGATTTGATTATGCATGAAGCACGAATGAATGAAATCAAATCATGAATGAATTTTCAATTTACAAATGTTTGATTTAACGCAACATGCGAACAGGGGCTGCTGTAGAACGACGAACAAGGGCTGTTGTAAAGTTTCGGTCCAACCGGTCTTTACATTCTACGAACCGGACAGACCGTGACGATAAGTTCCGGTCCGGTCCAGATCAGATGCCCAGCCCTAGCCTCTGGGCCCCCCACTGTGCCCCCTTTCCTTTTTTTTTCGCGCCAACACTTTTTGTTGTGCAAATATAACTTTATGTTGTGCATCTATAACATTATGTAGTGCAAATATAACTTCATGTTGTTCATATATATATATAGGGTGTGGTTCTAATGTGCACAAGGCTTACGGTGTACCTTGTGCACAATTATGAACCGTTGATTGGAAGAGATGGAAGGCTAGGATTAAAATTTTAAAAGGAATTTTTTTTTTCAATTTAAATTGTAGGACCCGCATGGTAAAAAAACACCCACTCTCCCTCACTTGGTGCGTGTAAATGCCACCCCACTCTTTCTTTCTTTATTTTTTTTTACATTTTTTTTATTTAATTCGTTATTATTTAGTTGGTTTCTACTGAATAATGTTTAACATATTACCGAATAATGTTATTTTTTTTCCATCTAGTCTAGGTCAAAATTTACAAATTCCACCGAATAATTTGTCTCATATTACCGAATAATATTGTTTTTGTCAATCAATTTCAGATAAAAGAAATTTCAAATCTCTAAACAATACTTATTCATATTTCACCGAATAATGTCTCACATTTCACTGAATAATGTCTCACATTTCACTAAATAATATTTTGTCTTATGTTACTTGTCAATCCGAAGACTCCATATTCTAACGAATAATAAATCAGATTTTCACCGAATAATTTACGAATTTATTACCACCAGTCACAAAAATTCAACACATATGACCGAATAATTAACGAAAACATTAGACTATATATGGAGGATTGGGCATCGGAAACAAATAATAAATTAAAATTATACAAAACATAAGGCTATAGGAAAAGGAGAACAGATGGCCATGGAAAAGGAGAACAGATGGTTGGCCATAGGACAAGGAGAACAGATGATTGGGCATAAAAAAGGATTGGGCATAGAAGTAGGATGGACTTTGCTAAAGGCATATAGAACAGGAGAATGGAGTCCATGGAGGAGACCGAAGAGGACAGTCGGAAGGCGACTCGGAAAATCGCCATAGTTGTTCGATCTTCCTCCACTTCGCCTTCTTCCGCTAGTAGACTCGCTACCTCCCTCTGATTGATCAACGACGTCGGCGGCTGGCCGAAGCGAACCAGTCGGAGCAGCCGAACAAGGTCTGAGATGAGAAGAGGCGAGAAGAGACGCTGCAAACCAGTCGAAGAAGATGGCTTATTCCGATTCGCCTCCGCTTCACCTCCGATTTCCCTCCGCCTCCGCCTGGTGCGCCAGATCTGAGATTCCTCCCTCTTTCCATGAGTCACGAGCTCGCCGAAGATTGGACTCCTCTCCCTCACCTACCCCCGCTCCGATTCGCCTCCGGATGAGTATGGATGCTCCGATTCGCCTCTACGCTCACGTACCTCCACTCCGATTCTCTTCCGCTAGCCTCGGCTGGCTCCCTGCGGCTCCTCTGTTAAAACAATAAAGAAGAAGAAATCTAGGGTTCTATACTTCTATTTAACCACACGCGATCACGCCATCATATTTGAGTTTCAATTTAGTTTTCAACATTTTTTTTAAAAATCACAGTACACGTGGTAACATCTGATCCCTTATAGATCAAGGGTCTATAATTGTGCACAAGATACACTCTAAGGGCTTGTGCACAAAAGATCCATACTATATATATATATATTCGCACTAGCACTTTTTTTTTCGTGTCAACACTTTTTTTTGCAAATATAACTTTATGTTGTGCACATATAACATTATGTTGTGCAATATATAACTTTATATTGTGCAAATATAATATTTTGTGTTTTTTTTCACGCCAGTACTTTTTTTTTATTTCAGCACTTTTTGTTCTACAAATATAACTCTAACATATACAAAGGTAATTCAATTATATTAAGACATCATTTGTCAAATTTAAAATACAAAGTACCGATTTCATTTCAATAAAAGAGGCGGAAATCAATTGATTCGATGTGCTTGACAAGTACAAAGATACTAGTTCAACTAAGACAATACGTACAACACAATTACACATACATACACAATTACACATAAAAGGGAAAGAAAAAACGACATCCAGCACAAAGACTATTCAAACATCAACATACGCAGATAATCATTAGCTTGAGCACATTTTGCTAATTTGCTAATTAGCAAAATGTGCCATAGCGAGAGCAGATTCACCGTCGGGAAGGAGAGAGCAGAGGATGAGGAAGCGACAGATCTGACGAAGAGAGAAGATCTGGGAACAAGAGGCGGTGATACGGTGTACTTGCTAATGGAGGCGAAGATCGACACCGTCTACCGGGAGGAGGCGGATCTGGGAACGGGAGGATGAGGCAACAACGGTGACGATGGCGACAAAGGAAGAGAGCAAAGATCGGAGCCTTCGCTGCGACAGGAAGAAGGCTGGATCTGATTCTCCGCTTCCACTAGATCGACCAGATACCGATCTAACGACAGATCTCATCGGAGCTCATCCTTTGTCTTCAATGGCACTCGAACAAAACGAAGAGGGTTGAGCAAGAGAGGTGAGGAAGGAGATAGCAGATTGATAAATCGGAGGTTCAGATTAGTTTTATTTTTTTAAATATAAAATGGATAATTTGCCAATTAATTCAAAAGTGTAGATAGATTATTAATTTCCACATCTAAATGTGCCCCCAACCAAATTTTCTCATATGAAAACATAGAATACCGTTCTTGAACCCCTGCTAGCCCCTCAGACTCTGGCCTGGTTGGTTAGAGCATTACCTCCAAACCTCTTGGACCTTTGTTGGTCGAGGGTCCTGCGTCCAACCCCTTGTGGTTACATCACTAAGTCAGGATTCAACTTAATTGTATTGAATACATATATATATAGGGTATGCTTAGGAGAGATTACATAGTCTTACATAATTTTAATCTTACAAGGATAAATCTATGAATAAGGTACAAATAGATAAACTCAATTCTATTTAAATTAGGTCTATCAATAAAGTTCAAACCTAAACCAATTAGATTGAAGATATCCCTAACATTAGGAAAGAACCAACTGTAAAATATTGTCTCATATCGAGCTGTGGGAGAGCGCCGATGGAGGATCGCGACCGTGGCCGGGGAAGTGTCAAAGGAACGCCGGGCACGCACACAGATTTGTCTCAATCTACGGTAAGCTACAAGGAGAAGTTGATGCAGGGAGAGGGGGACAACTTTGCTATGGTTCAAACTGAGTTGGGAATCCATGAAGAGAGGGAGGAATTCCCAGTGGAGGACGATGTGAGCCATGTAGAAGATGATCCTTTATGCCCCACTATTACCCTTAGCAAGGCAGAGAAAGAAGAGCTTTGGAAGCCATGGAGGGACACGCTAATAATCAAAATGTTCGATAAAGGGCTGGGATACATGCAACTTCAGAGACGTTTGGCTCAGAAATGGGCGCTTAAGGCGCCATTCTCCCTGATCGACATAGGAAATGACTACTACATCGTCCGCTTTGCTAATCAGTCAGACTATGATCATGTTCTGCTTGAGGGGCCCTGGATGTTAGGGGATAACTACCTAACGATCCGTAAATGGGTGCCGAAGTTTGATGCGGAAGTGGCACGCATTACAACCCTCACTGTCTGGGTACGGATCCCTGGTCTTCACATTGAGTACTTCAATCACAAGTTTCTTCGTTTGGTAGGGCAGAGGATAGGTCGAGTTCTGAGGATCGACAACACTACGGCGTCTGCCGAGAGAGGCCAATTCGCTAGGATGAGCATCGAGGTGGATCTGACCAAACCGCTCTTATCTAAGTTTCGCCTTGACGGAAAGGTCTGGCCAATTCAGTACAAGGGCATTCGTATGGTTTGCTTTAAGTGTGGTAAAGTAGGCCATAATGCGGAGAGCTGCGGGATTCAACAAGAAAATGCTGCAATGGTCCATCAGTCGGAGTGCAAAGTTGGGGAGGATGACTTTGGAACATGGATGCAAGCGAAGAAGTCATCCAGGCGACGAGGCAGTAAGACCACTATCGCGCAACCTGAGCAAGGATCGACGGTCGTGGCTAGCAATGGCAGCGGAGCAGGAGGATCCTCGGGGAGTCGGAAGAGCTCATCGGGGGAGGAGAACGGGAATACGGGCAGCCGGAGAATCCCAAAGGAGGGAACGAAAAATCTCGGAAATCAGGGGATAGAGGGATTTGCTCAACCATCAAGATTCTCTTCGCTAGTGAATTTGGAAGGGGATCAAAATCCGATAAAGGAAAATAGGATAGATAATATCCTTGGTGAAAATAATATCCCTAAGCAAAAGGAAAGTTTTTCAAAAGGGAAGGCGATTGTAACCGGAAGTAATTCAACATTGAACACAGGAAAAGAAAATTTACCCCCTAAGGGTAGAAGGGACCTAATAGGACTACGAAAGCCGTCTCTCGCGATCAAGAACACAACTTTCAACAAGAAGAAGAGTAGAAACTCCAAGACCTTGGAAGCAATTGCCATTGAAGCTGGCATAATCGGCACCTCAAACGACACCCCCAAGCAACTCCACAGAACCCAAATCCCGAATACGCCAGGCCGCAAACAGCTTAGTAGTGAAAGGACCACCCTAGAAAGTGTCTCGACGACCCTAATAAGCAACCAAAGACCCTTCGAGACGCCGTTAGCAGAAGCTTCAGTTGGTAGTCTCGTCGTGTTGGAAAACAATGAGCCTAGATCCCTATGTCACGATAGTGCCGGTACAGATCCGGAGAAGCTTCTTGATGTCGAGCCTCCGGACAGGCCCGTTCCTAGTGGCGCCACCATTGATAGCCTCTCGGGAGATGATAGATTTGCTACCAATGCTCACGGTATCTCTTCCAGTTCTATGTCGGGCCATGGTGCCCCAAACCATCAGTGAGGCGATATCCCGCCTTGATGAAGCTGCTTTCGCCTTTGCGGATGCTATGCAAATGCCAAGCCAAACGGTTATCGGGGCTATCCAACAAACTTTAGTTAATATGAATAATTTGCGAATTCTAGCTTGGAATACTAATGGTGCCGGAAGCGCTGCGTTTCTCAGAGCACTACAAGACATCATTCGAAATCATAACCCCCAAGTGTTGATCTTGGTGGAACCAAGGATTAGCGGGGATAATGCGGATTTAGTGTGCAAAAGGATCGGATTTGACGGTTGCGAGAGGGTAGATGCCGTTGGCTTTTCAGCGGGGATTTGGCTTCTTTGGAGGACCCAGGAGGTTGAGGTGACGACGCTGATTCGTCATGCTCAACATATCACGGTAGACATTCGCCGGAGGGGGGAGGAGCCATGGGTCCTCTCAGCTATCTATGCAGCCCCAACCCATGTGCGACGTCTTGATCTTTGGAGGAGCCTTCTGGAATTTGCGGACCACAATACTAGACCGTGGGTGATGGCTGGTGACTTCAATGCTACTATAGACAGTCATGAGAGAACCCCAGGGTCCTCGGTGGGTTCGAATAGATCTTCCCAGGCCTTCAGAGAATGGGTCGATGAGATGCACCCACTCGATCTAGGCTATACGGGAGCTCCGTTCACTTGGTGGAGAGGGAGGCGAGCTGACTCACGGACCGCTGCTAGGCTCGATCGCGTGCTGTGTTGTCATGAATGGCGTTTACGATTCCCTGAAGCAGAGGTGCGGCATCTTGTAGCTGCCCACTCAGACCATGCCCCAATTTTGTTGCAGCTCCAGCCCTCAAATGTGGATAGGGGAGGAGATAGACCATTCCGGTTTCAATCGGCATGGCTTCTTCATGACAAGTTCGATGAGTTCCTAAGGGCTGCGTGGAAAAATGATAAAGAAACGTGTGAAGCACTTACTGGGCTGACAGCGGACCTGCTTGAGTGGAATAAGGAGGTGTTTGGTAACATATTCCAAAGGAAGCGGAGGATCGAAGGTAGGATACGGGGTATTAGAATCCGAATGGCGGGAAGAATCACGGATCACTTGATAAGGCTGGAGGAACAACTTTGTAGGAAACTGGAAGATGTGCTGCAGCAGGAGCAGCAATTTTGGCTTCAGAAGTCGCGATCGAGCTTCATGTTAAATGGAGACAGAAACACGCGATTTTTTCACCTCTCTACTATAGTTTGGCGAAGAGCTAACAAGATCTCAGCTTTGAAGAATGACGTGGGGGAATGGATTGAAGATCAGTCAAGAGTTCAAGGCATGGTGGTGAGTTTCTTTGAGCGCCTTTACACAGCCGAGAGCGATAGAAGGGATCGGATCGGATCGGATAGCGTATTCACGTTCCCCCTTCTTGAAGGCAGCATGGTGACGGTTGTGGCTGCCCCGTTCAGAGCATCGGAGGTTCTTCCGGTGCTCAAAAGGATGGGTCCATATAAGGCGCCAGGACCGGACGGGTACCCGGCGATTTTTTATCAAAAGAATTGGGGAGTGGTTGGTCCCCAAGTGTGCGACTCGGTGCTTAAGCTTCTCAATGAAGATCACTGCATGAACTCACTAGGGGATGCACTGATGGTCTTGATCCCGAAGGTTGCTAACCCGGAATCCCCTAAACAACTGCGCCCTATTTCTTTGCTCAATGTTATCTTTAAATTAGCCACAAAGATGGTGGTTAATAGATTGAAGCCTATTCTCCCATTACTGATCTCTCCGGCGCAGTCAAGCTTCATCCCGGGTCGGCAAATTATAGACAACATCGTGGTAGTCCGTGAAGTGTTGCATTCGATGGCGGAAAGACGAAGAAGAAGGTGGATGATCGTCAAAGTTGATCTTGAAAAGGCATACGATAGAATCGATTGGAGGTTCCTGCGTCGAATGTTATTGAAGGCGCATATCCCACCGAAGCTTGTCAACACGATTATGAACTGCCAGACCATGGGAAGGATGGAGGTGCTTTGGAATGGAGATAGAGCAGGGAGTTTCAAACCCTCGCGTGGGATCCGACAGGGAGACCCGCTCTCCCCATATCTTTTTGTTATTTGTATGGAGTTTCTTGCACATATTATCCAGGAGGCGGTCGACGCAGGAGCCTGGAAGCCGGTGAATGTGGGGGGCGTTCAACTTTCCCACCTATTCTTTGCCGATGACTTGATTTTGCTCGGGGAAGCGACTGTGGAACAAGGAAGGGTGATGAAGGAGTGCTTGGATCGATTCTGTAAGGAGTCGGGGGAAAAAGTAAGCCTTGATAAAAGCTCCATCTTTTTCTCTAGGAATGTCCCATGGGATGTCAAACGGGAAATCAGCATGGAGATGGGTATGCCTATAACCGCTGAGTTTGGGACATACCTAGGCGTCCCAACAGCGGGCAATCGAGTCTCTGCCGAGAGACACTCCTATTTGCTGAACAAAGTTACGATGAGATTGAACGGGTGGAAGGCGAGGTCGCTGTCTCTAGCGGGTCGTATTACTCTTGCTAAATCAGTTTTAACTAGTCTCCCGGTCTACACGATGCAGTCCTCCATGTTGCCGAGAAGTGTGTGTGATGGTATTGATAAGGCAGTGAGGGGTTTTGTTTGGGGGTCGACGCCTGACCATAGGCGCACCCACCTTCTGAGAAAGGAGTTTCTTTATGCTACCAAGGATGAAGAAGGATTGGGGATCAAATCTATGAGAGAAACAAATCAAGCTACTTTAGCAAAACTTGGGTGGAGGTTGCTAAAGCAACCAAATGCTCTATGGAGCAGGGTCATAAGAGGCAAGTATTGCAACTCCCGGGCAGATGTTGACATGTTTGAGCATAAGAATCAATGCTCTCAGCTCTGGAAAGGCATTGTGCATGGAGCGAGAGTGCTCACACTCCGGGTCGACATAGGGAATGGGCGGTCAACTCTTTTTTGGATGCACCCATGGTTGCAAGAAAGGGCGCTTATGGACGAGGTGTTACAGAGTGTGCCAGAAGAGATCTTGGGCTGCACGATCGATGAAATGTGGGAGGATGGGGATTGGAGGTGGGAGAGACTCAATCCGTACCTGTCGGAGCCCATGCTACAACGGCTGAAAGCGCACAAGGTTTGCAATGAAGAGGGAGCGTCGGATTCGATTTATTGGGGACACACGCAGTCGGGGGACTTCTCAACGCGATCTGCGCTCGCTTTGATCAGGGGCGGATAGGGGCTGAATCCCTCGCCAAATTGGAGACATGTGTGGCGGGCGCCCGCTCAACAAAGAGCTCGAACTTTCACGTATCTCACTGCTCAGGATGCGATCCTCTGCAATGCCAATCGGGTAAGAAGACACTTATCACATTTCTCTGCGTGTCAAAGGTGCGGGCGTGAAGAGACAAGTTTACACCTTTTGCGAGATTGTGAAGTTATCAAAGAAACATGGATGGTATTAGGGAACCACAGATTGAGTCCGGAGTTCTTCGACTCAAATGAGGTGCAGGAGTGGGTCTTCCAGAATGTCCGTAAGGAGGATCGATGGGCTGGAACGTTTATGACTATGCTTTGGATGACTTGGAAAACTCGGAACGAACTTGTGTTCCGAGGCGTGTCGGGGGTACATGGTCTAGCTGATTGTGTGTGGAGGCAGGTCTCGCTCTACAACCGATCCGTGGCAAGAGAGGGACAGCTATTGAGGCGAGTGGAGGACAAACGGGAGTCACCGACGAGGTGGTCTCTCCCGGAACAGGGTTGGCTGAAACTGAATACGGATGGGTCCTCGAAGGGGAATCCTGGACCAGCGGGTGGGGGAGGAGTGATCCGAGACCACCTGGGAGCCTTCATCAAAGCCTATACTTTCAAATGCGGGTGGTGCTCGGCAGACAGGGCGGAGGCCTGGGCTGTCCTACATGGGCTGAACCTCGCGAAAGACATGGGCATTCAGAAAATTGAGGTCGAAGTGGACAGCTTGTCCATCAGCACCCAGATCGAAGACGAGGGGGCAATAACTGGGGCTAACCACCAGCTGCTGGTGCAATGTCGATCATTGATTAGAGCTGCAGATTGGGAGGTCAAGCTCAAGCAAGTGCGACGACAAGCGAACGCAGTGGCTGATGCACTTGCAAGGTTCGCCCATGAGACTACAATGTCCTTCACTGTTTTTACTGAAGCCCCAAGCTGTATTCGGGAGCTTTTGAACCCAACAACTTATGTTGAGAATTTGAACTAATTTTGCATTTTAATAAAGGGCTCAGCCCATCTTTAGCACCAAAAAAAAGGAAAGAACCAACTGTTGAATGATCCATGTTTAATGCTACAAAATATTTATATTGTACAAACTCATCACCGACGATTTAATTACTCACAATGTGTACATATCGATCGAATAGATATATTTTCCGCAACATTAAAATGATGTTATATCTTCCATATCCATCCTAGCTTTATAAATAAAAACATTAATTAGGGGTGTATTTGGAGTCTTTTTTTTTACAACATTTTTTTCCTCTTGAAATTAAGTTTCAATTAATTAAAGATACAAAATTAAGTAATAATTATAAATTTATTTTTGAAACAACAAAAATTAGCTAGGGATTAAATCGAAGTCGATAATATATGGTTTATTTGAGTACTTGATCGATTAACCAATTCAAACAAGCACTACATTATACAGTATATATTAAGCAAGGAGACCGAGATCGAATTAACAAATTTAAATGGAGTATTTAATTATTATACCAGAAAGTAGGTTTCCCCGTGGAGTAAGCCGTGGAAGCAAAATCCAAAGTCGTCGACGGGAACCGGAGCTCCGGTTGAGTGAACCAAAACCACGTCTTGACCAAACACGGCCTTAACATCAAACGAACCGGCGGGGACTTGTGTTGCCACTCCATTCACAAACACTCCGATCATTCCTCCATCACCTGATATTATTTTAATCAACCCATATATATATTAATAATATATCGTACACTGTACGTACTGCATGTTTTCTTACATATTCCACTTAAATTTGCATAAATCAAATCAAATAATGTTAATATTTCATCTAGCTACAGCGCCACACAATTTCATATTAATATACGGAGTATGTTTTAAAGATATGGCATTTTCAGTTTTAATTTGACACATTATTTTTTCAATAAATCTTATATATATATAAATTATTAAATATTCATATTTAGTGCTTAATAATAACAAGTATGAAATTATCAAAAAAATATATTAAAAAAGTTAATATTTTATATAGTTTTTAACACCTCAAAAAAGCGTGCATGAATAGTAAAACGTCAAGTTTTAATTAACGGAGGGAGTATATAATTAACTGGATGATCTAAAATTGCAGATACTTCATATACTCCGTATTAATTAAATTTAAAAAATCAGGGAAAAGAAAATATATATTCCGGGTATAATATACTCCGTATATTATATGAATATTTCAAATAAGTGCATAGCAATATGAGTGTTGAAATTGATGCAAAAACAAAAACCGAAACTCCCAAATCACCTTTTTGACTTACACTCACATTATTAATCCTGCTGGCATCAAATTGCATGCCTGCTTGGCCCAGTTAACCCAGACCAGCTAATTAATAATGGGAGTGCCAGGAGGATCAATTCAAGCAATTTGGTGCCATCAAAGATTCAAATTAAGGAATTAAAATCCACGCTTAAATATTTTGGTTAAATTGATGAAATATTAAATCCGACTTTCTATCATTTAAAAATATTATTTAAAAACTATATAAAATAATTGTCTTTGGACTATTTATGCACGCTTTTTAAGGAGCTAAAAACTATATAAAATATTCATTTTTTAATTAATTTTTTAAAATAATTCTATACTTATTAGTAATATGTGTGATATTATTTAAAAATATTTAATAAAATGTTGATCTTTTATATAGTTTTTAGCTTCTTAAGAAAACGTACATGAATAGTAAAAGAAAATTATTGTGGGACGGATGGAGTATTATCTATCATATTCTCTAAGAGCATAGGATAACATCCTAAATTGAGAAAGATGTCCTATAAAAAAATAAACGACTCTATAAATCTAATTTAAAATTTAACTAATACATTTTAATTAAGAATATATTTTTTCTAAAACATAAATCTTATTCTAAAGGATAGAAAAAGTACTAGGACTGGATCGATACGGTACCATGTGAAATTTGAATTACCACATAGCGTACCGATATCATTGAGTATGTAATTTTCGCTACCACCTACCAATCGAAGATGTCGGTAACCGAAGTTGTTGGTACCGAAAATGTCAGTTATCGCACGTCCGGTACCATGGTTACCAACAATCTCGTTCAATTTTCATTTACGTATGTTTTATGTATGGTAACCGACAGTAACGATGGTACCGGCGGTACCGAAACAGCTTGTATATCGTATACCCTACCGATATTGGTCAGTACCGACATTTACATGTTATATATATATAGTCAGTACCATGGTTCCGAAACAACTTTCATTTACGTGTTATATATATAGTCGGTACCACGGTATTTGAAGATTGTATGGCGTATACCATACCGATATTGGTCGGTACCGATATTTCATTTACCGATTTTTTCGGTTACCGACTTCATGGTAACCAACTTATGTTGGTACGGTTGAATTGGTAATTAATTTGTACGGTAATTTTTGTACCACGGCCCAACCCTAAGAAAAACCGATATTTGATTTAGGCCTTATTTGACTGAGTAAAAGAGAATACAATGAAAATGAATCAAATTTTTTACATATGTAAAATTTGTATGATTATTATTATTATTATTATTTTTGCAAATATAAAGGAGAGAAATGATTAAATTAATTAAAGCATTCTATGAATATGGTTACCTTATCCTCAAATTAGGTAAAATTAGGTAATTAAATAGAGAAAAATGAAAGAAAAAGATTTTATATGAAAATTGAGAAAAGGAGGGTAATAGTTATAACATTGATCAATAAATATTATTTTTCCCTATTTAAAAACAAAAGAGGGTTTAAAACGTACGTGAGCAACACTAATTTAGATTCCCTATATTTCAAATATAAGAACGGTTTTCTAAAAAATAAATTTTAAAAAATCTAAAATAATTTAATTTGGATAAAACTTTCTTAATCATACTTGAGCTTCGAACAACTGAATATTTTAATCATAGCTAGATATGTTGAGTCACCAATTCACCATAAAATAATACAGACTACTGATATAATAATTAATGAATTGATATTCTAAGGAAAAGGGTAACTTAAATTAAAATTAATGAATAAACTCTAAAAATTGAAAAACCACTATATAAAAACAAACAAATTAAAACAAATCGATCTTTCCAGGATTGCTCAAAATTAACAAGCTGGAACTATCAAGAAGGATTATCAAAAGTAAAATAGATATGAAAAATTCATAATTTTGATATATACAGTATATATTTGCATGCATGAAAAGAATAAGAAATTAAATTAAATTAAATTGGTAAATATAAAAAAGAAACTAACCGGAAGGTGGCTGGGGATATCGATGATGAAAGGCAAAGATAGGGTTATGGTCATCTGAAAGAGGGATGGGGGGATTCAAGTAAACATCGCCGCCACCACCCCCGCCTGCAGGAGAAGCGTACCCACCCACACATGATGAAGAAGACGGTGCCAGCTGGCAACTCCCGCCTCCACTACCCAAACATATTATATTATTATTATTATTTAATAACCCTAGGTTTGCAGGCGGTGTACCGCTGGGGGTATACTGTAGGAGGAGTCCAGCGCCGCCGCCAGGGGAGGTGGGAGGCGGGTGTAGGGAATTGGCGGAGGCCTGGAGCACGCGCTGGCGGCGGCGGGAGCGGGAGCGGCGGTTCTGGAACCAGTAGAAGACGTTGGCGTCGCCGACTGGGCCCAACTTCTCGAGGAGGCGGCGGATGCGGATGGTGTCGTCTTTTGAGGGGTTGACTGTGCCGCTGTTGAAGATGGACTCTAGGATCAGGATCTGCTCCGGCTTCGGCGTCCACCTTGACCGTGCTGGCTCGGCGGAGGCCGAGGAGGATGCCGATTTGGTGGTGGTGGTGGTTGTAGGGGGTTGATGGGATTGATCTTCCATGGGTGAGGGTTTAGGGAGAGGGTTTTAAATGGATGTGAAGAGATAAAAGGGAATTAGAAAGACACATCAATGCACACTATATATATTAAAGTAATTAAGAGAGGAGAGAGACTTGGATTTGGATGGGTTATCTAGACTGGATGGGTTCCGGTATCTGGCGTTTAGGTCTCGGATAGATTGAATTTTGGATCAATCAGATTATAGATAGTAAGAATATTAAAATATTATCAAAATTAAATTGTAATATAAATATGTACGTCAAATTAAACTAAATAATAATATTATATTTAAATTTATAAATAGTATTATAATAATATTATTATATAAATATTTTAATCATAAAAATCATATTTATACAAATAAGTATCCTAAACATACTATAATTATAAAATATATACTTATTAGTTACCTTAACGAACACAATTGCATGATGAATCAGTATGACGTCTATGTTGTGGTTGTGTGACATCTATATGGTGCTGACTCACTGGGTCAATTTTGACCCAGCGGGTCATTAGTTCTCAACCCTAAAATTCCCGGGTCATTTGGGTTCGGATCGATTTTGGGTCTCGGGTCTAAAATACCGAGTTCAAACCCGAAAAACTACCAGACACTTGAGTCGAATCATGTCTTGACAGGTCTAGGGTTATCACTTTCCCTATTAACAATTACTTTAAATATATATCACTAAAAAAATCTATTTCCAAATACATACGCACAAGCACACGTACACGCACACACACATGCATACACACATATACATACATACATATATTGTCAATGTGGTCAACGGATGTCGATGTTGTCTGTTGGAGATTGAGATAATCTTCTCAGACATTCTGTTCTTGCTTAAGCAGTTCCACTCAGTTCTAATCCTGCATGCTTTTCGGGAGATCAACATTGCGGTGTGGACAAGATTGCCCATTTGATGTTGGCTAACCGCTTCCTCAACCTTCCCTCCTAGATGATCGCGAGTTGTGTATGGGTGGTGGTCGGGCCTGACCCCACACACACATATGTATATTTATATTTATTTACATATATATATATATATATATGTATGTATGATTCCAGTGCAAACATCTCTTACAGTGCAAACTATGAACAAATTGATTATTCATACGTAACAACATTCGTCTAGAAGTAATGTAATTATTCGTATGTATTAGCAATTTTTTCATATAAAAATTATTTGTCTACTACAACATGATTATTCGTCTAAGTTATGTAAGAATAATCAGGTTGTTGCACATTAATACTATTTCTCTTTAAATTAATCTGTAAATCTCAGTCATTGATCTTCCTAATCTACACACACTAAAACTATTTATGCATAATGTCTTACGTGGGAGCGTGTTAATTCTAAGAAATAAAATTTCTTATCATATAAAATTATTAAAATGATATTGACGAGCGGTGAACCGGTCGTTGATTCTCGCCAAAGATAAATAACCAATATATACTCAACGCTAGTATAGCGAATAAGTACAGGTGTCAATCCCACAGAGAGCGTGTATTTAGTACGATTTCCTGTTAACTATGCAGAATAAAGTGAGAGAACAAAGCAAAGCAGTTGATGTTTATAAAAGTAACGAAAGCAAAGTAACAAAGAGTGAATATGATGGTGACGGTGGTTTCATCTACTTATCTCGACATGGTTGGTTATTCAGGATCTTCTTATTATTACCCTAGGGATCGGTTTGTGCACGGAGTTGCATATCTTCCTAATTCAATCACTATTAACTCCCTATACTCTTGCATGGGGTTCGAGAAGCATTAAGTCCTTATTCTCTTTAGAAATTTAATAATATAACCTACAGTTTATAACAAGTTGTCACCTGGTTGTCAACCCAACCCTTGCCTTTTACCTAAGCAATATTACTAAAGTGTCGGTTTCCTTACACAAACTAGTTTCCCAACTTGTTATCACTAGATGTGTGTGCTACTATAGTGGTTCAACCCCCTCTTTTTTTGGCCAAACTACCCCCCTTCAAAATTGCAAAAATGTGTTGGTTAAATAGACTGGGAGTTCCATGTGTCAAATTGGAAAATAGAAAACAATTGACAATTGAGGGCATTTATTAATGACTGATTTGCATGAATATACCAAAAAAAAAATTGAAAAGGAAATGTGGAGAATGGGGAGGGGGCTACTGCTTTTCTAATTTTGAAGAAGAAAGGGTCCACTGGTGCATTACCTAAAATCAGGGTAGGTAGATTGCAGTTTTGTTGTTTTTCCAAAGGGAGAGGAATCAAAGAAAGGGTGGAGGGAAGTAGAGATAGGATTTTACCACAAGGGGAGGATGTGAGTTGGAATAGGATAAGGGTGGGTGTGTTAGGATGAAATTGTGGTCCCGAGTCAGAAATTCGAATTTCTGATGATTGGTTTTTCGAATCCCGCTCTCTCGATCAATTTGGTTTCTAACGCCGGAAGGATATCGTTATCCGAGCAAATTTTTCGGATCCCGAGAAAAAGACGGAATCGATCTTAAAAGGTTCAAGATTGGGCCGAATTTTGTTTTAATAATTTTGAGTTTGATTGATTAAATTAAAGAAGAGTTTTTCTTAAAATATCCGATTAAATCCGTTTTAAATTTTTTTTCCCAAAATTTAGGATTTTTAAAATCCGAGCCTTTACACCTTTCCCCATTCTTCTTTTTAGGTATATATATGCATGCTCTTAACTTGTGATGGGTGTTGTTTGGCGAGGGATGCCTATGACGTATGTTGAGAGGCTGACTTATACCTAACACTCCTTACGACGTTTTGGGATTTGATTTACTCACGTATTTCTGTTTTGACCCGGCTCTGTTGTGGTACCTTGTACCGAATTTATATGGATTACTTGGCTGAAACTAAAATGTTTTCCGTAACTTAGAATATAGGACAGGTACAGGTGTGTTGACACCGAGTCCCCAATGGACTTATCGAATTTAGGGTTCAAAATCCCTACTTTCCTATTGATCTTTTGTTTGAAACCTTCAACCCGTACTTGGATTACAAGATATGAACAAAGGTATCCAGCCTTTGAAATGTAACCCAGGTTTTATAACTTGGGTCATTGCAAAGTTGGTATCAGACTCAAGTTGTGTAATCCGAGTACCAATGGGTTGAATGATGGTTTTGAAAAACTGCCCAAAGATTTGAAAAGAGTTTTGAATGAATTGCAAAGAAGCAAAATGAACTTAACGAACCTAACTTGAGTGAGAAAAATAGGTTGGGATAGAACGCGTGGGTAGAAAGGTAATAGACCATTCTTATGGATGTAGACTCGGGAATTGGTAGACTGACCCTAGCTTTACACTTGAAAGAGGGTCTGGAAGACACCAAAAAGTTGCACCATGGTGGTTGGAGTAGCGGGGTAGGATATAGAGATTGAGAGGATTGTTGCCCCTTCGATCAGTTTTCCCTCGAAGGGCTGCTTCTAGATAGCCTCTATGATATATAAATTGGGCCCGAGGGCGATCCCCCTCGAAGGGGATCAGATTAATTATTGCCTGTTGATTCTATGTTGAGTGATTTCCTTGAGCGAGAATTCTGCTTGTTATTTTGCTTGATATTTGTGGGCTATGTATTAAATCTCAGTGCAAACGGGATAGCGGGGGAAGCCTTATTTCTATGTAGTCGGAATTTCAGTTCTAGTAGGGAAGTCTTTGTCGTGGTTCTACTATCCTTGTCGATTTCTATCATTCTGCCTCCCGTCCCATAAAAAATTCTAAATGTAGTTGATAAGGGTTGAAGAGTGTCTACTCCTTTCGTTATGATTCTTCTTCCGTGCCTCAAAATTTATGTTCTTATCGAGTTTTTTCTCCCTGATATCGACGTCCTTCATGAGAAATTGGGTAAGGAAACTAATCGCATTCGAGATTGTATTCAGATACGATGATTACTTGAGTGTGTGATGGAGTATGGTACTTGAGACCATAGGTCACGCCACGAGTAATTGGTGTACTAGGATGTCAAACCCTGGATGGGATAAGATTCTCAACCATATTCTGAGTCTATAGAGTGGATTGTTTTATGGAGTCATCTATCTCAATTCTCGCAATGGTCAACTATTGTCTTCTTGCTACGAGATTCTAAACACAGACTCCACCATCCGCTTTCGGAAAGTAATGTGAATGTTCTTCAATTTTACCAAAATGAGTCATATTATTGTCCCACGGGAAATAGGGCGATAAGTCAGTAAGGATGAATCAATGGTTGTCCTTAGGAATTTCTGTCTTATTATAATGGTATCTCTCTCTATGATCACATGACTTGGGGTGTTACTGTATTCACAACATGTATTACACGGATGATCATTAATATGAATTTGTGCCTATATGTCATTATATCTATGTTTAGCCACATTTCTTTAAGCTCGTGTTATACTTCACTATATTCCTTTGATGTTCCTATGTCATCACAACATAATTTACTTGGCTTCTTGCATTGTCGCGCTAGTGATTGAATGAATGTATGAATCACATGTTATGAATCTGCATGATTGTTACTCTCTCTTAAAATACGTTCCTGATAGTATGATCGCTCCTTCTTATTATCCTCGTAATATGGTTTTCTTAGCTTGTTAGAATTGTGTTACAACTTGATGCTCATTATACCTCCTATGACGGCTCATCCCTAGCATGCTTATAAATATATCGATCCATGATGCTCTCTTTGTTACTCTATGACAATCCCTCATGCCTAATGGTTTGACACATGTCATGATCACACACCACGATATATCCTTATTTTGTGTATGCATGACACATGAACATTATGTTGAACTCATTCAGATCAGCCTTGACTATGTCTGATGTGCTTCGTTTGAGGCATATTTAGAGTCATGTTTATAGTCATATTCAAGTCTTTTATGCATATTTTGTGTCAGAAAAGTATGAAAAATGTGTAGTTATGCTTAATATTGCAAGATATGGAGTCTATACAAAGTTTGGTGGGATTTTCAAGTATTTGAAGCTGATTTGGAGAGGTTTGGACGCACTTTGGAGCTTAAAGAAAAGTCATGAAGACACTAGGGAAGCTAAGGAAGAGCACAGGATGGTGCAGCTGGAGAAAAGCCCACTTTTTTCCATTCATAATTTTCACTCAAGATCTGATGCCTTCATGAGAGTTGTAGTTCTCGAAAAGAGCTTTCCAACACATATTCATATGCATAAATCGGATGAACGAGGAGTCAGGAAAGTGCGATTCAAGATGGAGTTGAATGCTGAAAAAGCTGAAAGGAGTGCTCGACGTCGACCAGAAGCACTCGACGTTGACCGGAAAGCTGGCTTGTTGCAGACGTGTACGGATGAGTCCAAATCTTTGAAGGATTGCTTAGCCACATTTTTATTTTATCTCTTCCTTATTAGATAAGTTTTTCATTATGGGTATTTTCCAATTTACCCAAGGGATTTTTATTTAGATAAATGATTTATTCTACTTTAATTAGGATTAGAATTAGTTTTTCTTGGAGAGCAAGGATTAGTCTACTATAAATAAAGGCCCTAGGCCTAGGTTTTATTCGTCCAAGCCAAATCGTCTTCGGGTGCAAGTAGTTAGGAGGAGAGCCGAGAGTGAAGATTGAAGGTTTTGTAAGTTTTAGTTTTAATTTAAAGTTGTTTTCTTTTCCATGTCTTTGTTCTAAATTCTCATCTTGACATGAAGAAAATCATTGGTTTCTATAAAAAAAAATAAACCCAAACCTACACGCTAGTATAATAGACAAGTCCGGAATCGATCCACGGGGAGAATTACCTTTTTATGCACTTTTGTTGCTAAAAAGAAAAACATGTGAAAAAGTTTGCAGATCAAGCAATAAAGGAAGCAATTGTGATGGTTTTAGAAACAATAGAGGTGAAGCAGCTTCACCTACGAATTCTCAACATTGGTTGGTTTGCTCATCGACTCTCCTTTTAGTTATTCTAAACCTATAGCTATTCCGAACTTTGTGTAGACTCCATATCTTTCAAATAATCAACAACTACACAATTTCCAATTGTTCCCGATACAATATGACACAAAAAGACTCAAATAAGACTATTAACATGACTCTTAACAAGACTGAAATCGAGGACATCAAACACTTATTTCCAGGTTTTATATTATTGCAAGTTAGTTTATGCTTTCTTATTCCGAAATTTTGTTTTCTATGGTAATGTGTGAGTAGTTCTCTTATCTTCTAGGGTTAGGGTGAACCCAAAAATAGGCATGTGTGTGGATGAATGAATCTATGATTGCTTGATGTTTTTATGACCTTCTATCTATGTGTTTAACCTTTGACGAAAGTCTAAATGAATTCTTTGTTACAATTTACTTGAGAAAGGGATTGTTAACTTGAATAGTAATTAAGGTTTCCTAACGAGAGTTAAAGGAACCTAGTTAAGAAAAGGTAGATACAAGTAGGTCTTTTATGCAAAGGTGAATTGATTTACTTGTTGATTGATGAAAGTTAATTGTTGAAGATGAAAGCATGATTATTTCTATGATTCATTGATTCATACATATGTTTATTGTGGTGGAAAGCCTTAACCTTGGAAGTATTTCTCTTATATTGAATTCATCTTACCTTGAGTTGTGGTGTGTGCGTGAGACCAAAACCCCCCTCCCAGCCGTTATTTGTCCACGCATTTTCCATCTATTTCTTCTACTTTCAACCTAAAATGCAACTAGGATAGAACCGCTTACCAACTCCCTTGGATCGACCTTAATTCCACTATACTATAGAGGGATTTCGATATAAATATATTTGATTGATTGAGCATAGACATCAAACTTTCCTCATAACAATATAAAGTCTGGTTGCACTTGATAAATAGGTGATTCGGGGTTTTCTCATTTTGGTCGCACAATTCATAACTTGTAGGGCTTGCTACTCCTTTGTTTCCCAATCTAGTTTTTTTGGTAGGGATTCCATCAAGATACAGTTTCCATATGAAATTTCTAATCTTTGGTTCTACCTCAATTTTCCAAATTCATTTTGTTGTGTTTTGGTCATTCGCGTTCCGTGTTATGACATATCGTAGTGCACGAGCAGTTGAAAACCACCCATTTTTACCAGTTTTCCAATACAATTTGTCTTCTATCAGGTTATCCGGTACAAATGTAATTTTTATTTTTTCAAACAAATCCAATGGCATGTAAAGGGCTAGTTCTCTTGTTTTTCATTTGTGGTTATTATCAATAAATACTTTTATTTTTGTATTCTCGTTTAATTGGACATTTGGTAGTTGTCTTCCTTATAATGATTCATCATCTAACCATCTATCTTTCCAGAAGTTTATTGTTCGATCATTTCCAATTTGCTAGATAAGACTCTTACTCTTTAGGGGTTAAGGTTTCGTTTTTAAACTGTTCAAATTTTTTTAAATAAAAAATAAAAAATACACACACAAAGTTGGACAGAGGAAGTCGAACTCTTGCCTCTTCGTTAGATACAAGTCAGTCCCTTGACAGGATGAAAATCATTGGTTCCTATAAAAAATAAACCCAAACCTACGCGCTAGTATAATAGGCATGTCCGTAATCGATCCATGGAAGGAATTACCTTTTTTATGCTATTTTGTTACTAAAAAAAGAAACAGATGAAAATTTTTGCAGATTGCAAAGTAAAGACAAGCAATAAAGGAAGCAATTGTGATGGTTTTAGAAACAATAGAGGTGAAGCAACTTCACCTACAAATTCTCAACAGTGGTTGATTTTTTCATCGACTCTCCTTTTGGTTAAATTCTAACCCTATGGTTATTATGATATCGGTTTGTATGGACTATTAATCCTCGCGAATCTAACAATCTCTTACATTCTTATGCAACCCTGTCCCTGAACGATTTAACATAAGAACATCACAAAGCCCCAATATACTTGGCAAAAAAGCAGTACCAACCTTCCTATATAAGGAACTAGTATCATGTCGATAGTTGTCATCTTACAAACCTTAGTCACCCTAAGAACCGATATTTAACCAGTTTGTCATCTTCCTACAACCTCACAGATCCAAGCTAGTAAACTATGTTTGCTACAGAAGTTTCAATTACTCTCACGAATCAATGAAAACTCTAGCACGATGCAATTCTACAAAGGTGGCCAATCGAAGTAAAATCAACAACATATATAAAATCAGCAAAAAGAAGATGAAATAACAAATAGGAATAACTAGAAATCAAGCCTCACAATTCAAGCAACCATGTCTTTGAATCGTAGATTGGTAGGGAAAATTAAAGAGTTTAATTACTCATATCGTACTGAAAACTTTAAATCTTCAATTTTCTAACACTTCGATAATCAAACTGTTGTAAAACAAACTCTAATATAATCTAAAACAGTCGGCAATATATATGATCATTACTTTCTTTTAAGGGTAGAGAATGAGAGAATGAAATGATTAGAGCATCCTATGAAATAAGGTTACCGTGTTAAAATAATCAAATGGTGAAGGGAAATAAATTATATATGAAAAATAAGGGAAGAAGTTAGAATATTGATCAATGAATATGAACTTATATATGGACTAGATTCATAAATTTTAACTGTTATTTTTCTCTACCTAAAAACAAACGAGGATCGAGTATATGCAAATAATATTACACTTATTTATAATTTATATTTTTCTAAAGTAATTGTGTCGTGTCAGGTACTCGATATAACTAAAAAATGGTGATCTGAACAGGACACGACAACCCTATAATATTAGCCATTCGTGTTATATTCATATCGTATTTTTTTATGTCATATTATTGTATTATCATGTTATATCAATCGTATCGAATTTTTCTGCAAACCACTACGCAGTCGAAATTCCAAACAACCGAAGGGTTAATTAACCAATATCCATTGAACGAAGATGCCAAAGCCAACCTATTGATACAAGATCAGGATCCAAGGAAAAGAAAACACTGTATGCACTTGCACATTAAAATACACATAAAAAGTTTTAACCTTGTCCAATTTATGCATTTTAATAATCCTCTTATGGATTCACCACCTACCCACTCCCATGTCATTTTTCTGGGTGTCTTTTAGCTTTAACAATAAATGTTGGCTTTGCTTGTGATGGAACCACCCGTGCAACTCTGAACAGTTTCACCTTTTTCTGCAAGCAGTTACTATTAACCGCGACTAGGTCCATAACCCTGCATCATTGTGTTTGATTCCAATAATGAACCCATTAATAGTATTTGTTTTAACACATTTTATAATATATTTTCAATAAAGTAAAATTTACATACAATTATTAATCAAAACATTTTCTATTATGTAAAATCTTGTATTTATATATGAATTTAATATAATTGATCTACACATTTTACACAATATTTTATTTTAGATTTATATTATTTTAAATGCATTGTAAAGTAAAGAGTGTTATCCAAAGTCCAAACACTATTAAAGTATTTATACATTATAATAAAAATGCATTTGAATTGATTTTTCTGTTAATAAAATTATTTTTGGCAAATTTCAGCTTTGGTGGATAAACTTTTTCCACTGATGTCACAAACATCTCCCTAAACTTTATTAATTACTCTCAATTAAACTGAAATTTGGACCCAACATGACTACATGAATGCATGAAAATTGATTACACTAAAACACAATTGGTTACTATATGCACGGTCTCAATACTCTTAATTAGTTGTCTAAAAACACAGTTTGTTGATACCAGCTTTTCGAGTCGGTTGATATTTTTTTTATCCAAGAAGTCGGTATCAACCAACTATTTTCAATTAAAAATGTTCATCTATTTGGTAAAAAATTCACTGTCTAAATACCAAACAGAAAACGCTAAGTTTTTTGGTTGAATCTATATTATTGGCTTTAAAGTCTGGGTTGTGCAGGCATACAACAGGAAAAGCAAAGAAAGAGGAACTACAAAGTAAGTATTTGATCAGAAGATTCTTTGCTGGGAAGTAGTAGATGAGGGCCCTACTTTCTTTACTTCATTCTGCTCCCACCCCTAGGAAATCAAAGAAGGGCACTTCATCATCCATCTTCATCCTCCTCCTCCTCCTCCTCCATCTCCCTTCATCAATCCATTCCTCCTCTTCACTTCCTGCCCTCACAGTTGCTGCTTCGGGTTTCGGTTCACCTCGCCCTCCCAGACTCTCCGTCGCCGCTTCTGCATTTCCCATGGTGCTCATTCCTGCCTTCCATTCTGACCCTGCACTTCCAACAACACACTCTCATTTTTATGACCATTCTTGTTCATTATGTAATCTTCTATATAGATTTTTGAAATAATTTAAAATTCAATTTATTCAATTAAAACAATGATATGTAAAGTATAATAATATGATTGAGTTATATAGTACTCCCTCACTCCGTTTGATATTATTCGTCTTTTGACTTGTCGGCATACTTTTTAAAAAGCTAAAAACTATTTAAAATATAATTTTTTTAATTAAATTTTTTTCATAATCTTATACTCTGTACTTACTACTTATATGCATGAAATTATATAAAAAAAATTAAATTAAAAATATATTTTATATAGTTTTTATCTCCTTAAAAACATGTACTACAAGACAAATGATAAATAATATGTAAGAATGAAATTTGTATCAATGCTTCATGATCAAAGTGTACGTCCATCACTTTTTTGAAATTTACCAAATTTGCCCCATTTTTGCAGTCATTAAATGATTGAAGTTGTCTTTATAGGATCTTAGCTATTTTAACTAGCTTGACACTAAAATAATCAAGTTTAAATTATTTAAATTTAAACCCAAAATATGATAATATGACGACATTTAATAGGGTTTTTTTTTATAAAAAAAATCAAAATCAGTATGTACCAGATTTTAAAAGTGATTTCAAACGTGACCTCATTTTAACTCCTACTAAAGTTGTTAAAACAGGGAGCGTTACAAAAAAAAAAAAAACAGCACACTAAACAAAGTAACAAACCCCACAGCCGTTACCTTTCCCGTTTGGAACGAGTCCGTTACCATTACGAATCGGAAACCCCTGCCGATTCCGGAAAGCAGCCAAACAGCGACCAGAAGGAGAAGAACAAAGAGAGAGCTCGGTGGACTCCGAAATAGTCGACTCGCAGCTTCCGTTACTGTTCTCCCCGTTCCCGGGGCAGCTCAAATCAGGCGAAGCGGAAACGAGCGGTTTCCGTTTCCGGCAAACGGCGGAATCCTCCCGCCGTTTCCTCGCGGTCATAACGTGCCAGTGGTTCTTGACGGCGTTGTCCGTCCTCCCCGGAAAGAGCCTCGCGATGATCGCCCACTTGTTCCCGTACACCCCGTGGGAAGCCACAAGCCGCGCTTCCTCCTCCTCCGTGAACGCCTTCCGGTTGATCCTCGGATCCAGCTGGTTGAACCATCTCAATCTGCAGCTCTTTCCTGAAAAGCGACCATCTTTAAGCTTTTGCGGTGATGACATGGGTGAGCTCAAAGTTAGCAAGATCGGATCTTTACTTACCTGATCTGCCATCGAGTTTTTCTGCGATCAGGTTCCAGTTCTGAGGGCCGAACTCGGCCACTAGCTCTTTAAGCTTAGAGTCTTCGGCGGGCCGCCAATGTCCTCTGGAGCAGAGCTTTGAATGCGGATCGCGGTGTGGAGTTTGCTTTGTTTCATTGGAGGCTTCTTGGTCTGGATCGACGGGTTGTCCGCTGTCGACGGCGAGGGGAGGTTGGAAGGTCCAGCGATGGGGGATGGCGGATTCTTGTACAGAGAGAGGGAATGGGGGTGCGATCAGAGAGAGAGTGGGAGGAGCCATTGGAGGTGATGGAGAAGAAGGAAAGAGAGAGTTTGGGGTTTGCATTTTGGGGTTTTGGTGGATACAAACGAAGGGGGGAAAAACCAGCGACAAGGGACTGTTGAAAAAAATGGGGAGAATCAGAGGAATCAAAAGGGGTAGAAGAAGAGTGATTATTTTAGAAAACAATTTTTCTATTTATTTTAGAAAACAGTTTTTTCCGACCAAAAAATGTTTGTTTTTAATTTATTTCGAGTATAAATTTATATTTATATTAAAAAACTATTTATATATTGATAGTTTATAAATTTTTATTATAAATAATTATTATCACTAATTAAAATTTTGATAATTTTGTAAAATAATTTTTTTTATTTTTCTAAAATATCATTTTTAATAAAATTTTATAAATATGTAAAATATATAGAGTAAAAATATTTTTTCACAAAAAAAAATCAGTATAAATTTATAATTGAAATAATTAATAATCTATATAAAATACTAAAACAGAGGCCTGAAACGGGCTCTGGTGCGATCTCACGTCCATGGAATTTTCTAGATTAAAGCGGGATTATTTTTGCTTACGTGTCATATTCTGGATTAAAGTGGTATTATCTTTTTGGGTCACATCAATTAATAAACCAATATAGTTAGGTAAAAACTTATCTTTCTAGAATAATAATCTATCCAATATAACCTTATATTTTAATTAGATAAATATATCATATACGTACTACAGTTATGATTGAAATATATCCAATCTAACTAATCAAATATAATAATAATTATTGTTGAAATTAATTATTACTATATTACAAAAGAAATCTATATATATAAGATTATATTGGATAGATTATAATTATCTTACCTATATACTTCACACTCAACAATATTGTTACTGCCCGTATACAAAATTTTATCATAGAATTTAATAAATAAAAAAATTATATAAAGATTATTTATATATATCTCAACAATAAAGATGTTTAACGGATTACATGCAGATTATTATTACGGAATGATAAATTAATCTTATTAATAATCAAGCGGATTACATGCAGATTATGAGACGATGTAATATTTTCAATTTATTTGTAATATTATAATAATCTGCATATCATTTGTTAATTGATATATATATATATATATATATATATATATATATATATATATATATATATATATATATATGACAGTAACTAATGTTTAGTTCCTATAATCAGCGCGTATTAATATTATATACCTTATAAATCAATATTATACAGATTTAGAATTATATAAAGATGTTTTTTTTTAAATATATATATATATATATATATAGCATCATTAAATGATAAGACTTTATTATTTATTATATAGCACCGTTAAATTTTGGTCAGTTTAGATCAAATTAAATCTTTGTCAAATATTCTATCTTTTTAAATGAACTTTATGTATGTAATTTTATATTGCCCGTGCATTTTTTATTTTATATGAATTTTTTAATTGATATAGATCAAATAATTGATATAGATCAAAATTATTTATATTAATTGATATAGATTATTTTTATCTTAAAATTTTTTAAAGGTTTTGATTTATTTATCTAAGAAAATTTTAACTATATTAATTTCAATCAAACATAATTTATTTATCTATTATATATATAGACTATATATATAATATGTGGTATACTGATATGAACTAAAAATATTCTTAAATTAATTTATTGTTATTAAAAGATCCAAAGATTTAAACCACACTATTATAACCTTCAAATTTCATAAATAAAAAAAAAAATTAAATATTATTTTGTTGATTAAGAAACCGCACAACGGGCGGGTAAAGATACACTAGTACAATATATATCATAGGATACTTATTTACAATTTTTTTTTTAAAATACTCTTCTTTTTTAGAAATGTGGTTTGTGGATTGAAATGAATTTATTTATTTACAATTTTTTTGAAAAAATGACAGGAAATGGGGGTCAATAATCCGGTACGCATAGACGGATCTAGGCGGGGGAAAACAGAGCAAACCCCCCATCCGAAGAATCATCTATATTTGTTCTATGCATCGATAGCTTCGTTTTGATATATTATAAGTCTTAATTAATATGATAACCGATCGAGTAAAAAGTTATGAACGTTTGAAAGTTAAACACAGATTAATTATTTCAAATGTCTTTTAATAAATCATGATTCTTTCATATTTTACTTAATTTGATATTTTGGCAATATAATTCAATTTAAGAGCTTCGAAATAAGAGGTTATATTACAAAATTCGATAATTATATAAGAAATCATGCAAGTTTAAAATTTGTATAGCTTGTTACGCGTTATTTTATGCTAAGAGAACAGCAAGTTGCATATTGACTTTGTAGGATTCAAATGATATATTTTTAGACGAAAAGAATGTTGTTGTATATTAAAACAATATCTTTTTAAATTAAAACACCACCGTTTTGAACAAAAAAACATTGTGTTTTGAACTAAAAAAACGTTGTAATAAAATTCTTTTTCCAGGTTCCCAACTCCTCTATAACTCACCCTTTAAATATGACAACTAAAATATCATCTTCTAATATAAAATAGGGAAAATTACAGAAAACCACCCTTTAAATATGGGTGTTTTCACTTAACCACCCCTTAAATTCAAAATTACAGAAAACCACCCTTTAAATGGTATTTGTTTACAACTCACCACCCATTCAACTATTTTCGTTACTTTATCATTAAATTTATTAAATTTTAATATTTTTAAACTCAAAATTGATTGTAAATATATTCAAATTTTGAATTTAAGGGCCCAATTATATTTTAGGTATCATTGTATTTATTTTTAAAAATAATAATCAATAAAGTCTAGAATTATTATCTTAATTTATGTTTGAAAATGTTTATAAATTTTTAAAACATTATGTAAATTACTCTTATTTAAAATATAAATAAATAAGAGTCATTTCCATAATATTTTTAAATTTATAAACATTTTCAACCATAAATTAAGATAATAAATCTAGACTATATTAATTATTATTTTTTTAAAATAAATAAAATAATCCCTAAAATATGATTGAGCCCTTAAATTGAAAATATGAATATATTTACAATAAAATTTGATTTTAAAAATATTAAAATATAATATATTTAATGATAAATTAAAGAAAATAGTTGAATGGGTGGTGAGTTGTAAACAAATACCATTTAAAGGGTGGTTTTCTGTAATTTTAAATTTAAGGGGTGGTTAAGTGAAAACACCCATATTTAAAGGGTGGTTTTCTGTAATTTTGCCTATAAAATATCAAATTTTTGGATCGCTAAACAATAAAAAAAAATATCAAAGAGTGAATCAACAATTTGTATAAAACTTTGTCTCCCTTTGATAAATTTCTGGCTCCGTCACTGCGGATAGGATCATACTAACGATTGAAAATTTGAAAGTAAGCAGTATTTGAGCACTTAACTCGCGACTTTATATTTTTAACTTTTAAAAATAAAATGTAGATATACAATTATTATAACAATTTATGATTAGTTAACAAACATCTATACTATAGTTAACAAACATCTATACGTACAATTGGTGGTTATCTCTTGCTTCTCCACTTTTTTACTGGCATTTGTCACTTTCTAGAGGTCTTTAATCTCCACTTTCTAGAGGGTTTTATGTACACTCTCAAGCAAACGTTCTACTCATATCTAAAAACGCTACTTCGTCTCTTTCATATCTACATTCTTTTTTACTGACATTTGTCAATTTATGATTTTTAGCCTTTGATATTTTGTCAAAATTAATACATAGGTTATTAGGATAATTATTACCCCTAAAAGTAGTACAAGCTAGTGTCTTTTATATTACCCATGTATTTAGGTAATTATTACCCCTAAAAAGACATGGGTTTTTAGGATAATTATCTATTTTTTTCTTTCAACTAACTAGTTATAGGTCTCCTTAATTAACGTAAAATGAGTTAAAATCATGTATTAATAAGTATAAACTTGTTTAAAAAATTTATAAAAAAATAAATATTTTATATAGTTTTTATCATTCTAAAAAAGCGTACGTGAATAGTAAACAACATGTTTTACTGTACAGAGGGAGTATTATAAAGAAAGGATTTCACAGAGTTAACACTAGTTTATATTAGCACAAGTACAAAATCACTTTCGATTAGAGGATCATTTTAGATGAGGGTTCGAGCTTATTAGAGACGACGACTTTTTTGTTCGCTCCCATGACACCTCTATCCAAACTTCGCGACTCGAAGATGGGATTCTTGATCTCGAAAATGAGATTCGCCAAGGAGGAGGAATAAGTAGATCTGAAAGAAGGAGGAGGAGAATTTGAGGGGTCTTCAATGGCGTCAGATTGTAATATGCAGCTGGAGAGAGATAGAGAAAAGGAGATATGAGGAAAAAGGGGATATGTTAATTTGGACCGTTTATGGACATTTGTTTAATTTGAACTGTCCGGTGTATATTTGTTTAATTGGGTTAGAAAATTAGGCCAGTATAACCCAAATTTTGATGGAGTGTACAGGAAATATCACAAACTTACAAAGTGAGAAAAATAACAAGAATTTTCAATTGTATGTGCTTACACCACCACCAATATATTTTTGAAAATAAAAATTAACACCTAACTTTGATAGTTTTCATATAGCACCCAATACAACATTAAACTAGTTTTTCAATGAAAATTCTATAAAGGGTGAACTAAAAAGGCAAAATAAAGTATCCATCTTAAGAAAATTTTACAAAATATTTATCTCTAATTTATGTCATTTGTTAAAAAAACCAACAATTTTATTTCAACAATTGACATAAGTTAGAGATATTTTTATCTGACTTTTTTAAAGTAAAATAATTGTTTGAGTATTTTTATTAATTAGTTCTTTAAGTAAAACTTTTTATTAATTAAAATAAATTTAAAATTATTTTGGTGCTTATTTGAAAAAATATTAAGTTTAGATGTTCTTTTAAAAAGACAATGCTTATTTGAAAAAATATTAATTTTAGATGTTCTTTTAAAAAAACAATCATTGGTGGTGGTGTGAGCCCCTAAAAAAAACCCCAAATTTTCACTTTTATTTACTTCAACTACTACTCATATTTTATTTTTTATTTTTAAAACGATTTCCCAACTTTCAAATTTGTTCAACTAAGCATAAAAACAGTAGGGAACTAGTTTTTGAATCAAAACATTTAATTAAAGAATAAATTAAAATAAATACAAAAAAATCACTTGATAATTTTTTTAAAAAAAATATTTCTAATTTATATCATTTGTTAAAAAACCCACAGATTAGATTGAATTTCAACCCAATCTGTGGGTTTTTGAAAGATGACATAAACTAGAGATGTTTTTTCAATTATCTTAAGCAGAATAATTTATTTTTCATTTTTTTACAAAAAAATTACATTTTTTGTAAATTTTAGTAAAAACTAGTTTAATATTGTTTTATATTCTATTTGAAAACTAGTAAGGTTATGTGTTATTTTTTTTATTTTAAAAAAGATATTGGTGGTTGTGTAATATACGTAAGTGAAAGCTTGGGTTATTTTTGTCAATTTATAAACTTTATGGTGCTCCCTATTCATCCCACCATAGTGGATTATTTGAATTAGTTTTTTCCTATATATATACACTTTTTTTTATCATCTTCAAAAGGTGTATAAATAATAAAAGACTTGCAAAAAAAAACAAAGGTGTATATATACTTTTTTTCCTATTTGAAATATTTTATATTGTTTTATTATTAATATTTTATATAGTTTTCAACTTCTTAAAAATGTGTGAAAAAATAAAACGATCTATATTTTGAGACAGAGAAAGTATAAAATTACTCCCTCCGTTTTGAAATATAAGTCTATTGACTTTTTGCACGCTTTTTAAGGAGTTAAAAACTATATAAAATAATATTTTTTATTAATTTTTTTACATAATTATATAATTATTAGTAATATATTTAAGACTATGTAAAAAAAATTAATAAAAAAAATATTATTTTATATAGTTTTTAAATCCTTAAAAAATGTGCAAAAAAGTCAATGGACTTATATTTCAAAATGGAAGGAGTATATAATAGGGTAAAATTGAAAAAAGTATATAATTTGTAATTTCTTAAATAAAAATTGAAAAAATTATATAATTAATTTCTTAAATAAAAATAAAAAAATATATATATAATTTTTAATTTCTTAAATACTATGTGAAAAAAATAATGGTAATTATAGTGAATGAATAGAGTGCACTAACTATATACATCGCAAATTATCACATTGATTTAGACATGTGGCATACACCAATTATCCTTCCTAAAATAATTAAAAATATGATTAATTAAAAATTCTACCTCGTCTAATTGAATGTGGTGCACGTTAGATTAAACGTGAAGATACAAAAGAAGATTTACAGTCAGGGGCGGATCCTCTTTAGGGCTAGACGTGGCAGCCGCCCCCGTCCCCCTCCCCAATGAAAAATAAAATTTAATATACATATTCCTCTCGTCAATAGCTTCGATTTGATATATTATAAGTTCAAATTCGATACCTAAGTAAAAAGTTATACACGTTTCAAGACTGAAGCGATATAAATTATTTTCACATCATATACCAAATCAATATACTTCTATCATACTTATCAATTTGTTAAACTTTGTAACTTAATACTATAATTAAACCCGAAAACTTCAAATATTGATAGTTTTTTCTGGAAAATAAATTAGAGTTCAATTTTTCCGCTCCTCAACTAATTGCTCCAGGATCCGCCTATGTTTGCAGTGTATCTAACAAAAACTAGTTGGTTGAAAAAGTTTAAAGGGTAATATAGTTGGGGAAAGAAGTAGAGTAATTGTGTGAAGCAAGAAAAGTAAGAGAGGTGGTGGAAGTAAGTGCAGAGAGATTGTACTGCAAGTGAAAGGGGAGGTTAAAGACGGTAAAAGGGGGAGGGGGGCAGACTGCTGGTAGGGGCATGCAACTCGAAAACCGCTCGTGCGGGAGATTGGCAGTCCCCATAACAGCGCATTGCATTATTATCTTCAACTTCACAACGCATCTCCCCCACCCTACTTTGTGTTTCGTGCTCTCCTCTTTTTTTCCTCTTTGGAACTCCAACCCCCCCTATGTACGTTACATTATTTTACTCTTTTTTTTATTTATTACTCTCTCCGTTCGACAAAACTTGTCATTTTATCTTATTTTACAAGTTTTAAGGCAATCAACAAATGTACTAATTTACCCTCAATTATTACCCTCATTTTTTACTTTATCGAAAACTACAACTAACAAACCATCAATCATATCAAGGGCATTTTTGTAAAGTGAAAGGCAAAATACCTACAATGACAAATTTTTTTGAACAAAAATAACACCCTAAAATGACAAGTTTTGCCGAACGGATGAAGTATTATTATTATACTGTATATACGAGTACTTTCATATATATTGGATGAAGTCTCCATCTTAATACAGGCCATCATTAAGAGAATCCATTTGCCTCGAATCGAATCGAATCGCGTATTAATTAGCGTTTCTCGCCCAATTTAAAAAAGTAATTTTAACAAACATTTTTATATCTCTTTTGGGGAATCAGTAGTCACGTTTGGGAGATGTTTAAACAAGAATGGATTTAGAGATGAGCTCAAGTTTGTTGCAAACCACTGCTCATGTCTAATTCAAAAATATAATGAGTAAAGAACTAAACACATATATGGATGGAGGAGTTAGTACAGTTAGCAAGACATCTTGTGATTCCGACATAGTTGGTTTTTTTGGATTCTTCGCGAGGTAATTTTATATATTTGGAATAGCGTAATTCGACTGGTGAATAGGAGTTTTAAGTTTTTTCGCTGGGTAGCTATAGGGTTTCAAAACTTTTTTGCCTCGCATCCAAATCTTTTGTTTTGGTTAAAAAATGGGAGTTTCAACTTTGATATGGTGATATTTTGTAAGATTAAAAAATTATTGGGTTTTTTTAAGGAATAAAATCATATTATGTTCTAATTAACTTATTGATGATACTCAAAGACGATTTGCGAGAGGAGGGAACAACAAAACATACGAAAACGTTACAGACGCGAAGAAGAAGGTCAAGAACCAAATGTTGGTGGCAAGGGTAGCCGCGGCTCCAGATGTTGCTTGAATGTTTCAAACTCGAATCATACTTATAATTAATCATATGTAAATTCTCTAGTTAAGCAATGTGTGAATGCTAGATTTTACTCAATTATGTAATAACCCAACAGAGCGTGAAAGATCAGGTTAATTTCCGGTTTACTTAACCATCTAACATACAATCCATTCTCATCTGGAATCATACAAAAAAAAACCCAAATTTTCATAACCCTAAACCCTAAGTGTTCAAAGTTGAACCATTCACATCAACAATTGACCCTGATTTCATAGTGATTAATCTTAATTTATTTGAACAATAAAGAAATTTTGATGGGATATTGGAGCAATTCGAAGTGTTTTGATGCAAAACACAAAACCCATCTGTTTTCAATGTTGGACTATGAGTGCTACCTATCGTTCGAAGCTTGCGTTGCCGTCCGGAATTGTTGCCATCCGAGTCTTACCTCCTCCTCCTTTCTTCTTATTCTTCTTCGCGTTTGGCACATTTTCATCTTATTCGTTTTTCTCTCCTCTCAAATCACTTTTAAGCATCAACAAGTTAGAAGATAATATGATTTTATTCCTAAAAAATCCAATAATTTTTTAATATTACAAAATATCACCCTATCACAGTTAAAACTCCTATTTTTCAACTAAAACAAAAGTTTTGGGTGCGAGATTAAAAGTTTCCAAACCTCAAAGTTACCCGGTGGAAAACTCCTAACTCTTGTTTACCCACCTAATTACGCTATATCACAGGTTAGCTTGTGAAAAATACATTAATTTTTTCTTTTTTTATTTTGATGTATGCTTTTATTTATCGTTTGTTATTGTTTCTTCATAATGCTTTGTCCATCTATTAGTTTATATCTTTTTTTTTTATAAGTTATTTGTTTTCTTATTTTTAATTTGTTAAAAGTGGAGATTTCCTTGACAACTCATCTCATGCAGTGGATTACACGGAGTATGTTAAGATCTTAAAGTTCCCTCGTAGTTTACAACCCCCCACCAAAAAGAAAAAAAAACACATGAATATAATGATATGATACGTGTGCATTCCCACTTTCAAACTGAAATATTTGGATGAGCGCAAATATTTTATACAGGAATATATGGTTAAATTAGTAGGAAATTCGTAGTAATTATCAAGTTTGTTAATTTTCAGATGTACATATTCTGACATTTCAGGCATATATGTCTTGATATGCATAATTATTTAGATTTTAATACAACAAAAATGGGAGAATCCAATGTAACATATGCAAGTTAGAAAGTGCAATGTGTAACAGATTTTGACATTGTCATGCATCCCCCATTATCTTTCTTTTTTTTTAAAAAAAAAAAAGAAAAAAGATTTGAAATGTCAATAAACAAACTTATTGCTACAATACAACAAAAAAATTCGACCCTTGGGTCTTTGGAATCGTATACTCGGCCACATAGGTGCCTACTTAATTGCATATTGAGGTGACTGCCAAATTCTGAGTCATTTTTTTTTCGTAATTTTCGCCAAATGTCCTTAAGGTTAAGACTAATTCGTGTGGTGTACAAAAGTTTGACATATTTCACCAGATACTCTTGAGGTTTTCATTTTTTTCGCCAAATGTCCTTAAGGTTTTCATTTTTTCCGTCAAATATACCCTTCTGTCGACTTTGTTAACATTTTGGTTGAAAACTAGTACAATCCTCGTGTCATAGTGCGTAGTTTTCTTTTTAGACAATAAAAATAAAATTATAAGTATAAAAAATTACTATGATGAATTTAAATAAAATATTATCAATCGTTAACATAAAATAGAAAAAAATAGATTTGATAATTAAGTAAAAAATAATAAAAATATTTATGAAAATGTGTAAAAATTACATGAGTTTAAGATTTAAGTAGAATAGGTTGATTGAGTTAAAATTCTAAAATAAATGTGGTTATAACACCTAATAAAATATATGCTTATGATTTAATAGTTTGATATAGCTAGATTGATTAAAAAACATGTACAAATTTCATTAGTTTGCTTTTTTTTTCCTAGATTTTGTTGATTGGGAGGAAATTATAAAATTAAATAGATTATGGCGTCTAAGCAAAAATATTTCTCCTTTAATAGTTGAAATAGGTAAATCTCATTGGTTAAAAAATATTTAAAAATTTTATTACTTGAAAATTTATGTATATTAGGTTGATTGGGTAAAAATCCAAAACTTAAGATTATTATATATATAAAAAATAGTTTTCATTATATATATACAAACATAGCTAGAGAGAGAGAGAGAGATTGGTTGTTTCAGGAAAAAAAAAGAATTTGTATATTTGGATCTATGTATTTTTTTTTGAATTAATCTCATGTTTTTTTTAAAAAATAGCATGAAATGATATCATGTAATAATTCATAATGAAATAATATTGTATAATTAATATTAACTTTATTACATAAAAGTTTTGAATTAATCCCATTGGTTAAAAAATGTAGTATAAAATGAAATTGTGTAAATAAAATTAGATAATTTAGTTACTATAATTAAATGATATTGTGCAAATAATACCTTAAAAAAATAAGAATGAAATAATATTTTCTTTTGTTTTGTTTTCATCCAAAATGTTAGCAAATTTGATAGAGGGGTATTTGGAAAAAAAATGAAAACTTCAGGGGCATTTTGCGAAAATAATAAAAACCTCAGGAGCACCTGGCTAAATATGTCAAACTTTTGTATACCACACGAATTAGCCTTAACTTCAAGGGTATTTGGCGAAAATTCCGTTTTTTTCACTTAAAATTTGCTCTTCAAATAAACTGTAACATTAATTATAGCCCTTGAAAATACCTACAAAAGTAGGACTCATACATTTTTTAACTCTCAATATTGAGTGAGTTATAGTCCTCCTTATGAGGTATCAATTTCAATCTTAAGTACTCGATCACATTGCCCGATAAGCGCCCGTGTAGATGGTTAATCGTACGAGTAGCCGTAATTTGTTTTTCACTTCGCTTTACTTGGTTGTTCCTTGTTTAGCCTTTTAGCAGCCTGAGTAGCTCTTTCGCCATCACAAAGTCTTAGTAACAGGTCATGCACCCATGCACTATGCCAGTTATACATTGTGGAGACGGACATAAATCGTCGTCTGAGAGTCAATATGGTCACTAGAAGGTTCAAGCGACGGAAATCCGTCGCTGGAAGGTTCAAGCGACAGAAATCCGTCGCTTGAATGGTTGTCCCAACAATTTTGTCCCTCCAGGTCTGAGGCGACGAAATAGCTAAGTCTGTCTCTTGAATTGCGTTGAAGCGACGAATTTGGTCCCGTCGCTTGGATATACAAGTGGTCTTTGGAACCCTATATTGATGCTCGAGCGACCACTTACCTCCGTTGCTTCAATGTATGGCTCACCAAATTGAGCTATATGTCCGCCTCTTGAAATAATTATTCGTCTCTTCAATGTAACTTTGGACAATGTTAATTTGTAATGTAGGGACGTGATTGTATTAATCCGTTTCCTGAGTCTAATTTGTTTTAAGAAAATAAAGTCGAATTTGTAATTCCCACCTGCACTTCGCGCACATTCACATCACAATCTACCTACTTCACTTTGCATTCACACATCATCTCACAAACAACCTGCACTTGCTCACCATCTCATAAACACAACTTGCACATTCACATCACAACCCACATTACATACACAAACAAATACTAAAAAATGTCAAGAACACAAGATGACATTAAAAAACCATACACTTCACAAACTGAATACCTACAAAGATTCATCTTTTTTTGGACAAAAACACAAAAAACCTACACATATTCATCTATTTTCACCCATATACCTGCATACCTAGGCCTTGACAACTAAATACCCAAAACCTTCACATATAAGTGAAGATTCACCTGTTTTTGGACAAAAACCTGCACACAAAAACCTACACAGATTCATCTATTTTCACCCATATGCCCACATACCTAAGGCTTGACAAACTAAATACCCAAAACCTTCACATATAAGTGATATAAGGGTTGTTTTTCACCAAAACCTGCCTTGTTCAATGCAAATGTTCACTAAAAGGTAACTAACAACCTATTGCGATCGAAACACTTACATGCAAATGCTAAGTTCAAGATGCTGGTTGTGAAGTGAGAAATTGTCGCATAACCTGCTCCATGGCCTTCATTCGCTTCTTCATCTCTTCACCCTCAAAAATTAACCGATCACATTTTTCGTTAGCATCCTTAGCTTCCGTTTTCGCCTTCCTAGCTCTCTCCTCAGCGCTCTTCGCCCTCTCCCCAAGTTCTTGCTTTTTTGCAGAACACTCCGTGCTCCATCCTCCCCCTCTTTTCTTGGGGGGGGGGGGGGGGGGTCTGCGCACAACTCCTCCCATCCCTACCAATCACAGTGATAGCAAAGAGTCAGACCCAGAACTGAAAAGAAATGATAAGACGGTAACATGTAGTCTACTAAAAAGAAATTCAAGTTATCTATTATATAAAAGTTAAACTTGTAGTCTACTACAAAGAATGCAATCCCAAGGCCATCTTTATCATTTCACATCCACAATCTGAAATTTGTAGTAGACTACAAGTTTTATTGGTGTATCCATAACTTAAACTGAAATCATACATACATACACTGATATTACACTGATATTTCAATGAAATATCTGAACCGAAAAAATATCAGTGTATCCATAGCTTAAACTGAAGTATATCTTACATACATAACTTAAACTGAAATCATATATACAAAAACTGAAATCATACATACATACACACACTGATATTTAAGTGAAATATCAGTGTATCCATAACTTTAACTGAAATCATACATATATACACTAATACTGAAATATCAGTGTATCCATAACTTAAACTGAAAACTGAAATCTGAACCCAAAAAATATCAATCACCTGGGAATTATTGATCTGAAATCCCAGTTTATGGACCTTTATATATTTATGATTTCACTGATATTTCAGTTTGTGGACCCAAAATATCAGTGTATGTATACAGTTATAGCCAAAGTATGAAATATTAGTGTATCCATAACTTAAACTGAAATCTGAACAACAAAAGCATAACTCACAATCAGAAGAACAAAGCATAAGAATACTAATAAGCATAACTCAATACTAACCATAAGTTTTATCCTTCCTTTTTTGAGAATTCTATTTGTGTAATCTATTGAAAAAAATAACACAAAGTATAATGCATAGATTAATATTTTTATTTATTCAAGTATAAAGACCAAATTGCAACTTGCAAAGCTAAGGATAGAGATGTTACCTCGCACTTCAGTGTCGCGATGTTCTCCAAAGCACTTGATCAGGACGTCACGTTCATCATCCGGGGATATTGGCTCTACTTCAACATTGTTAGCGGTCGCCGCTGCTGTCTGAGATTGATAAATCTCTTTAAGTGAACTTTTCAAACTTTCCTGCCATCACAATTCAAAGATTAGAAATTAATTTCAAGTAAGACTGCAAAACCTGATTGGAAAATAACCAAATATAGTATCAAATTGAGAACATATAATACATAACAAATACTAAACTAACCACTTTATCCTTACTATTAGGACATTTAATATATCCGTCTATCGCAGCCTGAATACGCGGTGCAAGATTCCCTTGCTCATAATGCTCTTATGCCCGATGACTTAGGGGTTTCGACCCCGAGTGATGGTTCCTCGAGTTAGGATTTTTTGTCCTATTGCTTTGGTTGCGTTGACTTATGGCCTCCAAAAACAAAAAAAAAATAGAATACAAGTGTTAGGATGGTGGGTAGATCAAAGCAATAAATATATCCATATAGATGGTATTTTAGACATTTCAATTGTTTTCCTAATGTTTTACTAAAATAAAACAGTTAGAGCATTCATGCTTCAGTATCAATTAGTAGGGCTGTTATCTGAGCCAAACAACTCGAGCTCGGCTCGGGCTCGACTCAGAAAAGCTCGAGCTTGGCTTGTTCGAATAAGTAAAACAAGCCATGCTTGAACAAGGTTTTAGGCTCAAACCGAGCCCGAGCCGAACTCAAAAGCTCATTTTTTTCTTTCAAAAAATGCCCCTAGGGCAAATAAGGATGAAGCTAGAGAGGCACTCGACGTTGACCACCCTCAGGTCGATGTCGAGCAGCCTGCAGTCGATGTCGACTACACCTCAGTCGACAGTCGACAACACTCAGGCACCTCCACAAAAGTTGACTGCACTAGTTGATGTCGATCGCCTCATAGTCGACGACGACCAATCTGCTCCATCTCCAATGGGTGTTTTGGTTCCGAAACCAAAGAAGACACTCCCCTTTCCTTCTAAGGCGTTGAAGGACCCAGTTGAAGGCAAGTTTAGGGGCTTTGTGAAGATACTTCAGGGCTTGAACATCACAATCCCTCTCACAGAAGCCCTTAGCGAGATGCTTGCGTATATGAGATTCCTCAAAGATATATTGATAAACAAGATATCTATAGCAGAGATCGTAGAGGAATGTAATAAGATGGATTTCCCCGAAAAGAGGAGTGCCCCAGGAAAATCTGCTATCACAGTGGGGATTAGGCAACATTGTTATAAAGCCATGTGCGACCTAGGGGCAAGTGTAAGTTTGATGCCTCTCTCTATATGGTCCAACGTTGGTGTGGGAGCTTTGGAGCCCGTCGACATAAAACTATACATGGCGGACAACTCTTTTGTGAGGCCTAATGGAATTGTTGATGATGTCCCTATTAAGGTGGGAAAATTCTTTGTGCCCACCGAATTCATCATGTTGGACATGGTGGAGGATCCTGTAGTGCCTATCATACTTGGTAGGCCTTTCTTAGCCACAGTTGATGCCAACATCAATGTAAGGAAGGACATCCTTTCATTCACCATTGGGAACAAGAACGTTGAGTCAAGGTGATCAGTCAAGACAAAGTAACAACATAATAACTATATAAAGTGCAAAGGAAACGAGATAATAAGATAGAAAGAACCTGAATTGATAACCAAACCAATGCCTTGACAAGCAAATGAGTGGAAGATTAGTCTAGCATGTCTATCTTCAAGCAAACCATAAGGTAGAAGCAAAACCCAATGGGCCAGATTTGACTGAAGAACATTTGCTGAGATATGGTGATCGATGGGCACCGATGCAGGATTGAAGGGTGCCGACTCAGCGGACGCTCAGGATCTTCCGCTTGTGCTCAGGATCGGCGGGCGCTGCTCCTATTTTTTCAGCTCTATCTTGTAATTCACTTTTCGGAGTTCTCATTTGTCCAATTGATGCATATGAATATGCGTTGGAAAGCTCTTTTCAAGTAATACAACTCTCATGAAGACACCAGAATCTGATTTGAAGTGATCAAAATCCAAAATGTGAGCTTTCTCCATTTCCTTCGTTTCGGCTCGTTCATTAGCCTCTTGATTTGACTTCTAACCCTTCATTGACTTGTTCCTTGCTCTTTGGGATTTCTTCCTTAGCTCTTCCAAGCTTCATTTGATCCATGATTCCTCCACCATTTAAAGCTCGAATCTATTTCCTACAAATAAACACTGAAAAATGTGTAGATTCCGAACTTTGCAACTTAAGAGACAATTAATGCACTTTATGCTAAAAACTTGTCTAAATGCAACCTAAGTGACTTAAGAATGACTCAAAATGCCTATACAAATCATGCATTATCACCAACCATTGTTGAGAATTCGTAGGTGAAACTACTTCATCTCTATTGTTATCAAACCAATCACCATTGCGATCTATATTGTTCTTATTTACTTTTACTCTACAATTGTTCTCCAATTTGTTACTTCTTGTTAGCAACTAAAGTGCACATGGAAATGTAATTCTCCTCATGGATCGATTATGAACTTACCAGTTTTACTAGCTATAGGAGTTTAAATTATCTTTGACCGAGAACCAACGACTTTCATCCCACCATTTATCAAAAATAAAACATAATCATAGTCTAGAATTCATGTAATTTTGTGTAATTTTAAAATTAGGGTTATATTGCACAAAGCTAGACATACAAATAGTGGTTTTGATATATTTTAAAATATAAATGATGGATTAGTGGAAAGTATGACTAATTATGAATTATTTTTGTAATTTTGATAGATAAAGTTTTATTTTGAGTCTTACCTTAATTCATGTTCAAATTTTTGTAATATTTTAAGTTGAAATTTCAGAGTTTGTATTATTTTTTATTAATAGGTTGATATTTTGTATTATTATAAGACTTTTTTTACGCTTATTATTTTTGGTTCAAATCTGTAGTTGGTATTATTGTAAGTTATTTTTCTTAGAACTATTACCCAAATAGTTCATAAAAATAATTGATATTTTGTGATGACATATGTACATGCTATTTTCTACTATAATTTTTTTTATATTGCAAAATACGATACAATCAATATTGTACCATATTTATGTTAGTTTTATTTATTTATTGCCTTTTAACTTTTAACAATATATTTTTTCTAAATAATTATTTAAACTAAATTAATATATGCATGCAATGTACATTTTTTACTAAGGCTATGTTTGGCAATAGTAACTAGCTTTTCGGAGTTTATGATTTTGATATTATATAGTTTTAAATAAAATAAATATAAGATTTTAATTTAATTAGCTTTTGAAATCTAAGTTTTTCAACCGCTACTCATCGAAGTTTTTCGGAACTTTTGGTTTTTCATTCACAAGTTTTCATCAGCTATCCTAATAGATAGATTTGTGAAACGTCATACTAACTTATTAACCTATATTTAACACAAATAATTCATCAGTTTCAACCAATGTTGTTAGGATCGAGATTCTAGATCGGATCGGTGGGGGTGCAGCAGAATCGGATCGTAGGATCAGATCATAGGATCGTAAGATTCTACTGCAAAAAGTAATTACAAAATATTGCATATCACTTATATATAAAGTTAAATCAATTCTCAATAGCTATAACCACTTTATTTGTCTATTCATATATGAAAAATCCACACATGTGTATATAACAACCCAAAAATTCGAGCAGTAAGTCATAATTCTAGATTTTTTTATATCCCTAAATAGATAGTGAATCAATACATTATTTTAAAAAAAATCAAAATAACTATATCAATCAACATATTAATTCAAATTACCTAAAAATTAAAAAAAAATTAAATTACCAAAGAAATATAAAAAAATCATTATTTTAATTCATGTTGTAGGATCTAGATTCTGATCCCGATCCTGCTACGATTCTACGATCATGTACGATCCGACTACGATCCTGTTGCGATCCTGCTACATACGACTCTGTATGTGTGATCCAGATCGATTGGGCCACTTTGAATTGTAGAATCGTATGATCCCATGATCTGAATCTAGATTTTAACAATCATGATTTCAACTATCTCATCAGTTTCAATTACCCACCGACTACCCTTTTGCCAAATATAAACCAAGTATATCATGCAATGGAACAAACTTTCATCAAACATAACGCAGCAATTTTTGAAACTCTTGAATCACCTTTTTTTGGTCAATTGAACCACTTTATTGCTTTGCTGGCCTTAAATTAGGGAGGTGTTTTTCACTTTTTACCAAAAGTTTCTTCTCCTTTTAATTTTAAGCATTATATATATAAAAGTAATTGTGATATATGTACAAAGTTACGATTCTCTTTGTTAAAAAGAATGAAAAAAAATTAGTAACGCTTGACTACGTAAGTAAACTAAGTAAATCTAACTAGTTTCATGGTTTTAGGATCGAGACAAGGGCGTAGGATCGTAAAATCCTAGTAAAAAGTGAAAATAAAACTACCAATCAAAAGTTGGTGTAGTGGTTGTGGGTCTACATTCCTTGCCAATGTAACACCCCTTTTTATATCCAAGGAAATGCTACAGCGCCAGTGAATCCGCAGACTTTATAGGGACATGCAACCATGCTCTCATAAACAAGATGATAATTTAAGCAATTAAAATAAAATAGGCGGAAGTCAAATAAATACTATAGCTTAAAATATCCGATCATAGTAACATAAAATAAATACCAAAACCATAAAGTATAGATAACTCCAAAATAGCTAAAATTAAAGTAGCATTGTGAAAATCTCAAAGGTGCAAAGCTCGTAGTATAAAGATTCATAAATGATAGCCCGCTCTTCAGCTCTCTCCTGCTCCACTGCTCGCACTAAACCTGTGGAATATGGTCTGGTGTTTACGAAGGACACCAGCCATCCAATAAATAGGATGGTTAGTACATTTAAGACTAGCAAGCGATAAGAAAAATGTTCGACTTTAACTAAAACCAGTGACCATGAAACGGTATAATAATGTGGAATCTGATAATAGAATAAAACAAAAATGACACATGACTCGGATGATCGCGGAGATCGAATAAGAATACGATATAGGAATTATACTCGAATGCAATGAAGTATAATATGCGCAGAAATGATCACCTTACATAAAACACTATACGATAACATTAATAATAACGACGATAATAATATAACACGTGATACCGATCGGGCCCTAAAAGAGGACTACGACCTACAACACTATGGAAGTTTACCATCCCGCGATAAATGCATTCCGGAATGGGTCGTTTCATGAAACCTTTATAGGGTAATGCTTAACGAACCTCAACCTGCAAGTTAGTCTTAACTAAAGAAAACTCGCACTGACTAAAAGTCAATTCGCACTATAAAGTACGCATATTTAATTATATCGTAGTTTAGTCGCTCTCATTACACTAGGTGATCATGTACACGGTATTAACAACAGAAGACAAGCATGGATATTTCAAAGGATCTTAATATCTCATACTATTAATTTGCATGAAAGAAACGAGTAGAAATTCATGCAATTTGGAAGATGAAAATGGGCAATTTTTCACTTATCTCGAGTTATAAACAAATAACATATTTAAATCACACATTACTATAATTAAAATAATAATTGCCCATTTATTTATACTCATGCCAATTTATGAATAATGAGATAAATTACATCAAGCAGACGGATATGCAATTTATCGAAACTGGCAAGGAAATTGGCCACAGGGCCGCATTCGACACAAAAGAATAAAAAGGCACGCCAAAAGAAAATCACGAAACATGCAAAGGGCATTGAACGAAATCACTTGCCTTAACTTTCGATGATCAGCTGATGACAACAAGGTGAGATTTTAGCACCTATTGAATCCAACGGAAAAAGGAACATTTAATATTGATATTTTATACTATTAACTTTACTTAACTCAATTTAAAATTGAATTAATTTTATAAAGTTAAAAATCTATACCAATATGAATTCCTCGGGAAGCGGGATCCGGCGTGGATGCTTTGAGATTTCTTGGTCTCGCTGAAACGAGCAAGAATTGAATAGTTTAGAAATATTGGCCACTTAATAAGTAATTAACTCAGGGCCAAAAACGGAAATTATATAAAACAAGGGAGCTTTTTGTAATTTAAGCCAAAGGGATTGAAACCTCTGTTTCTCCTCCTTCACGAACAGCAGACGACGACGAAGCTCCTGGGCGGGGATTGGAAGCGGCAAGGCGGCGGCTCGGCACGGTGATCCTCGGCGATGGCTAGCGGCAAGGCGGCGGCTCGGCGCGTCCAGTTGCTGAGCTCGTGGCCTCGGACAGGGATGGAGCGAGGGTTGCAGGGGCGATGGCTCGGCGACACGGGAGGTGCGGCTGGGCTCGGACAGAGGTCCTCGGCGGCTGCGCTGCAGGCGGTGGCTCGAAGGCAAGGTTGCGCGGCAGGAGGGCGTCTCCGGGCAAGGCCTTCGGCGGCTGCAGGAGGTCGGCTCACGGGAGGGTGAACAGGAAGATGACGGCTGAAGGTTCGGTTTGGGTGAGGAAGATGACGGGATGGGGTGAGTGATTTTTCGGGATAGGTAACCCTGGGATTAAACGTGTATCTATACTATCAATTAGGTTAGATAAAATAGGTTAGATAAAAGATAAAAATCTGGAGGAAGAGATACACCTTTGGGTTGGAAAGTGGGCTTCTACCAACCGGGCTGGGCCGAAAAATCCAACCCTCTTTATTGGGTTTATAGATACAAACTGAATTTAATTATATACTATACATATATATGGATCCACCTATATATATATATTATATATATATTAGCGGAAAGCGAATATTATTTAATTTAACTTTATAAATTAAATAATTTTAATAGCAAGAATGTTTAGAGAATAAAATTAAAATAATATAATTATTCTAATTTATATTATATATCTTATGCGAATTTATTAGCTTCCTCAATTCACATAATATAGTATAATATTATCTAAAGAAATATCCCAAAAATAATTTGGGGTATTTCATACCTCCCTCCTTAAAATAAGTTTCGTCCCGAGACTTAGAAAGAGAAAAAGAATGGAAATGAGAATAAATTAAGTGGAACTTTAGAACTGACGAGAGAATTGAATAAGAGATCAACCAGAGTCCAAAACATTAACCAAATGAACCATAACAAAGGTCCTCAACAAGCTTTCATATTCAACAACAATAGAATAAACGAGGTAATGAAAACACTATGCGACCCGCGCAGGGTAGAAAACAACTGAGGAAAACGTTTCCGCATTTCTTCCTCAGTTTCCCAAGTCATCTCCTCAGTTCCGTGCTTTGACCAAAGCACCTTGACGAGCGGAACCACCTTGGTACGAAGTTGCTTTTCTCGCCGCTCCAGAATCCGCACCGGTTCCTCCTCGTAGGTCCCGGTGGGGCGGACCTCGATGTCTTCGTAGCTTAGAATGTGGGTCGGGTCAGGCACGTACTTCCGTAGCAGCGATACATGGAAGACGTCATGTACTGGATGAGCTGACGGGGGTAGAGCAAGGCGGTAGGCAACATTGCCTACACGCTGCAGAATCTCAAATGGCCCGACATATCGAGGGTTCAGCTTCCCTCGCTTTCCGAACCGAAAAACTCCCTTCGTGGGTGACACTTTCACGAACACCTTGTCGCCCACCTCAAAGTTGACCTCTCTACGCCTAGGGTCAGCATAAGACTTCTGGCGACTCTGAGCGGTCAACATTCGTTGTCTGATCATAGCGACTTCTTCAGCTGTCTTCTCTAGAAGCTCCGGACCTAGATGGATGGCATCAGTCGCATCATCCCAACACACCGGCGATCGACACTTTCGTCCATAGAGGGCTTCAAAAGGAGCCATCTTTATGGATGAATGCCAGCTGTTGTTGTAGGTGAACTCAATCAGACTCAAACTAGTCTCCCAATCTGTTGACCTATCCAGGACACAGGCTCGTAGCATATCCTCCAGTGTCTGAATGGTCCGCTCTGACTGACCATCTGTCTGAGGATGAAAAGCAGTGCTGAAATTTAGCTGAGTGCCAAGTCCCTCATGCAGCTTCTTCCAGAACTCTGAGATAAATCGTCCATCACGATCAGAGACAATGGACGAAGGAATCCCGTGCAGGCGGACGATGTGCTGAAGGTACAATTCTGCTAGCTTTGTCGGCTTCCAGTTAGACCGGATAGCAATGAAGTGTGCACATTTGGTGAGTCGGTCAACAATCACCCAAATGGCATCCTTCTGCCCTTGACCCTTAGGGAGCCCCATAACAAAATCCATGGAGATCTGTTCCCACTTCCATGTGGGCACTGGAAGTGGTTGGAGCTTCCCACCAGGTCTCTGATGCTCGATCTTGACCTACTGACACACCAAGCATCTGGCCACGTGCTATGCTACTTCATTCTTCATGCCAGACCACCAGTAGTTCCTCCTCAGATCCTTGTACATCTTACTAGCTCCAGGATGTACCGAATAGCCGGATGCATGAGCTTCCTGAAGGATGGTCTGTCGGATCTCAAGGACATTAGGGACGCAGATGCGATTCCCAAACCATAAGGATCCATCATCCCTCACAACAAAGCCCGGGGCTTTACCATCGAAGAAGTCAACAGTGATCTGTAGTAACACAACATCCTCTGTCTGCTTTGCTTTTATCTCTGCTAACAGATCTGACTGAACCTCCAGCCTACACAACTGTCCTCGGTTCCTTTCAAACCAAACCTCAACCTCCAACCTGAGCAGGTCCCTTTGCAGAACAGGACTTGCTGTCAAACAGCTAATCATAGCCTCGTGCTGAGATTTCCGGCTCAAAGCATCGGCTACGACATTGGCCTTTCCAGGATGATAGAGAAGCTCAATGTCATAGTTCTTGATCAGCTCTAACCAGCGTCTCTGTCTCATGTTCAACTCCTTCTGGGTGAATACATACTTGAGGCTTTTGTGGTCGGTGTATATCTGGCAACGAACTCCATACAGATAATGGCGCCAGATTTTTAGAGCGAATACCACAACAGCTAATTCCAGATCGTGCACTGGGTAGTTCTCCTCATACGGCTTCAACTGTCATGATGCATAGGCTATTACCTTCCCATCCTGCATAAGTACACAACCCAAACCTTGCTTGGAAGCATCACTGTAAATCACATAATCCTTTGTCTCCTTCGGAAGTGCTAGAATAGGTGCTGTGATCAACCGCTTCTTGAGCTCCTAAAAGCTTGCTTCGCACTTGTCATTCCAGACGAATTTCTGGGATTTGCGCAGAAGTGAGGTCAGTGGTTGGGCCAATTTGGAGAACCCTTCTACAAACCTTCTGTAGTAGCCTGCTAGTCCCAGAAAACTCCGGATCTCCTTGACATTCTTTGGTGGAATCCACTTCTCTACAGCTACTATCTTCTGGGGGTCGACCATCACCCCTTTCTCTGAGATGATGTGGCCTAGGAAGGTCACCTGCTTCATCCAAAAGTCACACTTGGACAGCTTTGCGTACAACTCATGCTCTCGCAGTGTTATCAAAATAGTTCTCAAGTGTTCCGAGTGAGCCTCTTCACTCGGTGAGTAGATCAGGATGTCGTCAATGAAAACTACGACGAACTTGTCCAGATACTGGTGGAAACAACGATTCATCATGTCCATGAAGACTGCCGGGGCATTTGTTAAGCCAAAAGGCATCACCACGAACTCATAGTGCCCATAACGTGTCCTAAATGCAGCCTTTGGAATATCCTCATCACGGACTCGGAGCTGATGGTAACCAGATCGAAGGTCAATCTTGGAGAATACCCTTGCTCCCTGAAGCTGATCTAACAAGTCGTCGATGCGTGGAAGTGGATACTTGTTCTTGATCGTCACCTTGTTCAACTCCCGATAATCAATACACAGACGGAAAGAGCCGTCTTTCTTCTTCACAAACAGCACGGGAGCACCCCAAGGTGAAGCGCTGGGTCGGATATAACCCTTCTCTAATAGCTCTTCAAGCTGGCTCTTCAACTCTTGCATCTCCACTGGAGCCATGCGGTACGGAGCTTTGGAAATTGGAGCGGTTCCTGGTTCTAAGTCGATGGTGAACTCAATGAACCGCTTTGGAGGTAAACCAGGAATCTCGTCGGGAAAGACATCAGGGAAATCCCGAACTACAGGAATATCAGAGATAGGGACCGGTTCGGACGGCTGATCCTGCAGATAGCATAAAAATCCGGCACAATCTTGACGTAACAATCTGGCTGCCTGCATTACATTAATAACACGGCCATCCTCCTCGGGGATGCGCCCACGAAATCTGCACACAACCTTACCGTCCGGCGAAATGGTCACGATTCTCTGTCCGCAATCAATGATTGCACCATGGCGAGTAAGCCAATCCATGCCGAGGATGATGTCCTGAGGAAGGATCGGAAGCAGAACAAGATTGGCAAGGTACTCATCGCCACCTATCGTGAGGGGGAAGCGGAACAACATTTTCCTACCTTGAACTCTTTCCCCATTAGGGAATTTCACAATGAAAGAATCATCTAGAGTCACAGATTCTAACCCTAGTCTTGCAACAGTTTGCTCGGCTATAAAAGAATGAGAAGCACCCGAATCAAAAAGAATGTTAATGGGTTCAGCCCGGAGATAGATAATACCTTGAGCCATAGGAGAAGCAGTGTCATCCAGCCTACGCATCTCATATAGTCGCGGACCCTGCTGAGATGACCCGACGACGTTCTTGCCTTTATTCACAGTCGGCTGTGAACCTGCAGGAATCTGGGTATTCTGTTGGTACTGCTGCGGCCTGTGCTGCTGCTGGTTTTCATACTGTCTCTGCCCCTGATTCCGAGGAACCATAGCGGATGCCTGCTGTGAGCGGTTTTGGTTCCCGTTAGGAGCAAAACGGCAAAAGCGGACCATGTGACCAGCCTTGTTACATCCTCTACAGATACGCTTCTTCTCTCTGCAATCTGGTTTCAGATGTCCCGATTTCCCGCAATTGTAGCAGACTGCTGATTGACCACCTCTAGTAGAAGTAGTGTCCTGACCTGGCTGGTTACGACCAGTTGTCATCCCCCCAGCAGGTGCAGAAGGAGCTGGCCTCTTCGAGCCAGAATACTGCTGACGACCTCTCCTCCGGTCATATATTTCCTGAGCCTTTTTGCTCTCATCAAGAGTGGCCTCAACCCTATAGGCTGCGTCGATATAAGCATCCAAGGTCTCATTTTTGTAAGCCAACATCTGCAGCTTCAGTTTCGGGTACATCCATTCATGGAAATACTCCACCTTGTGCTTCTCAGTTTGCACCAATTCATCAGCATAGGGCAAAAGTTCATAATACTTGTCTACCAGTTGAGCTAGTTTCATCCCTTGAGTGTTGGGGTAAAGAAACTCTCTCTTCTTCTCTAACCTCAGCGACGGAGAGAAGTAGTGATCGGTAACCAGTTTCTTGAAGGTCTCCCAGGAAGGAGCATTCACCCAAGTGCGGTAGGCGGACTCCCACCACTGTCCCGCTGCACCCTTCAGGTACAAAGCAGTAACATGTACCTTAGTGTCATCAGTGCAGTGTATACCTCGGAAGACTTTCTCGATGTGCGTAAACCACTGGACCACTTTGAATGGCTCACCAGTTCCATCATAGTTATCCACCTTGCTGGCATTGACTGCTTTCAGGACGTTACTATAGGTGTCCATCGGTCCAGCTGGGTGGTGAGGAGGATGGTTAGGTGCCCCCAGATCCCTAGCTGCTGCACGCCTGTCAGGAGGTGGACGCCTTTCATCTCCCACTACCTGAGCCACAGCGTCCCTCACCATTCCCCTCAAAGCTTGCATCAGTTCCTCGTCCAGCATGTTATCAACTGGGGTGCGCTGCCTTTGGCTGGCATGAGAAGCCCTACGCTGGCTTTGAGCGCCATTCAGGGAGTGATCACCTGATTCCTCCACCCGCTCCATGCGTGGGTTCGAAATGCCATTCTCCACCCGATCGGAGTTAGGTGGTGGTATGATGGGCTCAGTAGCAGCCTTGGTACGTCCCCTAGTATTCATGATCTAGAGGTAGGAGAAATAATATTAATAATTTCAAACTCGACCAGATCAAGGTTGGAGATAATGCAGGTAATATCCAAAACTTCATAATGCATACGAAACGAGTTCAAATACTAAGAGGATAACAAAAGTTGCAACCACCTAAAACATAGGGTAAGTCTACCCTTTATGGAAAAATAAATACTAAATCTGTCTAAGAAATTGAAAGTCTATTAATGGTAGAGGCTAGTGAGATCTCAATCCTCATTGTCTTCTGAAAAGGTATACAGCTCGAGGAGTTTGTCCATTTCAGAGTCGTGCTTCTGTGAGGCTGCATTTCTCTCTAACTCAGCATGCTCACACAACTTTTTCAACTCCTCTCTAGCCTCATCACAGCGTTTTTCCAGCCCCTCCATAATCCGCTCCTTATCCTTGTATATTTCCTCTGCCTCCCTTTAGCGAAGTCTCTGCCTCGATCTTCGTACCAGCAGTGCCTGATAGGCTTCTTTATCAGCGTAGATTTCCGCAAAGGATCTCTTCTTTGTGTCCTCCTCACTGGGGGCTTGGGATGGTTCCATGCCGTACACTCGGACGAGGTCCAGGAGGTACTCTCTCCGATCTTCGTCTAGAGGAGCTAGTATGGCTCTCTTTTCCCGTGCTGCCTTTTCCTCACTGTAGAATCGAGGAGTTCCCAAGTTATTTTCCTTGTACCACTCGCGGATGAGCTTCTTGCCATATTCCGTGGCTGCAGCTCCTTCGGGAGGGTCGGTCCGGACATTCTTCCCCTTGGATAGCTCTGTTGTCGCTTTCTCCACAACCTCGACTTCTGTGCTGGAGTCAGATCCGGCGTCTGAGCTATCGGTGACGTCAATGCGTTGGGGGTAACCCATTGTGTGGAACTTCGAGATCTTGCGAGCGTCAGACATCTATCGAGGAGGATGAAAAGACATCAATACTCGAGCGAGACAATCCCAGAAAGAGGAATTTAAAAGGAAAAATAAGAATAGGAAATATAATATTAGTCTTTGGCAGGTGCAGGAGCTTGAGCAGGACTATCGGACAAGTATTTTGAAATTATTTCCCAAAACTGCTTACCTTTGAAAGTAAAAAGTTGGTTTTGATAAAAGCGTTTTGCGATTCATTTTAGAAATCATTTAAAAATTTAAATGAAAACGTTTTAAAACCAGAAGCTCTGATACCACCTTCTGTTCTCCGGGCAAGGCCTTCGGCGGCTGCAGGAGGTCGGCTCACAGGAGGGTGAACAGGAAGATGACGGCTGAAGGTTCGGTTTGGGTGAGGAAGATGACGTGATGGGGTGAGTGATTTTTCGGGATATGGGAACCCTAGGATTAAACGTGTATCTATACTATCAATTAGGTTAGATAAAAGATAAATCTTTGATTCTACTAGATTTAGAATCAATTTAGGATAAACTGAACGTAGGGGATGTTTATCAGAAAAATCTGGAGGAAGAGATACACCTTTGGGTTGGAAAGTGGGCTTCTACCAACCGGGCTGGGCCGAAAAATCCAACCCTCTTTATTGGGTTTATAGATACAAACTGAATTTAATTATATACTATACATATATATGGGTCCACCTATATATATATATATTATATATATTAGCGGAAAGCGAATATTATTTAATTTAACTTTATAAATTAAATAATTTTAATAGCAAGAATGTTTAGAGAATAAAATTAAAATAATATAATTATTCTAATTTATATTATATATCTTATGCGAATTTATTAGCTTCCTCAATTCACATAATATAGTATAATATTATCTAAAGAAATATCCCAAAAATAATTTGGGGTATTTCAGCCAAGAGGTTCGAAGTTCGAATCCTCGTGGAAACATGGAGTCGCTTGTGAGTGGGAGGGTCAACCCCTTAAATGGGCCACACAGTACCGATCCAGATGTAGAGCGACTGAGTCGATCGAACTGGACTCAGATAAAAAAAAAGTGAAAATAAAACTAAGGATAATGTCTTATAATAGACATAACAAACAAATCCCTTCATTGTTAATAAAACTAATCTTTTCATCCATTAAATAAACTAAATAACTAACATAGTCCAATAATAGTCACTTAACATTCATAATTTGTCAAAGATAACATCTCAAAAGGCGATAAATATACAAGAATAATGTCTTAAAATGTGACAAACATGGAAGAGATAAATCACACATCCAAATATCCAATGCCAGCTCTAGTTTCAAATGTCATCATCACAATTAACCACATCATGAACAATTTCAACATCCCTCTCAAGGAAATCATCAACATCATCATTTATCTCAACATCTTCATCTTCATTGTAAGATAATGTAGCCAAACCAATACCACTTCTATAGGTTGAGTCGTGAGTTTCATTTTCAACATTATCAACTATAAACTGAAATAAGGAAAACACTATGAATAGTACTATACAACTTAAGTTAAATAAATGTAAAGGAAGAATAAGATGAATGTGTACCTTCAACCTAGACCTCTTCGTTGGCTGTTTAATTGATCCACTACTAGACATTCTTATCAAATTTCTGCATTAATTTCACAAATGAAAAATCCAACAATAATCTAAAAAACTCACCAAAAAATGCACTAAAACACAGTACTAAAACTAACATGCACTACCTAGTAACCACACATAACCAATAGACATTTCGCACTGAAAAGGACTGAAAAATCTGAAAACACTATACACTCACCCGACCTAATGCTGAATTGATGAGAGCATGAGAGGTGTGCTACTGCTACTTGCGCCCCAGCCCTCAATGTTTGTTGATGACCTGCTCGCTGGCGTCACCACCAGTCCGCCACCAAATACTCCACGAAATCGCTTGGCCCAATCGATTGATGCTCATCATTCAGATCATCGATTTCTCACCACTCGGATTAGAGTTTCACATTTCAATCATCGACTCTACTGAGTGGAATGGAGCAAGAAGCCATTCAGATGTTCGGGAGTAGAGATGAGCTTCAAAACAAATACCTCATGGGTTGACATATTTTAACAAAATCGGCCCATTGTCCAACAAAATATAATACATACAACTCAAATTTTAACATTGCTAGGATGTCACTATTTTCTCAAGATCGTAAGATCCTAACCGGTCTTAAAGATCTTACCAATCCTAGGTAGTTCCTAGCACTACCGAGTATATATGCCTGATCTGGATCAAAAGCTTGCCTATGATCTTAGGATCGTAGGATCATAGGATCGTAAGATCCGGATCGGGATCCTAATAACCATGAACTAGTTCTTTTTTTTTGGTCGGCATCTAACTAGTTCATTACTCATACCTTGTGCAATTTTTTAACATTAATGTTAATGCATTTAATTTAAAAATAGATGTATAAAAAGGTTATGATTAATCCATAAACTTTTACTACTATACTATACAATATTTATTTGAATTTTTTACCCTAAATAAATTTTGGACTAACACCCATTTAACTAATTAATTTCTTATAATAGTTTTTAATTATTATAAACTTAAAAATAATGATCAAATGAGAAGAAAAAATATATTTTTTCATTTTTTGAATTTAACCAGTTCTATTAAGGACTTTTTTGCTAAGTGTCCATTTTGAACATGACATTTTGCAAAATATCCACTTTCATATTCCCTTTTCCAAAATGTCCATTATGAAATTTTTGCCATTCCTTCTCATTTTTTTAAGAGATTAGTGTCACCACCTTTATTAGTGGTGACACATGCGATGACATTTTTTTTGGTGACATCTTAGTTTTTAGAGTTGTTTTTTTATGAGGTCACTGTCACCACTCTTATCGTTGTCACCACCCTTATCGTTGTCACCACCCTATTGTTGTCACCACCCTTATCGTGTCACAACCCTATCGTTGTCACCACCCGTATCGCTGTTACCACCCCTATCGCTGTCACCACCAATATCGTTGTCACCACCCTTATCGCTGTCACCACCCTATCGCTGTCACTACCCTATCGCTGTCACCACCCTTATCACTGTCACCACCCTATCGCTGTCACCACCCCTATTGCTGTCATCACCCTATCACTGTCACCACTCTTATCGCTATCACCACCCTATCGCTATCACCACCCTTATCGTTGTCACCACCCTATCGCTGTCACCACCCTTATCGTTGTCACCACACTTATCGCTGTCACCACCCTTATCGCTGTCACAACCCTTATCAGTGGTCGCTGTCACCACCCTTATCACTGTCACCACTCTGATCACTCTCACCACCCTTATCGCTGTCACCACCCTATCGCTATCACCACCCTTATCGTTGTCACCACCCTATCGCTGTCACCACCCTTATCGTTGTCACCACGCTTATCGCTGTCACCACCCTTATCGCTGTCACAACCCTTATCAGTGGTCGCTGTCACCACCCTTATCACTGTCACCACTCTGATCACTCTCACCACCCTTATCGCTGTCATCACTCTTATCACTGGTCACTATCAGCACCCTTATCAATGATCACTATTACCACCTTTATCATTGTCACCACTCTTATCGTTGTCACTACGTCACCGCCCTTATCACGATCACCATATTTATCATTGTCACCACCCTTACCAGTGTCACCACAAGTGTACCAAGTGTTGTCACCACTAGTTTACCAAGTGAACGAATGGGCAAGTGTTATTAATGGTGTCACCAAAAGGTAAAAATAGTGTAATGACACCCTAAACCCTAGAGAGGCTTATTTTTTGTTGTCACATCTGATGACAATGTTTTTTTTTTTGATTAGGAAAGAATTCGGGCGAGCATGCTCTACCCGGCGGCATCCTTACGGATGAGGTCTAACAGATCTAAATTTGTTTGAATATCGACTCCCCGGGCAAAGTGGCAAAGGTGTGCAACCTTATCAGCCACTTTATTGCCCAAACGGGGCACATGAAAGAAGAAAACTTCTTCCATAGTCGATAGTAAAGGTTTAATATCAGACAGGATCAACTCGATTTCCCAAGGACATGAAATGTTTTTGTTGAAGTAGTTTATGATGATCAAGGAGTCTCCCTCAATGTGTAGTTTGTTAATGTGGAGTTGGATTGCTTGTTGAATACCTAATTTTAACGCTAGTGCTTCAGCTTTGATTGGGTTTTGCAAACCAAGCTTTTGATAACTTATGTTTATCGGACGACCCTTCCAATCACGGATGACGGATCCAGCCGTACTATTCCTATTTGGTAGAGAAGAGCCATCAAAGTTTAGTTTGAAGGTACCCCTAGGAGGTTTCCGCCATTTAGTATATTTTCCTTTTTTCTTTTTGTTTTGTTGCTCATAACTTGAGGTGATATGAAACTGATCAATTTCAAAATCCTCATCTGACTTCGAAGTGGTTTTCCAATTGAGTATTTGGTTCTTGATGGACTGTATTGAGGCGGCCCGTTGTGGGATTGGGACTTGCCTAAAGATTACTTGGTTACGGGTATACCAAGTATACCACCATGCAAAGGCAAGCTTCGTTTTAGCCTCAGAGCAGAGGGCTTGCCCTAAGACGGAGATAATAGGTTTAATATCCCTATCTATGTATATCATATTAGCTATGATGGAGTCAGTTCTTTGAGGAAGCTGGTAAAGGGCCCGAGCATAGGGGCATTCCAACAAAAGGTGGGCCTCATCTTCAGTCGCTCCATTACAAAGACTACACGTAGTGGGTACTGACACTCTTCTAGAGGCGAGCCTAGAAGCTGTTGGTAGGCCATCCTGACATATTTTCCATAAAAAGTTTTTTATCTTTGGTGGTGCGTCGATTGTCCAGATCCAAGCGTTTTTATCCTTACTGCATGACGATGACGAGGTAATCAGATTGTATGCACTTGATGTTGTGCACCATCCCAATCTATCAGGCCACCAGTATAGGCGGTCTTCGAAGGTCGAGCTAGGAAGTGGGATGTCCAGAATTTCGTTGACGATGCTGGGAGGCAAGGAGCACCGAAGTTTCTCTGACCACCACTTACCACCCATAATATAATCACTAACCATTTCCTCCCTATCATTTATTTGGGGACAATCATCCCTGCACTGAAGAGGAGATGTTGTGATCCAATTATCAGTCCAAAATTTAATGGATCTCCCATTTCCTACTGACCAAATGAGACCAGACTTAAACTTATCCACAAGCGGAATAAGTTTAGCCCATTGCCAGGACATGTCCCCGCCTTTTTTTTATTCCAGGATTGAAGTCGATCGTAAATACTTATGTTTAATGAGAGAGACCCAAACATTATTTGGTTCAGCTAGGATTTTCCAGATTAACTTCATTTGGAGGGCTTCATTCATCTCTTTAGCTTTCCGGATACCAAGCCCTCCACAGTTTTTTGTTTTACAGATCCTGTCCCAACTAATGAGGGGTCTGAACTGGAGATCCTTATTCCAAAAAAATTTCCTATTGATCTGGTCTAGCTCTTTATGAACTGAGTTCGGAAGCATGAAGTTTTGCATAACATACATGGGTTTCGTCGCAAGATTGGAACAGATGAGGACCGTCCGGCCTTGTTGGGATAGGGCGTTTGCACGCCACTTACTTAGTTGTTCTTTTAATTTGCATATAATGTCTTCAAATGTTTGTTTGTTAACATCTGATGACAATGTTGGTGACACACAAAATGGTAACATCAATAAAATTTAAACATTTAACGATATGCGAGATAAGAAAAACATATAATATCACTGAAATGTAGTGTCACCGTGCTATTATTTCCACTTAAAATTATCATAAATAAAAAAAAATACCACACATAATGTCGGATACCAGTGTACACGAATCATATGATCGATGATTTAAGTAATATGTTTCCTTAATTGATCAAATTTCCATTACATTTAACTTGCAAAAAAAAATTTGGTGCTTTGTGAAATTCAATAGAAACCGGCCATGAAACTCAGGACTACTGCTTTTTAGGATAAGAATTATTATGAGATTTGTTTGGCTTGTTAGGATGGTTGTGTCATCAAATTACTATTTTCATTTTCCTGAAGCTTTGCTTCCTCTCGCTTAGATTCTTCAACAAAGGATTGACGTCGCTCGAAAGGAAATCGTTTTTTATCTTAAATACAATTCAGATTGCCACATAATTAATCAATATGGGGGTGGATGCTGCCATTAAATTCAAGTCAAAACCTACAACTCAAAGAGTGCAAGCAGATCAAAGCACCACCGAAAAAAAACCCGGCAACAATTACAACAGAAATCTCCATATATCAGAATCAAAACCATCTTCAAATCAAATCTGAACAAGGAAGGCAAAATCTACCTGGGCAAGAAGGGGATCGAACAAAATCGTGGAATCGGCGGAGAGAAAGAACTGGAACAGGATCAAAAATATAAAATTGATTCAACAGGCAGGAGGAGAGGAAAAAATAGATGTTAATCTACCTCGGCGAAGGGGATCGAACAAATTCGTGGAATCTATCTCCATTGCGGATGTCATCATCTATAAGGAGAAATCTTTGGTCATGTGCTGCTTCAAAATCAGGGAATCAAGACCCTAGAAACTCAAACATCAATAAACCAACAAACTCTCTCAACATATCGTACCAATCTCTCAAAGCAAACTCATCAAAAGAATGGTCTCAACCAGCATATTCGTTCACATATTTTTTTTTTTTTTTGATAAGGAAAAAATTCGGGTGGTGGTTAGCCTACCCGAGAGCATCCCGAAGGATGAGATCACGAAGATCTGAAGGAATACAATCACAGAATACATCAAAATAACCACCCAAAGCAAACCCGGAAATCCCCGAACCCTAAGCAAACAAGCGGACACAGCATCGAGAGGAAGGAAGCCCGGCGTGGTGAAGTGGATAGTGAGCGCATGGGACAACATCTGCTGACACGATGTCTCGCCGCCGGAAAGACGGAAAGCAGCAATCCTCGTAAGGCAAAGACGACTCCTGGGAAAGTGTGGATCACACGACGTTCCCCCACCTAGATGAGGGATCTTCGGAGACCACAAACACCACCAACACGATCACTTCGATCAACCAGGGCCGCATAACTGCTCCTCAACTGAAACTAACCACAAACCAACAGAAGAACACCCTACCAACACGAGGAAATGGAGCACGACCGCGAGAAGGGCGAAGAGCAAGAGAAGAAACCGGAATTTATTTAAAGTTAATTATTGCAATGTACGAAATATAATACAATTTAATATATCCTATTAACCAAGCGGGATTTAATACCAATATAAATATATATAATATTATAAAGTTTTATTTAATTATTTATTGATTAAATAAGTGTTAGAGCTAGCTTTGAGCCCAAGGATATACCTTGGGCCCAAAGGGAGGCTATCGAGCTGTGATTACAAGGGCCAAAGAAGCGAGACGGTGGCTCCCGAAGGAGGTTTGGGCTCCCTAAGGAGGAGTAATGGCTCCCAGAGGATATTTATATAGCCATTTTTATTTTTATTATTATTTGTTTATTTATTAAAAGTAGTATCGGGCTACCCCGAGCCCAAGGCCTTGCCTTGGGCCCAAAGCACGGGCCCGCAAAGAAGCACGTAACCCAGGCAACCAACATAAAAGGCTCTTTATATCTTTTTTTCTTTTCTTCTTCTTTTTTTTTTCTTATAGAGCCAAATAATACAATTAATCACAATGCGAGGAATATATCACCCATAATACATGGATTGAGATCACTTGTCCCCAAAGGAACAACCCCACTGCATGTCCCTACTCACCCCCAAAATTAAAAAAATAATAAAAATTTGAAAAAAATTAAAAAAAGGTAAAGAATAGGGTGGATTGGGAGAGAGTACAGGAAGACAGGGGAATTTTAGGTACAACGGAGTCTCTTTGATAATACACAACCATCCAATACTCATAACACTCTCTCAATACGTGTCACTCAAACCACTTTCTTTTTCATTCAACTAGATCAACCATCACCAAATCTACTCCTAATTCCCTAATAGAGTAAGGCTCATCATTGGGTATGTATAGATTTTGTGGTGCTTCAAAGAAAAGGCTAATAAGGCTCAAATGACTATCAAGCAAAGGATAAAAATGTAGGGTGAATACAAATAAATAATATGGCTAAGAAAAATAATTGTTTTAGGCTGTGTTTAGCATCAGATTATGGTAGCTTTTAGAGATTTTAAAAATCCAAAATTTGAATACACCGGTGTTAATTTGGTGGTGGATTGTGAGGCACGCGTGATTCATATTTCGTAGATTGTGAGAGATTATTTGGGGAGATTTCCGAAAGCTTGGGGGATGAAGATTGTGGAGATTTTGGAGGAGGTTATCCCCTCCCAATTTCATTGTTGCCCTTCCCAGATTCAACTAAACATCCTCAACCACCGGAACATCACCGACGCCATCCAAAGATTTTTACCAAAAAAATCTCAATCTCCTTCCATAATATATAAAAATAATCTCCAAAAATAAATCTACCGCGAAACACAACCTTAATCGTTTGAAACTTATAAGCAATAGACATATAAAAGCGGCCTAAAATATAGATAACTTTATCAATCTTAAAAGATAAATGCACAAAAGAGTAATATGTCACACAAGAAAGCAAATGCCAAAACATTTCACTAGGACAAATTTTTGTTTGATTTCAACCAAATACTAGAAATCATACTTTGCTCAATTCAACCTAACAATTCATGCTCCAATTAAAATCTCTGAGGTTGTCTTTGACATTGGATGAAATTTTAGGGGATGAAGATTATTTTCGGAGATTATTGAATGATCATTATTTTTTAGGGTGGCAGAGATGAATATTATTTTGTAAAAATAATTCCGTTGGTGTTTGGCAGAACAAGGATTATTTTTTGTGGTGAAATATAAAAAGACCAAAATACCCCCATTTAATAAACCCTCAACCCCACCCTCTCTCCTTGTATAAGCATTTTCCTCAAAATCCTTCATTGACGATGAGCATGGTGTCATGGAAGAAGGCGTCGAGGTCTAAATTGTCGACGCCCGAGCAGGCAATGAAGAGAGTGTAGAGATCGCAAGTGGAATCTTGGCGTGACTTAATCCAAAACACTCTGGCGATTCCGATCTTTTCTACGCCTCCAATGATGAGCAACTTGGAAGAAGCGACAATCATTATTATCAACGGCTTTGATTTGGGGGAGATGAGATCCAAAACGCACAGGAGGGCGATCTCAGGGGCGATGGAGATTGGAGGAGGTGAAGCGATGGAGGGTGGTCCGTGGGACAAAGAGCACGACTAGAGGGTTCGGACGTTGTCATGCTTTGTGTTCGGCTTCGTCGAGAGATCTGTGCAAGATTGCTTCCTGAGTAGTATGATGTGGGACAATATAACCCGATGACATTTGTGGACAACATCTCATCCTCACCCCGTCCACAGAAGGCTACCAAAGTGGGAAAATCCAACCACCACCACCCAACCCACCCCCTCCCACACTGGCCTTTCCACCCCGTTAACTCCTTGCCAAACATCACGGCGGGCCTCCCGAGAAGTTCCCCCCACCTTGGCAACCCTTCCCACCCCTGCTTTTTGGGTTGGAAAACATGGCCTAAAGTAGGTGACAAGGCTAAAACATTCAAACATACTATGAAAATTAGAGGTCATGCTCATAAAATATAAAGCAGATGACAATTTAGGCAAGATAGAGTCATTTTCATTACACATATATGCAATGCATGATATTTTTTGGATTTTTATTTTTTTTCTATTTTTTTTCCTTTTTTTATATGCTGAAAATAAAGTACCAAAATGTGAAACATGGAATGCATGCAAGATTGAAATATGACTTAAACTATGCAAATATATACACTAAAGTCTTTGATGATGGGAAAGTCATTGATTTACCTCGCCAAAACGTACAATTCTCAAACAAACAAACTAGTATAGTATGCAAGTAAGGGGTCAATCGCTAGAGAATCAAGTATTTCTAAATATTATGTATTTATCAATATAAAAGCCAATATTTTTATTAATGAAAATAAAAGAATAGAATATTATTGGTGGACGTTTAAATGTCATGATTTAAAATCCACAAATAATAATAATACACAAGCCTAATAACTAACTAATAGGTAGTATAGAACAAGCAAGGGGTCGATTCCATAGAGAGCGTGTACGACTTTTAATTTAAATGTGTTTGCAAAGCAAAGTAACAAAGTATGTAATGAAGTGATGTAAAGGAAAGCAAATACGTAAACTAAGCTAGCAATGATTAAAATAAGTAACAATGATGATGATGATTATATAGTTTCACTGACATTCGCAACAATGGTAATTCCATGATCATTGGGTTGTTATGTAGATTAGTTATGCAATTACTCTAAGGTTGGTTTAAGCACAGAGATAGATAGGCCGAACTTTCCAATAACACCGCAATAAGTCCCTAACAACTAGCAAATAATTAAACATTATCTCTCCCATCTCGTTGACTTCATACCTAAGGCGTCATGTCCAAGTATCGCTTCCACTAAAAGAGATAACTTTTACCTATCAATTCTCCTACAATATAACGAGTCCATACCCATCGCTACATGACATGCTGGCTACTAACATATTAAGGCCTGCAATAGCGAAATGAACCTATAATCCTAGAATGATGCAAATCTATCTTAGTGGCCAATTAAGATAAATCAATAACACTTAAGCAATATCAGAACAAAGAGAATTAAAATAATCTTAATACATAACTAATGAAATAAATCAAAGCATCAACCCTCATATATCCTTAACTATAAAAGAGGCTAGCCGAGTATAGCTTACCTCAGAAAACTATAAAAAGATGCTATTGAAATATCTTTAGAATTGTGTGTTTCATGGATGCCAAAACCCTAGATCGAATGGGGTATTTATAGGGTTCAAAAGTGGCTAAAAACCCTAGAGTAGGTGGATGGATTAAATGTCGTGGTCTTATTATCCCCAAATAAAATACCCAAACTCACTAACGAACTAACATGAAGTATTGGTAAAGTAAAGGGTTGATCCCACGAAGAACATGTACGACTCTTAAACACGTATGCAAAGCAAAATACTAAGCAAAGGAACAATGTGAATAGAAATAGAAATCTAAAAAAGCAATGATTGAAATAACAAATAACAATATGATGAATAATATAGCTTCACTTACATTTGCAACAATGGTAATTCTATGATCATTGGACTCTTATGCAATAATGGTTATGAAATTATCCTAGGGTTAGTTTAAGCACAGAATTGAGGTAGATCGAACTTGCCGATAACACCACCTAAGTCCCTAAACTCTTGCATATTGGGGCGAGTAACATTAAGTCCCTTACACCTACCAAATAAACCGTATTTCTCCTGTCTATTAGACTTGTCACTTGGTTCTCATCTCCAACTATCGCTTCCACTAAAAGAAATAATCTTTACTTGTTAATTCTCCTATAGTATCATAAGTCCATATCCATCGCTACATGACATACTAGCTACTAAGAGATTAAGGCCAGCAATAGTGGAATAAAGCTATAATCCTAGCATGATGCAAATCTATCTAAATGGCCAGTTAAGATAAATAAACAACACTTAAGCATTATCGAAACAAAGAGAATTGAAATAATCATAATGCATAACTCAAATCATAACATAACATATAAAACAACCATCATATGTCCTTAACCATTGTATTCAAATGCAAGCAAAACTATAAAAGAGGTTAGTCAAGCATGACTCGCCTCGGAAAACTGATAAAAGATAAAATAAACTTTGGAATTGTTTCTTCTCTAAATTATTGTTGTGTCTGATGTGTCAAAAACCTTAGGTTAAATGAGGTATTTATAGGCCTCAAATTATCTAAGAAAACCCTAGATCTAACGTTCTTGATGGCCAAGCAAGATCTTCAAAGGATAGGAATGAATCTCATTTGAATAAGGATCCAAATCAACGTGCTTATCCTTGGCGGTGGGCGCCACATCAGCTCCGGCGGGCACTGCTCCTTGGGGAGTGATGCATCTCTTCATGCGGGTGCCTAGCTCAGCGAGCGCCGCTCCTCCATCCTTAGTATTCTCTTCTCTTGTTCACTTGGATTCTCTATAGCTTCTTCTTGGATCTTCTTCTCTTCATCTTCAAGCCACTCTAAGTATCTTATTAGCTAGCTTTAGGTTCCATCACCATCTCTTCGAGTTTGAATTCATTAATCTGCATAATTAAGATAGAAAAGTGTAGATTCCAAACTTCTAATAAAAAAGAATAAAGATGCGACTTAAATCTAAAATCCTATCAAATGCATCCTAAATTAACCTAAAACTACCTATAATGCCTATATTAAATATGCATTATCAAGAGTCGTGCTTGATGGCTAAGCAAAGAATCTTCAAAATATAGGAACAAATCTCCTTCGGATAAGTATCCAAATCAGCGTCATTATCTGCATCGACAGGCGCCGCTATGACTCTGGTCGCCACTGATCTCAACGAGCGCTGGGACTATGCACGCGGGCGCCAAACTTCTTCCCGCAGGCGCCGCCTCTGCGTCCTTTGTGTTTTCTTCATTTCTTCACTTGGCTTCTCTTAGCTCCTTCTTAGGTCTTCTTCTCTTCCTCTCCAACCCATCCTAGGTATCTTCTCAGCTTTACGGCCCAGCATCGCCCTCTTGCACCATCTCTTCTAGCTCAAATTCAGAAATTTGCACATTTAACAGAAAAAAGCGTTGATTCCGAACTTCGAATGGAAAATGATAAAAATGTGACTTAGCTATAAAAACATATCAAATGCAACCTACAACTACCCTAAAACTACCTAGAATGCCAATACAAAATATGCATTATCAATTATCAAGGTAGCTAATCAAGATAACACTAATTACATAAGCAATATCACACAAAGAATTTGAAGGAATTAAAAAGGAAAATAACTTGAATTAGAAACTCACAAACCACCAACCAAGTCTCGAATTGTAGGCGAAAACCTAGAAATTAGTCAAGCATGAATTACCTAAATCACAAATCTTCAATGCCCTAAGATAAATAAAACTAGGCTAAGCATGTTTTTATATAGGCCTAAAGTCTGGCCAAAAACTCTAAAAGACATCATAATTAGGATAGAGCTAGAATATAATTAAAATATGATTTGATAGAATTTCCCAAATATAACAAGCTTCGGTCGCTACGAGGACAGCGGGCACGCCGTGGGTGCGGTAATTCTAGTAGGTCTTCTAGTGTTTCCAAGGATGTTCACGTGCGCGATGGGTCTAGGTTGGGTCTCTCTTCTTTCCACTAGCGCGGTCTCCGTGCAGTTCTTCTAGTGTGCATTTCTCTTGAACTCTCTTGCCTTAGTCTCCTCTTCCGAGCTCGTCCATTGCTTTCCCTTGCTCGATCTCACCTCCATAAACTCCGTGACATCCCTATGGTCGCTTATCATCACCACCTCGGATCTGCAATATGCAAATAGACACAAAAATGTAGATTTCAAACTCGACCACCATATGAGTAAATAAGTAAATTAACACCTAATCATGCTATATACGCAACTAAAACTAATCTATAATGCCTATCTAAATACACATTATCAAGGATAAAAAACAATGAGAGGTGATTAAATAGAAAAGGGCGACGATGGGGAGGACGTGTATTGAGGACGATGAAGAGGACAACTCTGGTAATGAAGTCGATCGAGCTACATGAAATCAATGAGAGGCCTCTTTTCTCTACACTGCAGAGGAAGATCGAGGAAGTTGTAGGGGCATGTGCAAAACCGAAAAATCCCTCCTGACCCGCTCATACCCATCACACCAGGTGGAAGAATCTCCCCAAAATCCATCTCGTCCATCTCCTTCCAAACACACCCGAACCCAGATCTCGAAATTTAATTCCCACCTCGCCCACCCCGTGCCAAAGTGCGGACGTTTGCAGGGAAGGAAAAAAAATAAAAATAAAACTTTGATGTAACTTGGTTAGATCTGTGAAAGTCATATCTCAAACTGTAATTAGTAAAATGTCGATTTTGAAGAAAGATCGGCGCATATCAAAACAATTGATTCGTATCTATTTATTTTTGGGCCTTTAGAGTTTTTAGATTACTGGATAATGAATGAAAATAATACTCCTGTAATCATCACAATGAAATTTAGTTCCTACTGCTGGAGAGTGCAAAGTCTTCATCTCTGTATGAGATCGCGCCATTGAAGATCTACTTCCTCTGAGCTCCCACGCATCGTCGTCCCCTTCGATTCGCCTCCTTGTAAGTCTCCTCCACTTTATCTTTCAGTTCTTCGATTAATCTCACCTCTGCTTGAACCAGTCACAAATTTATTGCTTTGATTTCATCCTCCCGAGCAGAGATCTTAGTTCTGCGATCTCCTATTTGAATCCATTAGTTTGCGAAATCACAAGACTTTTGTGGATGAATTTCGTTATTCTGTTGAGATCGGAATACAGGAAGAAGTGAGGATTGTGTTATCGTCGCTTTGCTATTGCCTTCTGTCTATTTTGTTGACATGGAGAATTAGGGCTTGGTTGAGGCACCTAATTTCTTGCCTCTTTTTTCCATAATCTAATTCTTGCAACTCCCTTAATTTTCCAGTAAATTATTATGGCATACATGAGGTTTGGTTTCTATTATGTCGGCTATATATTCGAAATGAAAAACGTGTCCAGTGGTTTTTGCTTGTTTATGTTGGTGAATGGTTGTGTTTGTTCCTCTTTGCATCATCACATTTACAAATACTTGATTGCTCGTGTGTAGGTGATAGCTTCAGCCAGTGGCATCCCAGAGTTTGTGGACTTATTGTTGGATTTGGTTATATTGAAATATTAGCTTGTGAGATTTATCTAGTTGGTGGGTGTGCTGGATATGGAGGACCATGATAAGGATGATATGGATTCCTTATTTGAAGGGATGGTTCTTTTTAATACATCTCTGATAGTAGCCAATGATGCTTGTGGTACTTCAGATGTTGCTTCATCAGAAAAAAGTTGTGATACAACAGCAACGACACTATCTTCATCATCTCAACCACTTGATGAGAACTTATTCTCTGATCTCAATGTCATTACTCTCTCTCAACCTGATACTGTTGGAACAGATCCATCATCAACAACAAAGAGTGCAAGTGTTTTGGAGAAGGAAGCAACTTCTGTTGCCTTTATTTCACGTCAGCCTTCAAGGAAAAAAAAGAGAGCTGGCATAAGAATTGGATATGGAAGAGATATACAGCAGTCCAATGATCAGATACTTGTTTCACATTCTATTGATACGTTGCCTGCTGCTGGGAAATCATTGCAGACTCTGATGAACCTTGATAGAACTGACCAAGATGCAACAGGGAAAGAAGATGCTGATTATTCTCCTGCATCCACCTCTAAGCCAGATGTTGATTTGCAGAAGGGGCAAGTGGAAGCTCGTTTGTCTACTGCCAAACATGAGTGCGCTGCCGAACCTGAGTCTCATTTGGAGAAGGAAAGAGAACCACTGCGTGATGAAATAAATGGAGATTCTCACTTGAGCTTTTTGCAGGATAACAATGTTGTTTCAGGAGCTGTTGAAGTGAAAGAATCAACCGCAAGTAACAAAATTTTCTTGGGAACTTCTGAATTTGAGGAAGAAACCAGCAAGAAAGTGAAAAAAGAGGAAGAACAAAAGGATTCTGATGTTTCCTTTGAGGCAAAATATGAGCATATCAACGCTGAGATATCTGATAAGCTGAGGCATGCTCAAGAAAAGATTACTTCCATTTCTTCTGCAAGGAAGGATTCAAGGAGGAGGAGGAGAAAAGCTGAAGAGGACGTTAAATTAGCTTCTCAGAGGTATAGAGACCTTGAAAAACAGCTAGAAGAAGCCTGTGATAATGAGGATTTTGAAATGGCAGATATTCTTAGTGAGAAACTGGCTTCTTCTGACCAGGAAAAGCAAGATTTATTAGACAGGCTCAGAAATGCTGAGGCTGATTCAGATAATTTTGATTCAAAAATGCAGGAAGTGCTTGAATTTCAGATTGCTTCTGAAGAAGAATGTATTTCCTTGCTGCAAAAATTTTCGCTGGTATGTTGCTATATTTGTTAAATTTAAACTTTCATGTTAACCTGGCCCATACATGACCTAGTGACATTCACTTTTAAATGGCTTTTTCCCCTTTGTACAACAAAAATAACCAAGGGTTGAGTATTATCAAAATTATCCATGTAGCACAAGGCCTTTACTACATATGTAGACACTTTAATGGCCATTTTACTTTTATTTAAATAAGTTCTTTATCTGATTGTGACTCAGCAGTTTTATTGTTTGGCAAGTGATATTACATGTTCTTTAGCTGTCATATTGCTTTCTACTGATTATTGCTTCCTTCAATATCAGGATTGTGCAATCAATGCAAATTTATTATTTGAAAATGCTGAAATCAAGTCTTCTAAAGAGATGGATGAGTGGTTTGCATCTGTTGAGTCTTTTGAGGTTAAAAAGCTGGAGTTAGAGATCACATCAGATTTAGTAAATAAAGTTCGCTCAACTATGAACAATTCTATTGAGATGTCAGTTGAGAATGACAGAATAGAAAAGGATCTTCTGCATGAAAAGAAGGCTGTGTTGATGGAGGAACTAGAAAGTCTTTTGGCTTTAGTACGTGCAAAGGAAGCAGAGATAGCTGAAACTGATTCTAAAATAGAAGCAGTTGACAAAAGAATTGCTGAAGTTATTTCTGGCATTGAGGGAACACAATCAGGAATTCATTCAAAGTTTGAAAATCTGCAGTTAGATCTTTCTGAGATGGAAAAAGAATCTGAATCTTTATCAATGAAGAAGAAGGAAATTGATGACTTCTTGTTACAGGAGAAAGAAAGAGGTGAAAGTCTGAGAAAGCTAGCGAAAGCGGCTGGGGATGAAGCAACTGAGTACCAAGAAAATCTTGAACTAAGGAAGAGTCTAATGCTTTCAGTTGTGAAGTCTATGGAAGAAAAGGTAAGGCTTACTGATATAGAGGATAACACTATGGTAGACATTCACTGTCTGAAGGAGGAAATTTCTGCAGCTAGAGCTTCTCTGCAGGTTAGTTCCATCTCATTATCAGTCATAAGTTATGGTATTTAACTCTAATAAGTTCCATAGATACGTACTTTCTTTTTCATGACTTTTAAACATGTAGAAAGCATATTTGGCTCACTGATATCCAAGATTGTTGATAATTGTGTTTCAACCCTCAAACCATGACATGGTTTGAGGAATACCATGTCACTTCCTGTCTTCTAATTGCAATAATAGTACTTGACTTTTCCAAACCCTTAATTATGGCTCGGATACTCTGAACTTACTATATTATGTACAACTGGCTAAGATAAAGGTATCACCAAATCGAGCAATATGCAAGGTCATGCCCACCATTGTTTTCAGATATTGAGCTTAGGCATAGTCATGCTATCCTTGTCCGTGAGCATAGTTAATTTAAAATTGTTTTCTAAACAATTAAAGAATACAAATACGCCTTCATCCAAACATTTTAGTTCTACTTTTCCTTTTTTAGAAAAATCTGGAACTTCCAAAATTGCCACATTGACTTTAGTTGAATAAGTTGGTCCTCAAAAATACATTTTTTATTTGGAAAATTGATAAATTTGATCTTATTAATTTATATCTGAATAGATTTTCGGATGCTTTCCACAAGGGATAAAAGTATATTGGGATGGAGGGAATAATAGCTAATTCTTCTTTTCATTCATAATTGGTAGTCGGATAAAAGTGGAGGGGAGAAGCTTGGGGTGAAGTCTGAACCAAGCTTTGGGAAATTCAAGCCAGCTTAGCTTTTGTACCCTAATTTTTCTTGAAGGGGCACCACAAGTTCATTACTTATTTTAATTCTTGGTCATAATACCTTTTTTCTCTTTATTTTGTTCTATGAGGAAACTTGTTTCGTATTTTGTTTATGAAAGGGGGTTCATGTCTTAGTACTATTCCATTTGGGACAACCGTTTTTATGGCTATCTTTCAATGATTTACTAGAAGAATCTCCCAATCTGAATGGGAGAAATCCGGAGAATCCTCAATTATTATAGATTTATATAGATGCAGCTTTCATAGGAATGTCATCAATGTCTTAACTATTTACAGTTGATCGCTGGATTATGTTGATGCCTTTTGTGAACTGGAATGTGAAACCGGTTAAAGACTATCATAATTGTAGGATGTTTATGTTGCGATCATAACTATTTAGTAGATTCAAACGTTTGTCTATTTAGAGGATAGCATGCTGTTACTTATTTCTCTGCTTCTCTCTCTGTAGGATTTGTCCTCTCGAAAATCAAACATCCAGCAAGGCACTACATCACAGAAGCAACGGATATTCTTCATAGAGAAAAGGATACCTGAGTTGGAAGCAGAGAAGAAGGTTGCCGCTTCTGCAAGAAACTTCAAAGAAGCAGCACGTATAGCTGCTGAGGCAAAGACTCTGACCACTGAAAAGGAAAGCCTACAAGTAACAATGGCGGAAGCTATGCTAGAGCTGGGAAAGCTAGACGGAGAGATCAATGAAGCTACCACAAAAATCGAGGAAATTGAAGGATTCATCTCTTCGTTGGAAAGAGAGTTGGCTGTTACTCAATTCCAGAAATTTCGCCTGATTGCTGCGTCTGCTGCAGCTGAACGAGCAGCTGCACTAGAACTAGGCGACGTTGAAGAGGCTAGTGTACTTCTTGCCGAAGCTGAAGCTGCAGAACTTGCAGCAAAACAGCTCCAAATACTGCATGATATAAGCATAGTGAAGCTTGAAGAGATGCCTAAAAGCCCCGTGTCTGTGAAACTTGAGTCGGAACTTGATGGATAGCTACGTCGACAACATCTTGATTGGTGACAGTTTTGATGAATTTCGGGATGGTTTCAATTGCCCACTGCATTGAATTCTCTAGGTTTTTTTCGAGACCAAGATGAATTACAAAGGCAAGCTTCTATATTTAATCTTTTCCTTCATCCTTTTGAACCAAAATAGTGTTATACCTCTAGAGGTTTCAAGTACATTCTTGTACAAGGTGTATGATCCCAATTCATTTCTGATTGTTCAGTACTCTAAAATTTTGAATTAGTGTTCACAGGTCCTATTCAGCTCGGCCCTGTCATCAAGTTCGATTATTTTTTTTGTTAAATCGAATGGCGTTCAACAACTTGAAAGTTTTGTTGATCGAATGGTTTTCTGACAACACAAATATTATCAGTGTGGCTGTACACGAAAATATATTAATATAATATTTTAAAATTATATTTATTATTTATTAAAAAAAATATTAAAAATATGACAAAAACAATAAATCTAAATTACAAGAATTAAACTAATAATGATCGAAGTGGGTTGGAAACATAAAATAAAAATTATTTTAGATGTAAATAATTCATTATGGCAAAAAATAATATAGATATAAATAAAATAACACATATTAAATATTTATTTATTAATATTTTTAATAAGTATGACTATGAAATAATTTTGGTTTGGATTTTCATCAATTAACTAATATATAAGCTTCATGATTGGCTAAATAAACGAATTAAAAAAATACAAATTTAAAAATAAAAACTCATTACGCGCCCCCTTTTATCTTATTCCCCTTTGCCGCTTTCTCTACCCGATTCGTTTGTTTCTCCCTCTCTTATGTCTTCCACTCCTTCCTAGCATACGAAGTCATCGATCGCTCCTTCTTCACCCTCAAGGTCACCAACAAAGCTTACTCCGCCTCCCCTTTCTACCAGCCTTCTGGGAAACCTCCCTCCTCTCCCTCTCCCCACACCCCTTCCTCCTCTCCTCCTTCGACTCCCCCTCCCACCTCGGGTGATACCTCCCCTTCTGCCCCAACGACGACCTCAACTTTCTCCGCCTCCGCCACCCCGACCGCTCCTTCTCCCCCTTCGCCATCAAATTCTACCTCGCCGAGATCCTTTGCGTGTGATGTTTGCTTCTCTGCATTTCTGGTGTCCATCTCTGAAACTTTTTCTGCTATCTACCCCATCATCTTTTCTATGGATGCCACCTCATCCACATGGAACTGAAGTGGGTTTTCCTGAGACGGACTTGTCAAATGATGCATTTCACCATTAAAACTTGATCTATAGGCCTTCTCTTGTATTTGTAGAAACAAATCGTTCAGGGGAGATGGACCATCACCACTTCCACTAGGTTGGCCCTGTGCATGAGCTGCAATGAGGGTCTCTACAAGCTTTGTGAGTCTAGCGATGCCATCTTTTTTGATCGCTCCGGTGCTTTCATTGTCCAATTGATGGACCTCTTGAATACTTTGGGACCTCCCATAGTGATAAGAGGCATTGGCGAGCGCCTCAAAGATGCTCATTGCTTCTTGTGGAGTCTTGTCTAATGTGTATCCTCCATTTGTATTGGTAACCAAGTCGCGCTCGTTGTCAACCAACCCTTCATAAAGATAGAGGACAAGATTGTCCTTCGAGATTCCATCCTGAGGACAACTCGCCTTAAGATTCTTCAACATCTCGAGATACTTATAGAGTCTTTCTATAGGGGATTGCTCAATGCTCGAAAGTTCCTTCTTTAACTTGCTCCGTCGAGTGGCAGGAAAGTACTTGTTCAAGAATGCCCTTTTCATCTCCATCCATGTGGTGATACTTCCCGATGGTTGATAGTATAGCCGGTCGTTTGTTGCATCCTTCAGAGTAAACGGGAAGACCCTTAGCATGAGTTAATCATCATTCAGCCCGATTGGTCTCAAGCGATCGCATACGCTTGAGAACTTTGCTAAATGTATGTTAGGATCTTCTCCTTTCAAACCATGGAACTCTGGTAGAATCTATGACCAATCGGCTTTATATTCAAGTTTTGACCCCTTTGGAAGTTCGTGGAGCCTTATCGCTAATGTGTATGACGTTAGATCAGACTCCTTTAACTGCCTTATCATCTTCCCAGGGAGACAATCGGCTGCCGCCCCGATATTGTTGTTTCCGTTCATCTCTTTGTTTCCTGAAAGCAAAGACAAAAGAGACTAATTAATAGCAAAGGTGCGGACTTTCTAGGAAGGTCCACACAAACGTTAACAGTTGACACACACAAGAATATTAAAGTAATGCTTCTCTTGCAACGGTGCCGAAATTCGACGAGCGTAAAACAATTGTTCTTGTCAAAGATAACCCACACTCATTAGACTAGTTTAGTTAGTAAGTACGGAGTCGATCTAGGGGAAGTTTAACCTCTCCTTATGTATTTCTCTTGCCAACAATTAAAGAAGAGAAAGATTTGTTGTAGAAGTAAATAAGAGAAAAAGAAAGCAAGTATGAAAAGTGGGTTGTAAAGCAATTAAGCCAAAGTCGGTTTCCCTACAAATTCACAACAATGGTTAGTATGTTGATCCTTGAACCTTACCCTAGTTACTTTGATTATATTTGTTATCCTGTTATTGGTTTATATAGACACCTAGGTCGCCAGAACGATCACTATGGTGCCCCTTACACTAGCATACACGAGTAGCACAAAGTCCCAATGAACTAGCACCTATGGAATACCATTCATATTTTAGAAACTTGTCACCTAGTTGTCAACCTAGCTATCGCCTCCACTAGAAATGATACTCCCTAGATGTCAACCTCCCAACACCGTCAAGTATCCTGAACCGTTCATACAAGACGTGTTTGCTACTTTGTAATGATGTCCGCGTGCAGTGAAAGCTATAACCGTAGCGCGATGTGATTATAACAAGGTGATCAAGCGAGATACAATCAACAATATAGAAATTGAGAACAAAGAGGATTGAAACTAGGAAACAATTCTTACAAACCAGCCATGTCCAGAACTTGTAGGAAAAAACGAAAGGAAGTTAGTTATTCATAACATACCTCAAACCTTCCAGTCTCAAATGGTTCATAAAACCCTAAAATGCAGAGGATGATTAAAGCAAATGTAAAAGATCTATTTATAGAGCTACAGGTGGCTAAAACCCTATTTTGCACCGACCCCTTAATGGATAAACATCAGCCCTATTGGATAGAATTTAGGTAACAAAAAAATTCTTCGGAGATTTGGTGAAAATCCGGCCTTATCCTTATCGGCGGGCGCCGATCCTCAGGACTCCAAAGTCCTTCGTTCTGCTCCCTTTCCTCCATCTCGGCTCTTTCTTGATGACTCCATTGACTTTCTTGTAGCTCCTTTTCCATCCTTTCCTTAGCTTCTTTTAGCTCTTCTTGTGCCTCTCGAAGTTCGAAACTATAACTCTGCAAAATAAATAGAAAATTTGCAGATTTCGAATTCGAACCCCACATGACATAATATACAAAATACCCTTAAAACATGCAATATGCACATCAAAACTAAACTAAAACTACCTATAATGCCTATTAAAATATGCATTATTACATCTACTACGCCTTTTCTTCTTCTTCCTTCTGTAGATCTCATATTGCATTTGCCTTTTTTCTGGCATGATAGGATGCTTTTGTAGATCTAAGTAAGGTGGTGAGGTTGTTGGATCAAATGGAGGAATTTGATGCACGTTTTGATGAGGTTGCGGCTTTGATTTTCATCTCTATTTGGGGGATGGGGTTCTATCTGGTGAAGGGTAGCGACGCTAGGATTCTTTTCCGTTTGAGAGGTTTCAGGAAAGAGAGCGTTTTCTTCTCGTGTCTGCTTGTTCAAGATTGTATTGTTTTACATAAAAATGCCCCAAACCATATCATGCTAAATTCAAGACTGATGAAAATCTTTTTCACGATTCTCTCGATAGTTTAAATTTCATTATGAGGTTGGTAGTATTCAATGCTTTAAATATTAAATTCTTTTGTTTTATAATTCCAATTCTCTAAGATATAGGATCGACTTGGATAATTAGGCCTAATGAGACAAAGTGATTCTTTTTTGGGAAGCAAGATAAGAATTCAATTTCTAGATAATTCTAGAGAAACCGAGAGACCGGACAAGTCGGTAGATGGATTAATCATCATGTATAACAAAAACCAAACAACGGAAAGAGTAGAAAATGAAAATCCTTTTATAAATACTAAAAATATTTATGTAAAATAGTTTTCATAAATACTAAAAATATTTATGTAAAATAGTTTTTTCTTTGGAAAAAGAGTAAAAAATGAATAACCGTTCCGGAATGGTTCGACTGAAAAAGACTTGTGGGTACTACATAAAAATCCCCGAATGACCTTTCTTTATTTACCAAATTCGAGATTAGAAAATGAAATTTTTTTTTTTGAAAAAAAGCTTGCTGCACAAGCCTATGTGGAATTTATTACACTTTTATCAAAACCCCCCTCTCATCTCATTTTGTCATCCTTCCGTCGCCGTCACCGTCACCGTCACCGTCACCGTCACCGGCTGGAGCGAGGATGATCCGCGCCACTGCCACCGCCCAGTGCTTCTCTCTCCTCCGCCTCTTCCCCTCTCTCTCCTCTCCTCATCCACTTTCTCCCCACCTTCCCCGTCGATTTCGCTTCTACGCCCTCGATTCCGCAACCGATTCTTCTCCTCCATCGTCGTGGAAAGATCTGGCGGCGTGTTATGCGATCACCAATTATTGCACTTTGGCTCATACCCCCTCCATTTGTCAATTGTGGCATGTGTGGCACAAGTTCCTCACTTCCCACCCTTTCTCTCTTTACTCCGATCGCGTTTCCGGTTCTCAGCAGTTCATCGACTTCAAAGATTTGGATGATAGTTTGGGCCCAGGGATTGGAAATTTCGCCGATGAAGCCGATGCCATGGACGCTGTTCCTCCCCAGCACCAAAACCTCTTGTGGTTAGTTGTAATTTTTTCCTTTGTTTATAACCTAGGGTTTGAATTTAGAGAATCCGATCTTGAAAAGATTGCAACTTTTGTTGAATTTTTTTTTTGGTGAAGGTCTCTTTCAAAGAAGGGTGTAGAGGTGGCCGTTGAAAATGGATGGCCTTTTTTGTTCAAAGATGCAACTTATACCATTGGAAGGATGAAATTGTTTCTCAGTGGAAGCTCTCCTGATGTAAGTATGTCCAACTCCTCGCTCAGTTTACATCCAGTGTTGTTCATAAGCATGATATATCACTCTGTTAAGATTTGATTAGAATCTAGAAAAATGAAAATGACAGCAAAAAAAAAAAATCCATAGAAGTTGATAAACAAATATAGTTGATCAGCATGGAGCATGGTATTACGTCAATTCAATATGAAAGCTTTAATCTTCGGTGGACTATAATGGAATTTTCTCTTTTGATTTTTCAAGATATTACTCATTGCTACTGCTGGCCATTTGAATGTCTTGAATCGAACGAAGTTTGGGCACATAACAATGGAGTTTCTTCTAGGTAGAACAAATTTGGGTATTCAGTTTTCACTTTGTGTATGGCTTCTTGTGACTTGATTTCCCCTATTACCTATATGATATGGTGTACAATATAATTTCCTGATACTGGCTTATTATTTTCATATCTTGATACATCAATGAATTCAACATGTTTGTTCTATCTAAGTTGATTATGATTCATACTACAGGTGTTGGGATATGAGAAACCAAGCATGGTTGATCTTATGATCAAGTTCTGCCTGAGTTATGCTAGCACGCCTTTGTTTTCTCTAGTGTTATACTCTTTGTTTTCTACAGAGAGATATACACCCCAAGGAACTCGATTTTGTAAGCAACAAAGAGGAAGAATGAAGGGAATATCTTCTAGTGGTAATCGTATTTGTTTCGGTAGATATGCTCTTCAGGCCCTTGAACCCGCTTGGATCACATCCAGACAAATAGAGGCAGGGCGACGGGCAATGACACGATATGCGGGTCGTGATGGAAAACTATGGGTACGTATATTTCCAGACAAACCGGTTACAGCAAGACCTGCAGAAACACGTATGGGTAAAGGGAAAGGATCCCCTGTGTATTGGGTGGCTGTTGTCAAACCAGGTCGAATACTTTACGAAGTAAGCGGAGTAACAGAAAAGATAGCGAGGGAAGCGATATCAATAGCTGCATCCAAAATGCCTATCCAAACTCAATTTCTTATTTCGGAATAAGAATGTAGAACTAAGTGTTGGGATAAAAAATATGTATTGTTCCCACATTTGTATTGAAAGAATAAGAAAGGATATTTGCATTTCATCTCTGGGTCTTCCTTGATTTCTTTTTGGATCGGTCTTATTGCGATGATGTTGTGCTGGACTCGGATCTTTTGTCCCTACTGTTTGTACGCTTATTTTTCTTTTTCGTTTCATGATAGTTACCGGTTTTTTTCGACCTCTCGATTTAACACACCGTGATATCTATTTCGAATACTTGCCTCTTTCAAAAAAAGGAAAGGATATGACAGAAACTCAGACCCGGTTGAATGTAGCAAGCAATAGCGAGGCTCAGGAATTGATTTAGATTTGAATCAACCCTGTGAATTGATTTAGATTCGAATCATAAGGGCTGACAATTGATGATATGCTCGTATTGGTGACATTATTATTCCTGTAATGAAGACTTGTGTCATCCTAAAAGCACCGAATATGAAACAAAACATGAAATGTAGTATGCATTTTGGAATTGAGATCGATATGTATGAACCCCAAGTATGATGGCTTTTGTTTGTAAGATATTATCTCGATGCTCTCCAAACTCGTCCACCCGATGATCAAGTGAAGTGATACCATAGTTCCAGCTTGTTGTTCGGTTTCGAGATTCAAACCAAGTATACCATATCCTCTGATGCCTCTGGTTGGAATTGTATCGAGGATGGAAGTTAATGATTTAATAGTGTGAACATAAAATGTAACATAGCGAACCGGGACATGAGGCCGATGTTATCACTTGTCAATACATCAACTATACGAGTATCCCTATTACAGAGAATTGTAATCAATGAGTTGTAACCATGGTAGATCGACGAACTCAAAGTCGCACAAAGTCAGTCACAAGGCCTCCTACAGGATAAGATCAGTTGTCAAGTCCTACTATGCCAAGCCGATGTGCAATGCAACAAAGAGCCAGACGTGACGAAGCATTGTCGAGCACTTGATACCGAGCCAAAAGTGGTTTCGTCGTTGTTTAAGCTCGCTTTGTGAGTTGTTTAAGCTCTCGACGGATCCTCAGATGAATTGAATTTGCTATTGAATTTGATTACGAATTTATGTTATCCATTCTACCATTATCATATAATAAAAGTAGTAATTTTTCTCCCAAATCAAAGAAATCGAAACCAACAAATCTATGTATACGCAATGAAATCATATACAAGAATAAAGGTTGAATCATATTATGCAATGAAGATGAGATAGGCCGAAATATTGAGATTGAGACCCTCATAATTAATTTAATTGATTAGTTGAAATGTCCTACAAATCTATTTAAAAAAAAATTTGTTAAAGAAGTTTGGAGTATTGGTGAGGTCTTGGATTAATATCTATATTTTTTTTTGAAATTACATCGGAAATATCTAGGTGAAATTTACTTGAAACTATATTGCCAATAACAATTATTTTTATAGGCCCAATTTCCTCATTTAATTAATCCAATTTTCCGTCTTCACACAATTGATCGATCACTGTCTTCCCGTTCGCTCTCGATCATTGTCTTCATTTCATGCTAACAATGTCTGAATATAGCACGTACATCACACGAAGATTAGTGTACTTTCATGGCGCTTCCTTTTCGATTTCTCCTTCTCTTTCTTAGGGTTTGCCCGGTTTAGTAACCGGTTTGTTTGTATTGTTGAATTCGATTTTAACGTTTTTTCAAACTTTGTAATGTCTTCTAATATGTGAAGTTGCTACTTTTTCTAACCTGGCATCTTACAAATCTCAGTTCAATGTGTCTTTGCTTTTTTATTTTGTTTGTCCGCTGTTTTTATATTTCTCGGGGTTATTCTGTTTTTATGTGGTGCATGTCTATGTTTTGTAGAAAGTAAAATATTGGATACCTGTGAATGAAAGATTTCGGACTCACGCTAATGTCTACTTCCATCTCAAAGTATGTGAAGTTATTAAGGAGTGTTTGTCATCATCTGATTAACAACAACCAATGTTCTAAAAGACGCTAGGCAGCCGCTAGACGACGGGTGACCGCCTAGTGCCTAGGCGGCTAGATGGGTGCTTAGGCGGCGCCTAGGCGGACTTAGAAGAAACTTGATTATTTCCTTATCTTTTAACGCATAACACATGTCAATAATTCATATAATATAAAAATAATCCATAATATATCACTCATAAACTCAAATTTGCAGTGCTTAACTAACATTAAAGTAAACAAAAGCAAAAGTATGCATCCGACTAACGACTCTAAACCTCCTAAAATCCAAAACCATAGGTTCACCTTAAAAGCAAATATGTCTCGACATGGGAGATATAAAGAAACCATAAGTTGACTAATCACATGCCTAAAAGCTAGAATTAAATAATCGCCTGGCTAGGCGGGATTAGGCGGCGCCTAGGTGGGGTCTAGGCGGTGCCTGCGGGTCTAGACGACGCCTAGGTGGATTTCCGCCTAGAGGCCTGCCTAAACTTAAAAATTCCTTGGTCCCCTCCCACCTAGCATAATTTTTAGAACGCTGTCAACAATTTAAGAATATATGTTTAGAGTTAGTTTTAGTACAAGGTTCAAAAATACATTTCAATTTTCAGTTAATTAATCAAATGATACTACATGACGTAGTAACAAAAAAAAAAGATATAGAAATGTGGTTCAAGGTTGATGGTTTTGTTGCTCATTTTTCTTTATTGGAGTTTTATGTCATAACTGGTCTTTCGATTATTGAATATAGAGGGGAATTGGGAGCTTGTTGCACAAGAAAATTGGGGAAGATCCGAAATATTGAGAGACACGGACTTCAATTTTGAGTGCCCGATCAACATTTGATTAATAACTTATGAAGATTTAGCTAAGTTCAGCCAAATCTTCACCTTCAACCTGGAGAGATGAAGATCTAGATCTCTCCTGCCAAACACTCCATGAATGAACTCAGATATTTGTGAATTTTCTTCTGTATTACTCAACCCACTGATTACAGCGATTAGCTCTATATATATACAATCCTAATCTATTTCTAACCCTGGTTAACACCTAACTATCCACCTTACCATAGTAAAACCACCCCTGCCACCTAAGCTACCCTCTGTTACAACACCTCCCATAGCCCCCCCCCCCCCCCCCTCAAGGTGGACGTGTGGGATGAAACACAAGTCCTAGCTTGCAACATAAGAGAAGGTGTTGATGAGCACCTAGAGGTTTCGTGAACACATCCGCAAGTTGGAGGTGAGTGGGAACAAATAATGGAGAAATCAACCCTTCCATGACTAAATCCCTGATGAAATGACAATCTAGACGAAGATGCTTCATCCTCTCATGAAAAACCGGGTTCACTGCAAGTTGGAAAGCAGATTTGTTATCGCAGCACAAAGGGATAGGCCGAGAGAAAGAAATGTACAAATCCTCCAGTACCCCTAATACCCAAACCACCTCACTCCCTGTCTGAGACATACTGCGATACTCACTTTCAGTGGAGGATTTAGAAACAATCCTCTGATTCTTTGTCTTCCACGAGACCAAGCAGTCACCAAGAAAAACGCAATAGCCAGTCAAAGATCTACTTGTGTCTCTACAAGAACCTCAATCTGCATCTGAGTAGGCTCGAACTTCCAAAGAACTAGAGCTAGGATAGAACAATGAGCAGTAAATCGTGCTCTTGAGGTATCTTAGTAAGAACAGGGCAGCTCTCAAATGAGGGGCTCTAGGTACAACCATGAATTGAGTCAGTTGCTGTACAGTATAGGCTATATATGGCCTTGTCATGGTGAGAAAGAGGAGACGACCCACCAATCTTCGATAGGACTCAGGATCAGGTAGAACCTCTCCCTCATGAGTACTGAGGTGCAGATTACGTTGCATAGGAAATTTGGAAGGTTTGCAATTCACCATGGACGCATTAGAAATGAGGTCCATGACAAACTTCCGTTTATTCAGTAAAATACCTTTGTCAGACCTTGCAATTTCCATTCCTAGAAAGTATCTTGCATATCCCAGGTCTTTGATTGTAAATGCTCTATCCAGAGACTGCTTAACCAAGGCAATAACCTTGTCATCATTCCCAGTAAGAAACATATTGTCGACATAAACTAGAGCTACTGTAAAAGAACCCCCAGAGGCTCTGGTGAACAAGGAATAGTCATTCCTGGACTGACTGAACCCCAGAGAAACCATATGTCTAGTCAATTCAACATTCCACTGACGGCTTGCCTGCTTGAGGCCATAAATCGATCTACGAAGCTTATAAACTTGACCACTTTGTGCCTTGTCATATCCAGGTGGAGGAGCCATGTACACCTCTTCATCTAAAAACCCATAGTTAGGGGAAAATGCTTCCAAATCTCTTGGATTGACAACAGAAAAAACTGGGGAGATAGACTCATCCTCACTTGATTTCCTCCCAGGTAAACTATGAACCATAAAATCCTGGAGCTTTGCAGGTCTTGTAATTTTCCTAGTAGGCCTAGACCTCACTGTTATATCCCTTGATTGATCTTCCATCTCAACCACACCTCTGGACAGACAATCAAAACCAAAACCAGAAGAGGAAGAATTCTCTTGAATGGCAGAATCAGGTGCCACCAAGTCCGAGGGAACAAACTCAGAAGAAGGAGCTCTATCAAAAGTTGGAATTGTGTCAGAAGTTATCTGTAACTCAGGATTAAAAATGACCCCATCAGTACTGCTATAATATCTCTTCATCAAATCCCACTCTAGGTAATTCTCCCCCGATAGGCACTGCACCCTTCTCTGTAGGCACATCCTTAAAAGGAAACACAATTTCCCTAAACACTACATCTCTGCTCATAAAAACTTTATGAGATTCCAAATCATAAAGCTTGTAAGCTTTCATCCCAGGAGGATACCTAAGAAATATGCATCTTCTACCTGATGCCTCTAACTTGGTCCTATGGACCTTTGGAATGTGAGCAAAACACAAGCACCCAATCACCTTCAATGCATCCATCTCTGGAACTTTGTTGAACAAAGCCTCATATGGAGATTTCCATTGCAGCACAGAAGAAGGAAGTAAATTGATTATGTAAGTGGCTCCAAGAACACACTCACCCCAAAACCTCATAGGTAGCCCTGCATGAATCCTAATGGCCCTAGCAGTTTCAATCACATGCATATGCTTTCTCTCCACCCTTCCATTCTATTCAGGTACATAAGGTATTGAACGTTGACGAACAATCCCTTGCTCGTCTAGTAAACTAGAGACATATTTATTAATGAACTCAAACCCATTATCAGTTCTGATTCTCTTGACTCTAGTGCCAAACTGAGTTTGAATCTGAGCCAAGAACCTGCCAATAACATCACCCACCTGTCCTTTGTCTCTCAAGAGAAAAATCCAGGTAGAACGTGTGTGATCATCCACTATAGTGAGGAAGTACTTAGCCTCACATAGAGAAGGGACACCTTATGGTCCCCACACATCCATATGCACAGTTCAAATGGTGTAGAAGCCACAGACTGACTCCTGGGAAATGGTAATTTGTGTAATTTTGCAAGATGAGAAACATCACAATCAAAGTTCTTAAAATCTGCTCCAAGAGCCCAACCACACTTCTTCATCTTTGAGACATACACATGTCCCAAACGAGCATGTAACAAACTTATTGAAGAATTGACATTAAAAGAAACAGCAAACCTGCCCATAGATGTACTCTCCTCTATTGTCATATCTGTAATAGGTTGGATAGTAGGACATTGGAACCCTGCAAACTTGTAAATCCCACCATCTCTATCACCAACAACAATTGTCTCATTAGTTGAAATGTCCTGCAACCAACATTTCCATTTTGAGAATAAGAAAGTATATCTCCCACTATCAACCATCTTCGAAACAGACATCAGATTGTATTTAAAAGTCGGCATGAAGAAAACATCCCGTAGATGAATACGATTGTTTAGTTTAACCCTGCCAGCAAACTGCACTGACTGTGTTAAACCATCAGGAAAACTGATCACAATAGGCTTTGCAAGAGGATGCAATTCATAAAACATCTCCCTGCTACACACTATGTGATCAGATGCACCTGAATCCACAATCGAGATGCTAGGATTGTGACCACAATCCTGATGACCAGGTCGTGAAGAATGAGAAACCATACCTGCAAAGTACACAGATCCTTCTCCATTCACGTTTGAATCCATGACTGCCTTCCCTTTCATTGCCTTCATGAACTCTGCAGACACTGCAATGACTAGCCTCATATCTGTTAATCCAGTGCCAGAATCAGAGCCAAGCCTTGAAGAGTCCCCACAAACCAGAGGACTATCATCTATCACCATATCCTGGACATTAGGCGCCATCTTGTCACTCTGAGGACGCTGTTCCTTGCAATAGTTGCAAAATAACTCCATCTTCGCTTTCTTATACTCTCTCTTTTGATCCGAGTCTTTCCACGGAGGATTTCCAGTGGAAAATGACTGGCTTGCACCTGGAAAACCTCCATATCCTTTACCATTCCTAGAATTACCAGCAATTGTCAATGAACTACTGCCTTTTCCTCCTGCTGCACCAGTGACAATCAAATTCCTCGCAGCCAGAACCTCATGACTCACAGAAGTGCTTCCAGTGATGCCTTTCTGTCGTTCTATCTGTGTCACCATGTGAAACGCACGATTCACTGAAGGAAGCGGATCCATGGCTAAGATGTGACTCCGGATCCCTTCATAAGTATCTGACAGCCCCATGAGGAACTGCATCAACTTAGTAGTAGCTTCCCTATCAAGGAATTTCTTCAAAATCGCGCATGAGCACATCTTCAGACCTCCACATTTGCAGATCGGCACAGATTCAATCTCCAACAATTCATCCCAAGCTTTCTTCCTTCTACCAAAGTACTCAGAGACAGAAAAGTTTTCCTGCTTGATCTCACTAATCTCCTTCTTGATTTGATATATCAACGGCGCATTTGATTCAGCAAAGCGCTCTTGAATCTCCTCCCAAAGCTCCTTCACCGAATGCACAAACATAAAATTCTCTGCCAGATCTGGTTTCATTGAATTAATAATCCAACACATTACCATGTAATCACAACGTATCCACCTATCATAATCATCGACGATCTCATATGGTTTCTCAAACTTTCCATTAATGAAGCCTAGTTTCAGTTTAGCACCTAGCGCCATCCTAATCGCGCGACTCCAGCTATGAAAGTTTCTACCAGTAAACTGAGCAGCGACAAGCTGCATGCCAGGATGGTCGAAATTAGAGAGAAACAGTGGATCTGATTGATTCGCTCCAAAATTCCGATTTCCTCAACCTGCCGCTGAACTCTCCAAAACTCCATCTCCATTGATCTCTGGTTCTGTCATGCTTTCGAAGCTGAAATACAAAGATACAATTCCAGAATCGTATACAGCTCTGATACCATATGAAGATTTAGCTAAGTTAAGCCAAATCTTCACCTTCAACCTAGAGAGATGAAGATCTAGATCTCTCCCGCCAAACACTCCATGAATGAACTCAGATATTTGTAAATTTTCTTCTGTATTTCTCAACCCACTGATTACAACGATTATCTATATATATATATATACAATCCTAATCTATTTCTAACCCTGGTTAACACCTAACTATCCACCTTACCATAGTAAAACCACTCTTGCCACCTAAGCTACCCTCTGTTACAACACCTCCTATATTTTTTTTACAGTAGGCAAGAATTAGGAGCGATTACACAAACTGTAATCTGGCTCCTTGATCATCCTTAAGGATGATGGTACAAAGTTCCCTATTAAAAGGGATAGTAGAGCTATTACAAATGATACCTTTCCGAGCTATAAAGTCAGCTACTTGATTCGCTTCACGGTAGTAGTGTCTGTATTGGACAAGGTCAAAAGTAGCTTCTAGTTGCTTGATCTTTTCAATGTGACGCATAATCTCCCATCTGGAATTATTGCTATTGGTGATGGCTTTGATGAGTTGTAAATTGTCCCCTTTTATTATTACTCTTCGAAGTCCTTTCCTGTATGCTTGCTCCATACCTGTCTGAATAGCAATAGCTTCAATTTGAATGACTGAGCCTTTGGCAGTTTCTAGATGAAACATATCAATGACATGGCCCCGGGAGTCCCAAGTAACCCCTCCCACATGGCAAGTGCATGTGGGTTGACAGAGCCATCCACATTGATTTTGTAGACAGCCCCTGGTGGTCTGCTCCATTTAGCTTTAGGTCTCTTGTTTGTGTTTTTATTTGTAAGGTTATCTTTCTCACTTTGGGACCAATCGTAGATGTTTGTAATGATTCTTCGAAATATATTTTCTACTGGGGATGGATCTTTATTTCTAAAGATAAATTCGTTTCTGATTTCCCAAATAGTATGCCAAATAAAGACTAAATCCTCAAAATTTTTGTTTCCAAGTCTGATTTCATCAATGTTAAAAGGGTTGGATTTATTCATATTTTGGAAGTATTTTCCAGTTTGGCCAATTAATTTCCTAGTGAAGGGGCAATTTCGTATTAAGTGTTCTGTATCTTCCTCTGCTTGATTGCAAAGGCTGCACTGGCTGGGAACTCGGTTAACATATTTATTAAGCCTTTGGGTGGTGGGAAGTCCATCTACTATTACTTTCCACATAAAGGTCTTTATTCTAGGAGGTAAGTTTAGTTTCCAAATCCAATTATGATCTTTTGAAGCTTGAGATATATTGTTTGTCATGCGTTTGACCGATTTTGTAGTGAAATTTCCACTCGGGTCTAGCTTCCAGATAAGTTTGTCTGGCGTATCCCAACTTGGAATTTGTATATCTAAAATTTTGCAAGAGACTTCTGGGGGAAAATGCTACATACTAATGTAGTATTCCAACGTTTTTGCGAGTTGAAAAGTTGGTTTACTTTCATTTCCGGATTATAGTTCCCTCTAAATTGTTCAAGATCTTGATCTGGGACCCAGGGGTGAGACAAAACATTAATCTTATCACCATTCCCAATAATCCAAATGAGACCTTGTTCAAATTTATTACTTAAGGAAAGAAGTCGGCCAAATTGCCATGAAGTAAAATGTTTTGAGCGACTTCCGATAGTTTCCTTCTGGAGATACTTTTCATTAATAACCTGAACCCAAATATTTCTCATTTGTATAGAGTTTCCAAAGGAGTTTCATTTGTAGGCTTGTGTTGAGTTCTTCTGCTTTCCTAATACCCATCCCTCCTTGGCATTTGCTCTTACAGATGTTATCCCAACTTACAAGCGGTGTGTACCTTTCGGATTGAAGTTTATTCCAGAAGAAATTTTTGTTGATCTGATCTATTTGTTCGAGAATTCCTTTCGGTAGAAGAAAGTTTTGCATTAAGTAATTTGTTTTGGAGCTGAGGTTTGATTGGATAAGCACCGCTCTTCCTGCTTGTGAGAGAGTGAAAGCCTTCCACTTAGAGAGTTGTTTCTTTAGGTTATTTATAAGGGCAGTTATTTTTTTTTAAATTGCCAATAACCTTTAGAAGAAATAATTGGAATAAATAAACAAACCAAGATAAGTCCAGTGACCTGATTTTTTAGTGAGATTGAAAGGCGACATATTGTTATTCAAGCCTTCATTTTTTTTAAAAATAATTTAGTAAACATGGAATTGGGTATCAAAGGTTAACTTCACAAATATAGCGATGATGAAAGAAATCTCACCTAAAACGACTCTCAATAATCGTACCTAGCTTATAGCATCTCCCATTATTAGCTTAATTAATTACTACCACATTTATCTTAACATTTTATTTATTTTAAGGGAGAATATCAATATACCCCAAAATACAAATTTAGTTGCAAATATGTCTTATTTTTTAAAATTTTGCAACCCCGCCTAAAAATATTACAAAAATACCTAAAAAATTATTTAAAAAAATGCCCAAAAAGAAAAAAAATTAATCATTTTTTTGTAAAAAAGGAAATGAACATGTATATTTAGTTTTGTAATAGCATTAAATAATTTTAAATTGATAAAATAAAAAAAAATGAAAAATGAAAACAAGAGCAATTTGTACAAGTATAACATAGGCGATATAAATATTGAAGACAACTTTTTCCATTTGACAGGAAATTAATGAAATAGCTTCTGTAGGATGTAATTAAAGCATGTTATAAATCATAAAGTTGTCAAGGGATTAATCCTACATAATATTAGGTCAAATAGTTTCGTAATGGATCAAAAAACACTATACATTTTTGTAGTTGTTATACTAAGACACTTGAGTAAGTTGTGTAAGTATAACATGAGCAACTCATCATCAAAGCTAAATTTTCACATTTGACATGAAGGGAAAGAGAGGCTAACAGAGTGTGGTTTTCACCATGTCAAGATATAAACCATACAGTTGTCAAAATTTGGGGTTAATTCTAGATAAGATTATGTCAAATAGTTCCATAATAGATCAAAACAACACTATCCATTTGTAGTTGTTATATTGAGACACTTGAGCAAGTTCTGTACGTATAACATGAGTGCCTCATCATCGAAGCTTTTTTTCACACTTGAGAGGAAAGGAAAACAGATGCTCAAATATTGTAATCTTATCAGATGTCAGGATATAACTGTCAAAAACTCATCTTCTACTAGATAGGTTAAACAGTTTCAAAAGATTTTATCATACTTTTGGAGAGAAAAAAAAGGAACTATTTCCTTATTTTTTAGGTTGGATGACTCATTTGAAGGGAACTTTATCCATATATTTTCCTTCTTATATATCCATATATTTGAACTTGTTATACTAAGACACTTAGTAAGTTGTATAACACGAGCAGCTAATCATCAAAGCTAATTTCTCACATTTGACGTTAAAGGAAAGATATGCTGACATGTTAACCGTGTTAGGATATAAACCATAAAGTTGTCAAAGTTTGGGGTTAATTCTAAATAAGATTAGGTCAAATAGGTCCATAATGGATCAAAAAAACAATATCCATTTGTCGTTATATTGAGACACTTAAGTAAGTTACATGTTTAAGTATAACACGAGCGGCTCACGATTGGAGCTAGTTATTTCACATTTGATAGGAATTAAAGCAGATGCTAACAAGTTGTAATTCTTACCATGTCAGGATATAACTGTAAAAAACTCGTCTTTTATTAGATAGGTTAAAAGATTTCAAATGATTTTATCATATTTTTGGAGGGAAAAAAAGATTATTTTATTTTTTTTTAAAGTTGAATGATTGATTTGGAGGGAAATTTATCCACCTATTTTCCTTCTTTTTTGAAAAAAAATCAGATAAAATGTTAAGATAACAAATCAACATTATCACAAAATGAGTTGATAAAATGTTTCTAAAAGTTTTTGATAAATCACTTTAGTGTACTAGACGTTGAAATAACAAATCAACATTATCACAAACTGGCTCCCTTAGTGATATACCATTTTGAAAGGTTGTGTTGTAGATGATCTATAGCCCTAGAGCCTGTTTGGTGTGCATTAATCTACTTTAAAATTATAATCTAGTTTAAAATTAAAATCTAGACGAAATTTTTGATAAAATTTTAAATTTTCTGGATAGATTAAAAGAGTAAATTCTTGTTTCCCATGACAAATTATATAGAGTTTTATAAAACTAGTTTTTCGAAAACTATAAAAAGTTTTACCACAACTCTTTGAAAAGACCCTTACGTAATCTGTGACACTAAAAACGTAACTTGATTTGTGACGATAGCGGCATTCGAGTTACTTCTCTACAAAAATAAAGTTATGTACATGTTTGATTCCAATTGCTAATGAGAAGGATAGGTTGATTGACGATGTGAAGGTAACTTGTTCTATAATACTCCGTATTATAGTTCGTCAAAATATGACATTCTAATTTTTTATATTTTTAAAAAATTAATAAATATATTATTTTATTATAATTTATTACACTAATTTTTACTTTATTGAAAACTATAACTAATTATTTACTAATGATTATAAGGGTATTTTTATAAAATAAAACCCAAAATGCCTATATTGATATGTTTTTTTTTTTTAATAAAACTAACACCATAAAATGATACTATGATTTACCGAATGGAGGTTGTACTACATCCGTCTGAAAATATATGCCTTTTTTATTGGACAAATTTGCTATGTATCCATTTGAGGGTCAAATTTTAGTTCAACGTCCATTTTTTTATGGAAATTAGGTGAGTATCCCAAATTTTCAATTTTGCCCCTACCTTTATCTCCTACCTATTCTTCATTTCATGCGTTGCGTTCTCTCTCTGTTCTTCTTCCTCCGGATCTCCATTTGGCACCCAATTTTTGATGCTGGAGAGCTCATCGTGGAAGCCAGGATGACAACCCCTCTGTCGCCTCCGTTGCCTCGGCACAACCGTTGCCGCCCTCACCGTCGGGGATGCTTACATTAATGTTTTCACTCATCACGATCATATGGTTTCCTCCAATTATGGAGGCGCTGTTTAATTAGCTAGCTCAATCGAAGCACAGTGTGTCAAATTGAAGGAAGCACAGTGTATTTTTAGGTGAATTAGCAGCTGTTGGGGAAGGATGAGAAAGAACATGTTGTTGCTACTTGTCGAAATATGCCTCATTAAAAATGGTGATCGACACCCCATTGTGAAAGATGGTGAAAGATGGTGACACCCCATTCTAAGAAAGTACATGTTGCTGGAGGCATATATTTGATATTTCTATGATTGTAGATCAAAGTGGAAAACACCTTCATGAAAGATGGTGATACCCATTATGCAAATCCAATATGCATATTTACATATATAAAAATTGACTTTTTACATTATGGGTGACACCCAATTATGTGTGATACTTTTTTCATCTATGATAATATTCCCTCCGGTCAAAAATGTTAGATGTTTTAGTAACTTAATTTTGATAAACAATATTAGATGTTTTAGATTTTCGATGTAGTGTGGTATAATATTTATTTTTGAAACTTGTGTTTTTGACTTTTAAACCTCATTTTATTGGATGTTACAACATTTTAGAAAGATTTTAATACAAAGTGATATTTTTAAGTGGTAATTACTAGCCTACAACATGTGCGCTACAGAGGAGGAAGAGGGCTTTCCGGTGGTGACATGGATGTTTTGATTTTATTTCTTTGTATTTTTAATCTTTAATATATAGTGTTATGTAAAATCTTTAATCAGTAACCTTTAATATACAACTATCACCAAAGCAAAAACCCTATGACAAGAGAAAGTGTTATTAATGGGGTCACCACACACTAAAAAAAATGTAACCACTGATTTCACCAAATAAAAACTCTAGGACAAAGTAAATGCTATTAGTAGTGTCACCACAATAAGAAAAATTTTAACCACAACTATTACCAAAGGAAAATCCTAGGACAAGAAAAAACACGGTCACAGACATTGTCACCACTATAAAAACAGGGTCATAGACATTGTCACCACTATAAAAACAGGGTCATAGACACTGTAACCAAAGGAAACCCCTAGTACAAGAGAAACAGAAACCCTATAGGGGCTAATGAGAAGCCTTCTTCTCTATTATATGAATGGGTAAGAGAGTCATAGACGTTGTAACCAAAATAATAACTAGGTCATAAACACTATCACCACTATAAAAACGGTGTCATAGACACTGTCACCACTATAAAAACAGGGTCTAACCAAAGGAAAACACAAGAGAAGCACAAACCCTAAAGGGGCTAAACTTAACGAAAAGAACATGTGTTGTACAATATGGTTTAGGGTTTAGGGTTAAGTCTAAACCATAAACCCTAAAATGTTAAGTACAATACGTCGTTAAGAGATGAATGCTGTCACGAAAAGGAAAACCCTAGGACAAAGAAAGCACAAACCCTATAGGGGCTAATAAGAAGTCAAAATACATGTGGTGACAGTTCTCCTCTAATATTTGAATGGGTAAGAGGGTCATAGAAGATGTAACTAAAATAAAAACAGGTCATAGACACTGTCACCACTATAAAACCAAGGTCATAGACACTGTAACCGAAGGAAAACCCTAGGACAAGGGAAGCACAAACCCTATAGGGGCTAATGAGAAGCTAATAATACATGTGGTGACAGTTGTCCTCTAATATATGAATGGGTAAGAGGTTCATAGACGTTGTAACCAAAATAAAAATAGGGTCATAGACATTGTCACCACTATAAAAACATGGTCATAGATACTGTAACCAAAGGAAAACTCTAGGACCAAGGAAGCACAAACCCTATAAGGGCTAATGTGAAGCCAAAATACATGTGGTGACATTTCTCCTTTATTATATGAATGACCCAGAGGGTCATAGATACTGTAGTCAAAATAAAAACAAGGTCATAGACACTATTACCATTATAAAAACAGGGTCATAGCTACATTATCACCACTATAAAACAGGGTCATAGACACTGTCACCACTATAAAAACAGGGTCATAGACACTGTAACCAAAGGAAAACCCTAGGACAAGGGAAGCACAAACCCTAAAGGGATTAAACCTAACCAAAAAACATGTGTTGTATAGTATGATTTAAGGTTCAGGGTAAAGTCTTTAGGGTTTAGGGCCAAATCCCTAAACCCTAAAATGTTAAGTACAGTACGTCGTTAAGAGATGAATGTTGTCACCAAAAGGAAATAAATACCCCAACAAACAAAGCAACAAAAACGGGGATTTACATCACGTCTTTGATCCATAGTTGTTTCAATGGGGACTTTGATCCAAACAGGGATTTACACAAGTGTGGAATGGCATATCTTATCCGTCCATCACTGGAGGAAGAAGTAGACGACAGAGAAGAAGAGCGTGAAGAAGACACCGTTAGTCAGGTAGCGCAGGAGGGGGAGCGCATCAGAGGCCTTGGCGTCGCCGCCGGCAACCGAGGAGAGTTTGTAGGCGTGGTTGTTGTGGTGGTGGAGCTTCATGAGCGCCGATGCAACTTTGGATGGTGGCGGAACAGATTGGTTATGGCGGCGAGCGTCCATTCTTCGACGATCGGAAAGAAGGGAGAGATCTGAGGTTGGTGCCTTCAAATCAACGACTAGAGTAGTTGAATCCTCCTATTTCAATCACCTCCAATTATGGGTTTTCTCTGGCATTGGAGCGCGAGATGAGGTATTGTTGGAGATTCGCGACCAAAGAAGGTGGCAACGAATTCTTACTCATTGATATGGTGAATCAGTAGATCAATCGAGTTTGAAGCCATCATACCTCGTTCTTCAATTCGTTTTAGAAATTAAGGGTACAGGTCGATTAAAAAGGGAGAACGAGAGAGGGGCTGAGGGTGAAAGCAGAGCGAGGGAGGTCATTCGGGGAAGGGGAAGAGATTTAATTAATTAAAATAAGGGTAAATTTGGTATTATTAAAAAAATTTGGACAAATACTAAAAAATTATTTAGGGTGGACATTTACCTAATGAATTTATAGAAATGGATATTGGATCAAATTACTTCTTTTTTTATTTTTTGACACATTTTTCTTATAAGATAAAAACTATGGAGTATATAAAATATTAATTTAAAAAAATTAATAATTACAAACTTATTAATAATAAGCTTGTAATTTTATGTTAAAAAATTAATAAATAATTTGATACTGTATTTTATATAATTTTTAACTCATAAAAAATATGTTAAAAAAGTCGCATATTTCTGAACTGATGGGGTATAGCACATGACATGATCCATGGTGAGACAAAAAAAAAGAAAAAAAACAAATCAATCTAATCAAATTAATTTAGATAAAATTTGCCCAATAGGCCATTTTTTGGGCCTTTATTGGGGGAGTGTCCACCAAGTGTGGTAAATTGGGGTTTTGTCCACCTAAAATTTTATGGACAAAATTGCCCCTTGATCTAAACCTAATTAATCTCCTCTTCATCTCTTTTGGATCTCCTGTTCGCCTCTCTCGCTCAAATTGCTCTCTCTTTCGATCTCGCTCAAATTGCTCTCGCTCAAATCCCTCCGATCTTCAATTTCATGGAAACCAGATCTGTGCCAGGTGACGGAAGCCAGATCTGTGGTGGATTCTCGCTGAAAGAGTGTTTGTTGGTGGATTCGACGTTCGATTTTGGATCTGATTGAGGTCTGCATCAGAAAGGGAGTCTCGATTTTGGATTCATCACTTTTCAGATCACTCTCGATCCCGTCGTCACTTCGTCGCTCTCATCGCCGGCAAGGGAGAGGAATCGCACAAGTCTTCGTTGCCAAGGAAATTGTCTGTGCCGAAGCGCCTGATGAACGAATCAGGGACGACGTCGTACAATTCATTGTGGGAGAGGTTGAATTTAGCGAGATTCGGTGGAATGGAGGCAGGGATGGGGCCGGAGAAGGGAGATCTCGGAGTTTGCTAATGGCCTCCTCCCTCGCTGTGATTTCAACATTCAGGAGATGGCCTACTCCCTCGATCCTGAGCTCCTTACCAGTCGAAAACTTGCAAAAGAAGAAAATCAAGGAACCTTGATCGATCTCCCTCACCTCACTGATTACCTCACCGAACTCACTGTATATCTCTTGCCCTCTTCCTATTTCTACTTTTGTTCAATTTCTCTTAAATCTCTAGATCTTTTGGAATACCGAGTAGTTTTAAGTTAGTTTCTAGACTTTTTAATTGAAGAACTTTGGGTGATTGAACAAGCAAATCTGTGGTTTTGCTTTGACTTTCACACCCTTGTTCTCATGTGTGATGCTGCATTATTTTGTCTGTCTTGAAAATCTCTCTTTAATTTCATTGAATACATTCCTCTTTACAGGTACAAACTACAACTATCCTGCACAAGTACTTAACACACACATTAATTAATCACAAAAGAAAGTTTGACAACTAAAGAATACAAAGGTTACAGATTTATATTTATATATGATATGATATGATATGATTTAATTAATATGACTAAAGTTTGTATATTTTTTGGTGGGAAGTAAAGTTTGTATATGGATATATATATATTGTTTTAAGTTTATATTATTTTGATATAAAACTAAAATTTGATTCGCATAGTCTTTTCCATCCATCAATTAATTAATGGGCAGTGACAAATATTTCTCTTTTAATTTGCTTACATGCCCCGGACACTCATTAGTCATTACCACTATGGACACTCTTTTCCATCAATTAATCAATATGGGCAGTGACAAATATTCAACATTGCATTATATTAAAATATAATTTCAGCAATTTTTACATTTAATTTCAGCAATTTCTTTATTTTTTTTCTACATCATATTGCATTATATTAAAAATACAATTTCGGCAATTTTTATAATCAATTAACAATTATATATTGGAAAAATAGAATTTGTGGTTAGTTTCCTATGGTGATTGAGGTTGCTTTGTTGAGAGTTTGGATATTGGTAATTTCAGCAAATTTTTTTGCCTTGTTGAAACTTTTGGAGAGCTTATTAGCTTCTTGTGTGTTTTGTGTGATCTGAAATGCTGAAATGTTGAAATTAATTCTTATTAGCAAAATTCATTATGCTGAAATTAATTCTTATAAAATTGTATGAGCTACTATATCTTACACATAAGCATGTTCATCAACAAGGTTTCAACAATTCCTGTTTCAGCAAAAAAAAAAAAGCAACTCCGGTTTCAGCAACTTCGTTTTCAGCAACTCCGGTGTTGAAGCGCTGACGCGAAAAAAAAACTAATTTCAGCAACTCCGGTTTCAGCAACTTCGATGTCGAAGCGCTGACGTGAAAAAAACTGCTTTAAAAAAAAGAAAAAGGAAAAAAAGCAACTCCGGTTTCAGCAACTTCGGTTTCAGCAACTCCGATGTCAAAGTGGTGACGCGAAAAAAAAAAGAAAAAAAAAAGAAACTCCGGTTTCAGCATCCCTGGTTTCAGCAACTCCGATTTCAGCAACTTCGGTTTCAACAACGCGTGAAATAAAAAAGAAAAAAAAAAGAAAAAAAAAACAATTCCGGTTTCAGCAACACGATTTCAGCAACTCCGATGTCGAAGCGCTGACGCGAAAAAATAAAAAACTAATTTCAGCAATTGCAACAACAATTTAAGCAACTCCAGTTTCAGCAACCCTGGTTTCAGCAACTCCGATTTCAGTAACTTAGGTTTCAGCAACGCGCGAAAAAAAAAACTAATTTCAACAATTTTAGCAACTTTGGTTTCAGCAACGCGCGAAAAAAAACTATTTTCAACAATTTCAGCAACTTCGGTTTCAACACCTTTGGTTTCAGCAACTTCGGTTTCAGCAATGCGCGAAAAAAAAAACGCTGAAATAAGAGTTGCTGAAATCAAATGTGCTGAAACAGGAGGGGGCACAGGGGGCGCGAGTGGAGGGGCAAAGGGGGCAAGGGAAGGAAGGTGGATATTTTACCAATTTGGGGGAAGGGTGGAAATTTTCCTAATAAAAACCCTAATTATGGCCTATAGCACAATTCTCCCATTAATTTATTACATAGCCAATTAATGCTTTTCCCAAGAGTATGAATCTGTATTACCGTTAGCTGACGTAACTAACTAATCCAAATAGTCAGTCAAATAAAGCAAGCCAAATCACGCCTTATATCAGGGCAGTTATTTTCCATCTTAATTAAGGGATTAAAAAAATATACACTCCCGTTCGGTAAAATATACGGGAGTATTATATTTTTATATTTTTTTAAGATAATAAAAATTATATAAAATATTTATTTTTTTTAATTTATTTGAATAAATTTATAGTTATTATTAATAAGTACAAAATTGTTAAATATTGATAATAGATATTTTTTATAATTTTTTCTATTGATGTATATTTTTGTTTAAAATGATACAGTAAAAGTTATATTAATTTATATAAGTATAGAATTATATATTTTTTAAAACTTTAATATTTTATATGGTTTTTATTACGGAGTATTATAAGAATATATGTATAAGTAGTAGTATAAAAAGAGAGATGTAATTATGCGGCTAATGTCAGTAATTTGCACATGTATATATGCATCCAAGGGGGAAAAGGAGGAAGACTGAAAATTGTAATTCAAGTAAATTAATTCCACAGCCAATAAACTGCTAACCTCCATTAACGGCTATGTCAACGGCTAAATTTCCCTATCAATCAAAGTATCAGAGCCGTAAATGCTGTATTTTGCTGACTTCCTACAGGGAAAAAGCACGAGTTTTCGCTTGAATTTGGGGATGTTGCACTCCAAATACCACTACATTAATTAATTTGCAATAATCGATCTTATAGTGGGCCCTATATTTTTCTTTTGTATTCATAATTAATGTATGTAGGATTTTTTTATAGATCTAGCTGACTGCAAAATTAGACCCGAACCGATCTAAAACTTCTCTTGAATCTTGAGTGATCGTATTCATTGTTTCATGACTTTCATCTTATATCTAATTAACTTTATATATTTTCATTTCTAGCTTGAGATCTATTTAGAATATATATAAAAGGTGTTATAATCCCATTTCATAATTTCATTCCCCAATCCAACCCACACGTGAGAATCATTATTTCATTCTTTGATATTTGATTGTTAATTACAAATTCCTTTATTTTTTTTTGCATGTTAAGATACACTCCATCCATTAAGAAAGCATGAATATTCATGCATATGCACTTTTAAAAATAATATAAACTATTAAATATTTTATTATATTTTCAAATAGTGTTCTATTTATTATTAATAAGTATGCGTTGAGAAGCTAATTTGTTATGGACTATTCTGCTATAAACTCTACAAAATAGTTTAAACTTAATTTGCGTTAGATGGTATAGATCCTGACTTTATAATCATAAAAAAAAATAATAAAGAATTGATGTAATCTGTCACATGTTTGTTCTTCATCAATGACCCATAGGATATTTCACATTATGAAATTAATAAAAATGTGATATTTTATATAATTGTTAGCTCTTGGAAAAAAATGTGCGTAAAAAGTAAAGTGACATGTTTTGCTTACATGATGGAGGATTTTGCTATAAGGAAAAGGGATCTATTACAAAAAATCATTTTGCGTTAGATGATCTAATTGCCCCCATATATATCAATAATTCTTGATTAACAACGAATAATGATGACTCTGAATTTGTCGAATATTCGATCAAATCATGAATAATTTTAAATAGAATTTGAATTTCAATAAACCCACGTCTAATTACCCATATACATATGAATAATTCCTTATTATCAACGAATAGTGACTCTTAACTTGTCGAATAGTGACTCAAATATTGTCGAATAGTGACTCAGATATTGTCGAATAGATATTTTATATAGGTAAATATCCCTATTGAAAAAGATTTTTTAAATATTAATTATTTTTAGTCATATTTAAATAGATTTCTTATATGGTCAATTATGCATCGAGATTTAGAGAATATTTCTCAATGTGAGGCTATTTATGGCCCCATATATATATATATAGAGAGAGAGAGAGAGAGAGAGAGAGAATTATTCATCTATTTGCTCATGATTGTTTTTACATGACTATTCGTCTATAATTACTTGATTATTCGTTTGTACAAATAATGTAAAAAATATAAATTTTATTCTAACGAATAATCGTCATACCAACGAATAATTTCATTCCAATGAATAATCTCTCAATATCAACATATAGTCAAAAGTTACTTTTTATCTCATTCGTAGATCTTCATAATTCAACAGCTCACATTTGTTAAAATGATACACAATAAGGGTTGTGTACATATATATATAGACAATAGATCATATGTACACAACCCTTATGATGTATCATGTTAATAAATCTAGATCATTGAATTAAGAAGATCAACAGATGAGATTAAAAGTAATTTCTGATTATTCAGTGGTATTGAGAGATTATTCGTTGGAATGAAATTATTCAGTGATATTATGCAATTATTTGTTAGAATAAAATTTACATTTTTTTACACTCTTGGTACAAATGAATAATTAAATAATTATAGATAAATAATCACGTAAAATCAGATGAATAATTATGAACAAATAGCAAATAAGTTAGTTTTGTGCACTCTCTATATATATAAATTAAAGATGTGTACGATCGACGTACATAATAACCCAACTTGGAAAAATAAACTTAATTAATAGTATGTGGTTAACTATTATAATTAATCATTTCATCAAAAAACTATTATTAATCAAATTGATGACAACAACTAAAGGCAAAGTATATATATAGGAGACAAATTCAAATTAAAATAATAATGTACGTGTACCGGCTGCACGTTGAAGTCATAGTAACTGTGTCAAAAGTCGTAACAATTATTACTTATTAAACTCTTTCAGGATCGATACGGGATTATTAGTGCAAAAAGGATGAACGACATGTACTATAGAGTGAGAAAAACGTGCAAGGACTTAAGTAGGGTTAGGGCTTTTATTTTTACAGTATTGTCTTGTTCAAGAAAACTTTTCTAAATCACCAATATCATTTGATGCAATATTTCATATAGCAATTATTGTGATTAATTGATTAAAAAAATACGGAGTAGTAAAGTTAACAAAAGAAAAAGAATAGCTCATATCTTATTCCTCTTGTAAAATAGACCAATTAGAATAAAGCTACAAAATCAGACTTCAGACCTAAATAAACTATAAATAAAGCTACAAAGAGTTTACATGAGAGGTTGGGGATTTGATCTGTTGTTAAGGTAGGACAAAACATACATTTGTCAATCCCGTTGCCTCTTCGAGCATCTCCAACAGAATCTCCATTGGTTCGGTGCTTCGTTGGTTGTCTGCTGTTGTCTTTATTACTTCAGTCTTTTTAGTTGTGCAATTGATGGTTTCTTTTTCTGCCGAATCTTTTCGGCCTCTCGATTAATCAGACAAAGTTTTATCTAATTTTTCGAATTCTTACTTTTTTTTCAAAAAAATAAAAGATGAAGAATCTCCATTTTGGAGATAGAATTTTAAGACTTTTTTTTCGTTTTAACAGATTTTTTATCTCATTCTCTAAAATGGAGAAAGAGTATAAAATTAAAATAAAGAGTCTTCCTCATATTTGCAACATTTTCAAAAACAAAACGATTTTCCAAATTTTCAAAATGAAAAAATTGTGAAAATTAAAGAAAAATAGTTGAAAAAATATGTGTTTTGTTTCTTGTTTTCGAGAAATTTTTGAGAAGTTATTGGATATATATGGTCTAACAAGCGAGCACACAGTTTTCAAAATTGGTGGATTACTTAAGCTTCCCTTTAATCAAAATTAACGACATCTTTTTGTTTGAAATATAACCTCACTTTTGTCTGGGAAGGTCACGTTATAGACCGAAATGCCCGGTGACAGTGTAATCTGAAATAACAGCGCGGTTTGTTCTGAGTTCAAAACGATATCGTTAATTATAATGTGATAAGGCTTCGTTTGAGTCTTATACGTAAAAGGTCATCATTGATTTTTTATTGTATTTTGACAATTCTCACTAATCTTGTTCACATCCTTCAGAAGTGTTTTTTTTCCTCTGGGGAATCTGGTCAATGACAAACATAATCCTTTTTTTTTTTTTGTTCATAGGTAGGCACTTAGATCATTACAATAGGGGGAGGGAGATTCGAACTCGTGACCTATTGGTCACTACATGTCATCACTACATGTCGCGGTCTTCTGTTCGGTCTCCAGGTTGCTGCAATGAGGGGTTTATCTCGGCTTGAGGTGGAGGGAGACTGCTTGATGCTGATCAACGCCTTGAAGGGGATCTGGCGGTGTCCTTGGGAGATTGAGATGACGATCTCGGATACCCTTCGTCTCTGTCGCACGTTCGAGGTGTTAGCTTCTCTCACACTTTCAGAGAGAGGAACCAGATTGCCGATAAACTGACACATATTGGCTTCTCTTCGTCGTTTCTCACCGAGCAGATGCCTGGTGACATTGTAGATGACTAGATGTCATCTTCTATGACGCTTAATTTTGGGTGGTGGTTCAACCGTGGTTAACCATCCCCAAATCTTTACCTTGTATATAAAAAAATCCTTCAGGAGTGCAGTTTTATCTCTTAATAGATCTATTCAACGTGATATGAGACACTACAACACTGATTTGAGAGGGGAAAATTAGTGTCATGCATGATGCATATAATTAACCTCTACATTTTAATACATCATGTTTATATATAATAAGAACAACCGACAATTCATTGATGCAAAAGGGAGATTATATATGAATAATTACTTTAATTACTACGTCTACACTATATTATATATATATATATATATATATATATATATATATATATATATATATATATATATATATATATATATATATATATACACACACACAAAAGAGCAATAAAGTCTAACTGCAAATTGCTTTTGATGGTGACCTATAAGCTATCACACTATAGATACTATATCCGGGCCATCCGGCTATCCCCCTCTATAAATATACATGATTCAACTTCCCTACAACACCACACCAAAACATCGAGTTTTCTACTTATCCACTTAACTCGAAGTCAATTGATACTTTCAATCCCGATGGCGTTTTTCGCACCCTGTTCTTCATGGACTACTAACCTGATTTTAACTTTGCTTTCTTTCCTACTTCTGGTCAATAGTTGCCATAGCCTCAACCGAAAGCTCCCCAATGTCTCCAAGGTTGTTCAAGACAATTCCGGTTGGTCTCCCGCCGGCGCTACATGGTATGGCAGCGCAAATGGCGGTGGCAGCGACGGTACTCAACACTTTTTCAATTCGAATTTGTGAACTTTGTAAATATATATATATATGCAACCATACTCTCATTCAAGCTATATATTGGTAGTTGAAATTATATGATCGATCGATGTAGGTGGATCATGTGGTTATGCGAATGCAGTCGAGCAACCTCCCTTCTCCAACATGATATCAGCGGTAGGACCTTCCCTTTACCAATCTGGCCAAGGTTGCGGTGTTTGCTATAAGGTAACTTCTTTATTCTTCTTCCTGTTTCGTGACGTGCGAATTTCTATTTCGATCGGATTCATATATAAATAACTACAACAATTTGTTCTTAGGTCGCTAACTGCATAGCTTCTTGTATAAGATTGTATCTCCTAATTTGTAACAATCGATCTGTATATATACTCCGTATTATACAATGACAATCCCAAGTGGGCATTTACCAATTAATCCAATAATGAATATATAAATTACTACCAAAAATAATGAATGTATAAATTAAAGTTTTTTTTCTTTCAAATTTTTTGTCACGGTACGTTTTGGTGTACGTAGGTAAAATGCACAGGGAATGCGGCTTGCTCGGGGAGTTCGGTGATAGTCACGGTGACGGATTCATGCCCGGGATGCACGTCCGAAGCCGCTCACTTTGATCTAAGCGGAACAGCCTTCGGAGCCATGGCTAAATCTGGCCAAGCCGGACAACTCCGCAACGCCGGAATCATCCAAATCCAATACAAAAGGTGCAAAAAAACTATACATGTAATTAATGTAGTGTACGTAATATATTTGAACATATGAATATATAATATGCATGGGTTAAATTTGCATATATGCAGGGTGCAGTGCAACTATCATGGGGTAACCCTAACGTTCCACGTGGACTCGGGATCGAACCCTTACTACTTCGCAGCGATAATAGAATACGCGAATGGGGATGGCGCCTTGGGGAAAGTCGAGTTACAACAAGACGGAGACCAAGGGAATTGGCTTGAGATGCAGCAACTATGGGGCGCCCTCTGGGAACTCAACTCCGGCTCTGAGCTACAAGCGCCCTTCTCCCTTCGGCTCACCGAGGCCAAGTCCGGGAAAACGCTTGTCATTAACAATGTCATACCCGACGGGTGGCAGCCTGGCCAAACCTACCGATCCCTCTCTAACTTTCAAGCTTAATTGCTTGATCGATCTATCTATATATCTATCTATCTATCTGGTGTGGAGGGCGCTTATATTAGTTAAGGTCTTTTATGTGAGAAGTGTATAATAATAAGTATAAAAGCAGGTGGTACTGTCGAAAATTGGGAAAGAAGGTGGCATATGTACGTTCGCCCATCCCATTTTCTTTATTTTGGACGTTATTTCGTTTGAAACAAATGTGTCATGCATCTTATATATAATATATTGGCTACTTATGTTTGATAGTTCATTTTATTTTAACATTAGTAGAAAATTATATTGGGTTGCTTTTTTCTTCAACCTCATCTTGCTCTTCTTGTCAACATCAGAATCAGTAGCTTTTCACTTCAAATTCCCCAATGGAATTTCAAAGTCATCATCTTTAGTTGTAGAAGTGCAGATACAGAAGAAAGAGAAGGAAATGTACAAATCACAACATCATCCCCACTAAACCTCATATAACATTGCTTCCGCACACACTAAACATCAGTCCTAGAACTTTTTTTTGTGTCTCAGTAAAGACTGGTTCAGCAATACAACAAAAAACATCATCAACCTCTTCATCTTCAAAATCCATCTCAGGTTTTCTTGCAAACTCTCCATATATTGGGTACATGGGGGGGGGCTATTATTCAAAAATATGAATGCAGAAAATCAATGAAAGCTATAAATGCTGACAAATAATTCATACATAAAAAAATGCTGAGAATCAATAAAAGATACAAATATAAAGCATACCATTTCACCATCAAATATTAAAACTATTTGATCATAACTAAATTTAACATCACAAACTCAATGTAAAGAGGATGGGTCTTTCTCAACATACTTAAATGTGCATTTAATTTTAGCAGTAATGGAAGGGAATGCTTCCAATATCCAGGCCTGTTAAATACACACAAAACATGCTAATCTTTAAAAAAGTGTTGACATTTATAAATAGTTAGTGACAAACAAAAGGGAATAAAAATATCACCTGAAATGCTAGAGGATATCCAAACAGCTCATATGATCCCCTAGGATTTAAGTCAAGCTCAATAGAAGACACCCTTCTTAACTCCTTTAACAACCTACAATAATATTCCCTCTCCTAGTGATAGCTTTCAAATTTCTCTAGATCACATGCAATAGCCAAAGCATCAAGTCGACAACCTCAAACCTTTTCAACAACAACAACTTCCCAATAATAAGAAGACTTGCCATGACTAACTTTCTTTTGGAGTTCTTAGGTTCAAATTGGAAAATATCCAATATATCAGCATATGAGACCTTGCTCTTGCCAAAACAAATTTCTTATATGAAACAACCTATAAAGGTACAAGATCAAATTCAATAACCAGAAGACCAGTTATGACGCGGAACTCTAATAAAGAAAACCGAGCAATCAACCTATCAACCTTGAACCACATTTCATTTCTTTTGTTTTTTTTTTGTTTTTACTACATGCATGCATTACCATTTGATGAATTAACTGAAAAATGAAATGCATTTTTTCCCATATATGTGTGTGAATTAATTGAAATGCATTTTTCATTTTTACTATTTATGCACGTTTTATAATTGTTAAAAAACTTTTAAAATAATTTTTTTATAATTTCATACTTATTTATTACTATTAAGTATGAATATATAAATATATATATATATATATACTATATATATAAATTTGAGTGAAAGCCCATTAATTGCACCTATTAAATACTTATAAATAAATCTAATATATATTTAATATTAGCTTAAGAAATCAAAAAGCCATTGTAGCTTATTGGTTATAGGTACAATTCCAATTCATCAAGTCAAAGCATCAAATCTCTATAATTACAATATTTTTCAAGTTTATAAGTATATTGTATTTTTATTTGTTTTAAACCTAAATGCATGCATTTCTAAAGCAATTATCATTTTTTTGCTTATATAGATTAATTGCATGTAGAAGTGAGTAAGAAGATAAATATAGAGCCAAGTTAATATATTTATCAAATTTTAAAGATAAATAAAAATAATAAAACTTTTAGAGATAAAAATTATTAGTAATAAAATTACAATGATATATATTAATTAAAAATATATATTAAAAATAAGTCCTCTATAACTACAAGATTTTTCAAGTTTATACTATATTGTTTTTTTATTTGTTTTAAACCTAAACATGTTCATTTTCTAAAGCAATTATCATTTTTTCATATAGTTGAATTGCGTGTAGAAGTGAATAAGAAAATAAATAGAGCCAAGTTAATATATTTGTCGAATTTCAAAGATAAATAAACATATTAAAACTTTTAGAGATAAAAATTATTAGTAATAAAATTACAATGATAATAAATTAATTAAAATATGTGTTTAAAATAAGTCCCGTGCGTAGCACGGGCATGCTCACTAGTATATATATAAATTGATATTTTATATAGTTTTTATCATTCTAAAAGAATATGCATGAATAATAAGTGAAATGTTTTAATTAACAAAAATTGTTTCAGGACATGTTTTAATTAACAAAGGGAGTAAAAGATAAATTTGATAGAGTGTTATTTATTTATATCTAAATTGTTGTTTGATTGAAAGAATTATTTACTTTAAAATTAATTATTTAATAGATGTTATTTTATTTATATGTATATTATTTTTTGGTAGAATGAATTATTTATATATATCTAGATTATTTACTTCAAAAACACTGTAGATATAGATGAATATTACTCCGTAATCACTTATATTAATCACTTAAATTAAAAAAAAAAAAAGAGAGAGAAATAAAGCCTTTAACCGCAAATTGTTTTTGATGGTGATGTACAACGCTATATAACACTATATATAGATCCTCTCAACTCCGGAACATGATGGATCGACTAATCGAGTATATATATCCCGTCACGACACGTAACATACTATCCAGTCTTCATCGATCGATCGATCTCCGGCCTCTATAAATACGTAGGGAAGTTACAATTGCTACACATCGGCCATTTGACTCCAACTGTGAATTCATACATATAATTTCAGTCGTCGATCTCAATGGCCTTCGTCGGACCTCAATCCGCCTCTTCTTCGACGGCTACCAATCTGGTTTTAACTTGGCTTTGTTTTGTGCTTCTGATGAATACTTGCCATAGCCTCAACCACCGCAAACTCTCCAATGTCTCCAACGGTAACTTTTTCGACGGTTGGTCTCCCGCCGCTGCTACATGGTATGGCAGCCCCTATGGCGGTGGCACCGACGGTATGTATTACAATTCGACGAGTTTAACCATAATCTTATTCAAGTATAGGGTAATTATATATTACTAAATGATCGATCGATCAATGTAGGTGGAGCATGTGGTTATGCGAATGCGGTCGAGCAACCTCCGTTCTCCGACATGGTATCAGCGGTAGGACCTTCCCTTTACCAATCCGGCCAAGGTTGCGGTGTTTGCTATATGGTAACTTCTTCTTCGTACGTCCTAGCTAGTTCGACGATCGACTACCTGAATTTCTATTTGGATATATAACTTTGTTCATATGCTAGCTAACTGCATATATATGTTCTTGATTGGTGTACGTTTCGGTGTAGGTAAAATGCACAGGGAATGCGGCGTGCTCGTGGAGTGCGGTGATAGTCACGGTGACGGATTCATGCCCGGGATGCACGTCCGAATCCGCTCACTTTGATCTAAGCGGAACAGCCTTCGGAGCCATGGCTAAACCTGGCCAAGCCGACCAACTCCGTAACGCCGGAATCATCCAAATCCAATACAAGAGGTGCAAAAAACTTGAAAGTACTCTTATATATTACCTACTTGTTTTGATACTTAATTAAGATTTAAATGCATGGCACAGGGTGGAGTGCAACTACCACGGGGTAACCCTAACGTTCCATGTGGACTCGGGATCGAACCCTTACTACTTCGCGGCGACAATAGAATACGTGAATGGGGATGGTGATTTGGGGAGAGTGGAGCTCCAACAAGACGGGGAGTGGTGGACTTGGCATCCGATGCAGCAACTGTGGGGCGCCGTCTGGAAACTCAACTCCGGGTCTGAGCTACGAGCGCCCTTCTCCTTTCGGCTCACTGAGGCCGTCTCCGGTAAAACGCTTGTCATTAAAGATGGGATACCCAAGTGGTGGCAGCCTGGACAAACTTACCGGTCCCTCACTAACTTTTAAAATGCCAATTCAATCTAAATATATATCTATATACCTATTGGCTATTTGGAGGTTAGTCGATCGGAAATTGGGAAAGAAAGGTGGCATATGTACGGTTCACCGCCCGGCCCTCCCGTGCGTTATTTAATAAAAATAAGTGTACGTTGTGTCATTATATATAAATGTTATATGTATATTTCCTACTTATGTAGTTATGTGTGGTACACCCCCCCCCCCCCCCCCCCAAAAAAAAAAAAAACAAAAAAAAAATCCTTCAAAGAAATTCAATTGAAATGACGATCATTTTCTCAACATCTTCGAGGCCCTATCTTTTTCTTTTGGGGGGTGGGGGTGGGCACTGGCGCCCAGGAAGCTCCCCAGGAGCTGAAAAAAATGCAACAAGGAGGAAGAGCTGCACAAAACGTAACCCATCTTCAATGAGGCCCAACATGTTAACTGAGCAATGGATCGAGGATCCACGACTCTCCTTTGCACAAGATCTGTGACAGTTTCAAAGATGAAACTTGCTCTTCTGTCGACACAGAACATAGACAAGCACAGAGGACTTCAAAAATTGATAACTGCCTTGCTTCATTGATTGAATGACCCATGATTACATACTCCATACACCTGAGCAACTGCTCGACTCAACTGACATCCACACACCCACTAACACATCTCCTAGGTAGTGGATTGACTGAAAATAAAACTAACTTAAACTGCTGTCATACAACTTCTGTCATGAACAGTAAAATAAACTAACTTAACTAACTTGAACTCAAACCAACAGATTTGATAGAAAATCAGGTCACATGTTTAACACCTCCCCTTGATTCAAGCTTCCTCATCCCAATCTTCTCCACAAAGAAATGATGTTCTGCTGCACTCAAGGCCTTGGTAAACAGATCTGCATCTTGTTCATTTGTGCCACAGAACTTCACTTCAACTTGTCCCTTCGCCACAAGCTCTCTGATAAAATGATGTTGAACATCAATGTGTTTGGTTCGAGCATAGAAGGCAGGATTCTTTGTCATGGCAATCGCAGATTTGTTGTCACACCACACATTTGTTGCCATCTTCTGAGTGCAACCAAGATCTGTCATTAGTTTCTTCAACCAGAGTGCTTGCCTTGCAGCAGCTCTTGCTGCTACATATTCTGCTTCAGAGGAAGATAGAGTCATTGTCTCTTGCTTCTTCGAGCTCCAAGTGATTGCCCTTGAGCCAAGGCTAAACACTGAGCTTGATGTGCTTCTCCTGTCATCCAGACACCCTCCCCAGTCACTGTCTGTATGCCCCTGCAATATGAAATTCTCAACTCTGTCATAGAACACTCCATGACTCAATGTCCATGCTACATACTTGAGTATCCTCTTGGTTGCTCCCAGTTGCTGTCTAGATGGACTATGCATATATCTTGACAAAACACTCACACTATATGCAATATCAGGTCTGGTATGAGCAAGATAATTTAAACCTCCAACCATACTTCTGTAAATCTTCTCATCTGCAAGACCTGTGCCATCATCTCTATGCAACTTCTAATTTGTGTTCATGGGAGTATGAGCTACATCACACCCCTCCATGTGAAACTTTTTGAGCAGGTCCTTGGCATACTTTTCCTGCCAAACAAACACTCCATCTTCTCTCTGATGCACTTTCAAACCAAGGAAGTACCTCAACTGATTGAGATCTGTCATCTCAAATTCCTCCATCATTGATCTCTTAAACTCATCTAGCATTCTCTGTGATGAGCTAAAGTAGATGATGTCATCTACATTCAAGCATACCACAATGAACTCCTTCTTTCCTCTGCCTTTGACATACAATGTGGGCTCATTTTCACTTCTTTCAAAGCCCTTTCCTAGGACGAAAGAGTCTATCCTGCTATACCATGCTCCTGGAGCCTGTTTCAGCCCATAAAGAGCTTTCCTCAACTTATACACCTTGTGCTCTTCTCCTTTCTGCACAAAACCCTGAGGTTGTTCAACATACACCTCTTCTTCCAACTCGCCATTCAAAAATGCAGACTTGACATCAAGTTGATATACTTTCAAAGTCCACTGTGCAGCAAGAGCCAAGACCACTCTCACTGTTTAAAGCCTTACAACTGGTGAGAAGGTCTCTTCAAAGTCAATTACTTCCTGATGAGCATAACCCTTGGCCACTAGCCTTGCCTTATGCTTCTGTACACTCCAACCCATTAGTGTTGAACTTGGTTCTGAATACCCATTTCAACCCTATCACATTCTTATCCTTAGAAAGCTCATTCAAACTCCACGTGTTGAGTGGCTAAGAAGCTGAGTGGCTAAGAATCCTACTGGCAGACATACCAATGTGGGGGCATCCAGCTCTTGTGATTTCTCTACATTGTGACTCACAGGCTGCCATTGGAGTAGCAAACAGCAGAGCGTATAACGGCAAGAAGAGACATATACGCATTCGACATGAGGCTGTAAGGCAGTTGATAAGAAATGGGGTACTCTCTATAGAGTATGTGTGGTCAGAGAGGAACTTCACGGATCCATTGACCAAAGGACTTTGCAGAAGGCTAGTCCTTGACACGTCGAGGGGAATGGGGCTAAAGCCCGTGAGATGAGGAATCTGTGGCAGAAACCATTAATTTGGTCGAACGCAAGCCATGGAAAGACTCATATGAAATACACATCTCTCATTCCTATGGAAAGTGTATAGTGAGGCTGAGCTAACGCTCTTAATGATTCTATAGCCCATGCATTGGGTGGTCCTTTGAGACGGACTTGATAGATCACCGAACGACAAAGAGAGGTTAAGCGTTAGAGTTCTTAATGACTTCATAACCCATTGTGAGGGTATTCTGTATTGAGATAGATATGTTAAGTCACCTACGTGAGAGTCATGGATTGTCAATCCTCTAAGGTGAGACTTAGGGCAGTCTTCATTAGAACACTTATGATCACCTAAGGTGTGCCAAAACTTGGATGTCTTATGAGATAAGACTTAGCGGAACGTTACAGGACCCCGTGGAAGGTGTGTGTTGCTGGTTTACCCCTAAGTGGAGGAAAACAAGGCCTCTGGCTATTCGCTCTGTCGAAGGGATCGCTAGTTTCAGTATGTGCTAATTCAAGTCGCAAGACATCAGCATTTAAGCACTAACCTCAACACGCTCAAAACTTGTTTTCAAAACCTTAGTTTTTAAAATCTTCTCTCTGCATTTGTGGGGGATTGTTGGAGTTAATGCATAAAGAAGGTGGTTTTAAGGTGCCCTTTGAACTTCCCACATCCCACATGGAAAGTTCAAGGGTATCCTAAATGGGTTTTAAGGAGACTTTTTCACTACCTACATTGAGAGGTAGAGGAGGAGATGGGGGCACCCACACGCGCGCCCGCCGCCGCCGTCGTCCGTCCCGGCCCATGCTTGTGCTCCGAGATTGGAGTAGGAGTTAAATTTTTGCGGAAAATCTTAACTTGAGGCCGAAGATATTACGGATAGAATTGTTAGTGTTTATTTGCAAATATCTAATTTTTCACTAGATTTATTTTCGAGAAATTATCCTTTCAACGGTTTTGGATAAGCCACAATCTACTGAAGATAGACTCAAATCTTCCCTTTTCTTACGGCTTAAGGAAGATTTCGTAGCATATATAAGAAGGTCGAGGGCTTCGCTTTTCAACACACAGCGATCAATCGCCTCTTCTACCTCTCTTGTTTTCTCCTACCCTTTTTCCGTTTTGAGCACCTATTCCAGTACCATCTTCTCTCCCTCAAGTGCACCTGTGAGAGAAGCCGGTGAAATCCTTGGGGGACGTTGCCTCGCATATGATCTGCACCTCTATCGGGGGCAAATATGTTTCTCATTCAGTGGCTCCCATACCACGCTTCACCGCAGCCCTAGCACCTTCACAGAAACACAGTTCGGCCTACATGTCTAATGCTCTTTAGTAAGTTGTTGTTTTTGCAGGTTCCAACAGGGTCATTGTCCGACAGGAAAAACACAATAGTGCTCAATAAATCTGGGACTACTATTGAGATTATCAAATGGACAATTACAATATCGGCTCTCTACCAGCTTGGAACCGATGTCGTGCACTTTACAATATCGATGAGTTCAAATATTTATATCAAAACGACAAAACCAGATATCTATGGGTCAGATTGGATCAAATTCTCAAATCGGGTCACATTTGAACGGAAGGTTTGTTAAATAATGGTGGGTCATACGACGTGGGGGCCACGTATGCCCAAGCGCAACATGCGCTAACCAGCCAAGCACACAAGCCGAGTAGGATTCCATCCTAAAAGCAATTGGTGCTATGAGGAGTAGCCCACCCACTTATATACAAAACTTGGATACATGTGGGATACTATCATTTCAATATTCAACAAGGTTGGATTAGATTCTCCAATCGGATCACATTTTGCGAAGGGAGAAGGGAAATCTACAAGTACAAATTCCCATAACTGCTATCGAAACAAGACTTCATTTCGAAAGGTCTACGACAAATGCCAACACAAAATTCCTACTTATCCGGTGGGAATCTACATGTAGCTAGCGAATGGCAGAACGATCCGCAACATAACTGAAATTGGGCCCATAGGTGAATGAGCTCTATTGGAATCCTGAAATCTCGATGGATTGGGCCCATTCGTTTGTTTTTTTCTTTTATATAAAAAAACAACAAATTAGGATGATGTTCGAACAAAATATTTAGGCCCTCGACCAAAAAAAAAAGAGTTAATATTTCAAATGTCTTATGTGATGATCGGAGAAAGTGTTTGTTGTAAATAGAGAGTATTTATAGTATATAACAAATGTAGAAATTTGTAAAATAGAGAAACGGTTAGAGTTAGACCATAAAAATTTTAAAAATTTTGAGATTTATTTCTCAATTTTAGATATTTTACAAAAACACACATAGTCAAAATAAAATTACACGAAAGTTTTTGCGCTACTTCAATTAAAATTAATGGAAATTATTAGCAAATATTAAGAAACCAGCAGAAACGTACTTAATGCATAAATACAAATACGATAAATTAAATCTGAGCCATTTGAAGAACCTTCTTCCAAGCCGGGGCGGGAGGAGATATATATTCTCCCACCAAGTACTGAAGTCCGTTGGGAATCGGGATCGGGGGTCGTGTGCACACGTGCGCCCTTTCGCTAATAGCCTAGTAGATAAGTCGAGCGGGGTTCCATCCTAAAACCAATTGGCATTAGGTGGTGTAACCCACTAGGTTATATTCTAAGGCTTGTTTGTTCATATTATCAATGTGGAACTCTTTTTAGTCTCTTCACATTGTTCATTCTCTCAACATCTCACTCACGTTCGGCCTGCCGGCGACCATGTAGCCGAGGCCGGCGTCCTGGGTGAGGTACCTTAACCCCGGCAGGTGCGTGAGGTCGGCGAGGGTGAAGAAGTTTCCGGCCAGGTACTTGGAGTTGGCCAGCCGCTGCTCGTACACCTCCAACACTTTTTCGAGCTTGAGCTTGCAGGACTCCACGAGGGCCGGGTCGGAGGGGCAGCCGATGCGCGGGAACACGACGAGGTGGAGGACAATGCTGTAGATGGGTTCGTTGAAGTTGTGGGCTTCCACCTCGAGCCACTGGTCCACCATGGCTCGCTCCTCCGGGCTCCTTCCTAGCAGCTTCAGGTTCTTGTCTGCGTGCTTGCTTGCAAGGTACCTTATGATTGCCCTCGACTCTGTCGATTTCGTATATAGTTTTTAGTGCTATTAATTATAGCGTAAGTCCCGTCTCATGCATGCCCGAGAACATTCTAATATGATATTCTAAAAATAAATCAATTGTCTATATAATAAATATAAATTATAATATAGAAATTATTAAAATAATAATCAATAGATCTATCTAATGATATAAAACAAAGGTTTATGTGTACTATTTATTATATGATTAATATATAATCTAAACTTTTATAACTTTTTGTTAAATTGTTGCATTATTTTAAAAAAAATTAATGAATTGAACCATAACATTTTTTTACTAACAAATATCCTTAATCTTTTAGAGGTTTTCATTTTTTTTCTAAGTTTTTTTTTGTTATGAAATTATTATTTTTATTTGAAAAATATATTGAATATTGAATAGAATTTTAGCTCATTTGAGTTTTGAATCAAAGTGGGTATAGTTTGTTGAATTTTTTTTCAAAATATTCACTAATTATTTACTATAATATTCACACAATCAAAATATTTACGGAAATATTCATTTTTGCAGGGTTTACAGAAAAACGCGGGTTCAAACCGCGTTTCATTCATACGGTATAAATTTTGAAAATAAAGAAAAAGTGGAAAAAAATTAACGAATAAAACGCGGGTTCAAACCGCGTTTTATTCTTTTATTTTTTAAATGGTAAATTTATATATAAAAAAAAGGAGAAGGGTAAACCGCGGGTTCAACCCACGTTTCTCCTTCCCTAGACCGATTGTATCTCCTCCTCCAACTGCTGCACAGGATCCTCCTCCAAGCTCCAGCCATTGCTCCGCCCGTCTCCATGCCTCCCCTCGTCGCCTTCAACCTTCGGCCATCCGGGAGAAAAAACCGGCGATTTGTGATCGGTATCGATGCCTCGGTGAACTCAGGCGCCTGAAATTGAACGGAGACACGAGGCTGCCAACGGAGCCGGCATCCACCACCGACCCCGGCTCGACGGTCCTACGCCCCTGTCCTCCCCCCCCCCCCCCCCCCCCCTTCTCCTTCCTCTCTTGCTGCCTCCCTCCTTTTTCCCGACCTCGGATCTAGCGGAGGCCGCCAACGGAGACGGGGGCCCGACCTCAGACGCGTGAAATTGAGCGGAGACGGAGGCCATCAATGGAGCCGACCTCCACCACCGAACCCGGCGTCGATGGCGCCACCCCCTGTCCTCCTCCCCCTTCTCCTTCCTCCCCGCTGCCTCCCTCCCTTTGGCTTAGATCTAGCGCCCCTGCCATGGAAATTCTGGGGAAGGAGAAACGCGGGTTGAGCCCGCGGTTTACCCTTCTCCTTTTTTTTCTTTTTTTTTATATATATAAATTTAACATTTAAAAAATAAAAGAATAAAACGCGGGTTGAACCCGCGTTTTATTCGTTAATTTTTTTTCCACATTTTCTTTATTTTCAAATTTTATACCATATGAATGAAACGCGGTTTGAACCCGCGTTTCTCTGTAAACCCTGCAAAAAATGAATATTTCCGTAAATATTTTGATTGTGTGAATATTATACTCCCTCCGTTCGGAAAAACTTGTCATTTTAGGGTGTTATTTTTGTTCAAGAAAACTTGTCATTGTAGGTATTTCGTCCTTCACTTTACAAAAATGTCCTTGATATGATTGATGGTTTGTTAGTTGTAGTTTTCGATAAAGTAAAAAATGAGGATAATAATTGAGGGTAAATTAGTACATTTGTTAATTGCCTTAAAACTTGTGAAAGAAGCTAAAATGACAAGTTTTGTCGAACGGATGGAGTAGTAAATAATTATTTTTTAGTGAATATTTTGAAAAAAAAATCTAGTTTGTTTGAGTTTTTCGGTCGAAACATATTCGATCCGTTTGGATAATTAGGTGGATTTTGACTCAGTTGAATACTTAAATATGTAATTTAATTAAAATAAATAATTTTGACTCATTTGAATACTTGAATATGTAATTTTGACTCGGTTGAATTCACTCATTGGCTCATCGGTTGTCGACCGGTTTTCAAAAAAGTCATAATTGAATTCGGTATTCGGCAACATCGTCCTTTTTCAAACATTTAAATCAATTGATCGGCACTAATATTAAATCAAATTAATTGTACATTTATGATTTAACCTTATTTTAACTAGCAAGTTGCAAATGGGCTTATTTATGGTTTGACTATATCTTTGGCCCATTTCATTTTCAATGCCCATTTCATTTTAATTAAGCTTTTGGCCCATTAGTTATTATTATTATTATTATTATTAGTTTTTAACAAATTTAGATATAAATAATTAATTCTATCAAAACATAATAATAAAGATATAGATATATACAAAATAACAACTATAAAATTATTGATTTGGATATAAATAATTCTTTCCACCAAAAAATAATCATGTATCATAATTCATACAAATTATGGAATATGGACAGATAGAATAACCATAATTATGAAATCTAATAGAATTATTATACTTATATCTATAAAAACAAATCCATTTGTAAAAACCGAAAACTAATAGAATTAATAGAATTATTAACCCTAATAGTCTAATAGAATTTTTTAGGTGGAAAAAACCCTTAAAAAGTTAGTTATGAAAATAATTGGTGCTTTACATGTTAAAAGTATAATGATAAACGTGTGTTAAAATAACACACATTTAACATTCAAGCATTAAAATGCCGATGTTAAACAACCATTTCAAGTCGGGCTGGGTCGGGTCGGGCTGAGAGTCGAGTCGGGTTGAGAGTCGGGTCAGGTTCAGAGTCGGGTCGGGTTTGGACCGGGTCGAGTTTATTTGTGTTTGGGTCTGTTTTGAGTCGGGTCAGGTTCGAGTCGGGTTTGGTCTCGGGTTCAAGTTACGGATGACTCCAGATTTTCGGGTTTCGGTCGGGTTTGGGTTTCTCGGGTCGGGTCAGATTTTACCAGCTCTAGCCGGAGCGGTGAAGAGTGGGCCATCAGAGAGACGTCGATTGGGGTGAGATTCAGGGTGGCGGGGTGGGATGCACCGAGTGGGAGAGACGGTGACAACGGAAGCTTGCAGTAACCGAGGATGCTGGTGGAAGAAGATTTGAGGAAGAAATCGCCAGAGAACGTGGAGGCACCGGTGGCCAGGAGACTCGACGCTTCGACGTCACTAGGGACCACCACGACGATGTCTTGAAGGACGAGGGCGACGGTGGGGGAAGTTGCTTAGATCGACGGAGGAAGAACCAGAGGCGGCAGCGGCTGGGTAGGGTTTGTGATAGGGTTGGTTTTGTGGGATAGGTTTTTTGATAAAGAGCGAATTCGGCTTTTTTAGATTGTGTCTTGTGTTGAGTGTTGAGAAATTACAATAGTATATTTTTTTTATGAGAGAAAATTCTTACCATAAAGGCGGAAATCTCCGTCTTCGATCACCGGGACTTGTCCAAATGGCTGCATGTGCATACGTACGTATATACTCAATTTAAATTAAAACCAACAAGAATGAAATTGAATGCATTTAAAATTTAGTTAGTTTATTAAATTGATAATTAAACTAATTAATTAAAACGATATATCGATGATCAGTTATATATTAATGCTAATATTCAGATATGTTCAGACCTGAAGGGAAAGGAAGGCGGGGGACTTGTGGACGCCGGAGTCGAGATCGATCGACGTGGATGAGCTCGAAGTCGAGTTTAAGCTCGATGAGACAGGCTATCACTCTTTGTGGGCAAGCCGCTTTGGCTGCTCCATACACCTTAATTACTGCCATCTTCGAATGATGGAATTAAGGGAAGGTTGGAAAGGATATATATATGATGAGTTGAGACTTGAGAGAGATGGTGAAGAGGCAGTTTTATCTTAAAAGGAAATCTATAAGGCTAGTTTGTTGCCACGTTGATATATGATGTCTAATTAGATAGGGTTACTTGCTATATCTCCTAGGGCACATCTCTCTCACAGGCTTAACCTACGTACTTGCCGTCCAACTTCACATTGATGTCTCGAGTAATATCATTTTGCAGAAATTACCCTTATACAATATGCAAACCTTGTCAAAAACAAAAACACACACACATTATATACTAATCCATTTTTAAAATGGGGGTGAATAAGGGCGAAGTGAGTTTAAGAGAATCTATATAAGCAAAAGAAACTTCAATTCAGGTCTATGAATTGAAGTTTTTTCTGCTGTAATTTGCCTATGTGTCATTTTCTGGTGCAATTTGATGAGGATTTTTTGACACGTCAATTATTAATGATGATCAAAAATATTTAAGTCACGTTAGACAATAACCTAGCTCATCTATTTTATTCACGTGTCATTCTATATGTTCATCTCATATCTTAAGTGATTACAAAATCTATCATTTTACCATGAGTTATTTTATAAATATTGTACCTTAAATTACAAAATCTATCATCTCATATAATTTAGGGTGCGTTTGGCTAAATCAAGAGCTTTTCGAAGCTTTTGGTTTTGATATTATATAGTTTTAAATGAAATAAATATAAGATTTTAGTTTAATTAGATTTTGAAATATAAGTTTTTCAACTGCTACTCACCCAAGTTTTTCGAAGCTTTTGATTTTTTATTCACAAGTTTTCAACAGCTATCTTAACAACTAGGTTTACCAAACACGATACTAGCTTAATTATTATTTATTAACCTATATTTAACATAAATAATTGAACGACTTCAACTACTCCAACAGCTACCATTTTGCCAAACGCACTGTTATTAACAAAAACGCGAAAAAGGCCAAAAGTGCAAGTAACGTACTAGTTATAAAAATAAATCCAACCGACTTTCAAAAGCGGTCCAAATCCAACATAGAATTCGTCCCAAAACCCTAAAATCAGGTCGTTTAGGCATTCACCGGAGGATTCAGCCAAGCAATCATTCGATCCACTTTGGTGCGTCCTATTAAAATCCCCCAATTCAAAAATACCTAATCAGCGAGTGAAGGAGATTTAGATAGAGAGCCTTTCGTTCCTGAACCAGCTGGGCTCTTTCGCCGGTGCCAAGAATTAGTACTTCCCCTTTCCGGGTCGGTGGCTTTCCCCATTTCGATCCCACCGCCGCCTAAAGGGTTGGTGGCTGCGGCGGCTGCCTTCGCCCTTCTCTCCACCTTCTTGAACCGAATCCCACACGCATTGCAAAGAGTCTGTCACACATATATACGAAATTGATTAATGAATACTGGCAGCTACAACGACAGATATCAATATATGCGTTCTACAATTACTTGTCCTGATATTTACTCAGTACGTGCTTATTTAATGTTCTTTGAGCTGTTTACAGTTTTAGTTTTAGTCCTCAACTCATTATATTCTTCTTGTTAACTTGTTCTTCTAATTTATTTTGCTGCATTTGAAATGTTAATTGTTATATATACTCCCTCATTTTCCAAACATCTGACTTTTTACTATTTATACACGTATTTTAAGGTGATAAAAACTCAAACTTATTAATATTAAGAATAGTATTATTAAAAAAAATTAATTAAATTTTTAATATTTTATATAATTTTTATCCTCCTAAAAATACGTGTTTAACTTTAAAAAAAGTAATTTATTTCGAAACGGAGGGAGTAATAAGTAAGTAGAGGACCGGTCCTACGATTGTAGGGGTCGTGTTCTGTAATAAAAATTAGGCCCTGCTAATAACAACAAATATAACAAAAATATATAAAAGTTAGCAAATATATTATAATAATCTTAATTAATTCTTACATATGACATATTAAAGACTTAGTTAAAACAACAAATAATTTACTTGAGATCATGTCATCCTTGTAACATTTTTTGAAGCAAAGTCTTCTATAAACTCTTCATAATCAACAAATAATTAATTGATTAATTGGAGATTTTTTTTAATTACCGTCTTTTAATAAAGGGTTAGATTTAAAAAAAATTAAAGAAAAAAACTAAATATATATATATATACATACCAGGCCAACCCAATATTATGGGGGCCCAAAAACTTAGGGATCGGACCCTGTGCGATCAGCCCACCCGCGCCACCCTAGGGTCGAGCCTGAGTAAGTACGTACATATTGCTAGAACAAATTTAATTACAAATTTAATTAATTGGACCAATTATTCTCATGCCACTTAACTAGGCCACGCATATATTGGTTGCTCATGTTTAGCTAATTAAGTGAACATTGAATTATGAATTCGCCAGTGTATTCCGCAGGGAGGGGTGGTCAGAATGTATGCACTCTTATCTCGACTAGTTGGGTGGGTGTTTTTGATAGACCCAGGAACTACCACAGACGACAAGGAAAGCAGAGGCAAGCACCGTGAATTGCACAGGGAAAACATAGCAGAAACAACGCAAAGGAAAGTAATTGAAGAACGCAGAACTAAATTAAAATCCTAGACAAAGGCAAAGACAAAACAAGAATAGAGGCACCAAACATATAAAAAAGCTAAATGTCATCGATCCGTCCATATACATCTCCTCCAATGGTCATGACCCATGGAATTTGAATTCAATCAACCTTAAAAATATATATGAGTATACTCTGTGTGTTTAGTTAAGTGAATGAAACATATCCACCCTTTTAAAAAAAAAAATATTCAAATTCAAGTTGAGCTAGAACTAATATATCATTTCATATTGTAATTTGCTGATGGGGTGCTTGGACCAGAGAGAAGAAAAAGAGAAGCTAGGGATAAATGAAGTACCTTGGGACCCTTGGGACCCTTGCGCCAGAGAGGAGTAGTGGTGGTGTCGCAAATGGCGCAGCAGCGGACAATAGGAGGATTGCCACCGGAGCTAGCATTGGCGGTATGATTGTTACTAATAGTATGGTGACCGGAGGTACCATAATAAGTGGAGGAGGAGTTGGAGTATTCGAACTGCAAGTTCGAGAAGAAGTTAGAGATTCTGCTGGAGGAGCTTCCACCGGAGTGGCGGTGGTGCTTATAAGCATTACTGGTGTTACAGGGTAAGGAGGGAGGAGAACTCCGGCGAGTGGAAGGGGTTCCGAGGGAGAGAGTGCAGTCAACTAAAGGAGGCGAAGAAGAGTAGGGGGGGTAGGGTTTAAATTCATCGCCATCAGAAGGGTACTGAGAGGAAGCCATGGCGAGAGGCGGCCCGAGTGTAGAGAAGAAGGATGAGGATTAAGGTAGTGAAGGAGGAACAAACCAGATGTAGTGTGTACGTCCTACGTACCATATATGTTTCCGTGGCTGCTGCTGTACCTCTCCTGTTTGGGTACGGTAATGCCATGGGGAGATATCTCTCTATAGATATAGCTATGTTTGAGTAACCCTAGCTTATTGTATAGGACAGGTTAATTTAATTTGCTTGGTTATTGAAGTGGATGAATTGAAAATAGTGATTAAGATCACGATGTTTTAATTTTGTGATCGATTGAGTAGTTTAATACTGTATGGAGTATAAAGTTATTGAGAGTTTTTATTTTAATTGTTTTAATTTACGGTAAGTTAAATACTCCTTCCGTTCGGCAAAACATGTCGTTTACTGTTCACGCACGCTTTTTTAAAATGATAAAAAACTATATAAAATATTTATTTTTTTATAAAAAAATTTTAACAAGTTTGTACTTATTAATAATAACTACGAAATTGTTAAAAAAATTTATTAAAAAACTAGATATTTTATATAGTTTTTATCCCCTAAAAAGCGTGCGTAAATAGTAAAGTGACATGTTTTGCCGAACGAAGAGAGTATATAAGATTTAATTTAGTTAGCTTTTGAAATTGGATTTTCAACAGCTATCCACCCTAAACTTTTCACAAGTCTATTTATTTTCTCCGGTCTCATCAACTATAGTTTTGTATCAGCTGTTGAATTACCAAACACTTTACTAGTTTATAAACACTCTAATTTAACACATTTAATCCATCAATTTCAACTACCCATCAACTACGTGTTAGCAAACAGATCCTTATTCATATTCACTAACTATATAAATTAATAAAGTTTAATTTATAATATAGCCAACGGTAATGAGAGCAAGATTGTAAGTTGGAGAAATGAAGTAGGGAGTAATAGGGGATAAAGAGGTTGTAAACCGAAGGAAGAAATTCACCAAGCACTTAATTACTCAATCTCCTAGTGGTCAGTCACCAAATATGCCTAGGCGGTGAAGGTCTAGGCACCGTCCATAACGTTTTCTTGGAACAATGTGTAGAACGATGTAGACTCGATAAGAGATAAAATATGACAAACACCAATTCGACCAAATTAAATATTAGGCCAGTAGTTTTTTTTTTCAAAATAATAATAGTAGTAATTGTTTGGAGATACCCCTCCCTTAACATTTTACAATAGCGAGCGTTTTAGTTATATATATACGTTAGTTCCGGTGTACATAGCCCTTATCGTGTATCATGTACTCAAAAATTATTCGTCTATTTGTTCATGATTATTTATCTGTTTTCACATAATTATTCATCTGTAAAAAGTTCATAGGACGAAAAGAGATTTTTTCGAAGTATAAAAAATATAAATTTTATTCTAAGAAATAATCGCCCAATACCACCAAATAATTTCATTCCACCGAATAATCTCCCAATATCAACGAATAATCAGAAGTTACTTTTAATCTCATCCGTTAATCTTCTTAATTCAATGGCCTAGATTTATATATATATATATTTGCCCCTTTTCTAGTTATAGTAGATTGGTAATGGTAATAATTGAAGGTAAAATAGTAGGTTTTATTTTAAAAAAAATAGATTTTTTTAGAAAGACAATATATCCTATAATTAAAATAGAGGAGTACTTCCTAGGGTTTCTATAATTTAGGGTAAATAAGAGCAGCAAAAGTTTATATGAGTTGCCACTATCAGCATTTAATGGATTGGTACAGGAAATCTTGAACACAAGGTAACAAACAAATACGAATTAAGGACCCTGGGAAGTAATTACAGATGTCTGCATCCTCTTCGTCTTTCTTGTCTTTTTTTTTTCTTCTTTCTTCAATTTGTCATCGATGAGTACATTCGTTCGGATTTTTTTTTTATTTCACCAAATTAAAGGAGCAGATCGATCTATGGGGGATGGGATGAGTTGCTGGGTTTCGGCCGGGGAGCTAGCTACGGATTGAGGCTTTTTTTTTCAAAGAGATTTTTTTTCTCAAGTGTGTTAGCTAGTTTTGCAAAATCTCCTGATTGCAATATATGATTTTATGTTGCTTTCTAAATTGAAATATAATTGTAGAGCTGGCAAAACCCGACCCAAACCCGAAAAGTTCCGAAACCCGAACCTGACCCAACCGAATCACCAAATTATTAGACATTATTTGAAACTCGAATGACCCGAAACCCGACTAACCGAACCCGAACCCGAGCCGACCCGTCCGATTGCCACCTCTATATAATTGAAATCACATAGCCATATTGTCAATCACTAAGCCATATTGTCGTTCGCCCTACGTCTGTCGCCTAATTAAAAGACACAGAGATTTACATGGTTCGTCTACGGGCAGAGATTTACGTTGTTCGGGTTACAAGGGGTCGGCGTTTCATGAGTATATATAGAAACTCATGAAATCCTAAACAGACAATGAGCTAGAAGCCCAAAACGATAGGCCCAAAACAGCGAGACCACCGTCGGGGGCTCTGCCCCCGGACCCTTAGTGCATCGCCGGTCAACAATGATTCAAGGCATATTAACAGCTAGTTGCAAAGTTGATGATGTCTAATTAGCTAGGGCGGGGCAACTTGCTATATCTAGGGCACATCTCTCTCACAGGCAACTTGAATTGCCGTCGTCCTTCACATTGATGTCTCCAGTAATTAATATCATTTTGCACAAATAACGTACCCTTCTCTATAAAAATATGCAAAACTTGTCAAAAACAAAAAAACATATTATAAATTAAACTTATTAGTTTGAGAGACTAGCTATATATAAATACATTTTATGGTGTAATTTTTGAACAAATCTGGAACACTAAAGCAAAATTAATTATTCGTATAAAACAACATGATTGTTCATACATAATCATACGATTAAGTACGAATAATCATATTACAATAGACGAATATATAATTTTCATATGAAAAAACTATTCACGCATATGAATAATAAATTTATTCACACCAGATGTTCTCTCAATTAAACTATCCCATACAATAAGAAGTGATCTTAACCACTATTTTCAATTCATCCACTTCAATTACCGAGCAAATTAAATTAACCTGTCCTATATACAATAAGCTAGGGTTACCCAAACATAGCTATAGCTATAGAGATCCTAGTGCCCGAGCGCCCGACCGAGCGACCAGATCGACCGAGCCTTATCGTACCCAAACAGGAGGTACAGCAGCAGCCATGGAAACATATATGGTACGTAGGACACACTACATCTGGTTCATTTGTTCCTCCTTCACTACCAATCCTCATCCTTCTTCTCTACACTCGGGCCGCCTCTCGCCATGGCTTCCTCGATCTCAGTACCCTTCCGATGGCGATGAATTTAAACCCTACCCCCCCTACCTTCTTCGCCTCCTTTAGTTGACTGCACTCTCTCCCTCGGAACCCCTTCCACTCGCCGGAGTTCTCCTCCCTCCTTACCCGGTAACACCTGTAATGCTTATAAGCACCACCGCCACTCCGGTGGAAGCTCCTCCAGCAGCAACCCTAACTTCTTCTCGAACTTGCAGTCCGAATACTCCAACTCCTCCTCCACTTATTATGGTACCTCCGGTCACCATACTATTAGTAACAATCATACCGCCAATGCTAGCTCCGGTGGCAATCCTCCTGTTGTCCGCTGCTGCGCCATTTGCGACACCACCGCCACTCCTCTCTGGCGCAAAGGGCCCCAAGGGTCCTAAGGTACTTGATTATCCCTAGCTTCTCTTTTTCTTCGATCTCTCCGGTCCCAACCCCCCATCAGCAAATTACGTACAATATGAAATGATTAGTTTGACCTCAACTTGAATTAATTTGAATATTAAAAAAAAGGTGGATATATATGATTCATTCACTTAAATAAACACAGAGTATACTCATATTTTGAAGGCTGATTGAATTCAAATTCCACGTATGCTCCCCCTTTCATCTGACAAATTATCTATACTTATTCTACTTGTCGATAGCTTCGTTTTGATATATTATAAGCCTCAATTCCATACCCGAGTAAAAAGTTATAAACTTTTGAAAATTAAAATGACATTGTTTTATTCGTTTAAAGAGAAAATTATACAAACATTAATTAATGACACAATTTTGAACTAAAATGTTGTTGTTTTGAACTAAAATATTGTCGTTTTGAACAAAAATGTCATTGTTTTGAACAAAAATGTCATTATATTTTGAACTAACACATTGTCGTTTAAACTTCTTATCATAATTTTGATATGCTAAATTAAAGAAAAAATCTATTAATATTGAAGAGGGATTGAACAATATATTTATACAAAATTACGCCCTCTCTTTGATAAGTTTGGCTCCGTTACTGATCGGACCATTGGAGGCCGGAGATATATTTGGAAGGATATCGATGATATTTAGCTTTGTTATATGTTTGGTGCCTCTATTCTTGTTTTGTCTTTGCCTTTGTCTAGGATTTTTATTTAGTTCTGTGTTCTTCAATTACTTTACCGGGCAAAAAAAATGTGTCTTGATCCAAAATTTACTGGGCATATCTATTGGCCAGTATTCATTAATCAATTTCGTATGTGTAACAGACTCTTTGCAATGCATGTGGGATTCGGTTCAAGAAGGTGGAGAGAAGGGCGAAGGCAGCCGCCGCCACCACCAACTCTTTAGGCGGTGGCGGGATCGAAATGGGAAAGCCACCAACCCGGAAAGGGGCAGTACTACTTCTTGACGCCGGCGAAAGAGCCCAGCTGGTTCAGGAACTAAAGGCTCTCTATCTAAGTCTCCTTCACTCGCTAATTAGGTATTTTTGAATTGGGGGATTTTAATAGGACGCACCAAAGTGGATCGGATGATTGCTTGGCTAAATCCGGTGAATGCCCAACTATGTTACCCGGACACGGATACAGATACGGGGATATGACATGACACTGACGTGGGGATACACCAATTTCCGAAAATATAGGATACGGGGATACGGGGATACGTTTCTAAATAATACATTGTTTTAAAGGTCTATGTATAAGTAGTGTATATATCACTACCATATACATATACATGGCTACATATGTGAAATAAACTCATTAGATTACCAAAGTACAGAAATAAACAAACAAGCAGAAATATAACAAGAAGTCTGAAACTAAGAAACAAACCAACAACATCAATGTTCTCATAAGAACTCTTCCTCAAACTCAATAAAACATCACTCTTCTAAGAACTCTTCCTCCAACTCTGGCTCATCAAGGCTAAGCGTAGCAATACCAAGAACCCCGGTATCTTCTATTGCTCCATACTCATCTCCGCCAACATCCCACATTTTAGTATGTTCTTCTTTGTATACCTCAGAGTTTCTTGATAAAATTCGGAGGTTGTTGTGGACAAAGACAAGTTCTTCTGCACGCATTGGAGTTAACCTATTCCTCTTCATAGAGTGAATAAACGAATAGGTACTCCAGTTTCTCTCAGAACATGAAGACGAAGCTGGCTGACCAAGTAGCTTGAATGCTAGTCCTTGAAGTAAGGGTATTGATGCTCCAAAGTTAACCCACCACACTTTAGGATCATCTACATCCAACAAAGAGATAGTCACCGAATCTGCAAGTGGTCCAGTCTTTAGTGAAAACATGGTGTATTTAGCAACTACTTTTCTATATTCCGCAACATCCGGGAAAAGTCTTCGAAAACATTTAGTTCTTTCAGCAGAAACTTCAGAATCCTTGTGTGGTAGCACTCTAGTTGGATCCTCTGAAAGCCATGATGCACTATAGAATCTTTGAAAAAAGAAAGAAAGAAACGAAAGTGAATTAGAATGAGCTTTCAATCCCTTTCATACCCTTTGCACAAAATTTAAGAGTTATGCTATTTACTTAGATTAGTTAGTAGCATCTTACCTTGGGTTCAAAGAATGAGCTACGCAATGAAGAGGTGTGTTGCTTTTTGCCCAATGACTCATAAGAATCTTATGCACAACGTCGTAAAACTCAGAATCATGAAATTCAGTTTTGCCTTCATGAGTGTAAATCACCTTCCTCACTTTCTCAATCATGGAATCCCACATCTCATAAACAAGATGAAGACAAGGTTTGTCGGTGTCACAAGCTCTGATCATGGAATAAATAGGTGTTGTAAATTCGACAATGTAACTCAACTTGTCCCACCACTCTTCCTTCAATATATTGTCTCTCACAAATCTTGCTTTGTCGGTTTCTTCATCTCTGAATGAAGTCCACTGATCACTCATCCCCATAGCTTCCAAAGCACGCTTGATGAGTTTAAATCTCTTCAACATAACAACCATGGAAGCAAAGCAAGTCTCGGCAACGGAAAGCAACTTTAATGGTGAGAACTTGTTAAACATGGACAATCTCATTGAATGATTCATGATGTAATTGTTTATCACCATTGCATCACTATGCACTTTTGTGATCCAATGACATTCAACATACGTCTCTTGATTGCTTTCCACATTCTTTGTTGTACATATATTCTTCAATGCAAGATTTAGCGTGTGAACAACACAAGGCGTCCAGTAGATGTGAGGATATCTACCTTCAATTATCTCTCCAGCCGCTTTGCAATTAGCAGCATTATCGGTCACAATTTGAACCACATTCTTATGACCAACCTCATCAATTACTTCCCTCATCAAATCAGCAATGAAATGCTTATCCTTCCCTTCTCCAGCACAATTAACTGCTCTAATGAACATAGGACCGCCTTCAGAAACAACCATGAAATTGATCAGTGGTCTCCTTTGTGGATCACTCCATCCATTAGACACAATTGTAACCCGGCCCTTTTTCTGGCCAAGTGCTCTTGATAGGCTCCAACAAAAAATCAACATGCTTTTTCTCATTCTCCAACAATGTGGTTCTCAATTTATTAAAGCCCGGAGGAACATAACCACTCAACTTACTATCAGCAGCAAGAGCATAAGAACTCAAATAATAAGGGTTTTCTAGCAAGATTAAACGACAAACCACCAGTATAAAACATCCGATCAATCTCACAATCAAGTTGATCCCTAGCATTAATATAAAATGCCTCACTTATAGTTTTATCAGATTTTCGTCTCTTTAATGATGTAGAAATTGAACCACTAGAACCACCAGCTGCAGAATGAGTGAATTGACTGAATTCAGAAGGAAGTGAAACCTTTTTTGGAGCACACATCTGCGATCGAGCAACAAACTCATCATCTAATCTCTTCATTTCAGCAATTTGGTCCTTTGTCACCTTACTGCAGGATGATATACCCTCTCCCTTCACTCTAAACAGATGATACCTTACTCTTGTCAAGGACCCTTGCTTCACTTCATTGTAAAACTTACACTTCCACTTAGCATTCCCGCCTCCTTTGCCAGTTTTCTCAAGCTTGTCGACATATCTCCAAAGAGGAGATACGTTCTTTTGCAGGTTGTCCTCCTCTGTAGGTGAAGGTACACTGCTGCTACTATTTTGACCACTTGGAGTAGAAGCCATAATCCTAAGTCCTAACTGGAAACAGAAGCTGGAAAGTGAGAGAGGTGTGAAGGTGAGGGCGGAGGAAACAGGAAAGCGACTAAGCGAGAGAGCAGATCAGCAGAGCAGGGCTGAGAGTGCGAAGTGAGAAGTGAGAAATAGGAATCAAACCTCAAATTGAAGAAGAAGCCTGTCCCTGTCGCCGGCGGCCGGAGGCTGGGACGAGCGAGAGAGGCCGGAACAACTCAATTTCCCGATTAATTTCTTCACCTTCGTCCAGATATGTGCTTGTTTTTGTAGAAACGACTCAATTTCTCGATTGATATATTGTTGTTGGTTTTCAAACACAACTTTGTCCAGGAGAAAAAAAAACAAATACTCCACCAATTTAATGCAACAAATGTTTTCTCCTTAACCGCATATCAGTTGTGCTCAATATGCAAGATTTCTGTTGGATCAGATCTTTTGCTTTGATGGCCTTTTTAGTTCACAACCTAGTTCACCACTAATGTTTTGTGTATCTTTTATTTGTGTTGTAAGGTTGTTCAAGATGATGAAAATGGATGGGTTTTGGTTTGTGAATTTTTCCCTAAAATTGCATTATATAAATAGATGTATATCATTCTTGTTTGAGCCTCCACAAAGACCGCAAACAAGTGGGATCATAACACACTTTTGTGCTACTTTAGTTTAAACAGATTTTTTTTTGACAAAACAAAAATTCGGAAGGTGTCAGCACCGGCGTGACCCCCAACCAATGACATCATTGTAGACAAAAATACCAAGATCGGTCCTAGTAACCAACGAGACAACATCACAAGAGTGATACATGTGTGCAACTCGATCAGTCACCTGGTTGGCATCCTTGAAAACGTAGAACAACACCACAAAGACAGAGGACTGTGATAGGAAGAGAATATCAGAGATGAGGATCTCAATCTCCCATGGGCACTTCCAAAGCTCTTTAGCTACATTGATCATCGTCAGGTTGTTACATTCGACATCGATCATTTAGAGGCTGAGATTCCTAGCCGCCGCCAATCCCGCATGGAGGCCCCGCACTTCAGCATACAATGTAGACGAAGAACCACAAAGCATCGCATCATATGCCACTAACAAATCATAGTAGCCTCGAATAACAAACCCTGTCGAAGCTTCACTTGAGTCACACTTGTTATGTTTCGATCTAATTTTTTCGTCTTTTGTGGTCGAAGTTGTTTCTTCATCAATATCTACCCAAGTTTAAACAGATGCTTCGTATGAAATAAGATGGATAAGTTGTTTCTTAAGTGTTGGACAAAAATGCGCAAATAATCGTACAACAAATTTTATTTAATTTTTTTATATTTGAGTTCGACCCCTTTTGGTTATCCTCTTGATTCGAAGTCATATCGATACCAAGATTTGAGAGGTTTTGGTGATTTGAGCTGCACCCGAATTTTAGCGGGTTGCCTACGTATCTCTCGGAAAAGAATCAAGCCTCACGTAGTTCCAAGCGTGTGAGTTTGTGCATTTTATCCCTTTAAATATTTTCATGCATCATTGGATCGTATTAGAACCCACCTTCTCGGAAGGGTAGCCCTAACATAAATCACACTATCATATGCATAAGATTTTCTCGTGTATCACCTGAAAAAATTGAGCACACCTTCTCGGAAGGGTTTCCCAACTTAACGGCTATCACTTACACGGAAAATCATGTGTATTTAATTTAAATTTAATTTTAACCTCGTTTTTATTTTTAAGGTGAATTTAGAGGTTAGCGACTGTACCCGATATATTTTTGAGATTTAATATCGGGTTACCTACGTAGCCGTTTTCGCGGCGTCAAGTCTTTGCGTAGTTCTATACGGTAAACCAATTTGATTTTTTTATTGGCGATTGTACCCGACAAGCTTAAGCTTTATGTCGAGCTACCTACGTACCCGTTTGAACGGGATCAAATCACCCGTAGTTCGTTAGGAAGCCAATTTAATTTATTTTGGCGGGCGACTGAATCCGATATATATTGGATTTTACACCGGATTTCCTACGTAACTCGTAAAAGAGTGTCAAGTCTTTACGTAGTTCTTTCTTACAACCTCATTTGACTTTGGGCATGTGATTGAATCTGAAATACATATGTTTTTACTGGATTTCCTACGTAGCTCGTAAAGAGCATCAAATCTTAACGTAGTTCTATAGGAACTGATTTTGCTTGATTGACTTAACTTCATTTGGAACCGAAGAAAGTCTTTTTGAAATTTTTTTTTTGAACCCGACGGGCTTTTGCTTGACATCGAGTTTCCTACATATCCGACGAAGCGGAATCAAATCTTATGTAATTCTTATCGAACCGAGTTCATATTTGGTAAAACTCGATTTGAGGTTTTGACTTCGTTTTTGTTGAAGCCGGTTTGAGATTGACCCACTCGAATTAATTAGCAAAGAATATTTAACGAGTTTAATTTCATGTTTTGCTCAAACTCGAATTCTTAATTTGTGCCAATTATAATTCGTATATTTTAGTGGGTAGGTTATATAATTAAATATATATTTGAAGACCTTGAGGCCGTATATACATATATGTGTACAGGGGCGGCCCTAGGGTGGGGCAGGCGTAGGCGGCCGCCCCACCCTTCGACCCACGCGTCCCCGGATTTTGGAAAAAAATAATAAAAAATTATTTATATACATGACAGTGTTGTAATAAGTAAAACTAGGATGAATATAGAATCAACTAATTTAATTTGTTTAGTTGGTTGGTGGGAAGGAAGGAAAGTAAAATGAGACCAAAGGTTGGGGGGTTTAATTCCTACTAGCCTCCTTTTTTAAAAAAAATTTCACCTCCCCCAAAAAAGCTTTTTTATTTTTTGTTCAACTTGCACCCCACCCTCTATGTTCAACTTGCACCCCACCTCCCTATTAGATACAAATTATCTAGCTATAACTAATTAAGCCCCATAAAATTGGTGAAATTAGCCTCTTTTTTTTCAAAAAAAAATTTCACCTCCCTCAAAAAAGTTTTTTTATTCTTTGTTCAACTTGCACCCGCTCTCTATGTTTCTACCCCTTATTTAATTATATTCCCACTTCCCGAACTCCCTATTATATACAAATTATCTAGCTATAAACTAATTAAACCCCATAAAATTGGTGAAATTAGGATTTGATTATGAGAATAAATTTTGTGAAATTTTCATTAGAGTTTGTGATTTTGAGAATAAATTTTGTGTTTTAATTATTGTAGAGTTTGTGATTTTGAGAATAAATTTTGTGTTTTAATTATTGTGTATATGTGATTTTGAGAATGAAATTTATTAATTGAATTTGTGAAGCTTTATGCAATATTTATATTTTCGTACCATACATGTCTTTGGGAACCAAAAGATATTATAAAGTTGATGAGTTTACAATCCTAGATAATATGCAAAAGCCTTGAATTTAACATGATTGAATTTCGATAAGTTTACACTCCTAAATATGACAAATGCCTGAATATCCAATGAATGACGAGAAACCACTATCATAGCAATCAAGCAAATGTAAGTACTTTTCTACAATCCATTGCTAAGTTGAAAGTCGTAGCTTAGGTAAAGGAGTTTATTCAAGGTCAATATCTCAGTGCACACTAGAAATTCCGCGCCTGCCCCACCTTTCGGAGGATTCTGCGACCGCCATTGTATGTGTACATTTGATTTTACTTTTACAAACCGAAGCCTGACAAAACAAATTTCCCTTTATTTTTTCTTTGTGTGTGTTAGCTTGAAGACTTGGATGGGTCGAGCCCAATTTAAAACCCACTTTGAGCCCATATTTGATTTATCTGTCAAAATTCTCAACATCAATTTTGTCTTGCACTGTTTCTTTAGCTCAGCACTGGCGTTCGCCTTTTTCATCAGTACACCGCCATAGCCACACCTCCAAGGGATCCCCAAATTGACTCATGGTCACACGCCCTTAAACACTAATTTCGGGAAGGTTTGAAGTGCAATTTCTTTGTGACGGGAGCTGCAATTAAAACGGCTCAAATGGGGAAAGCATGGCTAAGCTTGGGAGTTGGAATCCGATTGCAGCTAGGAGATTTTGGGGACTGTCGAGCCGCTCACGGGTAGTTTGTCCGTACAAGATGACTCGCGGCATACAAGGCATCTATGACGGAGCTACAGAATGGCCCTTTTCGGGTATGCATGCTCGCGTTTTGCCCTCTGTCCTTCCAATTTTGTTGTTCGATTGCTGGATTGATTTCATCCCACGTGAGACGCTTATTTGCTTAGCTTTCTCGAGCCCCTTTCATTGCGCAAATTGATTTTATTTGTATGCAGTGTGAACCGGAACTCCAATAAGCATGACTTGGTGTGGGTTTGACATGCTGATTTGGGGACATGGCGGAGACATTGGACCTCATTGTGTCAATTTTTAGCAATCCTCATTTATGAAGAAACCCACTAATTAGAGTTCCAAGTGGGAATCCAGTAGCCTCTTTGTTGACAGACAGTTTTCCCGTCTTTTATCATTGATTTACCACCTTTTATTTCTATGTCAATTTGGACAGCATTTCGCCCCTGTGAACCGATCCACACCGGGATCCAGTGTAGCGGCAAAAACGAGTTTCGAGCCGTCTACGGGAGAGAGTACCTCAACCTATTATGAAGCAGATCCCTAGGCAAAAGTAATCTTATACTTAGGCCTATTATCGAGATCAACCCTTATGCGAGAGTACTTGTGTCCAAGCCCTTGATCCTCCTTTCCTCCTCTCCATGTTGTAGGTATAAAATTATACCTATTTTGTGTAACTGTTAAACCTTCACGCAAAAAATCCAAAGTTTTTCCTTTAGTCCTTTTTTTTCTCTTCTCTTCTTTTTTTTTAACTACCTACTACTCTGTTCTCCTTTTTAACTCCCACGTACTGAGGTAATGGAGAGCAGTTGGAGGCCCTCACTCAACTGCCATCTTAGGTAGTTCTAGGCCCCTTCTTTTTTTTATGGGTTTTGTTTGGGCTGGGCTGACTTACAAAGCTAAGCAAATGGACCCTCAAAAAATTTCTTTCCCAAAGAACTGGAAAAGAAAGCACGGTAAAAAAAATAGTTTTCCCAGAATTCATCAATATATTCTTCACCCTTTGCCACCTGGCAGCTGCTTCCTGCTTTGGACTTTGCTTAAAAAGGATGCCATGGTGTATTTGAATTCAGGCTTCATTTCCGAAAGTGCTTTAGCAGGTTAGTTATGTTTTATTCACCATGAGCTCCGTGGGGCTGCTTTTGTGCTACTAGACCCATACCTATGGGATGTTTTCATTTCTTTTGCCCAATATTCTTGCCTTAGCTAGCCTTATTTTGTACGTTTTTAGTTCCACCGACTAAACCACCTCTTATTTTATAGTTCTTGGTTCTACTGACTATAGAGATACATGACTAACATCAAAAGAAATAACATTTACTTTAAATAATTTCCCTTCTGTTGAACAAGTTGTTTTTGTTGCTTGTAAAGATCTTTAAGTGCTTCACCAAAAATCTTTTGTGAACCGTTGTTGTTCTGCAACGATTAGAGGAACAAAAAACAACACAGTACTTCGGAATAGGAAAGTGAACTTATCATAGATGGTCATTATTTGCCCAAATGTAGCGTGCAAAAAACCAAAAGCTCATTCAAGGTCATCTAACTCCCTAAATCCTAACTTGAATACCATGGATGGATGATATGTAAAAGGTATCTTAAGTAATAAATGACAGTAAACAAAACTTGCCTCCTCTTTGAAGTTCAAGTCATAGGTCTTGTCCTCCTTGTACAACTCCGATGCAGCCAAACAAAATGGGATACGTTTAAACATCCTAATTTTTATGATAAAAAAATCTTCCTCGTTATGGAAATTTTCTGAATTTAAGTTATTATTAAACATTTTAGAAATTAAAATTTACATCATAACTCAAATCGGCCTGATTTTTTCTCTTAGGCATTTCATCAAACACATGAAATGCAGCCTAAATTTACAAGCACAGTTTTCATTGGATCGATATCTCACAATCTCATTAGTTTTTGTACTGAAATTTCCTAAATTTAAGCTATTATTAAACATTTTACAAAGTAAAATTAATATAGTAACTCAAGCTAGCATGATTTTTTCTCTTAGACATTTCATCGAACACACTAAATGCAAGCTACATTTACAAACACATGTCTATATCAATAGTTTTCATGTGAGCGATATCACACAATCCCATTTGTTTCTATGACTAATTTGTATTTTTTGAATATGGTAAAAACTTAAAACTATTAGTTTAGCTTACGATTATAAAATAAGACTCAGATCCAAATCATTTGCATCTACTTTATGACCCAAAAAAAAAAAAGATAACCTTATATGCCATATTTTTCCTTTATAGAATGAGCAGCTTTGTTGAAATCATGAACAATTGAAGGAATTAAGAAGATGAAATATGCAGAGAAGTAAATTTAACTTGATATGATTTTTTGTAAAAGATAAAATTTTGTCAATGGTATTTGCGTTTAGATTTTCCCCTTAGGCCAATATTTTTCACAATATAGCCACATGGGCCACTACAGTGTGTTTATTTTGGTCTCATTTGGCCCACTACATAACGAATTACATACTCCATTTTTTGTTGAAACGAATTACATACTCCATGGCTAAGAAGAAAAAAAAACTGGTATTCGTAAAAGGCAAAGAAGGAAAAAGAGAAGGATGGGTCGAATACAGTCATCCATGGCTTTACGTTTCTCTCTCCACACTCCTCTCCGAACAACAACAACAACCAGAAGAATCTGTTCAACCTCCACTTTCTGCACCATGTCTACTTCCGATTCCTCACGTCTCACTCACTCCCTCCATCTTCCCAGCAGACCAAATCAACCTGTCCAGATCGTCGCCGATCCTGGCCTCTCTCCATCCGACTTCAGGCAATCTTTTCTTCTTCTTCTTCTTCTTCAGCATCTTCAATGGCGGTCAGTTTATCTCATCTTTTTTTTCCCGCTGTTGCTGCGTTTCAGGAATGCGATAGAGTGTTCGCTCTTCAAACAATGGCTTAAGAACATGGAGGGGGAGAAGGGAGTTTTAGCTGATGAAGCCATATCCCTCGATAAAGTTATCGTCCAGGTCAAAATTCGATTGTTTCTTTCCCTAATTTGGACACCGTATGCTTGCAATTTCAGTTCAATTTGACTTTAATTGATTCTGGTTTGTGACTTTGATTTGGTTGAATTTGGCGTCTTCCGAGTATTTTCGGTAATTGGATATGCCTCTTGACTTTAACCGGTCCTGATTTTGTGCTTGCAAGTCTTTGAGATGTGGCTCATTTATGTTAAAGTGAAATCGGTTCTTGTTAGATGTTGATTTCATCCAAGCAGTGCGAGGAGTTTGTTTTTAGTTTCTAACTACAGACATTCACGATTAGACTTTGTGGGGCTTTCTCTATTGACACTGAATTTGGTGCAAAATGGGGTTGGATCCTTTATGTTGTTCTATTCTTCTAGCTGGATCCTGTAAGCGCAATCACTCATTACAGGAATGGTTTCAGTTCTTTTATGCTGAGTGGTGTATAACATGTGCTTCCATCTGAAGACGACTGATAGGGAGTAATAACATGCTTGACAAATTGACACGTTTTGGTGACAGGGTGTGGATTACTTTGGTAAACGTATTGGTTTCCTCAAGTTTAAGGCGGATGTGGTGGATAAAGAAACGAGAAAGAAGGTATTACATCAGTTCCATTTGTTACTCATGTAAATATATCCTGGAAACTAGTCTGGTCGTACTATTGTCTTGCTGTTCTTTCTTCGCATCATGGATCTCTCTAAACCAAGTTTTACCTACACTTTGATGAGCCAGAGAATATTGTTTTTTGTTCATATACACTGCAATTGCATTGTATTATATTAGCTCCCAGGTATTGTATTTGCACGGGGACCAGCTGTAGCAATATTAATTCTTTTGGAGTCAGAAGGAGAGACTTATGCTGTTCTTACTGAGCAGGTGTGCATTGCTCTTTGAAATTTTTACTTCCTCTTCCCCAATTTGCAAAGTTATTGTTTGCTTTAAGATGGTAGCTATATTGATCATCTTATGGTGTGTAAGGCTAGGGTCGCTACTGGGCGTGTAGTCTTGGAATTGCCAGCTGGAATGTTGGATGATGACAAGGGAGACTTTGTTGGTACAGCTGCTCGGGAGGTCTCTTTCTCCTTTTGTCATGTGCTGAAGATTGATTATTTACATTTATATTATTTCAGGCGATTGGTAGAAAACAATATCTCTCAGGTCTCTAATTCTTGAGTTGCAATTTTGATCCAATATGAGTGTAAGACTAAAATTCTACTGGAGTAATGATTCATTGTGCGTTATATTGGTTGAAAAAATTGTACATGGTTAAATCCCCAACTAGATGGGCTAGATTCTAGAGTTTCTTATGGTACCATGAAAAGTGGAATAGTGTGACAAAATCATCTGGTTTAATATTTCATAGATTTTAAATCCACGATGATGTTGTTTTGGTACTGTGATGAATGGCAATTTAAGTGACTCTCAGAAATGCCATTTGATATCTCATCTGGAAAATTGGATAGAGCTTACTGGCACTGCTGAATTAAAATTTTGAACATGAAATCATACCTCAGTGGGCTAAACGGCTTGAATAATTTTGCTTTAATTTGTAGGTTTGCCATGAGACTTCATTTTATATTTACACTGAATTCGCAGCGTTCTGCACTTATCTAATGACATACTTATCCCTTTTAGATGTGTCATATGCGATTGGCTTGTAACTCTTGTTACCAGGAGTAATTTAAGACCTATGATTTATTTAAGATGTTCATTGCAGGTTGAGGAGGAGACAGGTATACAATTAAATGTTGGAGACATGATTGATCTTACCGCATTCTTGGACCCATCGACTGGTAGCCGGATTTTTCCCTCTCCTGTAAGTCCATCATCCTGCACATGAAAAATGTGAAACAATTTTTCTTTAATCCTCCTGCTGTTGTTCTTACACATTCGTACCATGCTTTTCATATTGGATGAATTCATCTTCATTTGAACTTTGAACCATTTGGGCTTTTTCCATACGCATTCCATCTTGTCTTTTCATTTGCTTTTAGCAGATTCGGCATCTCCTGCCTTACTGAGTTTGCTATTTATTTTATTTCATCATCATCATCATTTTCTTTTCAATAATCTTCTTTCAAATATAAATAATTTTCTGACATCTTATTTTCTGGTCTTTAGGGAGGTTGTGATGAAGAAATCAGTGTATTTTTATGCAAGAAACAAGTGAGTAAAGAGATCATAGAACAACTACAGGGGAAAAAGACAGGCCTTCACGACCATGGGGAGTTCATAAAGGTTTGTGTTGTCCCTTATGCAAAGCTTTGGCGATGTACACCTGACGCCAAGGTTCTGATGGCGGTGGCCTTGTATGAAATGGCCAAGAAAGATGGACTACTCTCCCAAGCCTAGAGTTCATTAACTGAATTTGCAGAGACATGTGGCTGCAGAGTGATTTCACTCTGTTTACTGCCGATGATTCAGTTTGTTACTTTCATACAGATTACAGACCACGGGATGTAAAATACAGGATTCATATCTTACATGATTGATTAAGAGAGTAGTTCTTAGGGTGTTTGATCATGTTCTTTGTTTCACTGTAGTTGCTTAGGATTTATAGTCGCACAAGCCGACCGTTCCCATGCCCAGCCATACTAGTTGACAGCTGCTGCATATGCTTCAAGCTCGACTTCGTTGAACATTGGGGTTTTCAGAAGATTCTGGAGGGAGATAAAAAAAGAAAGGATTGCGAATGCTCTATTATTCATCATCTCTATGTGTGAACTAGGGAACCTGAGAGGTTAAATGTAATGTATTTTGAACAGTATGGGTTGGTTGGATTTGGGTCAGTTAATTTGGGCTCATTCAAATGCGTTCGGTTCAGTTGGTTCGAAATTCGTTCATTTTGGGGTTTGATTGTTTTGGTTTTGGGGTTTTTGTTATTTCAGGTTTTGATAAAATCTAACCTTCTAACGCAATTATATTTGGATTTTGGTCATAAATAATCGTATAATGGAATATTTGGATCAGAGAGAGTTGTATTGAGTTTTATTTTAATGGAGAGAGGTAGGGTTCGGGTGAGAACAACCCTACCGGTGAGAACGAAATAAGCAATTTGATTGATCCACGTGTCCACAAGTAAATTACAAATCAGCAACATGCGGCGTCCCAAATTAATTAGCAACACCCACACAAATTATAACACCCCACTCACAACACACCATACTAATTAATTGTACGTGTCAATTAACAAATCATACTAATTATTAGAGGCCGATTTGCGAAAATACACCAAATCGGTGTTCTTTTGTAAAAGTATATGCGTTTTGTGAGAATAGCAAAAATAGGATAAGTGGGTCATTTGTGCTAAAATAATGGATGATTTTACCTTTAAATTTAAATGTAAAAATCTTTAAAAGGAGAATTATGAATTAAAAGAAAAGTTAAAAAAAATATTTCAAAAAAAAGAAATATCTATTAAAATAATGATTTTAATATTTTTTCCAAAAACTTACAAATAATAAAACTAACCTGATTAAAAATATTGCCTTAGTAAGGGATTAGAAAAGAAATGTCAATATGTGTGTATCCACACTATTAAAATTTCACTTTGTCAGGATAAATGTTCATCATGACAAAACTGAGAATTAATATTAACAGGATGAAATCTATAATCGGAAACAGGTTATAGATACGATTTTATCCATATCATAACTACTACTCCCTCCGATCTAAAATGTAAGATTTTTTACTTTTTGGCACGTATTTCAATGAGCTAAAAACTTTATAAAATATTAATTTTGTTTAAAAAAAATTTACAATCTAATACTTCTTACTAATAAATATTAAACTATAAAAAAATAATAAAAAAATAATATTTTATACAATTTTTTAACACATTAAAATACGTGCGAAAAAGGTAAAAAAATCAAACATTTTTTTATTGGAGGGAGTATACTATTAACCATAATTAGAAATTAAAGGCATGTCCAAAATGACAAAATTAATTATTTACATTGACATGATTAATGTTTATGGTGACAAGGTTAGATATGTACATTGACATGATTGAAGCAATAATCGGGGAGAGATTGACTAAATATATGGTAAATCATATCTATTTGATTATTAACCATATTTAGAAAAGGAAAGTCAATATGTTTCTAAAAACCATAACATTATTACATTGACATGATGAATATCAATGTTGACAAAGCCGGCTATGAACATTGACAAGATGTATTCGAAGGGTCGGGGGTTGTTCTGGTAGGGCACCAACGAGTTGACACATTAGAAGAGGGCAACAATGGCGCATTGTAAGGGCGGTGACACATACCGACTACGCCGGAGGGTGAGGTTGATGGCTTTAGAGGGTGAGGGTTGTGAGTTGGAGCCCGGGTCGGAGCTGGATCCAAAGGCTGAGGCTGCTCTGGTTAAGGGATTAAGGATTGTTGTCATTACTAGTTAGGGATTGGGGCAAGGCTACTCTTGTTAGTTTTTTTTAAATCACATATTTATTTTTATTATTCAATTATTTAATATAATTTAAATATAACCAAAAAAAGATAATTACCAAAAATATTTTATCTTTTTATTATTTTTTGGGATGGTAGGGTAGTTTTACTAATTGAATAGGGTATTTTTGCAAATTTTTTTATGTGGGTGCAATTGTGTTCAAAAGTATGTATAAACCAATTATGAAAGTGAATATTTACTACTAATTCCCCTTAATTAGAAAAGTACAAAAGAAATTTTTACTTGAACTTTTAAAAATTATTTTGTGGCATTTTGACTTGTTAAAAAAATATAAAAAATATATTTTTGAGTGTAATTTAACTTTATCTACACATAGAAACCCACTTTGTATATCTTTTATGGAAAAAAAATTAACAAGAAGTGGTTCATAAGGTTAACAAGAAGTGGTTCATGACTTGTATTACACATGGTTTGTAAAATTAATAAGAACTGGTTCATGACTTGTATAACATGTAGTTTATGAAGTTAATAAGAAGTGGTTCATGAAGTTAACAAGAAGTGGTTCATGACTTATATGACATATGGTTCATGAAGTTAACAAGAAGTGGTTCAACCATTTTACTTGTAGTGGTTCAACTATTTTACTCATAATGGTTCAATCATATATTTTACTCGTAGTGGCTCAATCATTTTACTCGTAGTGGTGCATTCATTTTACTCGTAGTGGTTTATCCATTTACTCTTAGTGGTCCAATCATTTTACTCATAGTTGTTCAACTATTTACTCTTAGTGGTTCAATAATTTTACTCGTAGTGGTTCAACCATTTACTCTTAGTGGTTTGTGAAGTTAACAAGAAGTGGTTCAACCATTTTACTCGTAGTGGTTCAGTCATTTTACTTGTAGTGGTTCAACCATTTACTCATAGTGGTTCAATTATTTTAATCGTAGTGTTCAACTATTTTACTCGTAGTGGTCCATGAAGTTAACAAGAAGTGGTTCACCCATTTTACTCGTAGTAGTTCAATTATTTTACTCGTAGTGGTTCAACCATTTGGCTCGTAGTGGTTTAACCATTTACTCGTGGTGGTTCAATCATTCTTTTATTTTCTTTTGATATTTGTTTTTTAATTATTTATTTATTTGTTTTTAAAATAATTATTTCATGAACCACTACTATTTATTTCATAAGTCACTACTATTTATTTCATAAGTCACTACTATTTATTTCATAACTCACTACTATTTATTTCAAGAACCACTACTATTCCTAAAAAATGTCTGAACCAAACAATGTATAATGTCTGAACTACAAAGTGTAAACTGTCTGAACCACTTAGAAATTAAAATTTCAAATACACATAAGAAAGTCTTAGTGGTTCAATCATTTTACTGGTAGTGGTTCAAACGTTTACTCTCAGTGGTTCCTCCATTTAAGGAACCAATAAATGAGAACACGATTCCAATGAAATATCAAATGAAATGTGCTAACAATATAAGGAATTTCATTCCTTTTCCAAAGAAGCCAAGAAAAAAAAAACAAGTTGAAGTACTAGCAATGGTTATGGCTAGTTCATATGATTTAAATGTATTCAAGGCTCACCAATGACCTCTTGCCCTATGATAAGAGTGAGGTGCTTTCTTGTGCCTCACTACCATGAGGTCAAGGTTTCAAATTCCACTAGGAGCAATTTGTGCTATAGTGGGTACTCATGCCTTGGTTTACCTTGGCATGGGTGAGCCTGTCTTGCGGCTTGCCGCTTGGCTAACCCGGCTCAAGTGCTTTGCAAGCTAGTGCTCGGCCCGTGGAGGATTAGTCGATAACCTCGGAACCTCCACGTCATCAAAAAAAAAAGTGTATTCAAGGCTCCAAAGAAATCCACTTTTATCCTATCCAATGAATTACCCCGTTTGTATTTTTCATTTTTATGACGTCACACTGTAAGGGATTGTAAATTAATAAAATGTCGGGGATGCAGTTTTAAGGTAAAATTTTACGAAGTTTTATCAATTTTGGAACTTAGTGAGATTTAGGAAAGATCCGCTAACGTGTCAAGAAGGGGCGGAGCTGAAGGGGGCCTAGGTGCCCCCTCTCTCATTTGACAAACTACCTATGTGTATTCTCCTCGTCGATAGCTTCGTTTTGATATATAATACGCCTTAATCCGACATCTGAGTAAAAAGTTATGACTATTTTAAAATTAAAGGTATATTAATCACTTTAATTTTGTTTCAATAGACTATAATGCTTTTATATTTTACTTAAATTAAAATTCACATACTATAATTCATCTCGAGAACTTCGAAATGAGATGTTATACTAATTATTTCGACAATTAGATAAGAAGTTATACAAGTTTAAAATTTTTATATTTGGTTATATATTATTATATGTTATGAGTGCAACAAGTTATATATTAACTATGTTGTTATTCGAGCCAAACAAGTCTAGTATTGTTTGGTTATATTTAGCTCATTTAGAAACAAGTCAAGCTCGAGTCGAACCTATATTTGAACTTGAGCTCATACTCGACTTGTTTAGTAAGTGAACGAGCTTGAGCTGAGTTTTTTTTCCAAGTATTATGCAACTTTACTTGCTCACGACATAGTAAGTTAAAAGAAAATTTGTAAATTTCACAAAATTCGTACTATTTGAGTTTCAATGGATCCGAGCTAATTTAGGAAATTCGTGCTATTTGAGTTTCAATGGATCCGAGTTAAATCATGAATTGAGGATAAAAATGTGCTCGTAATCAACTCATTTTGTAAATGTTGCTCAAGTCGAGCTTTTATTGAGCTAAACTCGAGCCAAGTTTTAGCTCATATAACAACCATAACCTTAAGTTACTGTTTATTAGATCGCGTCTTCAAAAATATATTTATGTTACTAACATCTATTTTTATATAGATATAAAATTATATTTTGAAAATTCATGTTTTATAATTTTTAAAAATTAAAAAGGCAACATTTAACAAATTACAATTATTAAAAATTTCAAAACATGATTTTTCAAAATAAAATTTTATGAATACATAAAAATAGATGTTAGTAATACAAATATATTTTTTATAATTTTTTTTAAGATTAAATATATGTTAAAATAATTTTGTGATGTAGGGAGTGGAGTAGTAAATGAAGTAGAGGATCTCCATTGTATTATTTGGGGGTGGTTTTACAGAGAGGAGATCCCCTACAACACAATATGTGACACTATGTGTTACACAAAATTATTTAGGGTATAAATCTATGTTAAAAAAATTCCAAAAATTATTTTTAAGTTTTAAACAACTATTAATATATGTCTGTAAAAAAAATTGGTTAAAAATCATGGTTTAAATTTTTATATAAATTAAAGATCAAATATTGTACAATATAATTTTTTAAAAAAATTCAAACATGATTTTCATCAAATTTTTTATATAAACCTACACATATATTTGTTTAAAACTTAAAATAATTTTTGGAATTTTTTTAACATAGATTTATACCCCAAATAATTTTGTGTAACACATAGTGTCACATATTGTGTTGTAGGGGATCTCCTCTCGGTTTTACATACATGTACAAATTAAAATACTCGGAATCTCATATCCATTTCTTATTTAACCTCTTTCATTCACAAGCAACTCAATATTTTCAAGAAAATTCGAACTTCGAATCTTGAATAAATATTTAACTTGTACCTTATTGACACATGGCTCAAAAACCTCCGGTTCAAATCCCGAATGGCCGCTCTTTATTTACCAAATTCAATACAAATGTTAAAAATAAAAGAGTGAAATGGTCACGGGCTACTACTACTGTACCGTGTACTGCCTACTGCAAGATCCCAAAATTGGCGACGGGAGAAAGGTACGACTAGACTAACTACTCACCGCACCAGTCACCACGGCACGGATCGCATCGATGGGGCTCCTCATCAATCATCATTATCAAATTACCCTAAGAAATAAAAAATCCAACAAACCGGGCACATTGATTCCCCGCTTCCTAAGAGGAGGCTGGAGAGTGGAGGCACCTTCTTCGACTTCGGCTCTTAATCCAACGCAAAACATCCCCCCCATTCATTCATCCTCTGACCTGCACAAGACCTAGACCAAGGGCCAGGACAAGACCATCACAAATTCATCAACAAATTGGCACCCATTTACATTGATCAATCCGACACCCATTTTTCCCCGGTCAAATCTCTCCCCCTTTTTGATTTCTCCTGTTAATTTCCCCCCTCGTGTGTGGTTATCAACTGGGTATTCTTTAATTTGTCATTTCCTTCAAGTTTAGAGATTGGGATTTGACATTGTTGTGATCTTCTTCTGGTACTAGCGGTTGATGGGTCCTCCAATTTTTCATGTCATTGGCTTTAATCTTCTGGGTTTCTGACTAATTTCGGTTCATATTATTCAATTGCTCATCCTTGATTCACATTGATTTGCATTTGACTTCTGCTGTCAGGTTAGGTTAGATTAGATTCATTTTCTCAGAGGATTGGGAATGGCTTCCCTGTTGTAGAAACCCTTGTTCAGTTATTCCTCCTTTTTTTATTGTAGCGCTTCAATGGCTGAAAGGAATTTGTTGTTTTGCTTTTTCTCATTGATATCCATCTTCTTCATCTTGTCTTCAATCTTTGTGCTTCGTTCCAGAAGCTTCATATCCAATGCTGGAATCTTCTCCAAGGCCAACGGTGTATTTTCTGAGAACCCAATCCTATATAAAAGCAAACCCTTAGATTCAAAATGTGTTGCCAACAAGCAGCTCCTCAAGGTTTTCATGTATGATTTACCATCTGAGTTTCATTTCGGGCTTCTTGACTGGAAGCCGGAGGAGGGCTCAACTGTTTGGCCAGATACTCGAACCAAAATCCCTCCTTATCCAGGTGGGTTGAACCTGCAGCATAGCATTGAGTATTGGCTTACTCTTGATCTCCTGTTTTCGGAGTTTTCGGGTGAATGTGATAGTACTCGTGTGGCTAAGCGAGTGAGTAACTCCAGTGAAGCTGATATTGTATTTGTGCCCTTCTTTTCGTCCTTGTGCTACAACCGGTTTGCGAAAGTGAAGCCACCAAAACACAGCCAGGATAAGGAACTGCAGGCTAAGTTGGTGAAGTATGTGGAGGCTCAGGATGAGTGGAAAAGATCTGGGGGTGTTGACCATGTTATTATGGCTCACCATCCGAATAGCCTCTCAAATGCAAGGAATGAGCTATGGCCTGCAATGTACATTCTCTCGGATTTCGGGAGGTATCCTTCGAATATAGCAAATGTTCAGAAGGATGTGATTGCTCCATACATGCATGTGATCAAATCATATGTTGAAGATACATCAACTTTTGACAGTCGTCCAACCTTGCTCTATTTCCAGGGGGCCATCTATAGGAAGGATGTGAGTTTGCTTAGTCCTTTGATTTTGTATATGGCATATCTTTATGTTCCTTGTGCTGTCTTTGGTGCAGATCTAGTTTGTGATGTGGGTCTATTCAAGGATTTTTCTTTTACTGCATTTTAGCAAAAAGTTGGAGTTTGTTTATTCATGTTCTACTTTTATGTAATAAAGCTTAAACCATAAATGAAGGCTAAAGCTTGTTAGTGATACTTTTAGGCTTGGAAACATGGCTTTTTGACTATTGGGAATAGGTGGGAACTTCTTTATGCATAGTTTAACCGTGATATTGATTTCAGTCGTGTTATGTCAGCATATAATATTCTGAAACTCTGTCTATTCATACCTTATGTTTTGGCGTCTTGGAGGCAATGTCTTGGATTTCGCAGTTGCCAACTTGCGAGGATTGCTTATTGATCTTGTAATTAAAGTTTAGGCAATGTAGGAACTTAGCTTCTTCATGCTTACATAGTTTGATGTTGTGTTATGCCATCGTCTAATAATTGTATTATTGTATCAGACAAGGCACACTCAAATTTCAACCACAACAATGACTTCTGCATAAATTTTACACTAAAATATGTTGTGGCATCTAGGAGGCAACTTCTTCCAAATCTAGAGCAAAGATCATTATTTTTTTTTTTTTTGGTGGGAAAGAGCAAAGATCATTATGCCTATACCATTTACCATTTTTGTCTCCACTCATGTTCTTGCACATTATCATTTCTACTGAATATAGCATTGTGCAGGTTATAAACAAAATTGCATTTTTTTACTGTCAGCTGTTCATCGACTGGTTTGAGTGATTTAAGCCAACTATACTTGTTAGCTTCGGTTTATTGTTGCTACTAAGCACTAAGCATCAATCAGTGGACATGTTTCATGCCTTAGTTTCTTACAAGACTAAGCATCTGTACACATTTTTTTTTTTAATAAAAGGCCTTCGCTAACTGTGCCTTAAATTCAGTTTTATGATCTTCTGATCTTAAGCAATTTTGAGAGCATTTTTTTTTTTTATCATCCATCAGAGGGATTATAATTTGGTTGAAATTGATCTTGCTGATTTTACATGCTGAAATGTCTAGTGTATTGCAGCCTTCATTTAGCATTTTTTCCGGTCCTTCACAGTACTTTGTTACCCGATTCTCTGCTCATAGCTTTCAATTGTTTGTTATCTTGCCATCATCTGACCTTTGTTTCCACTGCGATTTTTTACCATGGCTTCTGATGTGGGGGTGATCTATTTCAGGGAGGAACAGTAAGGCAAGAGCTTTTCTATCTTCTAAAAGGCGAGAAGGATGTGCACTTTGCGTTTGGGAGCGTTCAGAAAGACGGCATCAGGAACGCCACCCAAGGGATGCACTCCTCCAAATTCTGCCTCAACATAGCCGGAGACACACCATCGTCAAACCGACTCTTCGACGCCATCGCCAGCCACTGCGTCCCCGTCATCATCAGCGACGACATTGAGCTTCCCTTCGAAGACGCCCTCGACTACTCTGAATTCTGCATCTTTGTCCGAGCCTCAGACGCTATCAAGAAGGACTACCTCATAAATCTCATTCGAGGCATTGGAAGAGACGAGTGGACCCGTATGTGGAGAAGGCTAAAAGAAGTCGAAAAGCATTTTGAGTTCCGTTACCCTTCAAGGGACGGTGATGCCGTCCAGATGATATGGCAGGCCTTGGCAAGGAAGGTACCGGCTGTGAGATTGAAACTGAACAGGTCGAAACGGTACTCTCACGCAGGAGAGGCCGCTTCGGATGATGGTACATCCTTTAAGGTTCCTAGCAACTTTGGGTGACATTTTTGGGATGGTAACTGATGAGATTGTGAATGGAGCTTGTTTAAGTGAAGGTAGGGGACTGCAATCAGATTTTGAACCGATTTTTATCGGGCGATTTCGATAGTTTTGTGCTAGATGAGCTGACAAGAATATGGCAAGAAAAATGGTGCACGAAAATTCTTATTGTTTACATTTTTTCTCCATTGAAATTGAAATACAGATTTAGGCATTTAGCTATGCTATGGTTAGTTTCTGATTTACAGTGTTTTGGTATAGGGGATTAGAAAGTATAGCTATGTACTATATATCCCCTCTTGAAGGGATTTTTTTTATATATAAAAAAACAGAAAGCGATTAGGACGAATTACATATGGTCCTAGAGCATCATTTCAAATGAGAATCTTTAAATAATAGGTTAAATGATTTTCATTAAATATATAAATAAATAATAATGTTGATTATTTTGTAGGTCATATTATTTTTTTATACAGTGGGCAATAATTTGGATGTACTAACAACATCCATAATCATCTGGCATGATGATGTTTTGGAATTCGCAACAAGAATTTAAAATAGAGTAACAACTCATTCTTGATTTCGCAATAAAGTGAGCTGCACTATTTTCATTATTATGAACTTTTCAAGAAGCTTATTGAATTTTGTACAAATAAAGTCAATATTAATAAGATAGATATTAATATCTTCTGAAAAAATTAAAAAAAATGAAGAAGATGGAAATGTAGTTTGAAACTAACGTAATATTAATTTAATATATGTGCATATGTTTAAAAATTAATATAAGTTGAATAGTTAATTATGAAAAACATTTATCTTTTAATTTTTAGAGCTCTTTTTCAAAATATTTAACCCAAAAAAATTATCAAAATATTTACCATTGACTTAATGAGGGAGCTCGGTCGATATTGGTGAGGTTATGAAATAGCCTCATTGACTTAAGCCGAGCTTCATAAATTTCCTCGGCTTTTGTTGTCGAGGGTTTGTGATTTAGAAATCGCAAACAAAACAACCAATTTCTTTCATTTTCGTTCCAATTTGTACTCATATTTCAACTCAAACAACACTCAAATCAACGATAATCAAAGAAAAGACACAAAAAAATAACCAATTTCATCAATTTTAATTCCAATTTCAAACCGGTTTAATTTGGCTCCGGTTTGAACCGGTAAACTCCGATTCAATTTAATCCAAAACCGGAACCATTCGGCTCGGATTGGCCTTTTCAGAAACCCGGTTTGAGTTTGATTTGGATTTGTCCCAACGAAAACACCTACACAGCTACACTTGTGACCCGCCCGCCCCAACCCCGCAGTAGATAAACCCTTCACCCCAACCATCTCCCGATTCTCCACGCTTCCCACTGATATCCTCTTCCATGGCGGTGCTCTCTCCTTCTCCTCCTCTCTTCTTGCTCTCTTCTCGCCAATCTCCATCCCTCCTCCTCTCCAGGAGCTTCGCATTAACTCCACGTCCCAGCCGCCCTCTCACCGCCTTCAAACTCATCTGTAAACGTGTCGATCGTTCCGCTCCGGTGAATTCCACCTCCACCTTCATCTCCCCCGCCGGAATTGATACCTCGCCGGATTTCGATGCCGTAAACATTGCCGATGACGTCACTCAGGTTCTCTGCTTACTGTTCCCGTTTCTTTTTTTCCCGCTTCGCGCAAATCAAGTTTTCTTCAAGTTGAACTCGGTTTGCTTGCTCATTTTGCGGCCGGTGCTGGTGTCTTGAATCTAGTAAAATGATAAATAGAACGCATAATTTAGAAAAGATGTTGTGATTGTTAGTGACTGATAGTGTTGCGATGGAATGAATTGTAGTTGATTGGTAGAACGCCAATGGTGTATCTCAACAAAGTGACTCAAGGTTGTGTAGCGAATATTGCTGCAAAACTTGAATCCATGGAACCTTGTCGAAGCGTCAAGGATAGGTAATCCCTTTTTAATGTAGATAAGCTATTTTACTTCTTACTGTGACCTGCTTCTGTTCTGTAGTGCTGGGTAGATTTTGTTGGAAAGGATTGGATTTGAATGATTTGTGGAATTTGCACTGCATAGAGTTCATTATTTACATCTTTGGGGGCATAGTGAGTGCTGAGGAGGCTATTTGTGCAACCTGTTAAGCAAAATAATTCAGACCATAGTTAATTGCTTCATTTTTTTCCCCGAATGTTCACACCTATTATTTCTGCATTTGAGTAAAATTATGGCTACTTAAATTATTTCTGTATTCTTCACTTTCCAGGATAGGATACAGTATGATAATGGACGCTGAAGAAAGTGGAGCAATATCTCCTGAGAGAGTAAGTATTGTTTGATTGAATCTTGTTGGATTTATTTCATGTGGAGCACAAGCTTATGAGCTTATCTGTTTATTTTCTTGCATTCCGCAGAGTATATTGGTCGAACCTTCAAGTGGAAATACAGGATTGGGTATTGCTTTTGTTGCAGCAACCAAGGGCTATAAACTAATAGTCACTATGCCTGCCAATGTAAATATGGAAAGGAAGATTCTTTTACGGGCGTTTGGAGCTGAAGTTGTTTTGACTGATCCTATGAAAGGCTTAAAAGGTGCTATTGATAAGGCTGAGGAAATTGTTTTGGCCACCTCAAATGCCTACATGTTACATCAGTTTGACAATGGTGCTAATTCAAAGGTCAAGATTCACACTTCTCTTCTGGTTATGTATAGAAGTATACCTTTTCATTCGTTTCCGTTGACAGTTCATGTTTTATATGTGTAATAGGGAGTAAAGTTTTTACCTTATGTATACAGATCCACTTTGAAACTACAGGTCCTGAAATATGGGAAGATACCTTAGGTAGTGTTGATATCATTGTTGCTGGAATCGGAACTGGTGGAACTATTACTGGTGTTGGACGTTATCTGAAGATGATGAATGAAGACATCAAGGTTAGAACTTCTATATATATATATATATATATATTATCTAATTGATATAGTTTTCCATGCTTGTCTGGGATAGTCGTGGTTTTTTTTTTTCACGTTTGTGAATATTTTAAGTTCAGCGCACAGTCAACGCCATAATAATAAAATCACTATTGGCTGAACCGAAGGCCTCAAAGAGTAACAGCATACTAGAGCATTTTATCCTTATTTCTGAAACTATTTGAGCTATGTTCCCCTTAAAAATACTATATCTGTCTACTTCATATCATAAACTGGATCCGTAAAAAAGGATGGATTCTAAGAATATTAATACTGCAAAAGTCATGTCAGCTTGATAAAGGACTGATTTTTTGGAGTGTGAAAGTGAAGCAAAAATTTTGTACTCTTTTTTCTCTGGCTTATGCAGGGTTTCTCACTTGAATATTTACACTCTATTACTTCAATCTTGCATTATGTTGATTTGTTTTATTTTCAATTTCTATGGTTTAGGGCTTGTTTGTAACTGAAAACGGTGTGTACAGTGTACATGTATCTGGTGGGACGAGGTTGACAACTGTTTGGTTTATTATTTATATTACCTGTTACCCCCTTGATATTATTATGAATTATATAATAAGTTCAAATCTCATTATCTTTGTGCCAGTCAGGGCCAAAAGGAAATATAACTATATATAGCTGCATCGAGATATTACCGCAAAATATCTCTAGCAGTGCAGCAACAACCCTCGTTTGATAAACAATTATTAGACTTTTCAAATTGTAATTAGTACTGTATGCCTCATCCATCAAATTTCCTTCTGTGCTGTAGCAGTTCAACATCTGTGTGACATAACTGCATAAACATTTATTAGTAAAATGAAAGGACATCCAGCTCTGAGAGATATTTTAATTATCCAACATAATTGAAGACATCTAGCCATCATTGGCCTTTTCTTTATAGGAGCATGGCTTTCTCAGCCATTTGTAAGAGAGTACATAATAGACTTGACCCATGGGGTCATCATAATGGTAGACCCAGAAAGATCATATTATTATCTCTCACAACTCCATTACAGTACGATCCTTGGTAAACAGTTACCGATACCAAGCTGTACCATGATTCAAGAAGTGGGAGTGTAGAAACCTTGTTAGATTAAAAGCAAGTAAACAAAATGAGGGAACTGTTTCCTCTATAGGCGATTCTTGATGAAGCATACACTTGATTGGATAAATAAACCTACAACCCCTTCAACATAATAAATGAATGAAGTAAACATGTTGGTATTTCTACAGGCTGATACACTCATTAGTTGAAGCACTCCCTCGCCCCATTTTTTGGTACTGTTATTGCAGTTCTTTCTGTAATATTAGCTCTTTGAAACTTTCTCTGAAAATCTTAGGTAATTGGTGTGGAACCTGCTGAAAGGAGTGTGATCTCTGGTGAAAACCCAGGTGAGTAGATTTTATCCTTTATCCTTTTTCATTTTATATTTGTAGTATGTTTTGCTTTTTCTTTTGATTACAGCCTGCTATGTGTTTTCAGGATTCGTCCCAAGTGTTTTGGATGTTGAATTGCTTGATGAAATCATGAAGGTAAATACTCATGTTCTCCTTAGGTTTTGCTAGTGTTATAATCTGTTTTCCCCATCTCTTTCCTCATTACCCCATAAAATAATTGCTCTCCATGCACCCCTGGCTGTTTATGAAGAAAAAGTATCATGATATGATGCTCTTTTGCAAGTTGCTCCTGCATGCTTGGTTATTAGGTTCTAATACCATGTTATCCTTTCTTTTTGCAAATGAATTTCATGTCTATATAGTCTATATTCTTGTTCTACTTTTTTTTTCTTCCCAAATGTTCATTTTTGTTTCTCTTTCTTTATCAGCGGGTTTTTATGTTTGCTGCTCAAACTATACAAGAAAAATAATCATTTGTACGTACCTAATTTCTTTTTCCTTTTTTTTAATAAAAAAATAGGTCTCCACCAGTGAAGCAGTTGAGATGGCAAGAACATTGGCATTGAAGGAAGGTTTGCTGGTAAATCCAGCTCCTTTAAATATTAATGCTGTCTGTTTTGCTGCTTTAATTATTTATGCATTGTTTGTTTGCATGTATCATTGGACCAATTAACTAATTCAGCCATCATATCACCCCAGATCGAACTCATACATATTTCTGGGAGGATGTAGCCTGTAGGGATCTAAACAAGGCTCAATAAGATACATTTACAACAATATTTGTGGAAACTGGAAACCCACCTAAAAGCATTAGGTAATTTTCACTTTGTCACCCCATTCCAAATTATGATTTTTGTACGATTACCTAATTGATTCATCTTAGTTTGTATTTTACATGAGGGGTATTATATATTTGCCAGTACCAAACTGAATTATAGAAAAGTTTCTATTTTCAATTTCATCCAGTTTTCTTGAAACTTTCCTGTTTGGGTCAACTAGAACCCAATAGATCCTCTCATCCACTGGGAGGTGCCATTCATCACAGAAAATAACTACATAAGGCATAAGATTCTCTTGAAAGAGGAATGAGCACAACTGCTGGTGGAGCTTTGAATTGAACTTGTAGCCCAAAGATTGACAGAACTTTAAGTAAAAATTGTGAACAATGTGCTGGTAACAGGAAATACCCTAAAACTTACTAAGGTTCACCATAAATGGAAATGTCTGTCGTATGGAAATGTAGTCATCATTAGTATGAACTGTTTCAATATGAAAGTTACTTCTATACAAACTCACTTTATCATCTTCCATCTTAGGTTGGCATTTCTTCTGGAGCAGCAGCAGTTGCTGCAATCAGAATAGCAAAGAGGCCTGAGAATGCTGGAAAGCTAATTGCTGTAAGTGAACTGTTACTTGGTCCTTACATTCTCAAAATGTGAAAATAGCTTTGTTATATATTAATGTTTACACTTCTAAGATCAAGAATAGGTAGTCACCACTTATAAATTATAATATTCAATGAATTAGTTTGACTTTCATTGTCTTCTTCCTTACTCTTCATCTGGAAATTAATCAAGTCCCTGTATCTACTGCTAGTGGTGGATTTGCCATGCTATGGGACTAGTCACACCCCCAGGCATGTTTTAGTACCATTAACATTTATCATTGCCAGGTCATGTTGTTTATAGTATGCAGCTAGATAGGAAATACTGGAAGGAGTTGTTGAATCATGGAAAATATTATTTGAAAATTATGAACACACACAAGAGACTTTGAATCTTTGAGAAACTGTATTTTATATTAGTGCGTATCTAGTCTTCATGGTCTCTTTTGCAGCATAAGTTGTGTACTGGAGCTGTTAGGGCTCCTTAAATATCTACTTTAAGATATTGAAAACGCAAGTGTTAAATACACCCACAGTTTTTACTATTGGCACCACAAATTCTTTTATTTTTTTTTTGTTTATTTTTTTTTATAAATATGTACGTATCAAGAAGCGCAGGGCTATAACTTACGAAGAGCAGACATATAACTCTTAAAAAAGCTTTGAATAGAAGGTAGACACATGAGACCCAAGAGTCACAAGCATGTGACTTATGAGTCGCAGGGCTACGCCTATACTTGAAAAAAAAAGGGCGAAAAAATGAATTTATGGTGTGAATAGTAAAAAATTGCGGTTTGAATAATATCACCCTATTCAAAATGGCTTCTCAATATTTATAGAGTACTGAGAGTTTGTGGTATATTTTGAGTGATACTTCCTCTTGAATACTTTCAGATATTTTATTAGTGAAAACAACCAATTTTTCTTTATACTTTCAGATTTTTTATTAGTGAAAACAACCAATTTTTCTTCATAGCTCTTCATTGTGGGCAATTGCATGCAGATCTTTATGGGATTACCTATGCTCAATTGCATGCAAATCTTCGCGAATTCGCTGTTTTGCATAAATTATCTCGAGTAGGGATGTATTTTTTACATACTGGCAGAACTTTGTATCAGTTTTCTTAATAGCATTTCTCTCTACGCCATCTCTGGCCTCCTTTCCGCTGTTCTAATATTTGGATCCTTTAGGTGATATTTCCCAGCTTTGGTGAAAGATACATCCATACCGTTCTTTTTCACTCTATCTATGAAGAGGTCAAAAGTATGTGGAAAGAATAGCGTCAAGGTGCAATGTATGTATGAGATGATGGCACAAAATACCTGAATAGACACTGAGTGGTTAGTGACTCTCAGACGGGTTTCAGTAACAGGGTGAGTAATGCAAACCCAAAATATCTGCTAACATGGAGCCTGTGCTTAGCTTGACAAATAAAGTTCCTCATTGTCGTTGTTTTTCAGTTGAGATGTTGTAAAGGCTAAATGGTTCAACAATCCGGCCCCAATTTGAGGCATGAAATCCTAGTCCTGGTTGTGCAATTTGGCCTTTTGTCTTATCCATCCTTTTGAGCTCGAGTTTTGATGTGCTGCATGTTGTTCATCATTCAGTCGGAACAGATCCAGACATCGGAAAATTGTTCAGATGGTTCCTACTTTCCTGATGCGGGAGACATCCTGTTGAAGCTCCACATATCCAGACTGGACTTTGGTACTTGTTGAGGTTAGTCATATACAGTGCTGGCTTGTTATTCATATGCATATTTAGACTGGATTTTGCAACTGTTGGGGTTAGTTCACTAAATGCTCTCATGTAAAGTAATCCTGATTCCTTAGTATTGTAGTATCCCAGTAGGGTTTGTTTGGCATGCTGTCATTACATTATAAGATTTATCAATTCATTTTAAGCATTCAACACATCAAGCCAAACACAACCAATAAAATTTTAAAACTGTCTTGTATAAAGATCTTTAAATTAGCCATTCAACTCAAGATTCAAGCTAGTTGTCTAAAGATAAGATGTCTATGAAATTGTAATCACTCGGAAACCTTGAAATACGTTACTTTATATTATTTCCCTTCTTTCGTTAACCAAACAACCCCTTGTAGAATCTCCATCTTTATACATCCATCAAACATGAAAATGAAAAAGCTGTAACATAAACATCAGCATTCAGCATCACATGTTTTCTGCCTTAAGACAAAAACATTCCTCTAAAGCTAGGCAACCTTGGTAGATTGCAAGATGTTTGTGACACCTCCCATGATACCCTATGTATGACCTATTGCATTCAGACATGCACACAAACGAAGGGAATCTTATCGATCCATGACTGCATTCATTCTACAAGTAGTCCCCTCTTCCTCTTTCCCTCCTTTTCGGTACAAGGTCAGAAAGTTTCAAGCTGATGCTCTTCCCATTTCGGTGTATTGATGAAGTTTCAGCCAGGCTCCTATTCGTGCTCGACTCGAGATTAGCTATTAAAAAAAAACTCGGTTCGAGCTCGACTCGAGATTAGCTAAAAAAAAACTCGGTTTGAGCTCACTCATTTGCTAAACGAGGCGAGTATTAACGTATTTTTAAGATCGATTCAAATTGAAGCTCGACTCGATCCAAGCTCAAATATTATAGAATTTACAAATTCCCCCTCAGTGACTCTGTAATGAGTGAATAGAGCTGCTAGTGATTGTTTAATGAGCGAATCGAGTATAAACACATTTTGAAGTCTAAATTTGGGCTTAGCTTGAGCACGACTAGTTCCTTTTTTTGGAAAGCTCAACTAATTTGTAAACGAGATGAATATAATCAATCACTACTCGGTTCAGTTGATTTGATTCAACCCTAATTAAGAATCAATGTTTTATCAAGTCTCTTTAGAATTTAAACAGTTTTGCTTTATGCACGGTGAATATCTCGCCAGACACACGGTGACGATCACGGTTTTGAAAATTGTAAAAAAAAAAAAGGCTGCCACAGTTTCTCAAACCGTGGGAATGAAGGATCTTTGACTGTCACTGATTCCGAAACCGTGAGAGCTTCTAGCGACAGTTTTGAAAACCATTGTAATGTAGGCTGCAAGCTCGCGTTGAAAAGGGGGAAAGCGGTGAACGTACTTTGAAGACAGCCCACGGTTCTCAAAACCGTGGCCGCCAGGGTTTGGGTTTCATGGGCTTCCAGTCCAATACACTCGATTTGGCTGATTTATTTTTAAGATTTTTGAAGTTGCAACTGTGATCTTTCTCCCGGTTTTAGAAACTTTGATCGAAATTTTTTTCACGGTTTTCGAAACTAAAATTGCCTAAAATCCCTACGTTTTGAGAGTCCGTAATCGTGACCGTGTAATGTGCGATATTTTGAGCGTGCAATTTGGCCCCCCTCCCCCCATTTAAAAGGAGCTGGATGATCAGTGGTCTAGTAAAAGCTGCAACTGGGTTTACTTGTTATGGCAACTTGATTTGCTTGTCTATGAGAACTTGGTTAAGACTAACCGTGTTTGAGCATCTTTATAGATCATCTAGGGGATTCTAGGGTATTCAATGAATATCTTTCTACGGGTAGGTCTCTTTAATTTTCTGTTTTAAAATTCCATTTTTTTTTTTGATTAGGTAAAAATTCGAGTTCAGACAAGCCTGAAGCTCGAGAGGCCGACGAATCGGCAGACGGACTAACCGTCAACATACAAACTTAAGCAACACAAATCAACAAGGAAGAAAGAAAACTCCAACAACCCATAAAAGACATCGATCAGCGGAGGAGTCGATGAAGATCCAAGACGAGTCACGAATGCAAAGAACACGGGCGAGTGCGACGACTCACACGGCGTCTCGACGCCGAGAAGGCGGAGAACAGTAACCCACCACCGGAAAGGGTAAAACCTGGGATGTGCGGACCACCGACGTTGCCCCCACCTAAATGAGGGATCTTCGAAGACCACGAACACATCCACGATCCTCTCGATCATACAGGACGCTCGATACTGCAACCCAACTCGGAACTAAACGCAACCACACCAAGGCAGCGACTCGAAGCCAAACGATGAAGCAAAATACGGGCCAAAACAAGGAAGATCAATCCTCCGGCGAAAATTTGTGAGCAAAAATCCCGGGACCCAGAATAAAGTCCGAAGAGATTATTATTACTTATTAATATAATATTTTCCAAACCCTTTCGGATTTATTCAACCCTTTCGGAATTTTAGACAAATACTTTCAGGGATTTATTAAACCCTTTCGGAGTATAAATTGGCACGATTATATATATATATATTTTTTTTTAAAAAAAATGATTTTCAAGTTTCCATTCCCAATCTTACGGTGCAAGATTGGAAGGCAAATTTTTACCCCTTTTTCCAATGCTTGGACGGCAAGCACAAAGATTTGCTTTAAATTTTTGATTTTGTTTTGATTTTATTTTTTTTCCCAAGGCAAGGATTATATTTTTTCTTTTCTTCTCTATTTTTTCTTAGCGTTCAGAGAACGCTGGAGATGGAACACCGCACAACAACCGGCCGTGACCAGGGGCCGCACAACTCCCGGAGGGGGAAGACGCCAAGCACCGAGGGCACCAGACCGAGTAAGGCAGCGGAAACAATGGCCCGAGGGCACCAGACCGAGTAAGGCAACCGAAGATGAGGGTGGACCCGGAGCCGGCGCACGGCCCACATCAACCAGCACCACCGTCGCTCAAAGACCGCCGAAGAAGACGATCGGAACGAGCCGGCAGGGCGAGAAGGTCAGTGAAGGTAAAAACCCCAAATCAATTTGATAAATCGAAGGAAACGACACACCCACCCCGGATCGGAGGGAAACCAAATCCAGGAGGAGGATGAAGTGCTGCAATAGAGGGGTTTGACAACTGAGGGTAACCGGAGGAGGGATGCGAGAGAAGATTCGGCAAGACCACAGGACGCCCCAAAGCCAAAAACTTGAATAAACAGTCTAAATAGACAGTTGAGGGGATACAAAAACGTCTCATGGGAGAGGAGACGAGACTCATGTCAGGGGCGGCCGGAGCCGAGTTTAGATGGCCGGAGCCAAGTTTATACGGCCGGAGCCGGAGTTGGGCGGCCGGAGCCGAGTTTAGACGGCCGGAGCCGGAGTTGGGCGGCCGGAGCCGAGTTTAGACGGCCGGAGCCGGAGTTGCGCGGCCGGAACCGAGTTTAGACGGTCGAAGCCGGAGTTGGGTGGCCGGAGCCGAGGTTGAACGGCCGAAGCCGGATATAGGACTCCCTCTCTCTAGGATTTCCTAGAGAGAGGAGAGAGTTTTCCACGCTGAGGAGTTTTTCGCCTCGCTCTAACTTTTTTAAAATTCCATTTTTATTTGAAAGACATGACACATCACGGTATCAAAAAGAAAAAGAGCATCTCGATCAAATTGTAACTAACTATAGAGCCAATATTCTAAAAAGCGTTAGATGAATCCTAGGCAGTGAGATGCCACCTAGTGCGTAGAAGGTCAAGGCAACCGCTTAGACGTGGCTAGACGCCTGCCTAACTCTAGGCGGAGAGGGTTTATCTAGACACCACCTAGGCGCGATTTTTGGAATAGTGCATGGAGCAATGGTTAAAGGTAACCAATACAATGGGAGGAAGAAGGCTTACTGCAGTAAAAACTCCCTCTGTGGTCAGAATCAATCTACAAACAAGGAGAACCCAATAAAAAAAGGAGTCCCTTCAGCAAGTAATCCGACAAAAAAAACAACAGAACAACATTTTACTTGTAAAGTTTATAATGAAGATTAGTTTTTGGAACAATAGAGGCACTAAAAACTAAAAAGTCCACCTTTTGGATTGAAATAGAATTTTTTTTGCAAAATTGAAAAATTACAAATAATGGCAATAGGTGAAACAAATATTGAAATTCCACGATTGAAAATGTTTGGAAAAAGACTGGATTTAACAAAAATGTCTAGTCGTCTGCCAGAGGTCTTGTGGGGGGATTGTGTGTTGTGGTCCTTGTGGAAAAGCTTTCAACTACATGATATTGAAATTGAACTTATCATCCAAGAAGAAAGAATAATTGCCTTTAGCTTTAGGTACAATAATGCTAAAAATAAAGTGTGTTGAGTTTTAGTCTTTGTCTATGCACCCTCTCATGAAGGTGATAAAAACGCAGTATGGGAATCTCTCAAAATCTTTATTTCAGATCTAAATATTCCCTTTCTAATATGTGGAGATCTTAATGAAATCCAAGGCCCTGAAGAAAAATGGGGAGGAGTTGAACCTACACATCAAAGGTTCAAGAGATTCAACGAATTCAAGGATAACTGTCAAAGATATCCCAATGGAAGGAAATGAATTTACTTGGAGACAAAATAATACAGACATAAACAATATATATGAGAAACTTAATCGAACTCTCATACACCTAGCCATATTACATGGTACCTAGATATTTATACAAAAAATCACGCATTCATTACCTCTGACCACTGCCCTATCTCCATCAACCTTATTGACAACAATATACCCAAAGCACAACATTTTAAATTTGAAAAATGTGGATGTCTCGAGATGATTTCACAAATGTGGTCGAACAAAGCTTGGAGCTTGGAAGTGCAGGGTTCACACATGCTCAAGCTCGTTAAAAAAACCATAAACATGAAAATAATGGTGAAACAATGGAACTGTAAAACCTTTGGAAATATACTCACCCAACTTCAAAAGGTGAAAAGGACCTATTAGAACTTAAAAAAAACGAAAACAAAACTAACAACCATAATGGTAAACAACAAAGATTACTAAGGAAAAAAAAAACAAATGTTGGCATTTCAAAAAACCTTTTGGAATCAAAGAGCCAAAGTGAAACACTTAAAGTTTAATGACACAAGCTCTAACTATTTTCACATAATTGCTAATGGAAGGAGGAACATGAAAATCATAAAGGAATTCTAAACCTTAGAGGGTACTACGATCATAGGAGAAGACAACATAAAAAATGAAATCAGGATTGATTTAAAAAAAGGTTTTCCAAAGGAGTTATAAACTCCGACCTATTAAATGACCACATTTCTTTGATCAACAAGGAAATAATTGAAGAACAGAATGAAGAATTAAGAAAGAAAATGTAACCAATGAGGAAGTGAGAAAAGCAATGTTTTAAATTAGAAGCGATAAATCACCTGGTCATGGTGGAATGACCGTTAAATTTTACTAGAATTATTGGAACATACTCAGTTCATCTATTGTAAGGGCGCTTAAAAGCTTTTTCAATTCCAGAAAAATGCTAAAACAAACTAACCACACATTTGTATCACTCATCCCTAAGTGTGAGAACCCAAACATCACAAACCAGTACCGACCAATAAGTTTATGCTCTATTATCTATTAAGTAATTTTAAAAAATACTAACAGAAAGAATAAAAAAAGTTGTGAGGGACATCATTCACCCTTTACAAGGGGCCTTTGTCTCTAAAAAGGGCAATCCAAGACAATATTCTTATCACACGTGAAATTTTCCATTTTTTCAGGTCAAGGATTGGTAAGGAAGGATGAATTGCGATTAAATTGGAAATGTAAAAGGTTTATGATAGAATCGAATGAGAATTCATATTAAAATTTGATTGAATGGATCAAAGAATGCATGCCTACAGTGTTCTTCTCGGTACTTGTTAACAATGGACGCACTGACATCTTCCTACCCCAATGAGAACTCAGACAAGGTGATCTAATCTCCTCTTTCCTCTTCATATCGGGGGTTGAAATTATAGCAAGAAAGCTTCAAAAGGCAAGCGACAACCCAAGAGATGGTATTGGGTTCGCATTGACAAGACATGGAACAAAAATACCCTTCCTAGCTTTTGCTGATGACATCATTATCTCTGCAAAAGCAAATCAAACAATGTTCTTCAAAGACAAACGAATCATCTAGGAATATTGTGCTATTTTAGAATAGAAAGTGAACTTTCACAAATCGACCTTTCAAGTTGCCAAAAAAGTCTCAAACCAAACAAACAATCAATCGAAAAAAAACTAGGGAAATCAGACACAATCACACTTGACAAATATTTGGGTTGCCCGATTGTTAATGGTTGTGTCAATAGGGACACCTTTAATGAAGTTATCAGATAGCTCACAACTAACAAGATAGAAAGCAAACTCTTTATCTCAATAAGGAAGAACAACCCTCATTAAAGCAAATCTCTAAACAAAATCAAATTTTTTAATGCAAAACTTCTTACTTCCAACTAACATTCACAATGAACTAGATAAAACCAACATAACCTTCTTTTGGAATAAAGAATCATCTTACAATATATCTTTTGATTGGATGAAATAGAATATGCAAACCAAAGAAAGTAGGCGGTCTTGGAATTCGAAAAGCAATAGACATGAACATAGCATTACAAATGAAGCTGCCCTGAAAGATATTAGTTAAACAATATAACTTATGGGTGAAAATAGTTAATGAAAAATACTTAAAAACATACATGTTCTCGAATACCAAAAGAAAACAAACACATCTTGACAATGGTCTAAAGTCTAAACTAATGACCATAAGAGAAAATTTAAAAAAAGACTCATTTGGAGAATAGGAGATGGAAAATCGGTGTGATTTTGGAAGGACAACTGGGTCTCGCATGATGAAATTCCCTACTCTAGCACTCAAGATATGAATGAAAAAGTGAAAAAAATACATCCTCGATAGGAAGACCTGGAATAAGAAACTACTATCTGGAACCATTCCTCAAGAAATGGTCTCTAAAATTATGAATATTTCAATCTTAAAAATTCATTCCAAGATTGAATTTATTGACGACCAAGTAAGAATGGATGGTTCTCCACATCGAGTGTTTACAAATTTGTTACAAATGTACAAAATCAACTAAATTGTGGAATTGATTGGATATGGAAACTAGATGTTAGAAAATAAAAAGAACTTTCTTTGGGAAATAGAAATGGATGGACTTCCTACAAGTGAAAGGCTCACAAGGAAAAAGGTTGATGTTCCATTAGGTTGTTCTTTGTGTGATTGCACACTTGAAGATTCTTTGCATCTCTTCTTCAAATGCCCTCTCATGCTTTGACATCAAAGAGTGAATTAATAGTAAAGCAAAAGAGACACTCGTTAATTATGATATTGCAAATAAGAAACCAAATTAGACACTAATAGATATCTATAATAAAAAAAACAAACAAACATTTTTAGACTTAGCTCATATTTGGTGGTGCGTATGGCACCAAAGAAACAAAACCAAATTTGATTCGGCAAATGTGAATAATAAGAAAGAAATGCAAAATATAATTATGCGACACATCATCAATTGACACAAGACAAAAAGCCAATAGACAAAACCAACTACAATATGAGAGACATGAGAGGAAAAGAACCACCAGAATAAAATGGCAGAAACTTTTGCCAAAATTAATTTCGATGAGAAGCTAGAAGAATGGGTCTACTGCGTGTAATGATCAAAGGTGATTGCCTTAATGTGGTAAATGTTGTCAAATAAATCTGGGATTGTTATTGGGAGATTGAACTAGTAGTTAGTAGCCTAACACACAAGCCGAGTGAGGTTCCATTCTAAAACCAATTGACAATAAAAGGAGTAGCCCACCGACTCATATACTAGGGCTTGTTATGTTCAACTTTCCGATGTGGGACACTTTTAGTCTCATTCACATCTCTAACATATACAATCGAATTTTTACCTTAAAAAAAAGCAGGAACTTAGTATTTTGAGTGTTTTTTCGTCCTAAAAATTAAAAATATAAGAGTGGGTGACTTAAAGGTTCACATTTATCGTCTTTGAGGTTTCTTAATCACACATTCAATGCTTGAATGCCAATCGTGCATTTAAGTGGGTGATTTTATAGCAAATGGACGTTTTCACTATATTTATTGCCTCTTAATGCAAGTGGGGGCACATCTTTAATTTATTGGGCATCTTTCGTCTTCAAATTAAATGGACTAATTCGGCTTAATTACGCCACCCCTAAATCCGATGCGTTCGAATCCAATGATGACTTGATTCAGTTCTTGGATTAAACCAAAACCACCAAGAATTGATTTCATGTTGCTAATACGATGATGTTTTGTCAGCCACCTAGCTTTTCTAGACTGTTAGTTATGATATTGTATAATACATCTGCCTTAAAATATAGGTAGTTTGATTTTTTAGCAATTTTTTTAGAACAAGCAACAATTCGAAATATCGAACACAAGTTTGGTAAATCGAGAGGGGGTAAGAAGTCTCAGATGGGCAAATCATCATGATGCAAATGAAAATCAAATAACTCACAATCTAGGAACCAATCGAACAAGCAAGACAAAGAAAACAACCATCAGAACTATGGACCAAGCAGAAATCTGGCTACCCGAGGATGAGATAACTCGACAAGAGGAAGTGGATAGTGAGAGCATGAGAAAACTGATGTTGATACGAAAAGCAGAAATCCTCAATGGGCGCACAATGGACGACTCCTGGGAAGTGTGAATCACACGACGTTCCCCCTATCTAGATAAAGGATCTTTGAAGATCACAAACATTGCCACGATCAATAGGGCCGCATGACTACTCCTCTTTCGAAAGTAACCACGAACCAATGAGTCAGACCCTACAAAACCAAAAACCTATCAGGCCGGAGGCAAAATTGAGAACATAGGGTGAGAGTGTTTCCAATAAGTAAGATTAGTTCATTATTATTATTATTTATTTAAATTTAGAAACCAAAAGAAGAGGTGAATTATTAAAAATATATGTTTTTTTAGATATGCTAATTATTTATAGATAAAATTTGTGTTTGGTCTTTGGGGGGTCACGTACCGCGATGGATTCGTTCGAAAATGAACATTTGATTTGATTTTATTGTTGTTATCTTTATTTCCCCTTCTTTCCTCACCATGGATAGTGAGGAAAAAGTTTCTACATTGTTGTTTTATTTGTCTTGATTCTTTTTCTGAAGTGTTATATCCGCACCGTGCAAGGATAAAAGTATGTATAAATGCATATTTTTTTGTCGGGGAGATATATCAAGTTCGAAACAACCTAAAATTGAAACAGGAGCAAACGAAGAGAACATTAGGGTCATGTCTTCACCACCATGACTCAACTCCTAACCGAAAAACATCGCAATTGAAGCACAATAAATCATTAGACAGACTATTGGGGTGCATTTTATGGAGATTTCAACTCCAAGATGGAGTAGTTTTAAATAAAATATATATAAATTTTTTTAGTTTAATTAATTTTTAAAATCGAAACTGTTTAACAATTACTCATCCACACTTATTAGAGCTTTTGATTTTTTTTATTAACTAGTGTTCATTAGTTACCCTATGTTACCAAATAATATACTAACTTATTAGCATATATTTAACACAAATATTTATTAGCTTTAACTACCTAATCAACTTCAGCTACTCTTTACCAAACATAACCGTTATTTATCAACCCCAAATTTTTTTTTTTGAAAAAATTTTATTTTATTATTAAAGTATAAAGTCGGAATCTACTCATATTGCAACTTAAACTGTTCAATAGGAAATCAATTGCATGAAAAATGGGCGTTAATTAATTAAAAAAATTGAAAAGATAGTAAAAAGAACACATGTAGTCATGCATGTAGATATACTCACAATTAATGTGAAATCGATCAATTCACAATTTCACATGCATAATCGTCAACAAAGTACAATCTTTGTTCTATTTATGAAGCAGTTTATAAATTTAAGAAGTAGAATAGTTCAAAGAAAAACAAAATCATGAAAAGAGGTACTATTAATAATCGCATTCGTTTATTTTTATTTGTCGTTTATTATTATATATGTATATATAGCTTTTTGGACTAATTAAATACCCAAAAATTTAAATAAAAAAAATTTATACGTCATTGTTACAAACAATAACTTTAATACTTTATTTTTTTTAAAAAATAAAGTATAAATTGGAGGGCCATTTACTAATTAATTTATTTTTACCAAATTAGTTTATTTTTGGGGGGCCCTTATTTTGGCTATTATCAAATTAGTTTATTTTTGGGGCCATTTACTAATTAATTTATTTTTACCAATTTAAAAAAATTCCTTAAATGTGGTTGAAATTACAATTAAATTGGAGGGCCTTTAGACTAGGGGTTGTTTGGTGTGTCAGAGATTAATCTAACTTAAGATTATAATCTACCTTAAAATTAAAATATAAATGAAATTTTGGATGAAATTTTAGCCTTTATGACCAGATTAAAAATATAAATTCTTGTTTTACAGGACAAATTATACAGAGTTTTGTAAACAGATTTTTGAACAACATATTTTTTTCAAAAATCGAATTTTTTTTCCCCTATAACTCTTTAAAAAATCCAATAAGCAAACAAACCCTAAGTGGACTTCCTCGAGATGACGCCGCTGATTTTGGATCCAATTCATCTCAAGGTATACGTACAACCACAAGTCTTGCATGTACATGACCTTACTTTTTATAACACACACAGAAGTTAGCCTATTTAATACATTTAAGAACTATTTGATGACGGCCATTTAAGAACCATAGGTGAATCTTAGTGTAAGCAAATTCGTCTATCTGATAAAAAAAATTAGATAGAGTTAAAAAATAATAATTTTGTTGGACAGGAATAATTATAATCTTAGTTTGTTTTGAACCAAAACCTTAAAGATGAACAAAATCAGTGAAGAGATGTTGCGCTTTCTTTCCACATGTCGTTCTTTCGACTCTTGTGAATTGGATTTATAATTTTTTGTTTTCAAAATCTGGAAATTAATAGACTTTTTCATAGTGCGCTAGATTAACTAGATTAGTTCAATTAATTAAGAGATATAAAAATCTCAAACAAGTTGTTACGGATTTGGGGTATGGTTTTCTTAATTGAATTTTGGCTTCTAAAATTTTATCTTTACCATGAATATTTTCGCTCACCTAGCTTTGGAACATTAGATCCGCCACTATTAATAATTACTAGTATTCGTTACCCGCGCGGTTGCGCGTTTTGTTAATAAATTATATTTTATTATATTAATTATATTAAATTATTATATTAGATAGTTAATTGACGTGGCTTAAAAAAATAAAATCAAATTGACGTGGCTTAGAAAAATAAAACTATATATAAATCTATTATATTCAATTTGATCTAAAAGGTAGAATAACGCACCAAATATTCCTTCTTCATCTTTTAAAATAATAAATAATATAGTTTATTAACAAAAGCATCAAAATAATAAATATGTATAACAACTAATTCAAGTTATATTGGATAGATTATTGATCTAAAAAGATAAGTTTTTAGCTAACTATATTCATTTATTAATTGATATGGGCCATAAATATAATACCACTTTAATCCAAAAACTGTCACGTAAGCAAAAATAATCTCGCTTTAATCCAGAAAATTCCGTGGACGCGAGATCGCACCAAAGCCCGTTTCAGACCTCTGTTTTAGTATTTTATATAGATTTGAATCGACGAGGGAGGCTATAAATGTAATTTTATTTTACTATTTGATGACGGCCATCTAATAATAAACTAGTCAAAATAATGGTTGAGACATGACTTGCTAGGCGCATTTAAAGCCTTAATTTATCACGTAAATCACTTTTCCCCTTCTTTAAAAATACTACATTAATAGTACGAAATTAATATATACGGAGTACTTCGTATCCACATGTGTTATGAACCACCAGAGATCCCCTATTGCATTTTCCACAATAAATGTAATCTATTTATAATTTAAGATATATTATTAAAAAAATAATTATTACCTTATCTTTTCAACTTTTTTATATAAAATAGATTTTGTTCATATTTATTTTAATCACTCATTTGATAATGGGTAACCATATACCCTAGAACTTCTCTAATTATCTTATTTTTCATAAAAAAAAATAGCATTATTCTCTTATCTAGATATACTTTTCTATAAAAAATTTGTTTTCATTCCGTTTACATTTCATGTTTATTCCAAACGAGCCCTAAGAAAATAGCTTACCAAAACTCTAAAATGGTATATTTCATAAAAATGCTCATTCTTGCCATCAAAATCTATGATTTCTCTTGTATGGAAAAAAAATTATAGGCTAAGAATCATTTCAATGACCCTAAAAATTTCATATTCCATCAAAAAAAATTGTGTATTTGATGCATTTTAATATTAGATCAATGGTATTAACAAAACAAAATTGTTAGTTTTTGGCTTTAATACACTTCAATAATTTGTAGTTTCATTTTTTATACTTTATGTTTTTTTAGAACTTTCAAATGTATTATTGGTCCTAACTAGATATTTATATCAAATGTGGCTTTTATTAAAAAAATTATTTTCATAAAATATTGTTTATTGATCGAAGAACATATAAATATCTTTAAAATGATATCACTTTTAATGTTATATAATTCATAATTACATAACATTAGTTATATATGTTTAATTGTGTTATTATTACAATTATAATGTGTATTTATATTCCTCGTAAAATATTATAGGCTAAAATCCCAATGTTTCCAATCAAATATTGTACATTTTACCATTTCTTTCATAATCACCTTTATTAAATACTATTTATGAAAAAATAATCCAAAAGTGTCAAATATTATGGTCATACGGGAGAACTCATCAATATTTTTACAATGCTATAACTTTTTGATAAAAATCATAATTAAGGTAGTTTGTACATAATTAGTTGTATTATTTATATAATTATATAAAGATCAAACAATTAAAAATAAATAATAAAAAAGTGAGACACATATTTGACATTAAAATGTGAAGCCAAATTTGGCATTTATAGGTAGGCCAAAAAAAATCGGCTAAAATAGAAATGGCCTATGTTGAGAGGAAAAATAGGTCAAATCCTATATTTTACTCTACCATAGAAGATGCTCTTATACCATAAAATTATTTTAGTTTAAAATATATCTTTAAAATATTTAAAAAATTATACTCACATTTTAAACAACTATATTTATATAATAAAATTATATTTTATAATTTTTAAAACTTTAAAATGACATTTTTTTACAAAATATATTTTAATTTTTTTTCAAAAGATAATTTTTCAAGATAAAAATTTATAAACATATAAATATAAATATAGTTGTTTAAGATGTGAATATAATTTTTAATTTTTTTAAACATATATTTTAGGCTAAAATAATTTTGTGGTATATGGAGTGGTGTACGAAAGTGATGTCGGAGATTTTGGTTGGGTATGAAAGCGTTACAAAACTATTTATTAATTAATTCTCTCATGAAGGTTGACTCATGTAAAGAACGGAATTTTAAATAAGTATTTAATTGCCAAAATTGGAAAGCTTCGGAAAACCTGTCTCCGAGCGCTTTAATTTCTAAAAATGGAAAGTCTTTGGAAATCATCCCGACATGTTTTAAAACATAGATTGTCGAGCTAAATTCCGCTATTATATTTGAATTTAAAATATGGAGTCTTGTGAGTCGTTTGAAACGGATTTAAAACTCGAGTCGGATTTCGGGATAGTTAGTCGGAACTTAAGGTCGGATGATCTCTCTCTCCAACCGGCCTCACACACTCTCTCCCACTCATTCTATCTCCTCTTTCCACTACCACCATTATTGTTTTGTCCTTATCTCCATAAAACCCTAAATGTGTCACTATATATAGAAAGCACCATTCTCCAAAATTCTCAGAAAATCCTCATAAAAATCTGAGCCTCCATCCTCTCTCTCTCACTTCATCATCCATTTCAAAAATCAAAACCCCAAAATCCAAAGTTTTAACTTTTATTCCCTTCAACCCATCTCCCTCGCTCTCCACTCTCCATTTCTTGTTTCTCCTCCACAAAATAACCCTAAAACACCTTAAAAAAGACATCATCTCAAAGATCTAACCCAAAAATCGGAGTCGGAAAGCAATTTCCACTAAAAACCCCACTTTCTGTCCATTTTGCCGCCGCGAGTTCTTGGTCGCCGCCACGGAACCTGAGCCCAAAACCAGAAGTTCCTACTCGCGGCCGCGAGACCCCCTTTTCGCCGCTGCGACTGGAGCCTAGTTTACGTCGTTGGCTCGGTAAATCGACCCGTTCTCCCTCATCTTAACTCCTTTCTCTTCCCTGTTTGTTCCCCCTTGTTCCTCACTCTCTTCTCTATCTTCCAAGGTCAAGAAATGTCGGATCTAACACCTTGTGAAGCGGATTCGAGCTCATTTCTCCCTCTTCCCCTATTTTTGAGCAAAGTAAACTCTCCTGGGAGCCCGAGGACTCACCTCTTTCAAGGTTTTGAAGAAAGTCTCAAGGAGGCTAGGTAATCCCTCTTCCGCTCTCCCCTCTAGTCCTCGTTTGAGTCATATGTGATTGTTTGGTGTCGGGTGTGTTAGAAATGTTTTGAAATAAGTTTGAGTTAAAATGGTTTTGAATTGAAGCAAAACGAGCGTGATTTGAAGCAAAAAACGAACATTCAGGTACAACCAAAGGAAGAAGACGCTCTTTCGCGGCCGCGACCGTGGTTTTCGCTGTGGCGAAATCCCTGTGTTGTGGCCAGCGAGGGCGCTTCTCGCGGGGAACTTGGGATGGATTCCGTGACCGCGAATGGCCCTCTCGCCGCCGTGAAATCCATCCAGGAGCTTTGGCCGAGCTGCTCCTTGACCCTTTTGGCTTGAGTTGTTGGTTTTTGATTCTGATCTTTTTTAATCGAATGTGAGTTTGAGATTATTTCAGAAAATGGGATTTTGGAATAATAATGATTATTTTAATATTAAAAAGGGGATTTTAACGGAATTTGAAATGTCGAATTGAATGCTTGGAAAATATTTTGAAAGCTTTGTTTCAAGTGTCGGGATTCTTAAACTTGTTTAAATGATGGACAATTGGACTTGGAAATGAACTTGAGTATTATGGAAATTGGCTTATTCGGATGTTTGGCTTTTGAGGTTTTTGCTTTGAGAATGATTTGAGAATGGTTGAAATGGTTGAACTTCGGATTGGTTTTGGAAATGGTTTTAGGACTTGGTCCTTGAGTGTGTGTGTGACTAGTAGTCTTGTGCCTTATCGCTTTGATACCATTATCATAGGTGCTTGTTGATCGAGTTGCTTGAGTAGATTGGTTGATTGAGTGGACTCTACTTGTACTACGCTTTGCTGTTCGGCTTATCTGGTAAGTTCCTTTATGGACTTACTCAGACTGGTCAGACACAACCTCCTACATATAGTTGTATGACATACTAGGTGTTGCATAAGCATTGAAACATGCCATATAGTATCATGCTTAGGTTGCACACTTGAATGAACATCGGTTTACTTATTGCGCATGAAAAGAAAACGACCGTGATTTGTGTGTTCTAGAGTCGTTGCTAGCGTCTTAGGACGGCCCAGTTCCATCGGGCTTGTCCTCCATCGAGTCATATTAAAGTTGAGCTTGCGGGCTCTTCTCACCATATGAGCATGATTACGAGACTATAGCCCGTACTGGCCATGCTCTACCCTAACAGGAAGGGGGCCGGGGTGGAGGTAGGAGAGGGATATGCCATTTGGCATTCTTTGGGTCTTTTACAGTATTTCTGCATATATATAAACTGCCAGCATACTTCCGTGTTTTATTATTCCGCACTGCATTAGAAGCATCTTTATTAGGTATAGCGTATGTATATGCCTGCTTGTGGGAATAGAGTGGGATAGGGCTTCAGTCTGATCCAATGCCCTGCACATATGTTTTTAGGTTTGTTTGCAGATCATGTATGCTCCATGCTTCTATGACGCGGACTTACTCGGACGATCGAATCGAACTTACTTTATCACTTGGCTTATGTATTTCGATTGCCAGAGATTTCATGTTTTGGTTTTGACCCGGCCTCGCCGTGGCAAGTTGTACTCTATTTATGTTTTCCCTCGATTTACACAAAACGAATTTAGCGATATAGTCTCATAGGACAGGTTAAGGGTACCCAACGGCCCTACGCTTGATTTGGGGTTCGAAATCCCCGCTTTAAACGCTCTCACTTGAGGTTTTGAAACCTCGACCCGTACCTGGATTGCAAGATTCGAACGAAGGTATCCAACCTTCGAAACGTAACCCGAATATTTATATTTGGGCCGTTACAAGTCAAGAGTGGCTTCGTTTTTTGCACAACCAATACACTACCAAGTAATTAGACATAAGACTATTCACAATGGTTTTGCTTATAATGTATACATTTGCACAAGATGTGTAAAAATACATCTTACTTTTTGGTATTTTTCTCCAATATATGGACAAATGTGTTTTTTTACACACCATTCAAATACAATTAATTTAAAATAAAAGGAAAACAAAAATCATAAAAAAATACAACCAAAAAATTGTCTTGCTTTTTAAAGAAGTTTTTGCACATGAGGGAGATGATGTGCTCAAACTTGCACATTACATGCTCAAATATGCACATTTGCACACCCCAAAAGCAACCAATGGAGCTAAAAATGTCTAAAAATACACATTTACACACAACCATTGGAGTTAGTCTAAGCATAGGTCAAGTCCATAATATAGGGTCGACAAGTTTGACCCGTTGGATCAAGGATTGGAATATCCCTAACCCTAAACTTTAACCCTCCTAAGCCATGGGTTGACAAGTCGTGGTGACCTGTCGGGTCAATGTATGTCATTTTAAAATAAAATTTGATTTTTGAGTTTTCTTTAAATACAAAAATAAAAAAGGAAGAAGTGTTTGAATCGGTTTTTTAATTATCTACACGTATCCTTTTGATGAAGAGGAACCATATCTCACGTAGTTCTTTACATTTGTTCTGATCCCTGCTTATATTTTCCGACTTTAAGACTCTCCGCCTTGCTCCGCATCCAAGCTCCCGACTGAAGTACCATTGTCAAACTCCTCATCCAGGTCTGACTCAATTAAGTGGTCATTCTTTTGAATCCTCATCTCTACCCTCTTTCAATCGTTTAGGCTAACTTAACCTTCCAATGTCTTGTGAAAAAGTCTTGATCTCTTCTCACTTCGTATTTGACCACCTTGGCTAAAAAGTTGCTCCACTGCTATGGTTGAGCAAGGAGCGGCAAGTATATATTTGTCGAGCGATTGCCTACAAATTTAGAAACTAAGATCTCTTTGGACTGCTCCATCATTCTAGAATGTCAAATTCCTCTTTCTCTTCAGCTCGAAACTCAAATTTAGTAGAATAATATTCGTCGACCTCCATCGACGAGGTCCTTGCTCTCTTTGTGCCAAATATACCTATGGAAATACCCGAGTCCAAGTAATGATGCTAGTGAGAGCTCGAAGAAGCTCGATGGAGCGCGCACAATAATACCTAGATATGCCAAAATATATCTCACAAGGTAAATGCATAGAACTTTTGTATCGCTAAAATTTCCAAGGTTATATATGCACATTTAATATGCCAAACATGCTCATAAAACCATGTAAAACACTCATCAAAGTTTCAACAATCCAATCAAGTCATAGGGCAAAAAAATTAGCCAAACTATTCATAGGACAAGTGTTTTTACAGATGGAGAAATAGGACCTAATCCTACAAATCCAATGAATGTATAATCATTTTGGATTTTGTAAAAATTTTGGATTTATTTTTATATATATAAATGTAATAACTAATACAAAAATCAAAACTTGTTAAATATGAAACATCCAACATATGGAAATCAAAACCATATCCAATGCAAATGCAAATTTCCTCTCCCACACTTGATGGGATCATTGTTCTCAATGAAATAAAGACAAGAAAAAAAAAACATATTGGAGAAAAGAAACAAGATACTCACTGAGGCCAACTGTGTCCACGGTTTACACTTGGTCATTTTTCAAGCCTTAAAGACCTCGTGGTCGTTTGTACCCAAGCCCGCAGTCGTGGTATCTCTTTAGTAACTTCGTCTTCTTCAACTCATGAGCTCTTCACTCTTGACTCGCCTTGAAGTCATCTTGACTCTTCTCAATCCACCGCAGATCCACAATTACCTAAAATCATCAATAAAAATGTGTAGATCTCAACTCCACCACCAAATTAACAAGTACAGATGCTAAATCTACCTAAACCATGCACATTATGCTACCTAATCAGGTTAAATATGTCCTAATACTACCATCTAAATGCATGCTATCAAATATTATGTATATTAACAATATTGCTAACAAAAAATACCTCACTTGTATATTTTCCTTACTAAAAAGAGGAAATTGGGTGTAGTGTACTCTTTTCAAGTTTTTTTTAACTAATTATACCCCATCAATTTTGTTTTTGGTAATTGTACTTTTTTTAAGGTGGATATTACATATTTACCCTTACAATTAATTTTTACCTTTTTCAATTTTTATCCTTTTTTAAAATATTGATGAGGAAGATATTGTTAACAAATCAGATTTTATCCTTTTTTTTTATCCTTTTTTAAAAAGATTGATGGATGGAGATATTTTAACAAGTTTTATCCTTTTTAAAACTAATCAGTTAGATTACTGCAGACGGATTATCAAAGAAGAATTTTCTAGGGTACAACTTCAACAAATTTCTAGGTTACAGGTAACATACGTTACTCTTCAAATTATTTGATTACAATCGTTTATCGATCCATTCTAACCTAAATTATTGTGTGCGAATGATTTTATTGTAACAATTTTTGTTTCTTTTTTCAGTTTGCATCATAGAGATGACCGAACAAGATGAGGGAGGGTCCATATCATCCCAGGTTCAACCACAAATTGAACCTCCAACATTGAAGGTAAATCGGCATACTATATAATTTAGGTATTCTGTAAGTCTAGGTAAGTGACAACTCTCTTTTTCCTTCACGTAGTTTGCTTACAGGATAAAGCAAGACTACCCTGACAAAGGACGAAGCAATAATACGATAATATTCATGTAATACAATGTCACGAGTTACTTACAAGAAATCACACTCCTGTAATACAATAATATTCATGTAATCAATTCCTGTAATGAATGAACTCTTCTACCCATTACTATACCAACATTTATCTTGTAGAGTTGTATCACAAGAAATCACTATAACTCACTAAAGTAGCATACAATTCCTGTAATTACTGATTTACTATAATGAACGAATTCTTGTACCCATTACTATAACCAACTACAATAGCATACAATTATTGTAATAAATGATTTCATGTAATGACCCAATTCCTGTAATGAATTAAATCTTCTCACCATTACTATACCCACAGTTGTCTCGTAGAGTTGTATTACAAGAAATCACTCTAACCAACTAAAGTAGCATACAATTCTTGTTATGAATGATTTATTGTAATGAACGAATTCTTGTACCCATTACTATAACCAACTACAATAGCATACAATTATTGTAATGAATGATTTCCTGTAATGACCGAATCCTGGTAAACACAGGTATCAAATAAGTAGCATACAATTATTGTAAAAATAGATAACGATTATTGTAACCTAAATTATTATCCCTAACTAACAATAAGTGAAGACAATAACCGTAGATAAGATATTTATTCCCTAAATCTTCCATCGACCCTACATCTTTGCTCTTTCATCTACTCTGCATCATCGTTTTTTTGGAAAATCACAAACGTTGATGACGAGTTTTTGCGTCTGTGTCGGACGCCTAACTCCCGTGGTTGAATTAGGGTTCTCAAATCATGGAAGTTACAGTAACAATCACATAAACATAAAAATCAAATTTACCAATCAATGTCTTCGCAATCACCGTACTTCAAGTAAGATGCAATGGGGGATGAGCGTCGCTTATTGGAAGAGAGGAATGGAAAAAAGAGCGTTGATGGAAACCAATTAAGCGTCAATATATTTATTAGTTACAAACAAATTAAGGGCAAATCTGTCATAATAAAAACAAAATTTGCAAGGGTATATTTACTAAATAAAAACTTGAATTGGGTATAACTACCCAATTTTGCCTACTAAAAATCTAAACACATTCTCTTTACATGAACCTTCCATCCACATCGCACTTTGCTCTATAATACTTTGACTTTGATTTCTTAATTTCAAACTATGTGTTGGGTCTAGCCGGTCGGCGCAAACTGACTTATCTGGTGTGTGGCTCTTGTCGGCTTGTTACGTACCCAGAATTTACCACCAAAGGTGGGTTACCCTCGTTATAAAAAAAAAGCATAACTCTTGGACCAGTGCATAGAGATATCTTCACTACTATCACTATCAGAATACTCATTAATGGAGTAATCGTTCATTATACTGTCAGAAATCAAATGTTTACAATTGTCAGCATTGTAATATTTTGTCAACTGCTCTCTACTTATCATGTCAGCAAAATTAGTATACTTATGGCCATCCTCAATAGTACAATCCTAAGTATCATCTTCTGAAGTTCCATAACAACCTTGTTCCCAAACAAACTTGTCAGCGTGATCCATTGATAGCGTGAGAGCAAATTAAATGCGAGAGAGCATAGCTTCACTACACATCACGAAGCCCCTCTGTCAGCACAATTTATTTATTTATTATTGCGTGAAGCGTTGGGTGTTATATAAGGGTATTTTGGTTAGAAAAATTAGGGGTGGACTTTTGATTTAATTAGGATGTGATGGTGAACATCTAGTTAATAAGGTCTAGTCTTATCATATATTCAAGTATACTATATATGAACATTGCATGAAGAATCATCTTCATCACCTAACATAGAAAAATAGTTTTCTAAAAACCTTTGTAAACTGATCATTTTATATTAAGGGTCAAAATAAAAAGCAACAAGGAAAATGTTGAAAATAACCTTATAATATTACAATCACTTAAGCCTCATCTCCCCCATGGCATAGGCACGTACAATGAAAGGTACATTCAATCCATTTAAAAAAAAAGGATGACCTAGCGGGTTTGATCTGCTGGGTCCATGGGTTAAAATCAACGCAATCTTAACCTTAAACTTTAACTCGCCTAGATTCTTGGCGACCATAACTCGATGGGTGATTGACCCTTCGGGTTCTCATCGGATTGAAACCCGCCAAATTCGGGTCGATCTTGACCCTTGATCATCTCTACAATCGAATTGCATTAAAACTAAAAATTACAGTAAAGTAAAATACAAAAGTAAAAAACCAATTCCAAACAATTAGCTAATATTGATGTGATCCCAACAAAATATCATTAACATTATGGTAAATTTGTTACCATACATTAATTTGGTAACTTTATCAATGCAACCATAAGTTGTTTTATGATCGACAACATATTTATTTTGTCAATTTAGCTTCATATATGACTGAAGTTGTTTTTTCTAAGAAAAAACATTATTCACATTTCGTGATCCGAACCATACACATTGCATAGAAAATAAACTAATTAATTAACCCTATTGATGCTATCCATACATAACCTCTAATTATGTATTTATGTGTAAATTTTCCTTTTGACACACACTCTAAGCTCGACCTATTATCACCTTACATGTTTTTTTTCCCTCTTTTAATTATAATTTAATAACAATGATAATAATATAATAATTATATAATAAACTCTAAGATATGATATAGATAGTGGCATTAATTAATGAAAGAAATTAGAAGATAGGTGGGAGAGCCATGATGTCATCATCACCGTCATCATGGGAAGCAGCACAAGTAGCATGACTAGTTTCATCAAACAGCCACTTCTCCAGCAACGTCAATGGCGGATGATCATCGCCCTTCATCTCGTCTTCCATGGCGGCGGCGTCGACGCCAGCTGGGGCGCCGTCCATCCTCTCCAACAACTCATGATCCTCCTCCGGTGATGACGACATCACCACCGCCTGATGAAACTGCTGCACTGCAGGCTTCACCATGAGGCTGGGGGAGGATCTCATCCACCCCTCCAGCAGCCTTGAGATGTTCTCCGTGCTCGACGCGTAGTTCCCCTTGGTGGCCATGGCGGCTTCGTGGCCTGCCGCAGGAGAAGCCTGCAGGTAGGCGGCTGCAGCTCCGGTGCATTCGCCGTCGGAAGGCGAAGGGAGGCTCTTGAGGAGCTTCTTCTTCAGGTGGGTGTTCCAATAGTTCTTGATATCGTTGTCTGTTCTTTGTGGGAGATATGAAGCTATGGCGGCCCATCTATATGTACATTTAAATACATCAAATATCAATATTTTATGACAAAGAATCAATTAATTTCTTTTATATACTTTGTTTCTTGGGTTTCGATCTAATTAATGTTATAATGGTAGTGACTTGAAAAAGCTACTTATTTATAAGGTCGATCTATTTGACACAAGCCTCTTAATTAAGCTCCTTATTAGCACAAATAAGCACGCGTATCGTCAATTTCTGATAAACAATCAACATCTCATGTCAATTGAAAAAACCTAGCCGGGTTTTCGTCGGATATATATAGTTTAGTAACCATCAAGCTAGCTAGCATGATTGACAAAAAGTAAGACAATTATGATTGACAAAATTAAAGGTTAACTTAGTTTAGAACTTGAGAAATGTAAAGTACATATATAGTTTGTTTTAGATTTGGTCTTTAATAATTAAGTTGGCATGGATTTATTGTTTTGAGTCCAATTAAAAAAAATCCTTGCTTTATAAAGTAGATCTTGCAATTTGCAAAATAAGTGACTAGAAAATTAGTGAATCAATCAATAAGAGATGAAATGGATGCAATTAATAAAGTTAGAATTAGCTAAAGGAGGAGTAAGTACTTGTTACCCAATAAAGCTTGCAAATGGACGATCATGCCTTCTTCATTGGGAGTGAAGTTTCCACGCTTTATACCAGGCCTAAGATAGTTCGTCCACCTTAGTCTGCAACTCTTGCTACACCTTTGCAACCCTACGACATCCGAATTATGATAGATCAAAGCAAAAGATCGAGAGAACGGATACAGATAAATCAAAACCAAAAACTAGAGACTGAATAATTCGTGCATAAGTATACATACCGGTGTTGGTAGGAACGAGTCTCCAGTTGCCGGGGCCATGTTCTTGGATGTAAGAGACCAAGATGATGTCTTCTTCGGGCGTCCATGGGCCTTTCTTGATGCCATCTTTGTCACAACAAGGAGGCCTTCCCATGCCTAATTAGCTAAAAAGCTATAGCTTCTTTGTTGGCTTGGATTTGCTTTAACTTGTTAGCTTAGCTAATTTGATTGCTCTCAAGATCTCTTTCAATGTGTGGACAACTAGCTAGCTAGCAAGCAAGCAAGCTAGCAAAAGCAATTAAGCAAAGATGTGGGCAAATTTAGCTTATGAAATAAATAGGGTGACAATGAAGTTATATGGACATTGATTTTTATAGGTAGCTACCCCTTGAGAGGTGATGAGGTGGGTGTCTCAAGCTTGTATTTACTCCTTTACACTTTTTCAAGTATCACCCTCTCTTAATTATCTGCCTTTGCTTGCTCAATTCACTATATATATTGCATTAAGGTTTGTTTGTGGGCCCAACTCGGTGTGATATTTCCTCATATTATACGGAGTATAATGTATGATCTTATTTTATTTTATTTTTACAGTAGGATTGTTTGTGCAGACATAGATCATTTTTATTTTTAAGAAGATAATATTACATAATTATAAGAACTTTTAGCTTTGGCAATATAATCGACAGTGGCGTTGCACTCGCTATAGCAGTAAAGTCGCTTTTCATACTTCGAATAATTCACTATTTAAACAATTTTATATAGAACAAAATATTTGACTCTTGGACATCATTAATGATATAAGTTTTTAATTTTATTAATATATCTCACTTATTGCGTTTGATTTCTAAAACACTATGCTAATACTCAAATTTCCCATTTTATTCTCATTTGTTTGTTGGCCTTTTTTTTCATAATTTATTTGCACTATTTTTTTATTTTAAGCTTTCTTTAAAAATGTAAAATTGGTCAAATGATCAATTATTGGAATATCGAAAAATTATTTCCTTTTAGTTGTTAATATTTTTTAAAATATGTTTTTTTATGATAAAATTGTATAAATACGTTAATATATATATATAATATACATATAATTTTTTTTATTAGTGTTGAATAATATATTAACGTTCCAAATAATTAAATAGTATATCAATCGAAACTCGAAAGGGAAACGAAGTATCACACTTGGGTCCACACAGTTTCCAACTCAGTTTTAAGATCGAGATTGGTGATTTGGATCATATTACCTTGATAGACCATTAATGCTATAGGTCAAGTAGACATTTGGGTAGGTTTGTTTCAAGTTACATTGTATTTGGATTATTTTGGTCTCGGATCTTTATATTTTTGAACCATTAATTTCAAATTTTCATCCTTTTATCAAGTTACAAGTGTAAACTAACAACCCCCTTTTCTTTATTGTTAGTTTCTAACTCAAATTAACTAATAACCCTATTTTCTTTTATCAAGTTATAATTTTTTTTTTGAACTATGACATCCTTTTTACTTCTTTGCATTGAATAACGTACATTTTTTCTATAACATACGCTAGGGGTGTTTATAACTGGATATCCGACATGACACGGCTAACCATGTTGGATCGATATTCGACATCTTTAATGTCGAAAGCCCTGATCTGAATACGACACGATTAGTATCGGATATCCGACATGAAAACACGAAACGGTTCCGTGTCGGATACCCGTATAACACAACACGAACCGTTTGTTGAAACAAATTGAGTTTTGTTATAATGTGTGTAGAATAAGAGTAGAGAAAAGGGAGAGAAAAGAGAGAAATCTTTTCTATTGCTTATGTATTCTCAAGTAAGGTTACAAGGCCTTATATAGACATAGATGACTAGGAATTACAACAGATAAGTAAGACATAAATATGACTCTTTGGTTTTCCACCATGTGGAAGTTAAGGGAGGTAAAAGGGTGGGAGGTGAAACATCCACCATAAACCAATGGTTTTATAACAAGTTTTTCGAATTTTAATATATAATAATAATAATAAATAGGGAAAATTGTAAAAAATAACACGAACTTTATGGGTGGTTGCGTTCGGTGGCACCAACTTTTAAAAATTCTATAATAATCACCAACTTTGAAGGGTGGTTGTGGTTAGTAGCACAACCATTTTATTTTAAAAGTGCACCCCTTATTAACATGTTGTTTACTACAAATAGTGTGTATATACACACACAAGTACAAGTTTTCATATTAAGTACAAGTATAATAATAATAATAATAATAATAATAATAATAATAATAATAATAACCTGGTTCGCGACACCTTATTGGATATCTGCTACAGGTCTGGGATTTCTGCTGGTAAGGAGGTTGATATTGGTTTGATTGATGGGCATGATAATCCTCTTCGTCCGGCGGATTTGCTACTTTATTCCTGGGACAGAGGGCGGGATGTTTGTGTTGATCTGACGGGATCCTCCCCTTTGACTACGTTTGGGATGTCTAACTTTGTGCCTGGTCGTGTTGTTGTTGATGCTGCTCGGCGTAAGTGTGCCAAGTATCGAGATTTATGCACGGTGGCTGGTTATGGTTTCATACCCTTCTCCTTCTCTTCGTTGGGGGAGTTAGATACGGATGCGGTTGCTTTGCTGAAGCGGAGTCAGAAATTCTCCGTATCTCAGGATGTCGAGGCTCGTGCTGCTGCTTATATTTTCACTAGACTCAGTTTTATTATCGCTAAGGGAGTGGGTGCCCAGATAGTATCTCGGCTACCCACTAATTTCTTGTAAATAGTAATTGGTTAATAGAAATAATAATAATAATAATAATAATAATAATAATAATAATAATAATAATAATAATAATAATAATAATAATAATAATAATAATAATATATACAAAACACACAAAACAACAACATATTTAAAAAAAATAAAAATAAAAATGTGTCATGTCGGATATCCGACAAGAAAAATACCCCAATCCGAATACGACACGTTATATTTGCATATTTTATAAGACAACCAAAATAATTCTGATTTAATAGACGACCCAAAAAAAACCAAACCAAACAATAAAATGCATATATTGCTTTTGGATCAACAATCTTGATTCCTAAAGCTTGAAAAAAAATAGAGGAATATAACTTTTTGAAAATTAATATTTCTTTAACAATTAGATAGAAATGAAAATAGTCCAAAAAAAAATCTAAAATTTGGGCTTGTTTGGTGCAATTTGGAGTTTTCAAAATTTTACTTTTTGAATCAATCTAATTTTTCTATATTTATGAAATAAATACTTTAAAATAAACCATATTAATTTATACAGTCACCTTATTATTATTATTTTCATTATTGTTATTATCATTATTTAATGCAGTCACCTTAATTCTTAATACCTGGCAACCTCAAAATGAAAAGGAAAAAAAAAACTATTTCCATCTTTTTTAAAAAAAAAAAATCAGTTGTGAAAACTGAACAAAAACAAGTTTTAGATTAAAAAAAATAAAATAATAATAATAATCCTAGTGAGTGTGTCCATGTACCTCTTTTTCTCATGTGAAGTAAAGAAGAGTTTATGTGTAACAAAAGAGCTCACGAGGAGCAGCTTACCGTACTCTTTTTTTTGCCTACCAAAAAATGTAAAGTTCCTCACGGGGTGCTGACTTCTAATTTTTCGGTACAAAAGGGGTGCCATTTACACTAAAGCAAATCTCCAGATCTACACTTAGCTGTCATTTTACATCACTTCTAAAATTATCAAGCCTGTCCACAGATTCAATGTTATGCCCTCTTATATTGGCATATCCGGTGCCAAATCAACTACATTACTCCAAAGGTAGTATTTTTATCAGATTCGAGCCAGGTTGAGTTATTGATTAACCACAAGTTTTCACAGATCTCTACCAAAGAAGATTGCGATGAATGGTAGATGACACGACACCGACATGTATCTGCTTAACAATTTGCTGTTTAAGCCAAAGAGTCAAATCATGGAAAAGGGCAACTTGTTACAGTATGATGAGTCAATTTATATCCTATAGGATGACACAAGTGGAGTACTTTGGGATGATCGATGGCCGAAAATAACAGCATGGTACATTAGGGCTCTCCCCGGCGGCTGTGTCTTGTACAATATGTTTACATGTATTCTTACATATTCATCAAGTTGCTTCAGTTGGACCTTTGAAGCAAATATCCGAGTATGCCCTTGATGCTAGAGATCGTTAGCCTAGGTCAGCAGAGCTTGGTTTGGTAGGACTGTAATGTTGAAGGCTTAATCTTTGACACTTTGGCTTGGCCAAATGATCTGCTCCTTCAGGAGGAAACTGCTGCTAATTTCCATTCATCAAACGCCAAATTGTCTAGCTCAGCTATCAGAAAGCAAGATCCAACAGCAAAAAGTTAAGATCATCTCCGTGGGTCCAATAAGCTGGCAAGGAAAAATAGACTGACAAACTCATTGATATTGTCACCAAAGTCAAGCACGTATAGTCTGCGAAAGTTTAGAATCTCACTGAAGAAGATAGAACTAACCAGATAGATCAGATTCCTAACCATCCGCAAGGGAACTTAATTTCCACATTGTTTGTCATCAGATGGCAAGCACAAAACACCTGCATATCAGCAATACATCTCAATCTACCATGCCCACTTCAGATACATTGGCACTAAGGATCTCAATGGGGTGAGTGATAAAAATCTGGCGCTGACAAGTGATGAAAAATCCAAGACAAATTCCCTATTGAATAACAATTTCTGACGCTAGATGAATACCCACGGCCAATAGTATAATTATTGATACATGATTATTAAGGGCCCATTTCTTTACCAATGATCAGAAAAGAATCAGAAGCAATAATTTTACAACAAAAAAATTAATGAATGGATAAAAATGCTCCAATAATTGAAGATAACCTCTTAATTCCTCAGTATAAGGACTAGTAATCTATGTGCTGCATGAAAAACTTTCAAAGCACTTTTTACTTGTGGGTAGGGAAGGGAGTGGAGCAGATTGACCAAATTTAAGTAACCAGCAACAACTAACAGCTCCTTAGTAGTTAATGATCAACAAAACAACAAAAAGAGGAAGCTGAAAAGAAACAAATCCTAACCACTGCGCAATCTCTTCAATTTCTTTCTGTTTTTGTTTAAATCACTAATCCCAGCACAACTGCTTGTCTCGGAGGAATCTCGCAAAGGATGATACTCCAATGAAGATAGTTGCTCTTTTGTGGCTGCAAGCCTATGCTTTTCATCTCTCTGCATAACCATATTCCAAAAACAAAAGGAAAAAAAGTGGTGCAAACAAAAAGTTTTTTTCATTCATTCTTAAATATGAACAAAGAAGAAGGCATGAGAAGAAAAACCATACATAAGCCTTCTCCAATACCGTCATCTGTTGCTTACACAGCTTCACTTCCATCTCAAGTGCATTGATTCGGGATTCAACTGGTACGGAACACTGCTCTACTATATCTTTTTGTTTAGCCCGGATCATCTCAGGTTGCCATACATTCATAGCTATGGAAGCTTGCCTATCAGTTCTCAAAAAAATCGTAAGAATTTTACCTAACACCTTGTTTAGCGTTACTGGAGGCTTTACACATTATTTTGTCCATTCTAACTTCAAAACAGCATTACTAATAACAAAATAAAAAACATGTTTGGTTGTAGTATGTATTTTGGTAGCTGTAACTACATTTGTTGACTGAATTTCAGCTGGTATGGCAAGATGTTTCCTGGACTTCTTTGCTTTTATAACAATACATTGTGTGATTTATTTTAAATGGAGAACACCACTTGGGAAACGGCACCTACTTACGTTTGGGTAAATCGTATATTACAAACATTGAGACTAGATGCATTTGGTGGCATTAACTTCCATACTGCAAAATCAATAGGGGTAATAGCATTCAGAAGGCACGAATTTTAGGTGGTGGTTGCTTCCAGTAGCATGAACATTGCATGATTACATTTTGTAACTCCAAGCTAGTGATTTTTTTTGGTAATATTACAGAGTTTGAGCACTAGAAGCAACCACCCTAAAGTTTTTCATCTGGGAACTAGAGAAGGAGAATGCCACTTGGAAAATGAAAGGACTTGAAAACAGCAGCAACTTATGTTTGGGTAGATCCCATAAAAAATCACAAACAATTGTGACTAGTTGCATTTGGTGGTACTAACTTCCATAGTTCAAAATCAATCACTAACTTTTAAGGGTTAATAGCATTCCGGGTGCACGAATTTTACGGGGTGGTTGCTTCCAGCATAATGAACTTTGCATAATTACCTTTTGTAACTCCAAGTCGGTGATTTATTTTTTGGGGAAAATTAGGCAGAGTTCATGCACTGGAAGCAACCACCTTAAAGTTAGTGACCATTTTTAGCTATGCAAGAAAAAGCTTAGAAAATAAAAGTTTAGGGTACTGGTGGGATTAACATGATAAATTGGAAACAAACTGCCATGTCCAGGAACCTCTGAGCTAGATAGTAGTGAAGAAATGTGTTCAAAGCACTGTTTTCATCATATCAGATTAGGAAACCTATAGAGGAAATAAACGGATGTGCATACTGCATATGAAATGTAGAGTCTTGCATTTAAATCCAACAAATTAAACAAAAGTGTAGAGCTATGGATAGAAATCAGAGTACCTGACCTTGTGCAAATTAGAGAGCTCGAGAAAGGCGGCTTTGATTTTCTGATTCTCCTCCGCCCTCTTCGCAACCAAATCCCGAATCCTCCTCGAATGTTCAGCGATTCGGCTCTCCACTCTCAAAACCGCCCGCCTATGAGCCGCTAGCTTCCTAGCTTTATCCTTCTCATACCTTTCAGAAACCCTAACTGTCACAGAGAAGCCAAAAAAAGGAAGGTAATAGCAATTGAAAAATTGAGAAAGAGTATTTACCTTATCTTGTAGAGCGTTTTCGGTGAAGAAGGAGAAGAAGAAGAAGGGGCGGAGGATTGAATCGATTGATTGGGGAAGTCGGAGGAGAGGAGAGAGGACCATAAGGAGGGTTCATTAGACAAGCGGCGGAGGCGACGGGACGAGATGGATAGGCAACAGAGATCCTTGTAGGTGAGGCTGCAGCGTACGACGCCGAGCTCCATGATTATACGCCATAGCTCGTCGGGGAGAGAGGAAGCCATGGCAATCCGGTGGCACCAGCGACATCGCAATTGGTCGTACTCGTACTGTCGAACATATACCTGCCCGGCCGGCTGCCCGTCCGTAGATTTTAGTTTAGTGGTCAGGTCTAACCCGACTCAATTTAATTTAATTTTCCACTTATCAAATTAAACAAAGTTCAACAAGTTATGATGCTCCATCTATATCCAAATTTGCCCTCTTCAATTTTGCATAAGATTGAGTGATTGATTGCTGAAATTTTGAGGGCTTGATTCAAATGAATTCGAGATCTATGCTTCTTGAATTTGGTAAATAAAGATCAGTCATCCGGTGTTCGAACCGAAAACCTTAGGGTACTACTAGTGGCGGAGCCAGGACATCCTGAAGGGGTGGGCGAGATTCAAAAAACCTAAAAGCATAAATTGATCTACAAATTTTCCAAAATCAAAATCATTGCAAAAAGTGTTCATACGATCAGTTTACAATCTAGTGAACTAATTAGTAAAACGAACACGGCGACCTTTTGACTTAGCAAAGTCATCTATAACAGAATTTATGTCAATTTTACTAGCAAACTCTCTTTCGATATAAATGATCAAAGCATCAGCAAGAAAGTCATCGGCCATTTTGTTGCGAATGTCGGTCTTCACATGTTTCATTGCCGAAAATGCTCTTTCGGTAGTAGCAGTAGACACTGGCAATGTTAATACAAGTCGAATCAATCTACTTATCATTCTGAACTGCTCATCCTTTTTTGTTTCCACCAACTTCTCCATCAATTTTGCAAGTGTTGGAACTTGAAACTCATAATTGCGAAGAACAAAAGCATGATAATAATGCAACTCACTCTTCAAAGCATACCTTTCATGTTCCTGAAAATCCTCTGGATAGAACTTCACTGCAAGCTTGTAGACATCTTCTGAATTAAATGAACGAAAGCAATCTCTTGGCTCCAATGCTACACTAAGCTGAAGTAGTCTAACTGATGACTCATTAAACCTTCAGCTCAACTCGGTTAACTGAAAATCAATAGATTCATTGAAATACTCAACATGATAACGATGCTCTTAAGTCGTTTGCCTCGCACCACGACCAATTGCACTACTCATGTCGGGTACCTCAACTCCATGTTTTGAGCAAAAATCTGTAACTGTTTGAAGTAATTTCTCCCAACCTTCATCTCGTAGATCTTGTAGAAGCATTCTTGCAGTGGATAGATGCTGAAGTGCAGCTAGTATATCAATGGATTCTTGCTGAAATGCTTGAGAAAGAAAATTGGTAATCCCCATAACTTCAAACATCAAGTGCAATCTAAATGCAAAATCAAAAGTCCTCAACTGTTCTAAAGCACCGCTTGCTTCTCCTCGAGCCTTGGAGTTCAAACCATTCTCCTTGACATCCATAAGCACTTTATAAGTTCAAGAAAACAAGTTAATCATACTCCCAACGGAACTGAAATGAGAACTCCATCGAGTAGAACCTGCACGTTTTAATGCTATCATCTGGTTAGCTCCTTGTCCGGATACTAGATCTCCACTGTCTAACATCTCCTCAAGTTCTTTTCTATGAGATGCTTGTAACTGTGTGTTGCGTTTAGAAGATGACTTGACAATGTTAATAACATTGTCCAAGTAAGAAAAGAACTTCCAAATTGGATCACACTTCTTTGCAGCCGCGACTAATGTCAATTGCAATTTGTTAGCAAAACAATGGACGAAGTATGCATATTGACAATCCTGGAGAAACAATGCTTTCAGTCCATTAAATTGTCCCGACATGTTACTAGCACCATCATACCCCTGACCTCTCATTTTATCAACTTGAAGATTGTAAGTGGAAAGGACATTACATATCTCTTTATAAAGTGTTTCTGAAGAAGTCTCAGACACAGCTTTGATAGCAAAGAAACATTCAGTTAAGATACCAACAAGGTTCACAAACCTCAAGATGATAGCCATTTGCTCCCGTCCAGATTCATCTTGTGCTTCATCAATAAGAATACAAAAACAAGCATCTCCAACTTCCTCTCGAATCATAAAACGAACTTTGTTGGCCATGATTGCCAAAATCTCTTTCTGGATGTCGGGAGAAATATATTTGGCATTTCCTGGTGCATTGTTCAGTACAACATCATTGACCGCAGGTACCCAGCTTGCTAAAAAGTCCACCCATTCAATCACATTCTCACGATTCAAAGAAAATTCAGACTCGTCATGGCCTCTGAAGGCAGAACCTTGTAATGCCAATCGGTGAACAACCATAATTGTTGCTTTAAGCCTCAATCTGTTTTTTAAGACATCTTGCTCTCTGCATTACCATATCAATATGATCGACCAGATGGCTTCATCAAAGCTTCGGCTAATACAACACACTTATGATGAGGAGATGACACTTTACCGACATGTTTCAGGAAGACACATTCGCTTCCTTGATGAACTCTCTTCCAATTATTGAAGCCACCATTCACTAAAGATGAAGAAGAACTTGTGTTGTCCCCAAACAGAAAGCATGGAAAGCAATAACACATGTGTGTACTCGGCGAATACTCTAACCAATTGAATTCCACAAACCAGTGGTATTGAAAACGACGAGACTCACTATTGACTTCAAACTTTATATGCTTCGGTTGATAAGGCCCATACATCAAATACTTCCTCCTAATTTCATCTCTTTTCTCAAGAGGCCAATCACATATTCTTCTTCTTTTCCCAGGATCTCGAACTAGTTCAGAAGATGAGTCGGAAAGCGATTGATCGATTTCATTCGGAGTGGAAGAATGCAAATTTTGATCAATAGGAGATGACGGTGGTGAATTTACCTGATTATCAACTGGAGAAGATTGTTGATTTTGAGTTTGTTGAGTTGATTCTTTTGAGCCAAAGAGAGAAAGCAATGTCTTTATTTTTTTTTGGAGGTTGTTGTGAAGCCATATCGGGAAATAGAGAAAGACCCTGTATACAAACATAAAGTCTATATAAGAAATACCGAATAAATATTTTCAAAAAGCATTGTCTTTAATTTTTTTTTTGGAGGTTCTTAATTTTTCATTCCATTTATGTATACAAACAGTACCTTCAATTCCACTCCCCTAAACCCTGTATACAAACAGCCCCTTCAACGGCTTCAAGACTTCAATTCCATTTCTGATTTTTTTTTGAATTCTTAAATCTTCGTACTACCTAGTTTAATCCAATCAATACCCACCCACCTTAATTTTGCCAACAACAAACTAGAATTATAGAATCCAACAGCAAAACACAAAGAAGAAGAAAACAAGCCAACAGCAAAATAGAAAAATAAGATTTCGATTGCAGTCTTTGCAGATCAGACCTAGAATTTCAGTTGCAGACTTGCAGATTGAAAGAAGTATAAAACGGAAGAAGAAAATATAAGATAAGAAGAGTGATGAACACTTACCTATTTCCAGGCTTTCCAGCAGAGATTGCAATCGCCCAACCTCATCAATTCTTCGTGGTGGAGTGGTGAAATTGGGATGGAATTAGTCGGGCAAAGATTGTCCAATTCCTCAAAAATTTTCTTTTAAACGGGTTAGGGTTGAGGGAAGTAAAATTGGGATGGAATTAGTCGGGCAAAGATTGTAGTGTTGGACACGCTACACTAAAGCAACCGTCCCGTCAAATTTTAAAAAAAAAATTTTGGGGTGGGCTGGGGCCCATACCAGCCCACCCCTCTCTCCGCCACTGGGTACTACACACAAGTCCTTTCCGGTTGAACCATTTCGGAATGGTTATTCGAGATCTATGCTTCTTGATTGTTTGTTGTGCGTGGTTTTGATTTTTTTTTTCCCGATGTATCAAAAATTGAGGCTTAGGTTCCTCTCCTTTGAGGCGAACAAATTGACCTAGATTTGGCATTTGGTGGTCGATAGTTCGAATTGGACAATGATGTTGATGAATCTAAAAAAATCCCACTGTTCCTACATTAATTTTTTGTGGCTAGGGTTGCGATTTTAGGGATTCATTCAGGTTCTTCAAGACTACGACGAGGGACCACATTGAGCTCATGACACCTTCTAGTCTTGGAGGCGACGTTGTTGCTAGCTAGAGTCGTGTCGGAGGCGACCACCTATACATAATGGTGAGTTATTGGGCAAGGATTCGGTGGCAAAGATGTGATATGAAGTGCTTCTCTTTCTCTTGAATCTATGGTTGATGAGTGTGTCACAAAAATAGGCAATTAAAGCTCAAATTGGCTTCAAGTTGATAAACATTCATCAACTCTTCTCCTCATTCTCGAATAGACAACTTTTCTCCTAATTCCCAAATGGATCAATTCCTCATTCTCGAATAGACAACTTTTCTCCTAATTCCCTAATGGATCAGGCTAGAAATTGACTAAGGAATATTTTGTGAGGCTAATAAAAATAGGCAATTAAGGCTCAAATTGGCTTCAAGTTGATAAACATATGTACAAGTTCGCTGCTATTCGTGAGTGTTCTCATCCAATTATGACCACATAATTCGCTCGTTCCTCGGGTTAGCTGGTTTTTATAGGCATTTTGGTAATGATTTCTCTACTATTGCATCCCTTTTTGTATGCTTTAACAAAACATAATGATGTTGTTGATTGGAACCCAAAATTAGATCCTGCTTTTAATAGGTTGCAAGATGCTTTGTGTAATGCATATTTGCTGCAATTACCTGATTTTTGTAGGACTTTTGAGATAGAGTTTGATGATTCATAGGCATTGGAGGTGTTTTACACCAAGGCCGACAACCTATTGTATATTTTTCTGAGAAGCTGACAGGTGCCCAGCTGAATTATTCTACATATGAAAAGGAGTTGTATTCCTTGATCCGAGTGCTAAAAATGTGGCAATGCTACCTCTTGTCACGTGAATTTGTGATCCACAACGACCATGCAGCCTTACATTATATGAAGAGTTAGGCGTTGTTGAGTAAGAGACATGCTCACTAGGTGGAGTTTCTAGAGACCTTAATTTCCTTATGTCATCCAGCATAAGAAGGGTAAAGACAACATCGTTGTTAATGCATTGTGTAGGAGGTGCAATCATTCGGCGACCAACTTGTCTCCTTTTGAGGTACTCTACGGCAAGAATCCACTGACACCATTGGATTTGACGCCTAAGCCTTTGAAGGATGACCACTTTCAATTTATAATCAAGACTCCGCTATAGTATAGCAGAGTCAGGTTCATCCGCAGGGAGATTATCAGTGTTGTTTCTATTAATTCTAGGCAAAGTTTCAGCAGAAGAGTTGGAATGTAGAGTTTGGGGGGTGGGAGGTTGTTGAATAAAAGGGTTTCTATCAATATTAAAAGGAATTCTAGAGCCAAGGATCACTACAACAATAATCATATGCACCAACTATCAATGAATTGTTAAAAACGCAACCTTTATCAAACATATAAGATCAACTTTCGCTAACCCTGTCAATCCATCGAATCCACTTTCACTTCTCCGACTAACACTCAATCTTGGTAGTTCTAATTAAGAAAATTCACTTTCGTTTCAAACCCTAAAACATGCATCGAATAAAAAATTCGACTTTTTCAATTCAAATTGTCAATCATAATTACCCTAGACTTTCGCCCAAGGAATTAAGCACACCAAGATCAAGTTGAACAGACAGAGGCTCTACAATCAACAATCCATCAAAAATCAACACGCACAACCATTGTTGGGATCACCCCAATCCTAGAATAAAAAAAGAACTACTCACGCATCATCATCATAGCATAAAAAAAAGACATAAGAATAGAAAACACCTCGAAATAACTCCAAAAATCATCTTCAAAACTCGTCTTCAACCTCGCACATGTGTCCTCTCTCAAGCGGCTCTCTCAAACGTCAAAAAGTTCTCCCTCAAGTATGACCTAATAACCTTATTTATACTAAAAGGATTATTATTATTATTATTATTATTATTATTATTATTATTATTATTATTATTATTATTATTATTATTATTTTATTTATTAAATTTGGAAACAAAATATGCGAAAAAAGGCTTCAGCGTAACCCTACCAACTTGGCACAAGTTCTTACCGAGTAGGTAGGCGGTGTTTCCATCTTGGATCTCACAAGGGAGGGGCCGGTACCGAGGTATCTCAGGTCAGCGACCACCTTGACACAATTACTGGATTTGCTCTCTTATTTAGCTCTTCCTCTGTCAATTCGAGATGTGCTAGTATCGACTCAGTAGGAGTTGGTTCTTCCTTGTCTCATGCATATCTTTTCACTTCCCTAGCTTCTCTGATATCTTCTCGATCTTCCTTTAAGTTCCATAATACATCACATCTCCTCCAAAATAGCTCTGAAATCCTACAAAATGCAAAATATACTTGTGTAGACCTCTATATTGAACAATATGAAAAACTTACAAAAGCGACTCATTCCTGACCTAAATGCAATGCAAATGCACTAAAAAAGCTACGAAATATGCTAAAAACGTGGATATTAGTATATTTACCAATTAATAGAAAAAGGGGGCTTTGTGTGATGAAATTAGAAAGAAAATAAAGTAAATTGTAAACAAATTAATGGAAAAAACAATTAATAAAATAGTTTCATCTACAAATATCCATTTTATTTTGGTTAATTTATCATCAATTCAACATCAAGTTCTTTTCTTTTCCTATGAACGTCCTTGTCCCGATCTAATATAGTTACTAGTCCAACTTCAACAAGTCCTAGCAATCCTTACACACATCGATGATTTCACCCAAGTAATAGCTTTGAGACTAGATATTAGCCAGGGTATCTACAATACCAAATGCATGAGTTAGTTTTTAACACACATCCAACTTCCTACACATCCAATTAGTTCAGTAAGCCCTAAAGAGATATATTTTCCACTTGGATTAAAGTTCACTAAGAGGAATCTACAAAACCCTAGTAATTAAATGAATATATTCTAACAAGATGGCCAGATAAACAAGAATAAAACACATCTAAAGAATTAAGCGCACAGAAGTCGAAATATTCAAAATGGGAATAAAAACACCCTAAGAAACTCACAACTTTATTCAAACTAAAGCTTTAATATGGAGATGAAACGAAATAGTTTAAGCCTACATGCAAAATTCTCCAATTGTATATGATCGTCTGGAAACCCTAAGAAATTCTCCTTAAATAATCAAACAAAAACATGTCTTTAACTAAAAGATAGGATAAAACTAATTTAGGATAGAATATTAGAACATGTCTCGGAGTCTCCCCATTTCATGGCCATGACAAGGTTGTCGCGATCTCGATCAATTCTTCTCTTTCTTCCTTTGCCATGGTCACAACCAGGTGCTTGCTGTCATGGCACCTGGTCATGACTGCTCCCTCTCACGATCACAGCACAACTTCTGTATATCTTCTTGAAATCTTCACTTCTCGTCTTCTTTGTTTGGCTCTTCCACATTCTCGATTTTCCCTCAACTTTAGCATTCATCAACCTCTTCCCCATCAGATCCTTAAAGTCTTTAAATCATCATAAAACACACCAAATCTGACTCTTCCACCATAATGCAAATCCTAACTAAAATGGATGCAATATGCAACTGATATAAGCTAAATATGCACTTTTAACAACACCTATAGGCAAGCTATCAAATTCCCCAACACTTAAACCTTGCTTATCCTCTAGCATGAAAAACAACATCAATCAGCACCCCATAGACAAACCATTCAAGCGATCAGTGAAATCCTCAACAACTCTCCGACCTGCGGGGCAGCTTCTTTGACCGCAAGGCGGCCTATTGTTCACATCATTTTTTTCCCTTTTGAATATGGTCTTGCAATCTACACAAACATTGTGCTCTTAGAAAGAGCTTTCCAACGCATACTTATAAAAGTCAATTAGACCACTGAAGCCTCTAGAAAGTGTGTTTCTAGTTTAGCTTATCAGGCGACAACTTATGTTGACTTGTTCTTCACTTAGATTTTCGAACTTCAATTGCGCTCTCGAGCTTTTCACTTATCTTTATCTTCTTGACTCGTCCTTTATTCATGAGCCTCCTCATATCTCGATGAATTCACATCTACCTAAAATAATCCATAAAAATGTATACACTCCAACTCCACCAACAAAATGAGTATCAATATTGCAAATTTAGCCTAAATAATGGATTATACTTATCTAAATCATGCTAACTGTAAGCTAAATGTACCTACCTAAATATATGTTATCAGCTTCCCTAATAATTTATGAGTTTCGTTGATTCTTTTTGACATATAATAGGATCGACAATAATCAAAGCTAGTCAAAGATTTCTTCAAAAATGGAAAACTTTTTAAACATATAAATCATACATTTGTCACTCTATTATCAAAATGTGATAACACTAACACGATTAATGACTTTAGACCAATCAATCTATGTTCAAAAGTGTACAAGATCATCTCTAAAATACTTAAAATAGCCTGAAAAATGTTATTCCTTAACTTATTCATCATATGCTAGAGGCCTTTATTTTTGGCAGGTCCATCCATGACAATGTTCTTATTGCTGACGAAAATTTCCACACCTTTATAAATAAAAGAAGAGTAAAAGAATTGGTGACAATCAACTTTAATATGGAATTTTTTTATATATAAAATCAAATGATTTTTTATTTTTCATATCCTAAATAATTTTGATTTCGATTTCACATACATTTAGTGGATTAAAGAATACATCACTACTATCTCTTATTCAATATTAGTTAACTATGTTTGCTCATAACAATTCTTGGAAATCGGGATGATCTTCTTTCTCCGTTGGTATTTAATGAAGTGTGTTCAAGAATTTGTACGTTGTATACCATATGTAGTATTAATGAAGGATGAAAATGAGGAATGATGTTGAATTCATTATTATGCTCGATATTTGATAGAAGTACAAGGAACATTCTAAATAATAAAAGTACATACAATATATAGGTTGAATGTGAGGCAACAACACCTCACACAACCTCTAGCAAACGTCGGCCGAAGATTCCAACGGGTGGCTTGACTGGATAACTATGACCTGGGTAACGCATCACATCACCCCCGTGTCCAATGGGCGGCTCAACTGGGTAGCTAGGACCCGAGTGATGGATTGCAACTTCATGCCCAACAGGTGGCTTGGCTGAGTCACTATGACCTGGGTAACGCATCACATCACCCCCATGCCCAATGGGTGGCTCGATTGGATAACTAGGACCTGAATGATGGATTGCAACACCTTCATGCCCAACAGGTGGCTTGACCGGGTCACTATGACCTGGGTAACGCATCACATCACCCCCATGCCCAATGGGCAGCTCAACTGGGTAGCTAGGATCCGAGTGATGGATTGCAACACCTTCATGTCCAACAGGTGGCTTGGCTGGGTCACTATGACCTGGGTAACGCATCACATCACCCCCGTGCCCAATGGGTGGCTCGACTGGATAACTAGGACCTGAGTGATGGATTGCAACACCTTCATGCCCAACGGGTGGCTTGACCGGGTCACTATGACCTGGGTAACGCATCACATCACCCCCGTGTCCAATGGGCGGCTCAACTGGGTAGCTAGGACCTGAGTGATGGATTGCAACACCTTCATGCCTAACAGGTGGCTTGGCTGGGTCACTATGACCTGGGTAACGCATCACATCACCCCCGTGCCCAATGGGTGGCTCGACGGGATAACTAGGACCTGAATGATGGATTGCAACACCTTCATGCCCAACAGGTGGCTTGACCGGGTCACTATGACCTGGGTAACGCATCACATCACCCTCATGCCCAATGGGCAGCTCAACTGGATAGCTTGGACCCGAGTAATGGATTGCAACACCTTCATTCCCAACAGGTGGCTTGGCTGGGTCACTATGAACTGGGTAACGCATCACATCACCCCCGTGCCCAATGGGTGGCTCGACTGGGTAGCTAGGACCCGAGTGATGGATTGCAACACCTTCGTGCCCAATAGGTGGCTTGACCGGATCACTATGACCTGGGTAACGCATCACATCACCCCCATGCCCAATGGGCGGCTCGATTGGGTAGCTAGGACCTGAGTGATGGATTGCAACACCTTCAATCCCAACCGGTGGCTTAGCCGGGTCACTATGACCTGGGTAACGCATCACATCACCCCCATGCCCAATTGGTGGCTCATCAGGATAACTAGGGCCCGAATGGTGGATCACATCACCCCCATGTCCAATGGGCGGCTCGATCGGGTAGCTAGGACCCGAGTGATGAATCTCAACACCTCCGTGCCCAATGGGTTGCTCGACCGGATAACTAGGGCCCGAGTGATCAACCTCGAATGGGTTTCCATCATGGGATGGTATTTTGTTCTGTTGGGCCACAAGACCGAATATGGTTGAGCAAGGGCAAATAACACAAAGGAAAACAAAGATAAGAATGGTCTTCATGTTTTATGATTTATAATTAGTTTGATTTGTGTTTGGTTCAAGAGAGGTTTTTATAGTGAAAACATAGGAAACTATCTATTATCCAATTAGGATAAAATCATAAAAATAGGATAAAGCCAATTTATAATTAATTGTAGCCTCCCCATGCATTGTTTTATAATCATCAAGGTGAATTCAACGAATATCGGAATATAATCAGATACCATATTGTTTAGGGGGATGCATATAGTCAATTTTTAAGCATATGCAATGCAACTAGTACAAGTAAATAGTTCAGTGTACTGTTTGTGATTTTTTTCAATTTAATAAAATTTGATATTAATATCCATTTAATTAATTAATTATTTTTTTTCCAATAATTATGAATTGTTATGTAATTAACATAAAAATAAAAGAAATTATGATTATTATAATATATATTCTTTACATTTTTCAATTTAAATAAATTTATTAATATCCATTCAACTAATTCTGTGATTCTAAAATAAACCAAAGGTTAAACCTTAATATAATTAATTATTTAATTTTTATGGACATAAACAATTTGATATCATCTTTCATTAAAGGGAAAACTAATTAAAATAACCTCGTCTTTGATGGTATGGTAAAAATATATACTCAACTTTCAAATGTAATAAAAATATCCCGACCTTTGACGGTAGTGGTAATATATTACCACGAGTTTTTTCACGGGTCAAAAATGTTGACAAGGCAGCCTACGTGGATTTTTTTTAACAAGTCAGCCTGTATGGAAGCCTTTTTACAAATTAGCACTAAAATTGGGTTTTTTGAACGATTTCCTTAGCAAAAAATAAACCGACAACAAAATTATACTCGAAACAAGAAATTGATTCAACTAAGCAACAGTAATCGGGTCAAATTACCTTAAATTAACACAACACAACTATTCCTAACACCAAACCGACAACAACAACAACAACAAAGAGGGGAAAAACAAAACTTACTCAGCCAAGTCCGTGAACGAATCAAAGAGGAAGAAGAAGATGTGAGAGAGAGACAGCTTAAGATAGGAGACCACGAGGGAGGAAGACTACCATTGAAGAGGAAATATGAGCTACCTGAAAGGCTTGGAAGACAGTTCAAGAGACAACCACGGAAGGAGATAGGAGGGAGGAAAAGGCGTGGGGTATGAATCCGGTCCAACTCTTTATTTATCTTTTCCTAAGGAAACCGTTTAAGAAAACCCTTGTAAAAAAAACCCATGTACGATGCCTTGTTAGCATTTTTAATCTGTGAGAAAAACCCGTGGTAATATATTACCACTACCCTAAAAGGTCGGGATATTTTTATTACATTTGAAAGTTGGGGATATATTTTCACCATACCCCCAAAGGTGAGGGTATTTTAATTAGTTTTCCCTTCATTAAATAATATAAAGCTTAGATAACTTATTATTTTATCTTTATGGTGTTTCTATATCTCATGCAATAGATACTTTTCTATATAAAAAAATTATGGACCGGGGATTATGGATAGAATTGCATTGAAAATATAAATGATCAAAATAATAATATCTTAATATACACTAAATACTACGTATTGATGGAGAGAGAACGTCTGCGGGTTTTTTTTGTGCTTTCTCTTGTGTCATGGGAGATCCCACACTGATGGCGGTGGTGGCCTCGTCACCACCCCATCCATTCGACGCCCCACCTGGAGTTTTACTGTCGAAGCTCGTGTCCCCATTAGAGACACTACTGAATGCTAATACTGTGAAGTTTGTCATTATTAGTAGTAGTAGTAGCAAGAAGGATGAAACCATGGAAAGAACGAAGACGGATCAGGCGAAAAAAATGAAATGATTCACAACCTTCCCGGAAAGATGTGAGTGGAGGAGGAGGAATGGGACAATTTAGAGGGAAGTTGGGAGCAAATTTTTAGAAGGCAACATTACTACTTCATTCTTAAATGTACCCGACGGTGACCTGGAGATCACGGTGATCATCGATGTCGTAGAAGTGCTAGAAGCAGTGTGGAAAATGCAATAGTTTTCAAAGTTTTGGGATATCCCATTGCTTTCCTGATCATGGAAAGAAAAATTAGAGATATGTGGAAATATGGGGAGAATATGCAAGTTGTGGATCTGCCGAATGGGTATTTCATGTCTTGATTAAAAAAATGAAAGTGAAATGAGTAGTATCCTGACATGAGGCTCTTGGTCGATGTTTGGGAGATGTTTGATCTTGAAGAAATGGATGCTTGACTTCTCCATAACATACATCATATTCTCAACACCCTTATGGATAAGAATCACATATGTATCGATGCAATGGTATGAGAAGACAGTCATATGGAACATGGCAGTTGGGATCGAAAAACTGATTATGTTAGACCCCAAGACTTTGATAACAAATAGTGGAAGATTTGCGCACATTTGTGTGGAACTCGATCTTGGGAAACCACTGAAGAAGATGGTAAGAATTAATGGGAAGGAATGTCCCATTAAATACGAAGGACCTTAAACTATTTGCTATCATTGTGGACGATATGGTTATTACGCATTTCACTGATAGTTTTTTGCCAAAACCTAAACAATACCATCGGACAGGGGGTAGTGGAGGCCCATTTCAGTGGCCTCTTGAGGATTCCTTTAAGAATTCCTTTGAGCTATATTGCCTCTTTCACCTCTTTAGTAGCATCCATATACTCAACTTTAGTTGATGACAACGCAACAACTCATCGTTACTGAGATTTCTATGAAACACAATTTCTTACCAACGTAAAGTAGTAGGCAGTAGTGAACTTATAACTATCTTTGTTTCTAGCATAATCAGCATCAACATAACCATTCAATTTTTCAATAGAATCATACAAGCCATATTGAAGACATATTTTTTATTCCAAAAATATATCAAAGCAAGTATTTCATAGTAGTGCAATGACAATTTCCAGGTTTGGACATAAAAAAAACTCAGCACAGAGATGGAAAAGGCAAGGTCTGGGCGGGTACACAACATAGCATACATAACTGATTTTACAACTACATCATAGGGGACTTTAGCCATTTCTTTCACATCTTCTGGTTTAATGGGATAAATTTTCTCCGTAAGCTCTAAATTCCCTCCTAAGGGTATGAATGTTGGCTTAGAAGAAGTCATATGAAACATTTCTAGAACCTGAAGTATATAGTCATCCTGAGATAACAATATTTTCATATTTTCTTGGTCTCTAATAATGTTTACACCAAGAATTTTCTTGGCATTCACTAAGTCCTTCATGTTGAAGTATTTAAGTCCTTTTTTACAATGCTAATAGGAATCATAGTGTTGCAAACAAGCAATATACCATCCACGTAGAAGAGCACATATAACATAGACTGTTTAGAAATATTCTTGAAATAAAGACATGAATCATAACTGCTTATTATGAAACCTAACTTCCTAATCACATCATCAAATTTAATATTCCACTACCTAGGGGACTACTGCTTGAGTCCATAGATCGATCTTTTAAGAAGGCAAACATGATCAGGATACTTAAGGTTCACAAACCCTTTAGGTTGTTTCATGTAGATAGTTTCATCAAGAGTACCATTCAAGAAAGCAGTTTTCACATCCATCTGTTCAAGTTCCAAGTCAAGCACATCACACATAGCAAGCATCAACCTCATGGTTTTAGACATAACTACAGGTGAAAAGATGTCATTGTAATCTATACCTTCTCTCTGAGATCAAGAACCCTTTGACTACAAGTTGGGCTTTAAACCTAGGAGGATCACTAGGGCTTATACTTTCCTTGAGCTTATAGACCCTTTTAGAGTCAATAAGTCGGGTCTTAGAAGGTCGTGGAACCAATGTCAATGTTTTATTAGTGGATATTGATTCCATCTCTTCTCCTATAGCTGCTAGCCACTCTTTGGCATACCTATTCCTAATGGAAGATTCATATGAGTTTAGAGTAGTAAGATGCCTAACATTATCAACAAACAAGAAAGCATATTCCACAATATAAGATGTATACTTCCTATTTGGTATGCTAGTTCTAGGTTCCTATCCCTAGTCAATTGATAATCATGTAAAGTAGATAATGTAGGAATATTAGATGCATGCAAATCAGAAGGGAGGGAGGAGGAAAAAAAGGACTATCTTAGAGAGTCATTAAAACGACCATTTACATCACCAGAAATAGGAGAAGGAGAAGCTTGTCGAGGAGTAGGAGGCAGTGGCTCTTTCTGTTCTGGTAGAGCTGGCGAGGAGAAGGAGAAGGAGAAGATTGTTAGTTCAACTTTTAGAGGAAATACAACCTCATTAAATCTCACACTTCTGGTGGTTATAACTTTATATGGACCAGGTTGTAGAAGAAGCACCCTGTAGCCCTTGACCCCTTTAGGATAACCTAATAGTCTACCTTTCAAAGCTCTTGGCTGGAGCTTACCACGGGTAAGCTGCATAACCAAAAGGTTTCAAATAGGATAAGCTAGGTTGTTTTCTTGTCCATTTATATTCAGGAGTTTCAAAGTTTATAACACTAGAAGGAAATATGTTTATAAGATATGCATCAGTTAATACAACTTCCCCCCACAAAGAATTTTTCAATCTAGAACTAATCAACATGCATCTTACTTTTTCTAGTAAGTTTTTATTCAATCTCTCAACTGTTTCATTTTGTTGTGGTGTACCAGGTATAGTTAAGTGTTTTTTTATTCCATTTTTCGGAAAAAACTATCAAATTTTGTGTTGGAAAACTCTAAACCATTATCAGTTTTAAAGCATTTTAACTTGTGATCAGACTGTCGTTCAACTATTACCTTCCTCCTTCTATTTGATCTGTGTTTTTTTTTGTCTCTACTCTCAGGTTTATGCAATAAAGGAGACATTCCCAGAACCATCTGATATAATTTGATTCGGAACTAGAGCGCACTTTCCTTAGCAGACAACACGAGAATAAGAAGATGGAGAATGAGATAGCGTAACTTCACCGATAGATGGCAGAGATGCAGCAAGCTAGTGCAACTACCATACATGAGGCCAATACAGCCCTTCAGTAGACCTGGGCAAACGCGAGTGGGCCCGCTCGGCCCGCACGCAATAGCGGGCGGGCTTGGACATGGGAAAAAGCCCACGGGGGCTGCTAGGCACGGCCCGCGCCCGCAGCCGATGCGGGATTGGACATATTAATCAACCCGTTACGAACCATTAGGCCTGTAACAAGTACTCGCCTTTTTTTAATAAAATTAATATATATGTATATATGTAATAAATAATATTAAATATTCATTAAAAAAATAAAAACAATAGCTATATATGTATATAATATATGTAATAAATAATAATATATGTGTAATATACCCGCGGGCTACCTTCATCCGCATTTGCGGACAGGCTTGGACACAACTTCCAACCCATTAAGCGGGCTTAGCCCAGCTCGCGCCCGCAACAACGGGGCAAAATTTCAGGCAAAGCCCGGCCCAAGCCCGGCCCACGCCCGCGTTTGCCTGGGTCTACCCTTCAAGCACAATTGGATGCTATCCCACAAAATGTTAAGCAATATATGCATCCAAATCTCATAGTACCGGAATCAGCCATAGTCCTCTGCATGATCAACAGAACCTTTGAGATCAAGCCACACTTCATAACTTTGATCGAAGCATCTCAATTAGAAGGAAGGCCAACCAAATGCCCGATAGAGCACATCAAAGTGTTTAATGACTTATATGACACCATTGTTACGATGGAGTGTCGCTGGAGTATGTTAAGCTAAATACGTTTAGGTTCTCTCCTCCCTCCGGTAAAGCCATGGACTGCCGGATCTGGTCAACCTTGGGCTTCCGCTTTGACTGATGGGCCCCTCTTTGTCCACGCAGCTTTAGGGTCCCACATTCAGCTCACCTGGTCTACAATCTCAAATTTCGGGGCTGGTTAACTTCTTTGAATGATGACTCATTCTCCAGCTCACATGGGCCACCCTTTTAGTTGGTTATGGTTTGCTCGAGTTGTAACTCTTTTTCTCCCAAAGCTTTCTTTTTTCTCAGCTCTATTGAATTTTCCTAGTCTGGGCCCTGTAACCAGCCCATGAGTCTCCTTTTTCAAATTTTTAATCTGGTCAACTTTTTATGTCATCTTTGACCTCTGCTTTGATGACATTAGCCCTCATTTAGCTCAGGCTTCAGGCATGTAGATAGCGTCGGTCTTCTCCTCCTCCCTTCTCGAGTTGTTGGCTACCTTTGAGTTCCATTGTCACTGATCTGTGCTCCACGTTTCCCAGTCTCATCCCCTCCCCACATAGAAGATAGGGCCCTAAGGTATACTTTTGTGGGTAATGAATTGGTAGAGGTGCCCCTTGTGCTTGGTTCACATGTCATGTGGCCTATCTTTAGTGCTCCCAGCTCCTTGTAGGTTGAGTTAGAGTTTCCCCTGTGTGCTATCGACCTCCTGTTGCAACCTATGTTTCTCTATCTTCATCTGCTGCCATGAATCACTACATGCGTCCAGTAATTGCCCTTGAGCAACCCCATGATGTGGTTGAGATGTCTCCTCGCGACCATGATTGACCTTCATGCACCCTCTTTCAGCTGGGTGAAATTTCTCTCCAACATGGCTGCGTTTGTCTCAACCTGGTCATGATAGCTCCCCCCCCCCCCCCGACACTTGCATACAACTTCGATGTCTCAGCATGATTGGATCCTTCAACGCTTGCGGCCTACCTGAATATTTGGTCATGATGCGAATACACTTCCACGCCTGCAGTTTAAGGTGTTGCGTTGCGTATGCACTGTTATATGATTGTGATTGTTTAGATAGGGACTTTCATATCCCGTGTTTGATTTATTTTGGCTATATGTTTGGAGCATGCATGCTCATTTATCAGCTTTGTCCTTATCTCGGGGTTGCATCTGCGGGTAGGACCTATTGTCGGTTCGGCGATTCCCCTAGTTTATATCCTTGGATTCAACTAGGGGTGACCCATCCTTTATCTTTTGTTTTCCCTACTATGTAAGAAATATTTAGTATTAATAATATTTTTACCTTAAAATAAAAAAAATATTGGAGGAAATTATATGATCTTTTCATGATGAAATTCTTCCCACTAGCTAAGTCAACAAAGCTTAGGACCCAAATCACTTCATATCGCTAGCTGCCCAGAGAAAACTTTGTAGATACGTTGGAGAGGTCCAAGGACCTGATCAACAAGTGCCCTGCTCATGAGCAACCACCTTATGTGCTCCAGTAGATCTTCCAAGAGATCGATGCCGCTACAAGAAACAGAATAAACCTGCACACTGATTGTGGGTATCTAGAGATGAATCCAGTTAATACAAGGGCGTTGCTAGACAAGATGACCAACTCTGATGCCATGTTTGAGATCCCCTTCAAAGGTCTGTATCCAGGAGAAGTCTGGATGAACTATCTTCAAAGTTTGATCCTGAAGTGCGGCCACAATTCCAAGCCGATGAGAACAAAAGGCTTAAGAAACAGGTGAGTTTTCTAACAGCGGCAACCCATGTTTACCAACTTTGTGGTTCTCAACAACATATTATTTCAGTTTGCCCTAACCTGCATGAGGTACAATCTATTGAAAGCTATGAAAAGATGAGCTATATGAGGGATCCTTACAAGGACCCAAATACTTACCATGCAAGGAACAATCCATATCGCAACTGAGGTAATTATGCGCCCAGTCCAGGAGGCTCGTCCATCCAATAAGAGGAAAGAGTTCCACCTTACAGGCCTCCAAGTTATCAAGAACAGGCCCGCTCACATGGGTCACATAATGATGACTTACAAAGTATCATACTGGATATGTCTCAACAACTCTACGAGAAGCTAGACCTTTGTTGGTGATCTTATGCTAAGGAGTTACAAGGAGTTCGTGTGCAGCTGAACGGCATCAACCAACACTTAGGAGATCTAGATACATGGAAGAAGAAGGTGGATGCTTAACTTGGCCACCTAGTTTTATATATTCCCCGCCCTCAAGGGAACCTTCTAGGCCAAACATATAAGAATATGAGGGTCCATATTGCTACTATAAACCGAAGAAATGAAAAGCAACGGTCAGATCTCGAAAAAGCACCACCGTCAAGAGAAAAAGAATGGACAACAGAGATCCTGCCAACACCCCTACCGACTCGACAGGTACCTCGATAGGACATTAGGGAGCCAGAACGAGCTGCCACCGAGTCGGCAGAAAACTACACCGAGTCAGTAGAGCCTTCTACCAACTCGGTAGAGCCTCATACTAACTCAATAGTCTATCAAACGGGACCCACTCCTTCTTTAACTTTGAAACAAACACTTCCATTCCCGAAGAAGAAGACTCCGGACCAGACGGAGAGTAAGTTTAGGAAGTTTGTAAAGATGTTGCAAAGCTTGAACATCAGTATTCCATTTGCAGATGCTCTCAACGAGATGCCCGAGTACACTAAGTTCTTCAAAGAGATTCTAGCTCGAAAAAGGTCAGTTCCTGAACTAACTGATGAGTTAAATTCTTTATCTTTGTTTAATCAGTGTAGCACTCTCATGAACACCAATGTCCCCAACAAGCTTAGTGATCCCGAGAAGTTTGTTATTAGAATCGGGCTTTGAGCTTATTAAGCCTTATGTGATCTTGGAGCTAGCGCTAGTATTCTCCCACTTTTCATATGGAGCAATATCAACATGGGAGACTTAAGCTTGGTGAATATGCTAGTCTATATGGCGGATGGATCTTGTGTTCTCCAACAGGAATCATTGAGGACATCCCAGTGAAAGTAGGTAGGTTTTTTGTGCCTAACAATTTTATTGTTATGGATATGCCAAGGGATTCGTACATGCCTATTATTCTAGGTAGGTCATTCTTAGGCATGGTAGGAGCTATCATAGATGTCAGTGAGGGACTCTTGACTTTTACCATCGGGGAGGATATGGTTAAGTTTCAATTTAATAAAACCATGAAGATCGTGGGAAGTGAAGATTGCAAGATGGTGTACACGGATGACACTCCCACCTAGAAACTCGTTGAGTACATAAATTAGCGATGATCCACTTGAGTTTCTCTTGACTCATGGGGAGCACCTTTTCATGGAGCATTCTACTGCAACCATTACGGACCTCGATCTATCTCCCATCGCTACTGATTTGGCCCCCATTGATGTCGATGAACTTGGAGAAATCACCAAGGTGGAAAGAAGGAACCAATTGACATACCAAATTCACCTTCACCTTAGCTCAAACAACTCCCAGACTCTTTAAGGTGTGTATTTCTTGGTCCTAATTCAAATTTTCTGGTCATTGTGAATGCTAAATTGAATGAGGATAAATTTGAAAAGCTTCTTATAGTGATTAGAGCCCATAGGAAAGCCTTATGATATTCTTTGGGGGATCTTAGCGGTATCTCACCCTCTTTGTGCATTCATAGAATCTATATAGAGTATAACTTCAAGCCTTTGATAGAGCACCAACATAGGCTAAACCCAAATATGAAGGGTGTAGTGAAAAAGGAAATCCTTAGGATGTTGGATGCATGGATAATTTTTCCTATTTCGGATAGTAAGTGTATTAGTCCAGTTCATGTGGTTCCTAGGAAGGGCAGTTTGGCGATGGTTAAGAATGAAAAGGGTGAGCTAGTTCCTACTAGGACAACCACTAGTTGGTAGATGTGTATTGATTATAGGAAACTTAACAATGCCACTAGGAAGGATAATTTCCCCTTGCCTTTTATTGATCAAGTTTTAGAACGCTTAACCCAACATGATTACTTCTGCTACTTATACAGCTATAACAGATTTTGGAATATTCCCGTCCATCCTGATGATCAAAAGAAAACCACTTTTACATGTCCTTACGGTACCTTTCCCTATAGGAGAATGCTATTCGGGCTTTATAATGCCCTCGCTACCTCCCAACGATGTATGATGGCTATTTTCTCAGATATGATTGAGGATATTGTAGAGGTATTTATGGATGATTTTTTTTATCTCTGGGTTTACTTTTGATACTTGTTTAGCTAATCTAGGTTGAGTGCTTAAGAGATGCGAGGAGACCAACTATTTTGAATTGGTAAAAGTACCACTTTATGGTGCAAGAGGGGATTGTTTTAGGATATTTAGTGTCAAAAGGGGGGGAATTTAGGTTGATAGAATTAAGATTGGATTGATTGAGAAATTGCCTCCCCCTTATTCGGTGAAAGAGATTAGAAGCTTCCTAGGACATGTCGAGTTCCATAGATGCTTTATTCAAGATTGTTCAAAGATCGCCAAACCGTTGACTAACCTACTAATGAAAGGTGTGTTTGAGTTTTATTTGGAGTGTCTTGAAGCTTTCGACAGATTGAGAAAGGCGCTTATCTCGGCTCTTATCATGCAATCACCGGATTGGACACTTCCCTTTGAGATCATGAGTGATGCAAGTGACTACGTGGTTGGGTTCGTGCTTAGGAAAAGGTGTGACAAGAATCTTCACATAATATACTATGCTAGCAAGACTTTATATTAGGCCCATGCTAAGTACACAACCACGGAGAAGGAGTTCCTCACAATTATGTATGGATTTGAGAAATTTCATACCTAGCTCATGGGTTCCAAGGTCATTGTCTACATAGACCATGCAGCCATTCGTTACTTGATGCCAAAGAAGGACACCAAGCCTTTCCTTATTCAGTGGATGCTTTTGCTGCAAGAGTTTGACCACGAGATTAAGGATAAGAAAGGAGCGGAGAATCTCATGTTCGATCATCTATTTAGGCTACCTATTGAGCATATCGAGGAGTCCAACGAGGCCATTCCTATCAATGAATCCCGCCCCAAAGAGACTCTCCGAGCCCATTGAGGTATCTTGCGACGAGTGCCAACACGCGGCCAATATTATATGAAGGCATGAGACTCCTCTATGCAAGATCATAGAGGTCGAGCTTTTCGATGTATAGGGAATTGACTTCATGGACCCCTTTCCATCATCCAAACCTTACAAGTACATACTTTTGGCGGTGGATTACATGTCCAAATGGGTGGAAGCAATAGCCACGAAGATGTCTCACTGAGTTGGTATACCTTATCATCCCCAAACGAGTTGCCAAGTGGAGGTGTCTAACAGGCAGATCAAGAGCATATTAGAGAAGACCATCTCCCGTTCTCGCAAGGATTGGTCGTCAAAGCTTGATGACATATTTTGGGCTTATAGGACGGCTTACAAGACTCCTCTACGCGCCACCCCTTACAACCTGGTCTACAGTAAGTCATGTCACTTGTTGGTCGAGCGAGAGCACAAGGCGCTGTGGGCATTTAAGGAGCTCAATATGGATATCGACCAAGCCAGAGCGAGGTGCTTCATGGATCTCTAGGAGCTTGAAGAGTTGAGGTTGAAGGCCTATGAGAATGCTACCATCTACAAGGAGCGGATCTGACCAAGAGGTGGCATGACAAGAAGCTCATCCCAAAGACATACCAGGTGGGTGATAAGGTACTCCTCTTTAACTCTAGAATCCGTTTATTTCCAGAGAAGTTGCGTTCGAGATGGAGTGGACCATTCGTGGTTCACCATATTTATCCCCATGGAGCGGTGGACTTAAAGGACGAAGGAGGAGTCATTTTTAAGGTGAATGGGCAGTGCGTGAAGAAGTACCATGATCAAGCCGAGCCCGACGAGGAGATTCGAACCTCCTGGGCCTTGATTTCCTCACAGCCTCCATCGTCTGATTAGATGTCATTGTGAGTTTCTTTTTCCTTTCCCTTTGTATTATTTTATTCAGTGGAGACACTGAAAATTTTAAGTATGGGGTGGGGAATTGAAATCTGCAATATGTATATATGTGGAGTCTCATGTTTATTTTTATTTTGCATAAGAGTAGAGAAAGAATACAAAAAAAAATCCAAAAAATTAGAAAATGCCAGAAAATCACAAAAAAAAATGCATGTTTGTTTTGTCCCATGTTTTATCTCAAGTCTTGTTTTGAGTCTTTATCTTTGTCATTTGTCATATATTTTTGTTTTGGATGGATTCCACCCCTGTTTGTGACTTATTTTGAGTTGAATATTATGTCATGGAAGTAAGATGAACTTGATGATGCATTTTAGGTCTTGTTAGAGATATTGCAACCACTATTGCTTAGTATAGGAAATGCTATGTTTGATTTCCTAATAATCGATCCCAAGACAAGAAAGCTCCACAAAAGCGAGGTCTTTTATTTGATTCTTGTTTTGAGTGATTCTCACTATCATACATGTCTTCTGAAATTTCAATTGAAGCATTTGTTAGTACATCAATTTCTTGACATATGTGATTATGATATGATAGAGGCACCCATGATGAGCCTATTATTTCCCTTCCTACCTATGATATTTTTCCTCACAAAAGAACCCATTTCGAGCCTTAATGTCCTTTTGTTTTGATAGCTCTATAAATTTTAGTTTTTGCCTATTTTTAGCCTTTTTAACCCATTCGGGGATTTAGGATGAAGATGGGGTTGATGAAAGTGGGTGATTTTGTTATTGGGTGGAATTGTGCTGAGATGAGATTGGTTGATAAAGGTTGAGAATGTATATCGATGATATGTGTACGTGAGAAAGAAAGAAAAAGAAGAAAAATATATGAGTGAAAAAATACGGTTAGTAACCGATTCTGCTTGTGAAGGATAAAATTCACACAAGGAGGAATAAATATAGGTAAGGAGGCTGCGACACTTAGTAACCGGGTCCATTCATCACAAATGTTTGTCCTCGCGTCAAACGGTGTCAAAGCTAGAGCGAGGTAAAGAGGTTGCGACACTTAGTAACCGGGTGCATTCATCACAAATGTTTGTAGTGTTGAGGCTAGAGAGGTAAAATAAGAACACAAAAATGGTGGTTGACAAGAATTTGGGAACAAAATTGATGTTGTGACGAAAATGGAATGGTGTTGTGTTATGATTTCCTTGGAGTAGTTGTTCTATTTCCCCGGATTTTTAGCACCACATGGCCATATATGTTCGATCCCTACCCTGATTTTCATGTCCTTAGACCCATTATAAGCCTATAAAGAAAGTCCTCTTGATTATTGTTGCATATATTTGAGAATTTTGGAAGGCTTAGCACACTTTGTCAATTTGTATGTGAGCATATTGACTTTTGATTGAATATTGAGTGAATATTTCCCTTCCTTTTGAGTGTGAGATTTCCACAAAATATATATATCTAGTGAGGTTTTTGGATTACAAAGGCATTGATTTGTACTGAAGTAGTTGTACGATGATAGCAATTGATTGTTTGGATTATACAAAGACAAGATCCAAGTTGTTGACAGTTTTTAATTGCTTTATTTGTGTGACAATTAAAGAGCTTACTTTGGTTATTGCTTGAGGACAAGCAAATTAAGTATGGGGTGTTTTAATGTCCACATTTTTAGCATATTTCGTAGGTTTTTTTTAGTTAATTTGCATTGCATTTAGGTTAGGAACGAGTCTCTTTTTTAGGTTCTTCGTATTGTTTGCAATATGGAGGTCTACACAAGTATATTTTGCATTTTGTAGGATTTCAGAGCTATTTTGGAGGATATGTGACGCATTATGGAGCTTAAAGGAAGATCGAGAAGCTATGGAAGTGAAAAGATGTGAAACAAGGAAGAGCCAGTAGGCTACTGAGTCTACACCAGCATATATGGAGTCGATACTAGCACATACCGAGTCGACAGAGGAAGAGCTGAAGAAGAAAGAAAATCCAGTAATCGTGTCGAGGTGGCTGCCGACCCGGGATACCTCGATACCAACCCCTCTCCTGTGAGATCCGAGATGGAAACATTGTCTGCCAACTCGATAGGACCTTGTGCCGAGTCGGTAGGGTTACACTGAAGGCTTTTTTTAGTAGATTTGTTTCCAAATGTAATATATAAACTTATTATTTTTTTATTTTTTTATTTTAACCCTTTTAGTATAAATAGGGTTATTAAGTCAGACTTGAGGGAGAACTTTTTTATGTTTGAGAGAGACGCTTGAGAGAGGAGACGTGTGCGAGGTTGAAAATAATTTTTGAAGACGATTTTTGGAGTTATTTCAAGGTGTTTTCTATTCTTATGTCTTTTGTTTATGCTATGAATTATGATGATGATGCGTGAGTAGTTCCTTTTTATTATAGGGTTGGGGTGATCCCAACAATGGTTGTGTGTGTTGATTGTTGATGGATTGTTGATTGCAAAGCCTCTGTCTCTTCAACTTGATCTTGGTGTGCTTAATTCCTTGGGCGAAAGTTTAGGGTAATTTTGATTGACAATTTGAATTGAAAAGGTCGAATGGTTGATTCGATGCATGTTTTAGGTTTTGAAACAAAAGTGATTTTTCCTAATTAGAATGACCAAGATTGAGTGTTCGTCAGAGAAGCGAAAGCAGATTCGATTGATTGGTGGGGTTAGGAAAAGTTGATCTTATATGTTTGATAAAGGCTGCGTTTTTAACAATTAATTGATAGTGGGTGTATATGATTGTTGTTGTGGTGATCTTTGGCTTTGGAATTTCTTTTAATATTGATAGAAACCTTTTTATTCAACAACCCCTCCCCTCCCCCCCCCCCACAAACACTACATTCCAACTCTTCTGCTGAAGCCTGTAAAATTAGGCGACACAAATTCAGGATATTTTCATGAAATTGCTACTGCTAAGAAAAGTAGAAAACTTAATAAGACAATCACTTTTTGACGTGCTCAGTCCCAGGCTCGAGCAAAAGGACCAACGACGAGAGTTCCGAGAGGTCGGGAAGTTGTGGGCAGTTTTTGAGTCAACAGATCGGTCATCCAAGAATGTCGATTTCCCATCGATCGGCTTTGCTTCAGGGGGCGTGCAAGTACTACTTTTGTAGATCTTGAAGTCGTAGTCGCATATTGGGGCAAATCTCATCAATCAGAGGTCAAACGAAGCGGGATACAACGTCTTACCGAGATGTCCCCTGAGCAAATATGATTCTGATAGGGCACTTTTGAAAGGTATCGAGGGGCTGTTTTGGAGTGACATTTTGGGGGTGATTTGAGGGTTATGATGGGGATGTGGAAGGCCTTAGAATGGTGGTAAGGTAGGGGATGGGGTGTGATGGATATGTGATGCAAGATCGCTCTCGGCCTCGCACTCTGAGCTCTCTCCAACACTCGATCTTCCACACTCTCGGCCTCACACTCCGAGTGTTTTCGACCCTTTAATTCTGTTGTCTCTCACTAAGGAATCTCCTTCAGCCTCTCACCGAAGGTTTTGTTCCCGGCCTCTCACCTAAGAACGAGATTCTTGACCCGAATCACTGGAAGCTAAAGGCTCACTTTTTCTCCAAAATTCAACTTCTCCCAAAAGAAGTTCTTACATCCCTTTATATAGGAAAATATTGATGCTATGAAAAATAAAATAAATTAAAATAAATCGATAAACTAATGACGGATAATATGAAAGGGTTTCCGAAATTTATGACGGAGAGATGGACAACCATAATGGGGAAAACAAATGATCTTGGCTGTCATCAAAGAGATGTAAGTTCAGAAGAATCTCTAAAGCCCCGTCATTTAATCCGACTTTATTGAATGCATTCCATCTTCATTTATTTCATTTTCGAAAAGCTGCCAGATTTTCGGACAGCTGCAAAGATTCCAGATTTCGGCCATCTTCCAGGCTGAGTTGACGATTGCATCCTTCAATAAAGTTGTAGCCAGTTAAAATATCTTTCCAACAAGTACTCATCAGCTTCAATCAGAATTTCATACAGCCAGAACGAGCCAAAATACCAAGGTATCGCCAAGCAGTTTTCACAAATGAAAGTTGAGGTTCAGCTCCAAAGACAAACCTTTGTAAAAGAAAAGAGTCGAGCTCATGGGAAACTACGATCACATCACTCTTGACAATGGCTCGCATCTTACCAAATTTAATCTCATAAAGTCAGAATTTGAGGGAGAATTTAAGAATAGAATTCGCTCTTCTTTGTATCCCTCTATCAACTGGGATAGAGATTTGGACGTGATATCACCTGGAATTCTACCTAAGGACAATATGATGCTTACTGCACTTGTCACAAATTCGGCAATCAAGAAGGCTCTCAACTCAATTGCGGCAGATAAGGCACTTGGACTGGACGGGTTGCCTGATGGTTTCTTTGAGAAATACTGGTCTACGGTTGGACCATGCATAATAAAGGCAGTCAACACTTAAGTCCTTCTTTCTTTCTAGCAAACTACTTAAACAATTTAATCATTCATTTATTACTTTATTGCTAAAGGAGGACAAATCATCTATGATTAATCATTATAGACTCATTGGCCTATGTTCTACAGTCTACAAGATTATATCTAAAGTTATAACAACAAGTTTAAGTTCTATGGATAAACTCATTCACCCTGTACAAGGGGCTTTTACAAAAGATTGATAGATCTATTCAGGATAACATTCTCATTACGCACGAGATTTTACACAGTTTTAAGACCAAAAAAAAAAGATAAGGTGGGATATGTTTCCCTTAAATTGGATATAGGAAAAGGTTATAATTGAGTTGAATGGCCTTTTTTTATTACAAGTTCTTCAAAAACTTGGTTTTATGGATAAGTTTGTTGCTTGGTTATGTGAATGTATCCAGTCAGACTCTTATTTCGTGCAATTAAATGACGAGCCTGCTAACCAATTCTTTCCATCACGTAGCTTGTGTCAAAGGGACCCTTTATCTCCTTTCCTCTTTATTTTAGTCGTTGAAGTGTTAGTACATTCTCTTTAGTTGAAAGCTAATAGGGGAAAGGATGTAGGGTTTCAGTTTTTGAGGAAGGAAGTCAATATCCCATTCCTTGCTTTCGCGGATGATATTTTGATCTTTTCCAAATTGACTCCTTCGGCTTGTCAGAAAATATCTAATATTTTACAACAATTTTGTTTGATCTATGGGCAAAAAAATAATCTTAATAAATCAAGCTTTTAGGTATCAAGTAATACCATTAGGTCCATAACAGCCATTCGAGGTATCTCACACTCTAACAATATGGAAAAATATCTCGGTCTTATTATAAATAGTAGAGTAAATAAAAATACATTTATTGATGTGGTGTTAAAAACAAAACAACAACTCACTAAGTGGCAACATCGAGCTTATATGCAGAGGGTGGACGAATGCTTATTAAGGATAATCTGAGTGCACAGTCGTTGTTATTAATGCAATCGTTTTTACTTTCAACCAACATCCTTTGCGAACTAGATAAAGTATATCATACATTATTTTGGAACAAAGAAGCTCAGGCCACATCGTTGATCAGTTGGGATAAAATTTGTCCTGACACTCTCAACAGGGGCTTGGGGCTATATAAGGCAGAAAAAATTAATACTTCTCTACAAATGAAGTTACTTTGGAAGATTATTATTGAACAAGCAAACTTATGGGTAAAAGTGGTAACGGGGAAAATTTTCAATGAGGCCCATTTACTGCAATACAAGATGAAAGGCGTCATGTCATGGAAGTGGTCTAGATTAATATATATTCTCAATCTCTTTAAACCATGTCTTCGATGGAATATTAGGGATGGCCTAACGGTTAATTTCTGGACAGATAACTGGGTCTTTGGTTACCCACTTTTCTCAAAAGCACAACTACCCCCAGATGAGGTCCAACTTACTATGAAAGTGAGCCATTTTATCTTACCAAATTATAAGTTAGTTGGTTACCTTTCTAATTAACTCAGATATTGACCACATCACTAATGTGGTTTTGCCGATCAACCGGTTCTCGGACCGTCTTTATTGGGGTCCCAATTCAGATGGGTGGTTTTCCACATAATCGGTTGTTGCTTTAGTTCCCCACGGGGCGGGGGTACAAGATTTGAGTACGAGTAGATTTGGAAGCTAGATGTTCCACCAAAGATTAGACATTTTTATGGAAACTGGCCAAGGATAGACTACCCATGAAAGATAGGCTTAGTCGCTCACATGTTGTCGTCCCTATGGGCTGCGTTTTTTATAATGGTACATACGAATCAGCAGGACATCTTTTGATTGAATGTGTGGTTATGATAATACATATTTTAGATAAGCATTGTAGGTAGATTTAGGGTGTGTTTGGGAGGGGATTATTTTTTAGGAGGTGGGGATATTTTTTGGGTAGAGGGGATGGAGATTATTGTTAGGTGTGGACAGGATGAAGATTATTTGTAGAAAATAATTCCGGACGTGTTTTATTGAATGGGGATGGGTGGTATAATGTTGTCGAGTTAAATGACTAAACCGCCCCTCATTAGACAAGGCTTTTAATTTTAGGCTTTTCTTCCATTACTCTCTGCAATTTGTTCTTCTGTCATTAACAAACCTCTATCGAGAATTGGAATCCATGTTCCGACCAGTGCTCACCATCCGGCAATTGAATCAATTAGATGATCCTGCCACCGCCGTCGAAGCCCTAAGTCATCAGCTCATCCAACGATGCTCCGTGAGCGGGACGGCAAAAGGGAAGGCCAAAATCAAGGCTCAAGTATTGAAGCGGTCGAAAGTCACAATCAAGAAAGTGTCGACGCATCAATCAGCAGAGATGTTCGAAAGGGATCGCTGGCGGCGGAGCTGGAGGAAATAGCCAACAAGTGCATCAACGCCCCACGCTGATTAGATTTCTGAGGCTAAAGCACAAAGCGCGCGAGTCAAAGAGGGAGAAACTCGGACTGGTGAGCAAGGAGCGTCAAAGGGAAATGGTGATCTTGAAGAAGTAGGCGAATGAGGGGACAAGTTTTGAAAACCCCCGACGTCGGGCCTGGATTTGATACAAGTGAACTGTGAAGGAAGCCGGGGGCAACAAATGTCCATCCGGGGTGGAAATATTTCTCCACCCCCATCCACCCTGGAAATGAAGATGGCAGAATCGGGGGTGGCTCCATCCCCTCCACCCCGTTAACCCCCATCTCCACCACCTTCCGCATCCCCGTCCAAACAGCTCGGCTCGCACCCCGAAAAAAAACTTGCAGCCCCTCCTACCCCTCCCATCCCCTTCCAAACACACCCTTAGGTTCATTTCGGTGTAAATATTGCATGTTTAGTTTTTAGTTTGCATACTCTATCATTCGGTGGTCGAGTTTGGAGTCTACGCACTTTTGGGGTTAATTTGCAGGATCGTAGATTCGGGCTTAGAATGTGGATCAAGATCTGAATGCTGGAACCAAGGAGAAATTGGAGAAGAGCTAGGAAATAGGCTAAGGAAGGGTCCATGAAGCAGCCAAGACAACCTAGGAGGGAGCCAAGACGAGGAAATGAGGAAATCGACCTTTTGTAATCACATCACCTGCCATGGAAATACGGCGTCCACGGTGAGTGCTGACACCGAATCCGGAAAGAATCTTCGAAAAGGTCTATTTTGTTATTCAATCTTTATCCTTTTAGCATGTTTGTTCTAGGGTTTGGCCGATCTTTAGGCCTACTTATAGACACATTTAGGTTCAATTTTGATCATCGAAATAATGGATTGAAGTTTAGAGTTTGCGGTACATTATGAGCAACTAAAACTCTTTTGGTTTCACCTACAAATTCACAACGTTGGTTGGTTTACTCAATCTTAGATCTCCTTCTAATGATTTATTCTTATTGACTATTCTGACATTGGTTTAAATAGATTACTATTCCTAAAGGCATAAAAATCCCTTACACTTCTATGCAACTTAAGCAATTGAAAGATTTAACATAGAAATAGCACAAGGTCCCAATATAGTTAGCATACAGGCAATACCAATGTCCCTAAAGAAATTATATTTAGACTGGATCTTTGTTCATTTTCTAATGTTGTTATTCGTTATATTTTCAGGAAAATCAACATTGTTGCAGATAAGATTGCTCGTATTGCTTCTAGTTACCTCACCGACGGATGTGTGGAGAACGATCCAAAACTTCAGATTCTCGTCCAGAGTGACGCTCTAAAAAATCATAGACAATGAACGTAATTACACATACAAATTGAAAGAATCAGCAAACATGAAATTGAATGAATTAAGGAGAGGGATATATGAAAGCAGTACGAAGAGTGAGCAATGGAGGGAGTTCGGAGGAGGACGAGGGGCGACGGGAGGACTACTAGGGGCAAGGAGGGCAACAGGAAGACGAAGAGTAGAGAGATCCAGATCTGGTGAAGAGCAACGAGGCCGATGACGAGGAGCGAGATCTAGATCTGAAGAGTAACGAGGCCGACGACGAGGAGCAAGATCCAGATCTGAGGAGCAACGAGGAGCAAGATCCAAATCTCAAGAGCAATGAGGATGACGAAGAGAGATGAGAGCAGATGGGAGGACCACGCGGAGCCAGATCTGTACTTGAAGCAGCGAGGACGACGAAAGGATGAAGAGGATTCAGATCTAGATCTGAAACAAGCAATGCGGGGAGACTAAAGGATGAAAATGAGAGGTTGGAGAGTGGAGGCTTCAGATCTAAAGACAGGGGCAGCTATTGTGAACGGGAACATTTAGGGTTTGAGAATGAAAGCGGAAACGAGCTTAAATAGCATGATATAACTAAAAATGCACTTGTTAAAATGAGCAAAACGAGCAAGCTCGAGCTCGGCTCGAGCTCGCTTCTGAGCTCGAACTCGGCTCGTTTTCAAATTCGAACGAGCTCGAGCTGAGTTTTTTCCGAGCCGATCCCGAGCCGAGCTCGAGCTACCCAGCTTGAATAACAGCTCTATTTAACATAGCTATAGAGTATAGACGGTTACTCCTCTTTATAAAATAAGAATTACTAACATTATGATTTGGGCTAAAATATAAATAAAAAGAATTAATTAAAAACCAAGGGGATTCAGAACAAACAAAAGTAAAACAAACAGTCTACGGAGCACACAAACATCCACAGCCCAAATGGGCAAAGAGCTACAAAACCTGTAATCCGGATTTTGCGAAAAATATTTGTTCAAGGCACAACCCACAGGTACATTCTCAGCAATGAAAGGCCAAATATTATACAATGCCAGAGGAAAGACATTACTTGTACAAATTATATTGCAGATATGCAACTCGAGTGAACTGAAGTCCCGACAGGGCCTGCGGGCAGGGACGAAGATGATCATAGCAATTTCGAGTTTTTTGTAACCGTCAAGTGACTGAGTACAGAAATCCGGGCATGTATTGTCTAACAAATTCCGCAAAGAGGAGGAATCAATGATGAGCAACGAAAAGGTTAGAAGTGAGAAGAACTAACTTCGCCCTTGATCTAGGCAAAAGGATTTCCGCCGACTGAAGCAACAGGCCCATGCGTTTGGACGTTCCTGCAAAACCCACAAAACAAACGAGAAAACTGTTAGCGTACGAAAACCAAGGTATTAAAAATTGGGAAAGAAAACTAGTTAGTCATAGGAATGTTGACAACACCGAGGCATATTTGAGTTCAATGCGAGATATTTCATATCGGCTCTTTTCTCAAGGTAGAGGTCGTAGAGCTCTTCTTTAAGAGGATGCTTGGCACATCCTGGTCTTAAACCCAATGAGATAGATAGCTAATACTTAATAGTGCTCCTTTCTTATAAACAGGAGGAAATAACACATTGAAGATACTTATATTAAACCCATCGATGTTTGGCATTAACACATTGAAGATACTTATAAGTGCACCCAACATATACATTATAAGCTCCTTACTCAGCACAAATTAGCACCTTATAAGCAATTGGAACATTGTGCCAAAGCAAAATGAACCCTAAAATTGCCTCTTCAAGTAAGCATTTTAAATTGTGTTATTTACAGACCAGAAGAAAAAATGATAGCCACAACGAAAGAAAAATAATAATAATAAAAACAAATAAATAAATAAATAAGATTGAAGGCTATTGAAGAAAGCTGAATTGTATTGTTCTATGTCACCATGTACCAAGATATTAATTTTGTAGGGAAATTTTCATAAAACAAACCCTAAAACTAAGGGCTTTTTTACTCTAAACCACCAATTTTAGTGTTTTATCAAAATTCTTATTAGCAGGTTTTTTTTTTAAAATAGACTGTTTATAAGACCTATCATAATGATGTTGCCCCTTCATTGTACGCGTTTTATCTATTCCTTTCGAGGAATCATTTTTGTTGGACACAGGAAAAAAAAAACTACAACTTATCATACATACACGTGAAAAACAAAAAAAGAGAACTTCAGAACAAAAACTAGTTCAGCTAAAGCATTCCAAGGAAGAAGAAATTACGGTAACTGAGAGCTTTGTGCCTGCGCTGCCATGTATGATATGCCACCTGAGAAATTACACCCAACATCAGACTTCACAGAAGGTAAAGCAGCAAAGTAAAATACACAGTGCTACTAACTCAGCACAAGTTCAACCTGGATTAGCAGCTTCATGCAGAAACCATGAATCATTCATCGCCCCAGCAAATGAAGATGGCAAGTCTGTACTTGGCAGTGCAGCATGCAGAGTGCTCATGTCATAGAACTGCTGATGCAAGAACATTACCAAATGTGAGTATCAGCAGCTATGTTAAAACTTCTGACCAATAATTGCAACCAGGCTGAGGCCAAGTTCAGTGGGTTAACACAGAAACAGATGTGCATTGACTCCTCATTTTACAGTTTTACCATGAAAATGTAATCCTAATGATACTTGACAATAAGATGTTACAGAACTTGGAACTAGAAATAACATATATATTATAATCACAAAAATTGTCAGGGATGATCTCCAGATTCGCCCGGTCCCCCATGCTTGACTGAATGATAGCATATCAAACAAGAAAATATATTTACTTAATAACTTTTAATGCATGTAGGATGCATTTCTCTTAGTCCATCAAACTAAATTCGCTGTTCCCCCAGTTAAACTACTTAAAGACTGATCACCATGTGCAAAATCATTGTTGGTGCGGAGAAGGCCCTAAAATCAAATCTACAGAAGAATCAACATCCAAAAAAAACATCAGGCAGTCACTTTACCGACTATATCTATTCATATATTACACTGTACACGTACTCATAACATGTTCACAAAACAAGGGAAACACTGGAAACACCAAATTTTATATAAAATTCCGGGGGCAGAAACCCTGCTCCACGAACAGGTAGCAATGGACAGAGAAATATCATAGATAGGTGTTAAATGAGTATTTAAGTGGAGTATCATGAAAGCAACACTGTAAAAAACGGCATCCTAGAATTGAGAAAAACAATAAACATCATGTTTAAAGCTTAAACTTCTTTAGATAATGGTAATTTCCCAAATATAGTTCCTTCTGATGAGAACATTGCACTATCTACATCAAGAACATACAATTTTCGTGCATAGGAACTAGGAAGGTAGTGCAAAATAAGCCAAAGCTTCAACAACAACAAAAAAATAGGTGCAAGTCAACATAAGCCCTCTACGAATGTTTTCTTTAGGATAAAATTGTGTATCGGAAGGTGCAAAATGGGTCAAAGACTCAAAAACAACAGCAAAATGATGCAAGTCGATATTAGCACTTTAAGGCCTGTTTGTTAGGAGTGGAATGGAAAGGAATCAAATCTTATATCTAAGAAGTGAATCACATACCATATTGCTAGCACCCAAATCTGCTTCGTATGAGACATCAAATGGATTGGAAGTGTTACGTTCAAAATGAGAATGTGGCTCCCCCTGCAAAAGAGAGAATATGATCAGCATCCAAGAGACCAAGAATAACAGAAGCCAGATGTGCTTCGAAAGGCAATTTAAAATTATCTAGACAAAGTGACAAACCATGAAAGTAGCAGCAGGCTGATCAATTGAAAATGATTGATCAATAACATCCAATGGTAAACCAGGAACAGGTCCAAAGGAGGTAGTACTTTGGGACCCGCCTTTATAGAAATCCTGCAAATTAGAATTTAACAAATAGTATCATGGAATCATAAGATGTTTTGCTTCTGCCACAAAAAAAAAATCTGAAGAGAAATAATACTTCTGACTCTATAGAATCCATAAAATGGTCTGCCGTTGAAGGTTTATCAGAAAGAACAGTTACACCTCTCCCTTGTTTATCAATATCATCAAAAGGTCTCCAATCCTGGTCAAAGACGGAATCAGAAAATCTTAACCAAAAAAAAAAATGGAAACCAGAAGATCTTACCCACCAAAAAATTATCCAGTACAAAAGGAGAATTGCAGTTTGTTGTTTCATTAAAACAAAGTCTAAGAGGGAAGCAACACCTGACTGTTTGAAGCAATTGCCGAAACTGGATTGATAGGCAAAATCTCATGCTGTGAATTAGACATCAGGGGAGGAGCTCCATGGGCAGTAGAGCTTACAAACTCTGGCCACTGTATACTAGCATGGGAGGTTGAAAGGGAACTGAAGTTACCAACAGAAGCTCCAGTCCCAGAATGTTCTGCCACATCAGCAAAATCATGGCTCTTGGAAGTAGAAGTGTGCTGGGGAAAATCAAAGTTAGCCCACCCAACATCATTTGGTACTGAGTCAGAATGGGCAACACCTACATTCATAGCTGAAGAATCCTGAGAGATTTTCTCAAAAAAGCTCAACGGGGTCAACGAAGGTGTGTGGGATGAAACCAAATTATTTGTTGCTGACTCTGAGTGAGCAGCTCCCATGTTCATAGCTGAAGAATTCGGAGGATGTTCTTCCAAGAAGCTCAATGAGGACAAAGAAGATGTGTGGGAGGAAACCAAATTGTGTGGTGCTGGTCCAGAATGTGCAGCACCTAATAAGTCCGTATCTTTAAAACTCTGAGAACTTTCTTCAAAAAAGCTCAATGAGGACAAAGATGTATGGGATGAAACCATATTGCCTGTAGAAGCGGGAGAATCAGATGTCATCTGAAACAAATCCACAACAGATGGCATCGCAGGCGACTGAAACAAATCAATGGAAGAAACTGGATTGACAGGATGTTTCTCATGTGGCTCCTTGAAAAAGTCCACAGTGCTAGTATTTACAGGAGCAAACGACTGCGAAGAGGAAGGAAGGGTAGCTGTTTTATTTTGATGGGATACCACAGATGGTTGATCAAATTGTGAAAAATCAGCAAAACTGGCAAAATTCGCTGAATTGAGAGATGCTTTGGAGCTATCTCCAGTGGTTGAAGAACCCATTCTCTGCAAAGATATGTGTTGCATCAGTGGTAGAAAACATGGAATAATCATATAAAGACTCCAGCAATCAGAAATTACAAATAGTCATAGGAGAGTGATGAAGCAAACAAACAATGACTGTAATTAGGGGTGAGCATAAATCTGCTTCAATCATAATCCAAGTCAAAGTCTCGCTGTTTTTATTTTTAAGGCTTGGTTTATATCAATATAAATCAAGTTCCTTTTATTCACAGTTTGCACAATCCAATCTATAATGTGAATTTGGCCATCAGGAGCACAGGAGAGATTAGATTCATCAACATGTATCAATATTTTATGATCAGCAATTATCAAGATAATTATTAAGATAATATTTTCAAAGCACCGAAGAAAAGGTATAATCATCCAGGTAAAAATATATGCAACACAAAATCAGCCTGAATCCCAAGTAAACACCATAATACTTGTTCATTAAACGCAATGTAACACAGCCCAAGCATACAAGCACATATCACTAATACAAGCTTAATCATAGAATTGATCAAGCCAAATCAACATAAAACAGCATAAACATTTAATTACATACTTAAAGTAGAGGGGTATCTTGAGTGCAAGTAAAATATTCAGCAGTTCTGTAGATGCTAATTTTATTGTACAGTTTTTTGGCAATGTTTATTTGTTATACAATTATACCCCTTAATTCCGTTATTTTTTAATATCAACAATGAATAGATCTAAAACAACCCCATCAAGAACAAAATCTATTACTCGAGCAGAAAGTTCATAAATCTTCTTAGTTCTGACTATCCTATTAACTTTTACAAACATAATTTAGCACCTATACCTGTGCATTTGCAATGGTGACCCCCTCATCCCGCACATGTATATCAATGTTTGTATTTCCAGTCTGGTGCTGACTGTCATCAGCATGGCTTTCCTTTGAATAGACAAAAGAGGGGCTGTTGAATCCACTGTCCTTGACAGAATTTGGAGACTGAGGATGAGACCTGAAAGGATCACCTCCACTAGACACAGAGTAATCAGAAACTCGGGAGCTTGTCCGTTCAATTGTGAATCTCTCCTCGGTCATATGATCACTATAACGACCTGGACTGTATAAACCAGAAACCTTATCTTCATATAGACCACGATCTGAACCAGGCTTTCTAGTAAGCATACCACCTTGCTTTCTGTTCCGTCGTTCTTCATATTGAAAATCATATGGAGGACTTTGGGAATACGAGTGATATGAGCTAGCACGTCGGGTTTCAGCTTCATTTTTCCGATGACTCTGTCATATTTAGTAAGGTTAGACAACAAAGAAGTAAGATTAAACTATAAAAGGATTAATCATCATAAATTGTACATATATTATTCAAGACTCATACCTGCACATCCCTGGGAGGCTTCTCAGAGCTCTTTCCACCAGCATACTTTCTATCCACATAAACATTCTTGATGAACTCCCGGATCTTCTCTATATTGCTGAGAAGGCGAGAAATGGAGGGAATGAGGGAGGGAGAAAGAGTAAACTTTACATGTTACTGATTTACAAAGCATCATGAAAGCGAAACAGAAAACTAACTTCCCACTGGGCAGTCTCTGCCTCTCAAAGTCCCAATCCTTCAAAAATAGTTCCTTTGCACGCTGTTTAACCATTTATCATTCACCCAAACAACCACAACCCATCATCCACATGCAAAATAAAATAGAGACACAGGCACAAACAACAACTTAACTGCACAAAAACAATAAGAAAGGCAATTGCAGAATCTACCTGATTACCACCATTTTGAAGAGATTCAACTTCTTGGGAAGTAAACTTGGACATGGATACTGACTTCACACGATGTGTAAACTCACGACTGGGGAAAAAATATCATTGTTCACATTAAAAAATTATCTAGAAAGATTGCAAAAATGCAAATCTGTGTACCATATAGAATATTAAGCCTGGGAAATGTACACAACAAGGTGTGGTGAAAATTCTCTCCTATGAAAACCACGCGGCTCTTTTCATTATTTGGTGAGTTGAACAACCTTCACATTTCAAGTAATGGAACACCAGACTCAAGTAGAAAACATGTTATTCATGTTCTGTTGGTTCTCTCTGTCCATACTGTATTTCTATAATAATTCTAAAGCGGTCGCTGAAAAAAAAAATGGCCAGCCATATAGAAATCCTGCGGATCAGCTTTAAGCTGCCAGTCCATCCAAACTCCATTTTCCATGAGCAATCATTAACCAGTGTCAGGTAGATGTAAAGACATAGCTACAAGACATGTAATGCCTGTATTCTGCCTTCATCTCATTTCATGTGAAAAAGAGACAAAGTATGTGTCACAAGGATGGGAAGAAGTTAAATAGCCGAGGGAGACAAATTTGTGTCAGCTGTCACCTATGAGTGTACATAAAGACTGAGTCGTGATATATCCACTTCAAAAGCTTAATCATAGAGCATAAGCACAAAATGACAAGCTCCTGCTAATTAAATTTTTGCAGTTAAATTATCCTCTGGTTTTCAACTAAGTCTGTTTTGCCTCTGCACTTCTTTCATTCTATTAAAATTAACACGCTTTATTCAACAGATTATTCTGGTGATAGAGTGCTATCTCGAAACCAGCTTCCAGCTCCATATATTCTGACACCTAGCCCCCACCCCACCCAGCCCCAAAGCTTACACAACACTATCAACTGGAAAGCTTGCATTCATTCATGTAATATGATTTGACATGGAAGCTATATCGTTAGCTTTTGTTAGCTTCCACAGCTATATAAAGCAATCGAATAAGCTGTTGTGAGCATACAACAAACCACCAATCCACCATGTTGACCTCCTGTTGTCTTGTATTGTAAAGAACCCGTAAAAGACAACATAGCCTAAGAGGTATGCAAACCAAAATTCAACTGAAAGTGAATAATTATAGGTGGTATGACCAACTTCTCCACTAGTTAACTTCATCACACATACAAATCCTTCCAATAAAATCCTTGATGTGTAAAAAACATTTGCCACTCAGTAAAGGACTTTGTTAGAATTGACCCCATTAGGAAATGATGGTATGCCAAGAGCACTCGTAACATTATCAACTATTTGTGGGAAAGAAATCGTACTATGCAAGGTTCACTCATGCAGTAAAATTGATGGACTAGACAATTGTTAGAATTCAACCCAAAAAAAAAAACTAACTCACTGGATTCCACTACAAGTGATACAAACAAAAGTCCAGAAGTTGATGCACACATATTGAGGACCCTGCAAAAACGAAGTTCAACAATCAATAAATGTTATAAAAAGTTAGTATAGAACCATATACCACATCTTAATGTGGAAAAACATGTTGCAGATATAATGAACATGAAACACAGACTCAAGACATTTCCTATAAATTTAGGATTAACTCGTCTTCTAAAGGCAAACTAAATAACACTTAATCCTTCAAGATACAAAGCCTAATTCAACAAGGATAAACAAAGTTGAGTTTCCAGGGTTCAGAACCAGTGTTAACTGACTTAACTCAATGCTCTACAATGCTAGATTGTAGTTGGAATATGCCCAACCAGAAAGTTGAGGGCTAGACATGAAGAACAGAAAATCAGTACGGAAAACAATGGGGTCACGAGGACATGGAAGGTGCAACGGAGTATCATATTAAGTGTCTCTAAATGCAGATTGCAGAACAAAAACAAATGGATGAAGACTTCCATGGCCAGAGGAAAAAAGAGCTGTCTCAACCTCAAGGCGTCGTGGGCAGCCCTTGAGCCTTGTGTAGAACAGCATCTTATATTGCCTTTTTAATTACAATATTGTTGAATTAATTCAACAGCCTTAACTCATTATTCGTCAATAATTGTGAACTTTGGAGTGAAATTGCTATCAGTTTGAAAATTAGAGATCCCATAATGTTCAGATTAGAAATGCTTATAAAAAGAGAGCTTCCAGCGATTTCCCAGTAGCATCGCAAATGTCGCCACTTGCCAAACATCCCGTTCTGATTCCCTAGCATAACCCAATGGCCAACTTAATACAAGAAGTTGGCAAGACTCGTAGCACACAGGCTAATGCAAAAAATAGTTCTAAAAGCGTAATTTTTATGTTCTATTTATGACCAATTTTATGATATACCCTTTAATAGCAACCTATATCTTGACCTTTCTCATCGAAGTTGCACAAATGCCAACCATAGATAGTGACATCTTACTTGTCGAGACAACATCTTGAATGATGAGCTCAAAGTGTCAACAGAATGCAACTAGCATAAAAAGAAAAAATATCATGGCCAGAATTGACAGAGACTGATAACCCTTGTCTATGTGATTCGACAACGATGCTCAAAGGGGTGAACATAGCTATCAGAGCACGCTCTAAAGAAAAGCAGCTGAAACATCAAGTTTACCCATCTTCTAGTTCTCAAATACATGCTCTGATAATGATTTTCTTAGTCCTGTTCCATTTTGACTTGGTCCTTCTACTATTTCTAAGCCCTCAAATTCTGGTGTAAGCCCGAAAACTGTATGCTGCCATACATCCTTTTGCATATGCCAATTTAGGTGATGAAATACATTGAAAGTCCTCTCAACTAGTATCTACACTTCAAAATCGCTTAATTACTGCCTATAAATGTAAATTATCCAATAATATATCAATTGACAAACCTAAAAGATCAAAACAATACAGGATTTGAAATTATAAATAAATAAAAAAACAAAGAAGTAGCCAAAAACTGAATATAATCACAAGACAGCTTAAACAACAAATTCAACGATCTAAAAACACAATACAGAACATATACCAAGCTATTGCAGTTTATGCAGCGACGATTCGGAGGGAGCTTCATTAGACCTCTGATGATCTTCTCATTCCTCTCTTCTTCCCTTTTGCTCGACATTATCAAATAACAAACCCCCTTGCAAAATGTATAAAAGCTCGAAATCGAAACAAAACTAACAAATTGGAAGTTGGAAACCCTAGAGAAGGTGGAGGAAACGAAAAGCCCCAATACCAAAAGATCGATTGAGGTGGGTGTAGAGCAAGAAGAAAAACAATTGAATTTCCGTTTGGGAAGTCAAGGGCGTTCGAAGTGTGGTAAACTCCTGATGAGTCCACCACCACGACCCACACAGGACAAACAAAAACCAAAAGACTCTCTCTCTCTTCCCCAAAATTCCAACTTTGAAAAAGCTGGAATTTGAATTTGTGAATTGGGGTTTTTGAGTTTTTGTGATTATTTATTATTTAAACGACGGAACACCCGAAATTTATTTAAAAATAAAATTTAAGAAATGAAGGGATAGAAATTGAGAATAAATATCATCATGAAATTATTAGTCTATCTTTTTGTCGCACATGGAAAGAGGTGAAAAGACATCTAATTATATAGCACATCTTGTCTTTAGAAAGCCTAATTAGGTAAATATAAATATCTACGGTTAAAATGGATACTTCTTCCGTTCAAAAATTTAAGCCTTTTAGGCTTAAATCTTTGTTTGAAAATATAAATTCTTTTAAGTTTTCTATTTATTGAGATATGAGAATTGGTATTTTTTTACTTTTTTCTCAAATTTTATTGGTTGATAAGGGTTGTAGATAATTAATGAGGGATATAAAGGTAATAAATTTAGGATTTCCTTGATTTGTGTGCAGATGTCTAAAAAAACTTATATTTTTTAATAGATGTAGTATTAGGTAAATTTTCATTTTATTTTTATAAAACCCTAACTATCCTATTCTAATTAAACCTCAATTAATTGTCTAACAGTCATTGCCCCAAATTCTACCGCCTCTCTACGTCTCTTCTTGATTGCTCTCTCCGTTGCACGATCATGGCGTCTCCCTCCTCTAATTTCCTCTTCTCGAATCTGACACCTCTACCGAGAAGGTCGCTCGTATGATGGAAGAGATGGACACCGACAAGGACGATTTCGTCAACATCAAGGAGTTCGCCGATTTCTGGTGACAATACAATTGCTTCGGTGGTGATCGATTTTGTTCGCCATGTGTATTTGTCGCACAAAGAGGAGGAATCCAACTGTTGTTTAGGTCAGTACTCGGTTGTGTACGTACTTCCTTCAATTTTGCACTCGAATATGGTTAATTTTATAAGATTTGCTGAAAATTGGGTTTATTATCGGAATTAAAATAATATCACCACCGACTTTCAACTTGGTTATCTTTCTATATAGTAAAAGAAACTTTATTGTCATAAATGAGGTGAATAAATGAGAAATGTTGAAAATTTAAAAAAAAAACTAATCATCACTTGAGTAAAAAACATCTTTATAAGAAGTTAAAATGTCTAATTTAACTTTATCTAATCAATTATTTGTGTAGTATTTTGAAAGTAGAAAACCAATTATCATTTTTAAAATCAACATTTGAGTATTTGATAGTAAACATAATATACAATGAAAACAACAAATTAAATTATATTCATAAGCTTCATCAAATATTTTTAAATTGTAAAATACCAAAAATAGACCAAATATATAAAAATAATTTATTATAGACAAGAATATATTTTAAAGCATTTAGATACTACAAAGTGTTCATAGATGGATAAATAAGTACTCCGTATAACAGTAAGATGTATGCTCTATCATAATCTCAGTTTCCAACAAGAAAAAAATAGTGTATAGAAAAATAAACTAAAATAGTTTTAGCATAATTTAGATGGAAAATTAAAACCTTGCAACTTAATTTAAGAAATACCTAAAATATGAAATGAAACCGTCCACTAGTTATGGAGTAAAATTCAATGGCGATTTCGTCATAATTTTATTTTTAATGAAGCGAAGGTTGCATTTGGATGTTGTAGTGTTCTAGTGTTGTAGTGTTCTTTGATGATGTTTCAGTCAAATAAAACTTTGGATGTGATCAGTCTTACTTAACATACTCATAATATATGGGGATTTCTACAAGTTAGTCTGTTTGAGTTTTTGTTCTTTTTCAATGTTAGTAATGATTTACTAGGTAATGATTGGTTTTCAAGGTGCTAAAAGGAAGAGGTTGGAAGAACCTACTTTAAAAATTGGTCTAGAATCCCTATTTGCTATGGTTTGTGAATCTTGCAACTCAAAATCTCCAAGGAGCTGTATCTGAGTGTTTTTTTATACATGTACTCTATTTGCTTTAGAGTCCACGTTGACAATCTCAAATGATAGTTTTGAAATTTTTATAGATGTGAAACTATTAAAAAAAAAGGATTGGTGAAAATATCTTAGTGATATTTAGTATGGTGGTGGCAATTTTTTGTGGTCACATGGTCGTGGTGACAAAAATATATTGAAATAATATTTTCATGACAATTTCGGTGAGAGAAACTAGTCAAACTTTTAAAATTTTATTTGGTGTCAATACTTTGATGATATATAATTTGGTGGTACATTTCTTATGGGGATAGTATCATAGTGATACTTTTTTTTTTGATGAAATAGTGCTATGATAACATATTTTTGTGCGGGTTAATGATTCAACATTTTCAAATATGAGTTGATGACAATGCCTTTGTAATGTATGATGTTATAATAATAAGTTTTAAGTTTACAACATCGTGATGACAATATGTCATCGACCTTGTCACTAACAGTGACAACTGTCATAAGAAAAAAAACATATGTTAGTAGAAAACATTATTTGTCACCTAAAAAATGCTATTGGAAATAGTGTCATCACAGTGTCATCACTGATAAAAGTGGTGACACTAATCTTGTATAAAAATAGGGGTGTTATTCGAGCCGAACGAGCCGAGTTTGGCGTGTTCAAGCTTGTTTCGTTTGTTAAACGAGCTCGAGCCGAGCCGAGCCTAATTTTTAAACGAGGTTTTTATTTTGTTCAATCTTGGCTTGTATAGGAAATGAACGAGCCCGAGGCGAGCGTTTTTTTAGCTTTAAGTAGTTTTTCTAGGTTATAACATGTTAACTTAAAGGAAATTTTAGAAATTCCATAGAATTCAAGCTATTTGAGTTTTATTCGAACGAGTCGAGCTTTCAACCGAGCTTAAAATTTTGTTCAAGCTCGACTTGTTTAAATAAGTGAGCGAGCTCGAGTCGAGCTTTTTCGAGCCGATCCCGAGCCGAGCTCGAGCTGTTCAGTTCATATAACAGCCCTATATAAAAACTGTAAAAACAAAATTATCACAAAAAAAACATTTGTCACCAATTAGTGTCACCACTAATAAGGGTGGTGACAGCGACCTCGTAAAAAAACACAAAGTTGTCACCAAAAAAATTGTCGCCATATGTGTCACCATCCTTATAAGGGCGGTGAATGGTGATAGTGACCTCGCAAAAAAAAACAGTAAAAACAAAGTTGTCGCCAAAAAAAATTGTCACCATATGTGTCACCCAATAATGTCACCACTGATAAAGGTGGTGACACCGGTCTCGTAAAATATTAACAAAACTTACAAAAGTGAGTTAATATTAGGTGACAAATATGATAACATTAGTACTGATATACACACCCTAAATCCTAATCTCTAAACCATAATGTATATTAAATTTTCATCTGCTTAGTTTTATCCCCTCTAGAGTCTATGTTCCCCTAGTTCTAGGGTTTTAGTTTAGTGACAAAAGTGAGCTAACATTAGGTGACAAAGGTGATGGCATTAATACTATAAACACATTTTAGTTTGCACAATGTTTTGTAGTTGGTGAAGATATTTGGGTAGTAATGTAGTATCGATCTACAAAGAATAGTCGAAAGTAGTGATTGATGAAAAAAATGAATATTTTAAATCAAGAAGACCGAATTGAGTGGTTCATTGAAACCACCCAGTTCTGTTACTTGCTTTCTCACCGAAGGTTGCAATTGTTTGAATTCTTTCATTTTACCACTGGCTGATATATACTATATCTGCCTCATAAACTTGCAATTCGAAAAATTCGCAAGGCGTTACGGCATTTTTAAAGGTGGAATTCTAATATCGATACTAGACATTTTATAATAAAATAATAGAAAGAGTTGAAGTATCGATGAAATGGGATACTATCGTTAGTATTGCTCCACATCCATGTAATTAATGCAAAACAAATGTGTTAGACTTTTATTTTTATTTTTTTTGGATGAACAAACCTAAAACGCACTGTTTCAAGTTAAAGAAAACAAAAACTTAACACTTTACCTCAGCAAAAAATCAGGCAGATTGATAAAGAGAGGGACGTGTGATGTGTCGCATTTCAAGTGGTGACAGGGAATTGGCAGTGGAGATGGCGCCACATGGACGGGCAAATGTGATCTAGGTTAATGAAAATCACATATTATATATATGTAATTTTCGACATGAAAAATGAAAAATTAAAAAATAAAAAAGACCACAATACTAGATTTATTTATCTCTACACAAAAACATCAATTTCAAATATGTTCGGTCATATTTTTTTTTAAAATATTTTACTTTAAATACAATTATGTATAATAATACCCACCCAAACATTTTTTTTAGATTATCTTTCAATAGTAATAGATAATATCAATTTATGAATAATATTTTTATAATGAAAATAATATATATTAATATAATCTAGAATTGAGATAATTATTCAAGAGGGGGGATTTGCAAAAATGACCCAAAAACTCGGACCCCTTTGCGCCCCTTATCCCATATCCAAACAAATTGCAAAATCTAACCCTCCCCCTCAAAATCCCTTGTTACCTCACGTGTTGTAACCAGTGGATGGAGAGAGAGAGAGAAAAGTAAGAGAAAGTTTGCAGAGGAGAGAGAGTCCGCAGAGGAGAGAGAGGACAGGATCTCGTCACCCATCCAAAACTCTTTCTCTCTATGTCTTTCTCCACGTCTCTCCATCGAAGAGCTCCATTGAAGAGTTTATTTATTCTTTGATTTATCTGTCTTCTATCTCTCTGCCTTCGAGGGTGACGGGATCTTTGTGGGAGCTCGAAATCGTCATGCGCCGCTGGTGTGAATCGCCGTCGGAGCACCGCTTTGGTGCATTCGTCCTTCACCTTCGTTGTGATGGCTTTTCCAGGTCAATTCGATGCGAGTGGAGGCCGGCTTTGGAGTAAAGGAGGTGGAATCGAAGTGGAGGAGCCCTCGCAGAGGCTTGGTGAACCGCTTTATTTTTTTTATTGATGAATGAACAATATAGCAACTTTCCACTCTATGGTTTATTACTGGACACCCTTTGGTACTCTACTGGACACCCAATGATTTCCTACTGGACACTCTATGGTTGTTTCCTGTCTTGCGTGTTGTTCAAATGTTTCCCTGGTTCTAGTGTCGCCCTCCCTCCTAAGCCCAGACGGTAAAAAAAGAGAGGACAGAGGGGATAAAAGAGAGACAAAGATAAAGGGGGGGAAGAGTGACGGTAAGGGGGAATTAATATAATTTGAATTAAATCTTAAGTTTCAGAGAAAAACCATTGAAGCATTAATATAATTTGAATTAAATCTTAAGTTTCAGAGAAAAACCATCGAAGAAGAAGCAATTGGGCTGGTGTTTATTTGCAGTTTGACGTGTAAGCAGTTAGTTTTAACTGGACACCAAAAGCAAAACGACATGCCATCTATTGGAACCGACTGGACAAGAGTTATCGGAGAAACAAATTCACCATCGACTTTTGATAGAAAATGGGTAAGTTTGCTTTCGATAAAAAATCAGAGAGAGAGAGAAAGCAAGAGAAAGTCTGCAGAGGAGAGAGAGGACAAGAGAGAGAGGAGTGAAAAAAGAAAAGTAAAGTTGGAGAGGGGAGAGAGGACAGGAGAGAGAGAGGAGTGAAAAAGAAAAGTAAAGTTGTAGAGGAGAGAGAGAGATTAGTGAGGATAGGACAAAGAGAGATGGAAGAGTGACAGTGAGGGGGCATTAATATAATTTGAATTAAATCTTAAGTTTCGGATAAAAACCAGCGAAGAAGAAGCAATTGGCATGGGTGGGGATTTATTTGCAGGTTGACATGTAATCAGTTAGTTTTAACTGGACACCCAAAGTAAAACGACATGACACATATTGAAATCGACTGGACATGAGTTATCGGAGAAACAGATTCACCATCAACATCAGATAGAAAATGGGTAACTTTGCTTCAGATTTGAGGGAGACACCTCTCGCATAACCTTTATCGAAAACAAACTTGCCCATTTTCTACCCGAAGTCGATGGTGAATCTATTTCTCCGATAACTCTTGTCCAGTCGATTCCAATGTGTCATGTCGTTTTGCTTTGGGTGTCCAGTTAAAACTAACTGCTTACACATCAACCTGCAAATAAACCCCCGTTCAATTGCTTCTTCTTCGAAGTGAAACAGCAACAGTAAAGTCACAAAGGAGAGAGGACTCTTCCATCTCTCTCTGTCATATCCTCACTGATCTCTCTCTCTCCTCTGCAACTTTACTTTTCTTTTTCACTCTCTCTCTCCTCTGCTGGCTTTCTCTCTCCTTTGTAGACTTTCTCTTACTTCTCTCTCTTACCCTTTTTGATTTTTGTCAGGTGTCAATCAGTTGAAGCCCAAACGCCCCCCTCCCATTTACCTGCTACCGGGGGAACCTTTTACCCTCATATCTAGGTTGGCCCAATTTCAAACCGAATTGGGTTAACCTTGCAAGGAAACCGGGTATGTGGGTTACTTTGTGCATATCCCTCTATTCAAGAGGGGTATGATTGTAAATTAAATTGGTAGAAAAATATGAAAATAATTATTGGATAAGGGTATAATTGTAAATTGAATTGGTTGAAAAAGGTGGATTTGGAGATACTAGGGATGTTATTGATAAAATGAAAAAAGTAAGAATGAGATGCTAAGATGATGTTGCGAAGAGAGAAGATTAAAAATATAGTATTTGTAGTATCCCTTGATAAACATGACCTTAGAGCACCCACATTGGGGTGTTTAAAAGATAAAATAAGGAACTTAATAATAAAATAATAAAGGATTGATATATTTATTTAATGAATGATTTAATGGGTTCACTGGTAAGAAACCCTTAAAAACCAAAGAAAGAAATAGAATGGGGGTCACATGGGTGAGAGGGTAGTAAAGAGAGAGATATGAAGATAGTGGTGGGACTATTTTTAATTTTATATTATTTAGTTTATAATAAAATGGGTTGTATGAATGTGGGTAAAAAATTAAGTTGAATTTCTTAATGAGAGAGAAAAACAAAAATGGGAGTTAAGGAACCGAATTGGGTTCCATGGATGCGGATGCTCTTAGGGCATCCACATTAGTGAACCATAATCAGGGCTCTTAACTTATTTTTTTCTCTACAACCTCAACTTAATCACCTCATTCTATCTTTTTTATTTTTTCACCCCCATTCGTGAACCTCAATCTTGGACTCTTAACTTACTTTTATTATTTTTCATTTTCCATTTTATTTAATAAATTACTCCGTATTCCATTATTTATGTTTTATGTTTTATTTAACAATAAAATGGGTATTATTTATTTGATTTTTTCCTCCTAAATATATATACAATATGGGTATTTATGGGTAGATAAAATTAAATTACATTCAAAAATAAGTTTTTTATTTTTAATTTAAAATGGTCGAAATGACTATTTTAACACTTTAGTTAAATAGTGTGCCATGTGTCGACTTGTGAATGGATCTTTGTGGCAAACACAAACCCTTCAGATCTTCTTTGAGTAGAACAACGTCGTTTTGAGCAAAATTTGCTGGCACGCGCACGTGCCTTCGTTTTTGGAGCCATAAACCTCACTTTTTCAGATTCTTGCAGTTGAGTCCAATGTCCCGGGTTCATTCAATTTTACTCTTTTTTCTTTCTCAATCTTTTCCTAGGTAGCACGGTATATGAGTTGGGAGATTCACCACTACGGGTGTCCTGAGAGCATCTTTATCAAAGGGTTCTTGGGGGATACTTGGTGTTTTTAATAATAAAAATAGATTGGAAGCCAAGCATCCGAGCAATCCGATTCCAAGGCATGCATCTTCCCAAGTATCCATGCATTTAATGTTGTCTCAGATCTCCTTTTTTTTTCAGGAAAAGATGGATCAAAACACACTATTTGAAAGTCGAATAAATCAAAACACAGCGTTGCTCAAGCAAATGGCATCAACTTTTATGAAACCAACAGTTCCAAGTGTCAGGTTGGGAGAGGCCATCACGCAAACGACTAAGATTAAAGTAAATCAACGGCTGTGATGTGGTCTTGCGGTGGGAAATTAACATTTATTAAATGCAAATTTCGACCATGAAAATGTAAAAAAAAAAAAACAAAAAAAAAACACTACACTAGATTCATTTTTTGGCTTAATTTTGTGATTGTCCAAAAAAATTAATATAATGAAGTAAATGTTCACTTTTTAAATAAATTAAGTAATTGTCCATAATTGATAATTTTACTCTTCCTTCTTTTTATCTCATTTTCTCCTTCCCCCTCTTTCCTCTTTTACCATTTTAATTTTGACTTGACCGATCAACATTGACCATTCTGGTCGATGTCCAGTTTTGATGACAGTTGTTGGTGACATGTTTTTCTGGTGATAGTTGATGGTGATATTTTTTCCGGTGATAGTTGCTGGTGACAGTTTTTTCGACAATTTTTATTATTATTTTGATAATAATTGTTTTCGACATTATTTTTTCTCGGAATACATTGTCACCAATTGTTGTCACTATCACCAAATATTATCACGAATTAGTGAAAACTATCACCGACTATAGTCAATACTACCTCCGTTCGGCAAAACTTGTCGTTTACTATTCACACACGCTTTTTTAGAATGATAAAAACTATATAAAATATTCATTTTTTTAAAAAAAAATTTAACAAGTTTGTACTTATTAATAATAACTACGAAATTGTTAAAAAAATTATTAAAAAAACTAGATATTTTATATAGTTTTTATCCCCTAAAAAAGCGTGCGTGAATAGTAAAACGTCAAGTTTTGCCGAACGGAGGTAGTGTCAATTTTCACAAACTAAAAATCATTGTCACCAACAATTTATCACAAATTATAACACACTATAACCACCTATTATTACCAATTATCAAACATTGGTACAACATTATTTTCACCAACTAGTACTAAAACATAGGCTTGTCCACGGGTCGACGGGTCCAACCCGGCGGGTCACGGGTCGAGAAGTCACGACCCGAACCCGTGGGATAGCCGGGTTGGCGGGTCATCTGACCCGTCGAGTCATGGGTCGACCCGTTTTTTAAAAAAAAAAGATCATTTTTTTAAATTTTACCTCAAAACAGCGTTTTAAAAAAAAAATTGTCGACCCGGCGGGTGATTTTCACAAAACCCTCGACCCTAACCCGAACCCGTGACCCACCACGACCCTTGACCCATCTGACCCGGACCAGCCGAGTTCATGACCTGTCGGGTCCATGACCCGCCAAACCCGTTGGGTCACGGGTTGACCCGTGACCCGTGGATAGGCCTACTAAAACACACCTACTATATATCATCAACTAAAGAACATTGTCATCAATTTTTTTTTGTCACCAACTATTAAAAACTTATCTATTTTCCATAACTACATAAAACTGTCACCAACCTAATTGTCACAAACTACGAAACACTGTCACCCTATTATTTTCTCCAACGTATTGTCGCCAACTACAAAACATTGTCACCACCGCTATTGTCATCGACCTCTTGTCAGTGATCTATTATCACCAACTAGTACTAAGACAATCACCATGATAGTAAGATTGCAATGAGTATCAAAATACAATCACCATACAACTTTTTATTACTTAACATCCCAAAATGGTGACAATAAAAAGGTAGGCAGATTGTACTCCTAAAAATCTCATCCTCGCTCAACACTTCTTGAACAAATCCATAGCCATCATCTCTCTATATGCATCCATATATTCGTCAGAAATACACTTCAATGTCACAAGAAATGCAAGACACTCGATATATTTGATGGTATACATACAACAACTTCCACTCTAATTGAACACAAAGAGAATAAAAATTATATTATAACTAAATGAGATATCAAAAAAATGAAATTTATCGTAACACATGGGAAAAGAATATACCATCCACTATTCTACGCAAGACAATCGACCCTCTTGATTGAAAATGGCTCGTCATCAAACATAAATAAATAATCTGTCACCAAACATAAGAAATAACTTTACCACTAAACAACTATGAGTTAATATCACCATAAACATAGGTGATTAATTGTCACCGGTCTAAAAAAAACAAAATAACATCATAAATCTATCATAAACTAAAAATGAGTGGGATTCAATCGGTTGTCACCAACCCTAAATTGAATAACAACTATGACTTAACTGGTTATGATTATTTATATCAACACTTGATATCATGATCAAGGTGCAAAAATTTTGACTGTTTTGACAACACTTCTTTATATAAAATTTTGACTGTTTTGACAACATGACAATCTCATCAACAATACTCAATCTTCTCAATTGAGGTTGTCATCTCCATCAAACTAGAGATCTAATTCCTCATCAACAATACTCAATCTTCAAATTGTAGAAATGATGGAGAAAAAGAATAGACAATCCATATTTGTTACTCTAATTCCAAACTCTCACAAATTGACAACCGGTGAAACTCACCATTAGCACACGAGGCGGGTTGAATCACCAAGAATCCCAAATCCATTTGAACAAAGTCAAAACTAGAAGAGTTGTCACATCTCGATCCCGATATTCAGCGACCTCCGCAATTGGATGAACGAATTCAAGAGAAGAGAGATATTGAACTGGACCAGGTCGGGACTTCAAAGCACAAGTGCAGTAGTGTAGATGGAGATGGTCTGGGTATTTTAGAAAGAGAAAATGGAAGCAATGGGAGGACAAAGGATTTAGAGAGAGAGAGAGAGGTCGATGGCTGAAACATCATTGAATGGGGGGAAAAGATGAACGGGAGGGTTAATGAGAAAATTAAAACAAGGGTAGTTTGGGAATTATAAAAAATTTATGGACACTTAATTACTAATAAAAAAATGGACATTTAGCTAATAATCAACCCTAAATGGATATTTCACCTAATTTTCCTTCATTTTTCTCTACATATAGACATCAATTTTGAATATATTTGACCATATTTAAAACAAAAATCATTGACAACAATTATGTATAATAATATCTAAATTTTTTTTTGTAAATATCTTTCATTAGTAATGATTATTATTTGAAGAATATATTTTGTTGTTTTGAAAAAAATTATTATAACATATGTTACAAATAATAACATTGATGATTCATCTACAAATTTGGTATAAACTGTTTTTTTTTACAAAAAGTGAACGGTCTTATGTATTGTCCGTGGTATAATCTCGTTTGAAGTAATAAATGTATTTCGTAAATTGGTTTGGTAGGAAAGGATGAAAATAATTATGGAAGAGGAGTATAATTGTAAATTGAATTGATAGGAATAGATGAGTTTTGGGATGCTAGAGATAAAATGAGAAAAGTAAGAATAAAATGCTAAGATGATTGTGGCGGAAAGAGAAAGATTAAAAAATTAATATTCTTAGTATCCCTAGGATCCCTTGATAAACATGGCCTTAGGAACCACACACCGCTCTGAATATACCATGGCCACAGTAGGCATGGTGCAATCACTGATCTGGTGTATGTAATTCGGTCCGGATAAACATTAGGCTCGCCTTTTCTGATCTGTATGAGCTACAAAGCTCTCCGCTTAGACAAGACAATTTCTTTCCCAAGTTTGTTATATGGAAAGTGCAAGCAAAATGTAGCATCTTAATTCAACAATGCAATGGGAGAGCTCTTTGGATATGGTAAGATAATGCAGTAACTAAACACCACAAGTGTCTCTCATGCCAAAGAGTCGACAGAACAGAGAAAATGAAGGAATGCAGAACTACTAAAACCAAACATCATCAGAGAAGGGAAGATGTATAGCACTACGAACACGGACAAACAGTACAGAAGTTTGATCCTCTATAATTGCTGAATTGCCTTGACAATGTCCATTTTCACTTAACTAGCATGACTTACATATAGTTTGAACCGATGATCTAAAAATCACCTAGGTTTTAGGAGCTAATCTCTCTCTCTTTTTTTTTTAATCACAATCTGTGTCCAATCTAAAGGCTCTAAAATGGGACACTAGGTGTTTAGACACAAGCAAGCTGTCGTTTGCAGTAGTTCCCAATCCTACAGAGTTGAACTAATTTTTTTAAAAAATAAATAGAGTATTTCTTCTGTTTATATTGCAATAAGTTCATCAGGCAATCGTATTTTAAACAAACATGAATCACTGTGCTAGCAGGTTATATGCAGGCAGATCCTTAACTGTAGAGATGTCTTCCAACCCTAGCTCCCGTTCCAACTGTGCTCTTGTAGATTTCAAGACATCCTGAATGAGTGAGTATATGTTAGTTCATAATCAGAATTTAACCACTCAGAACAGATCTCTATTGTAGAAAGTTACAAAATGAAAAAGCAAGGCAAGGGCTTTACATTGAATTCCATATATGACGCACGCTTGGCAAGCCATTGGGCATCCATCATCCGGAAGGCCACACAGAAGAGGTTATCGAATGCCATTTCATCTTCAGCAAGTAGCTCTAGAAACCGCACTCCAGCTAAAGTTGTTGGTTTCCCTGCAAAATGACAAGAAGAGGTTATTGAATGCCATGTCATCTTCAGCAAGTAGCTATTGAAATTGTACTCCAGCTTTTCAATACGCATAACCTACGCTGCATCATGTCTATGAGAAATAGAATCTGAGGTAACAAGATGCTTATTGGTTTCCCCTTCTTTCTCCATAAGGGGAATGTCAGCAATGTGACCAATTTCATGGAAAGAAGTGTTACCAAGACACTGAAAAAATTTATGAATATCTTCATCCAGGGTTTGAATTGATTCAGTGGAGGACTTCAGTCTTTGTATTCAAGCCAAAACTGAAAGTGAAGTTTTCAAGTAGCCCATCTGAGATCCTCTTCTTACCAGATTGGAGGTCCAGCATTTGTGCTAATGTGAAGGAAATGTTGATACCAGCTACAGCAAAAGGGTACTCCCATTCAGCTCTTTCTCCTTCTGTTTTATGGAGCAAACTCTGGAAACATGCCTGTTTGAAAAGAATTAATTCATGAGAACATCACAACTTCAACAAGTTTAATAGTGTTGTTTAAGAAGGTTTCATTATTCATATCGAATTATAACTTTACAAGAAGGATGATGGTCAAACTGAGCAAGAGAAATAAATGAAGGATAACTAAGCACATAAAGGTTATATTTGTCCCAATTCCTACATCTTTTTTGCTTAAGAAGCTATTACATGCTCATAAAAAATGTTCCATTCCATTATAAAAGTGAACATTTTGCATGCAAAGCATAAGCTAGAAAATGACACTTTGTTGGAGGAAAAATGCAGGAAAACATATAATTAGAACATTAAGATTTTAAAAATCTTCTGATGTATGGAAAAGATTGCCAGTTCAAATAGAGTAAGAAGGAAAAGACAAACCGGATACTTTTCAGCAAAATATATAAGATTCTCAAGAGATATGAATCCACCACCCCTACATTGTATAAAGTATAATCATTAGGACAATGGATATTTCTTGGAGGAACTCATCAAATATCATGGTTAAATAGTCAGCATACCTGAAATCAGTTGAAGGATCTGTACCTTGCCAACCCATCTCCTTCCAGAGCTCTGATTTGAGAGGTGGAATTTCTCTACCAGGGTAAGCCATTCTCCAGAGTAGCTTAAGTGCATCCTAACAACAAAGATTCCTATTAATTCTTCATTTCTTATTCAACTTCACCCAGCAAAAGGAAAAGAAGAAACCCAATAGATCCATTATATTTCCATGAAAAAGTAGGATATATGATATATCGCATTGCACCTAATATCCATTTTCTTTATCCTTATTTTTAGAAAGCATTTCACCTATCCCTAATGTATTAGTTAGGTTCTCTAACCGATGGCAGGAATTCTATCCTTTCTCACAGACATGTCTATTTCACCAAGCCTAAAAAAAAGGTAACCGCCTGGCGAGTCTTTTTTTTTTTCCCCATCCCCTAAATATCTTATCAAGTTCTCACACTTCCCTATGACATTATCAACCTGGCTATTGCAGTAGTCTCCTCCCCTTTTCACTATCAACCTGGCTATTGCAGTAGTCTCCTACCATGTAGAATGAACTAACATGGACATCTGATGACAATATGCATTCTGCAGTCAAATATATAGAGCATGCATCCACTCCCTAAAAACAATATCGATAATCAGAAAAATGTGTACCTGATGCTCTAAGCGAGTACCATCAAAGGGAACTTGGAGTCTCCTTTGAAGCTTTTTGAGCCTTTCTTCCTGAATATCAAAAGACCTTCTAAATCAATCAAGGTAAAAAAATAAAAAAGTTAAACATCAGATGTTCAACACTAATGCAGGTAACAAAAATATGATAGTTTAACAGTAAAAGTGGTCACAACAATGTCTTTTAGCTCATCAGAATGATTGTGCTCAATTTTTTTAGCACATCCAGACTTCATCACTGAAAAGATGAATTACTCGCGGTCCAGGGAAACATCAAACACATAAGTTATCAAAGACATTTGTATTTTTAGCATTATCTTTGGAGAGGAAGACGTGAGAAATCAACTCGCAGCAAAAAAAAAAGGATTAATCAGAAGAACACGCCAAGGAAAGCTATCATTTCAGCTGACACAATGAAAACTTGTTTCTGGAGTATGTGAGCTTTTTGTTAAAGCAACTTAAATACTAGATGTTCAAGGCTCCTTCTAAACAAGTCACTTGACTTGATGTTCAAGATTCCTTCAAAATAAGTCACTTCACTCGTGATTTGTTGCAAGAATTATTCTTCTATCCATGCCTTGCACATTCCACGTTGGTTAAGAATCACTCAAGATTTTCATTCCACACCAACAGCCTACCTCTCTTAAGTGCAGCTCTACAAGCACTGCAGCCTCTATAGTCCCTCGTCTTCATAATTAAAAATCATCCATTAATCATCGAGCATCTTTATGAAAAAAAACAATAGTTCTATCAACAAAATCATCATCTTTACTCCTGTCTTTTGTTATTGAATTACTTTACCCGACTTTGGATTACGTAAGATCGATTTTTGAAATTCCTCTGAATCCTATAACTTGTTTCCTTTGGGGTGAATTAACTCTGACTTTGAGGGAAAAGGGAAAACATGGGGAGTTTCTCCTTTACTATGGGTCCATGAAAGATATATGTACTTGCCAGAGAATCTTTTAACTGGAAAACTCATATGGTAATGAAAAACGTGGTCAAACAGAATTGTCAGTTAATAATTGGGTGATTAAACTAGGATACATATTGTAGACCCAAGAACCAAGAAGTATTTAACTATATATCAAATCCTAACACGGTCCGATCAAGAGATCACAGATGAAGTTAGATCACAACAGCTAGAAGCCTCATCAACTATTTCAGCTTCGCTAAAAACACTGAGCACAAATTCTTAGTCAATGAAGAGGAACTTTGGAAGAACTCTTACTGGCTCCATACAGCCATAGATAGCAAAATTATGGTTAAGTGTTCATGTCCCTCATATATAGGACAGCCACAAAAAGAAGCTACAATATGATAACAATGTAAGAATAATAATAGAGTTAAGGTTGTACCAAAAATAGCAACACAGTCATCCCCTAAAATAAATATAAATAATAAAAAATAATGGAACTTGCTAAGCATCTTCACATTAAACCATTAAGTCACACCTGTAAGGGACTAAGCGAAGGTACAGTGAGCATCTTTTGTCCTTTCTGATTAGTAGATGAAGACGAGAAAATCCGTCCAAGAACGGACCCAGAGCCAACAACAAGATTTGCTGTGTAACCATATATGGAATGTAGAAACTCACATAAGCCAAAATTGAATCAGGAAAATATCCAAAGAGCAAGTTATATAAGGTACATTTAGAGCATAACCATAAATCAAATCTCCAATAAGCCTAAATGAAACAGGAAAATATCACAAGAACAGGTTAAATTAGTTGAAGTGCTAGTATTATAATAAGCATTCAGAGAGGCTGAAACAGAGAATTTAAAAAGACAGATATTTATCAGATTTCGAAAAATGCTAGAATGTACATTCAGGTAAGAAAAGCCTAATTGAATATAAATATACAACTAAAATACCAAATGAGAGAAGAGAAAGACAACTTCTGTAGTTGGATTTAAAAATAGCCGAGAAATTAAACAAGCAAAGCATTAGAATTTGCTTTTGAAAGAGATCACTGACAATACAATGAAGATATCTATTGCTTCTCACATTGAACAGGCCTATGGTAAATTGGTAACACTATAAAAGAATGTTCTGTAGAAACTTCTACAAAACATAGCTAAAACAATTTAGTAGATTTTATTGTTACAAAGGCCATGATATGGGACCTAGCCTATTATTTGCCGAGAGATCAGTAAACTTTACTATATGCCAATGGATGATGGATACATCTATTGTCACATACTATATCCACATTGAATTATACAATCATGCCAATTAAATCTTTAATTTAATGTGAAACAAAGACTAGATATTGAGCAAGAATCTTCAGATAAGAAGCAAAGCTCCATGTGAATTAGTTACAATTGACAAAATGAGGAAGGAACATTGCAGATATTGATGTCTGTTACTCATAGCACAAACATCGTGGATATTAACATCCAGTAGTTATCCATGGTTCAACATTTGTTGTATAAGCATCACAGAAGGTAGAAATGTACTAAATAGGTCTTTTGTTGAAGGAATGTTCATTCACGTATATTGGCACAAAGGGAAGAATTCAATCTCAACCGTAAAGACAACAATACAAATGCAAAATTCCTCGATTTTCAATAATTTAAAGTTACAATAGAAAATTGGAAGTAGAACCAAAATCACATACCTAGCCATTGAGCCCATTCTGCAATGATCTGAGAGAACAAGATAGTCCAATGGAGCTGTACCCTCCGGCTCTCATCATCCCAAAGAAGATCTCCAAGCGGAAACAGCTATAACCATCAATAAAGATAACTAACCAAATCAAGTAGCTACTTTACCTAATCATCACAATTAAGATGCTGAAAACAATTTCTTCGTGCAAAAAGGGGGGAAAATACCTTTCCCTCTGGAGACTTGTCATCTTCACCAAGTAAAGGTTCATTCAAATCATCCAACCCAGAAGCATCGTAATGCTCGCGTCTTTTCCCGTCGACGTCCCCATGGTGAAGCCGCCTCCTCAGTGACGAAGACGCCATGATCGAAGTTCTACCCTAAATTCAATTCCCGCTGAAGGGGAAAATTAAGCGGAATTCGGATTAGAAAATTCGAGCGTGAACAAACAAAATCTCGAAGAATTAAGATCTGACAAAATCTCTAAACCCTAGACAAACAACAGGCACATAATATTCTCCACATGTACTCACCTGTGCAAGATTGAAGAGAAATTTCAGCAAATCTGTTGCCACGGATGTGTGATTTTGGGAACTGTAGAACGAATTGACAAATGAAATACTCCGTAGGAAGCTTTGGAAGGAAGGAAAGTGAAGTACGGAGTAGAGAAGTTTGACCTCTCCCTCACGCGAATCGGCCCCTCGACCGGTTGAGTTTTCCCATCAACGGAAATTTCACGAGTTATCCACGAGGTGATGGGAGTACAACTGCTTAGCATATTTTTTTTTGGTCGAAACAACTGCTTAGCATACTTAGGTTGTTGTTTTTTGTCCCGTACCCAGTGTCTTTATTGAGTTATATTTAACAGCTGTCGGTTTCTTTTAAAAATGAAAAGAAATTTAATTGAAATAGAAAAACAAATACATCTATATATTTTGTGAAGCGAAGAGGGCAACCTGGTCAGAAGAGGGCGGCACACCACGACGAGGAATCGATAGTCTGGTGGCAAGGATGTGGCAGTCATTTTGAGCAAGAAAATATGAGAGATTATTCCTCAAGGTGCCAAACAAATGACAAAAGCCATATGAGGGTGCTCAAGACTGAAAATTCGACCTTGAAGATCGAAAAATATACCTTCTTGAGGTAAAAATGTGATATCATTTGTAAGGGGAAAATATGTTATTAGATTTGCTCCATGTTCTTGTGGTTTCTAGTTGTTGTATTGGTAGTAGCTTTGGTAACATTTTTAAAGTTCAAATAGCTTATGATTGGCGGGTGTTGTAATTGTTAGTTGATATCATTATAAGGGCTTAAGCTTTTGCTATATCTTTATTTCTCTCAATGCCTCAATGGAATATCTTTCTTTACGTAGTTCTGTGTAAATTGAGTACTTATTCCTCTTAATGGAACACTTTTCTTTTGTAAAGAATATGTTAGAACCATACACATATATAAGGCCGAACATTAAGGAGACTTTACCAAACATGAATGCACTCAACAATTGAAGATAAGTAGTCAACAGATGACAAAAATAAAGAGTTACATTCAACATATGAGAATAAGTACATTACGCCTTTCGGTTCCATGCACTAAAGGGATCAAAATGGGAAAAAAAGGGAACTAGATGAGTAGTCTATTGAGTGGCAAAAAATAAGGGAGCTCGGGCATTAGTCTATTGAGTGCCTGCGATCGATGGGCTCGAAGACATCACTTCATCCACGGGTTGGAGTTGTGCGTACATGCACCCTGATTTGTGTCCTTTGTTTTCTTCTTCTTCGCTCCCCGTTCAACTCGGATTCCACTTTGCTCCCTACCTCTCTTGTTGCTAGTCTACCTTTACATGTCTTCACATTATAACAATATGGCTTACATCTTCCACATAGCACAAGTCAATAACTCTTTGCTTCTTTGAATTATAACCATATGGCTTACATCTTCACATTATAAACATACGGTTTACATGAGTGTTGTTGTCACCTAATCTCTAGCATGACACCTAATTTATAGTATACATCAATAATTTGCAGTTTTACATTATATAATAACCAAAACATGAGTGTTGTTGTCACCTAATCTCTAGCATGTCTGTCATATTATCCTAATTCTAATATCCAGTAATCCAATTTGGATCATACATACTTATACATTTCCCAATTGTCAAAATCACCCAAGTAAACAACAAAAGAAACCATTAATCTATTTCGCAAAAGGGGCAAAACTAGAGAACCACCAAACCCTAGTATGGACACAACCGCTAAATTCTTACACAAATTCACAAAAGGGGCAAAATTGGAGGACCATTAATGTAGCAACAATAGCGATGCAGCAAAATTCATCAACAAGGCTTTAGAATTCTTCCACAAATAGCAGCAAAACCCTATTTTAACGAAAGGGGAAAATTGGATAGAGGACATACCTCGTCACCGGGAACGACCACCTCTTCGCCGGACTACGTCACCTCCAATCCACACCGACGGATTCTTCTCCGGACTGCCACATCCTCGCCGCCAGACTATCGATTCCTCATCGAGGTGTGTCGTCCTCTTCTCTAGTTCTTCAGGTCACTCTCTTCGCGTTGCAAAATCTATGGATGTATTTTCTTTTTTCTTTTTTTTTAAAGAAACTAACGGCTCCGTTAAATATAATTCAATAAGGGCACGGGACGAAAAAAACAACAACCTGAGGGGTACCGGGTGAAATATGCTAAACAATTATACACCCCATGAATTAACCCTTACCTTAAGGGTACCTCGTGAAATTTTCGATAAATAAATATGAATTACAATATGATAATTAAACTAATAACTGAAAATATAAGATTAAAATTAATCTAGATCTAAATAACCCATTCTACCAAAAAATAATATAGATATAAATAAAATAACTATGAAATAATTAATTTTGATATAAATAATTCTTTCCGCCAAAAAATAATCAATATATAAATAAAATAACACCTATCAAATTAATATTTGCTACTACGTATAGCTATCTATCAAGGGCGGATCTAAAAATTTTTTTGGGGTGAGCACAATTTGTTGTGAATAATTTTTAGGTAAATTTGCTAAACTAACCCACATACCTGGTTGGCTTTGCACCCCCTATCCACTATCAACATAAATTGCAAAACTTAACCCTAACCCCTTAAAAAATTGCATCCCAACCAGTTAAAAGAGAGGATGAAATCGGCTGCAGTTAATGAGGAGAGAGAGAGACGTGTGGATGGGGAGAGAAGTGACAGGTTTTTTAAAAACCTGTCAGATCAACTGCTTGATGAGAGAGGGTTAATAAAGGGGAAGGGGGAGACCTAGAGTTGCTATATCTCTCTCTCTCACTCAGAAAATCAAAAACGGAAGGAAGAAGAGGAAGGAGTAAGAGGAAGAATAAGACATTGCCACAAAGGAGAAGAAGAAGCCGACATCAAATAGGCCACAGATAGCGAATACAAGGGAGGGACCTTCGGTTATCAAGTAAGTAAACCATAACGCCACCGATTATTTACCGATTGCACAAATTGATAGGATGAGGAACCGAGTGGAAGAACCAAATGTGTTTGCCATTGTTTGAAATGGGATGATGAACGAAATGTGTTTTCCAAGTTCCCTCTGTCATGTAAGAAGTAACCATCGACATGTAAAAATCAAGGGATGGAAAGTTTGGGAACGGGGGTATTGACGAGGGGGATAAAAGGGAAATTGGGGGAAATTAAAAGTTGGTGGTGAACATTGGGTGAAATTGGGGATGGCTAGGGTGAAATGGAGGAAAATGGATAGGTTGTAGTTAGATGGGGAAATTAGGGAAATTGGGAAATTGGGGGAATTGGGGGAATTGGGGAATGGCTATCTGGAATACAAAATATCAGGAATAGGGCGACATAGATATGTTTAATCTTGAAATACCTTTGAACATTTAATGGATTTGCCGGCACTTTGATTTATGTCACTGTCATGTTTGCAGTAGTCATCTGTCATGTTTAGAACTCTTCCTGTCATGTGAAATTCGAAACTCCCTCGATGTATATTCGTTTGAACCTTATAAAGGCTTACAAAGTTTGCTCTGAATGCGAAGATGTTTGATATGTTTAGGGGCGACAGGCATGGGGCAGTTGATATGTATAGGGTGGGAAATGGTTTGCAGCGTCGTTATTATCATGTGCATTGTAACTGGTGTCCTGTTAGATAACCTGATTGTCATGTGCATTGTGACTGATGTCATTATATACAGGTTTTGTTTGGAGCATCTTAAGGTTTTGCTTCCCTATTCTGCAGGATATCCAGCAAAGTAGAACATGTCGACCAGCCGCTCTGTCAAAAGGATTCCCCAGTCACAGACAACCGGTGAGGTATGGTTTGCGTAGTGTTGAACAACGGAATTTCGTATTGTCGATGTGTGAGTGACATTTTGACCAAACTGTGCAGGCCGTTTATGCTGTTCCCGAGGACCGCCATTACAAGGGTCGGGTCAACCAGTACGGGCGGCCCCAGTTACTTGTCAACCTCGACAATTACCTGAGCGAGGGGGACTGGAAGCGTTTGATGGAAAGCCCGTTGGCCGCAATCGCAAGGGTTGGTTCATGTGTGCAGTTCTCAGCCCAGCTAGTCCACTACGTCCTTCAGCGGCAGCTGTGGACGAGAAAAGAGAAGGAGACCTCGTACATGATCAACGGCAAAATAGCTCGGTTCTCCATCTCAGAGTTCGCGCTGGTAACCGGACTCAAGTGCTCATTGGCGGTGCAGCCCGAGGAGAATGATGGGGACAAGGCGGCCGTGAAGGACTTCTTCGGGGCGGAGAAGCTCACGATGGACGAGTTCGAGGTGTACTTCCTAGTGGCGATGCAGGGCGGGGAGCGCTCGTCTGCCAAGCGATTTAAGTATGCGCTGCTTATGCTGGTCGAGGGGGTGCTCTTTGGGAAGGATCCCCGCAACTACATTTTTACTTTTTCACTTTATTAAAAACAACAACTAACAAATCCCTAATCATTACAAGGGTAAATTTGGAAATTGAACATCAAAATACCTAAAACAACATGTTTTTCTTAACAAGATTTTACTTCTAAAACGACAAGTTTTTCTTAACGGAGGGAGTAAATATGAAATTATAAAAATTAATTATTATTATTATTATTTAAATAATTTTTAGATTGTTAAAAAGTAAAAAATAAAACCAGGAGACTGACTTTAAGGAAAATTCTGATCGAATTTAAAAAAATTATATTTACATTTTACATATTGAATAATACTCACTCCTATCTAAAATTTAAGAAAGCCCAAAATTATATAAAAAATTATTTTTATTACTGATATTTTTAAAACTTAATACTTATTAATAATAAAAATTAAATTTATTTTTAAAAAAATAATAGTTTATATAGTTTTTAGTTCATTCAAATATGTACTGTATAATATTTTCTTACAAAATGATATTTTGATAAATATTATAATTAATATTCTAAAACAATGATTCTTTTAATTTTAATTTTTTTAATGAAAAAAGTATATAAATATATATTATTTAACTTTTATAATGTAAATATAAATTTTTTAGTTTTTTATTGATAAAATAAATACCACAAATAATTAATTATAACACCTAACATTACACTTGAGAATACAGGAGATAGATCCTATATTAAAAAACAGAACAAATATTTGAATAGGTTTATGTATGCCACATCAGATTTGCACCACTACAGATTTGCCCTCGGGGCATAGATCAGCGGTGGAAAGCTCACCCTACGTTGGGCCTGGAAGCTTCGTGTGGGAGGTTCGATTCCCAGGAGGAGCATTATTGTAGCATTTATGCTACAATATGTTTCTCCTGTGGTGTGGGCCTCCTGGAGCCAAAGTTTGAAGATCCAATGCTTTGCAGCCTTTCTTTCCAAAGAAGTAACCAATGAAAACACAAGCTTTGGAACGTGGATGGAATTTATCTATGGTGTGAGGATGAGTTGAAACAAAACAAAGGCAACCAAATGTTCTGAGAAAAGAGTAATCAGGCTCTTTTTGAAACAGAAGAAAGCAGGGGAGTGAAACTGCAAAGAAGGTAAGGGTGTGCGATTAATAAGGTAAGTGGTTGTCAAGACAAACTCTCCTCAATAATTAAGAGACAATTTGGAGTGAAAGAAGAGAGCATGAGCAACCTCTAAGAGGTGTCTATGCTTTCTCTCAACAACACCATTTTGTTGGGGAGTGTAAACGCAACTTGTTTGATGGATTATTCCTTTGGAAGAGAAAAGTTGTTTAGCATTGGAACCACAAAACTCTGAAGCATTATCTGAATGGATGGTTTTAATTTTGGCTAAAAATTGGGTTGAAACAAGGGTAATGAAGTCTGAAAGGATGGTTAGAGCACTTCTCTTATGGGACATCAAGTAGGTCTAGGTACACCTGGTGTGATCATCCACAATGGTCAAGAAAAATTTATGACCATTGTGAGTGGGAGTTCTGTAGGGGCCCCGTGTATCAATATGAATAAGATCAAAGGGGGTTGGGGCTCGGCCGGTGGATACAGGAAAGGGATTCCTGTATTGTTTAGCTTAGGGACATATTTGCATAGATGTGTAGGTTACATAGAAGAAACAATCACACCAATATGTTTGAGCTAAGAGAAAGGAATATGGCCTAAACGACAATGTCAAAGCTCAAGTGTATGAGAAGACAAAACAATAGAAGCATCAAGTAAAGTGTTATTAAAAACAGAAGAATCACAACAAGTATCAACAAAAGCAGAAGAAACAACATCAAAGGTATCTTTACTTAGAGACATGTTCACAACATAAATCCCTTTAACTTCACTGGCAATTATATGTGGAGTGTTGATCAAATGGTCTTGGAGGAAACAAGAAGTATAAGTGGAAGGACATTAGTATTGGTGTTTGCAATTAATTTGTGGACTGAAAGAATATTGGAACAAAAAGAAAGTACATGAAGTACATTAGAAAGGATCAAAGAAGAAGAAAGTTTAACAGAACAAAAGTGAGAAACTAAAGCAGATTTGCCATTAGGCATGGTGATGGAAATAGGTCTGGCAAGAGGAAAATATGAAGAGAAAAGAGATTTATGAGAAGTAATGTGATCTATAGCACCACTGTCAATAATTCACACTGGATTAGCATTAGAAGTTAGAAACTGAAGTTTGTACCTGCAAGGAAAGCAGTTGTGTCTGAAGAAGAGATGTTTGGCTTTCTCAGTAATGCAAGAAGATGGTTGTACTGCTCAGAGTTGAGGCCAAGACTAGTGTCAGGAGCTGTAGCAGCAGTGTGACCACCATTATTACCTTGTGACCCTTGCCTAGGGGATAACTGTGCTTTTTCCAACACTTATCAACTGTATGGCCATCGAGTTTGCAGAAGTCACAAAGAAGGTGTGGCTGTAAATTTTCCAACAAGTGTCCAAAGTGTGACCCCAAATCTTGCAATTGTCACAAAACAGAGAGCCATGACTTGCAGATGGACCTTTTGCTGGAGCTCCCTGACCACGAGAGCTTGATGATTGACCTTTGCCCATGGATTTGTTGGAATCAGATGTACGATGTGAAGCAAGTGCAGTTGTCAAGTCAGATTGCTCATCAGACTTAGATCCGAGTTCACGCTGCTCCTCATCCTGAAGAATCAACTTGTAAACCTCGCTCAGAGAAGGTGGAGGTTGTAGCAAGAGAATTTGAGCACGAGCGGCGCTATAAGACTCATTAAGACCAACAAGGAATTGAATAACCTGTTAATCTTCAAATAAGGCTAGCAGATCCACATTCACATATGCGATCTTCGACTAACAAAGCATATTTGTCCCATAATTTCTTCAGTTTGGTAAAGTAAGAAGTAATTGAGAAAAAACCTTGAGAAATGAAAAATAAATCGCGTTGAATCTGAAGCATGCGAGTACGATTAGAACGAGCAAAGCGATCAGCTAGATCTCACAAAATCAAAGCAGCAGAACGATAATACAAGATGGATTCAGCTATGTCCTTCTCAACGGAGTGCACCAACCAGGAGATCACCATGTTGTTGCAACGCTCCCACTGAGCAACCAAATTCGAATTCGGTGGAGGATGAACACAGAACCAGTCACAAGTCCGATTTTGTTCTTAGCGAACAGAGAAACCTCAACTGAACGACGTCATGGCCCGTAATTGCGATCGTTTAACAAAATGGTGGAAAGGACATCGTTCGAGTGGTCAGAATGATGGAGGTAAAGCTCATCAGTTGGAGCAAGAGAAATTGCAACTGATCAAGACGAATGAGAGTCATCCGCCATCGGAGAGGAAGAAAACCTAGACTGATATCATGTAACAATGTAAAGGAGAGAAAACAATTAATGAAGAACAAATTGTGTATATTGATTTGAGTTAATTACAATTGTCTGTATTTATACACAAATGAGAACCATGAAGCTCGGTTTTCCAAGCTAACAAATTTGTAACTAACTTTGCTGACTTAGCTTATGTTTAACCCAACTAAGAGCAAGTTCATTGGTGGGCCTAAAGGCTCTTACAAGTGTCAAATAAGCGAAAAGAAAAAAAGAAAAGGCTATGAGGCTAGAAGGAAAGGCCCACCTGCAAGAGCCCTGGAAAAAGGGGCTCATAATGCACTTATCGAGGACACATGAGACGTCCATGCATGGTGCAAGAGCCCTGGAAGGAAAGGCCCACCTGCAAGAGCCCTGGAAATTATTTTTGTCTTTTAATTTTATTATTAAATAAATACAAAAAGTACCCAATGCTATATTTCTTTTAATTTGTTCAGTCGACAATATAATAATAATAATAATAATAAAGTAAATAAAAAGATAAATAATAAAAAGTAACTTAAGAGCTCAAGATTCAGGCTCACGAATGATGGTGCAAATAAGAAAAAATTGGAATGTTGCTCTTAAGCTGATGTGACAGAAAAAAAAACAGTAAGTTAAAGACCCGGATTGAGACCCACCGATATTCATAATATAATGCAAAAATTTAAGGATGCCAACCACTGTTTTACCATCACGTCCTTATCGACGACGAGAGTTTGAAACTTTAGATCCGAATTACAAGAATATGAATTACAAGCTAAAACCAGGTGAATAAGTGGACGGTCCGCCGCTCACCTGGCTCTCCAAACAAAAAAAAGTCAGGTCAACATCAAAGTGACGCAATGGTTGGGGACAATCGAGCTGCGTTTTCCCGCCATCCAAAGCCACCTTCAAGAGTCCACCAAAGGCTACGTACACTCGAGCTGCGTTTTCCCTTTAATAATCTTATTATTACTAAACTCCACAGCCACAGGAATTAGTACTAAACCACACTATACACTAATGGAAGTATTGGCACTATATATATATATATGCATTTATATGGTCTCAAATGGCTTGCTAGCTATACACCACCAACCAACCCACCCTAACCACTTTCCATCCATCGATCTCCAAATCCAATTCATCTTCTTCCTCTCCATCGTCTCTCCACCACCCCCATATCATTAGCTGCACACATATATAAATATTCGACAAAGGAGATTCGGAGAGAGACCGTACGTAGTACGTACGTACCTATCTATCTACCTATAACGCACTAGATAGATAGTACATTTTAAACAAATCGAATCGATTGATCAAGATGGAGAGGAAGATGAAGATGTGGGCAACAGGAGTGGTGCCGTTCATGGCGATGGTGCTGATGGAAGGCTGCACCGTCGGACTCACTATTATGGCGAACTCGGCCATGGAATACGGAATGAACCAGTTCGTGTTTGTTGCTTATTCGAACGCTCTCTCGTCTCTCATCCTCCTCCCTTATTCTTATTTCTTCCACAACCACATGTGCGTTGCGTTCTTCCTTAATCCTTTCTTAATTAAATCTTCATTTGCACTTAATTAATTAATTACGGTACTTTGGTAAGTGAAATAACTTGTGGTCAATTTTTTTTCTGTTTTTTTTTTTAGGAAAATTTGGAAAATGAGAGAGATTTTCAGCTGCAAACTTGTCGTACGGCTATTTCTCCTCGGTTTCACTGGGTACGTACGTTATTTGACATCTAAAATTAATTAATGTTGGATTTAATCCGGCGATTTTTTATATCAGATCGATCTAATTAATGCTGTAATTTTATAGATTCTATGGAATATATATACCCCGGAGGCCCGGAGTAAGATATACTCCATCCGTTCAAATATGTAAGATCATTTACTTTTCGGCACGTAGTTTAAGGAGCTAAATACTATATAAAATATTGATTTTTTTAAAATTATTTTTTTACATTTTAATACGTATTAATAAAAAGTGTTATATTGTAAAAAATTAATTTTAAAAAATTTAATATTTTATATAGTATTTAGCTCCTTAACCTACGTGTCAAAAAGTAAAAGATCTTATATTTTCGAACGGAGGGAGTATAAGATTCTCGTTGTGTAAAAAATATTTTCTTTATTTACTTGTTTTAGTTAAATTAGATTTTTAAATACACTTATTTTTAATAGAGAATCTTTTTTGAATTTTATCCTACATAGAGTATCTAATTTTATAGAAGATCCATTTGGAATGTAGTTCAAACATTACGCATTGCATCAGCCAATGTATAATTGGATGTTTAATTACCTCATTGCCAAACAATCACAAAAATAACTTTGGAAAAAAGGAAAATTTATATATAATTTAAAAAACAATTTTTCTGACCTATTTAAGTGGGCCATAGATTGAGAATCTTTGGTTTTTTTTTTCGGTCTTTCTATCCCGAAAATATAATCCTAGAAATCTAATGAAAAAAAAAATAATTAAAATTTTAGAAATATTTTCAAATTAGTACTATTATTCTATACCCTTGGGCATATGATTAATATTTCTTGTTTAAAATTAATATTTTATTTGGTTGGTAATTCTTACCAATTAAACTTCTTTAACCTACACCTTAAAAGTATAGGTTTAGAAAGACAGTTAAAAAAAAGTGGCTTAAGTATCAGTTATTTTATAATTTATTTCACTGTAGTGAATTTTCAATTTCAAATTTAAATTTTATTTCACTTATAAAAAGCTAGAAAATAATTATTCTTTGTCTTATATTAAAGTTATTTGATTTCTAACTACGTTTTATTAAATTTAAATTTTTTATAAATATTATTTTTTTTATTATTATTTAGTAAATATGAAATTATAAAAATAAATTTTTATTTTTATTTTTAAAGAATTTTTAGATTGTTAAAAAGTAAAAATTATATTTACATTTTACCAGTTGAATTATGGTCGCATTTCACAGAAATAATAGATCAAAGATTTTTCCTATGCAGCCCTCAATGTCACATTGGATTGGATTGGATGTTACACTTCATTATTTATTGTATTTTTTAATAAGAAAAAATTATCAAAATTATATTTACATTTTACTTATTGAATAATACTCACTCCTATCTAAAATTTAAGAGAGCCAAAAATTATATAAAATATTATTTTTTATTAAAATTTTAAAACTTAATACTTAATAATAATAAATACTAACTTTATATTTAAAAATTAATATTATATATAGTTTTCAGTTTCTTAAAATATTTACCGAAAATTAAAAAGTTTTATATTTTAGATTGGAGAGTATATGTTTGTATAATATTTTCTTACAAAATGATATTTTGATAAATATTATAATTAATATTCTAAAACAATGATTCTTTTAATTTTAATATTTTTTAATGAAAAATTATATAAATATATATTATTTAACTTGTATAATGTAAATAGAAATTTTTTAGTTTTTTATAAATAAAAATACCACAAATAATTAATTATACATTTATACCACCTAACATTATACTTGAGGATACAGGAGATAGATCCTATATTAAAAAACCAGAACAAATATTCGAATAGGTTTATGCCACGTCAGATTTGCACCACTACAAATAGAGTGAATTTTTTTTTTTTTGAATATGGTCGAAATTATAGACCACACAAATAAAGTCACTACTTGGAATGATTTCGAAGAAACCAAAAAGAGGAGATATTTTGATTTGTGACTTGTGTAGGAGTGATTATATGATTCTATACGTAACACTACTTTTTTGGGGAATCATTATATACTGCCCCACCTTATACTCAAATCTAGGGGTGGGTGTGAGGTGAAATGGATCCTCTCGTTTAATTTTTGTGAAACGGAATCGCGATGAAATTTAGTACTCCCTCCGATTCAAAAAGGATGTCGTTTGACTTTTTAACACGTATTTTAAGGAGCTAAAAACTATATAATATATCAACTTTTTTTAAATTATTTTTTTACAACTTAATATTTGTTGGTAATAAGTATTAGATTATAAAAAAATAAAAATAAAAAAGTTAATATATTATATAGTTTTTAGCTCCTTAAAATACGTGTTAAAAAGTCAAACGACATCCTTTTTGGATCGGAGGTAGTATTTTTTTTTCAGGTCCTAATCTATCAAATAAGTTCCGCGTCTCGTTGCGCATAACTTTTACGGACATTATTCACTGTTTTTTTTTTCAAATCCCACCAGAATTGGGACGGGTCCGGAATTTATAAGATTTGTGTCCATCCCTACTAAAATTTATTTTTATTTAAATACCACATATTATTTAAAAAAAAATACATCTATTCTAATTTTTTTTTTTTGATAAGGAAATCATTCGAGAGTCGGACTTACCCGACACCTCGAGAGGCCGACAAAGTCGGCAGACGGCGAACCGTCTAAACTTACAACATAAAAAACTAAACAAGGTACATTACAAATAGAGGAAAACACACAAATGTAGTCGAAACAAGTGAACCTAACCCAACATCTATTCTAAATGTGTGTGAAGGACTCTGAAAAAACGTTTGAATTTAGAAAATGAAGGATTTTAAATATATAGGAATCTATAAGTGTGATATTATTATGTTGATTGAAAAATTAAAGAAAGTGAATTATATATGAATGGTGAAATTAATTTGCAGAATAAGCATGGCACAGAATATAGCCTACACAGGACTGCGTTACAGCTCTCCTATTGTAGTTTGCTCAATGGGCCTTCTTCTCCCTTCTTTCCAGTTCTTTGTTTCCCTTCTCCAAAGGTACCTACCGCCATACTGATTCATTCATTCCATCTACACGTCGACTGATCGATATCGATCGATCGATATATATAATTAATTAAATAATTAATTAATGATAAGGAAAGCGAAGGTGGATATGAGGAGAACAAGTGGGAAGATGAGGGTAGCTGGGATACTGCTTTCCTTCACAGGCGCAGCTGTTGTGGCCTCCTACAAAGGTCCTTCCTTTCTCCAGGATCCACTCCTCAAGCCTCCTCGCCTCCTCCGCGCCACCCACCACTACCAGCCGCTCTTCGTTTTCGTCTCCACCACCTCTCACCAATATTGGCTTCTTGGCTGCCTTCTCCTTGCTTCTTCCACCTTCTTCCTTGCGCTATCGAACAACTTACAGGTACATACATACATGCATACATACGTACATAGTTACTTTAATATATATATATATTAATTGGGACATCTCGTAATATGTTAACCTATGATCGATCAACTGCAGGTTTCAACACTGAACAAGTTCCCTGCAGATATGATGTCAGTTGTATCTTGGTACGTCCAATTCGGGACCATCCAAACTGTGGTTGTCGACTTGCTTGCAGAGCGAGATTTTAGCGCGTGGAGATTGAGCATGAACTTGGAGCTAGCCGTCATCATCTTGACAGTGAGTATTGTATTACCAACTATATATACATATACATACATTGATGTATTTGATCTCAAAGTATAATGTTAGAAGAACTGATCGAGATGAATCGATCAGGCGGTGTTCGGGACATTTGTGAGAAGCAGAGTGCAGGCATGGTGTATGAGCACAAAGGGGGTCATGTACGTCTCGTTGTTTAAGCCATTCGGGATATTTTGGGCATGCGCCATCTCTCTTTCCTTTTTCGGAAGCACTCTTCACGTGGGAAGGTATTCAATATATCAAATCAATACATATCATTGATTCCATCTCATATATGTTCCGAGGAAGGCCTTACATTAAATTAATGTTGTGTAAAACTCATTAAGAGAGGTATGTTTGTGTTTGTTGGCAGTGTGATGGGTGCAGTTGTATCAGGAATCGGGTATTACACGATGCTCTGGGGAGCGACAAAAGAAGAAGAAGAGGATGAGGAGACGAATACGGGTGAATCAAACAAGCAGGATTCCGTTTATGAGGATGATCAGTTGAAAGCCCCTCTTCTGCAACAAGGAGAGGATCAAGTGTAACAACAAGGAATTACAGTGCTGCAACTCTTTTTTTTTTTGTTAGTCCTGTAAATGATGGGTGCTGATTTGTGTAAAATATATTGTACAGGTAACTATATATGTAGACTCCTTCGATTCATGGATAAATCAAAATCAATCATACTACGTACCCAAATTATCCGAATTGAAACTATAAGACAATTTTTGTTAGGCTCTTCTTTTATTTCATTCTCATAAGTCAATTCTAACTACATGGGTACGTATGTATGTACATGTGTGATTATTGACTCATGATCCCCTAACCAATTTATGAATTTTATGTATATATAGCGGCTCATGAAACCCTAATCGATCAGTTTATGGGTCATAAACCCAGAACAGATCACGATAAGCATGTTATGAGAAAATTTAGCATACCATCATGGGACACTGCTCCCCGAACCCCCTGTCATGGGGCTCCGCCCCTGGAACTTCTAGTGTTTACCGATCAGCAACATATTCAAGATATATTAACAAATCTCCATCTTGACTTGAATTCTCGTAGAAACAGACACACCATGACAATTGTCAGAAGTTCCCTCTACCTCATATTTGTCTCCAAAAGGAGGGCTCAGACTTGCCCCGAAGGGCAACTTAACAACTTGTGATATTAAGCAAGTCCAAATAGTGTTGGAACTTGCTCTCCAGAACTGGCTTGGTGAACATACCGGTAGGATTATCAACTGTTACTACCTTCTTCACATTGATTCTCTTCTCATTTCTCAAAAAATGATATCGAATATCAATGTGCTTCGTTTCTCATTATAGATTTGATCTTTGGTTAAGCATATTGCACTCAAGTTGTCGCAATAGACTAAAGCATGATTTTGATGTGGGCCTAAATCATTAACAAATCTGTTTAGTCATATTCCCTCCTTAGCAGCTTCTCTCAACGCCATCCTTTGAAGCTTGAATGTCTTTCTAGAGGAGACTGCACTCTGCCTTTGTAGTAGACAAAGTGATCATAGGCTATGGATTTACTTTCCAAATCACCATAGAACCTCCAAGTGTGAAGACATAGCAAGCCATAGATCTTCTACTATCTACATCTACGATATAATCAAAATCTTAAAACCCATCAACCAAACACTTTGTATCATTCCTATAGCACAAACTAACATCTGAAGTGTCTAGTTCTGAGGTACCATAGTTTGTCAGTGTTCCTTCCTAGGTTGGACCATAAATTGAGTTACCACACTAATAACAAATGCTAGATCTAGTTGAGTGCAGACCATAGCATACATCAAACTCCCAACTGCACTATAGCACTAGCATATGCATATGGAACTCGAGACATGTACTCCTCCTTCTCAATCTGAAGTGTAAAGAGGTAAAAGGGAGACTTCTATACGATTTCTTTGGTACAGTATAGAAGAGGTAAAGATGCAAAAAAACAAATCGAAATGAATAATGCGCTAAAGTGGTGAAGAGAGAACGATGAGCATATTTTGTTGATTAGCGAAATTGCTGCTACCCCATATTACATGTGTAAGGCTTCACTGCCAAGTCTATAAATAAGACTCCTGCGTACAAGTGCGACATTCATAAACGAAGCTTCTTACCTGATGGCTGCGCGTCCTCGAAATGGGCTCCTCCGTCGTCACCTTCACCACCCCTTTCGTCCTTCTTCCTTGCAATGATCTTGTTGATCTTGTGCAGCTCATTCGTGAGCTTCTGATCCTTGTTTTGCTTCCTTGTTTTCCGCCCATCTTGCATCTTCACCCCAAACTGGAACGCAGCCTTTGGCATTGCCTCCTTCTGCTCATTGTATTTTGCCCACTCCTCTTCTGTCTCAAAGTCCCACCGGTGAAGGCGCCCTTTAGCCTGTCAGGATCAACACAGGAAAACAAAGCAAAATTACAATGTTAGAAATGACCTGGCTTTGGGAGCATAAAAACAAACATCTCTATGCATGAGCCAAGATGAACTTCAAGAAGGGACTTTTTTCGCACAAAGAATTACTTACCCGTCCACCCATATCCATTTTTGACAAATCATCTTCGTCATCACTGCCAACGACCTCACGATTGTACTCCTGATACCCAGGGTAGCACTCGGAGTAGCTCTCAGATATGAAGTTTGGATCCTTTTCTCTGGCATCTTTCTCCCTTAGTTGTTGCAGCCTCTGGTCATCTCGTTTGAATACAGACCCCAACCCGCGATCCTTCTCTTCTTGTGTCATAAAGCGAGGATCTTGGAGAACGCCCGGGTTTTCTTGCATATCGTATGCCTGCATATCCTGCTGGAGATATTGATCAGCGTACAGTGATTGATCAGCATATTGGTAATCCTGCCACTCTCCCTGGTAACCTGTGGCCAAAGCTTGTGCTTGCATAGCACCATAGCCATTCTGCATAAGCCAACCAGAAAAAGATGGAAAAAAAAAAGTTGTCAAAATTCATGTATTAAGGGGTAAGAATAGTATCTCAATGTATGGTAATGTCGATCAAAATTAACAAAAACAATAAAAATGGAGGTTAATGATGAAGGGTGAAGAATGCTATTAACAACACTGATTGTTGGATAATGTAGGGTGGTGATAATCTCAGTCTCTCATCATTATTCAACCAACGACATAAGAGATGCACCCTGCCTTCACTGTCAGTTGAAAAAAAATCTAACAAAGACACCCGAGGTCCCCAGCTACACATTCATTTGTCTACATAAATGGAAAGCATAAAAAAGACTTACCGCCTCATGCCAATCCTGCGAAGGATCAGAAGGTGGCACTGGCCCGTAAATGGGCTCATTGAAATAAGTAGTCTTTTCTCTGTTTGTTGGAGACTCTTCCATGTCCTCATGGATGGGACTTTGACTCATATCCTTGCCTGCTACTTCATAGTCAACACCCACACCAACAAATATGTCATCCTCCTCATTGTGTGCAACAGCAGGCGGCTTCTGCTTCTCGGTAGAATCAGCATGCCTCATTTTAGGAGGTGGTGGGAGAGGTTTCTCTCTTTCAATCTGATTATTTGGCAACATTCTGTCACGTTTCAATACCTTCTCATCTCCACCATACTCATTGGGCATTGCTGATAATTTGCCTGTATAAAAAAGCAATATTTTAACATATACGAGCAGGGACTATCTTTTCTCAGATAAAAGAGCAATAATTATAAATCAGCCAAAAGAGCAAAGTCATGTTAGGTAAATAAATTTGCTATGTCAATTATCATGTCCCTATCGTTGCAATTAAAGGAACTCAAATGTTAGTCAAATGAGATATTCACGAGCTCATTTTTTAAACCGTTAACAGTATCCAGGGATGTAAATTCAATGCCCGGATTAGGTGGTACCCTAGGGCTGTTTGAATATTTTTTCAGGTGGAACAACAATTTGTTCCCTACTCCCAAAATAAATCTGGCTTTGATTTTGTAGGAGGACAAGAAACATACCATAATGTTGATCGATATATTGCAAAGCATAGCTTGTTGGGTTTGTTTGGCACTGATGCTTGATTTGTAAGTTAAGTTGTATGGCTAATACTAACTCAATTTTGTGAATACAAGTTCAACTTGTAAAGCTACAAGTCAAGCGCCAAACCAAGCTGTTGTTTGGACACCCCCAAAACGGAGTAAAAAAGCGAATAAACAGAACATTAATTGAACAAGATAGGTGTATTTCAGACTCAGCAAGCCTGTTGAGGAAAGGGAAATGAGCCAATGACTATTGGTAAACTGTTCTATGCATTAAGGTAAGTGGGAAGTACACTCTATCATCCAGAATTGGTGAGCACTATTGGCAAGAGGGAGTCGATTTACCATGTTAAGTGGTAAATTGTTCCCCTCGATGACCATTGTAGCTTACAATTCAACATGTGCATGTACAGATCACTCCAGTCCAAGAGTAAGCACTTGTTATACTACTTGTTGGATCCTCCAAAACCACGAGAATCTTTGGTTCAAATCTGATTCCATTTTTCAACTCAGCACATCAAATGAGTAATGGGAAACTAGATCCCAGAGTTAAGAAATGTACTGTATTTGCTACTACTTGTATGTAGATATGATTGGGGCAAAGGAGCTCAGAAATATATTTGCTACTACTTGTATGAATATGATTGGAGCAGAAATCTAAAACCATTGAAGAGAGTATAAGAAAAGTAGTTACTATTTTCAGTTCAGGAAGAATAGCCCGTAGAGCATTGGTCAAATGATCAAATGGTACCTTTTACTTCTCTCTCCTTCTTCCTCTTCTTAAGAACCTTTCCAGATGATCCTAGGCGGAGATAGGACATTATTTTTGCAATACGGTCAAGCACAGACCCATCAACACTAACAGTAACTACTTCCTGCATAAACAGAACCACAAATCGTATGATGTCAGTCTAAACCCGGCAAAAGATAAAATTAGAAACCAATTTCCCAATGTCTCTCAACTGACAAACTAATAATATGATAAGTTTGGTTCATATCTTGAATACACCATGCAAAAGAACATTGAGCTTTCTCCAAGTGGATTTCAACTAAATGACCAGCTTTGACTTTTTCACATATATATAAATCGAAAAATTGCTAGTCAAGATTAGCTGATTTGGGTATTACCACAAGGAAGATAAGAAATAAGAAAAATTGTTGCTGATCTTAGAACAAGCATCATCATCACAATTTTGACAGTTTATTAGCTGATTTTTAAAAAATCCAAGATATCCTGCTGCTTATCAGATTCACTTCAATTTGGATTATAAATAAAAATCACATAACCTAGAATTTCGCCAGTGCACCAAGTTATTGTTGTTCACCAAAACATATAAATTGTAACAGAGGGTAAACAAATCCAAGTGCATCACTATGGCAGTAGCTCAATAACCTCAGAAAGAGAACAAAAAAAAAACCGACCTCAGGCACTGGGCAGTCAGCTTTACTTCTGTACAAGGTGGTTGGAATGTCATTTGAATATCCACCTTCCTGCCATGTTTAAGAATTTACATGCATTAGTAATGCTACTAAAAACTAAGACAACAAATAGTAAAAATCCAGAAATGGAGAGCAGGTACCATTCATAAAAAGATTGACTAAATAAACATTCTAGTGCAACAAACTTGAACCCACATGGACAACATAACCAGTGTGTCTACACTAAGTTAGCATCTTAAAGGCGTGTGAGCATGACAGCAATGCTTAAATGCAAGTCTCATTCACATTTAAACACAACCATACCATGTTAAAAACAAAAGCCATGCGCCCAGGTAGAAACATCTCATTTGTTTTGACTACTGTTTGAGGTTTCACCATCAATTGATGCAAAGACTGCAAGACAATAGATAAAAGTAAATAGTCAATAAACATCATCAGCTACAAAATCGTATCATCCTTCAAGTCTTCAACATAATAGTAGCTGAAGCTAATCATAACATCTATGTAAATATGCATCCTATAGATTATCCCACCTTTGCCATAGCAGTACGAAATGATATTGGCTGATCATCTTTCACAGATCTGCATAAGCCCAATAACTCGTTAGAAGAAGCTATGATCTTCAAAAGTAGAAATGCACGTATCTACATATTCAAACGTAAGACTTATAAATCAAGAACCATTAATGGGTGCACAAGCTCATTCAATGATTACAATGAAGTATTAAGTATATTTGGATGTACCAAAGTTTTAGACTTGTCTTCTAGTGTTAAATCTTAAGACATGTCAAAGACAAATATGCAAAGCTGGTTCATAGATCAGAGATCTAGTCCACCATGTGAAATTGTGGTTCAGGTAGCACTTTGTTGACGGAGGATCAGCTTTACGAATATAGATGTGTTAAGAGGGAAAAAATCTAGTCCACAATGTGAAATTGTGATTCACGTAGCTCTTTGTTGATGGAGAATCAGCTTTAAGAATATAGATACCAAAATTCAAGAAATAGTATTAGTTGTGCTTCTTTTCTTAAGAGGTCCATGAGGGAGGGAGGGAGGGAGGGAGGGAGGGAGGGAGGGAGGGGGGGGGGGGAGAGATAATATGGCGGAATGAAAAGTTTGGGAATATCAATTTTCTGCTGCACTAAAAGTTGGGAAATAATATGGCGGAATGAAAAGTTTGAGAAATATTTTCAGCAAGGATTCGGAAGGACTAAAAAGCACTCCAGTCTCCTATAGATTTGCTTTATAGGGAAAGTCCATTTATGAGATAAAAATAACATGTTAGGGTACCTTTCACACTATCCAATCATACTAAATACAAACATACTCCAGCAGTATCATCATTAAATGGGCAGAACATTTCACTTTAGAGAACTTTACAAGACCGACAACTGTGGAAATTTATTTACCTTGATTTCCTGTCATCTTCATCATCATCATCTCCAGCATCCGGCTTTTTGTCCATCTCACTTCTTACTTTGTGAAGCAAAGCGTAGTCCAAGCCCTTGACCAAGTGTGTGTGTTCAACATCACCTGTAACAAAAAAAACAAGTCAAATGTGAGTATAGAGTTTAGGAACTTAAACTCAAACCAAAATACAAGACAAAGCAAACAGAACACATGTTCACCAGCTGAAGGGGTCAAAAGCATGCTAGGAATTGGTACTGATAAATTCAAAGCTTGATGTCCATGTCAAAACAAGAACATCGGCTGCTAAGATTGCTTGAAACACCAGTGCGAAAAACATGGTCTAGAGAATCTATTACATCACTAGTGCTAATTTCAAAGTCAAACTTCAGTGGACAAACCATAAACTGAGAAAACTACATTGCCGAGATTGAGCTATGGGCATTTTCCTTTCAAATTTTAAAACAGTCACTCATTAAAGTTTTATGACTTGATGAAAATAGAAAGAATAAATAACCCAGTTTGATAAAAAAATTCATACAACTTCAGAGGACATAATAAGATGAAAACTAATCCTTCATTCTTTGAAATTATTGGTAATTCTGAAAACTGTACTATAATATTCAGTTGAATATCTCATTCTCTTCTTCCACTCATATTAATTTTTATATACTCTAGATGATCGAATGATAATTCTGAGACTCACATGTCTATGGCTGAAAATGTTCAAAGCTCCAAGGTACCATGCAGAAATTTTCACAGAAGTAAAATTTTTTACTATGCCAAAGTAAAGACCTCTATAACATCAACGTATAGACCCCAGCACACAAAAATAGTATTCACTGTAAGAAATCCCTCTCCATAGAGAGATTCCCATGTTCAACTACAACATAGTAAAGGCACAAACCTCCAAGATACTTGCTCTTCTCAATCGATAGCTTTTGTGCATCAGCTGACCTAAATAATCAATATGCCAGAGATAAATTATCAATCATTCAAGAAGATTAAAAATCATAACAATTTTTATGCCAAAGAAATTGTAGTTCCTCACCTGATATCAACTGCTCCAGGAGGTGCAACTGCATGAAAAGCCAAGTCAGTTGGCTCATAATCAGGATTTTGGTCATCCCTACGCTCCTTTGCACGGTCCCGGTACTTAGGTAGCTCTGGATCTTCAGCCTTCTCCTCCCTGCAAAGTAATCAAGATTATTTAGATTTATACTCGAAAGTAACCATCCTAAGCACAACAAACTATACAAACTGTGTCTCTTAATTCGTAAACATAATCAGGCCGTAATTACTATAACCATTTAAACGCAGCATAAGAGAAACCAGATCAGTCTCTAACAAACATCCACTATCTTCGACACTTTATTCCGCCTAACAACACAAATTAAGACAAAAAAAGGATCGTCCGATATAAAAAACGAACTAATTAATCGCTAAAACAGAAGTTCACAACCCAAAATAGAACAGAACTATTTGTTTTCGCACTCCTGACAAATATCAGTTCTACAAGGTCAATTACATAAGAAACATCAATAAAAAAAAAAAGTATCAAGAGAAAGATTCAGATGGCTTACTTGCGACGCTGGATCCTTTCCTTGTAGTAATTTTTATTGGAAGGCATTGTTGAGGCTGATGATGCAAAACCCTATCCAATGAGAAACGGATTACACAGGTGGACGGAGCTGAAATTGGGGGAAATTAGGGCGACCTAATCGTCTTTCAGTTCAATTAACACGATGAAGTGACCGTCGCCAGCGGGCGGCGATGCCGGTGGTTGGCGGTCTTTGTTATCTGCTCGTCGTTCGGAGGTTCCTCGCCACCCTCTGTACGTGTGGAATTTGTCGAAAACCCAAAGAACCTTAAGCAACGAAATTCAAGCCGGTCCCTCCGAACCCAAAATTAAAAGAGGAGAAGGACAAACCGGTTGGCTTAATGGTAACAGGGAGGGGTTAATGGGAGGTTTCGAATCTTATATATATATATATATATATATATATTAAAACCGATGCATTGTTGCCTGCGTAGCGGCGCGTGAGTGTATCTGCTTACGTGGTGGCACGTGGGTGCATCTCGCAAAACTTTCCCCCGTCAAAAAGGAAATCTAATAAAAATAATAGGATAGTTTTAATCTATATAATTGAAAATAATTATTTTATTTTACTATTAACTCATAATTGAATAAATAGAATATCTTATAAAAGAGTAAATATTATATAAGAAAATAGATATATCAATATAATTAAACGCAATAATAGTAATAAATTTGGCATATATAGATATACAAATTGTCATATAAGTGTATCTCCATCTGGATTATAAATAATCTATCCAATGGACGGTTTATATATAAATTACACCATATGAACGGGACCTAAAAAGAAATTAGGTTCACCTAATTTCCATATAGACGAATTTTATGGCAAGTCTTTGGGGTCTAGGCGGGTCTTGGTGACCTTGAAGACTTTGGCGGAGGAGTGAGGTAAGGGGTTTAGGTGGGGGTCTAGACGGGCATTGAAGAGTTTTTTTTAGAACAGTGATCATAATTACCAAAAATATTAATAGATACATAGTAGAAAATATTTGATAGGTGTTATTTATTTATATATCGATTATTTTTGGTGGAAAGAATTATTTATATCAAAATTAATTATTTCATAGTTATTTTATTTATATCTATATTATTTTTTAGGAGAATGAGTTATTTAGATCTAGATTAATTTTAATCTTATATTTCCAGTTATTAGTTTAATTATCATAATGTAATTCATATTTATTTATTTTTATATTTATAATAAGATTTTTTTATAGATAATAAATATAATTTTATAATATTGTGCTAACATATTCCCGTGCAGGGGACGGGGCCTGCACTAGTAGAAGTATAAAATCAATCCGTCGTTTATTTTACAGGATGGCAATCTTACTCGTAATTGGTGGGGATCCGTTCTGATCAATTTGATAAAATGGGGAGATTTTTGATAAAAAGTCGAATATTAAGGCTGTGTTTGGCAACGAGATGGATTTTAGTGGATGAGGATAGATTTTGGGATGGAAGGGATGGATTTTGGGATGGAAGGGATGTAGATTATTTTTGTGGATGGACGGGATGGAAATTTTTGGTAAAATTAATCCCGTTTGTGTTTGGTTGTATTTTGATTATTTGGAGGATGAAGAAACGGAAAAAGTCCAAATTGCCCTCACAAACCCCACCAATCCCTAAACCCCTAATCAATCCATCTCCCGATTTTGTTCAATTAGGGAACTGTTTTTTCTACCTGTTGGGAGCTGGGACTTTCAATTTTGTGCTGCAATCGTCGGTTTTCGATTCAATTTGGTGAAACGATTATCTAGGGCTTATGCTTGTATTGATTGCCTCATAGACTTTTTTTCCCCAATTTGATAATAAGTATGGCTAATGGTTTCATCGGCTCTATTTCCTCCATCATCACGGCGTCGAAGATCACCCTCATTGGAGGCGCTTCTGGTGCCAGTTGACCTCATCGACGGCGGGTAATTGCGGACGCTTTTATCCTTCGCGCAAGAGTTGGTCGCTTCCTCGGCGGGTGAGAAAATGGTGTTTCAGAGTAAGAATTCGAGGTCTTTCGGTGCAATATTCATTTGCCTCAAATTTCAATCTAGTGCAATATTCGTTTGCCTCAAATTTCAATCTCTGTCTTCAACCTCCATTTCACTTCGGATGGTGGGATGCTTGCCGGCAAATCGGGGCTGTTGGGTGGTGAAGAAGAAGATGATGGCGATAGAGGCGGAGGCGGAGGAGCCGACACCATTGGTTGAGGCGGCGGCAGAAGACTTGTCGTCGGAGGAGGAGGGAAGAAGTCGACACCAGTGGTTGAGGCGAGAATTTGCTTTTGGGAAGAGGGAAGAGAGTGAAGGGCAAAAGAGTACCCCGTCCTTCCCCATCCCATCCATCCTCCTCATACAAGGTGGGAAAATCTCACGCTTCCACCCCGCTCCATCCCGCCTTTCGCATCCCCTCCACCCCGCCCATCCGGTTGCCAAACACGCGGGCACGCTTCCCCAAATCAAACCCCCATCTTCTTCACCCCGCCCATCCTGTTGCCAAACACACCCTAAATAGGTAAGAGGATGATGTGTCGAAATTTTATTTTTATTTTATTTTTTGAAAAAAGGAAAGCAATTTGATCCATTAGACATGTCTTGTGTATCGAGAAGCTGAGAAAATGGCAGACGGACTAACCGTCATGTAAACCACAAGATGTGAAAATGGCCAGAGACAAGAGAAGAGAACCACAGAAAAAGATAAACATCTCGATCAAAGAAGATGCAATCAAGTTAAAAAAAGAGGTATGGACGACTTTGGGATCATTAGAGCATGGAAAGGCACGGGATGGTAAGCACAATCACGGTGTCTCGCTGCCCGGAGTAGAACAGTAAAAATCTACAAATGAGAAAAGCGACGTATGAGATAATGCAGGTCAATGATGTTCCTCACTTCCCCCACCTAGATGAGGGATCTTCAAAGAACACGAACATCGACTAAGACCGAAATAGAACCAACTATCCAAGGTTGAAACGTGAAAATTAGTCTCTCAACCAAAAAAGGTTTGTATTTTTCTTATTGTGTCAATATCTTATTTATCTTGAGCTTGTAAGAGCATCTCTCATTTATAGGTTATTTCTTATTTTACCAAAAAAAATTGGGCCTTTTTTTTATTACAAGGCGAGAATTTGGGTTGTGTCAACCACAGTTGTACCACCACCCAAGAGTGTCATTTCGGACGAGAGCAAGAAGCTCTGAATCGGTACTCCAAGAGGAAGCGTCGAAGTCGAGACCCAAATGTGCCACGCGATCTGCTACCCTATTGTCTTCCCTGAAAATGTGGGAAACGGAGGCCTCCTCGAAAGAGCGAAGAAGAAGAAGAAGGGAGTCCGAGATCATCATTTCGATCTCTCACGGACATCTCCAAACGCCATTGATAGCGCTAATGACCGCAGACAGTCGCCCTCCACTTCAAGTCTTCTAATACCCCTATCCCGGGCTTCCATCAGGCCAAGCCATAGACCAACAACTTCAGCTTGCAAGGCCGATACCTTTCCGCATCTTCTGGCATCACAAGCGATCATCCTCCCATCTTTGTCTCGGATCACAAAACCTGTAGAGGCAAAGCTCGGAGGGATTTTAGTGCCATCAAAATTTAGTTTCATGAACCCTTCTTTGGGTTTCCTCCATCGAATAATATTTCTCCGGCGTGGATTATTTGGGGGTTTGTTTTGTCTGGTTTTTGTGTCATTTAGATCATCCTTTTGGGCTTTTTTCAAATTTATTATGCGTTGTCTGATCATTACTATCATCTCATCTATTCTTCTTAGACTTTGGTTTTCAAATAGGATCTCGTTTCTCTTTTATCCATAAGCTCCACAAAATGAACTCTATGGTGACTCTCTGTTCTGGTTTTAGTTGTTGTAATATTTATGTGGTTATCATCTTTATGTTTTTATTGCTCTTATCAGTGTTTCTTATTAGTCTCTCTATGCTTTTGTCCATTAGTCCAATGATTCTTAAGGTTATTGGGCATTCCATCAGTAAATACCTTGCATCTTCCTCCATAGTAGTACATAGGGCACATTCCATGGGCGTGTGTATTCCCTTATTCTTGAGTCTGGTTTTTGTTGGTAATTCGTCCATTACCATTTTCCATAGGAAATTTTTCAGTTTCGGCGGGCAATCCATTTTCCATATCCAATTAAACATGTATGTTTCGTTAGCATTTACATTTGTAATGTACTCCATCGCACTTGATGTTGTAAACCACCCATTTATATTTGATTTTCAATATAGTCTATCCTCAAATTCCAGAGTTGGAAGGGGGACACTGCTTATTTTCTCTACAATATCGATGGGTAGTATTTCTTGTAATTTTTCCACATTCCATGTCTTGTCTATTTGTATGTAGTTCCATACTTTTTCTTGTTCATTAATTTGGTTTTGAAGCCTATGACTGGCAAGGTTTTTGTCATCATTTAACCATTTATCCAACCAGAATCTTATTGTTTTTCCGTTCCTTGTTTGCCAAATGAGTCCTGGGCAAAATTCATCCTTTAATTATATTAATTTCGCCCATTGCCATGACATGTTTTTCTTTTTCTTATAATTCCATATTTCATCTTCTTTCATGTATTTTTCTCTTATTATCCTAACTCATTGGTTATGTAGTTCCGCTAGAATTTTCCAAAGTAGCTTCATTTGCAATACCTTATTTATATCCTTGGTCTTATGGAGTCCCAATCCACCTGCCTTATTTGGTTTGCATATTTTGTCCCATCATATCAACGGTTTATATTTGTGATCTTTATTCCAGAAGAAATATATGTTTAGTTTGTCTAGTTCATTGTGCACATTTGTCGGGAGCATGAAATTTTGCATAACATAATTTGGTTTTGCCATTAGATTTGCCTTTATTAGTATAGTTCTTCCCTGTTGGGATAGTGTGTTCGCTTTACATTTTGTCAATTGTGCTCTTGCTTTTCCTAGCACTTCTTCAAATGTTTGTTTGTTTACTCTTCCCTTTATAATAGGTCATCCTAGATATTTCTATAAAGCCACTTGGTTCATGATGTGTAGAGTACTTTGGATCCTTTGTTTTTGACTGTTTGAAACCCCTTTTGTTACTTGAAATGCTGATTTCTGGAAATTTACCTTTTGTTCCGAGATCTGACAATATTCGTCAATTATTTTTTTCACTTTTGCACATGATTCCTGAGATGCTTTGACAAAAATCATTATGTCATCTACGAAAGATAGGAAAGGAATTCGTGTTCCATTTGGAGTCATCTTGAAACCGATCGAGTTCGTTGTTTCTTGCATTGTTGTTGTAGTTTTCTTGCAAGAATTTCAGCCCCTATTTTAAAAGATATGGGGAGATTGGATCACTTTGTCTTAGCCCCCTCTGTGGTCGAAAGGTCTCTGTGGGTTCATCATTGACTAGTACCGAAAAGGAAACAGTTTTAATGCATTCATTGATCCATTCCATAAATTTATGACAAAATCCAAAATTTTCCATGACCGCAAATAGAAAATTCCAATCCACTCTTTCATATGCCTTTTCCATATCTAGTTTTATTGTTATCCATCCTTCTCGACCTTTTCTTGTTCTAAAAGAGTGAAATATTTCGTGAGCTATAAGTACATTGTCTTGGATTGCTCGATCCGTAACGAAAGCTCCTTTTAGTGGATGAATGATTTTTGTTAGCAACGTTTTAATCCTTTCCGATAGTATTTTCGCTATTGCTTTATATATTGTGGAGCACATAGACTTATTGGACTATAGTTATTTATTGTTGTTGGGTTATCGCATTTAGGGATGACCAACTTCGAACCAACTAAATCAATGATGAACTACTTGAGAATTGCCAAGAGATGAACTAGGATATTGATGATGAAGGGGAAAAATATTAATCTTTCACTTTTAACACCAAACTTAACATAAAAGGTGGGATTTGTGGTCTTTTACAAATCAAACCAATGAATAACCCTTGCCAAAGAAACGTCATTAAATGGCATAAACCTGAGGAAGGTAGTTACAAGCTCAATTTTGATGGTACTAAAATCTCTTCTGGTTGTGTGTCTACAGGTTACCTTATTAGAGATGATGAAGGAAGATTGATCACTTGCGACACAAAAAGATGCGGGAAGGTGTCGACATTACAAGCCGAAAGCGGTTGGATTGCAGCTAGGGGTGTTATTCAAGTCGAACGAGCCGAGTATCTGAGTTCTCATGCTCGACTCATTTTATATCGAGTCGAGTTCGACCCGAGCCTGATTTTTGTTTCGAGCTTAGAAACGTGTTTGTATTCGGCTCACGAGCCTTGTAAAAAGCTCGAGCTCGAGCTCGTTTTGCTCGTTTTTGTTCGAGCCGAGCTCGAGCTCGAATAAGAGCTCATTTGCTCATTTTGCTTGTTTTTGCTCGTTTACCTTGTTTTGGTTGTCCTAGGCTCGTTTTCACCTTTTTAGCTTGTTTTTAGCTTCTATTTTTACGACATCTATATGTTTGCAATATTTGAGCAAATCATCATGACAAGAAATCATATTAATATTAACAAAAATCAAAGAGTTGTAATTTGGAAAGAAATCCACATCTCAGTATTCAATAATCAACAAGACTGGAAAGAGAACAATATCACAGCTCAGGGACAAACCCCTTCCCCATCCATCTATTACCGCTGCACTTGAAATCTGCAAAACTCTCAAGATCCATCCATTTATTTCATCAAAAAAATTTAAGAGATAAAAGAAGGAAAGTGATTGAAGAATCCCTTACAAATAGAGAAAGTGATTGGAGAATACCTGAAATTTGCATACCTCTCGACCTACAAAATCGAAGGGATTGAAAAGGGTATGATGTGGGAGGTCGATGAAGAGGATTGATGAAGGATAGAGAGAGGTTAGCGAGGAACGAAATCAGGACGGAGGGAGGACGTCGAGGGACAAGGCCGAGACGGAAGGAGGATGGCGAGGGATGAGGCCGGGATGAAGGGATGACGGTGAGGTATGAGATTCAGATGACGAGATCTAGATCTGGAGAAGTAGCAAACATCTCTTTTGAGATAATTAGATAATTGAGTTTTGGGAAATAGGAGCCGAAGGAGATCGGGAGGCCGAGACTCGGCGAAGAGGAAGGCTCCGACTCGGCTGGTGGAGATCGGGAGGCAAAGGCTCGGCGAAGAGGAAGACTCGAGCGATGGAGGACTAGAGAGTGGAGGCGGAGATTGAAGAATGAAGATGAGTAGATGACTTGAGTTTGGAGGCGGACAACAATTCAACAAACAGAAAACCTGATAACCCTAAAACTAAGGGCAAAACAGTAATATCTGAAAATAATTACGAGTTAAACGAGTAGCTCGAATAAAGCTCGAGCTCGGCTCGAGCTCGTGACGAGCTCGGGAACCTGCTCGTATTCGACTCGTTTTTAAATGTGAACGAACGCGAGCCGAGTTTTTTCGAGGCGAGTACGAGCCAAATTCGAGCTACTTGTGTTCACATAACACCTCTAATTGCAGCTCGGGCTGATGGAAGCTCGGAAGAAGGGAATTCGAAGACTTGCTGTAGAGGGCGATCGTCTCGCAATCGTTATTGCGATCAATGGAGCCTGGCGGACGCCTTGGGAGTCGAGATGCTTATTTCGGATGCCCTCCTCCTGCTCAGTTCCTTTCAGACGATCTCCATTTCTCACGTCTTTAGGGAAGCTAGTACAGGGCTGCCGATCGTCTTGCTCATATGGCCTTCGATTCTATTTCTTCCCCTTGGAGTGCCGACCTTGAGTTCCAAACTCTCATCCGCAAGGACGCTCTTGGGTGGTAGTACAACCGTGGTTGACACACCCCAAATTTTCGCCTTGTAACAACAAAAAAAAAATCTAGCTTTCAAAGGGTGCTTTCCTGAAAATTTTAATTTAAGGGATGATTTCATGCAAAATGGTATACTTAAGGGGTGTTTTTTGGAATTTGGCCTTATCTCAATTTCTCTGGGGTTGATTTAAATAATTGGGCCGGGGGTTTATGTTTGGGCTATGTTCGATTAGCAAACCCTTTTCCTTTTGATTTTCACACACTGAATGAAACCAGAGAGATAGACGACCCTTGTCGTTCTCCTGTTCTTCGCCCGTTCTCTCGTCTCTGTAAGTCGTTCGTCTCCCTCTCCTTCAGATCTCTGTTCTTCCCTTCGTCGTTGCTTTCTTCTCTCCCGTACCGATTTGGTTCCCCGCCAACATCGATCTCGTTTGAGTTTCCGAACGATTTCGGTTCGACGTTCCCGGAACCTGAGACTCTAGGGCGTACCACGAATCCAGCTTCAGTGTCCTCACCAAACCCTAAACATGAGGATTATGATAAAGGGCGGTGTTTGGAAAAACACCGAGGATGAAATCCTCAAGGCAGCTGTTATGAAGTACGGGAAGAATCAATGGGCTCGTATTTCTTCCCTTCTTGTTCGCAAGTCCGCCAAACAGTGCAAGGCTAGATGGTATGAGTGGCTTGACCCTTCCATCAAAAAGGTATGATTTACTGTTAATTTTAGTGTTCATTCTTTTTTTTTTCCAACTCAGATTTGCTTTTCCAGATTTTAGGGTTAATTTTAGCCGTGTTCAATTGTTTTTCGAAAAATGTGTTAGGATTTTAGATTTTAGGTAGATCGAAAAGTCCAATAGTGAGCATACGTAACACTTAATGTAGAACACAAGAGGCAATTACCATAGGCAGGGTAGGGTACCTTTGTTTCAAAGGTCCGACAAGTTAAGAAAGTATCGCAAGAATCTGGAGCACCTCCTCCCAAGCATCATACAGTCTATAGTACCAATTTGACATTTTTAGTTATCACAACCTTTTCACGGTGGAGCTAGTTTTCATTATACAACCTATAATACAGAGTATATGTTATATGCTTTGTTAGCACAAATGCACAGTTGTTTGAAAGGATTTAATTAAATGAGAATGGATTCGTAGATAAAGACCAAATCAGTTACAAATGGTAGCATGATCAAACCATAGGTCATGTTCATAAAATACAGAAAACAAACCTATCTCATTAAGAATTTGAATCGTTTCTTATCCACTTTGCTGGCAAATTTATATTTGGCTTGTATGTGTGTTATATACTATAACTAAGTTAAAGAAATCTATTAGTTTTGCCATGATTTTACTTAATTTTGTGTTGTGGAATTTACAGACTGAATGGACAAGAGAAGAAGATGAGAAGCTGCTTCATCTTGCTAAGCTGATGCCTACACAATGGAGAACGATTGCTCCTATTGTTGGTCGTACTCCTTCACAGTGTCTAGAGCGTTATGAGAAGCTGCTTGATGCTGCTTGTGCAAAGGATGAGAATTATGAAGCTGGCGACGACCCAAGGAAGCTTCGTCCAGGAGAGATTGATCCAAATCCGGAATCAAAGCCTGCACGTCCAGATCCAGTTGACATGGATGAAGATGAGAAAGAAATGCTCTCGGAAGCAAGAGCCAGGTTGGCAAACACAAGGGGTAAAAAGGCTAAACGAAAAGCAAGGGAGAAACAGCTAGAAGAGGCAAGGAGGCTTGCTTCTTTGCAGAAAAGGAGAGAACTGAAGGCTGCTGGCATTGATGCTAGGCACAGAAAGAGGAAGAGAAAAGGCATAGATTATAACGCTGAGATCCCCTTCGAGAAGAAACCTCCTGCTGGTTTTTATGATATTACAGATGAAGATAGACCTGTCGAACAGCCTCAGTTTCCCACTACCATTGAGGAACTTGAGGGAGAAAGAAGAGCTGATAGGGAAGCTCGTCTGAGGAAGCAGGATATTGCAAAGAATAAAATTGCCCAAAGGCAAGATGCGCCTGCAGCAATTGTGCAAGCTAATAAACTCAATGATCCAGAAACTGTAAGGAAAAGGTCAAAACTCATGCTTCCTCCTCCACAAATTGCAGATCACGAATTAGAGGAAATTGCAAAGATGGGCTATGCTAGTGACCTTCTTGCAGAGAATGGTGAGCTTGCAGAAGGAAGTGCTGCAACACGTGCGCTTCTTGCACAATATTCGCAGACACCACGCCCAGGAATGACACCTATGCGGACCCCCCAGAGAACGCCTGCTGGAAAAGGTGATGCTATCATGATGGAGGCTGAAAATCTAGCTAGGTTAAGAGAATCCCAAACACCTTTGTTAGGAGGGGATAATCCAGAGTTACACCCATCGGACTTTTCTGGTGTGACACCTAGGAAAAAGGAGATTCAGACCCCAAATCCAATGCTTACACCTTCAGCAACTCCCGGAGGTGCAACTCCTGGTGGTGTGACTCCTGGAGGTTTGACTCCTCGAATTGGAATGACACCATCAAGGGATGGGTCTTCTTTTAGCATGACACCTAGAGGTACCCCACTCAGAGATGAGCTCCATATAAATGAGGAAATGGATATGCATGATAGTGCGAAACTCGAGCATCGGAGGCAGGCTGAACTGAAAAGGACCTTGAGATCTGGTCTCAGTCAGCTTCCCCAGCCGAAGAATGAGTACCAGATAGTTATGCAGCCAGCTCCAGAGGATGTAGAAGAGCCCGAAGAGAAGATGGAAGAAGACATGTCTGATAGGATAGCTCGGGAGAAGGCTGAAGAAGAAGCAAGGCAGCAAGCTCTACTTAAAAAAAGATCAAAAGTACTGCAGAGAGAGCTACCACGACCTCCACCTGCATCTTTGGAACTAATTAGGAATTCTCTATTAAGAGCTGATGAAGATAAAAGTTCTTTTGTCCCACCTACTCCTATTGAGCAAGCTGATGAAATGGTCCGGAGAGAGCTATTGAGTTTGTTGGAACATGATAATGCGAAGTATCCAATTGACGAGAAATCAGAAAAAGAGAAAAAGAAAGGAGCTAAGCGCGCTGCTAATGGGAGACTAGAATCGTTTGTTCCGGCCATAGAAGACTTTGAAGAAGATGAGCTGAAAGAGGTAATACTTTAAAAGATCCATAATTGCCCTTTTTATTTGTTTCTACTTGTTCTTTTGAAGTATTGATCCCCCAATTTTTATAAAAGAAAATCCTTCACGCATTGCCGGTGTTTTCAGACTGGTTGGAAAATTGAACTGGCAGCCGCATGGTTACATACTTTTGTCATTCACTCCTGAATTCTGATCCCGAATGTGTGAACTGATTTATGGGTTGCCTTTTTTCTGAGTTCTTTGGTTTGTAGTTTGGGTCTCTTCAATGAGTGCATAGAAGAATTTGCTTGGAAAGCTAACTGTAGTACTTCTTGTCTTCCATACTTTATATTTTCAAAGCTAGTTTTATAGTCTGATCTGTGTTTCCTGCAAGGTCATTGGTATCACAATATTTTTCCATAGTACATATGTGAAAGTGCAACATATTTACAATTATCTCCACAAATGGTCAGCTTTTTTGTATTGCCTCAAAAGTAATGAAATTATGTTGTCTCAGGCTGATACACTAGTAAAAGGGGAAGCTGAATATGTCCGTGCAGCCATGGGGCATGATGATGAGCCTCTTGATGAGTTCATTGATGCACACAACACTTCCTTAAATGATATGATGTACTTTCCCACCCGTAGTGCGTATGGTTTGGCAAGTGTTGCTGGAAACGCGGAGAAGGTTGCTGCTCTACAAGATGAATTTTCAAATGTCAAGAAGAGAATGGATGATGATACAAAGAAGGCAAAACGCCTTGAACAGAAGATTCAGGTCCTAACACATGGGTATGAGGTATGTGCAAATACACATTTTATGAGGGATCAATTTTTACCTTTCCTCCTGTCTTGTTACCTTGCACATTCCCTCCCTCCCTTTGAAAACTGGGGAAAAGTGTTTACTTACTTTCTCAGTACATGACACTGGTGTAGATATTGTTGGCGGTTATCTTAGTAATTATTCACTCTGATTTGGTCTTGTTGCACCATGAATGTGGGTGGGTGGTCTATAAAATGTTGAAATTTGTCCTTATTTTGTCTCTTTGCATTGTGAATATGGGTGAGGTGTAGACCTACTCTGTCTCTATCCCTCACTCTTGTTTGTTATTTCTCTCCCTTTCTGTTTTTACGAGTCATTGAAGATTTCCCCCTTTACTGGTCCATAGATTCATCTCTTCATTTTTTTAGCTTCAAAGAATTGGTTCTCTTTCTCTCCCTTTACCTTGTTGAAGTGGCCATAGTATTCTCCATTCATTGTATGCCAGTAAGTCAGACTTGGTTTTGCAATTACTTTTAAGAAGGGTCAGGATTAGTATGCCCATTTCATCATGTCTGAATCGAGCCATTTTCTTTGAGAACTAGGATAGGATACCTTTCAAGTGGCTATGGAAATGGCCTTAAACCTAAAAGACATTGTCACTATTTAAAAACCTACCATAGCGTTGCGGGCAGGCTGACCCAAACGCTAACGTGGATAAAGATAGAGAATTATAAGTTCTCATCTGGAAAGATGCTCTAGGTTGGACTACGGATAGACACTAGCTGGACCTAATTTATTTCCTTTATATAAAAAAAAAACAAAAACCTACCATAGTTTGGTATTTGGATTTTGCGCTATCTGATTCTTCATCATGGGACATATGAATGGCTGAGGCAGTGCAACACTCTGTAGATTTCAATTTGAATCCATTATATTGTAGTCATTCCTGTGAATAGTTAATTTTGCCAGGAAGTTAAAATTGCTTCATTTCTATTGTTTTATTCTGATGATAGCCCGCTGTGTGGGATGTTGTGTGGGATGTTGTGACCATGAATGTGTCTAGTAGCTTAAACTACATCTTGTGTTTTCAGGTGAGGGCTGGTAAGCTCTGGTCACAAATCGAAGCAACCTTCAAGCAAATGGACACAGCAGGGACAGAGCTCGATTGCTTCCTGGCTTTACAGAAGCAGGAAAAGTCTGCAGCATCATTCAGGATCAATGACCTCTGGAGCGAAGTCCAGAAGCAGAAGGAGCTCGAGAAAACCTTACAGAAACGCTATGGAGATCTCACGGCTGAATTGGAGAGGACTGTTGAAGTTATGGGCAAGCACAGAGAAGAAGCTCTGAGACAGAAGGAGATTGAAGCAAGCAATGCTGCTCAGGCACTTGCTGATGGTCCTGAAAACCCATTGGAAAAAACACCTGAGGCTTCTTCGGAGCCCATGGAAGCTGACTCTTCTCCTGCAATAGAAAATCCTGCTTCCCAGCAACAGGAAAGTGACTCAACAGAGGCTGATCCGAAATCAACCGAACATGGTACTGATGCTGACACCGTTGGAGAAATACAAGCTGAAGTGCAGGAGCAGTCTGTATGAGACCCCCCTCCCAAATGCCATTAGCTTTTATTTTATTTTATGATTCACTAGCCTTTCAGTGGATATGCTCTAGTGAAGATCAACATTTGCAATTTGTTTGCTCATCTGCAGCCATGTTTCTTAACTTGCGAAGCTCTACGTTTGCGCCTTTTGTGATGCAGATTATGCCTCTTCTTGTGACCTTATAGTGATACTGTTATGTGCACAATGCTTTATACTGTATGAGATAGCAAACGCTCAAAAATTCAAGAAGCAGATTTCTTAAGAACATAAAAAATCTTTTTTGATCAGAGTTATGTATATTTTTTTCAAGTGGAGCCAAATTCCGCAAGCCTATCTGTCTAGATTTATTTGAATTTGCGAAAATCATGTAATAAAATTGTTGGGTCAGATTTATTGAAAATTCAGTAAAAAGGGATAGGTTGGGAATTTGGAATTTCAAATTAGCAAACTTTCACAAAAACATTTACAATACATTGGATGATGTATAATGGTAATTGAATTCATCTCCATACAATTAAGGGTGTGAGGTATTTCAATATTGAGCTTCATCTTCTAACGAAATTCATTGTTTCACTTGTCTATTGCCAAACCAAAATGTTTCGAATTTATACACAAGATGTGTGAGTGTATAGGAAGATTCAGACGGTTTGAACCATTCGTTCATCCAAATGAAGTTCTAATAGAAGAGCTACAGAAGATACGTCGAGAGTGGTAGATGTGTATGGAAGCCATTCGGATGAATCTGCTCATAGGAACTCGTCCTTTCAGGCGACTTATCCTTTGTAATTCGATGAGGCATAACACCAAAGAGGAAAAAAATAAACGCAGCATTAGCTTTGGAAGAAGATGAAAGGATATAATGTCATACTAGGGCGAATTTTCAACACAAGCTTGAAATGCAATTTCATTAAAAGCCAATGCAATATGAACTTCATAAAATCAAACAGACGCTCTTACTTAGACACAAACTAAGCTTTTGGTGCTATAACTTATAAAAAGGGAAATTACATTTCTTTGGCCACAAAAAATAGTATGGATTCATCATCTGCACAATACAAGTATAAAAACCCAGTATAAAGAAATACTTGCAAAAGATTATGCAAGGATAGTAGCAGGGAAAAATACTTGTAAGCCCAAGTCGGGGTGGCCTAGTGATTTGAAGCAAGGGGGAGTAAGGAGGTCTCGGGTTCGATCCCTGCCTCCGCCCCTTTTCCCCGGTACGTGGCTCTTGTCGGTTGGTCACGTTTCCGAGGTTTGGCACCAAAGATGGGTTTCCTCGTCATAAAAAAAAAATGTAAACGAACAAGTAGACTCGTACCTATGCTGTCTCAAATCAACAAATTTGGTCGGATGATCTCATCAGACTTCACCAAGAAAATCTGGCATGTTAAAATGCCGACACTGCATAAATATATCCACAAACAAAAGAATTAAAAAGAGACCATGAATCTGGCAATCTTTCTCCTAGATGGAGTCCATGTCCATCTCTTGTAATTGAAATTTCACAAAAATCAGTACATTGGATGATATATATTCTAATGTTTTCAAGGTTATGGATGATCTGAAACAAAATGATTGAATTGCAATATCCCATCATCTGGGTAATAACTATGCAAATACACCAAAAAAGGCACCCACCCATCAGCCAAAACTTCACACTATAAAAGAAACCACCGGTAAAATCAGAGTTCCCAGCAGGGCAAACACACTCCAATCCACCATCTTACAAGTCAAAATTTTGCAATACATAGCAGATGACACTATAACTTAACTCAGGCCTCACAAAAATCACCCAAAAAATAAAAAAAAATCAACAAATGACAAAGAAAACCCAACCATGGTTACAAGGATAAAAGAAAAAATTTGTCTGCAAGAAGCAAGCAGTGAAAATAAAAGCTCCTAGCAGTGGAAGAAACCTCACCAAAGCACTCATAAAACTCACAATGGTGAAAAGAAACTGCAACTCAAACCTAGAGTGGGCATGAAGGAACCCCAAAGGGTAAATAACAGAGGTGTTCTCAGTCTTGCTCTTTTTCGGCTATTTCAGCAGTGGCCTTGCTAGATTCATGGTTGTCGGATTCCTCAGTAGGCGATTTGGTTTCTGTTGATGTTTCTGGATGCCTTGCAAAATCATCAAATGGGTCAACCATTTGATGATCTTCCTTTTGCAAGGGTTGTGACTCGGCAGATTCTAGTTGTAGACTAGAAGAAACCTGTGCTGATGTCGGATGCTCAGGTGAAGATTCAGCTTGGTGATTTTCTATTTCCGAAGCATCTTTACTTTTGTCTCTTACAGCTGGTTCATCCCTGTCAATCGCAGTATCACTGCTTGAGATGTGAGAGTCTGAGGACGCATCAATGTCAGCATCACCCGATCCTTCTATCTCTTCTTCAACAGCAGGAGCAAGTTCACTTGTTTCCGTAGCTGGTTCCTTGTTCTCAATCACAGCATTGCTCTCTGATACATAAGAGTCAGAGAGGACAGCGTCAACAGTAGAACATTCGATCTCTTCTTCCACGACAGAAGTAGATTCGTTCATTTCTTCTGCAGCTGGTTCATCTTTCTCAATCAAAATGTTGCTCTCTGAGACATGAGGGTCAGAGAGAACATCAATGACTCCAATGGTAGGCCTTTCGATCTCTTCCTCCACAACAGGCGCAGATTCGTTCATGTCTGCAGCTGATTCGTCTTTCTCAATCACTGTGTTACTCTCTGAGACATGAGAGCTCGAGAGCAGATCATTGGCCTCAACTGCAGACCTTTCGATCTCTTTTTCTGCGGCCGGAGAAGATTCATTCATTTCTGCAGCTGATTCATTCTCAATCACAGTGCTGCTCTCTGAGACACGAGAATCCGAGAGCATGTCAATGGCCTCAACAGCAGACCTTTCGATCTCTTTTTCCGCGGCCGGAGAAGATTCATTCATTTCTGCAGCTGATTCACTCTCAATCACAGTGCTGCTCTCTGAGACACAAGAATCCGAGAGCATGTCAATGGCCTCAACAGCAGACCTTTCAATCTCTTCTTCCATTGTAGGAGCAGTTTCATTCATTTCTTCAGCTGGTTCATCCTCAACCACACTGTTTCTCTCGGAGATACGAGCCTCTGAGAGCACGTTAATGGTCTCAATAGCTGTCCTTTCGATCTCTTCTTCCATGGTAGGAGCAGTTTCATTCATTTCTTCAGCTGGTTCATCCTCAACCACACTGTTTCTCTCGGAGATACGAGCCTCTGAGAGCACGTTAATGGCCCCAATAGCTGTCCTTTCGATCTCTTCTTCCATGGTAGGAGCAGTTTCATTCATTTCTTTAGCGGGTTCATCCTCAACCACATTGTTTCTCTCAGAGATATGAGACTCCGGGAGAACGTCAATGGCCTCAACATCTGTCCTTTTGATCTCTTCTTCCACGGCACGAGTAGATTCATTCATTTCCGCAGCTGGTTCATTTTCCTCAATCACCGTGTAGCTTTCTGAGACATGAGACTCCGAGAACATGCTAATGGCTTCAGTTGCAAACCCTTCGATCTCTTCTTCCACGGCAGAAGTAGATTCGTTCATTTCTATAGCCGGTTCGTACTCCTCAATCACAGTGTTTTTCTTTGAGACATGAGAGTCTAGAAGCACATCCATGACTTCAACAACAGGAGCAGATTTGTTCATTTCTGTAGCTAGTTCATCCTCCTCAATCTCAGTGTGGCTTTCTAAGACATGAGAGTACAGAAGTGCGTCAATGGGTGCAGCAAACCTTTCGATCACTTCTTCCATGGCAGGAGCAGATTCATTTATTTCTGCAGCTGGTTCATCCTCCTCAATAGCAGTGTTGCTCTCCAACACACGAGGATCCAAGGACACATCAGTAGAAGCAACAGCAGGCCTTTCAATCTCTTCTTTCATGGCAGGAGCTGTTTCATACATTTTTGTGGCTGGTTCAGTCATCTCAATCACAGTATTGCTCTCCGAGACATGAGAGCGAGAAGACAAATCAACTGCTGCAACATCAGACCTTCCAATCTCTTCCGCAGAGATATTGGCATCGAAGATTATTTGCTCATCAGTTCTGATGGCAGGCTCAAAATCTTCCATAGGACTAACTTCAGCTCCTCCTACTAGAAGTTCATCCCGGAGGTGAATAGACATTCCAAATATTTCCGCATTCACATCCCAGGAGTTCTCAAAATTTTGACTAGTTTCAGTCTCTGGAACATGAAATATGGTTCTGCTCTCTGACACACGAGATTCCGGGAACTCAAGGATACCAGTTTCTGCATCTTGTACTTTAGATTCAAATGTATTGATGAATAAGGCCTCAGGATCTGTTTTTGTATCATTCTCACCACTGGGTTGCTCAATCTTCTCAATAGATTCAGACTCCAGGGCTTGAAACCAGGCCGTGCTCTCTTGCATGTGAGAATCTGAGAGCTCATCAGTACCAGCTACTACTTTTTCTCCTTCGAGTTCACTTTTATTGATGAACATGGCCTCAGGGACAGTTACCCCACTAGCTTCCTCAACTCCAAGAGCGTTTTCGGTCAAGTCCATTCCTAGTTCTGTAACTCGAAAGTCACCAACAGCATCCAATTCTGAAAGCAGCGCCTCCTCCAATTCTTTCATTTCATCGCTCATGATTACCTCTGGAACAAAAGACCCACTGAATTGAGATGTTCCATCAAAATCTCTAACAACAGTGCTCTCAGATTCAAACCCAGTTCTTCCTTCAACTGGCTCTCCAAAATCAAAGAAATCATTAACAGGCCCAGGCCCTAACTCTTGAGCAACACTAGAAATATTGAGCAAATCACTAGTCTCAGAATCTTCACTATGCAATCTGTTTGCACTGCTTACTTCTTCATGTTTCACAGGAATGACAAATGGCTCCTGCAAAATAAGTGATCGCCATTATTAAACATCATAACATGATCTGCCGTAAAGACACTAAACTTGTTCCATTATAGAGCTCATGAATGATTGATTCAGATGCATGTTATCATTATAAAATGGGAAGTATATATTCATTGATTCACTGTAAGCAGGTCACTCATGATATTTTCTTTGATAGGGATTCTATTCAAAAAATAAAACATGGTATAGAAAAATAGATTCTTCATTCACCTGTCAACAGATAGATAGATGGATAGTCAAGGCAAAAGTAAGAACTACATAAATTTTTATTAATTCTCAGCATCAAAAGGACTAAGCGTTGGCATGAATAAATTTAAGAATCATATGATAACAGTTTCAGACTTCAGAGACATAATATGCAATGTTGTTAAAGCTTCCAGGCAGCTCACAAGCACTAGATAGATTAGCATCAAACTTAACCACACAAATACATTATTTAAATAACATAAATATAGCTTCCTTTGGCACATCAACACCTCTACATGATGACTAACTTATCTCATTTTATCTGCACAAATAGGTACCTTTTTCATTACAAATCTATATCTATCTATCTATATCTATATCTATATATCTATATATTAATTAAACCCATTCCACCTAATGCCACATGTCATCGTATTATGCTTAGATATTTTAGGTAATTTTTTTTAATTGTCAATCTATATCTATATATATTAAACACATAACCGCCAGGTGCCACATCCTTATGCAAAGATATTTTTAGTCATTTTTTTCAATTTATTATATACTGGAGAAATGTTGGAGGCTTAAAGCTGTTGGGAAAGCTGTTGGTTAACACCCTTCGTATGTCAAAATAATATGAGAAATGTTGGAGGGTTATAGCTGTTGGGAAAACTGCAAGAAAATTGCACTAACTTTAAGGTTAGTTTCGTCTAGTGGTACAGACTTTTACAAAATTCCAAGAAAATAAGCCAACTTTTTGAATGGTTTCACCTTGTGGCACTGGGCAAGTTGTTGGTTTATATTTTCAACCAAAATCCGCACATTATCAAACAAAAACGCACATGACAAAAAATGGCCACAAACACATGCCATATGTTGGTTTTGTGCAACTACTAACTCAAAAGTTTGTGATTCCTTGTCAAATTTTGTAAGCTAATACACCTAGGCACAACCAATCCTAAATTTTGTACTATTTCTTGCAATTTTCCATAGCTTTTGCAATGCACACGCAAAAAATGGAGTTAGAAAAATTGATAATTGGTGGCAGCAACTAATAAAACCAAGAAGACCCTCATTTTATTACCTCTTCATAGTCACTTGGAGAAGGATGGATTAAATAATGATCTTTAAGAGCATCGCCTTCTTCTGCAACAGAAATTAGCTTCCCCTTGTAATTGCCAGGGACATCAACAAGGTTTGCAGAGTGAACACTATTTTCATCAGACAAGAGAACATCTTCATTACCCAAAATGGGTTCTTCAGTTCCTTCATTAGCTGTAACAAATAAATCAGCTTGAGAGCTAAAAGAGTGCGCTGCATCAGCATCAGCATGCCTTTCCTCTATGACAGACAGAATCGCATTTTCTTCATGAACACTAGCATCAGCGTCTTCATCATTTTTGAGCAAAAGATCATCCCTTTCCTGCACAAGGTCTTTGCTCTCAAGATCCACAAGCTCCTCAGAAGAAATGGACAAATTGATCCTGGAAGACTGTGGACTTAAATCATAAACTGGTTCCTTAGGGTGACTGGCCTCCACATCTGTACTAAAACTGAAATTTGACGAATCTAGAGCCTGTTTGGTTGGAAAGTCAGATTTGTTATCAACATCAGGTCTTATATGCTCCATATTCATCAAAGTTTCATCGAGTTTGAGACCCTCTGTAATGTTATGCTCTTCTGACGTTAACGATGAGCTTGAACTGATAATATGCTCTTCTTGAATTGTCTCTAATGTGAGATTAGTTTCGAATGGACTTCTTTCAGCTGGATGAAGCTGCAGATTGTGGTGATGATGGAACTCTGATGCCTCAAACAACCTCTCAGCTTGAACATCAGGTTTCTCTACAAAATGATATCCAATTTCCTCCCCTTTATCTAATCCTTTATCTGCTTCTTTGACATCATCATGCTCCTCTGAAGATAACGAGCTTGAACTGCTAAAGTGCTTATCTTCGACTGGACTTGCCATTAAATGCATATCACCTTCAATGATGCCTGCAGAGGCAGCTAGATCCCTGGTCTCAGAAACCCAAGAATCTACATCACGATCATTTCCAGTACTCCCTATATTGATCTCAATACTGTGTCCTTGTTCAGGTTGGTGGAACTCTGTGCCAGTATAAGTTTCTGATTCTCCCAATCTGATTTCAGGGATATTAAAATCAAATTCTCTCTTCTCAAACTGATCATCAAGGTTATCAGATGATTGACTTCCATGCTCAACGTGTTCAGAGGCACGATCTATCTCAGGATCGGGTACTCTCTCTTTGGTAGAGTCATGATCACCTAGTTTTGTTTCCTCCTGATCCACTTCTGCAGATACTGGTTCAGTTTCAGCAGCCGAGCTTGCCTTTGACTCACTCACATCACTTGATTGTCTCTGAAATGAAGAGGCTTCACTAATTCCACTTGTTTGTCTGTGAAAAGATGAGGAGCCACTGAGCTCACTTATTTGCCTCTGGAATGATGATGATTCACTCCCACTCGACTGTCTCAGAAATGACGACTCCGGAATAAAATAGGGTCTGAATCTGCTCGCACGATTTAATTCCCTGGCATCTGGCCGGGGAAATTCAAAGGATGATGATCCTATGTGAAAACTTTCATGCCTGCGAAACACCTGCTCCTTTTGGTTAAGATGCATGAACTCTTGCTGAAAACTGTCTCCCATGAGGTCAGGCTTTTCCTCCCCTGAATCATAGGGAAGATCAAAAGGGTTTCTCCTTGGCATCAATGTAGATGGGGCAGAACCAGGAATCGGAGGCAAACCCATGTTGTTAAAGGAATCATTTGGAAAATCGAAGGGGTTTTGCCTGGTTGTTGAAATAGGAGCGACCTGGAATGGAAGATCAAAATTGTCCAAGTCTATCAGATTCTTCTCAGTTGTCAGTTTCATACTTCTCCTTAATCTTCTTCTTGCAATAAGGCTTTCCAAACGTTGGTTCCTTTCCAATTCAGAGCTCCCCAAATCCATTAGATTCTTTTGGTCATCTTCTGTCCATGCAATTGCTGGTTTCTCTGCATCTTCTTTATCCTCCCGATCTTCTGCCTCATCGTCGTCATCATCACCATCTTCTTCTTCTTCTGCCTCCTTATGATCTGTTTCCTCATCCGAGTTGATGCTGCTCACACGTGAACTATGAAATCTGTCGCTAAGCAGATCAGAATTCTCATGGGACAGATTAGCAGGGATAGAGTTTTCACATTCTATGAGAGGGTGAAGCTCATCAAGCAAGGGGATAATATCAGCCATGGAAGGGTCAGGGGATGAACTCTCAGCGCCATCAGATCCAGAATCTGAAGCCTCATCCTCGTCATCATCATCATCATCACCTTGATCACCGTTCACTCGAGTCCATGGTACCGAGGAAGACTCAGCACGATCATGATCATCCACATGACCATCATCTGATCCCTCTCCAGACCCATCATTCTCAAAGCCCTTGTCTTGCACCTCATAAGAGCTAGGCGTACCTTCAAATGTCAGCGTCACCTCACGACTTTCAGACTCAAAGTGCTCATCCACATGGCCATCAACTGATCCCTCTGCAGACCTCTCATTCTCAAAGCCCTTACCTTCAAATGCCAGCGTCTCCTCATCACTCCCTTTGGTAAATTCAACCTCTCGGCTCCTACACTCAGCATTCGCTTCTTCAACACACCGCTCATCGAAAACAATCTCCTCAGAATTCTGAGGGGTTAAATTACCTTCCCCAAATCTACTGACAGAACAAACATCCTTTTCTGGATCATCCCTATCAAACACCACATCTTCTTTTTGCAAAACAGTAGTCGAATTCGGGGCAGAAACTGCCCTTAAAGAGGAAATCTCACAGCTAATTTTCTCATCCCTCTCAATTTCAGGAATTTGAGGTTGCCCAAAGCTCAAAAGGGTACCCAACAACACAGCAGTACAAACAAGAACCGGGGAAGCAGACAGCAAAAGTGAAAACAAGAACGGAGAAGATCTGTACAGGAAAATCACAAACAAGAAAGCAGCCACAAGAAAGGGATGATTACGGACTGATCTAGTACTTGTTCTGATTGTTCTGATCACCAATTTCCTCAACTGAACTAAGAATTTCACCCCATCAACAGCCATTTTTTAATTATCTTTCTTTCTAACTATAAACTGAAACCCAATTGCTGCAATTCAGACATGGAAAGAGAAGAAGAGGACATCTATTAGAACCAACAGTGTGAAGGATGAGCCATGAATTACAGCTACCTCAAAATACATAAATCTTTAACAAGCAAAAGGAATTTACCTGACAACTGTGAATGAATCAAAATTCAAAACCCCCGTGTGATGAGGTGCTTCGATAGATGAAGAAATGAAACAAAAAATGGGCAGAAAGAAGAGATTGATCCAGAGGTGAGTTGAGCATGAGAGAAAGAGAATGTGCCAGAGTGAATTTGGGAACATGGGTGGGTTGGATCTACTCATCAATCTATAAAGCAACTGTGAGACCAAAAAGCAATTTGGAATTGGAACGTCTCCTTTCACTTTTTTGTTGTTTTCAGTCCTTTCCTCAACTTTTTGCCTCCCCTGGACAATTGCATCAAATATCCCAATTTTTGCAAATTATCACAAATTCTGGGAGGTTTTGGGGATAAAAAAAAACTATATGGCTTGATAAGTTGTGATTGTTCAAGCCTTGTTAGCTTAACGGGGAAAGATGACATGTAGTGACCCTCCCCTATTGTAATGGCCTAAGTGTCTATCTATGAACAAAAATAAAATAAAATGAATGATCACTCTTTTTATTTGAATAGAAAATATTAAATGTTTTTTTCAATTTGAAAGTTGTGATCAGCCATCGAATTACATGATTTATATTTTATACTAATGGTGAATTTTGATACTTGTCCTAGAGATTTGGATATTTTGTGAACTTTGTATACTTAGGGATAGAGAGTACACCCAATACTTAAATGTTGGGATATTTGTTAAGTTGCCTAATTGTAGTGTGAAATGATGGGTGGATGATTTTAGATGTGGCTATGAACAAAATGCAAATGAGTAGATCATGAATGCAAAATGCAATTGAAAATTCACATGATTTTAGACGCAAGTAACTATGAATATGCATAATTCAATAATATAATCATGCCAAGTCCAATTTAGAAATAGATTTATACGGTATTAATTAATATAATCATGCCAAGTCCAGTTTAGGCAATAGTAATGTAGTCCTGACAAATCACTCCCTAGTACATTACTATGTAGTACTATCTTATTAGCTCTCATCAATATTATAACACATAGTGGACAAGTCACTTAGTGATCACATATTTGTAAATTTTGACCCTAATTCTAGTGTTGCTCAAGTGTTAGAGCATGTTAATGAAAATTTTGAACAATGGTGGAGCCAGAACCCGATGAAGGTGGGGCACACCAGTAACACATGATAATGAATAATACGAACTCATATAACATATAACGTCTTCAATACTACAAAATAGCGATAAAAAATAAAAGAGTTCACTAATAGTACAAAGAGTTCTTCATTGCTATAATTAGAGTTATGTACTAAATAGTTCAACTCGATAATAAAGAGGGTTAATCCATTTTATGGATTTTTATATTCTAAAAATGTTGAAGGATAACCTCATTATCAATGCGTTTAAAAATATATTTTTTGACATAGCAGATCAAACTCTCAAAGAGAAAGTCGTCTTCCATCTTGTTGCGCAAATATGACTTGATAATACCATACCAGAAAAAACTCTTTCCACTATAGTTGTTGCAACTGGTAACACTAAAACCAACTCGATGAGATGATATACCAAGTCAAAAGATTTGTGAATTCCTACCTCGACCATCTTTTTAGAAACATCACCAATATATTGTAAAGTAGAAGATCTAATATTTTCTTTCATTCAAACTTTCATAACATTTGACTTAATTATCGAAATCGGCAATATAACCTTTCGTTTCAAAGTTCTCAAGATAAATTATAGCATGTGAATGTCAATCTAAATAAAATATAAAAGCATTGTAAGTTATTAAAATTTAAAGTGATTAATATACTTTCAATTTTCAAACATTTATAACTCTTTACTCGGATACGGATTAAAGAGTATTATATATCAAAATGAAGCTATCAATAAGGAGAACATATATAGAGGGTGTTGGATGAGGGTAGGGACATGTGCCCCCACATGCCCCCTGGATCCGCCTCTGATTCTGAATATGGTCATGAATCATGATACTACACTTGAAGTCCCTGAATATGATCAAAATGAACAGAACAATCAAGAGAATCATCATGACCATTAGGTGAAGTTTGATATCCCTCAATGGTAAGGAGTGAGGAGGGGTTAATGAGAGGTCCCGGGTGCGATCCTTGCCTCAACTCTCTCTCTTGGGTGAAAAAAATCAAGGTTCACCTTGTTTCTTATTATTGGGTCTAGACGATCGATGCAAGATGGTTTATCTGGTCTGTGGCTCTTGCCGACTGGGTCATGTGCCCGGAGTTTACTACCAAATGTGGGTTATCTTTGTTATAAAAAAGGAAGATGAAGATTTCTTGGATTGACATAGCAAAGTTTATAGATGCTTCGTCATTATGGGGGTTTCAGAAAGCAAACCAGTGAAGGAGGTGACTCATTACAATAGTGGCTTGAAGGGTTCCTTATATGCAATGATGGGTTTGCAAACTGTATGGACCATGACCAAAGCTTCAAGTCTAATTCTGAATATTGATTTGATGGAGAAATCTTCTAGAAATTTCTCACACTTTTGCAGATATTAACTGAAGAATAGATATGAAGTTATGAGTGACAAGAGTAAAGATACAGAGCATAAGGAAAAATGTCTGATGATTGATATTGAACAACATGCCAAAGCCGATGAGGTTTTACATCCAGTAGAGAACTCGGGTCAAGTTCTTTTGAAGTGGAGGAGTCGAATGTAGAAGGTTTCAACATTTAAATTAGTGTTTTTCTATTTTTTTTTAGGTTTTTAGGTAAATTATGTCTTTTCACCGTTTATCTTTTATGATCTTTTATCTTTATATTTTATCTTTTAGGTTTCTTTTGTATCTTATATATTTTATCTTTAGGATTTCATTACCATATATTCGCATGTAAGCCTAAGATACTCCGTGGTAATGTAGTATTATGACCAAAATTTCGATTAGGTAAGTACTAAGACTATGTTTATCAAAGGATACTAGGGATATTAATACTTTATTATTCTCTTTCCGCCGCATCATTCTAGTATCCCATTATTAATTTTCCCACTTTATCAATAGGATCCCCAAACCCATCTTTTCATAACAATTCAATTTACACATATATCCCTCTCCAACAATTATTTCTATTCTCGATTATATTATTATATTAGTTTTTTTTATTAAAATATTATTATTAAATTAATATAATTTAGAAACTAAATATTCCGAACTATATATAACCCACAAAAAGGCGGCGTTTATTGGATAAACAAAACGACATTAAACCAAAGAAAACGACGTTACACTTTTCGGTATTATTTTGCATAGTTGTATTCAGATTAAAAAAAATTAAAAATGGTCAAACATATTCAAATTTGATATCTATATCTAGAGAAAAATGATTCTAGTATTGTGTTTTTTTTTAAAAAATTTAATACCGAAATATGTAAAACATATTGCAACACGTCAAATCCTAGCCGTCCATCACCAAGACGCGTGTCAAACATGTAGAGAGGAGGTCTGCACACCTCTCCTGGGTCGACACCTATCTCTCCGCGTCAGATTTTTGCAGCTTCAATTTATCTCCAAATGCATCGTTTCGTTGCCTAACATCCATCAAGCGATGTTGTTTTGCCCAGAAATTTCTGGAAAAAAATGATCGACAACTCACCCTCTCCATTAACTTATAGTATCGATACTAGCCTAGTATCCTCCTAATATCCCTCAATCCACTCTTTTATTTTATTATTATTAAACCTACTAGTATCCTACATGTATACCACCCGCTAAAAATAGCTATAAGAGTGTCATTTCAGGTTATTTTAAGATGGAAATTCAATTCTTACTTATAACTTATAGCCTAATATCAACCAAATGGTCAAATCAAATGTTTGTAGATTACAAGTTATGATCGAAAATGTAATTGAGACCCACCTTCCTTGAATCTGAGGGTAATGGGCGACTTTTGTAACAATAACATACCCATACAAGGTAACCCAATGAAAGTCTTTGTGAATTGAATTCCCTTTTAGAAATGTAGGTGAGGTGAGGGTTGGTTTTAAATTGACCCAAACAAATTCCTACATCTTGCTTTTCCCTTTCCACTTTTATTTCAATTTTGTTTATATAAATGTTTTGAGGGTTGGTTTTAAAAATTCCCACCACACTCCACCCCAACACCACTCCCCAAATTCGTTCCCAACTTAACTTAGACCGAATTTTTTTTTTTTTACCAAAAATCATCACCTAAAAATTAACTCGAACCAATCTAACCCAAGTCGACTCAACCAAGGATGGCAATGGGAAGTACTTGTTTATTATGTTTTTTCCCCTAACATACATCTTTTTTTTTATACGGGGAAATATTTAAAAAATCAAGTAACACACTACCTGATCCTTGATAGACCGTCAGATTGACAGACAACTAATCGTGTTATATAAAACAAACCTATACTAAACTAAAAAATAAATAAATGGGCAACACTAAAACACACCTTGCGCATTTACCTGATCGAAATTTTATAATATAATTCTTTTTTAATAACAAAACAACTTTATTATTTTTAAAAACAAAAACACATTTTGTATATCATATACTATTAAAACACCAAAATTTATTTTTTGGCCAAATATTCCAATTGTTTGGTGTTTTGATGATATTTTATGCCTATGATCGAAATAACCTTATTTTACTAATGATTTTTATTTTAAAAGGAACCTTATATAATAGATTTGTTTTGCAAATAAAATACCTTATTTTTTTTATAACAAAGTCACTTTATATAATATAATCCATTTAATCTCTACCAAAAAAATATAATTGATTTAATTGAACCACCAACTTCTATTTTCTAACAAAATGTTATTTTTTTTGAAGTATGCACGCGCGTGCTTTTCCTTTTCGAGTATCTCTCCCGGAGCACAACCCTACTCTTCGGACCTTCTGCCCTCAATCATCCATCTTCAAGCTCCAATTGACCCTGATTTTGGCCAATTTTGGGCTCCCGTCCTCGTCTATCCCCGTTTCATCGCTCAATTTGGAGCTTTCTGGAGCCTCGTGGCTTCACTTGGTGTGGAGTCGCCTCCTCTGGTCTTGCTCCACAAGTCTACTCCCATGGAGTTTTCGTGTTTGGCTCGCTGGTTATGGGTCTGGTTGGCTTCTTTCCGGCGTTTGGGTCACGGTTTCACCTTTGTCCAGAGTCCTTGGTGTCCGTCTCCGCCCGCATGTGTCGGTTTTCAGGTCAGGTGCCTCCTTTCTGTTCGCACACGGGGGGAGTTTGCGGGGTGTTGTATGTAAAATAGGAGAATAAAATAAAGCACAACTAGACTATCTCCCTGTCCCAAACAAATAATATAAGAATCCCCTCCCTTGTAGTAGTAGGGTAATTCAGGATCGAATCCACGAGGAGGTAGGTCAGCGCTTCCTTTGTTGTACTCACGATCAAGGCTTTCGACCTCAGCAGACACTCGATATCGAGTATACTGGTCGATATCGACCTCAGTTCTGGTCGATTTCCTAGCGCAGTTCCTGCAGAAGACAAAACAGCAAGTCGACGTCGAGCAGAGACCTCGATATCGATGTTAGTCCTCGATATCGACCCTTATGGTCGATTTCGATGCTTGTCACAGAAACTGTTTTTGTAACCAATTTGTCGGAAAAGGATCCGAAGAAAATAGAATGGAGAGGAAAGATGAACAGAAACAAAACTAAGACTCTTATGGAGAATTTAACTAATTAAAAGGCTTCCAAAGTCGGGGTTTCACGCCACAACGATAACAATGCAAGTTTCATGCTAAAGATATGAACTTTTATGTCTTTCCGTCAAATAACTTTCGTTATCAACACTTAGGTGATTAGAGGCTTTCACATAATTCCTAAGAGTTACTATCCAATTTATGAGTAATTCAAGTTCGCAATATGAGTGGCTTTCGCTTCAATAATGCAATTAATGAATCTCCCTAACTTTCGCAAAGGATCATGCATGGGGTAGAAGACGGAATCACATAAAAGTCATACCTTTGATGCACTTACCTCACATTGCTATCGTCGGGCTCACCCCGACCCTAGAAGTGGGTTGACTACTCGCTCCTCATCATGTACATCATCATCATTGTTATTGAAAGAAAGCTACTTTGAATTAAAACTCCGAAAGAAAGTACAACCGAACAAGCCACTCCGCTTTCGCTTTACAACTCCACTCGGCCTCCTCTCTCTCTCTCTATTCTCTATTGCAACTGAATTGTGTCTAAAACGGAATTCGGAATACCTAAACTCAGCCCTATTGGCTTCTATTTATAGATGTCGATAAGGACTCGAAACCTTATCTTTATTCTCTATGATAAATTAAAACAAAGTAAAAACTAAAACTTCATGGTGAAATCAGCCTCCTCATGATAGATCTGATGTTGATGATAGGAAATCTCGACCTTTGGATAGATATTGCAAGCATTGGATATAATTCTATCGAAATCGGAGTCGAATTCCTCTGCTGGCATGGTCGATATCGACCCTTGGACCTCGATATCGACCCCTCCAAAATCTTATCTCGAGCTTCTCCTTCTCCTACTCGACTTCTATCAACTTGGTCGATCTGGTAGCATCGATATCGACCTCCAGACGTCGATATCGACCTCTTCTGTGTCGAAATGCTCTGTTTCCTTTTCCGCTCTTCTGAATTCATCCATTTTCATCCTGTTTTCTGCGAAATCACATGGAAACTCGTGCAAACCCATATATTTGATATTTAAGCATAAACTACATCATTCCCATGTTTTCCCATAAATGTGCATGCAAAAGACAATAAAATGAATTCATATGTGCATAGAAAATATGGTAATTTGCACGCACATCAAACACCCCATACTTAAGCTTGCTTGTCCCCAAGCAATACTCTTGATGGTCGTTCAGGGGAAGAAAGTAAACCCTCAACATCATAGATTCATTTTTCATATGTCCCTACAATCAATTGCCATCCTCGAGAAGGTACTTATGTCAACCAAGTCCATGCCTGTGCATAAAAGCAATTTCATACTTATAAAGGAGGTAATATGCAAAAAACAATTCTAGCGACATTGCATTAATAATCAAGAGGACTTTCTTCAAGCTTGTGAGAAGTGGATTGGTAAAAAGGCTAAAGGTGGGCTAATATTTGGCCTTGTGGTGTTAAATCCGGGGAAGTACACTTTCTTTCCAAAATATTCCACATTCCTCTTAATAATGTCTCATCTTTCACTCATCGTTCAATGCTTTTTTTCAATATAATGCTTTTACCTCTCTAACCTTAGCACTGCCTTCTCGCGAGTCGCAAACCTGGGTGTCATGAATGGCCCCGGATACTTAGTACTTCGGACTCCTCACCTTTGTGTCCCATCTCGCCGAACTATTATCTCAGCGAGCAGGGTCGACCTACCTTTATCTCCTGAGGTGATCGGATTTTTTCTCGCTCATTTAATTTTCCATATTGTATCATTCCTGCCAACAACTTTATAAATGCACAACTCCATATAACTCCAAAGATGTCATCCATTCAAAAAACTTTGTCCCCGGATAGGGTATAAGGTAAAAATTGGACAATATGTATATGTGGAGCAATAATGATCATGATAAGTCTCATATATGGCTTTGTGAATATGCGTAGGTAAGGCTAGGATATGAACTTTGCTTGTATGGAATTTTTATAAAAAATCCTCCATCATCTTATCATGCACATGTCAAAAGCAACTTCAAATTTTCATCTCCTTTATGATTTTCTCAAAAAATTTGCACTTCATTGGGACTTCCCTTAACTAGGCAATCTCATGTTATATCTCTAATGAATCTAATTTTGCATCATAGAGCTCTTTTTTATACTTCCATGACTCTCTCTTTTCCAAAATTTTTGATGGGGGTCATTTTTATTTTATTTTTATGCATTAAAATAAATATGCAACTCTAAACTAAGTATGAATATGCAAATAAGCCTTTCCCCCACCCCATACTTAAAATTTACAGTGTCCTCACTGTATTAGAACTAGGGTTAAGAAGAAAACTTACTAGACCGTCACAAATTTCAGGAGTCGAAGAAGACAACAGGGAAGGTCGATATCGACCCTTTACGTCGATATCGATGTCTCTCTTGATTTCTGCTCGGGCTTCAGGGTGATTCGGCCTCGATCACGAACCCTATCCATGTCGACCTTGAGGTCGATTTCGATGTCCGACATCGATTTCGATGCCTTTCTGTGTGCTTTTCTCTCTCCTGCAATTTGAAAATTAAACACAAAATATGCAAAACAGTAAAGTGTCTAAAACCAAAACAAAAGCTGTCTTAAAACCAAAACTAAGTCTTCGTTACAAGCTCTAGATTTTTAAGTCGCTAGGCCGACTTCTTCTTTTGCGCTTCTCAAGGTGGCATCTGCAGAGCCCATGTGGCTTGGGCCTCAAATATCACTCCTTTCTTGTCCCGCAGCTGCATTCCCCCGGGATTGATTTGATTCACCGTGAATGGACCTAAGCTCTTATCCTTGAATCTTGTAGGGAACCAATGGTCTTTAGATTTGGCAACATAGACCTTGTCTCCTATCTCATATTGGCTTGAACTATCATCGGATACCCTACATAAACGCACATGCCAAGGCACACCTCTTCCAAATAATGATAAGTCCTTAATTGTAATTGAACAAGAGGAATCCGTACCTTGACTTACCTTCTTCTCAGTCTGTGGTTCAGGTCGATGTCGATGTTCGGAGGTCGATATCGATCCCTGTTGTACACCTGTAGAATCAGTCGATTTGGGGAGTTTGGACTCGATATGATCAGGTCGATTTCGACCCTCAGAGGTCGATATCGAGGTCTCCTTGCCTCTCTTCTCAGCGCTGATGGTGGTCGATTTCGATAGGGTGTGGTCGATATCGACCCTTGACCCTGATTTCGATGCTTCCTCTTTTCCTCCGTCGACCCCATACTTATGACCTGTCACAGAATCTTGAACATTAGTGGTCGATATCGACTTACCTGGGTCGATTTCGATGTTCTGTTGAGCTCCTTCGTTCAAGATTGCTTCAACTTCCTCTACTTAGGCTTTATTGATGGCTTTTATCTCCATTGGCCCTTGACTTTGCACCGTCTTGTTGAAGGAATACTCTATTACTTCATCACTAATTGTGAGTGAGAGCAATCCTTTCTTCACGCTAATGTTGGCATCGACGGTTGCTAGGAATGGCCTACCTAAAATAATTGGACAAGCAGGGTCCTCCGCTATGTCAACAACTAGGAAATCAGCAGGGACAAAGAATTTGCCTACTTGTACTGGCACATCTGTCACTATCCCAGTTGGAATCACTACGGTATTGTTAGCCATGTATAATCTTGCATCCACGGGCTCCAGAGGACCTATCTTTACCTTGTGCCAAATGGTTAGTGGCATCATGCTAACGCTAGCGCCCAAGTCAACTAAAGCATTAAATTTGAATTGACCTAGACCTATAGCGATAGAAAACTTACCTGGGTCCGCCCGCTTTTGTGGTAGCTCCAATCTGTTGCATTCCTCTGCGATCTCGGAGAGCGATCGCTTCTTACCCAAGATATCCTTAAGGAACCTTACATAAGATGGCATCTCGTGAAGTGCCTCTGTGAATGGTATAGAGACATTAAGCCCTTGGAGCATCTTCACGAACCGTTGGAACTTCTTTTCCGCTGGGTCCTTAGTCACCTTTCTAGTTGGGAATGGCAACACCTTCTTCCTTCCTGCGGTTGTAGTGAGGTCGATATCGGCAGCAGTAGGGTCGATATCGACTGGAAGAGTCGATTTCTGTGGTGACGCAGAATTAGGGTCGACATCGACAGGAGGGTCGACATCGATGTCACCTTGGTCGATATCGACAGGGGGGGTCGATATCGACGTCTGTTCTGGCTCCTTCTCCTCCACTTTTCGCTCGGGCGTTTGTAATTGACGCCCACTCCTTAGGTTTACTGCCGCAATATGACCTGTGGTTTTGCCCTTTTGGTTGGGCACAGTGGATCCAGGGAGTGATCCGGACGCTTTGGGCATTGCTTCCGCCAATTGACTCATTTGAGTCTCCATGTTGCGCTTCCAAACGTCGATCTCCCCAAGTCTAGAATTTATGCCCTGCAGCTGAGTATGGACGGAGTTATTGGCTTGTTTGAACTCAGCGTGGTTCCTCCGCATCTCATCAAGGATGATTTGCAGGTCATCTTTCTTAGTCTCCCGCTCAGGGTGCCCTGGTGCCCTATAGGTTGTGGGATCCCTTTGATAGAACCTTTGATCACCCCAATTTTGTTGATTGCCCCCTCCATAGGGGCCTCTCGTCCATTTGACCTCCTCATGTTGTTCCGCCATGGATACTTGCTCAGTATGTGGACAAGCACTGGTGTTATGCCTTATTGAACCACACTCCTGACAAGGTTGATTGTTGCTCAGGAACCTTACTTGCTTTTGAAGGCGGCGTGTTTGATCGTTATGGAATTGTTGCCGTACTTCAGGATCTATCTCCCTTGGAGGCTCATATAGTGGCATAGATGGGGCAGGCCTTGCATCATAGGCCGCAGCAGCCCCATAGGTGTTGTCAAAGTTCACAAGCCTCTCAATGGTCTCCCATGCCTCCGTTGGTGTAAGCTCAATGTACCGATAGGAGGTATATGAATTGATCCTCTCCTTATTCGGCGCATCAAGGGCGTTATAGAAGATCTCTTGGATGACATATGGAAGTTTCCCATGCGTCGGGCATGATCTCAGCAAGTCTTTAAAGCGCTCCCACGCCTGTGCTAGGGTTTCACCTGGCTTTTGTTTGAAAGCCGTGATCCTTTGTCGTAGCATCGCCATTTTAGAAGGTGGGAAGAACTTGTTCAAGAATGCATCTTTCACTTCCGCCCATGTCCTTAGCGATCGTGGAGCTAAACTTTCGAGCCATTGTAATGCCTTTCCTGCCAAAGACCATCGAAAAGATTTTAGTCGCACATACTCTAAGTTTACTCCATCAGCAACTGTTTCACATAAGTCCATAAAAGTAGAGATGTGTTGCAGGGGGCATTCATTATGTCTTCCTTCAAAAGTATTTCTTTTAATCTCAGATAGGAAGTTAATTTTCAATTCATAATTGGAGTGAGGAATTATAATGGCAGATTCAGGAACATGAAGGGGCGGATGCATGTATTGCATCGCCGTCTGTGGATACTGATTTAGCCGCTCTTGGGCTTGTCTGCGCGCATCCTCCTCCCTATCAGCACGGGCTCGCTCAGCAGCAGCAGCGGCCCTTTCAGGAGCGATTGTAGCATTGTGGTCCTCGATCTCCTTTCCCAACCGCTCTATGATTTCAGCCTGCGTCTCGTTGTCAGCCATGACGCGAATTGCTTTGTTGCGAAGATGGTAGAAACGTTCAGGCTCGTCAATTGGTTCCAGGATAGGTCCGCGATCAGAACGTCGCATAAACCTGCAAAATAAGCTTAGAAAAAGATCGTGATTAACTTAGGTGGCGATTGATTGCCTCCCCGGCAACGGCGCCAATTTTGTTCGCACACGGGGGGAGTTTGCGAGGTGTTGTATGTAAAATAGGAGAATAAAATAAAGCACAACTAGACTATCTCCCTGTCCCAAACAAATAATACAAGAATCCCCTCCCTTGTAGTAGTAGGGTAATTCAGGATCGAATCCACGAGGAGGTAGGTCAGCGCTTCCTTTGTTGTACTCACGATCAAGGCTTTCGACCTCAGCAGACACTCGATATCGAGTATACTGGTCGATATCGACCTCAGTTCTGGTCGATTTCCTAGCGCAGTTCCTGCAGAAGACAAACAGCAAGTCGACGTCGAGCAGAGACCTCGATATCGACCCTTATGGTCGATTTCGATGCTTGTCACAGAAACTGTTTTTGTAACCAATTTGTCGGAAAAGGATCCGAAGAAAATAGAATGGAGAGGAAAGATGAACAGAAACAAAACTAAGACTCTTATGGAGAATTTAACTAATTAAAAGGCTTCCAAAGTCGGGGTTTCACGCCACAACGATAACAATGCAAGTTTCATGCTAAAGATATGAACTTTTATGTCTTTCCGTCAAATAACTTTCGTTATCAACACTTAGGTGATTAGAGGCTTTCGCATAATTCCTAAGAGTTACTATCCAATTTATGAGTAATTCAAGTTCGCAATATGAGTGGCTTTCGCTTCAATAATGCAATTAATGAATCTCCCTAACTTTCGCAAAGGATCATGCATGGGGTAGAAGACGGAATCACATAAAAGTCATACCTTTGATGCACTTACCTCACATTGCTATCGTCGGGCTCACCCCGACCCTAGAAGTGGGTTGACTACTCGCTCCTCATCATGCACATCATCATCATTGTTATTGAAAGAAAGCTACTTTGAATTAAAACTCCGAAAGAAAGTACAACCGAACAAGCCACTCCGCTTTCGCTTTACAACTCCACTCGGCCTCCTCTCTCTCTCTCTATTCTCTATTGCAACTGAATTGTGTCTAAAACGGAATTCGGAATACCTAAACTCAGCCCTATTGGCTTCTATTTATAGATGTCGATAAGGACTCGAAACCTTATCTTTATTCTCTATGATAAATTAAAACAAAGTAAAAACTAAAACTTCATGGTGAAATCAGCCTCCTCATGATAGATCTGATGTTGATGATAGGAAATCTCGACCTTTGGATAGATATTGCAAGCATTGGATATAATTCTATCGAAATCGGAGTCGAATTCCTCTGCTGGCATGGTCGATATCGACCCTTGGACCTCGATATCGACCCCTCCAAAATCTTATCTCGAGCTTCTCCTTCTCCTACTCGACTTCTATCAACTTGGTCGATCTGGTAGCATCGATATCGACCTCCAGACGTCGATATCGACCTCTTCTGTGTCGAAATGCTCTGTTTCCTTTTCTACTCGATTCCTATGTCTCTGATGTACTCGATGTCGAGGTCTTCAGTCGATTTCGACCTCTTCAGAAGACTTCGAGTTCTTTTTCCGCTCTTCTGAATTCATCCATTTTCATCCTGTTTTCTGCGAAATCACATGGAAACTCGTGCAAACCCATATATTTGATATTTAAGCATAAACTACATCATTCCCATGTTTTCCCATAAATGTGCATGCAAAAGACAATAAAATGAATTCATATGTGCATAGAAAATATGGTAATTTGCGCGCACATCACTTTCCTTTTCCTCGGGCATCTCTCCTTGCGCCGCTGCTCCTCTGTCCCGGCCGAGCCTTCGCCTTCGGTGGGGTGTTGTGGGATGGCGGCAAGAACTTGCAATTTTAGTTGGTGTTTCTGTGTACCCCTAATCGAAATTGGGGAAGAAGAGAAAAAGAAAAGACATTAATGACAACATTCAAAAGGGTTGAATTAAAAACCCGAAAGAGTTTGATCAAAATCCCGAAAGGGTTTTCAGGTGCTCTGTACCAGAGTGGTTCTCGACTGCTATTTTGGATGGTCTTGGCGAATCTATTCTTAGTTGGGGCTCTGGCAACTCGGAGTCGGGTCTGGATGGGGTCGAGGCAGTGTGTATCGAGGTGTCTCCGTGATCTGGAAATTTCTTTGGAGGTTAGTCTTCACTGCCCACAGAGACTTCTGATATACCGCTGGCCAGTGGTGTCGATGCTTGGAGGCGCTTGGTATCGTTTTGGAGTCTATGTTGTCCCCAACGTGTTAGGATTAGGTTTGCTAGGTCATCTGAAATTATTTGCTTGCTACGGCTTGTTTTGGCACCTTTTGTTATTTTCATTGTATGTATGACGGTTCATCGTCTGCCGATTTTATCTCGAATGTTTTCCTAATAAAAAATGTTAAATTTTTTTTGGTGAATATGATAGTTATACCCTACTAAAATAACTAATTAGCAATTATACCCCAAATAAATTTATTTAGATGGCCCCCACCACCCAATTAAGGTCCATGGTCAATGTTTGACTATTGATCGGTCAATAACCAAGGTTTGACCGATTTTTATTTTATTTTTTTCATTGATGATACTTTTTTTTATACTTTGATGCCACTTTTCTAATGTAATAGTTTGATGCCACTTTTTAATGTAATTGGTTGATGCAACTTTTCTAATGCAGTTGTCTAATGACTCTTTTTAGTCCAATTATTGATGCAACTTTTTAATCTAATTGTTTGATACCACTTTTTCTTTAATCTGATCAGTTATATATCAATGATATTCTTTTATAATTTTTTTTGATAACATATTTGTATATTGATAATATGTTCTCAATTATAATAATTTATTGATGATGCTTTTATATCAATGATATTCTTTTATAATTTTTTTTGATAACATATTTGTATATTGATAATATGTTCTCAATTATAAAAATTTATTGATGATGCTTTTATATAATTGAAGCCACCTTTCTTTACACATTAATAATACTTTATTGATATCACTTTTTCATAATTAACTTGAAATAATCGTTTATAGTGTGTCGTCATTTATTTAATAAAAAATATGTCATCAATATCAAAAGTAAACCATAACAACACAAGGTATCATTAACATATAATTGACCTTAAAAAGTATCATAAAAATGTGGCATCAACATAAATTCAACTTATTAAGTATCATCATCATATGATTCACCTTATAAAATGATATCAACATATAATTCACCTTGTAAAAACATATAATTCACCTTATAAAAATGTGATATTGACATATAATTTCCCTTGTAAAATATCATCAAAATAGAATTCATATACTAATGTGGAATCAACAAAGAACTCTCTTTATATAACGTCATTAAAAAATATGGCAACGACAAATAATTCTCCCCATACACTTTAAATGGTGAATTATCTACTCAAAATCACATATTATAATGTGTCATGTACTAAAAAAAGGGTGTCATCAATGCAATGAATAAAATATGGAATCAAATGTCAAGTTAACGTAGATATAAAAACATAAGATCTTTGAAATATGGCATCAATATTGGTTGTGTACACAAGGCCGTGCCGTTGTTCCGATGGGCCTTGTGCTAAAAATAAAATAGTACAAATCTAATGGATTAAAATTACAATGGTCAATAAGAAAAAATAAGCGTACGTAGGCCTAATATTAATATATAATTGTAGCCGCATAAACAAACTTGGAAGAATTGAAGACGTGTAGGAAGATTGTGGATGAATTGAAGAAGACGCCTAAATTTATAAGTGGAGCCGCTCTCATATTGCCGTTGGGATTTTTCAATGAAAATATTTGGAAAATCAACCGAATTGCACGATTTCACACATGCCATTAGTGAGGGATTGAGATTTAGGACATCGAGAGAAGAATAGAATGTGAATCGCCACTGAAATTTCAGACAAATTCTGAAGGGATGAAGGTCAATGAGACAATCATTATGAAGAGGTCAGATGGATGCTGCTTGGTTGGAATGTAGCCAAGCACCACTTCTATGTGTTTTTTACTAGGTGACAATCACCTTCTATGTGTTTAGTACGCTCGTGAAACATTGGAGTTCGAGCTATATGCATGGCTGAATTATTGTCACAAAGTAGCCTCACATGATTGACTTGTTTAACACCGAGATCTGCAAGTAGCTTTACCAACCAAGTTATCTCACAAAATACAGTAGCCATTGCTCTGTATTCTGATTCGACTGAGGACATAGCAACATAAGATTGTTTCTTTATCTTCCAAGAGATGAGAGAATTTCCAAGCATCACACATAAGCCAGTTAGAGATTTTTTAGTCATAGGACTGTTTTGGCAAACGACATCACAAAAGGCATTCAGCTGTAAGTGTGACTTGTTTGAGAGTAGTAGACCTTGTCCTAGAGCACCTTTCAGATATCGTAGGACATGCTTGGCTCCCTTCCAATGCACATCATTTGGTTTGTGCATAAATTGGCTAAGTACTTGAACAACATAGCATATATCATGATGAGTGATGGTGAGGTGTATCAGCTTCCTTACCAACCTTCTGTAGGCTATCACATCCACTAGGTTTCTTTCTCCTTCTAGTGACATCTTCACTTTTGGATCCAGTGGTGTAGCAACAGTTTTTGAGTCACTCATTCCCGTTTCTTGCAACAACGTGTATTTCTTTTGGTTTATCAACAATCTCTAGGAAGTACCTCATTTTCCCCATATCCTTCATTTTGAAATACTTGTGAAGGTGCAGCTTCAGTTTCTCAATCTCTGCAGTGTCATTTCATGTGATGATCATGTCATCCACATATACAAGTAATGTAGTGTAGGAGTGAGCCTGGGCTTTGAAGAAGGGAGAGTAGTCTGCCTTTGATTGCTCAAAGCCTTCTTCTTTTACAACTTGAGAGAACCTTGAGAACCACTTCCTAGGTGCTTGTTTAAGTCCATAAAGAGACTTGTTCAGTTTGCATACCATTTCAGGTTTCATAACCTCATTCATACTCTCCCCTTGAGGGCAAGAGTGCTGTTTGAGAAAGTAATATGTTGGTGGTAGCTCCATAAACACCTCCTCATCCAAATCTCCATGGAGGAATGCATTTACTACATCCATTTGAGTGATTTCCCATTTCTGCACAACAACAACATCTAGCAGAGTTTGAACTGTAATCATCTTTGCCACTAGTGCAAATTTTCACTATAAGCAATCCCTTCCAATTGAGAGAATCATCGAGCAACCAGTTTGGCTTTATGCTTGTCTAGAGAGCCATCGACATTAAACTTGAGCCTAAATAACCATCTACAACTGACAATGGATGCAGCAGAGTCTCTTGGCACAAGAGACCAAGTTTCATTTGCTTCAAGGGCATTAAGCTCAATTAACATGGCATTAATCCACTCAGTCTTGGTCAATGCATCATTCAAAGAGGATGGTTCAGTCAATGAGGCCACATTATGAATAAAGGTTTGATATGAAGAAGAGCAAAGGTTGTAGGAAAGAAAAGAGGTAATGGGGTAAGGAGACTTACTAGGAGTAGTAATTACATTGGTTTGAGCAGTGGAAGCTTCACACACATAATCCTTCTACCAAACTGGAGGGTGCACAATAGCACAAGCCTTGATGATCTTCGAGGCATAGGTGAGTTAGGTTGAGTATGAGGTTTAGGGATTTATGACATGTCATCAAAACTTGGAGATACAGGTGATGGTGAGTATTCTGCATGAGAATTTGAGCTCGAAGGGTTCAAAGAAGGAGGGGATTGGTCATGTAAAACATCAATAGGGATGAAGTTGGGAATGCCATCATCAAAGGTGGATGTTTGAGGAGCTAGGGCTTTAGAGGGATTAACGTCCATGCTGGCAGTAAATGGGAAAACAGTCTCCACAAAGTAATTTACATCTCTGCTGATTTCACATTTCTTTGTCAGAAAATTAAAGACCTTATAACCTTTGAACTCAAAAGGATACCTAAGAAAGACATAGAGAGCTGACCTTGGGTCAAATTTCCCTTTAGATGTGGAGTGAGTGGATACAAAGCACAAGGATCCAAACACTTTCAATTTTCCATAGTCAGGAGGAGTATGGAAAATGTGTTCGTATGGAGTTTTATGTTAGAGAAGAGGAGAGGGTAATAGTGTTCTAAAAATCGCACCTAGGTACCACCTAGGCGCAAGACGGAAGGGGACCTAAGAATTTTTAAATTTAGGCGGCTCTCTAGGCTAAAATCCGCCTAGGCAATGCCTGGGCGCCGCCTAGACCCGCCTAGGCACCGCCTAGTCACGCCTAGCCCCAGCTAGCTCGACTATTATTCAATTTTAGCTTTTATGCATATGATTAGTCAACTTAGAGTTTTTTATCCCCAGGTCGAGATATATTTGTTTTTTTAGTCGAACCTATGGTTTTAGATTTTAATTAGGAAGTTTAGAGTCGTTAGTCGGACACATACTTTTGCGTTTATTTGCTTTAATGATATTTAAGCACCGTAATTTTGGGTTTATGAGTGATATTATGGATTATTATTACATTATATGAATTATTGACATGTGTTATATGTTAAAAGATAAAGAAATAATCAAGTTTTTTCTAAGTCCGCATAGGCGACACCTACCCGCCTATCTGCCTAGGCGCTAGGCGGTCTAGGTGGTCACCCGCCGTCTAGCGACCACCTAGCGCCTTTTAGAACATTGGAGGGTAATCTATATATAATGTAGGTAGCTATAATAATGCAATCACCCCAGAAGGTCATAGGAACACAGGATTGATACCTCAAGGCACGAGCAGTTTCTAATATGTATTTGTGTTTCCTTTCTACATGACCATTCTGTTGGGGTGTGCCCTTGCAAGAACTTTCATGGATGATTCCCTTGAAATGAAGGAACTATAGGAGCTCAGAGTTAAAATAATTTCGTCCCTTGATCACTTCTAAGGGTTTTAACAAAAGTGGAAAAACTTATTTTCAACCAAGGGAATGAAATTCTTAATGATGGATGGTGTTTTAGATTTGTGTTTCATTAGAAAATCCCATACACTTCTAGTCTTCTACTATAATCATCCACAACATTTAGGAAGTATTTGTGCCCATTGTATGTTTGAGAATCAAAAGAACCTCATAGATCACAATGCAACAAAGAGAATGCAAAATTTATGCATAGATGATGAAATATAAGGAACATGCATTAACTTGTCAAAGGGTGCATGTCCTAGTCTACAATGCCAAATAGCACTCAAATTAGAATTGCAGGTGTAGGTAGAAAAGATGGTATGCCAGGTCTAGATTTACACTAATAGGCATTTTTCAAGTTTTTATGTGGAACAAAATTTAAAGATTCATCAAGAAATGTGGCATCCAAGTCAGCATCAAGTCCAGACATATATGAAACTCGAAGACCGGACAAGCCGGTAGACAAAAGAACCGTCTAAAAACCATAACATACAATAAAACATATCAGTGCAAACATAGGCAAACATCTCTACAAAAAAAAACGAACCTAGAAGACCTAAACCAAACTGGATGTGGCCAAAGACGACAGACGAAGCCAAGCCCCACACTGAAGTAGAACCGTAGGTCAGCGATACATCAGGACCCCGATCATCCTGTGGGTAGTGAGGACGAAACTCCAGGGAAGCAGTCAACCCGAGTAATGGAGACACTATGATGCACACTACCACGACCCCAACCTATCCTGACTCCGACAACCAAAAACCAAATCCACAAAGAAGATCGCCAAGGAAACGTGTTCGTAGAGCCGCACACCACCTAAGTAAAACGCACCCAGAAACCCTAACAAGATTTATTACACGCCTATACGAGCGGGATTTGATACCCTTATGGGTTTTTAATCAAATTTTATATAGTTCTTAATTATTACTATTAATATATATAAGTATTTATATATTAACAAAGAATAATAAATAATATTAATATATATATATATATATATAATACATCATCTTTTATTTTATTTTTTTCCTTATGGGCAACTTTGGACCCAAGCCTAAGCTTTGGGCCCAAAGCACACAAAACAAGCACATAAGTCAGGCCACTTGGGCTCAGGCAATCCCAAGAGACGGGAGTTGCAGAGCAACAAAGTGAGGGCAAGTGAAAGGCTGCAGAGTAGTCTCCACCAGCGGTCGCCAGCCAACACCCAGGGAGGAGACACCGGGGAAGATGTTGAGTGGAAACCGGCGCCAAGGTCGGGCCAGTTCTCATGCTGTCGCCGACTAGCCCTAGGAGAAGGGGAGAGAAGGCAAACGACAGCCAGATGGGACCGAAAGATGGGAGAACCGAGAGTCGCCACAAGAGAAATCTATGGCGAATGGCGGCGCAAACCTCAAACCCACGAAGTTACAATAGAGGGCGGCTATGAAATTTCAGAACCCTAGATCAAAGGAAAATTTCAGAATCCTAGATCTCAAATCGAGGACAAGGTGAGTCAAAATGGTTGGTAAGAAACTAAGATACCTGAGTTTCTTCTTCAATCTTGGAGAGAAATCAAAACTCCATTAGAGGAGCTTCGGAGCTAGTTTGTTACAACAACAAAAATTAGTTACAACTAAGTGTCTGAACATGTATCTATATCTAATATAATACTAAAACAAATGTTGGAGATGCCACATGGCAGATTCTCCTTCAATCATCATACGTGTCATTTTTTACTTAAATTTGGGCCCACCTTTCATTTAAAAAATTATCTCAATTTAAACTTTTAATAATCAAACTAATTTATTAATTCAACTAAATAATCAAACTAATTTAAAAGTAATCAATTAATTCAAATATGTATTAATTATCCAAATCTTCTATTTTATTAATTTAACTAAATATTTTTAATACAAATCTTTTTTCATTATCAAATCTTTTTCGATTGTTTTCTTATTTCAATTAGGATATTTAGTCTAAAAGTAATCAATTACGTACTTATCTCATTTTGATAGCTTTTTATTAATTTTTATTCAATCTTTTATTAAAAATAGTTGATTTAGTTATAATTAATTGCTACTAAAATTAAGATACTTTGATTTTTTTTATAGATTCTCTACTTTAAATAATTATTTCGCCTTAATTATTTATTAAATTAAAGTAATTGTATCTTATGTATTTTTAAATTAATAAATCTAATTTATTTATAATATTTTTTTTGAATAGTTTATTTATAAGCTAACTACCAAGTAATACGTGTAAAACAATATAATTAATTTATTTCTTAAATTAATAAATCTAATTAATTTATTTATGATATTTTTTAGAATAATTTATTTACAAGCTAACTACCATGCGCTCACAGTGCCTCACACACATGTAATCGGGGAATTATTGACTCAATTGTTTAGAATTTCTTTATAAAATCTATTAATTTTCCTTTAAAATTATCTTAAGTTGTTTTAAATTAAATAAGGAATTGTTTAAACTTTATCTGAATTTAATGACTTGATATAAATTTTTGTTTCTTTTTGTCATAAAATCTTAACAAAATAGGAAATATTTTAATTTGTATTACCTTTATTTGATATTTGATTTTATTAGAGATTTTCTCCAATTCAAACTATAGCCGCACTTTTAAACTTTTTCAATTTCAATTTCAATCTCTTTTTAATGAAAAAACTAATTCCATGAAAAATATATAATCTACCAATGAAATTTTTAGTTAATTAATTATTATTTTTAATCAACAATTATGTATAATAATAATAATAATAATAATCAAATAGAAAATCTTATTCTTTGTATTTTTAGGTAATATTGCAATTTTTTATTATTTATCTTATGAAGTTTTTAACCAATTTTCAAAATATTAATTTTTTGATTGAGTAAAATGAAACCAATTTATTTATCCAATCTCTATCAATCTTGCAAAGGAATACTCCCTTTTTTTTAATCTCTCTTTCTATATATAAGGGCCTGGGTTTTCATTCACATCATACTAATCAAAATTTCAATTATCCACAATAAAATTTCAAACTCCTACTTTATGTTTGTTGTAAATTGTGTATTTGAATTCAATTGATGGTTATAGACTTTGTTTTGATTCATCCGTGTGTATATTGATTTTGTGTTTTTTTAATGCAAGATGGTGATGACGATGAATGGTTAATTTCCATAACTGCAATGATCTATAGAAAATTAACACATATACTCTGCAAGATTAGAGTATGTATGCTTCAAAGATGAAAATTGAAGATTATTAGTATGATTAGAGTATGTATGCTTCAAAGATGAAAATTGAAGATTATTAGTATGATTAGAGTATGTATGTTTCCTTTAACCTAAAACAATTTAAAATTTCATATTTAAATGAAATATTAAATGGTTATTGTTGATTTTAGGCAAATAAAATACTCTTCTTAAATATAAAATTTGAATCCAAGTTCAAGATTTTCATTATCAATAGATTATGAGCTCAATTCCCAATCCCCATTTTGTTTAATGATTTTTCTTCCACTTCTTCTTCTTCTTCTTCTTTTTTACAAATGAATTGAAAGTACAAGCTTGAGATCCAAAAGATTTTCATTCATTTTTTTTATTTGTCATATGTTTTATGACACTAAGCTAACTATCCATCATTTGGCCTAATATATAATAATAAAGCTTCTATTTAGACATTGCAAATCATATAATATGCTCAAATAAAACTAATAAAAAGATAATATTTGATAGATTCTTTAGCTTTTAAAAAAACATGTCAAAAAATAAAACGGCCTATATTCGAGACGAAAGGATTTTTTTTTACTTTTGAGTTTATTAATATAATATATCTTTTTTTTATGTGCTCTCCATCCCAAAGTTCTGAAAATTCCATTACCACAACAAATGTGTTTAATGCTCAAAGTAATCAATCAACTTACTAAAAAACTTAGAAGGATAAAAAAAACTCATTCTCAAACAGTAGTGATGGCTATAAATTTTATACTACCTCTGTCTCAAAATATTAGTCGTTTTACTTTTTTGCACGTTTTTAAGAAGCTAAAAACTTTATAAACTATTAACTTTTTTTATTAGTTTTTAAAAATAATACTATATACTTATTATTAATAAGCATAATATTATTTTTAAAAACCAATAAAAATATAATATTTTATAGTTTTTTTAGCTTCTTAAAAAACATGCCAAAAAAATAAAATGACCTATATTTTGAGACGGATGAAGCAATTTTTTTACTTTTAAGTTTATTACAAGAATATTTCTTCTCTGACATTTTTATGTGCTCTACATCCAAAAGTTCTTGAAGCTCCATTCACCTAGAGTTTGTGTAATATTATTATAATAGTATAATATATCTAATATATAATGTAAATAAATTATGGTAATATCTTCTATAAAATATAATATATTTTACAAATCCCGTGCGTTACGCACGGGTATTACGCTAGTTATAATACTAAAGGAGAAGTCGCCTAACCCATGTGGCGGCTTCTCCTTTAAAATAAGAATTTTTTTTATTATAGGATTTGTTATTAATTGTTAAGATTTGTTAGTTAGAAAATCTAATTAAGTAAAGATTCTACCTTATCTAATTAAGCAAACAAATCTACTTAATTAATTATTATTTAACTAATTAAAATGTTAGAAAAATCAATTAATCAAATTACTTATTTAAATACATAATTAATTAATTAATTAATTTTTTCCCTAAATCTTAACCAATTGATTTTATTTTTAATTTTTTTATTAATTTCATTAAAATTATTTTGAATTGGATATTATTGCAATTTTGAATTTGAATAAAATTTCGGATAAACTCAAATAACTAACAAAATCTATATTGGATCTCTTCAATAAGATTCTTATACAAAAATACCCCTTGTGTCTTCAGTTGTATAAATTCTACCATCTCTCCATCAATGTTGTCTTCCTCACTGTAAAATTTTTTATTGATCATTCTAATTTCTTGCAATCTTGTCACCGATCTAATTTTTAGCATTTTATCTTTCTATTTTGTTTGTTTGTTTCTTTATAATTTATTCCAATTGACCTTAATTAGTATGTGCATGCAATTGTTTGTTTATAGGATAGTGTAAAAGTAAAACTTTGAGAATCGACTTGATTTAGTTCAATTTGTGTTCTTTTGCCCCCACTCAATATATAACGTTATAGTTTTCGAGGTGAGCAGTACTAGAGTTTAGAGTACAAATAAAAAAAATTATATATTTTTTAATATGAAATATGAAATATATTAATTTAAAAAAAACCGCACTATTGTGCGGGTACTAAACTAGTTTATACTAGTATATCTAATGCTAGGATATATGGGCTTTTATTACACGGGCCATATTATTTGAACATATAAGCCCATATTGAGCCCATATACCTCATATCCCCCTCTCAAGGTGGAATGGGATAAACCAGTCCAAGCTTGCAAGAGAGGAAGAAATGCTGATCTGCCCCCAATGCCTTGGTGAAGATATCGGCGAGCTGAAGGTGAGAAGGAACGTGAATGGTAGACAGGAACCCTTCTTGAACTAGATCCCTTACAAAGTGGTAGTCAATGCGAAGGTGCTTCGTTCGCTCGTGAAAGTCTGGGTTTGCTGCCAGATGCTGGGCTGCCTTGTTGTCATAGCACAATGGAATCCTGAGGTCCTTCAACAACCCATGAAGCCAAACAACCTCACTGCCTGCAGTAGACATGCTCCTATATTCGCTTTCAGTGGAAGACTTTGAAACCGTCTTTTGCTTCTTAGTTTTCCATGAGACAAGGGAATCCCCCATGAACACACAATAACCAGACAGAGATCGAGCAGAAAATGGACAGTTTCCCCAGTTTGCATCAGAGTAAGCTTGAAGTGTTAATGTGGAATCAGAAGGATAAAATAGTGAGCAATTAACAGTTCCCTTGAGATAACGCAGAAGGAACAAAGCTGCTTTCATATGAGGAACCCGAGGAGAAGAAATGAACTGTGTCAACTGCTGAACAGAGAAAGAGATATCTGGTCGAGTTAAAGTAAGATATAGAAGCCTTCCAACAAGCCGACGATATGACTCTGGATCCTCAACTTCTTCTCCTTCATCAATTGAGAGCCACAAATTCCTCTGCATAGGGAATTTGGAAACTTTGCTGTCAGCAAATCCTGAATCAGTGAGAAGATCCACAACATACTTTCGCTGATTTAGAAGAATTCCTTTTTCAGATCGGGCAATCTCCATTCCCAGAAAATATGGTGCAAAGCCAAGATATTTGATTGTAAATTCCTTGTTCAAAGATGCCTTGGTTGCAGCAATTGTTGATTCATCATCCCCAGTTAGAAGCATATCATCCACATAAATGAGGGCAACTGTCAACAATCCATTTTTAAAACAAGTGAACAGAGAGTAATCTTGCCTGGACTGAACAAAGCCTTGACGCAGTAAGTGTTTTGTGAGCTCAATGTTCCACTGTCTGCTAGCTTGCTTCAAGCCGTACAATGAGCGCCGCAACCGACACACCTGTCCAGGAAGTGCCTTTGTATAACCAGGAGGAATTGACATGTAAACCTCTTCCTCTAAGAACCCATGAAGAAAGGCGTTGTTTACGTCCAACTGATGAAGGTTCCAACCTCTTGAAGAAGCTAAGGCAATCAATGTCCTGACAATTGTGAATTTTGCAACGGGAGAAAATGTGTGCTTATAATCCTTGTCCTTCACTTGGTTGTAACCTTTGGCGACTAATCGAGCTTTGAATCTTTCAACCTTCCCATCAGGACGATACTTGACCTTGTATACCCATCTGCAACCAATGGGTTTGTGTCCAGCAGGAAGGTCAACAAGATCCCAAGTGTGATTATCCTCAAGCACCAACAACTCCTTATTCATAGCTTCAACCCAAGCTGAATCCTTATGAGCTTGATGAAAAGATGAAGGTTCATGAATGCTCAACACATTAAACAGAGATATAATATAATCATCTGAATATTGAGAAAAATCATCAAGCTTGAACACTGAGAAAGCAGTGGATAGAGATGAACTTGAAGCTTTACTGGGCAAATTCTGACACACATAATCTTGAAGCTTAGTTGGTCTAACTATATTCCTAACTGGACGAATAGAAGAAGATGGAAGAATTTGTACTGAATGGTTTGTATTGGATGCATCTGATTGAAGGGATGAATCAGAAAGGATTGAATCAGGAGCTACTTGGAGATTAATGGAATCTGATGTATTTTGTTGAGAATGGTTTGAAGAGGTAGGTGTTTGTGTAGGAGATAGTAATGGTGCAATTTGATGTGTATGCTCAGATGAATCATGTGTATGATTCATCAATGGAGAAGGAATAGAATGACTTACAGTGGGTAAATCACCAATAGGAACCATTGGTAAAGATACTGATGATTCAAAATTAAGTAGAGAAGAACTGTCATGCTTAAAAGGAAATAAATGTTCCTTAAAGACCACATGTCTCCTGATAATCATTTTATGAGTGGTCAAATCATAAAGTTTGTAAGCTTTCTGGCCTGGTGGGTAACCCAGAAAAACACACCTCTTGCCTGTAGGATCAAACTTCAATCGATTGACCCTGGATTCTAGAGCATAACAGAGACAACCCACCACCTTGAGATTACCATAAGGAGGTGGCTTCTGGAAAAGAACTTCATAGGGTGTTTTCGAATTAAGAACCGAAGAAGGCATGAGATTTATCAAGTGACTCGCTGTCAATATACACTCACCCCAGAATTTAATGGGTAAATTAGCATGGAGACGAAGAGCTCGTGATCTCTCAACCAAATGATGATGCTTTCTTTCAACCCGACCGTTCTGCTCTGGCACATCAGGTGCTGAACGCTGGTGAACAATACCCTTATCCTGAAGAACTGAACACAACTGAGCTTGAACAAATTCGGTTCCATTATCTGTCCGAAGAGTTCTAACTTTCTTATCAAACTGGGTTTCAACAAATGACAGAAAATTCATAATGACCTTAAACACTTGTTTTTTGTTCCTTATAAGAAATGTCCAAGTACCCCTAATGTGATCATCAACAACTGTTAAAAAATATCGACCACCACAAATTGATGGTGATCTAAACGGACCCCAAAGATCCATATGTATCAACTCAAAAACACTTGAAGCAACAGATATACTTCGATTGAATGGCAACTTGTGTAACTTGGCTAAACCGCAAGCATCACAATCCAAAGACGCCTCCTTAGAGGATTTACAAAAATCCAAGTGTTGAATCTTAGAAATTGAAAGATGACCCAATATGCTATGAAGCAACTGTAAACTAGAATCTGTCATTACAGAATCAACAGAACAAACTTTATTCAATTCCCATTGGGAAGACCTATCATCCAAAACAGTAAAGGATTGAACTCCATCACCACTAATCTTCTTTTTGCACTGAAATCCAGCAAACTTGTATAATCCTCCTTCTCTGTGCCCCTCAGCTAGGACCTCATTAGTTGAAGTGTCCTGCAGGGTACATTTCCATTTGAAGAAAGCAAACATAAGATCATCTTCATCAACTAGTTTAGAAACTGACAACAGATTGTGTTTAAAACTAGGCATGAATAGCACATCATGCAACATTAATCTATCATTCAACACAACTTTGCCTGAATGCTTGACCAACTGAGTAGTACCATCTGGAAACCCAATCAACACTGGCTTCATCATCAAACTCAATTCAACAAACAGTTTATGATCATAAGCTATATGATCAGACGCCCCTGAATCAACTATCCACAAAAAAGAAGATGAACTACAAGAATTATGATGACCAAGAGATTTTATATTACCTGCAAAATTGACAAAACCTTGAGAAGAACCTTCAGCAGGACCCTTTCCCTGCATAGCCTTCAATACTTCTGCAACAACTGCATTCACCAGACTCATATCATAAGAAGGACCAGCTGTCCCTTGACCCGAAACCCTGCTCTCTTGATCATCATCAAGTGGATTTTCTTGCTGAACATCCTGAATATTAGCCACAAGTCTTCCAGGCTTATCCCCAGGCTTCCCTTTAGGACCTGTATACCATTCAGGTATACCAACTAACTGGAAACATGTTTCTCTGAGATGACCTTTCTCCTTGCAGTAAGTGCATACTCTTTCCATCTTTGCCCTTTTAGCATCCCTCTTGAAATCAGAATTCTTCCCCTTAGCACTATCAAAAGCTCTTGAAGCAGCCAACACCTCATGATTCTGGGTAAGTCCACCTGTAATTCCCTTTTGTCTCTCAATCTGAGTAACCATATGCAAAGCTCTATTCACTGTAGGCAAGGGATCCATGCTCAGGATGCTAGAACGAACATGCTCATAAGTATCAGATAGCCCCATCAAGAACTGCATAAGCTTTGTTGTAGATTCTTTCTCAAGGACAGATTTAAGAATCTGGCAAGTACATGTCCTCAATGCACCACACTTACATACTAGAACACTCTCCAAAGCCTGAAGCTCTTCCCATATCTTCTTACATTTACCATAATAGTCAGACACACTCAGATTGTCCTGCCTGATGCTGCTCAACTCCCTTCATAGTTGATATATCAGGGGGGCATTAGATTCAGCAAAGCGCTCAAGAATCTCATCCCATAACTCCTTTGCAGAATGTACATACATGGAGTTCTCTGCAATTTCAGGCTTCATGGAATTAATCAACCAACTTGTTACCATGAAGTCGCAGCGCAACCATCTGTCATAGTCATCATCTATTTCAGACGGTTTGGGGCAACCACCATTGATGAATCCGAGCTTCACTTTAGCTCCTAGCGCCATTTGGACACCTCTCCTCCATGTGTGAAAATTTGTACCGTTCAACTGAGACGCTACCAACTGCATTCGCGGATGATCAGAACTTGCAAGAAACAGAGGATCAGTATGACTTCCTCCGACAGATGACCCTGTCTCACGCCGATTAACCTCACCTCCATCAGATCTTCCTAAATCTTCCATGATTCAAGAAAACACCTAACCTCAAATCACAATTAATGCACCAGATCAAACGACCACAGAAATCAACCACAATTGCAAATCACAAACTGCGAACAAACGCAAATCGCAAATAACCAAAAATCAACCACAGAAAACAGACTCAAGAAATCCGAACCAGAAATCAAAGATCGCTTAAGCAGCTCACAGTATACAACCACAATCAAGAACAATTTTCAAAATCAATTGAAAACAAGACCTCAATCAACCAACCACAGACAAATCAAGAACGAAATTTCTTCGTCACCATAACCAGCGGAAATCAGGAACACCAATCAGTATACAGCAGAAACCAAAACATGAATCTAATCTAGCTGCATGCTAGTTCATCGCTCTGATACCATAAGAAACTAAGATACCTGAGTTTCTTATTCAATCTTGGAGAGAAATCAAAACTCCATTAGAGGAGCTTCGGAGCTAGTTTGTTACAACAACAAAAATTAGTTACAACTAAGTGTCTGAACATGTATTTATACTAGTATATCTAATGCTAGGATATATGGGCTTTTATTACACGGGCCATATTATTTGAACATATAAGCCCATATTGAGCCCATATACCTCATAGTTGGATTGAATCAAGATTCGAAATTAGCAGCCCAAAAACCGAAAAAGCCCCATGATAAGAGGACTTTTCGGGGAGGACAAACAATTGATTAAAGTTATCGTGTTATTTCCAACTGTTTTTCTATCGTTTTAGAAGATATGTTACACATCTAGCTTGTTTTTCTATTAGGTACGTTCAGAGTAAGATTGGATGATGGGTTATTGAGCATATTAATAGACAGGCCATTACCATAATTAAGTCTGTTCTTTTGTAACTATGTTACACATTTTTTATATTTACCTTTTTTTATAAAGCTAGACATCAAATCGACTCCTAACAATCAATCACAAGTTGGTATAGTGATTATAATGCTATACCTCATATCAAGAGGTTCGAAATTTAAATTTTGTTGGAAACTTAGAGTTGCTTGTAAATGAGAGGGTTAACCCCTTAAATTGATCATATATAGTACCCGATATAGATACTCCATAACCGAAGGCAAAGTGATAATGAGCAAAAAGCAACCGAACAAATGCAAGACAAAGCCAAGGAAAACCAACACAACTAGAAAGAGGAAAATATAAGACATGGACACAAAAAGTAAACATAGCCGACTCGAATGATACAACACGTCGACACCAATGATTTTTATCCATGATTATTTTCTCAGTAAGAGCCAAGCGTGAGGTCCTGATGAATGACTTCAATGCAACTCTTCCCACAAGAGCAACCAACAACCTCCTTTGTAGATGCCCGAACCCATGCATCCAAGACTCTCGCATCTTATCTCAAATGTTTTTCACTCCCACTTGAACAGATGACTTCATTTCTAATCTTTCCGATCTTATAAACATTATGTCAATTACATCGTTGCTTTGCATTTCATCTAAATATATACAAATTACTGAAGTCCATTGGGACTTGTAATTGAGAGTCATATACATGGATAGTCAGATACACATACATTAGTAGCCCAACACATGAGCGTGGGAAAGTTCATCCTAAAACGATGACAATAGAAAGACGAGTCTACCAGCTAGCTTATATATACTAGAATTGTTTTAGTTCATACACGAGTCAAGCCTTGCTAGTTTAGTTGGTAAGGATGACATGTCATGACCGACCAATAGGTCATGAATTCGAATCTCTCATTCCCATATTGTAATGAGCCTGTTGAGATAATGAACAATGTGAAGAGATCAAAAGAGTCCCACATTGATAATATGAACAAATTAAACAAGCCTTAGTATATAACCTAGTGGGCTACCCCACCTAATGCCAATTGGTTTTAGAATGGAACCTCACTCGGCTTGTGTGCTAGGCTACTAGCGCATGTGCGCCCGTGCACACAACCCCCAGTCATCGGTCCGAGTCGGACTTTGATATGGTATCAGAGCGGAAAAGCCAAACGACCCGACTCTCGATCCTGGGCTAGCTAAAAAGAGAATGAGATGCTAGACCCGTTGTTCAAGTGTCAATTAGAGGCGAAAAACGACCCTAGTTGCACTTGCGGGAGCGTGTTGAGATAATGAACAATGTGAAGAGACCAAAAGAGTCCCACATTGATAATATGAACAAACAAGCCTTAGTATATAACCTAGTGGGCTACCCCACCTAATGCCAATTGGTTTTAGAATGGAACCTTACTCGGCTTGTGTGCTAGGCTACTAGCGCATGTGCGCCCGTGTACACGACCCCCAGTCATCGGTCCGAGTCGGACTTTGATAGAGCCTAGTGCCTATATATGAGCTAAAAAAATGAATTCATTATAGGGGGAATTGTGCTATAGGCCATAATTAGGGCCTTTATTAGTAAAATGTCCACCCTTCCCTTCCAAATTGGCAAAATGTCCACCTTCCTTCCCTTGCCCCCTTTGCCCCTTTGCCCCCCCCACGCGCGCCCCCTGTGCCCCCCTCCTGTTTCAGCACATTTGATTTCAGCAACTCCTATTTCAGCGTTTTTTTTTTCGCGCGTTGCTGAAACCGAAGTTGCTGAAACCAAAGGTGCTGAAACCGAAGTTACTGAAATTGTTGAAAATAGTTTTTTTTTCCGCGCGTTGCTGAAACCGAAGTTCCTGAAACCAAAGTTGCTGAAATTGTTGAAATTAGTTTTTTTTTCCGCGTGTTGCTGAAACCAAAGTTGCTGAAACTGAAGTTGCTGAAATTGTTGAAATTAGTTTTTTTTTCGCGCGTTGCTGAAACCTAAGTTGCTGAAACCGAAGTTGCTGAAATCGAAGTTGCTGAAATTGTTGAAATTAGTTTTTTTTTCGCGCGTTGCTGAAACCGAAGTTACTGAAATCGAAGTTGCTGAAATTGTTGAAATTGTTGAAATTGCTGAAACCAAAGTTGCTGAAATAACAAGTACACTTGCTATCAAAGCATATTGCCATGATAATTAAAAAAGACAAATTCACAAGCTAAATGCAAGCCACTAGCTATATATATATATATATATATATATATATATATATATATATATATATATATAAAATATTGGCAATTCAAAAGCATTCCGAGATATAGGAATTCAAAAGCATTTCACCACAAATTTCAGCAAATTACAACAATAATTTCAGCAGCAAAATTAAGAGATTTCAGCAACAATTAAGTGATTTCATCACAAATTAATAGATTTCAGCAAATTAACTGATTTCAGCAAGAGCGGGAGGAAAAGATCTTTATCGACAAAATCAAATCGCCTCCATCTAAGGAGGAGGCAATCAACACACAATTGCAAAAAAATTGATCCGAAAAAAGACCAAAACAACTCCAATCAAAATTCAAAAGAGCCAGTTTCAATTAGGAATTTGACTATACAAACCAAAAATCAATCCTCAAAACCACCAGACATGGCCGACTCCCAGATTCGGAGTTGTTGCAGGCTTCCGACCGGCCTTTCCAGATTCGTCTTGCTTTACCGCACTGGTTCTTCTGTTTGGGGACCTTCGCGTCGCCCTTACGCTGTTGTTCTTGCTTATTAGGCTGTGGCGGAGGCGGTGGCGTCCCTGTCGAACCTGGCTCCTCCGATACAATTTCAGCAGATCTCAGGCTTCACAGAGGAGGACGAGCTCCGGCTTCGACACTGGCGGCACCAAATCGGCGGGATGTACAGCGTCAACGGCACCGCGGAGAAAGCGACGGAGAAGAACAGTTGAAGCATCGAAAACCTCCTTCAATGGCGGCGGCGACATTAGGCCGGAGAGCAGATCTTCACCGCCGGTATGGATCGATCGAGAGAGCGCGCGAAGAGGAGGGAGTAAAGCAGGCATATCCGCTCGGAATCGGGGGAGATCGACTACGAATAGATTGAGAGAGTGCAACCGCCATTTTTGGGTGTGATGAAGAGCGAGAGAGTAGATATGAGGTGGAGGGGCACAATTTTGGGTGTGGACAAAACCCTAATTTAATAAGGGTGGTGGACATTTGTCTAATTTGAGCCCAAAAAGTGGCCCGTTGGGCAAATTTATTCTTCATTATATTAATCAAATAGAGTGTATTGATCTAATACGTTTGTCTTGTCTTGACACTTGTATATAGATCTCATGTGTTTGTGTATTGAGACTTGCATTGATGTTATATGTTTACTTCTTCTTTTTTTTTTTGGATCGAAAACAACCTTTTCTTATTCATTTATCATCAAATCGCCAAACATGTACAATGTCAAAAAGGTCCGAAGAAAAATCAAATTCAGAAAAATTAAAATATGTAGACTCCGGTCGAAGTTGTGCGAGATGATGTGCAGCCTAGTTCCCCTCCCGTCTAATGGCTCCAATTACACACCTCAAACATTGAAGCCAGCCTGCACGCCTTACGGACCAGCCTCCCTATCACTCCCCGGAAGCTCAACTTGCCTTGCACCATCCGGATGGCAAGGTGGTAACCCGATCTAACCGAAAAGATCCTATCTAGTTATCTTAACAATAAGTTTAATGATATATGATCAAAAGCACACCAAAAAAATGCAGATATATGATCAAAGTAAATAAAATAACGTGCGCAAAATAAAAATAAAAAAATAAAACGTGCACTACATAAAAAAAACATCTCTATTCTAAATCCCTCGAACTCAACCTTTTTTTTTTTTTTGAAAACTGAACTCAAGCTGCTATTTAATTGATAAAAAAGTAAATAAATTAGACACCAAAACGCACACAAAAACAATTAATCTCATTAAATATGGCATCAAATATATTAAGGGAAAAATCCAAGTGTATATATATAGAAAGAAAAATAAACACTTACAATTTCTTTCTATTATTAACAAACACAAACACAAATTCAGAGATCTCCATCGATCGATCGCCACTCTTTCTGTCTCATTTTCTGTGTGTCTTCTACCTCTAAGCTCCGTCGCGATCGATCTCTTTAATTCATTCTCCACCTCCCACATTTCCATCACGGTACGTACTCTCAAATTTGTAAACAATTCTTTTTTTTTTCTTTTATTCTTTTTTTTTTCCTTTCCCTTTTCTGAATCCTCAATCAAATTAGGGTTAATTATGGGTGTTTGATTTCTACTTTTGTGAGATTTGGTATATAGTTTGTTCCCTCTTCCATTCTGATTTATGGTGTATTTAGGTAAGCTTGAATGTGTTCATTTCTGCAATTTTAGATTGCTTTTCGGAAGAAAAAAAATTTGTTAGAGGATTTTGTTCATAGATTCTTTTGGGTATCACAATCATTTCTTGAAACCATATAATTGTAAAAACATTTTTTTTAATTCGAATTTGTGTTTAATTTCGCTTGTGTTGGAATATTATTGCAAACAAAGTATAGAATGAATTATGTATTTTTCATGTGCTTTTTTTTGCCTTTTTTTTTATTGAGACTAACAATACAATTGTGGGTAATTTTAGTTGGTAAATTTGGGTTTTAAGGACTTCCATTGCATCCTCTTTTAGTTATAAAGAAATACAAGCAAGATGATTAAGAAAAATATACCATTTTTAGGTTATGCACTATTGCTAGGATGATATTTTATATTAACATAATTGTGAGTTCTTACACACCTTAAAATATGATTTATAAAAGAAGAACACACACATATATGCATATGTGTATATATATACACCACTTCTCTCTATTATAAGTAGCTCAAATATTGTAGCTTTTGTTTAAAATTTCACTAAGATTTGACTTACAAATTAACCTCAATATATGAAAAATTTCACTTAACCTTTTTAAGTTTTAGTACAATTGATTTTCTAATTATTATATCCATATATGTGTGTGTGTGTTTCTTGATATAATTTGAAAATATACCCTTCAATACATACATGAATGAGATCCCATGAATTTACCACTCAAATTAATTAATTATGGGTGAATTCGAAAAATGAATTTGAAAAGCAAATTCATGGGATCTAAACTCATAACTTATATGTACTAAAGGGTTTATCTTATTTCAAATTTGAGTAAATTATTTGTATGTTCGAAATGTTTGAAGTTCAGAGTGAACTCAATATATCAACCTTAATAGTTCTTTAATTGTCTTGTTGAATTACAGATCATTCAAAACTGCACTGATCAAACAAGAGAATCAAGAAGCCAGTAATTAAGTAGAACTGCATCTATCTTGATCAACATATAAAGTCGATCAGTTATCTCCAGGCAGTCTCTCCAATTCAAGAAATCAAGAAACAAAACCGAGCAGCTATAGAAAGCATCAAAACACGAAGAAGATCGAGATCGATCACGAGCAACAAGGACGACGAAATGAAGCGGAGCTCAGGAACCAGCTGATGAAGTCGACGCCTCGTGCATGGCCGTTCTCCCCGATGACAGCAGGCGGAACAGGCTCGAGACAGCGGTCAGCGACGATGACAGCGACGATGAAGAAGCCGGCGGTGTGGATAATAGTCCTCCTCTCTATGGTCTGTTGCTTCTGCTTCCTCCTAGTCGGCTATGCCCTCCTTAACCCACTCGGCTCCTCTGCCCGTGCCCTCGCCGCCTGCACCCTCCTCTCCCCCGGTGCATGCACCTCCTCTACCAACGCAGGCGCCAATGCAGGCGGCGCCACTGGGGAAGAGGACTCGGTGTTGGGCCAACTAGAGGAGCCTCCGTCAAGGGAGCTCACCGATGACGAGACGTATAGCAAGGTGGTTGTGAGGGAGATCCTCAAGACGCCGCCGGTGGTGAGCAAAAACCCTAAGGTTGCCTTCATGTTCCTTACTCCCGGTACCCTTCCCTTTGAGCTCCTTTGGGATACATTCTTTCAGGTATATAAAGTTGTTATGATTTTTTTTTTCTTTCTTTATTGACCCTCACGGAAGATATGATCGTTAATATTGAACTCTTGAGAAGGAGCATTATTGATGTTTATTTTTCGGTGACAGTTGATTTTGTTCCTTTTTTTTGTCTTGTTTTGAGCTTTTTCTTTTGTGTCTTTAATGTGTTGCGTATACCTTGATTTTCCACGGTTTGTTTTCTTTATGGTCACTATATCTCCCTAACCTACCTTGTGTCTATTGTTTTTGGGTCTCTCAAAAATACCGTTTTTACTGGTTTTGAGAAAGGTTGCATACATTCTGGCCTTCCAAGCCTTACTTCATTGCAAGATAGATTGACCCTCACGGAAGATATGATTATTAATCTTGAACTCTAGAGAAAGAGAAATGGGATATTGATGTTTATTTTCGGTGATAGATGATTTTGTGTTTGTTTTGTTCCTTTTTTCGTCTTGTTTTGAGCGTTTCGTTTGTGCCTTTCATGTGTTACGTATGCCTTGATTTTCCATTGTTTTCTTTATGGTCATTATATATCCCTAACCTTCCCTGTGTCTATTGCCTTTGAGTCTCTCAAAAACACCGTTTTTACTAGCTCGGAAAAAGGTTGCATACATTCCAGCCTTCCAAACCCTACTTCATTGCAGGATAGATTGGGATGTTAGTGTTCTCTTTAATTGTTATTAAGAAGATAGCGATAAGTGATCTATTTTTTTTGTTTGAATCAGGGTCATGAAGGCAGATTCTCTGTTTATGTACATGCATCTAGGGAGAAACCAATGCATACGAGTCGATTTTTTGTTGGACGCGACATTCGTAGTGACAAGGTATATCCATCTTAGTAAATACATATTGTAGCATATGATCAACTTATTGTAGATTTTATGTGGACTTTTGCATCACAACGTGCATATGGAATGACCAGAAATCAGATATTGTGACTAGGATTGTTTTACTCAATGATTTATCAATAAGTAAAAATTAGTGTTTTGTTTGAAGTGCACTTTCAGTGGTATTTCATGACAATATTTTGTTTTCTCTACTTCAAAATCTCAATATTATGTATATGTAGAAATAGTACGGCAAAGATTCCTTTGATCTATCATTTTTCTATTTGTCATTCGTGCGTTAATTTCTACTAGAATATTTATCCATTTAGTGCAAGATTTCATCAAGGTATTTTAGTAATGAGTATGACAATTCTCTTTTGATGGTGAATGACAATTCTTAAATGGAAATGCTTTTTGTCTCATGATTTAGTAATGTTGAAAATGCTCTTAGGTACCCTCATTAGGGTGATCTGTATTGTTTGTCCATTGTGAAGGTCCTTAAGGAAACCCCAGTTGAGATTTAGACTTACTGATAAAGAATTCGTCTCTTGATCAAACTTCTTAGGTGGCATGGGGAAGAATTTCAATGGTTGATGCGGAAAGGAGACTCATTGCTTTTGCACTCAAAGACCCTAATAACCAACACTTTGTTTTGCTCTCGGACAGGTAACTCAGTCTAATGAGCTTTACCTTATAATCATTAAACTGAATTATATTTGGATGAATATTTTTCTATCAAGATGTATCTTCCTCATTGTACATTATTTTGGTCTTTTGCAGTTGCATACCCATTCAAAGTTTTGACTACATTTACAACTATCTAATGTTTACAAATGTCAGTTTTATTGAAAGGTACACAAGCTTGTTCATTTTTCTTTTCTCATGTGTAGAATATATGCTTCTAATTGCAATTGCTTGAAAACAATGAATGGGCATTGTTGAACATTGTTCTCTGTCCTTTTTGATTTTATGGCTTAATGCTTGTGGTAGTTCAGAACGATCATTCGAAAGCCGTTTGCAAAGTTGTGTTGGTATAATTCCTCTAAGTGTCTTGATTCTTGTTTGAAGATTCAACTCCACAAGTTATTTTCCCTCTTTTCATGATTTGTCATGCACTTTTAATCACTTAATCAAACTTGAGATCTTAAATCAATTGCTGAGTCATATAAATTCACAAGTAACTTAGGCCATAACTCATTATTTTGTTTCTATCATTGCTATACCAACAACTTATTCTCTACTTCTTTACTATAAGGATTATCATTTGTAAAAATTGCACCTGATTAGCATTTGAATATCTAAAATTTTAGAATGAAGCTTATCTTCATATGCTAGAAATGGGTGTGTGTAACCTTGCAATGTAGTTTGGTAAAATTTTTCTTTCAGTAATTCTTTAGCAATGGTTTTCCCACTTTACATCATAAGCTCCTTATCATTACCTTAATGACTCAAATAGGAAGCTCTTTTTAAAGAATCAGCACATCGTGTTCATTATAGATACATTATATTCCCTCAATCTAATTGAGTTTCTTTATTAGATATGCATCCTCCTCTATTAGTCTGTTGTGTCGCTAAACTTATTCTAAAAATGATTACTATTTGGTTGCTTCAGTGCTGCATATCTAATTGTTAGCCAATTCGTGTTTAAATCTTTCTAGCTTTGTGGATCCTGGCCCCCATGGAAATGGTAGATATATAGAGCATATGCTACCTGAAGTTGAAGAGACCGACTTTCGAAAGGGATCACAGGTATATTCACAAGCTTATGATCTAGGACCTAAAGATTAATTAGACCAATAAAAATAGGCTTATTCATTTACATGATGCAGATTGAGTTCTAAAAGTGGTTTGAAGTTTAATCATTCATATATACTAATATCCCTCCACTTTTCCATTCTTCAATGTTTCCCATATTTGTTTATTCTTTTTACAATACCACATAGATCTATTTGACATTAAAAGCTATATTTTGGAAAAGTACGCTTGTTACTATTTTGGGAGCGAATAACACAAAATATCCCCAATTTTGTGGAAAGTTCCAAAAATAGTGGACTTTCAAAGTTATACTCCCTTCATTCAGCTTATATGATTATCAATAAAAATGTTGTATCACGGTTAATAACTTAATATCTTTCCATGAACAAAGATTGGGCTACTTTTCACAATGCACCCCATAGTTGTGTCTAATTTTCACAACTTTTAAAGTTCAGGATATTTCCCACTATTAGCCTTATTTTGGTCTCTATGAATTATAGGACTAAAGCAATCAATTCCAAAGTTTTCTATGGCATCATATAGGTCATGTTCTTAGAGGTCTTACTCAATTGCATATTGAAGTTTGAAGAAAAATCAACAAAGAGAAATAGAAAAGTGATATTGTATGAATATCTATTACGTAGTAACATAATAGTAAGCTTTGTTGAATATATACACCAAAATTAAAAGCAACTGATAGTTTAAACTTTATGATGTCATTAATCTCAGTTTTTTTTATCTATTTGCTTAGCTCAAGTATGAAACTAAAAAGTAATCTTAATTTATGATGTGTTTTTTAGTGGTTTACCATGAAGCGACAACATGCCATAATCGTCATGGCAGACAACCTCTACTACACAAAATTCAAGCTATTTTGTAGGGTAAGCTGCACCTTCACACTAGTATATGTTTCTTTCTAACTAGCTTTGAGATTATTGCTAAGTCTACATAAGAGGTTCTAACTTAGAGCATCCACATTTGACATCCTCAAATGGGTGTCTTAACTTTTTTTTATTAAAAAAAAAATAGAATGTCAGTTGATTACACTTGAACCAATGAAAGGAGTGTCTTCTTCCAGCCAATATCTCACATTGGGCTTCCCACAAACCTGACTTTTTCCTGACATTTTCTTTTTTATTTAAAAAAATTTAATTTTAAGACACCCCACATATGGGTTGTGGATGCTCTTAGTTTATTGACTGACACTTCCTGTCCTCTTGCGGTTTTTTGGTTTCATTTGTCTTTTTTTTCAGCCAGGAATGGAACATGGGAAGAATTGCTATGCAGATGAACACTATTTCCCAACCTTTTTCCATGTTAGTTAGATATGATCATTCTTATATGCAAACTTCATCTTAGGCATCATTTTGTCCTTTTTTACTAACCACTTATTGTAATTTCAGATGATTGATCCTGGTGGGATTTCAAATTGGTCAGTAACATATGTTGATTGGTCTGAGCGAAAATGGCATCCTAAGTCTTTCACGGCCCAAGACATTACTTTCGAGTTTATGAAGAATCTTGCGGTATTTTTCTCACACTTTGCAATTTTTAGTGCATCTCTCTTACTTTGTCTAACATTATTCCCCGCCTTGCAGTCAACTGATATGAACTTACACGTAACTAGCGATGAAAAGGTACCATACAACTTCTTTTTTAACAATATATTAGGAGTTGTCAAAGTTTACTTGAATGATATGTCTTTTCCATTGCAGAGATTCTTGTCGGTCCCTTGCCTATGGAACGGACAGAGACGACCATGTTTCTTATTTGCTAGAAAATTCTATCCAGAGACTCTAGAGCGGTTGCTGCATCATTTCTCCAACTACGTAACGATTTAGGTCCATCATGATCATCATTGAATCAATGTCCTTATTCACCAATGTACGATGACTTTTCTTGGCTATCTGAGATTTTTCAGCTTGGTATAAAATCATCAGAATGTGTCTCAGTCCTAGAGAAAAGCTCCGTGACACGTTGAGTGTCTCTTGTTGAGGCTTCCATCTGCAACTGATTTGGAGGTTTACATATTACAACAACCTCTTTTATATTCTTTCTTTTCTCATTCTTTTGTTATAAGGTAAGAACTAAGTTGCCAAAGTCGCTATGTGTTTCGAATGCGAATGAGTAAATTTGGTGTTAAAAATGTTTTCGGTTGAATGCTTTATAGCAGAAGAAACTACAACTCAAATTTTTGGCATTGGGTTTCTGTTATAACATTGATGGAGGGTGAAAAATGATATTGGTTGGTATCAAGTATGAACTGGTTTTGTGGTTTGGAACTCTTTGTACACATATTTCAAATCACTGAAACCAAAATATCTATCATTTCTTGCTACTTTTACCAACAGTTACCGAATTTGATGTTATAGTATTTTTTTACCGAGATGTAAGTCATTTTTTCAATCATTTTTTTTCCTTGGAACAAAATTTGTCTACTTACCATGAAATAAACATTTAACCTCTCTAATGGTTGAGACTTTAATCCACTCAATTGACTATATTTTTTGGTCTATAAATGCAAAGTAATAAAATTATGTGTTTGCAAACCAGTAAATGGACTAGCGAGTAGATGAGGCAATCCAGATTATCTTTCCGAGCATGGCTCATTTTCTCGGAGTAGGAAATGTTGGCCAAGTCAGAACATGCATGATTTAAATCAAAATCGACGAGGTTAAAGTGCTCAATTCATTAAGAGTTTTTCATGTGTCCAAGTGAATCGTTGGATTGAAAAGTGGGTGCTTAGCAAAAAAAATATTATTCTATATAAATTGACTGTGTCTCGTTCAAAATGTGTTGAAAAATTAATTCAAAGATCGACAACTTCATAGTTTATATCGAGTTGAATGACATTCAAATCAAAAGATGTAAGTTAAAACATCATTAACTAAGAATCTTTCACCTAATTCTAAAGTGATCCACTAAACCAGTGACAAGTTTAATTTGAATGACATTGTACTGAGTAATAATAATATTTAAAATTTTAGAAAAGTAAATAGCCAAAAATTACAAATGTCAATAATATTTTTCATAATTGTTGTAAAGAAAGTTTAAAACTTCAAATAGTACTCTATATTGATCAAAATTATAATATTCAAACGTTATATATATATATAGGGGTGCGCTTCGATGAAAACCAAAATTGCGATAAAAACCTGTGAGGATCGACTTTTTAGCCCGTTTCACTAGCTTTATAGCCCGGTTTTGAATAGAACCGATCTATTAAAGTCACATATTTTAACCCGGTTCTGAATAAAACTGAGCTATAAAGTCACTAATATAATTTAACTCAACACGGTTTTTAGGTTTAACCGAGATATAAAGTCATGTGTTATTTTAAAACTGGAGTTTTTAGCACGGTTTTTAGGTTGAACTGAGTTGTAAAGTCACTGTGTAATTGAGGTTTTTAGCACGGGTTTCAAATAAACCAAGCTATAAAGTAGTCCTCACGGTTTTTACCACAATTTAAGGTTTTCACCGTGTGTATATATATATATATATATATATATATATATATATATATATATAGGGGAGATATCTAATGAGAAGTAGCATTTGGGTGAGAAGATGAGAAGTAAGCCTTATACCCCTTAGATTAAAATGATTTTTTTTATATGGATATAGGGGACATATCTAATGATAAATATATCAATGTTTTATTTTTTAAATTATTTTTTATGTTATTTCTCTAGATGGTGATTTAATGGTCATTTTAGGGGTTTTATGCTAATTTAAATTAGTTTTTCCATTCACCACCCAGAAAAATAGCATAAAAAACTAATTAAAAAATATTGATATATTTATCATTAGATATGTCCCATATATCCATATAAAAAAGATCATTTTAATCTAAGGGGTATAAGGCTTACTTCTCATCTTCTCACCCAAATGCCACTTCTCATTAGATATCTCCCCTATATATATAGAGGTTGGATCCCGTGTAAGCAACCCTTATGGTGTAATTTGTGAGCAGAGAAATTATTCGCAGGTACCAAGCGATTATTCGTGTATAATAATGTAATTATTCGTATGTATGAACATATTCGTATGTATGAACAAATGTAATTATTTGTAAGTAACAAATGATTATTCATATGTATGTACATACGAATAATCACTTCGTACCTACGAATAATGTTAATGTTCACAAGTTACTTTTAATCTCATCCGTTTGATCTTCTTAATCCGACGCTCTAGATTTGCTCACAAATTACACAGTAACACTTGCTTACATATGATCTATCCTCTCTCTCTATATATATATATATGGAAGAGTTCTAATGAAACGAATAATACGGTGTAACGGTGAAACGAATGAATATTATGTCATATTCATATGAATATTATTTGATACGAATATGAAGATATGAATATTATATTGTGTTAATATGAATATGAAGTAAATATGGGTATATAAATATGATATTATTTATATTCAAATAACATAAAATAAATAACATCATATTCATATTCACACACCATAATATTCACATATTCATATTCACATAATGTCATATTCATATGAATATGGCATAATATTCATTCGTTTCACTGTTTCACCGTATTATTTGTTTCACTAGAACTCGATCTCGCCTATATATATTTCAAAAGGAGGACATTAGCCTAGAGGACTTTTCAAAATTATACTTGTAATCTTATAATAGAGCCCTAAAATTTTATTTTATCTAGGGCCCATGTATTGATAGAACCGACTCTGATTTTATATCACGTACATGTACATGTCCTTTTGAGTGGTGTTGTGTTTGATTTTTTTTTTTTGGGTTTAGATTGTTTCATATAGTGGGGTCATTTCAATTATTGAATCTAATCATCTAAGACGATGAGGTGAGTTGCTTGTCGTGACTTTACATAAATTAAAACTATATATTGTGTTAATAAGTTTTTTATGGAATTCGTTCAAAAAAAAGTTTTTTATGAAAGATTTTTTTTTCAAAATCGAAAATATTTTTCATAATTATTGTTTTCTCAGATATTCAGTTCGCTGATGATATTATTCTTGTGGTAGAAGCGCCAACTCAGCAGCTTATGGTTGCGGATGATGTGGTGGATAGGCTGAGAGCAGATTGTGGCTTCGAGGTTACGACTAACCTTGGAAGTTATCTTGGGATGTCAGTTTTTCACTCCAGAATCAATAAAGAGATGTTTACACCTTTATTAGACAATCTTAATTAACAATCGCCTGGCTAGTTGGGCTAACAAACACTTGAGTATTGTTGGACGGATAACTCTTACCTAGGACGTGTTGGAGTTGATCTTGGTGTATTCAATGGATACTGTGTCAATTCTGAAAGCTACATACGTGCGATGGCATTGACAAGGCGTGTTGTAGTTATTTGGAGAGAATCAAAGGAAGATCCACCTTTTGGCTTGGGAGGACATTCGTAAACTGAAGAATCGTGGGGGTTTGGGCATCTGACAATGTAGTTTTATTTGCTGTGACAGGTAAGCTTGTTTTGAGGTTTCTTAATAACAAAAATGGTGATGTTTGTTGTGATATTTTACATGTCAAATATATGAGGAGCTCCAACAGAGTAGTGATGGGAGGCTCGATTGTTTGGATGAGCATGAGGAAGAGCTTAAGGATGGTTGTTGGAGATGGAGTGAAATTGTTTATTGGGCGCAGCTCGGTTGGTTTTTAGAGAGATAGGTGTTGTTCCTTCGGAAGCTAATTTTTCGAGGAGGCTGGGTGAGATCCTTTTGGAAGGAAAGGGAGGGCTGGAATTGGAAAAAATTGTTGGGGCTGCTTCCAGCTCATGTCCTCCTGAAGCTGGTTGCCATAAGTGTGGTGGAGAATGGCGAGGTTCAGGATAGATTGTGTTTGATGGACACATCGGACGTGAATCACTAGGTCAAGTCAGCATACAATCGTTGTGGATCGATGGTGTTATTTTTAATCGGATGTGGAAGTTGTAGGTGACGGAGAGAGTTCGTGTCTTCATTTGGTTGGTCACCCAAGGCACCGTGCTCACAAATGAGGAGAGATGCAGAAGGCACCTTGTAGCTGAACCATGGTGCTCGGAGTTTGCGGAGCAACCAGAAACCATGCTTTATATTTTCAGGGATTGCTCGTTTATTTTGGATGTTTGGAATGTTTTGATTTGCCCAATGGATAACTCTAATTTCTTTCAATTCCTTTTGTAAAATGGTGGAGGCTGAATATTATATCGGAGAGGAAGACTGTCTATGTGCAATGGGCGTGCCTCTTCGTCAATACAGTTTGGTGGGATTGGCGTTGGAGAAATGACTGAGTATTCAACAATGGAGGGCGTTGCTTTGACAAGGCGCGAACCATCAAGGATCGGACTATACGTGGCATTATGAGGAGCTTGGGGGAAGAGACCGGGGATGCTTGGAAGGCCGAAGAGAATTGAGAAACTTATTTGTTGGGAGAAGTTGGGCTGCAGTTGGATGAAGGCCAATGCTGACGGCTCGGTGGATAGAGATGGAACGACGACTGCGGGTGGAGTGCTGAGAAATGAGGGGGGTGGCTGGATTGGAGGTTTTGTGGATTGGATTGGTATGTGTCCGATTGTTATGGCGGGGCTGTGGGGCATCCTCAGTTGCCTTAGGATGGCGTGGGACATGGGACATTGGAGGGTAGTGGTCGAGACGAACTCCATGGTTGCCTATTCGATGGTTCGCAAGAGCGTCGCGGAGTGTCACTCGATGTTCAACCTTGTCAGTCAGTGCCAAGGCTTCATTAAGAGGAGCCGGAAGACCCAGTTCCGACATGTCTTCAGGGAGCCGAACTATGTCGCCGACTGCCTAGCTGGGCTTGCCCGATTGTTCCCATGAGGTTTTCACATCTTGCAGAGCCTCCAGATGGGATTGTTTATTTACTAGACGATGATTGTAGGGAAAGGGCTACTCTCCAACTTGTTGTAATGTAGCCCGTTTTGTCATTTGTCGGAGAGGCTCACCTCTCTTTTCTTACCAAAAAAAAAACATACAAGCCTAACTTAAACAAATCTGAAAGTAAAAGATAAGCAAGCAAATCCCCGAGATGAGACTATTGAATTCATTGGAACAACTTGACCTAGACTATGATCGATGCTATCCAAAATTAATCAACCTACATAATAACTAAGCAATATATATATTGAAATTAAATTTTACCTTATACCATCATGCATATTACCTCTATTCTTACTTGTGTTATTATGTGTAGGTGTAGGAATCTGGATACCAAATGAAACAACCATCAAATTAGGGTTCGTCGCTATTCCATCAACCTTTTAACGTACTACATATAGTCACGAAAATGGAAACGACCACCAAAGACGTACCACCAAGATCGTCTAGCTAGGAAAGCACAAATAAGCAGATAGTTTTTTTTTCTCCAATTTGTATGTATACATGCATATATCAACCAAAGAATTGAACAAGGTACGTCGAATTGAAGAAACGCAGAGGAAGAAGATCGACGCTAGCTAGCTAGCTAGGTAGTAGCTGCAAAATGGATCGGAAATGAAATCGTTGTTTTCCGAGGATGGATGAATGAATGGATGGATCAACAAAAAAAGTTCCTACCATTTTCCCTCTGCTCTTTAGTAGCAGGGGGTATAACAAAATGCCAAAGCCTATCGACGGCCTTGACCAAGTACTTCCTACAAAGAAACCTCTCTGCATACACTCTCTCAACCCTTCTATTCACATCATGCAACACCACATGCGTCATCCCTGGTTTCGTCCGAGACTTGGCCATCACCGCGGCTGTGAAGATCGCTGCCATCCTCCCTGGCGCCTCCGCAAAGTACCCCTTTGGCCCGTCCACCATTATCACGTCCCATGTCTTGCTATATACCTCGTCTGGTAAGTCCCCTAGTACCAACCTGCATTCCATATGTCTTTAAAGATCGTCTGTGTCAAAACCAATTGGCAATAGAAGGAGTATTTGTACGTACCTGCATTGTGAATTCCCGCGCAAATGGAGCTTAGGAGGCAAGCAAGAAGGCTCGAAGCGATAGCGATCGAGAAGATTCTTGGCGTCGTAGAGCTTGGTGTGGTAATTAACGGAGTGAACCCTAATGCTGGGGGCCTTGGTGAGAACAGTCTGGACCCAATCGGGGTCCTCTTCGAGGAAGAAGGTGAGGCCATTGGCGTTGAAAGAAGACCACATGAGGGAGTCGTGGCCGAGGCCGAAGACGAGGAAGTTGCAGGCGTGGGAGAGGGACCGGAGGACGTCGAAGGTCACCTGGATCTCCGGCCGAGACTGTTGGGGCATGTCCTGGGTGGTGGCGTAATGGAGCACCGCCTGGAGCTGCACGGGGGTGACCCCGCCGCCGCTGCCCCCGGTGGAGGAGGGGCGGGGGCCTCCGGTGCAGAAGAAGGAGATCTGGGAGGTGGCGCTTAGGTTGATGAGGAAGACTGTTAGGGCTATGGTTAGGGCGAGGAAGAAGGCTGCAATCCATGGCCGCTCGAAGGGCACTCGTCGGTGCTTCATCGATCTAATCGATGGTCGTGATCATGTTAATGGGAGAGGACGGATCGATCAATGCAATAACAACATCGGCATTGAGATCGACATCAACATATATGGCATGATGAAGGTGGGAATTGAATGAATGGAATTGGGAATTGGGAATTTGGGTAATGGAAATGTGTTGAATCGATTGATCGAGTTTGCGATTGGGTAACAGAAAATTGCCGATTCAACGGGGGCGCCGGCGTTATTGTTTTAATATGTGTGGAAGGGATTTGTTTGTTGTTTGCTCCGATCTATCTGTTAAATCTAATTTTTTTTTTAGATGGAAACTTTGACAATATATTAGATTTTTACATGTGAAAGAATAAACCTTTTAAAAATTTGTTATTGTTCGGAGTATTAAAAGTTATTGCATCAATTCACATTTACCAAATTCAGTTATAAATTACATAAATAATGAAATTTCTCACATGTAAGTTTTACCTTTTTTAGAAGAAATCAACATAAACTTTTCAAACTGCAATATATGCATAAAAAAATAATAAAAAATGTTGGCTCTGTTATCTTTTGAAGTATAAGATGGTGTTTTTAAACGCTATGTCCAAATGCCGTCAGTACTTTTACCTAAATTTTTATGGCGGTTGTGAAACACTATAGAAAATGTAATCAGTGACGTGTTTTAAACATGGTAGTTATATAATACCTAAAAACCATAAAATTTATGGCGTTTTCAAACATCATAGATTCTATTATGGATTCTGTTGAATTGATGACATTTTTTTTTTTTATGATTGATCAGTCATTAAAAAAAAGTTCATATTTTAAGCAATATGAATATGTATGATTTACTTGTACGTTGCTACATGTGCTTTAATTTTTTTTTTTTTGATCGATCTACATGTGCTTTAATGGTCTCTATTGAATTGCTACATATTGTATGTTTTAATACTAGCTTAGGGTGGTGTGGCGTTGAACCCAAAAGTGATGAAATGCATCCACATTACACCTAATTAACCCTTATTATGTGAAAGCATAAAATATTCACAAGCAGCTTAGATTTGATTTAATTCTTCCAAGAAATTTCATCAGTATTTGCTTTCTTGAAGAATTCAAAGCCAACCCTTCCTACAACACATTCACAAGAAGCACATACACAACTTCAATTAAAGTAGCTACAAAAATATGCACACCTACCTGTTTAGTGTTTACAAGTCTCCTCTGAAGAAAGGTGAGCTGAAGAAGGGGGTGGAGAAGGTGCCCCCGCCGTTAGGGAAGAGGGTGAGGAAACATATGAGGAAGAGAACGACGCCCCACGCGTACCTGTCGTTCCCCAATGGCGTTATCTCGTCCTTTGCTGGTATTTCTTCTCCTCCTCGGAAGAAGGTTGCAAACAATCCCCAAGCCAAGCAGAGGACGCTACCGCTTAGCCCACCTATGCCGAGGAGAAGGGAGGTGCTGAAGGAAAGTATAGTGGCTGTGCTTCTACCAAACATGGCTTGTGCAATCCGCCCGCCTTCAAGCCTTCCACATGGCAAGAGATTCAAGGAAGTCACTACCATTCCTGAAGGAGATGATAACATTTTAGTGATCTAATACTTATCAGCTGTAATTGATGGGTTTATGGCATGAACAAATGTTAACAAACCTAATAGTCCAGCAAATGCTAGAGGATCAACTGGTACACCTACTCCTTCCACAGCATAAGGCAATACGTTCCCAAGGTCGTCTGTATAGGGACCGACTACATACTGAATGAACGAAAGCAACGGGTTGTTGTAGAAGAACTGAGGCCTAATAAACCTGAACATAGAAAGAGAATGGCATATGATCCTTCAGAACCACAAATTTGCAACTCTTAGAGGATCCCTTATCCTCTACTATTGTAGTTATCGTATTATGAAAGTGGGTGAGAGAGCTTCCGATTAACTATCCTAGACAGCTATAACAAAATAGTATGAGCCTGAGTGTAGATTGAGGAATCTTACAATGCATTGTCACCCCCATTGAAGCTGCCATCAGCTACAAAGGCAGAAACTGCAAGCACCAGTGATGTCAAATATGCACTGGCTGTTCGGGCGACTGGAATATCAAAAAGGGCTTTCTTATTAGGTAGAAGCGACTCATAGTTATTCATCACACCCAAACATCCTGTCCAGTTGGATGGGACGAGAAATGACGGGCTGAGTTTAACCCCATATCGGTTTGCCACAATCCTCGTTGCAATCTGCAAGCAATCACAGATAAGGATCTTTTAGCAAACATCATTAGTTTGGAGCCACAGACAAGACATTTCAAGTATATTTTTAGTTTCTTGGACTTTCAGTTTAAGCATTAAAACAATCTTCTTACCTCAATTTATAAAAAATTTAAAGAACTGTTTCAAATGTCATGTTTTGATGATTCATTCTGAACTGTTGTCGATGGATGAACTTGTAAAAGCAAGAGAGAAATAGTTACAGGTTGATTTGAAGTATTGCAGGCGGTTACAAGATAACATACCTCAGAAACACCTAAAATGAAGAGGAAACCACCAAAAAGAGGCACAACATCTGCTAGATAATCATCCCATGTAGCACCAGGCTTAACAAAGAAGCCACTTGTTATAGCTATTGTCCCAAAAGTTGTAACACCCAAGGCAATGGCACTGATATATCCCCAAGGAGTACTAAGCTTGGTATACTCAAATTGAAGATCAATTTCAGCCTTGGGTTGAACGAGACAAACCTTTAAAGCAAAAACATTTGAATTAGTTTGTGTAGAAGCTGTAACAGATCAATCAACAAAACATTTGCAGGCATTAAGTATATCACGTCGTATGAGTTCAACTGGCCAAACAAACAACTCAATGAGCAAGCATTAATCAAAAGTTGTCACTTGATTTAAACCAAAGTTTTTAAATAATTGTGTCAAGAAAGAAAGAAACACAAGAATTACTGTATTCAATTCAATAAGCAGACCGAAAAATCAGCCCGGTTTGCTCAGGCACAATATGGCTACAAATTCTGCAGCTGAGAAAGAGTTGAATACCTGCTTCGTAATATCATCTTTCTTCTCTTCCATGAACCACACGATGACATCCCTCCCAGCTGCTTCAGACAGCTTCTTCTCCAACTTGGGCGTCACTTCCTTGATGGGCCTCCTCAAATTCCCAATAAATATCCCCCCATCACCGAATCTCCGCACATCAGTGGCGAAGAAAGTATCAAAACCGAAACAACTCTTCAACTGTACAACATTTTACAAAACACATAAATTTAAATGACAGTTCAAATGACAAAATAATTTTGTGGCATATGTCCATCAGCCACTGATGGACACTTCAACTACCGTAGACAAATTTATAACGGAAAAAATATTATACGAAAGATCAAATAATATAGTCCCCTGCTTATGTTGATTCTCCAATGCTCAGTAATTGCTCCTTGTCAATTTAGTAAAATAAGATTTTGGCAAATAAATATTTTTCCAAAAACAAGGTTTTTGGCTTACAATAAAACGATTTTAACTTCAACTAGCATCAGTATAATTTTCAACCAAACACAAAAAGCAGTCAAAAGGCAGCTATTCCCCACACACAGCTTGAGGTTCATATGTTGTTCTAAACTGCAAAGAGAAATGAAGCAATGACCGATAAAATAAGGTTCTAAACTTTTTTATAATCTCTTTTCTGCTAATATATGTGAATAATTAGTCCAGGTTTGAAAGAAAACTATGATTAATTTATAATTCAAAAAGGAACATGAAGCCAGAGTTTGTTGATTATGTGGATATTGTCTATCAGCTGTTCTTAAGCTCATCAAATCCTATGAGAACCTCGAGCACTTTGATCAGCATGAATCCAAGAAACCCTGAGGAAGAAACAAAGAAGTGCCATATTTTTTAAGATCAAGCAAATGATTGTGAAATGTGCATATTTCTTCAATCTAAAAATGCTGAATAGAGCTCCTCAACATTCTAGTTCTTGAACAAAGATGGAAGGACTTTTAGCAATAACTAGTGATGATTGTGGTTATTGAGCTTATTAAACCAACAAGCAAAGGCAGTCATTGCTATAAATCATTCAAAAGGGAGGAGGACTGCTTAACTCATCCAGAATCTTCTTCATTCATGGCGACATTTTGTTCAGACTTCAGACAGATGCACTCACACACAATCAATGAAAGCTTCCTCTCGATTTTCATCAGAGCAATGGTTAAACCTGGGAATATGAATTGATTTTCTTCTCTCTGATTTTCATTTTCAGTATGGAAACAGAAAAGTAATCCAAGTATAAGGAATCAGCGCAACGGAAACCCTAAAAACGCAACACATAAGCCAAAAAATTGAAAGCAATGAAGAAGAGGAGAGGAGAAAAACCTTGTTAAGATCAAGAGCCTTGAAGGTTTGCTCAGCCTCATCCAACAAGCTCTTCTCCTTAAGGAGATTATCGCGAACCAGGCCGCTGAACAGCCTCGCAACCGGATTTCCACTTTTGCTCTCAGCGTCGAGCTCCTTGAGCTTCCGATCGGTCCTTTGCTTCTCCAATTTAACGGCGGCCTCAATTGAGGGGTTCCCCATGAACCTCTTGAACTCCTCATCGGTCTTCCAATCCATCTCCTGATGCGTCTCTTTCTCCTCCTCGCCGATTCCATTTCCATCTCCATCTCCCTCCATTTGATGCTTACCGGAGGAGGCAGATTCCTCATCGACTCTCTCCCTCTGGTCTTGGACGGAGAATCTGAGCGGCTTCGCGATCAGCCTGCGTGTCGAAGAGGAGAGCGGGAGGGAAACTGAGAGACGGCGGTGTTTGGGGAGGGGATTCGAGGAGTGGGAGCAGGTGATGGAGAGAGGAGTGGCGGTGGTGCTGGTTGACGCCATTGACAATGGAACCCAAAACTGATTAATTTGAATTTGGGGAGCCAAACGGAAAGTTTTAAGAGAGTATTTGTAGTGTGAATTTTGGAGGGTGTGGACTCCGGAAGTTTGTAGAAGAGCCGGGAAGATGACAGGTGGCGTGGTGATTGGATGTGCTGACAATGTACCATGTGGGCCCCTGACTAGGAGGTAGAAATCCTTACACGCTGGAATTTTGAGGTTCCTCTTAAATCTTTCTTCTTATCCATAAAGATTATCCGGATTATTAATTTTAGGGTAAATTAAATTAATTTTTTTTAATATAAAGGTGGCACATCTTATTAAATATTACCTCCGTAAATATTACCTCCGTTTCCTTTTAATTGACTTTTTACTATTTATATACGTTTTTTAAGGTGTAAAAAACTATATGAAATAATAATTTTTTAAAATATTTTTTTCGATAATCTCATACTTATTGGTGATAAGTATAATATTATTAAAAAAATATTATTAAAATATTAATATTTAATATAGTTTTGATCGTTCTAAAACTACGTGCATGACTTGAAAAAGTCACTTAAAAAGAAACGGAGGGAGTAAGATCAATCTCTGTACCAACGGGGTTTTACAAACTCAATTTCGACGGATCTCACAATCAAGATAGTACGGGTACTTTTGCCTACGTCATTCGGGACAACTGTGGCGTTATTTACTCCATTGGCTCTGGCACTTGTAACAACAATTCGGCAGTGTATGCGGAGGCAATGGGGCTCCATATGGGTATTGTTAGGACGAGAAGCCTGGGTATTGATAAACTACTTATTGAGGGGGACTGTCTGGTCGTCATAAACTCTCTCCAAGGGGAATGGTCTTGCCCTTGGAATATCGAGCTGCTGATGGCAGACACAATTCTGATACTTCAATCCATTTCTAATGTTGCTATTCGTCATATTTTTCAGGGAATCTAATGCAGTTGCAGACAGGATTGCGCGTCTGACTTACTGCATCCCTGCCGATGAGAGCTTCGCAAATGATCAAGAACTCCGTGTTCTCGTCCGTTCGGACGCTCTAGGAAAAAAGCCGGCCTATCGGCTTAATTCCTAATTTTTTATCTTGCTTCAAAAAAAAAAGATCAATCTCTGCACGCTCAATCAAACTTTACGGAAAAGGATCGAGGAATACAATTAACCTCATTCGGTGGAACTAATCTAGCCACTGAATGTGCCAAAATGTTGTCATTACGTCTTACATGGCCAAAAGAAAAAGTAACAAACGTTCTTGCATTTCCAAAAACTTGTGAATAAGAGCATGTCCTTGTACCTGCCTTCGGTCCCCTAATTAAGAGCACTGAATCCGATTCCAAGTGCACATGAGTCGCCCCCTGGCAGCTGCTTGTTCAACCCCCATGAGAGTTGCCTTCATCTCAGCAATATGAGCATCCTAGTTATCCTAGAGTCGACGTACCACAACCCACAACACACGGCTCGTAGGATCACGAGCCACAGCACCCAGCCATACACTTCCTCCCCCCATTAAGGCAGCATCCGAGTTGATCTTAACATTACCTTCCGGCGGCCTCGCCCAAGCTTTCTCCCCCCGCATTCCGATTTTCCCATACTGCTCTATAGTCATGCACATACCTTTGGAAAGAGTCCCTCAACAAAGGGATATTTGGGGGGGTCTCGCCAAAGAGCTTTAAATTCATCACTGTTCACGCCACCCAAGCATTCGTAAAGAGCTCCAACAAACCCACTGATCCTTCGACTTCATGAACATTAGTGGCGACCTGAACCATTGACGAACTACTCTGACCTCTAATACGAAGTCCCAGCTGCGATCCTTCCCACGCTAGATCGGCCAACGAACACTCCAATAAGGCGTGAATGACAGTCTCGCTTTGTGCACCACGCCCCTCACAGGTTGTCGACTCCACACTGGATTTCTTTCATAAAGGAGAGGAGGGAAAACTAAGGAGTGTGGGATCATTGATCGAGATCTAGGTAGGTTGAAATAGCCTAGGTTACCCCAAAACGCCATTTCATATGGGTTTCATGTTTCTGAGTATGAAAAAAGTTCGAAACTCCAAAGAAATGCCGAAGAAACATTTCTGAAATGTCAAAAACATCGACCAAATAAATAGAAAATGTTGATCGTTTCTATAAGGTCTGAAACATTTCTCTATTTATGTGGCATTTCCTTGAATAATTTAATTGAAAAATAAAAATAAAAAACCCATCAATCGAGCATTCGTCGACTCACCTCTCTCTCTCTCTCTCTCTCTCTCTTATGAGTCTAATTATCTGTTGAGTTTGTTCGATACTCGACTATCTCTTAGGCATGCAATTATCGATCGACCACCCTCACCGCTAGCCTTTCTATGCGATAAGACCATCAACAACAATATAGGGTGTGGTATCAGAATTTTTGTTAGGTGCGCCTTCGCTGATTCGTTCACAAATGGTACAAACTATGCATGATGTTGGTGGAAGTCAAAGCGATATTATGAGCGATTATGATGGGAGCAGAAAAGGGGCTAACCCATGTTTGTTATTCTCCAAGAAAATATCTTTTTTCAAAGGGTAAATTGCAACTAATATCCCAACCTTTAGGGATAGTTGCTTTTAATACCCTAACCTTGTAAAATTTCACAAAATATCCTAACATATACCATTAGTTGCACTTAACACCCTGGATGAGATTCTTAAATTTTAAAAATTACCCACATCATACAAAAATTACAAAAAAATCACCCATATTCATAAAATGTTTTCAATAAACTCCTAATATATTTCAAAATTTGAAATTAAAAAAATCTCTTACAATTTAAGTCCACCCAACCCACCATCCAAAAATAATTTTAGCATTTACTGATTTAAAAATTTAATATAATTACTCAAAATAATTAATTATTTATCTTAAACATAATACTTTTACAAAAATAAAATAATGTAGATTTTAATAAATAAATGGTATGAGAAATGATAACCATTTGTAATAAATAGTTACATAATAAAGATATATTAAAAATAATATGGTAAAATTATTATTTTTTACCATATTATTTTTAATATAGCTTTATTATATAATTATTTATTGCAAATGGTTATCATATCTTTTACCATTTATTTTTTTAAATCTACTTTATTTTATTTTTGTAAAACTATTATGTTAAACATTTCTTATAGAATCAATTTTTTTAATACTATGAAATTTATGTGTGATACATTATAAGATCTTATGTATTAGTTTTAGTATATATAACATAATATTAACCAAAAAGACATTATATATCGTATCAAATAATATACAGGGAATAATAGATGCACAAATCGGCATGTATAGAGATAGACTTATATAAATTTAGATTTTAATTATAATGTATGTTTTTGGATAAATAATTAATTATTTTGATTGATTATATTAAAATTTTAAATGAGTAGATGCTAAAGTAATTATATTATATTTTAAAGGAGTATATTTTTTATATATATATCTATTATAATTATTTTTGGATGGTGGGTCGGGTGGGGTTAAATTGTAAGAGATTTATTTAATTCTCATTTGTTTTTAAATGTATTAGGGGTTCATTGAAAATATTTTATGAGTAGGGGTGATTTTTTGTCATTTTTGTTTGATGTGGGTAATTTTTTAATTTAAGAAACTCATTTAGGGTGTTAATTGCAACTAATGGTATAGGTTAGGATATTTTGTGAAATTTTACAAGGTTAGGGTATTGAAAGCAACTATCCCTAAAGGTTGGGATATTAGTTGCAATTTACCCTTTTTCAAATATAAAAATAGAATATTTTATCTTTCATAAAAGATCGTCACGATACTGTTGGATACTTCAGCTGAAGCCACACCAGAAAGCACACGTGCCAAAGGGAAGAAGGAAGCAGAGGACACCAGTTGTTAGTGTGTGTGTGTGTTAGTTTGTTGTAACAGAACAGAGGGTTAGATTCCTCTATAAATACAGATGTAATTCACATTCTAAATCAATTCAATTCAGTATGAACATTTCATAACAAACTCTCAATCTCTCTCTCTTTCTCAAACACAAAGTATTACATGGTATCAGATAGGTTTCTCCGATCTTGATTTCTGGTTTCTGATCTTGAACTTCCAATGGCGTTCCAAGAAGTTCCTGATCCACGGTTTCCTCTTCCATTTGCTGTTGATCCTCTCAGCGAATTCTATATCGGCAATTCGGACAGTCCAAGTCTCATGTTGTCCACGAATTTGCTGGAAAGAGATGGGAGGAATTATCAACATTGGAAGCGCTCCATTGAGGTATCTCTCATGGCGAAGAACAAGATGGGGTTCGTCACTGGCACTTGCAGGCCGCCGGTGAACGATCCATTGCTTCTGACGCAATGGCAGAGGTGCAACAATATGGTGCTTGCGTGGATTTTTCACTCTGTCAACAAGAACATCGCTGAGTCCATCGTCTACTGTCGTACAGCGGCTCAAGCATGGAAGGATTTGGCCACTCGATTTGGTAAACCAAATCGCACTCGCATTTATCAGGTTCAGCGAGATCTCAGCTGTATTTCTCAAGGAAATTTGTCGATTACTGAGTATTTTACTAAAAGGAAGAAGGTCTGGGACGAATACATGGTGCTTCTTGAAGATAAAGTTTGTTCTTGTGGTTCATCTGATGTGGTTCTTGATATATTGGGGAACCAGCAAGTTGTCCAATTTCTCATGGGTCTGAATGATTCGTTCTCCACCACTCGGAGCAACATCTTGCTGATTCATCCTCCTCCCTCGTTAGATGAGGTCTATCAGATGATTTTGCAAGATGAAGAACAACGATCAATTCGCAGTTCTGATTCTCCAATTGATCAAGAATCTACTGCTCTGGCTGCTCAATCTAGAGGTTCTTCTTCCAAATCTGGTGCTGGGAAAGGTAATGGGAAGAAGAATCAGCTATTCTGTGAGCATTGTAAGCAAACCAATCACACCATTGAACGCTGTTGGAAGCTTCATGGATATCCGTCTTCTCAGCAATCCAGGGGAAATCACACCGCTGCGAATGTTTCTTCTTCATCATCCTCTTCCCCAGGATCTCAAGATAGTAATGGTTCTTCGACTGCAAATGTGCCGACGTCGTCATCACCATTTTCTTTGACTGCTGATCAGTACAATCAGTTGATCTCCCTTCTGGGTAAAGCTTCAACTGACAGTCATGATTCTTGTGCCTTCTTGGCAGGTATTGCATCTTCTTGCCTTCTTTCTTCATGTGCTTCACCATCATGGATAATCGACAGTGGGGCCACTGATCATATCACCCCTCATCTTCCTCTTCTGTCATCTTTCAAACCAGTTTCTAAACCCACCAGCATCACCATGCCTAATGGTAACAAGTCTTCAGTGGTTAATGTTGGGTCCACAAATTTTGATGGTCATTTTTCCATATCTAATGTCCTACATGTTCCAGATTTTTGCTTTAACCTCCTCTCAATAAGCAAGCTGACAAAGTCATTAAATTCTAATGTCATTTTCACACCAAATGCTTGTTATCTTCAGGACCCTTTGACGAAGAAGCAACTGTTGATTGGTGAAGAAGATAAAGGTCTGTATGTACTCAAGAAGTCTGTCATGACCACTCATGCTCTTTTAGATATGGGATCTCCCACTGCTCTTGCATCCTTCACCAACAGCCCTGATCTCTAGCATTGTAGGCTTGGCCACACAGCATATGAACAACTCAAACACATTCCTGGTGTTCCTTCTTCTAGGACTCCACTCATCTGTAAAATTTGCCCACAGGCAAAGCAACATAGAAAACCTTTTTCTTCTTCTCTTAGCCAAGCCACTGCTCCTTTTGAGCTCATTCATATTGACACATGGGGTCCCTGCAAGACTCCCACATACAATGGTTTTAGGTTTTTTCTCACTATTGTGGATGATTACTCACGATGTACTTGGCTCTTTCTGATGTCAAATAAAAGCAATTCATTGTCTGTCATAAAGTCTTTTTCCAATCTTGTTGCCACTCATTTCAATACTGTCATTAAAAATATCAGATCAGACAATGCCCCTGAGTTCTCTGATGTTTCTGCTCGACAGTTCTATGATGAAAAAGGAATCTGTCATCAAACATCTTGTGTTGACTCCCCACAACAAAATGGTAGGGTTGAAAGAAAACACAAGCACCTCCTTGAAGTTGCTCGTGCTTTGTTTTTCCAATCCAATCTCCCTGCCCAATATTGGGGTCATTGTGTTTTGACTGCCACATATCTTGTCAACAGAACTCCCTTGCCTTCCCTTCATCACAAATCTCCATATGAGGTCTTGTTCCATAAGCCTCCTGATTATGCTTTTCTTAGATCATTTGGTTGTTTGGTGTTTGTGAGTACTCTAAAAAGGGCTAGAGACAAGCTACAGCCTAGAGCAACCCCATGTGTCTTCCTTGGATACTCTTTTGGCAAGAAGTCTTATGTGGTTTTGGATCTAATCACCACAAAAGTGTTCCATTCCAGAGATCTTGTATTTCATGAAAAGCACTTTCCTTTTCAGTACATGAAACATATATCTAACCACACATTACCTACCCTTATTTCTGATTACCCTGATCACATTTTTTACCCAACAGATACTACTGTTTTACCACCTGCTCCCATTGACAGTCATGACAGCAACCCACATATTAATGATCCTATACCACCTCCTGCTCCCTTACCTCCTCCCACTCAAATAAACCCCACTGTTGCTTTAAGGAGATCCTCTAGGACACATAAAACACCTGCTTATCTGAGTGACTACATGAGTACATACAAGCCTGCTTCTTCTGCATCAATTAACATGGTAACTTCCACAGTCTTACCTCCATCTCATTTCTCTTTTTTATCCACTGTATCTTCTTATGTTGAACCTTCCAATTATCTTCAAGCATCCACTGATCCCAATTGGATTCAAGCCATGAAGAAAGAAATTGATGCATTACATTCAAATGGGACATGGGAGTTGTTACCCTTGCCTGCTGGAAAGAGGGCAATTGGATGCAAGTGGGTTTTCAAGGTTAAACTACGAGCTGATGGGTCTCTAGAAAGGTATAAAGCTCGATTAGTAGCAAAGGGGTTTACACAGAAACATGGAATTGACTACCATGAGACTTTCTCACCTGTTGTGAAAATGCCTACCATCAGAAGTTTGATTTCAGTAGCTGCCTCTAGACATTGGCAAATCCACCAACTGGATGTAAATAATGCTTTTTTGCATGGTAAGCTTCATGAGGATGTGTATATGAAGATGCCTGATGGAATTCCTAACCCAGACAAGCTTGTTTGCAAGCTCAAGAAGTCATTGTATGGCTTGAAACAAGCCTCTCGTCAGTGGTTTCAAAGACTGACATCTGCTCTAGAGTCTCTGGGTTTTGTTCAGTCTAAAAACGACTACTCTTTGTTCACCCTCTCTACTGATGGTAATATTACTCTAGTTGCCATTTATGTGGACGATTTGCTTATCACTGGTTCGGATATCTCTGTCATTAATCAACTAAAGCAGTTTCTGAATAATGAGTTTAGCATCAAGGATCTGGGACTGTTGAGCTATTTTCTGGGCCTTGAAGCCTCTTACCTTGATGATGGCATTGCTTTGACACAGAGGAAATTCACTCAGGAATTGTTACAGGATGTTGATCTGTCATCTCTAAAGTCAGTTTGCACTCCACTTCCTCTTCATTGCAAGCTCACTCCTGACATGGATGCTCCAATGAAGGACCCTTCTCGTTATAGACAGTTAGTGGGTAAGCTTAATTTTCTTACTCATACAAGGCCAGATTTGAGCTTTACAGTGCAAACACTCAGTCAGTTTATGTCTGCCCCGTGTGATGGTCATTTTGAGGCACTTCTTCACACTTTACGATATATTCAAGGTACCATTGGAAATGGCATACTCTTGAATGGCTCTAATCATCCAGTTTTGAGCGCATACTCTGATTCTGACTGGGCATCCTGCCCTTTCTCGCGTCGATCTGTTACTGGGTATGTTCTAATGCTTGGTAAATCTCCAATTAGTTGGAAATCAAAGAAACAATCAGTTGTTTCTCGTAGCTCTGCTGAGGCCGAGTACAGAGCCATGGCTCAAGCTGCTGCAGAGACAACTTGGCTTGTTCGTCTCTTATCTGATATGGGTATATCTTCTCTGCAACCTGTGACCTTGCATTGTGATAACAGCTCGGCTCTTCAGATTGCTCGTAACCCAGTGTTTCATGAGCGAACGAAACACATTGAAGTGGATTGCCATTTTACAAGGGACAAAGTAATGGAGGGTCTTCTGCAACTATCTTACATTCCCACGACAGAACAGATTGCTGATGTCTTCACTAAAGTACTTCCATCCACACAGCAAAATCTACTCCTCTCCAAGCTCGGTTTGTTTCACTCTCCAGCTTGCGGGGGGATGTTGGATACTTCAGCTGAAGCCACACCAGAAAGCACACGTGCCAAAGGGAAGAAGGAAGCAGAGGACACCAGTTGTTAGTGTGTGTGTGTGTTAGTTTGTTGTAACAGAACAGAGGGTTAGATTCCTCTATAAATACAGATGTAATTCACATTCTAAATCAATTCAATTCAGTATGAACATTTCATAACAAACTCTCAATCTCTCTCTCTTTCTCAAACACAAAGTATTACAGATACCATACCTTAACTCTCCGTGAATATTTACACTTTCCATACACAATATTATCTAATATATTTTCGAAAGCAGGCGTGCACGTATAATTTTCTCCAAAAGCACATATAGAATATAATGCCATAGATCCCACCAAAATTCTTGTTTTCACTTACTAGACACTTTGTCATTTAGGAACAACTACACTGGTTTGAAGGCAACCTTTCTTTACAACTTAGTTTCATCTACTATAAACATCTCAGACCTTTTTGAGGATATTTAAACACTCAACACATGTTCAATACTCAAAATTTACAATCACCAAAACACACGAGTTCCTCACATCTCAAACTATCTAACAATTTTAGCTAAATCTTTGATCAAGATCACCCTATCCTTAAAAAAGACTTTGTGGAGTTTTAAAAGCCATACATAATTGCAAAACAAGGCCTTCGAAACTGAAAAACACCTATTGATTGCATCCAGTTTAAGGGCTTGTTTGATTTAAATTTTGAAAAGAGAAAGAGAAATGTAATGAATGTAGTCCATATATTGCCTAAGATACATTGTTAAAAGTTTCAATAATTACCTTCTTCTATCAACTTTTCATACAAAATTGGTTTTGTTTTCTCTCATTCCAAGCACTCATTTAAATAAGGGGTAACCATATCTCTATACTCCTCTAAATCATTATCTCTCATATCTTATATTTTTCAAACAAAAAATATCATTCTTCTCTCATATATATATATATATATATATATATATATATATACAAAAAATATCATTCTTCTCTCATATATATATATATATATATATATATATATATATATATAGGGGTTGGTTCCAAAGTGCACACCTCTTATAGTGTATCTTGTGCACAAATCTAAACATTTGATTGAAAGAAAGTAGAAGGCCAAGATTAATTGGTTTTTAAAGATTTTTTTTTTTAAAAATATGGGCCCCACATGAAAAAAAGACTCACTTCCACAAATTCTGCGCGTGTGAATTCATGAACCACCGTTTAGATTTTGAATCTTTGGTTATATTGGTACATGGGTTTCTTTTGATTTTATTTTAATTTCCATTTTTTTTTATCGGCTGCATGCTATAGAAGACAATGGGTGGTTCAGTCAAATTGACCACTCACTCCACAAGACGAATTGTTCTCATTTTGAATTTTGTAAATTTTGATGAGTTTGTAATTTTAATTTTTGTGAAGTATATATATATACATATATATATATATTATATGAACAATGTATTATTCAACTGATTACTGAGGTTTATTTCTCTCTCTCTCTATATATATATATTTAAATGCAATTATCACTTTTAAAAATATCTCACATATATACGAATAATTCTTTATATTTACATGAATAATGTATTAATTGATCGACCTTTTATAATGTATTATTCTTCCTCCTGCCACGTTTGAATTTTTTTATTTTCAAAAAGGTTATTGGGATTTTTTTTATTTCTTTCATTAGTCCATCCAATCATATATTTTTCTACATATTTAGTTTTTTTAAAGGGTAGTGGGGATTGGAGACCCGCCAAATAAAGTAACGTGCAGAGCCAAATCAGTTTTTATATATATAAATATTGAGATAGGGGTTTATTTTATTTGAGTTCCTTCATTTTAAAATTTTGGCAATTCCACCGAATAATGTTTCACATGCTACCGAATAATGTTGTGATTTCTTTTTTCGATCCAGTTCAGATAAAATTTTACCAATTCCACTGAATAATTTTTCACATACTACCGAATAATGTTTTTTTTGTTCTTCAATTTTAGATAAAAAAACCCAAATCTCTAAACAATACTTACGATTTATACGAATAATGCTTCATGTTTCACCGAATAATGTGTCACATTTTACCTTTCATCAGATTAACGAGGATAATTATAACCGTCGCATATTCCCATCCAAAATTTCATAAATTCGACCGAATAATGCACTGGAGTTAATTGAATAATCATGAAGTTTGTCCTAAACGTCTCATAGTTGATGTGTTGAAGTTAAAAAAAGTTGGTTCTATAAACGAATAACCATTAGAGATTTACCGAATAATACTTATATTCCACTGAACAATTTATCACATGCTACCGAATAATTTTTTTTTGTCCATCAATTTCAAAATGTACACCCTTTTATCAAAGATCTAAATTAAAAAAAAATGGAATGCTTGTTTTATTTGGTGCGCATGACCCACTATAAGGCCAAGTGATGTAAATTAAAAAAAAAGGAAAGCTTTTCTTAAAAAGGAAAGCTTGTATGTGGGACCCACATATCACCAAAACACAAATTCATCCCCTCCCGTTAAGAAGGCCACGCGCTAGTTATAGGAGCGTACGGACGGTTTTCTTGACATTGTGTGCGGGTCCCACTTGAGTTTAAATAAAAAAAATAGGAAAACCCCCTTTTAATCTCATCCATCCATCACAATCTGATCAATGGCTCACAATTGTGCACAAGGTACGCCCTAAGGCTTGTGCACAATTGATCCATATTCTATATATATATATATATATATATATTCATATAAAATTTGTTTCCATTATACTCCCTCCGTTAAGAAAAATATGTCATTTTAGGAGTAAAATTTTGTTAAGAAAAACATGTCGTTTTAGATATTTTGGTGTTCACTTTCCAAAATTACTCTTGTAATGATTATGGATTTGTTAGTTGTAGTTTTCAATAAAGTTAAAAAGTAAAGTAATAATTAGGGATATAAGTGTATTTGTGTTTGCTTTTATTTGCTTTCTTAGAAAATGTGCAAATATTTAAAACGACATGTTTTAATTAACGGATGGAGTATTTACTAACTGAGCCCATTTATATAGAGATGACATACAACATCGATTATCAAAAACGATGGTTTAATTGTTCAAGATTAAAATGTATATATAAACATTCAAATGGCTGGATCTTTAAAATTTTAGATGATCAAAAGCGATTTTTTTTCGACCATATCCATAGGGAGTACAGCTGCTAGTTTTTCTTTGTTCCACATTCTATTTGGTTTTATAAAGTTGTTTACTGTTTCTTGTTCGTCAATTTGGTCAAGGATGCGTTTATCCTTAAGCTTTCCTTCAATCTCCAACCATTTGTATTAACATATAAATTTCTGTTTATGTAGCTTTCCCCTTATTTAAGATAATATTCTCTATTACCCATCCGTATTAGGTAAGATAATATTCCCTATTATCTATCCATATTAGGAGAACTTATGTTAGGCAATAGCTGCATAATTGCATCCTTCATTTACTCTTGACCGTTGTTTATTTTTGTATAAGAACACACACCTTATCTTTGTAATACATTAGATTGGAATAATACAGTAATACTAATTTTCCTTCCACTTCCGCTATATCTTTCAAATTCTATATGGTATCAGTTTTCTAGGTTACACAAATCGATCCAACACCACTTCCTCATGTCGAACAACGAGCAAACTCCACGCTCCGAGCCATGGGAGAAATCAAATCACCCACTCTTTCTCCACCACTCCGATCAACCAGGCGCCGTCTTGGTATCGCAACCGTTGGTGGAAGATAACTATACAACATGGGCACAATCCATGATGATGGCCTTACAAATAAAAAACAAGGCTGGATTCGTTGATGGAACGCTTCCCAAACCAAGAAACAAACCGGCCGAGGAGTTGCAATGGGAGCGTTGCAACATTCTTGTCAAAACTTGGCTACTTGGATCCATGTCGAAGGAGATCTCGAAGAGTGTAATTCATTGCAAAGACGCTAGAGGTATTTGGCTTGAACTCAAGGAACGATTTTCACATACTAATACCGTTTCTTTGTTCCATATCGAAAAAGCTATTCATGACTGTCAACAAGGCACAGAATCAGCCAACTCATTCTTCACTAAGATCAAAGCTCTTTGGGACGAGAAGGATGCACTCGCTGCCCTCCCACCATGTACATGTGCAGCCGCTGGTGAACTCAAGACTTTCATAGAGAACCAAAAGACTATGCAGTTCTTAATGGGACTCAATGAGAGTTACGCACATACTCGGAGTACCATTATTGGCTTGGATCCATTTTCCGGGCTGAACAAAGCGTGCTCTATGGTGCTGCGACAAGAGAACCTTGGTGAGATGTCCAACACAATGGCACCTGCACATACCGAAACTTCGGCATTCTCCGTCAAGAAAGCTCGTGACAATCAAACTGGAGGTGAAACAAAGTTTTGTGAAAAATGTCACTTGACTAACCACAACACAAAGCAATGCCGAGCTCATCTAAAGTGCACCTTCTGCAACAATAAGGGGCACACTATTGATTATTGTCGAAAGCGCAAGAAATTCATTGAAAATGGTCAGCCGAGCTCAAGCATCAACCAAACTGATGCTCACTCCACTAATTCATTTTTGCCTTCAGACTACCAGCAAATGATGGCCTGCTCAAGAAGATTAATCTGCAGGAACTTGTCTCACAACAGCCCCTGCAATCAACGGATCCCCCACAACACACTTCCACAAATCATGTCGGTAATCACTCTAATTATGATCATTTTTTAGGTAATTTACTAGCAAAAACTCTCTTTTATAATTCATGGATTTTAGACAGTGGCGCAAGTGATCACATTACGTATCATACTCGTTTTTTGGATTCATATCAACCGACTACGAATCACTTTGTGCATTTACCGGATGGAAAATCTTATAAGGTTTCACACATTAGCACCGCCACTTTCACATCCCAATTAAAAATTTCTCATGTACTTTGTGTTCCTGAATTTTCGGTTAATCTTGTTTCAATTAGCAAATTAGCATTAGATTATTTTTATGCTACTATCTTTTTGAAACGGATGTGTGTGATTCAGGACATCCTCACGGGGAAGATGATTGGGATTGCTTATGAACGAGATGGACTATACTTCCTCAAACCCCAGCCCATGCCCAACTTATGCAGTGTCACAGCGTCCGACCTACTGTTGCATCAACGAACTGGTCATCCATCGCAACAAGTATCATCTTTCATTCCTGGTTTTAAAAATAATGGTTCAAAAGAACATTCTTGTTTAGTTTGTCCTTTGGCGAAACAAACTCGAAATCCTTTTCCGGATCGTACTTCTATTACTTCTTCTTGTTTTGATCTTATACACATGGATATTTGGGGAGGTTATCATGTTCCTTGTTCAACAGGAGCGCGCTACTTTTTAACTATTGTGGATGATTATTCAAAATTCACGTGGGTTTATCTTATGAAAAGCAAAGCCGAGGCTCGACCTCTTGTCATTCAATTTATTACTCTTATCGAAAATCAATTTTCTAAACGAATTAAGATTGTCCGTAGTGATAATGGTTCTGAATTTAAATGTTTTGATTTTTACTCTTCTAAAGGTATATTGCATCAAACTAGTTGCATAAATACGCCGCAACAAAATGGTGTTGCTGAACGCAAACATAGACATTTATTAAACGTTGCTCGTGCTCTTCTTTTTCAATCTCATTTACCAAAAGTCTTTTGGGGAGACGCTATTCTCACCGCTACTTACTTAATAAATCGATTTCCAAGTCAAAATCTTCAAAACCAAACTCCTTTTGAAAAACTCTTTAGTAAACCTCCTATTTATACTCATTTACGTGTGTTTGGGTGTCGATGCTTCGCATCCACCCATCCACAACGACCAACTAAATTTGACCCGCGATCGGTTGAATGTATTTTTCTTGGATACCCACACGGTACTAAAGGTTACAAACTTTATGATTTTACAAATAAGAAAACTATTATTTCACGAGACGTCGTTTTCTATGAAAATCAGTTTCCTTATTCAACTATGTCCAACATTTCTCAAACTAATCATGATTTACCTCTTCCAACTTTCAACAATTCAAACGTAGTTTATGAAGATACCCCTCCCATCTTTACATCCTCCACCAATGACATTGAGCCTACTGTAGAGTCTGATCAACCATCACCAACTGAAACCCAAAGTGAGTCCATCTCTCCGCCAAACCCACTACTCACACCTCCCATCCCTGTTGTGGAACCTCGGCGATCCTCTCGACCAACCAAACCATCCAACCTCCTTCGTGATTTTCATGTGGAAGAAAATCTACCCTCTCGATCGGAACCCCAATCATCTTCCTCACAAAATATAACATCAGGTAAGGCTTTTCCTTTGGCTAATGTTTTATCTTATGACAAGCTTTCACACAATTATAAACACTTTGTTTCTAACATTATGCTTGAGAAAGAACCAAAGACTTTTCTGCAGGCAAATAGATCTCCAAATTGGAGGGATGCCATGGCCAAGGAAATCAAGGCCCTTGAAGACAACAATACATGGAGTTTGGTACCGCCACCACCCAACAAACGTCCCATCGGATGTAAATGGGTGTACAAAATTAAATACAAACCCGATGGGACAATCGAGCGATACAAAGCTCGTCTTGTCGCAATAGGGTATAGTCAAATAGAAGGTGTAGACTATCGAGAGACATTTGCACCCGTTGCCAAGCTCACAACCGTTCGAGTTCTAATAAGCATGGCAGCCATTCATGGGTGGCACTTGCATCAACTCGACGTCCATAATGCATTCCTAAACGGTGATCTTTTGGAAGACGTTTACATGAAATTGCCACCTGGATTCCATCAAAAGGGGGAGACGAGAGTTTGTAAGCTCCATACGTCATTGTATGGGCTAAAACAAGCCTCTCGCCAATGGTTTCTAAAGCTCTCTAATTCCCTCAGACAAGCTGGTTTTCGACAATCTTGGGCTGATTATTCACTTTTCATTAGACAACACAAAGGTATCCATACTATCCTTTTAATTTATGTAGATGACGTTATCATTACCGGGACTAACTTGCAGGCCATCAACAACACAAAAGTCTTCCTTGCCAACCAATTCAAGCTCAAAGACATGGGTCCTCTCAAGTATTTTCTTGGAATCGAAGTCGCCCGATCAACACAAGGGATTACTCTTTGTCAACGGAAATATGCTCTAGAAATTCTTGATGACACGGGCTTTCTTGGTGCCAAACCAGCCACTGTTCCGTTAGATCAGAACTTAGTTCTCAGTGAGAGAGATGGAGATCTCCTATCGGATCCATCCATTTACCGACGACTGGTTGGGCGTCTCATCTACCTAACGATAACGCGTCCAGACTTGGTTTATGCTGTCCACATTCTTAGCCAATTCATGTCTAATCCAAGACAACCGCACCTCAATGCTGCCCATCAAGTTCTTCGTTACATCAAGGGCACACTCGGCCAAGGCATATTCCTCCCAAGCAATAGTCGTCTCCAATTGAACGCTTATTGCGATGCTGATTGGGCTCGCTGTCGTGACACCCGCCGATCAACCTCCGGTTATATTATTTTCTTAGGCGGTGCCCCAATTTCATGGAAGACAAGAAAGCAAAGCACAGTTTCCCGCTCAAATGCTGAAGCTGAATATCGTTCGATGGCAACCACATGTTGCGAGATAACATGGCTACGAACATTGCTGCATGATCTCTCCGTCAACCACTTGCAGCCCACCAATCTCTTTTGTGACAACAAGGCTGCACTCCATATTGCTTCCAATCCAGTATTTCACGAAAGTACGAAGCACATTGAAATCGATTGTCATGTTATTCGTGAGAAGGTTCAACAAGGTCAAATCCGAACAATGCACATCCGAACCAAAGATCAACCCGCTGACTTGTTTACAAAGCCTCTCGGCCCGACAGTATTCAAGAGTCTCTTATCCAAGTTGAGTGTTATCAACATACACTCCATTTGAGGGGGAGTATTAACATATAAATTTCTGTTTATGTAGCTTTCCCCTTATTTAAGATAATATTCTCTATTACCCATCCGTATTAGGTAAGATAATATTCCCTATTATCTATCCATATTAGGAGAACTTATGTTAGGCAATAGCTGCATAATTGCATCCTTCATTTACTCTTGACCGTTGTTTATTTTTGTATAAGAACACACACCTTATCTTTGTAATACATTAGATTGGAATAATACAGTAATACTAATTTTCCTTCCACTTCCGCTATATCTTTCAAATTCTATAATTTGTCCTTCCAGAATTTAATGGTTTTTCCGTTTTCGACTTGCCAAAACAGGCCAGAGCAGAACTCTTCTTTGATCTCTATTAATTTTACCCATTGCCAGGATGTGTTCTTTTTCCTTTTGTAGTCCCATATGTTCTCCTCTTTCAGGTACTTTTCTCTAATGATTTTTACCCATTCGTTTTGGGGTTTCGCAAGGATTTTCCAGAGTAATTTCATCTGCAGAGCTTTGTTCATATCTTTTGTTTTATGTAGATCTAAGCCACCTTCACACTTTGGTCTACAAATTTTATCCCAACCTATAAGGGGTTTGTATTTAGGGTCTTTGTTCCAGAAAAAGCATCTGTTTATCCGGTCAAGGTCATTGTGGATATTTGTTGGGAGCATGAAGTTTTGCATAATGTAGCTAGGTTTCGCTGCTAGATTTGTTTTAATTAAGACCGTTCTTCCTTGTTGGGTTAATTCATTTGCTCTCCATTTTGATAATTGGTTTTTAGATTTTTCGAGAATTTCTTCAAAAGTGTGCTTGTTCACTCTACCATTAATGATCGGACAGCCGAGATATTTCTCTAAAGCTATTTGATTCGTGATCTGTAAGCTGGACTGGATTCGTTGTCGTTGATCGTTCGTGATTCCTTTTGTTGCTTGGAATGATGATTTTTGGAAGTTAACCTTTTGGCCGGAAATCGCACAGTATTCATCGAGTATGGTTTTCACCGATCGACATGCCTCCGGGGACGCTTTGGAGAAAATCATAATGTCGTCGGCAAAGGAGAGAAAAGGGATCGATGTGCCACTTCTAGAGAACTTAAAACCAATTGTGTTTCGAGATATTTCGCTTTGTCGTTGTAGTTTTCTTGCAAGGACCTCAGCACCTATAATGAATAGGTAGGGAGAGATGGGGTCTCCTTGTCTAAGCCCCCTATGAGGGCTGAACGTGTCAGTTGGTTCATCATTGACTAAAACAGAGAACGAAACCGTTTGGATGCATTCTTTAATCCAGCCACAGAATCGCTGGCAAAAACCGAATTTTGTCAAAATGGCCATAAAAAATTCCCAATTTACTCTGTCATATGCTTTCTCCATATCTAGTTTGATTGCAATCCACCCCTCACGACCTTTCTTAGATCGAAAGTAATGGAAAACTTCGTGTGCAATGAGTACGTTATCTTGAATTGCTCTGTCAGTTATAAAAGCTCCTTGCAAGGGGTGAATTAATTTCCCCAAAACAGATTTTAATCTATCTGCAATGATTTTTGCAATAGCCTTGTAGAGGGTTGAGCAGAGGCTGATTGGTCTATAATTGTTCGTTGTTCTTGGGTTGTCAGATTTAGGGATCAACGTGATAAACGTTTGGTTTATCTGTTTTAACATTCTTCCCGAATGAAAGAACCCCTTAATAGCTTTAACAATAGATGGACCCACAATGTCCCAATATCGTTGATAAAACTCGGCTGTCATGCCATCAGGTTCGGGGGACTTATCTTTTTCGATGGAGAAGAAAGCCATTTTGACCTCGTTGTTTGTGATTGGTCTTGTGAGAACTTCATTCTCTTCTGGTGTGATTTCTGTTTCTATTAGTTCTAAGTATTCTTGTAATATTTGGTAATTGATTCTCTCTTCCTTAAATCTTCTTTCGAAGTCTAAACGGATTTCTTTTCTGATGTTCTCTTCCCCAATAATCGTTGTTCCATCCTGGGTTACAATCTCTCTAATGAGTTTTCTGTTTCTGCGTCCCGTAGCTACTCTGTGATGGTAGCTAGAATTTGTGTCGGAAAGTTTCAAATGTTTTGTTTTCGCCCTCTGACACCAGTACAATTTATGATATTGTAGTATTTTGTTCTTTTTATTAATCAACCTCAATTGGAGGTTATTGGTGGAGCTTCTAGATTACGGTTGGCAATTTTGTTTTTGTAGGTTTGTCAGTTTTTCTTCAATATCCTTGAGTTGTCTAAAGATGCTCCCAAACGTAGATTTGTTCCACTCTTTTGTTAGTCTTTTCAGTAATTGAGTTTTCTTTGTTAATTGGAACATATGGGATCCAGAACAATGCAGCCTCCACGCTTGTATCACAATGTTTCGATAGTCTTTTCTCTGGGTCCACATTTTTTCGAATTTGAATGGTCTTGCCTTTTTAATTTGATCCGATCTTAGTTCAATCGAGATAGGGCAATGGTCTGATGAAGAGAAGGCATAGTTTTTTGTGACAATATTCGGATACCATTGGAGGATTTGGTTCTGAACTAGAGTCCTATCAAGTTTTTCGTAAATGTTATTTATATCAGATTTATTTTTCCTCTAGGTGAAATCATTTCCGAGCGTCGGTACATCGATAAGAGCATACTGGTCCTTGAATTCGAGGAGTCTGTTAAATCTGGTAAGGTTTGGGTGAGCACCACCCCTTTTTTCAGTTGAGCTTTGGATCTCATTAAGGTCTCCCATAACCAGAATTGGGAGATCGCTCCCCTGGATGAAGTCCGTTAGCTTTTTCCAAAATTCGGTTTTCTCATTTTCTTGTGCGGGTGCATAGACGATACAACACACACATTTAGAACCAATATTGTTGTCTTCAAGGAGTAAGGAGGTAAAACGGTCTTCTTTCTCCATAATCGAAATCTTTCCACTGGAAATTTGGTACTGGCTTTCTCCCTTTGGGGAGTTTGGACAATGAGAAACAGAATACTTTTTGATAACAATGACATCGGCAAGGTGGAAGACTGGTTAAGAGATATTAAACAATACAAAATAACATGGAGAAAAGCACAAATAAAGGAACAAGAATACCATATGGATAACAAAAGACCAAACTCTTGTCAAAAGAGAACGAAAAATAAAAAAATAGTTAAATGGAAAAAACCTCCGAGTGGTGTTGTAAAACTCAACTTCGACGGTGCGAAGGTAGGTTCGGGCCATGCTGCTGCCGGGTTTGTCATCCGGGATTGCCGCGGAGAGGTCCTTTTATGTGGGGCCCGTGACCACGGGAAGGTCTCTGTCGATCGTGCCGAATGTTTTGGTCTTCTGGCAGGCCTCCAGGAAGCAGCGAAGCGGGGCTTCTCCCGCCTTGAGGTGGAGGGCGACAACTTGAAGGTGATCAACGCCTTGAAGGGGATTTGGCGATGCCCTTGGGAGATCGAGTTGGCGATCTCTGATGCTTTTGATCTTTGTCGGGCTTTCGACGGCGTCTCCTTCTCTCACACATTCCGTGAGGGGAATCGTGTGGCGGATAAGCTCGCTCAGATTGGTTTGTCCTCACAGTTTGTCGACGTTTGTGTTCCAGATGAGTGCGTCGACGCCGTCCGGCAGGACGCTCTTGGTCGGTGGTTTAACCGTGGTTGACCAACCCAAATTATCGCCTTGTATAAAAAAAATGATCAAAACGATGGTTTAATTGTAATCCACTTTGAGTGAGCCTTTTTAAGCAAGTAATTGGATATATTTATATAAAAAGAATGATTTATGTATACAACAACAATTTTTTAGCAACCCATGAAGAAAAAAATGAAATCCACTATATATCAAAATCAACATTCTTTAGGATTTGGCGGCAGTGCATTCTTTAGGAAGTCCCTGTGGAAACCTCTGCGAATCAGCACAGTAGTTGTATATCATGTAGTTGTCCTGCACCCACTTCATCTTCTCCTGCCCGCTCGTGTCGAGCTCCTGCGTCAGCCACACCGACGACGACGACGATGATTCCGAGGAGCTCGAGCCACAGGAAGATTCGCCGCTAGACCACACACAGGCGCTGGCGTTGAAGTCCCTGTAAGAAGCCTTAAATGGGGCTTTGCTCCAGTCGGTCTTAACTCGCCCGCCTTGCGTGGCCCAGTCTTCGGCGTCCCACAGGCTCGCGTACAGCCTCATCGCTTGAGTGGTGGGGAACGACACTCCGAGCGATTCCATGTTCTTGAACTCCCTGATTGGCGTCCCGTCCACCATATATCTGTAACAAAAAGATGATATGAGGTTTCATCTCAAAACCAATTGGCAGTCTGTCACAGATCGAGATTGAATTGAATTGATGTACTTACATGATTCGCTGGGGGTTCCAGAGGATGGAGTAGGTGTGGAAGTCGGCGGTGGGATCAAACCAAAGACGGAATTGCATTTCGCGGTTGCCCTGGCCGTTAGCAAACACGTTAGTATGGAGCGTGTAGGGCTGGCCGGTTTCGCTTCCTAAGAACTCGAAGTCTATCTCGTCGTGATTCGCTCCTTGTGATGACATCTGCATATACATAACCACAGCCAATAATTTATTAGCCAAATCAACAATGAAACAAATTTGATCTAATCTATACAATTACTGTATATTTATAGATAGATAGGTAGATAGATAGATAGACTTACAAAAAAAGTAGTGACGGTGCCAGCGGAGTTGCCAGGGACGAGCTTGATCTGGGACTCGACCTTACCGAAGAGGAACTCGTTCTTGGACTGGAAGCCGGAGCCGGAGGCCTTGTCAAGAGAAAGGGTGAGAAGTTGGCCGTTGTTGAGAATGGAGCCGCGGCCATCACCCCAGGTGACGTCGACGTCTTGGTAGAAGTTGGCAGAGCAAGCTGCCATGAGGCTACCAACCACCACAAGTAGACGGACGGCGAGAAACAAAGAAGAAGCCATTAATTGTAGATTGATGGACCAATGTAAGTGTGTGTATTGTATATATGTATGTAATCAAGTAAGTGTTTGAGGGTGGGTGTGAAGGGTGAATTAATAGAGTGGGATGGGAGTATAGATAGGAGGGTTTCTTGGTTGATTAGAGGGAGTAGGTGATCAGATGAAGGAAGAAAGGAGGGAAGGTTCAAAGTTGTGTGGGAGAGGGAAACAGCTGTTAATTTAAAGGACAATTCAAGTTGAGGTTAGGCCTTAAAAGGGTGATTAGTACTAAAAAGGAAGGGAGGGGGGTGGTGACTGGTGTGGGTTCAAAGCCCCGGCGCGTAGTTAATTGGTTTTGGTAAGAATCAAAGGTGGGTCGTGGCCCGTTTATCTCTTTTTCCTAACGCGCATTCATTTCTTGCTCTCTCCAAAAAAGAAGGTGAAATCGATCAACCCGGGCGGCCCTCACCCCCGACCTGGTGGAGATTGTGAGAGGAGGTAAATCAGAGTGACTTAATTGGTAACAAGGGCATGAGACCAGCGCTCACTGCGCACATGTATGGAGGTAGGAATCGGGTGGATTGGTTTAGGTTCATGACGTGTTAATTTATAGGGGCGGATCTAACTAGAAACAAACTCTTTACAAAATATTGAACTATGTGTCATTCTTTTTCCTAAAAAAAAGAACCGTCTCTTCGCCACGTTCTTCACTCCCTCCACTTTACTCTCTCAGGAACGCTCTCTTCTCTACAGGTCTTCCCATGGATTCTCATCTCATTTAAAATCAAATCTGAAGCTCTCCCATGGCATCTCCTACTCGCATCTCGCTCAGTCACTCCCGATAACGACTTTGGCGGAGCCAAGCCAAGCCCGATTAAATATATTATTCAGCCATTTTCATAGTCATCGTATAAAGTATATTATGACCATAAAAATCAGGTTTCAATATCAAATACAATATCAATAAATAAACCCAAAAATTATAAACATTTGAAAGAAATCATCTAATAGAGGTCAACTTAAAATAATCAGACCCTGATTAAAAATACAAACAATCTTAAAACGACTAAAAACATAAATAATTTATTTTCTTCAACCCAGTTCAAAGGTATGATGTGAAATATATTATGTCGATGAAAATCACGTTTCAATATTAAATGCAATAAGAATAAAACTACCAAAAATAAAAAATATCTAAAAAGAAATAGTTTATTAGAGATCAAAGTGGAATAATTGGGCTCCGATTAAATTACACATTACTATAAAACGAGTAAAAACATAAATCATTCATTTTCTATAGGCTATTATGGTTATGAAAATAAATTTTCAATATTAAATACAATGGGAATAAAAAACAAAATTAATCGTTTCAAAAAAAAACTAACCTTTAGACTTGAACTCCGAGTGCGAAATTGGAACGATTTGGAAGATGGCGGAGGATGAAGGGTTGGTGGTCGTGGTCGGAATGGAAGAAGGTGAACAAAGGTGAACTGGCAAAGGCAGAAGAAGACGATGAAGTGGAGAAGGAGGGTGGTTTCGTACGGTTTTAAGTTGCCCAAAAAAACGTTGTTTAGTGTTAAAAGTACTGCCTAAACTAGTGTGATTCAAGCTTAAGTATTCATAATTTTTTGAATTTCTGTTATGGTAGTTAGTTCTACTGTTCATGACAGAAGATCATGACAGCAGTTAATGTCGGTTTTGTTTTGAGTGAATCCATCACCTAGGAAGTGTGTTAGTGGGTGAGTGGATCCTAGTTAGTTTCTATCAGTTATTTTTGAAGTAAGGAATATGTAAACATGTTCAATTCAATCAATGAAGTGTGGCAGTTAGTTTTCTCTCTTCATCTGAATATTCTAGTCTCTGTTCTGTGTCGACAGAGGAGACAGATTTTGAGTTTGAAACTCATACAGATCTTGAGTGATCAAAGAGTGGTGTTCCTCCATTGTTATCTAACATTTGGTATCATAGTTGAGATTAAAGATCTCACCGGGTTTAATTTCTGGGAATTGAGTGGTGTGAGAGATAAACACAGGGAAACACTTTTGAGAATTCATTGTTCAACAAGATCCAGAACAATGCGAGTGGAGGGGTTGGCAATTCTCAATTGCCAATCTTCAAAGGAGTGAACTACCACTTTTGGAGTTTGAAGATGACCACTTTGTTCAAATCACAAGAGGTGTGGAATCTTGTGGATCAAGGGTTTAAGGATACTCAAACGGATGATCCAGATCAAGCTTTGAGAGAGAAAAGGAAGAAGGACTCCAAGGCATTATTTATGATTCAAAGTGCCCTAGATGATGAGGTCTTTCCGAGAATAGCAACCTCCACAACTGCTCATGATGCCTGGGAAGTGTTGAAGCAAGAATACATGGGAGATGGTAGAGTGATCACAGTGAAGTTGCGGACCTTGAGGAAGGAGTTTGAGACTCTGGTTATGCAAGAGAAAGAAACTGTTCAAGTGTTCTTGTCTCGGGTATCTGGAATTGTCAACCATATGAGAACATATGGAGAGACCGTGAGCAGTGAAACCATAGTGAGTAAGGTTCTGAGAAGCCTTACAAAGAGATATGACCATGTAGTTGCAGCCATTGAAGAATCAAAGGATCTGTCTGTGTACAGATTTGAAGAGTTGTCAAGCTCCTTGCAAGCTCATGAAGAAAGAATGAGCAGGACAAGTGAGCAGAAGGAAGAGAAGGTCTTCCAGGTGAAGGATGAAAACCAGAAAAACAAGAATGAGGGTTCTTCAAGTAGGGGTGGCTTTAGAGGTGGTCACAGAGGAAGAGGCAACTATAGAGGTGGTCAAAGAGGTAGAGGAGGAAGAGGCTATGGTAGAGGCCAGTACAGTGGCTCAGGAAGAGGAAATGGAGGTGATCAAGGGAAGGAGCAGTGGAAGGATTCCAATAGGAATCAAGGCAATGATTCAAGGCAACAGAAGAGTGGAATCAGATGCTACTACTGCAAGAAATTCGGGCACAAAGAAGCTTTTTGTTGGGAAAAGCAGGAGAATGAACAGAAAGAAGTGAATTATACAGAAAAGAATGAACAAGAAGAGAGATTGTTTATGGCCTTGTCCTCATTTGCAGATACTGCAAGCAGCATGTGGTATCTAGACAGTGGTTGTTCCAACCATATGTCAAGTTCAAGAGAAATGTTTAGAGAGCTTGATGAATCCAAGAAGGGGAGTGTCAAGCTGGGAGACAATAAGGCACTGAAGGTTGAAGGAAGAGGAACCATTGTGATCAAGAGTGAGTAAGGAGGAGAGAAATCCTTACAGGATGTTCAATATGTGCCTGGACTTGCTCATAATTTGTTGAGTGTAGGTCAGCTCCAAGAGACAGGCTATTCATTGTTGTTTGATGAGAATGCTTGTGTCATCAGGGAAAAGAGAACTGGTGAGACTGTTGTGAATGTGAGCATGACAAGGAACAGGATGTTTCCTCCTGACTTAGCAAGAGGTGTGAATAGAGCCATGACAGCAAAAGGGAGTGATGAGTCCAGATTGTGGCATCATAGGTATGGGCATCTAAACATCCAAAGTTTGAAGATGCTCAGTACAAGATCAATGGTTCAAGGCCTGCCTAAGGTAGATGAGTTAGATTTGTGTGAAGGTTGTGTGTATGGAAAGCAATTGAAGGGACCATTTCCAACTGATGAAGCCTAGAGAGCTAGTGAATGCTTAGAGTTGGTTCATGCAGATCTTTGTGGGCCTATGCAAACAGATTCACTAGGAGGAAGCAAATATTTCTTTCTCATAACTGATGATTTCAGTAGAATGAGTTGGATTTATTTTTTGAAGTTTAAATCTGAAGCATTTGAGTGTTTCAAGAGGTTTAAAGCTCTCACAGAAAAGAAATCAGGCAAGATGGTGAAGGCCTTAAGGACTGATAGAGGAGGTGAGTTCATGTCCTTTGAGTTTATGTCTTGGTGTGAAGAAAATGGCATAAGAAGAGAGCTTACAGCACCCTACACACCAGAGCAAAATGGGGTGGCTGAAAGGAAGAACAGAACTGTGGTTGAGATGGCTAGGTGTATGCTGAAGGCAAGAAGGGTCCCAAATCAGTTCTGGTGTGAGGCAGTGGCTACAACAGTGTACATTCTCAACATTTCTCCAACAAAAGTTGTTAAGAACAAGACACCTTTTGAGGTATGGAGAGGAAAGAAGCCATCTGTTGGCCATCTAAAGGTGTTTGGATGTGTGGCCTATGCAATGGTTAATCTGAGAACAAAGCTGGATGATAAAGCTGAGAAGTGCATTTTCATTGCTTATGCAGCTCAGTCAAAAGCCTATAAGCTGTATAATTCTGTGAGTAAGAAAACCATAGTGAGTAGGAATGTGGTTTTCAATGAAGAAGTGAATTTGGACTGAGAGAAGCCATCAAGAGATCAAGGAGTTAGAGATGTTGTGCACATTGACAATTCAAGTGCAGAGACTGGTGAGGAAAACATGTTTGAGAATGACAGTGATGATGATCAGAATGCAAATGCTCCTGCATCACCAGTACATCAGTCTAGCTCATCTAGCAGTAACCAATCTTCTCCCTCAAGTTCATCAAGTGAGACTCCTCCAAGAAGATACAGGTCACTTGCAGGCATCTATGCCAGTTGTGGGTTTGCCCTTGCAGCAGCTGATCCAGAAAGCTTTGAAGAAGCTAAGAGTGAGAGCAAGTGGATGATAGCAATGAAAGAAGAGATGCATGCTATCCAGAAAAATGAGACGTGGAGCTTGGTTGAGCTGCCAGCAGAAAAGAATGTAATTGGCTTGAAATGGGTGTTTAGAACCAAGTTCAACACAGATGGAAGTGTTGCAAAGCATAAGGCAAGGTTGGTTGCCAAAGGGTATGCACAGCAAGAGGGAATTGATTTTGAAGAAACCTTTTCACCAGTAGTGAGGCTTGAGACGGTAAGAGTGGTGTTGGCTCTAGCTGCTCAATAGAAGTTGAAGATTTACCAGTTAGATGTAAAGTCTGCATTTTTTAATAGAGAACTTCAAGAAGAAGTGTATGTTGAACAGCTTGTTGGCTTTGTGAAAGCTGGTGAAGAGAGCAAGGTGTTGAGGCTCAAGAAAGCTTTGTATGGACTGAAACAAGCTCCAAGAGCTTGGTACAGCAGGATTGACTCCTTCTTTGAGAAGAATGGGTTTTGCAGAAGTAAAAATGAACCTACCTTGTATGTGAAAGGAAGAGGGAATAAGGAGTTCATAGTGGTGTGCCTTTATGTGGATGATATCATCTACCTTAGCTCATCACAGAGAATGCTGAGTGAGTTTAAGAGATCCATGATGGAGGAATTTGAGATGACAGATTTGAATGAGTTGAAGTATTTTCTTGGCTTGGGAATAGATCAAAAAGAGGATGGGATCTATTTGTGCCAGGAGAAGTATGCAAGGGATCTTCTAAAGAAGTTCCATATGGAGGGGTGTGATATAGCATACACACCCATGAATGTGAATGAGAAGCTGCATAGAGATGATGGAACTGGACTTGCTGATGAGAGGTTATACAGAAGCCTTGTGGGAGGTTTGAACAACTTGGCACATACAAGGCCTGATATCACCTATTGTGTGAGTGTGGTGTCAAGGTTTATGCACAGTCCAACAAAGCAGCATATGGGTGCAGCCAGAAGAGTTCTTAAGTACATTGCAGGGACTCTAGATTATGGCATTTGGTATGGAAGGAAAGAAGAGTTCAAGCTTCAAGGTTTCACTGACAGTGACTGGGCAGGGTGCTTGGATGACAGGAAGAGCACCTCAGGATCAGTGTTCAGCTTTGGTACAGGAGCTGTGACTTGGAGCTCAAAAAAGCAAGAGACAGTTTCCTTGTCTTCTTCTGAGGCCGAGTATGTAGCTGCAGGAGCAGTAGCAAAGCAAGCCTTGTGGTTGAAGAAGTTGCTTGTTGATCTAGGGTGCAAGCAAAGTGGAGCAACTGAGCTATGGTGTGACAACAAGTCTGCAATTGCCATGACAAAGAATCCTGCATTTCATGCAAGGACTAAGCACATTGAAGTTCAACATCACTTCATTCGAGTGTTGGTTGAAAAAGAGGAGATTGTGTTGAAATTCTGTGGCACAAATGACCAGAATGCAAACTTGATGACAAAGGCTTTGAGTACAGCAAAACATCAGTTCTTCATGGAGAGAATTGGTGTAAGAAAGCTTGAATCAAGGGGTGGTGTTAAAAGTACTGCCTAAACTAGTGTGATTCAAGCTTAAGTGTTCATAGTTTTTTAAATTTCTGTTATGGTAGTTAGTTCTACTGTTCATGACAGAAGATCATGACAGCAGTTAATGTCGGTTTTGTTTTGAGTCAATCCATCACCTAGGAAGTGTGTTAGTGGGTGAGTGGATCCTAGTTAGTTTCTATCAGTTATTTTTGAAGTAAGGAGTATGTAATCATGTTCAATTCAATCAATGAAGTGTGGCAGTTAGTTTTCTCTCTTCATCTGAATATTCTAGTCTCTGTTCTGTGTCGACAGAGGAGACAGATTTTGAGTTTGAAACTCATACAGATCTTGAGTGATCAAAGAGTGGTGTTCCTCCATTGTTATCTAACATTTAGTACCGTATTTTATGTGTAAAATTAAATAAACTGCATTAATTGGAATCTTTTACTTTTTTTTCTCTTCTGAATAACGTACTTGTATAGTCAATCACAGTTAACAAAAGTTGTTGGTGGGGTTACAATCGGCTATTGAAATGTGGTTTTAAACCGAGTTTCTAGGCCCAGTTAGCATATTTGTTGGAGGAATTAAATTCCCCCATACGTTTCTATAGCAAAATTTAATTCTCCTCTGGGAGCCAAATCTTTTTCCTACTTTGTGAATAAAACGTGTCTTCAGATCGCGTTTTTCTAATCGCCCTGCAAAAAAATAAATATTTTTGTAATTAGTTTGAAGTAGTGAATAAATGTGTAATCAACACCCGACCCACAAGCTCACAAGACCAACCCTCACCACTTGACTCATCTCCTCCATCGTCTCTTACTGCAACACACCCAACAGCGCCATCGCAAATGGATGCAACCTGGATTTCAACCGGGAATGGATGGTTATATATGGGTTCATATGGTGGTGGAATGCCTTACAACATGGGTTATGGTATTGGACCATGGATGTGTATTTTCCGAGTGTGGTACCACATGATCCCTTTATGGCACAAAATCCCATGTTTCCTATGATGCCACCTCAAAGGTAGTCTGTCTCCCTGCTTCTCTTACATGGTCACATATACAGCTTATTCTGGTCATTAAGGCCGAAAAAAACGCTCTCATGAACGCTCTAAATCCGCTCTCGTCGTCGTCGTCGTCGACGATTGCCCAAAGTATTCCCCCTAGGCCACCGGAGGTGGTAACTGACCCGTCACAGCCGCCTGACCCTCCTGTGGCACCCACCGGTAAGGCACAATCGACGGCGCAGGTTGAATCTGAGAAGCCAAATCGTAGGAACAGAGGAAGTCTTGGAAGGATACCGTGGTTGGGGGTGGAGTCTCTCAACCAAGGACTTCAATATGCAATGAGTTCTTGAAGGGGAAGATTTCCATTTCTTTCCCAGGAGGTAAAGGCAGTGATCCAAAAGTGCAAATTCAAGAGGAGGTTATGGAGGCTCTCGCTAGCGTATGGAAAAGATCGGTGATGGTGAAACTTCTCGAAAATCTGTTGCCGTTTTCGGTGATGGAGAGGAAGATAAGGGAAATATGGAATCGATTTGGAAAGATGCAAGTTATTGATCTGCGTTATGGCAATTTCCTGATTAGATTTGAGGAAGAAAAGAGTTATGCTGAGGCGCTATCAGGCGGACCGTGGTCGATCTTTAGCAGATGCCTGATCCTAAGGGCTTGGTCCCCTGATTTCAGGCCGAGAGACGCCATTAAAACGACCCCAACATGGTTTAGAATAGCCGATCTGCCCCTCCATCTCTATCAAGAGGATGTGTTGCTTCAAGCTGCTACTGGCCTGGGTTCGCCAATCTGTGTTGATAGCAGGACTATAAACTATTTCCTATAACACGTAGAATATGATGATATCATCAGATTAGGTTATGCATCTGTTATAAGATTGAACATCTAGATTCTTTACCTTGTAATGCATCTCATTTGCCTAAATGTGAAACCCGTGTTTTGGCTAAAATGCACAAGGCTCCATTATTGGCTAGTAAGTCTGTTTTTGTTGCTTGTTTTGACCTTGTTCATCTTGACATATGGGGTCCCTATAGGACTAAAAGTGTATCTGGTGCTTCATTTTTCTTAACTGTCATGGATGACAAGAGTCGTGTGACTTGGACTTTTCTCATGCAATATAAATCTGAAGTTTTTTCTTTGCTATCTTCTTTCATTACCTATGTTTCTACTCAGTTTAATGCTTCTATTAAGTTCTTTTGAAGTGACAATGGGTCTGAGTTTATACAGAAAGTTTGTGTTCAATTATTTGCTTCCAAAGGGATTATTCACCAAAGTAGTGCTCCCTATACTCCTCAGCAGAATGGTTGAGTTGAAAGAAGGCACATGTATCTTATAGAAACAGCTAGATCTATCAAGTTACATGCTAATCTCCCTTCTGAATTTTGGGATGATTGTGTGTTAGCTGCTACTCATGTGATCAACAAGCTTCCTTCACAGGTTTTACATTGGAAAAATCCTCATGATGTTTTATTTAGTAAAGCTCCATCTTATGAAGAGCTCAAAATCATTGGTTGTTTGGCTTTTTCTTTGGATCTTAAATATAAAGTTGATAAATTTGGACCAAAGGCTAAGAAATGTGTATTTGTAGGTTATCCTTTGCTCAAAAAGCCTACAAATTGTTTTGCTTAGACACTAGAAATACACTGTCAGTAGGGATGTGATTTTCTTTGAAGATCGGTTTCTTTTTAAGACTAATGTACGCGTCTTCTAATGTTCCAAATAGTCAAGTACAATTACCTATGGTTAATCCTGCTGATTGTACAGATTTAGATGTGCATAGTTCTTTGCACAATATTGTTCCTCCTAATACTTCTCCTAATGTCCTTGTTGATAATAATGCTTATTTGGATTCTCAAAATACTAACAACGATCATGAGGTTGTTAGTGATAGTTTGCCTAGTTCTTTTGATGATAGTAGTTCCTCTGATGATTGATCACAGAGATCACATCCACAAGAGACTGATATGGTAAGAGGTCGTCAGGTAAGCCAACAAAGAAGGTCTATAATAATCTTTAAACCTCCTGCAAAATTTAAGGATTTCGTATGTCCTTATATGAGTAAAGGTTCATATTCCTTTTCTTTTTTTTTATCTCAAGTTCTTGTTAATGTTGACAGTTTCTCTTCTGATTTCATTACATCATTTGTTAATTTTGTGAATGTTCTTGAACCTCATACCTTTAACCAAGCTAAGAAAGATCCTAAGTGGATTGAGGCTATGGATAAAGAGTTACAGGCTTTAGAGAACAATCACACATGAAAATTGACTAATTTGCCTAAAGATAAGACTCCAATTGGTTCCAAATGGGTTTTTAAACTTAGATATAAACCAGATGGAGCAATTGAGAGGTATAAAGTTAGGTTAGTAGCAAAAGGCTACAACCAAGTAAAAGAGAAAGATTACAAACATACTTTCTCACCCGTGGCTAAGTTTACATCTGTTAGAAGTATTTTAGCTCTTGCCACAATAAAAAAAAATGGCTTATCCATCAGTAGGACATAAATAATGCTTTTCTTCATGGTTACTTGGATGAATAAATATTTATGCTACCACCTGATGGATATGTCAAGGGTAAACCTAGTCAAGTTTACCTTCTCAAGAGATCTTTATATGGTCTCAAACAAGTTAGTAGACAATGGAATGTTGAACTAACAAAATTTTTGCTTTCTCTTGGTTTTATACAGTCAAAGCAAGATTATTCATTGTTCACAAAGCATGTACAAAAGGGATTGATCACAACCTTGGTCTATGTTGACGATCTTCTGATCATTGGAGATGATGAAGCTGAGATTATTTTAACAAAACAGAAGCTTCATCAAGCCTTCACGATTAAAGATCTTAGTCAAGTTAGATATTTTATGGGAATGGAGATATCTAGGTCTGCTACTGGAATGCTCATTCATGAGCGAAAATACATCATTGATCTATTAAGAGATGTGCAACTTCTTGATTGCAAGGAAGCTAAGTTCCCATTACCCAGAGGACTTAGACTTTCTTTGGATGATGGAGAATTGTTTGAAGATCTAGAGCTTTATCGAAGACTAGTTGGGAGGCTTCTCTTTCTCACTATGACAAGACCTGATTTGTCATATGCAGTGCAGCACATGTCTCAGTTCTTAAGTGCAACTCGGACCCCCCACTATAAGGTTGTTATCCACATTCTCAAATATCTTAAAGGAACTATCAATGCGGGTCTCTTCTATTCATCACAATATGCACTCAATTTGACAACTTATAATGATGCTGATTGGGGAGCATGTCCTTTCTCTGCTCGTTACATGTCACGATATTGCATCTTTCTTGGAGATTCCTTGATAAGTTGGAAGACAAAGAAGCAACTCACAGTCTCCAAGTCCTCAGTAGAGTCGGAGTATTGCTCAATGTCATATACTGCTAGCGAGATGGTATGGTTACAGGGGTTGTTTCAGAACCTATGCATCTCTATCCCTCTTCCAATTCCCTTGTTGTGTGACAATCGTGTTGCTCAGCACTTAGCCACCAATCCTATATTCCATGAACGCACAAAACACTTGCAAATCGACTGTCATTTTGTGCGTGAAAAGCAACAAGAGGGGTTTCTTCTTACTCAGCAAGTGTCCACAAATCTTCAGATTATAGATATAATGACCAAGGCACCTGGGAGATCAGCAACACAGGTTTTTGTCTCTCAAGTTGGGCCTTGTCTTTGACATCTCGGATCCAACTGGGGGGTAATAGCACTATATGTATATATATGTATAGGATATATTATGCATAGTTAATAAGTTAATTAAGGCCATATTCTATAATTATGTAAAGTGGTCTTTACCTCTATAAAGGTTAGCCAGATTAGTTGTAACCAACTTTGTCCGATTATCAATTGTAGCTTGCTTACTCTTAAATGGGGATTGAAGGTTTTCTATCATTTGTCACAAACCTTAATGCATATATGCATGTTCTAAATGACGTACAACTTAAGCTATTCAGAGTTATGTTAAGCTTAAAATGAAGATGGGTTCGTGGGTAATGAAGTCTACGTTGTTCGGATATTCAACTCTGGAATTATCTATCTTATTATATATTTCTATAATCTTTTGCAAAAGCTAAAATTTCGGGTAGAAACGAACCTAACCGATAGCTTTCTTTCGAATGAGGTCCAACAGACTTAAATCATTAAAATCCTTTCGACTCATGGCAAAGCGGCTAAGGTGTGCAACCTTATCAGACCACTTTATTGTCATTTTCGACATTACACTTAGTAACGACACATTCGTCCAGATCACCCCTAAGGATTTTAGCCTCCTTGCCAGCTCCGACATTACACTTGGTAATGGATTCTTTCCACCGAAACTCCTCAAACAATCCGTCCATCTCCTCCAACGTCTTCCCTCGCGTCTCCGGCAAGAACGCATACACGAACAGCCATGCCCCAATCGCCACTCCGGAGTATATATAAAACGCGCCGCCAGTGGTTACCGCCTTCGACAGCGATAGGAAGGTCATCGTCACCACCCCGCTAACCACGCGGTTGACGGCCACGCAGGCGCTGGTCCCCTGCGCCCTCAGCCTGAGCGGGAAGATCTCGGACATGTATACCCAAGTGATGGGCCCCATTCCGATCGAGAACCACGCCACGTAGGATAGGACTCCGACGATCGCCAGTGCGACGCCGGCGTGGTGGTGGCGTTGGACGACTGCAGGCGTCAGGGCGGTGGCGAGGATGATAAGGGAGAGGAGCATGCCGGCCAGGCTGGCGAGGAGGAGGGGGCGGCGGCCGAGGCGGTCGACGGTGAAGGTCGCGGGGAGGAGGAAGACGGTCTTGACAAAACCGACGGCGACGGTGGCGAGGAGCTTGTGGGTGTCGCTTGTGATGCCGGCGTTGTTGAAGATGGTGGGGCTGTAGAGGACGACCGCGTCGATGCCTGTGGATTGTTGGCAGAACTGTATTCCGAAACCGGCGAGGAGGATGCGGCGGACGGCTGGGGTTGGCCGGAGGAGGAGGTCCCTCCACACTCCTTCCCCGTGGGTTTTCTTCGTTCGTGGCACCGATACGACGTCGTCTTCGCATTCCGCTGGAATTCCTGTACGTAGCACAAATATGTTAATTTAATTTGATTTCATTTCGATCACTTATAATCCAAATATTATGGATTGGTTCCTCCAACAAACCCTTAACCTTTTCCCACTAAACAAGAGAAAATTATTTAAAATTTCGCCTGATTTTTTCAACAAAGTTTGACTATGTGCTTTGGTTAATTATTTTAGATTTAACGTATTTACATTCTTATTACTCCCTCCGTTGAACGGAAATGAATGGTGTTTGATTTTGTGCACGTAGTTTTAAAAGCTAAAAACTATATAAAATCTTATTTATTTTAATTAAATTTTTTTCATAGTTTAATACTACCTCTGTTCGACAAAACTTGTCGTTTACTATTCACGCACGTTTTTTTAGAATGATAAAAACTATATCAAATATTCATTTTTAAAAAAAAAATTTAACAAATTTGTACTTATTAATAATAACTACGAAATTGTTAAAAAAATTATTAAAAAAACTAGATATTTTATATAGTTTTTATCTCCTAAAAAAACGTGCGTGAATAGTAAAACGTCAAGTTTTGCCGAACGGAGGTAGTATCTATTAGTAATAAGTATTAAATTATGAAAAAAATTAATTAAAATAAATAAGATTTTATATAGTTTTGCCGAACGGAGGTAGTATCCATTATTAAAATGCATAAATATAATACACATGTACAAACATATAATTACATGTATTATTATCTATTTCTTATTGATATAATGGTATATCAGTGGGGATCTGCTGCGCCCCACGGTGCACCGGCCACTCGGTACAACACAAAATTATTTAAGTTGGAAGGTTCCTTCAAAAAAAATTATTTATATTTCATACCCTTATATTTACTTGTTTATAAATTTTTATCATAAAAATTTTGTTTTAAAAAAATATAAAAAATATAAACTAATACTAATCGTTCTTTTAATTATATATATATATTTAAAACATTTTTTCCATCATAAAATTTTATAGATAGGTAAATATAAGTGTATGAATCACAAATATAATTTTTAAAATTTTTTTCAACATAAAATTATACCTAAATAGTTTTGTGTTGCACCTAGTGGTGCACTAAAGGTAACAACATATCTGCACTGATATATATTTTACAATATCGGTTTTTCTATCCTATGCCATAGGATAAGACCCTAAATTGGGAAAGATTCCCTACCAAAAAGGCAAGCGACCCTAGGAATCTAAATTAAAAGAAAAGCTAAATTAATTAAAATTTAAAAAACATTTCCCAATTTAAAGTCTTATCCTATGCCCTTGGGGCATAGGATAGAAAAATCGTTACAATATATAGTCAAGAATCAAGAATGTTACAAATTTGAATTATTTCAAATCAAATGCTCTTCTAGTTTTGATATAATTTTGAAAAGATGAAAATATGCTTACCATTAATGGTAGAAGTCAACTCTTACCTGATAAATATGATATGTAGTGATTAATATGTTCATGAGTTTAAAAAATTGGGTGTGGTTGATACGGGGTGGGCGGGGAGGGAATTACTTTTTAGGATCCAGATCAGTGGGTGTTTAGGAGGGGATGACCCGGGGTGGGCGGGATGGGGATGAATGCGGTGGACGGGGTGGGAAATGGATATTTTCTCCACCTTAGGGTATGGGGTGAATGGGGTGGGAAAGCGTGGATAGAACAAAATTACCCCTAATTACTTCAATGCAAAATTAAAGGTTCATTGCCCCCGATCGATTTCGAGCACCACCGTGCTGCCATTGCTCCCAATTTCAAGCATCATCATGTCACCATTGCTTCCGATCTCCCCAACGAGGAGTCCTAAACGTCATCACCATGGGAGGCCGAGTCTGAGTCGAAATCGGAGGCAAGCAATGGAAACAAAGGGAACTGGAATTGGAATCCCAAGAGAGGGAGGAAGACTGAGAAAACGGGAGTGGGAGAGGGTTTAGGGCTTGTGGAGGAGTGAGGAGGTGGCAGTGACGGGGCTTGGGGGAGGGGGGAGAGGGAGAGGTGTCTATGGATGACGGACTCGAAGGAGGAGGACGTCGAGAAACCTAGAATGTCAGGAGAGAGATTGGTGATGAAGTCATGGGAGGGTAGAGAGAGGGGAGTGGTGTGGTGGTGGTCTAGATGTAGTGGAAGGGTTCAAAGGGGAGATAGCGATGTGTTTGTGTGTAACCCAAGACATTTTTTTCTTTTCACTCTATTCCATCAAAAAATTAATCTTTATTTAACTAAATACCTACGAGATTATTTTTAAAAAATAATATTCATCTCTTCCACCCCTAAAAATAATCCCCATCCCCTAGAAAATAATTCACTTTTTTTTAACCGAAAAGAATTTGGAAGACATGCTGAGCCGTCTAACCACGGGCATCCTGCAGGATGATACTACGAAACACAATATCAGTAGGGGTAAGTGAGCAGGAGTAGATATAACCCAGATGTGAAGATGGTCTGCTGCATGATTACCTTCCCTAAAGATGTGGGAAATCTCAAATTCGGAGAAAAGAATGAGAGATAATAGAAAGTCAGAAAAGATCATCTTAATCTCAGCTAAGCAAGAGCTCCCAGTTCTAAGACTGTTAATGATACTAAGATTATCACTTTTAATGCTAATATTTTTTATATTAATGTCTAAGGCTTTTAAGATGCCTCTCCAGAAGTCGAAACCTTTAGCGCCAAGGACGTAGGAGAGAGGTGAGGTTCCAGCTTCAGCGAAGAGGACGGTGTCGTTATCATCCCGAATGATGAAGACGTAGGTGTTGTTTCCAGAGGGGGAGATAACACCGTCAAAGTTGAGTTTGCACCACTCTGGGCGAGGCTTAGACCAAAAGCAGCGCTTTTTGGAGGCCTTACAAGCAGCCAAGGTCGGTTTGGGTGAACATAGGGCAAGAGCCTGATCGAGTTCTTTTGATTTATTCTAGTTATAAATTTGGTTAGTGATAAAGGCTGCTATTGTTGTAGGATTAGGATTGATGTTGTCAAATATCGCTTTGTTGCGGAAATACCAGATGTTCCACCAGGAGAAAGAAAGAGTGGAGAAGTCATGGTTTCCAAGGTCAGATCTAAGGGTGGTCAGTGTTTCTATTATATTGTTCGAGTTGGCATATATCGAGTTGACTTTTGTGGCGATTTTTGGTGAAAGGAGTTGGATAGTTGCTTGGGAGATAGAGCAGTTAAATAGTAGGTGTTCAATGTCCTCGTAGTTCATATCACAGAGCGAACAGTTTGTTGGAATGCCCAAACCCCGATGAGCCAGTTTAGCAGTGGTAGGAAGGTCATCTTTGGTGATGTGCCAGATGAACTCCTTGATCTTAGGCAGAGAATCTAATTTTCAAATCTAGTGAAAGTCATATCGCGTATGGTGTTTATTGTTTTGGATCATTTCGATGGCAAAAGCGGTAAAGAACTAGCCATTTCTACTCCATCTCCAGTATAATCTGTCTTGATTAATATATCTTGGAATATGAGTTTGGATGATGGAGTTGATGATGTTTGGGCACAGGTGGTTACCCATCGTTTTCTGTAGTTTATTAATGTCACATGTTTTGTCAGCTGTGATGAATGCACCAACTGTAATAGCTGGATTTATATTTGTGAAGTTGGTGGCTAGGGTCCATAGTGGCTCAGGGCCTAGCCAATTATCATACCAAAAATTGATGGACTTACCATCGGCAATACCCCAACATAGTCCCTTTTTTAATAGGTTTATAAGATTTGTGAGTTTTGCCCTTTCCCAGGATGTATTACCAATCCTAGTGTAATGAAGAATATGTTTATCTTTTAGGTATTTTTGGGTGACTAGATGAACCCAGGGATTATTTGTTTCAGCTAGTATTTTCCAAAGGAGTTTTAATTGTAAGGCTTTGTTCATATTTTCAGAAGATCGGAGCCCAAATCCCCCATTCTGGCGAGATTTACAGACTTCAAACCAATTAATAAGGGGTCGATGTTTTAGTCCTTTATTCCATAAGAAGTTTCTATTGATTTTATCAAGTTCTTTGTGGGTGCATGATGGTAACATAAAGCATTGCATTATGTGAAGAGGTTTTGCCGCTAAATTGGATTTTATGAGAGTGCAACAACCCGCTTGTGAAAGATTGTTTGTAGTCCATTTCGAGAGTTGATTTCTGCTAGAAGTAATAATTTACTCGAATGTGGAATTTGCCACTTTATTGGACATAATTAGGCAGCCAAGGTATTTTCCTAAGTTGGTAGTATAGGGTATTCGCAGTTCATTATTAACAATAGTTTTGATGTGGCTGTCAATATTCTCGGTAGTTTGGAAAGCTTATTTCTGGAAGTTTATTTTTTGGCTTGAGATTTCAATGTGAGATTGCGATATCTTGTTAATTTGGTCGCATGTAGTTTTAGTTGTTGTGGTGAAAATTATAATATCATCAGCAAAGGCCAAAAAAGGAATCTTGGGGTAAGAGCGGGTAATTGATATCCCGATGTGACTTCTAGGTTGCAAGGATTCATGGTGTAAGCCGCGAACCAGCACTTCGGATACCAGAAGGAATAGTTAGGGTGACAAGGGATCGCCTTGGCGAAGGCCCTTTAGTGGTTTGAAAACATCAGTAGGTTCATTATTTGATAAGGACAGAATAGGTAACAGTTGTTATGCATTCCTGAATCCAAGAAATGAAGCGGTTACTGAAACCAAAACGGCGCAGAATGTCGAGAAAAAAGTCCCAATGGACCATGTCAAAACCTTTTTCCATATCGAGTTTTACAGTCATCCAACCAGATTTACCTTTTTTCCTTTAAAAGAAGTGAAATATTCCATTAGCAATAAGAATATTGTCTTGGATAGATCGTTTTGAGATGGAGGCGTTTTGGAGCGGATGTATTAGTTTGGGTATGAATTCCTTTAATCTGAAAGCAAGAATTTTAAAGATGATCTTGTATATGGTAGAGCAGAGACTAATAGATTTGAAGTTGTTTGCAGTTAGTGGATTGTCACATTTGGAAACAAGAGTTATAAAAGTACGGTTTACTTTGTTTCAAAAGTTTGACGCTAATGAAGAAACTCTTCACTATCTTTATGACGGAATGTCCTACAATGTACCAATATTTTCTGAAAAAACCAGCCGGAACCCAGTTAGAAAATAATTCACTTGGAAACACAACACCAAGGGTAGGTAAGCCCTGTTTGGCTGTTTCCCATTTTCCTTTCTTAAATCCCCTATTTATTTTATTTTTATAAGAAAGATCTCCAATTTAAAGGGAGTAATTTTAAATAAATTGTATGAAATTTTAGTGATATATCAAACATAAAGTAGTAATTGAACTGAATTCTTGTGAATTTATTTTGAACCAAAAGTATATTATAAAAGTTTAACCAAACTAATAATACTAAAGTAATTTTCCAAAAAACATAAAAAAAAAAATTAAAGTAGGTACCTGCAGCTTCTTTGATATCTACAAGTCGGAGCTCGGCCTCTTCCATTGATTCCGAAATCTTACAGAGCACCCTTTTCGCATCACCCAACCGACCCTGCATCACCAGCCACCGCGGCGACTCCGGCATGGCCAGGGCCCCAACGCCAAGGAACACCGACGGCACCGCCCCGGCGCCGAGCATGAGCCGCCACCCAAGGCGGAGTGGTAGCCTCGAAAAACCGAGGTTGGACAAATACCCAATCAGGAAACCAATGTTGACGAAGACCTCCGGCAACGACGTCAAGACCCCACGCCACGATGCCGGAGAGACCTCGGCGGCGTACACGGAGGCGTTGACGGCGCCATAGCCGACCCCGACCCCGGCCACGAACCGCCCCGCCATGAGGGCGGCGTAGTTGGTGGCGGAGCCCATGAGGAGGGCTCCCACGAAGAAGATCGACGCGGAGAAGACGACCGTGTAGCGGCGGCCGACAAGGTCGGAGGTGCGGCCGGCGAGGAAGGAGCCGAGGAGGGAGTAGAGGTTGAGGATTCCGATGAGGATCTCTACCTGGACGTCGCTGATCTTCATCTCCCTCTTGATGTAAATTGCTGCTCCACTCATCACTCCAATATCTTCAAATTCATCAATTTAATTTTTTTTTCAATTATTTGATGCATCGTAAATTCGGGGAAATTGCAATGCATTTTGGGTTAAAGTAATACAAACTTTACAATATCATGAGCAATTTCTCCTATACTTTAAAGAATCTTCCGAATTGGAAAATTAATTATTTTATACAAATTTATTAATAGTTGGAGGAAGTCTTTTCAAAACCACTGTTGATTTACACAAAGAGAAACGAGTATTATTTTGGAGAGAAAATTGGGTATGCGGGAGTTTAGTGGCGGCAAATTGGAAAAGAAAAATAAATAGTTTGAGATTCTTTTTTCGTAAACCATGGCGGCCGTTTTGGACAGAAATTTTCATACAAGAGGCTCGTAGAAATTAATCGAGCTAAGGTATGTGTTTGTCTCGTAGAAATTGGGCGAGAGTATCTGTTTGCCTCGTAGAAATTGGTCGAAATTCCACCATATGCTCGAAGAACTTTGTCGAGAGAATACTATAGCCTCAAAAATTTTAAACGAATGTATCCTATGGACGAAAACACAAAAAATGTCGAAATCCACAAATTTCAAAGGAAAAAACTCAAAACAAATCCAAATTACTGTTTCTCATCATATTCCACGAGATTGAAGATATTTTCAAGACTTTCGGTACAGTTCTTTGTCTTATTTAAGGCCAATCCGTAATTATTTTGTAAACAATAAAAAGAACTCGACTGCAATTAATTACTTAAAGTCCGTATTGCCAATAGACAAAACAAATACGCCAATCTGTATATATTGTGGCTTGTAATGATTTTCAATATATTATACCAATATATTATTTTTAATAAAAAAAATTGGCGAGAGAAAATTTTTCAAAATAAATCACATGATTCGCGTAAGACACTATGTATCGTCTATTGATATATGGATATAGATATGGATTAAAAATATATGGATATGAAAATATTGCAAATTAAATAATCTCAAAAAGAAAGATTTAATAATTACCATAGCCGAGCTGACCCAAAAAAAAAAAAAAATTTACCATAGCCGAGGAGGATGGAGGTCATGGAGGCTAACATAGCACAAGCAAGAGCGTACTTGTTCCCCTTAGCCTTCTTCTCGAGGGCCTGGTCGGTTGTCCTCGTCTTCGGAGCGGGTGGTGGATGGCCGGAGCCGCCTCTCCCATCACCGTCTCCGCGTTCCATTTTGGGCCGGAGCCCCCGGAGGAGAAGATCGAGGAGGGAGATCGACTTGGGTTTTAATGGGGGAGGGATGAAATGAAAGTAAGTGGATCGGAGCTAGTACTGAGGTGAGTGAAGACAATTAGGCAGTACGTATTTGTTTGGATGTGTGGTTTAGCAAGCTCTATAGCTATTATATATCAAGTGATCGAGACCCCAACTTTTGACATGATATTATTGCACATTATTGGCATTAGCTTACCAAACTTTTCAAACTACGTACGTTCTGGATTGTATTGTACGTGGGATGGATTTGAGTGGGTTTATAGTACGGCAAAAGATTAGATTAGGTGCAGGTTAAAACTAGAAGAAGATGATTCTCCTAATAAAACACCTCTCTAATGACTTCTTAATAAAATAATCTCAGCTATTGAAAAAAATAAAGAGCCGAGATTAAATCTCTTAGATTAATCAATCCCCAAATCAAAACCAAAACCCAACTCTTCCCTCTATTGTCTCTGTGTGATTGAGCGTTCTCAATAAAAAAAAAATAGCGCGCAATTGATCCAGTGTGTCAGTCGGTACGATTCAGGGAGAAGTTGATTCCAAAGGAGAAGAGAGAGCGATTTGACGCTATATATGGTCCTTCGCCGAGGTTCATCTCCAACACTGTCCACGACCTCCATCTCCAATGCCGTCATCGAGGTCCATCCTCTGGTTGAGTAATTCTCAACCATTGAACTAGGGTCCAATGCAACCTGAGGTTGAAGAGAGGAAGGTATTATTAGGTATCGTAGATTGGTCCACTGCAACAATTTTTTTTTTTTGAAACTGCATTTACCTATCAATATTCTATAGAATTAGGGGAGTTGTGTGGTAATAATATGTACCCATCCAAAAGTAAATAATTTTTTTATTAGGTAATAGTTCGGGTGGAAGACCTACTCGATAACATCCTTACGGATGAGGTTTTGGAGACCAATGTCGTTATTGATGTCAAGACCCCTGATAGAGTGGAAAATGTGTGCAATCTTATCAGCCACTCTGTTGCCATCACGAGGTATGTGAGAGAAAGAGACATCTCTCACACTCAACAAGACGGTTTTAATGTCTGACATAATCATTTCGATTTCCTAATGACATTTGGTTTGTGATTTGAGGTAATTTATTATTATTCAAGAATCTCATTCGATATGTAATTTGTATATACCCAGCCGCAAAGAATGGATAATGCCTTGTCTTAAAGCAATAGCTTTTGCTTTTAGGGGGGTCTGGTGACCTATCGTGTCGTAGCCAATATGAACGGGTCGTCCTTCCCAGTCTCTAATAATAAAGTCAATCGAGCTGTTGTTATTCGGAAGAGTAGATCCATCAAAGTTAAGTTTGAACGTGCCTAACGAAGGTATTTTCCATCTGATAGTTTTTCGCTGAGTATTTTTCTTAGTCCTCTAGTTGGATGCTTTGGCGTAAATTAGATCAGTGTTGATATTTTGTTCATAAGTGGCAGTTCTTAGCCAGTTTACCATGTGTGCATTGGTTATTTGTTGGATTGTTTCTTGTGATGGTGGTGGTTCATGCCGAAATATAATTTGGTTTCTAATATACCATGTTGTCCACCAAGAGAAGCTAATTTTTCCTTTTCTGTTTTTGTTGATTTGTTACCCAGATACGTTAAGATGAGCTTTATTTCTCTAGAGCTTGCGATCATGTTGTTTTTGGTTTGGAAGATATCCATTGGTAATGATGGTTGGATACTATTATACTGATATTCTAAGAAGAGGTGCGTACTGAGTTGCATGGTTACAAAGTTGATGGGACTGAGACCCCTTTTTGGGAGAGCCCTGTTACTGTTGGAAGTCCTTGTTGGCTCAATTTCCAAAGGAAATTTTTTATTTTAGGGGGATGTCGATTTTTTAAATCCACAAGTTTTCGTCCCAATGTCCTTGTTGGCTCATTTTTGGTAAAGGAGGAGATGGGCATCCAAAAGTAAATACTCCGTAATATTCTAAGTCATTACTAGTGCAAACTTCTTTTTTCTTTTGTTTAATTTCACTTCAAAGTCTCCATTTGGTCTACGCCTTCCACGGTGAGTAGCTTCTCTCTTCTTGAATCCTTGTACATTCAAACTTATAGGGACATTAATTAAAAGAATTGACCAATGCATTTTGGTCTAAATCTTCAACGACTTTGTCCCCATTCATTTCTAAATATAACAAATCTTCAACCATGTTTGATAACTTATCAACCTCAACATTAGCTAGATCATATGCGTTCTCACTCTCAGATGCTCTAGATGCTAACCATGTCGACTTAACATACACATGCCCCTATTTTTTTTCCTATTGCATATGTTGCATCCAACCAAGAATCATCATGTACATCATATTCATCAATCATGGATTGCCAAGCGTTCAAAAACTCCTCCTCTTCTTCAATCTCCAAAATAAATTTGTTGAACACATTAGCTTCGTGTTCATGGCGATCTCGACATAAATAGCCCGATTTCTAACACAAATGCCATATACAAAGACGGTGGCAAGTATCAGGCATCACATGTAACACAACCTTAGTTATCGCTGCATCTTGATCAGTAAAAATGGTTCGTGGAGGCTTGCCACTCATTGCCTTAAAAAAGGTTTCAAACAACCATATAAATGATGCAACAGTCTCATCATACATTAGAGCAACTCCAAATATAACCATTTATTTGTAGTGATTTAGTCCAACAAACACTGCAAATGACCGATTTGCTTCATTCAATTTGTATGTAGCATCAAAACTTATCACATCTCTAGACAAACTATAATCCATTATCATTGTTTCATCTACTAAAAAATGTCGGTGATAAGCTCCTCGATGTCTAGCTGCATCTCATAGAAAAACAATTGGTTTTCCAATGTCTGCTTTATGAAGTATTCCATTAGAAAATTAACCAGCTTCTCCACATTTCAACCTTTTTTTTGTCGAACACTTCGAAGATAATTCTTATGGTCTTGCTTTGTAAATCCTAGTTACTCTCTTCCATCAACTTGGTTGAATGAAGATAGGTTTTTTATGGAATTAAGGGAAGTGACAAAAAAAAACCCTCTTTTCCCTTCCCCCATTACTGTTCACCTTCTTAACCAATTCCTCCACATTCTTCTCTCTCCACATCCTTTGCCTCTTCCGCTCAATCAATTGTTCATTATCCGGATTTCCCTCTCCCCCCAACCCCCATTCCTATTTCATTTCTTAGCCAATTCCTCCGATCGATCGATTGTTCATCATCTCTGCAAAAAATGCTAATCAAGGAAGTTTTCAGGCGATGCGAGGTCTACAGCGAGGCCGCGACCGTCTACTGCCCCTCCGATTCCGCCTACCTCTGTTGCACCTGCGATTTCGTCGTCCACTCCGCCAACTTCCTCGTCGCTCGCCACGCTCGCTCCACTCTCTGCTCCTGGTGCGGCGACTTCGGCAACGAGCTCTTCTCCAGCGGCGGGATCCACCTGGGCTGAAGTGTTCGTCGACCTTGTCCCTCCTCCCAGATTCGGTGCTCCTCCGATCTCGGCGTCTGGCACGCCTCGACTTCGCCCTCTTCGTCGACGGAGCGGGAGGCTAGTGAGAGGAGGAGGAGGATAACGCCGGTGCCGGAGGAAGGGGACAACGAGAGGCTGAGGAGAGGAGGAGGAGGATAACAAAGGAGGGTAGAATTGCGGAGCAAATCCTCTGCCCCAAGTTCCCGCCCCACAACCTCGTCTCATAAAAATATTTGACCTCTAAATTAACATTAAAAAAATATATTTAGCTTCTACATACTTATTATAACATATTTGAAAAAAAAATCTTAAAAAATCAACCTACAAAAATTATAATAATTCAAAAGAGATATAAAGATATTTTTAAGTTTTAAAAAGTTGTTGTTTTACTATATATTTTTTAAAAAAAAAATTATAATTCGATTTTTCAAGATTTCTTTTTCAAATATGTTATAATAAGTATGTAGAAACTAAATATATTTTTTTAAAAAAATTTTAATGTTGATTTAGAATTGAAATATTTTTGTGGGATGGGGTTTTGGGGCGGGAACATGGGGCAGAAGATTTACTCCGGTGAAATTGGGTAAAGGGTGCAAAAATCTCTTCCACCCCGTAGATACTAGAATTGGGTCGAATCCCATCCCCGTTACCCCATCCCAAACATCCCGGCCCGATTCCAAAAAAAAATGATCCACCCTAGTTTTCTATTCCAATCAATTCAATATCCAATTTCCGATTAAAAAAAAATTCCAACAGGCAGAAGAGAAATTAGTAGAAGAGGGGGAGAGTTGCCTGCGGCCTTTGATTCACGAAGATGGTAGTTGGGATGCGATGGGTTTGTTCAAGAGTGGGGAGGGCGCAAGACGGTCAAGGCTCCTGGAGAGAGAACCAATCCCAAAAGGGAATTTTTTTTCAAAATATTCACTTTTTTTAAAATATTTAATAAAATATTCATCAATCCAAACTACTCCCCTCCGTTCAAATATGTAAGATCATTTATTTTTCGGCACGTAGTTTAAGGAGCTAAATACTATATAAAATATTGATTTTTTTAAAATGATTTTTTTACATTTTAATACTTATTAATAAAAAGTGTTATATTGTAAAAAATTAATTTTTAAAAAATTAATATTTTATATAGTATTTAGCTCCTTAACCTACGTGCCAAAAAGTAAAAGATCTTATATTTCCGAACGGAGGGAGTATAATTTTTTCTTAATAATTAAATAGGTTGACAAATTAATTAAAAAGAAAAAAAGATGCATAAACCGCGGGTTCAAACCGCGGTTTATTTGCAACCTTTTTTCACTGTTCACATATCTTGTTCGTCCTCCCATGGAAGGTCGGGCACCTATCTTTCAATTTTTTTATTTTTTTTTATTTTTTTCAAGGAAGCTCAGAGGTTGGCCGAGCAGCCATGGGAGGAGGCCGGGGAGGTCGTTCGAGCAACCATGAGAGGGGTGGCGGACCGCTCGCATCTTGTCGGTTCCGACGTGCAGCCATGGCAGGAGGGGAGGTCGGGCGAGCAGCCATGAGAGGGGTGGCGGACTCGCATCCTGTCGATTCCGAAGCGAGTATCCGTGGGAGGAGAGGTGGCCAGGACCGTCAACGACCATACATTGAGAATTTGAGAGGTTTGAAGCCATGGGACAAGGAGCAAGACAAGTGAACAGGACAGGTGAACAGTAAAAAAAAAGTTTCAAATAAACCGCGGTTTGAATCCGCAGTTTATGCATTTTTTTTTCTTTTTGATTAATCAGCCAACTTATTTAATTATGGAAAAAAAGTTGCAAATAAACGCGGTTTTATACTACGTTTTTTTTTTCTTTTTTTTTCTTATGAGATTTTGCCCTCTATTAAAAGAAAGACGCGGAATAAAACCGCGTTTTACAGTTCAATATGACAATTTTGAATATTTTAGTAAATAGTTTGGATTGATGAATATTTTGTTAAATATTTTAGAAAAAGGGAATATTTTGAAAAAAAATTCCCCAAAAGCTTCAACCGCCAGCGCCCAAAAATCGATCTGGGTCTGTTTTAAATGTTAGCAAGGGGCCGAGTTGTAAATGTTAAACGGGTCCCGAATTTCGGGCTACCATTTTCTGGTCGGGCTGGACCCGTACCCGACCACTTTGTCTCCTCCTGAATTTCAGTCTTGACTAACTTGAGTGGAAGCGATAAGGTAATAACTGTATCTTGTCCATCATGGCTTCTCTGTGCAGCTTAGCTCCATTTTCAGGTCTCCCTAAGAACCTCAATTGCTGCTTCCCTTCGATTTCTTCTCTTTGTTCCCCGTAAGTGCTTTAATCCAATCTTTTTTCCTCTCTGTGCCACTTTAATCTCTACCAAATGTAGTGTAAAATTCTCTTATTGATCAACTAAAAATTAAAAAAGGGGTGTGAAGCAACAACAAAGATGTACAATAATTTCTCTTATATGGGTTTTCAAGTGGTTTCTGGAGGGATTGGGGGTTTGAATTGTTGGTATTTGTGGTACCTGTTTGGTCTAATTACTTCCCATCTTACTGAAAACTTGAGTCTAGCTTGTGTTGTTTGGTGTTAGCTTGTAGGGTTCCCATTGTTACGCCATTTGTTTTCCAATTGCTGACCTGTGGAGAATGTTTGTTGCAAGCAATTTAGGATGACTGAACTTGCTTGTTGAAAATTGAAGTGAATAGGCTCAATTTGTTGGTAATTGTTTTTCATTCCACTGAAAGTAGGATGGTGTTGCCTTGTTTTGGCAATTGTTTTTCTCTGGCTTTGTGCCTGTGTTCATAGCTAACCGATTATGAGAGAAAATGTTGCAAAGAGAAGGTTGAAATTGGCAGCTGATTGGGGTTTAATGAAGATCCGGGGACTGTAGAATTTGAGAAAACGTTGAGATATTTGAATCATATACATACAATTGATAACAGATTGTTTGTTTATGGTACTAATTGGAGAAACTCGGAATGATTTTAAACTTGCCTGGCTTGACTGTTGGCAAAATACTTCTTGTAGGTACTTTGCTTGTTCTCGATTGGTAAACAATGTAGCAGACCCAAATGCACTAAGAGTCTTCATTAAGCATGTTGGAAACCATCGGAAAAGAGAAAACATCCGCAAATTTTTAGTGGCTTCCACTGTAGACAGGAAAGATGATTATGAGGAACCGAAAGACACAGAGGAATTATCCAAAACAACCTTATTATGGAGGGCACTTAAACTTCCAATTTACTCTGTTGCATTAGTTCCTCTCACTGTAAGTTTTTCATGATTTTTATTGCATATTTTTACTTCATTCAAATCTTGTAAATTTGTTTCCATGACAACATGGATTGTTGTATTTACTACTATGTCTTCATTACTTTGGCTGCACTGTTTCATAGTTCCAAATACTTTTCTAGCAAGTAAAAGTGGAAGCAGGAGATATATAGATGAACCTATTATTTCATGAAATTCCTTGCTGGATCTCTTGCTTCTGTGTGTATCTGCCCTCCATTACTAGCTGACATGTGAAGTATGTAGACTACGTAGTACTTAATTTTCGGAGGTTGTGATTGTCCTGAAGAAATTACCTGAATTATTCAATATATTTGTTGGAGATTTTACACCTAAGAGTTCACTGGCTAGCGTTTACATCCTGATAGAGAGAACTCAATAAGTTTAGCTGGTGGCCACCTTGTGCTCATGCAAACCCTTTTCCCTACAAATGGAGGTTGCTTAAATGCAGACACCAGGCAGAATTCCCACTCCGGAATTTAATCTCCATATTTTGTGTTTATATGAATATTACTATTTATAATTTTTTTTAAAAAAATTATGATTTGGTGTTTTTCTCATTTTTTCTTATTTACTTATTCATTTTAAAAGTGACAGGTTGCAAGTGCAGCTTCCTATTTCCAGACTGGCCTATTTTCTACAAGTCGTTACTTTCGTCTTCTCGCATCTTCGGTCTGTATTATTACCTGGCTAAATTTAAGGTAAGTCAAATTACTGAAGTTAATGCATTACTTTGAATGTAATTCTATTGTCAAGAAATTGCCTTTTCTCTTTGTCATTGATGATGTATGCTACATATTATTTCCAGTAAGACTATACTTTATTGCTATAATTTTTTTGCTGCATTCAAATATGCTTATAATTATAAATTTTTCTAAGGTCCCCTTGTCATTTTACCCCGTTCCAAAGAAATAAGGTCTGCTAGTCATTTTTATGGATATACCTCGATCATATTTTCTTGGTTGGGATGTACATGAACAGTTGATCTGTTGTAGCATCATTCACTAATTCTGTTTTGACCATTTCTTTGTATATTCAATTTGGCAGCAATGACGTTTACGATTTTGACACAGGAGCAGATATAAACAAGAAGGAATCAGTTGTTAACATGCTTAAAAGGTGTGTCCTCTTCATCTTATGGTTGTCCACATTTGTTTTTTAATCGGTCATTATCTTATACAAGAATATCAAATTGACTCTTTCTTCGACGTGATACATTCTTAAGCCGCACAGGGGCCCTTGTAGCTGCCTACGTCTTGCTGGCTTTAGGTTTACTTGGTCTGATTTCTGTAGCTGCAGAAGCTGGAAATTTGCGTTCTATTCTACTCCTGATATCTGCAATCATGTGTGGCTACATATACCAGGTACACAGCAGCATTCTTCTTCCTATTAAATTGCGTGTTACCCAATTAACTCGTGCCAATTTCAAATTCTATTCTCAAGCCCGATCATGTTTTGTTGTGCTATGATTATCCCCAGAAGTTAAAAAAAGGCCCTTGAGGATATCATTATATAATGTTACCTCAGATATCTCGACAATAAACTATTATTTGGTGAGAATTAGTAATTGACATCAGTATGTGCAAAATGTCTCTAATAGTGCCCACCATTTCGGTTGAGCTACCAAGGACTTGGAGAACCCTTGTGCTTTGCAGCATTTGGTCCATTTGCAACTACCGCATTTTATTTGATGTACGGCAGCTGGTATTGTTATCACACTCCATTGGTACCAGACTTTTTGTCTTGAAGATTTTGCTTATAGATGTGTATATGCTGTATTGAAATGAATTTAAATGCTCATGGCAGACAAGCAAACCATCTCCAACACTTTTCCAGCACAATTTTTGCTGTATCAGTTTTCGTTGGCTTTACAACCTCCCTAATTCTCTTCTGTAGCCATTTTCACCAGGTGAAAGCATCTTTATTTAGCTTACAATCTTTTTCACCAGTTGTAAATGCTTGCTAATTGAACTGTGGTGATTGTTGGTGACAGATAGAAGGAGATAGAGCAGTTGGTAAATTTTCCCCTCTGGTAATTTAATTTATGCTTAGTTCTCCCTGTCTCTTGTTGCCTTGATAATGAATGGACCCTGATGTTTCCTAGTTTTGACGTTTGACCAAATTCAGGTCAGAATCGGCACTGAAACAGCCGCAGAAGTTGTGAAAGTAGCGATCATTTTTCTGTACTCTCTTGCAATCTTACTTGGTATTGGAAGAGTGCTCCCATTGCCTAGCACTGTAAGCTTTTATAGCTCTATGAATTCTCGCCCTGCACCTCTCCCACATGTTGAAGTTTTAAATAAAAAAAAAATAAAACAAGTATTGTGTCAGGCTTGTAGTCTAGGCTTGGTTGACAACTGATAAGTTTGAAATGTGTGAATCTAACCTAAAATATTTGGGTCATGTTAGATTAGATCATAGGATAACAGGTTTTGGTATTTCTAAACCCGTTAATGTTGAATTCGACTTATATTCGTTCTGGTCATATTCAGTTTCGGTTTGAAATATATCTCTGAAACTTGATTTTCTCCTGTTTGGTGAAACTTATGAACGACAATGTTTCTTGAATGAAGATAATATCTTTCTAACAAGAGATTTTGTTCAGGCTTTTTGCGCTCTAACCATGCCAATTGGGATTACGATAGTTAACTATGTGAAGCAAAATCACAAGGTGAGTATAAATAAGCACCTTTTCTCCATATACCTATTCTTCCAAACTTGGTTATTAATTCGGATGCCCACTTTCGTTTGCTATTGCATGTTAATTGGCGATGTGTGTTGAAGCCATGAGCTTATTTTGCAGCCGTATTCCAATTTGCATTCTCTGTTTGTTTATGTTCAAACCAGTGAAACCACTAGTGCCACAGGATACCAATCTAAATAACCAGAGCATAGAAATGTAGTAATCTTGATTACCACTCCCCTTGATCCTTGGGTATTACAATTAAGGAACAATCCTTTTCTGGTCGAGTACATTCAAATGAGATGTCGGAGACTATTTTGAGTATGTTCTTATGGAAGATAAGTGACTAGTCTTCTCTGTCTATTTTGGAATCCGTTAGCCGGTGATGTTGAGCATCGTTTTATGTTTGCAGGACAATGCCAAGATCTTCATGGCAAAGTACCTCTGCGTTCGGTTACATGCTTTATTTGGGTTGGCTCTCACAACAGGGCTAGTAGCAGCCAGGAAATTCAGTTAAGTGGCTTTAGGCGCCCATATTAACACCATTTTGAGCTCTGCAATGGTAAGAAGTTTTGATGTTTGAGTGGCTCTCGTCGAGGAATTAGAAGAACATGATCAACAAAATACCAATCTTGGCTGCCTGGTTTTGAAGTGAGCTGCAGTTGTTTGCTCTCGTTTCTGAGTTTGCCGCTGTCTGTCTAATTGAGTGCTTCTCGGAACGGTCAACTTGTATCCGGCCTTGTATGATTCAGTTCCAAGAAGAAAGAGGGAAACCATCAGAAGTTTATTTGTAATATTGTACTGTATTGATTTTGATTCATATATGGAGATGTAAATTGGCCTTCCTAATCCTCTCTGTTTCATTTTTGACGCTTTATGGATCTCATGCTGGTTGTTTGGACTCCCTCTCAGAACCATGGTCCATGGATTGATCACTACCATATTTTATTTTATTGAGATGTGTGGAGAAACCCACAAATTGTGTTAGGGTGAGTCTAACGGCAAGATGGGTTTCGTCTAATGGTAAGATGAAATTTATGTATTTATGTTCTGGTTTTTTTTACTTTCTCTTCGTTTACTCTCTTGGCTCAAACTCATCAGCACTCGCTTCGTAATTGAAACCCTTTCAGAACATCCAATCGATTGACAAATCCAGCCTCCTCCTTCACATTGTCAAACCATGCTCCCACTTTCTCTCTTGCCTCCATTTCCTCATCCGCGGCCGTCCAAGCCACCCGAACGACTCTCTGTCAGCAGAGGCTTTCTAGTATCTCCGTCCATCGATCTGTCAAACGACTTACTTTACACATCCGAATCTCCCAAGTTGCTCTCTGCTATAAGTGACTTCCTAATCGCTCCCCCGTATCTGGATCTCACCGATTTACTGCAATCGGTCATTAGATTTTGCCATTTACACCGCAAATTCGAGCAAAAATCATTCGATTCTTCGTGAAAGGAATCAATAGAGAAGGAAACGGAAATCCAATTGCTTCTGAAACAGCGGAGACTGGAGAGAGTAAACCAAGAGAGTAACTGTAATAAAAGAATTTTGTTGGTATTACAGAAAATGTATCTTGTCAACAGACGAAACATGTTTTTGCCAATCTTTATATTTTCGGGGTCTTGTGTTAGAAAAAATCTCAAAACAAAGGTCTTTATCCCCTCTATGAAATCTTGTGACCATCACTATCATCATCACCTAATTTTTCGATAAGAACTCAGAGTTAAACTATCATAAGCGCAACTAACTTGGTTGCCATATGGTAACAATGAGTTGATTCGAAAGTTTGGAGGAGAAGGCGAAAGATGTTAGGAATTATTATCACAACAATCAAATTATTGTCTTCCACTTTGATTTTCTAAATGCTTATCTCATTGCAAAGATGTTTTAGAATATAGGTTGTTGTTTCAATTAATTTCAAAAAGAGATTGTTATGGGCACCAATAAAAATTAATTTGAGCACGTAAAAATATTTAATTTGAGCAACTAAAAATATTTGTCTATCGAGTGCAATTTTATTTTTAAAAAGAATATTGGAGTATAAAAATTCAATGCCCCGACAAATATTTATTTAAAGAAATTGACTTGCAAAACTTATCAAATTAATAGAACGTTCTTTTGGAACAAAGATCTTCAACATAGACCACTTATAAGCTGGGATAGGATTTGTAGACCAAAGAAGTGTGGAGGACTAGGGATTAGAAAATCCAAAGAAATGAATGAGGCTCTCCAAATGAAACTTTTATGGAAAATATTGGCCGAACCAGACAACGTCTGGGTTACGTTAATCAAACATAAGTACCTACGCTCAACTAACATCCTTGAGTATAAGAAAGGTGGTGACTCCTCATGGCAATGGGCCAAATTGACTACACTCATTGAAAAATTTAAGTCGGGACTTATATGGTCCGTTGGAAATGGAAAGTCTATAAAGTTTTGGACAGATAACTGGATTTCAACTTCATCTCTGCATTCCAGGGCTGACTGCCCCCAAATTGGCAACAAAGAAGAAACCGTTAGTGATTACATTATGGGGGGGGGGGGGCGTTGGTGGAGGGAGAAACTTAGCAGTGTGCTCCCCTCCAGCATTGTACAAGAAATTTTAGACATCCCCCTACCTATATCCTCCTTTGAAGACAGGCTATATTGGTGGCCAGATAGAGCCGGTTGGTTCACTACCTCAAGTGCATACAAACTACTCACACCACAATCATCAGTAAACTTAGACGCCAATTCCGGGATTTGGAAAGTGGACGTTCCACCTAAGGTTAAAATTTTTTTATGGAAAGTTTGTCAGAACGGTCTCCCTACTGCCACAAGGCTTGCCACTCGAGGAGTCTCGGTTCCTTCTACATGTAGTCTCTGTAATGGGGCGGCTGAGGATGATGTTCACTTGTTGTTTGAATGTCCCTTTGTGCGCTCTTTCTATCAATTCCCTCCACATATAAGTGCAACTGTTTCTCGCATGAGTTATCAATCTCGGGATATTAGAGCTATCATTTATGTCATAAGGGATAATCTTAGCCCTGCAGCAAAGGCGGAGCTTGCCTTTGTCTGGTGGTCAGTATGGTACATTCGAAATCAATTTGTGTTTAGACAGATTCCCATCCCTACGAAAGATAATTCATTACGAATGATTAAAATGCACATCCAAGAATGGAAGAAAATGTCTCTTTATGAGGATTGTTTGGACGAGAACTCCACCATGGTCAGACACAACTCCAAATATCCAACTACCAAAAAGAAGAACGTCAAGATTAAGTGGCGCAAACCCCCAAGGGGAACTTTTAAGCTTAATTTTGATGGATCCACAAAATTAAATAACGATAGCTCCGCAGGAGCTATAATACGGGACTGGGAAGGACGGCCTATACGCATTTGCTATCAAAAACTAGGGAAACAAAGCCCTCTGAAAGCAGAAGCGCTTGCATTGAAGCTTGGAATCCAAAACGCGATTCAACTTTCCATAGACAAAATCCACATCGAAGGCGATTCAAGCATAATTATAAACTACTTAAACAAATATACTAAATGTCCTTGGGAAACTGAGCTCATCCTATCAGATATCAAACTCTTGTTATCGACTTTGAAAGAAGTTTCCTTCTTTCATATTCCCCGTTTAGGCAACAGAGTGGCTGATAAGGCTGCACACCTTTGCCACTCCGCCTGGGGTGTCGATATTTACAATAATTCAGGTCTTTCAGACCTCATCCGCAAGGATGCTGTTGGGTAGAGTATACTCACCCAAATTCTTTCTTAATCAAAAAAAAAAAAGAAATTGACTTGCAAGATCTCGATGCAGGTCAGTTTTCCGTTTTTTAATTTTGCAAGGCTCAACAAGCATTTTTTTTTTAAAAATAAACCTATTAGAGCAATGACCTGACAAATTTGCAATTTCGGGCCCTAATCAAAATTTTGGAATTTTTTTTCAAAATATTCAGAGAAAAATAAAAATTTACGCAAAAATTCACAACTTAAAAATATTTACCAAAATATTCAAAATTTGCAGGAAAGTCAGAAAAACGCGGGCTGAGACCGCGTTTTAATTTTTTTAAAAGGGATATTAGTTAAAGAGAAAGAGAGATAGCATAAAAATGAGGGGGTGGGGGCCACATGAAATTGTGAGAGAGAGAGGGAGTGTGTGAAAAATAGGAATGACAATGGGACAGGTGGTGAGTGAATGGGCCCTCATTTCACCCGATCCATGTCCACCATGAGTGGACCATCACCCCACCCGACCCACCATCCATATCCATTTCACCCATATCCACTTCACCCACCACCCATCAGGTGAGTGGGGAGATGAGTGAAATATGGGTGGTTTTTCGCCCATTTGATTTTGTCTATATCCGTCTAATTTGAAAGATAAATTGTCATATATACAACATACAACTATAATAAAAAAAAATGTTATGAAGAATATAAGTCTTAAATAACATTATGTCTTATGCTCCCTCCTATCTAAAATGTAAGATTTTTTTACTATTCAACACATATTTTAAGGTGCTAAAAACTATATAAAATATTAAATTTTTTTTTATTAATTTTTTAAAAAAATAAATTGAATATTTATTAATAATAAGTATTAAATTTATTTTATATAGTTTTTAACTCTTTAAAATACATGCTAAATAGTAAAAAATCTTACATTATAAGCAGAATGTTAAATTTATATAATTTTAAAAAAATAATAATATTTTATAAAGTTTTTAACTCCATAAAATACGTGCCAAATAATCAAACTTTTTATATTTTTTTATCGGAGGGAGTAACATTCATAAAAAGTCAATATTAGAAGATATGTAATGCATCTTTAACATTATAAACAGAATGACTCATAGAACATTATATTACAATTATTATATATTTCACTCGAGTTTCGATGCCGAATCGTATGTAATATTAGAGATTTAGGATTAGAAAAGGAAAAAATGTAAATCTATATGTTTTTTATATCATAAATCACAAAAATAAAATGAACAAATATATATTATATTGTAAATGATTGTTTACAACAACATTAATATTTTATTAATTTTTTTAAAACTTGGGGCCAAGTGATTGTTTTTCCCCACTTTAGCTAATCATAAAAATTACATATAGAACCTTGGTCTCCTCGACATCCATGTATGGAACTGAGCTTTTATGTGCAATCACCTATGGAACATTCATTCAAAAAGAGATAATCTTTGGGTTCGTTGGGTCCATCACAAATAGCTTGAGGTCAATGAGGTTATTGATTGAGAGGCACATCTACGGGGCTCGCCCTTGATTAAAGCTATATTGAAAGCTAGAGATGATGTAATATCCCTTGATCATACACTTGAGGGTACTCTTATGTGTTTGTGTGAGGGCAACAAGTTCAAAGTTTCTAAAGCCTATGAGGCTATCCGGGAGAAGGAACCAAAGATCCGATGGTGGAAGAAGGTGTGGGCAAAGAACAACACACCTAGGCACTCGTTCATCCTTTGGCTTTCCACTCTTAGTAAGCTTTCTACTCATGATTTTTTTGGATATTGACCCCGCATGCAGATTTTGCAATGATGACATGTTGTAAACCCAATATCATCTCTTCTTCGAATGTCATTACACGAAGGAAATATGGAGGAAAGTTAGATTGAGGCTTAGTATTTCGGAGATTGTTTCTAACCTTCCTAGGGCCCTCCGATGGCTCCGTCGCAATTCCAATGATGGGAGTTACACCTCGCTATTTTGTTTTGACTCTGTCTCCTTAGGGGTTGTCCTGTGTGTCGACCCCTTGTAGATAAGTCCACTTATATGGGTTCTTTGAATCCTAAACTCTCATTCTTTCAATTTTATCGGCTGACCATCCTTTGGGTGGTGTGAACTACTATCAAAATACTTTTTTTTAATTAAACTATAAAAATACTTTCAAATCTTGGTTATTTTCCAATTTTATTTTAATTTTGGTTTTTTAATTTTGGCTTAAAAAAAGGGGATTGGGAGAGAGAGGTCTCTCCTCCAAATCTCCCCCATTCCCGGGTGTTGGAACTCCATAACCGAAAGCTCCAACAAGTATGATGCTTTCAACAACCTTATTAAGGTTTAAGCCCTCCCCTTCTTCCCTTTTCAACCACTTCATCCCTAAATCCCTTTCTACTTCTCCTCCTCCTCCTTCGCAGTACCATCCATGGTCGGGTCTCCAACTGTGGAGGCGGAGCCCTATCAACGAGGGCCGGCTCTGGGGTCCCACTGGCCCCCAACCACCGCCGGAGGACACTCTCACTGATGATGGAGAGTTTGAAGCTGCGGTGGAGTCAGCCTCCTCTTTGGCAGAAATGGGGTTTCTGGTTCTCTCCACCGCCGACCCTCTTTCCAAATCGAAGCTCTCCCACTTGGCCTACTCCAGATGGCGCCATGAGAATCTACCCGTTGGGGTTTTCGATCCCCCTCCTCGCCCCGCTAGCTCTCCTAAGCCCCATCTGGTACTGCTATCTCCCTCTCTCCTCGGTGTTTCAATTGCGTAGATGCTTTCTTGCTGTCAATCCTGTCATGCCCACCAGGTGTTTGCTTAAATTCCTTTATGGAATTCCGAGCTAGAAGATTGAAATTGAATGTGTTGTTCTACAAATGTAAGGTTTCTACAAAGGAAATGCCAGCTCCTAAAGATTCTGGGTTGCCCCTGAATGCATATATGCTCCATAACCTGGCTCATGTCGAGCTAAATGCCATCAACTTGGCTTGGGACACGGTGGTGCGCTTCTCTCCGCAGAGTGAGATCCTGGGAAGGGGTTTTTTCGAGGATTTCGCTCATGTTGCTGATGATGAGAGCCGTCATTTTGCCTGGTGTTCTCAGAGATTGGCTGAACTTGGCTTCAGGTGCATAATGAACTTCGCCGTCATTTTATTGGTAACCCATATTTAGGTGATTGGGTCTTATGTTTTTGTTCTTTTGGATGCATATGTATTAGCTATGGTGATATGCCTGCTCATAATCTTCTTTGGAGAGAGTGTGAGAAATCATCTGATAATGTTGCTGCGCGATTGGCTGCGATCCCCTTGGTGCAGGTAGTGTATATTCTATTTTGATAGCTCAGGGCTTCAGTAATTTCAATGCATGTATGTATATTGTCATCTGTTCTTTTGGTATGACTTCATTTAGCATTGATGGTTTTCTGAAGCATTCTTTCTAAATGGCAACGCAAATGCTTTATGTCTGATTGATCTTTGAAGTTTCCATAGTCATAGCTACTATAGTTGCTGAATGCAAATGTTGAACATAGGCACTGAAGAAAGCTAATTGTCATATTAGGAGGCTCGGGGCCTTGATGCCGGGCCAAGACTGGTACAGAAGCTGATTGGATTTGGAGATCACAGGACTTCACATATTGTATCAAGGATTGCAGATGAGGAGGTTGCCCATGTTGCTGTAGGAGTTTGCTGGTTCGTTTCAGTGTGCCAAAAACTTGGCCGCGTCCCTTGCTCAGCTTTCAGAGGTTTTTGAAATTTACGGTTTTCATTTGCACGTGATTTGTTTCTATATTACATCTGATCACATAAATATGGCATTTTCGGGGACATTGCTATGCAGACTTACTGAGAGAGTACAATGTGGATATCAAAGGACCTTTCAATTACTCAGCACGGGATGAAGCTGGGCTTCCTCGCCATTGGTAAGAAAAAGCATTATCTGGTGGTGTTTCAGTCTTTGCTTTGTAGTAATTCTAGAATTAGTGGATTTAGTCTCAATTCCTTGTATTCGCCCATTGGCTTGTAATTCTAGGTATGATGCACAATCCTCGGCAACTGAAGTTACTGAACAGAATAAAAAGGAGCAGCTGACTGAGGTATGTGATATTGTGATATTTACCCTTATTAGAGGAAGTCGCATATTTCTAGAGTGCTTTGCCATGATCTAATCTAATGAATGCGGAGTTTGAGCAGGTCTATGAAAGGCTTGCCCATGTAATAGCCATGGAAAACGATAATGCAAGCTCCAATCCTCCTCCGGGGCAAACATAGTGTCAGCGTCAACACTGTCATGCTTTCTTGCTCGCTACAACCATTGAATCTTGATTTATCGGAAATGTACACTTCCATGATGCTTTCCCGTGTAGATACAGGAAGATGAATCAAGGTGCAACATCATCGACAAGTAGCAGAGCTGATTGGCATTTGCCATTTGGGATTGTATTGTGTAGATATGGAAATCTTATAATCCGTCTCCAATGCTCTGCTTTCGATGAACCCATCTTTACCAATATAAACCTCCACGCCTCCATACCTGAATCTTAATCAAGCACAGCTTCGGCACAACTTCCTGATGATTCCATTTCCTGTCCCTGCTCTTCATGATGGATTTTTTTCCCGGTTATTTCTTTAATTCTTTTCATTAATTATTTGGGTTTTCCTTAATTTATAATTTTATACTTTGTGGTGGGATGCATATTTGATTCTAAAGTATTGTAAATTCGTATCGTTTAATTAGTAAATGAGATATCGGAACTAAGAGCATGTCCAACATTTTCCCTAAAAAATTCTCCAAAATAGAGAATTATAAATCACATATTTTGATTTTTTTAGGGTAAATGTCAATAGTTTCTTCATTAGGCAGTTTATCCAAAAATATAGAGTTTTCTCCAAATTTAGGAAATGATTTCCATTTTCTCGTATCATTCTCTATTTTTGAGAATGTAATGGAGAAGCTGTTGGAATAAAAACAATCTTAATATTATCAAAAAACTCAATATAGAGAATTTGTTGGGGATGCTCTAACAATTTTAGCTAGGTTTGTAAAACAACAAAAATGTAGCTTTTGTAAAATATAATCTCCTCCTCCCATATCCTCCCATATCCTCTCGGTCCACAAAAAATATAGCTATTTCTTTTTAATAACAGTTAGTTCATTTGTCAATTTATTGGGTACAAATTTTTTTATTAGATAAGTTTTTGGGTGAGTGAATTCTACCCGATAACATCCCGGTGGATGAGGTCAGGAAGACCTAAACCATTGAAAATTTTGGGACTTTTGGATGAGTAGCAAAGGTTTGCAACTTTATCAGTCACTCGATTGTCAATACGAGGAATGTGGGAGAAAGAAACCTCCCGCAAGCCCAGCAAAAGTGTTTTAATATCAGACATAGTAAGTTCAATTTTCCACGGACATTTGGTATTATATTTTAAGCATTTTATTATAATTTCTTAGTCTCCTTCTACTATTACGAGACTTGTTTTTAGAGGTGGATGATGTAAAGACTCAAATTTTGAAATCCTAATTTCTCGGAAAAAAGAAAATCAAAATGAATTTTAAAGCGGAATTTAGTGGAAAAACTCTCTAGCTCGAACTTTGACCTCGTAAAACGGGATTTCCGACCTAACTAAAATTTTGAGAACTAACATGGCAACCTCAATTCTCGGTTTAAAAATCTAAATTCATGAAGGAGAGAGCGGGAATTGGGAATCTAACTTCGGAAACTAACTTCAGGACGCCCCTCGGAATTCAAGCTTACAACGTCGGAACCAAGGCTCGGACTCCTACACTCCTACCCTAGTCGAGATACCCACACCAAACCCTAGCCCAAGTGAACACATGTGACTTGATTTTGAATTAGTCAAAGATGCTTAAACCATTTGGGTGAGACTCCCACCTTGGCTTATCCTTCCACACCATCGAATCAACCTATCCCAAGGCAAAAATCTGATTTCTTTATCTTGCTCCATCCATAAAACACATTGAAACAACACCTTATCTCATCCACAAACTTGAAGAGAGAAAGCTCCAAAAAGCCAAAAACCCAAAAAACCCTATCTCCTCCCTCTTGGTGCCGCCACCACCACACACCACTCTACCACCATCTCAGCTGCCCTCTCTCCTCCCCTAACGACCACACAAACACCAAAGCAACACCGCTCCTCTTCCCCTTTGTCCTCTCAGCATCACCATCCCAAACACCACCTCACCTTGTTATCTTTCTTTCCCTCAAGATCCAAGGAATCCAGGGAGGTCTTTTGAAGCCATTCAACAACCCGGAAGTCAAGGATCGAAGCCTCGAAGCCCTTTTGTTCGGTTTTGAGTCTAGGAAGAGTAAGTTGGCACCTTTTCTCTTCCATTCACTTCCAAACTCTCAAAGTTTCCTCTTTTATTCTTAAACTAACTCCTCTCACTCACCCAACAAGCGGATTTAGGAGATTCGGCCTCAAATCGCGTCACAAGTCACCCGGGAGAAGAGAAGTGAAGCAAGGAAGAGTTGGGTGAGAAATCTCTTCAATCCTTCATGTTTTTCGAGCTATTTTTGTACTAATATGTGCCTGGGTATCATGGGAAAAATTGGAAAAAAGGGGAGCTCCAAACAACTTCGGAATAGGCCACACACGGCCCTTGAATCAAAGATTCAGGGCCGTATTCGTCGTCGCGAGAAGGAGCTCGCGACCGCAGGGAAGAACATTCCGGCTAGGGTTCTTGCTCGCGGCCGCGACGGGGGAGTTTCGCGGTGGTGAGGTGGAGTCTGGGGTGCCCTAGGAGGGGACCCCGAAACTCGCGGCTGGGACTAGAGCGCTCGCGGGCGCGAGACGCTCACAACCGCGAAGTCCTACTGGCGCCCGAATTTCGCGGGTGTGAGATCCCATCTCGCGACCGCGACGGACCTTGTCCGCGGAGGTGCTCGCTGGGACATCTCGCGGTGGCGAGAACCCCTTTCGCCTCCGCGAGATGCCCTCTGTCTGTTGGGTTCGAGAGCATTTTCCGTTGGAGTAGCGCTTCATACTTCCCTTCTCATCCTTCGGCCTCATCGCCGATAGTCAGATCCGTTTGCCGATATAAGCCTCGTGTTGGGTGGAGAGCATTCTCTCAGGCTCTGGCTCCCTTCACCCTGGCTGGAGTCTTTCGAGTTGGTGCTTTGGGCCCAAGGTTTTGCCTTGGGACTAGGGGAGCCCGATAATAAGGCCAAAATTTTAACAATTAATTAAAATTTAATTATTTTATAATTTCATTAATAAAATAAGGGTTGATCAATCCCGATCGGAAACATAAGACAAAACCTTATTTAATTCGGTATATATTTTTATATATTTAGATTAATTTATTGATTAAAACCCAACAAGGGTATCAAACCTCGCCTTTATAGGCATGTTCTAAATCCCGTTTCGGTTGACTAGATCCCGTTTGGGTTTCTGGGTGCTCATTACTCAGGCTGTGTGCGGCTCTACGACGGCGTGACTTGGCGTTCTTTTCCGTGGATGTGGTCCTGGCTGTCGGATTCAGGATAGGTTGGGATCGTGGCAGTGTGTATCGCGACGTCTCCTTTACTCGGGTTGACTGCTTCCCTGGAGTTTCGTCCTCACTGCCCACAGGATGATCGGGTCCTGATGTATTGCTGGCCTACGGTTCTGCTTCAGAGTGGGGCTTGGCTTTGTCCGCCGTTTCAGTCCAGATCTGTTTGGTGTTGTGGTTCGCTGGTCTCGTTTCTTGTAGGATGCGTTTGCTTGAGTTTGCACCGTTATGTTTTATTGTATTGTATGTTTCGGTTTCTTGACGGTTTTTCCGTCTGCCGGCTTGTCCGGACCTCGAGTTTCAGATATGTCTGAACTCGAATTCTTACATAATAAAAAAAATGGCCTACCTACATCTGCCAAACTTGCCTCTCGTGGAGTTGTCATTTCCACAAATTGCCCTCTTTGCAGAATGAGCTTTGAGGACACTAACCATTTGTTATTTCATTGCCCAACCATAACACACACAATACATCTATCTCCAAAAATCTATAACACTCTTCGTGGTGTCTATGACACCACAACCAATATAAATGAAGGGGGCTACTATTCACACGGGCATTATATCGCATAATACACAGCAGGCAACCATAATCGCGGATTACGAGTCCGCGGTTTCATTTTTTTAATTTTCGCAATCGCGGATTACGAGTCCGCGGTTGCAATTTTTTTTTAATTTCTGCAATCGCAGATTGTGAGCGATTGTTTTTTTTAAATACGTTAATCCCTATCCTAAGATTACGGATAAATATTAACGATATTTGACAGTATCGCGTTGATATCAATTTTGGATATGCGATAAGAATATTTGAAGATATCGCGTTTTAAAGATATTTTAAGATAGATATATTTGGATATAAATATATTTTATTTCCTAGAATATTTGCCGACGATCTCTATATATACCCTGCGTGTTTAGAGCACAAGTATCTCAACAATTTAACCTTTCTTGCAAAGAAATATTTCCAATATCCTAATTTTCTCCCTATGTCTTCGTCAGGTGAAGATGATCTACTATTCAACCCATATAGTTACAAAAATCCGCAAGAACTTCTAACTCACGTCGATGTAAGTCTACTCACGATTCTAATAAAATCTCGGGTATTTATCTTCCATGTTTCAAATATGTTTGAATATATATTATATATATGATAACATTAGGGAAATTTATTTTACATCTATATGTTTTGAATGTGTTTGTTTCCCGTGTGTATAGTAATATTTATGCATATACCATCAATATTAGGGAAACTCGTGTATTTATCTTCCATGTTTCAAATATGTTTGAATATATATTATATATCACAATATTAGGGAAATTTATTTCACATCTATATGTTTTGAATGTGTTTGTTTCCAATGTGTGTGTATAGTAATATTTATGTATATACCATTAATATGTTTTTAATTCTAGGATCTCGCCGACCTTTCTCTAGTCTTGGGTACTGATTATTCGGCTATGTTTCAGATAGGTGGATATTTCTTTGATCGACTCAAAAAATACAAAGGAGTGGGCTCGTTTTATGGCTGGAATTAGAAAGTGAAACCCACGATAATATTGAAAGTGAAACCCACGACTCAACCCATGGAAGTGGTATTGGTATGGCTACATTATCTTGCAATGAAGATGAAGATGTTGAGATAAATGATGATGTTGATGATTTCCTTGAGAGGGATGTTGAAACTGTTCATGGTGAGGTTAATTGCGATGATGACATTTGAAACTAGAGATGACATTGGATATTTGGATGTGTGATTTATCTCTTCTATGTTTGTCACATTTTAAGACATCCTTGTATGTTTTTCGTCTTTTTAGACGTTATTTTTGAGAAATTATGAATGTTAAGTGGTTATTATTGGACTATGTTAGTTATTTAGTTTATTTAATGGATGAAAAGATTATTTTTATTTTAAAATGAAGGTATTTGTTTGTTATGGCTATTATAAGACATTATTCTTAGTTTTATTTTCACTTTTTACTAGGATCTTACGATCCTACGATCCGATCCTACGCCTTTGTCTCGATCCCACACTAGGATTTCGATCCTAAAAACCATGCTCATAGGTCTTGGAAGAACAAGCGAAATGGGTTAGGTGTCTTTCGTTTGGTTTGCGAGTACTATGACTATACTAGAGGCAAACCCGATGTGGATATGGATTTCCCACCATCATCAAACAGGGAAAAAAGTCGATGAAAAGAGGATGTGCATTTGAGCTCGAGGGTCGTGAGTACGAGACAGACAAATGGAGATTTTTGGTTGTATGTGGTTCTGACAACCATAATCTTCCGGGTAACTTGTACGGACATGTCTTTGCCGGAAGGTTGACTGATAAGCAGCATCATAAAGTACGCCAAGGTGCCATGATTAGGTTAAAACCTCGGCAATTGTTGAGTATCCTTCAAGATGAAGATTCCAAATGTGTGACAAGTATCCGGCAAGTGTACAACTCTGTTGGAAAGATGAAGAGGGAAGAGGCAGAGGGTCGTGGGGATATACAACAAGCATTGCATTCACTTGAAGGAAAACAGTACGATGTATTCGTACGTAGCGAGGCTCCATGGAGTACCTGAGAGTATAGTGTCTGATAGAGATGGTCGCTTCACTTCGAGGTTTTGGCATCAGGTTCAGGAGGCCTTAGGGACCAGATTGCACTTCAGTATGGCTTTTCATCCTCAGACAGACGACCAGAGTGAGAGGACAATTTAGAACTTAGAGGATATGTTGCGGTCTTGTGTTCTAGATTGGGGTGACAAATGGGTCCGATTCCTACCGCTGGTGGAGTTTTCGTACAAAAACAACTACCACGCGTCGATCGAGATGGCTCCATACGAGGCTTTATACGGGAGGCGATGCAAGTCGCCAGTTTGTTGGGATGAGCCCGCGGATACAATATCGTCCTTATCCGAGTTAGTCCAAGAGACAGTAGACCAGGTGGGTCACATTCGTGAGCACATGAGGGTTACCCAGGACCGTCAGAAGAAATATGCAGACAGACGGAGGACTGAGATTGAGTTCGATGTAGGTTCGTATGTGTGGCTTCGAGTTTCGCCTACTAGAGGGATCCAACGTTTTGGCGACAAGGGCAAGCTGAGTTCGAGGTAGATTGGTCCGTTCGAGATTCTGGATAGAGTCGAAGAGGTAGCTTATTGTTTGGCCTTACCTCCATCCTTAGCCGGTGTGCATGACGTTTTCCATGTATCCCAGATTTGACGCTACATCCCTGACCCTAGTCACATCCTTGACTATTCCGATCTTCAGATTGAGCCCGACCATACCTTTGTAGAGCGTCCGGTGAGGGTTCTTGACCGTCGTGTCAAGAAGCTGAGGAACAGGGAGGTTCCTTTGCTTCTGGTTCAGTGGTCTAGGAGGAGTCCTGAAGAAGCCACCTGGGAGACCGAGGAGAGCATTCGAACTAGCTATGGGGATGTCCTATATGAGTTGCTTGCATCCTATGTCGAGCCGAGCGTAGACATTTCCTTGACCTCTCGAGTGCGGTAAATATATCTGGTTAGTTGGGAATGGTTAGTAGTATCTCTTTGATTGCATGCTTATGCTTGGTAGTTGTGTGCAGATCCTTGGTGATATGATATGATGAGCCTCGATGATGTGTTGATATGCTAGATAGTATGGCATGTGACTATCCTTGATGTGTTATGATTTGTTGTTTATCTCGAATTTATGACATACTGCTCTCTTACCTATGATGCTTGATGTTAGAATTGCTGGGGATTGAATTGTTAATTGTGATTCTGACCTGGAACCTAGGAAGAGAATATGGGATTAGCCCTTAGAGGTGGATGGTAGGATGATTTGGGGAAATTGGGGTTGTTTTGCTAACGTCGAATTTTGGAAATTTAGAACAGTGTTTTTGGAACTACTAGTTTGGGGATTTTGAATTTACTAAACCCGATCTGAGCTTCGTTACGACGCTCCGTGAAGTGGGTACAAGCATCTATGGGGGCATCTGTTGTTGCTTGCCGAGACTTAGTGGTGGTGTATGACGTTTGAGTATGATATGACCCAGGAGCCGAAGTAGGATGTGGTAGGGCCCATACTACATTCTTCTCCGACCTTGGGAGTATCATGATCATGACTAGGACACTGTGAGTATCTCATGGGGCACTTATGAGGCACTTCCGGTTCAATTGAATGGTCCCCGGACTCACCTATTCTGACTTCATCCCCTATTTTGTTTTGATTTTGTCTCGAGCCTTACAAATCCCTTCCCTCCTCTAGGTACACCATACAGTATATGTTTAGTATAATGAATTACATTTTTTTAAAAAAAATATATACTCGTCTTCTATCTAAAATGTAAGAATTTTTACTATTCAACACGTATGTTAAGAAGCTAAAAATTATATAAAATATTAATTTTTTTTATTAATTTTATAAAATAAATTTAATATTTATTACTATGTAGTTTTTTAAAAAAATAAAAATAATTTATATAGTTTTTAGGTTCTTAAAATAGGAGTGAAAAAATCAATTTTTTTATTTTAGAAGAGAAGGAGTAGTATATACCCCGTTAAAAAATATAAGTCCTTTTACGCTTAGATTTTTGTTTGAAAATATAGATCTTTTAAAGTTTTTTAGTTATTGATTTTCTTAATTTGGGTGCAAATGTCTAAAATGGAACGAGGTAGTATATATGAAAGGTAATTTTACATAGGTGGCTCAATTGCATACAAGATTCGATTAGAGATGCCAGCTCAAACCACTGAATCATGCGTTATCAATCATCATTCAAATATGGCGACACCTAACCCCGTCATAAACAAACAAATTTCAAGAACCCAATCTGACTGCAATTATTTTCAAGTTAAAAAACTTTTAAAGTAGGTTTGGATTTTTGTCAAAAGAAAAACCCACGAAGTTAAATTGTCAGAAATTCGAATTCCTCCATTTTAAAGAAATTTAATTTACCTAATTCTCCCATGTAAATTGCAATTCCATCTTTTAAAATTAGAAATTTCTAATTTTCTTATTTTAATTCCTACCCTTTAAAATCCAACCAAACATATTTTTTAAATTCCCGGAAAGTATAATTTATGAGAATTCAATTCCCGGAAAGTAATTTTCTGGGAATTGTTCTTCCGGTGTTAAACCAAACGAATCCTAGATGAGAGAAATTTTGTCCAGCGAAGCGGAAGAGGCGTAAAACGCGTCGTTTCACACTGGGACCAAAGTGTGAAATTGCAACCACCCACACCGCCCAATTTAAATTGCAACAAATAATCAAATCTCCAGTTTACATTTTTACAGGATAAACATAAACCAGAAGAAGAAAGAAAGATGTGTTGCTGTGGTGGAGGAGGTGGTGGAGACGACGATGGTTGCAGGTGCAGGCCCCTTGGCTTTCTTCTCGGCCTCCCCTTCGCCTTCCTTGCCCTCCTCATCTCCATCGTCGGCGTCATCGTCTGGATCGTCGGGTAATTTCTTCCCATCTCTACTTCAATTTCCGATTGCCCAAATTTGGGGGTTTCCACTTTCCAGGGACTGAGACTGGAAGACAAATTCGAATTGATTAGAATTGAATTGAATTGAAATTGCAGGTTGCTGCTGAGTTGCATATGCCCCTGCTGCCTCTGCGTGACGGTGTTGGTGGAGATTGCGTTGGAGCTCATCAAAGCTCCCATCCATGTCATGGAGTGGTTCATCTCCAAGATCCCTTGCTAGTTATAAATTTCCTACCTTTCTGTTGTATATTATCCAGAATCTGTATCTGTATCTCCCATATGCGATCACATCATTTTTTTCTAGAATTTGCGGGCTTAATTTCTTCTTCTAATTCTTCTTGTAATTTTGCTTGTTCTTTACGCAGTGTTGGTGTTTGTGTTTGTATAGGATTTTATCAATTAAAAAAAAATCATCACTGTGAATTTAAATGTGATTCAATTCAACAGCTACTGCCGTTTTCGTCTTTGTAATCTGGATGTTTGCTTGTCGAAAATTTCATTACTTCGAAGAGTCCCCACACGCTTTTACAACATTTGGGTTTAAGCAATCGTCTTCATCTCTATGAAATTGACCGTTCAATCTTTCCCAGTTTTGTCCAATGATCGTCAATCGTCTTTATCTGCACGCTCAATCAACTCAGGTCTTCCTCGCTAGCGGAGCTAGAAAATTTTCGAAGGGTCACAAGTATACATATACAAAATCGTTTTGGATTAAATTGATATAAAAAAATTATATATAATACGATTATAAATGATGTTATTTTAAAATAAAATGTAATCGGTTTATAATAAAACGTTATCATTTTTTTCGCGCCTAAAAAAAATAAGGCAAAATTGCAGAAAACCACCCTTTAAATATGATGTTTTGCGGGAAATCACCCCTTAAAACTAAAATTGCATAAAACCACCTGCTAAAACTATTTTCTTTGCAAAGTCACACCACTCCTCACCAAATTTCTGTTAATTGAATGCTAAAGTACATGAAAAGTCAATTATATCCCTTGTTTTTATTATTATTTTACTTCATTCAATCGGTATTAATTAATTTTTACCTTTCTAACATATTTATTAGTAAAAACACCCTATAAAAAAGTAGATATAATTGATATTTTATATATTTTAAAAAGTTTATATTATTAAAGGGCTACTTGAAGAAAATAATTTTTTTAAAAATTATTTAGTTTTTATTATTCTAAAAATATGTTCACTATTCCACACACATTTTTAGAATAATGAAAACTATATGAAACATTTTTTTTTAATTTTTATTGTCTTCAAATTGCCCTTTCGCAATACATGTTTTTTTAAATGTATAAAACATAAATATATCACACATCAATTTTTATAGAGTTTTTTTTTTGTAAGTATGAAATTATTTCGAAGCTCTCATTTCAAATAGCCCTTTAGCAATACCTGTTTTTATAGAGGATATACTAATTGTCGAAATGATTAGTATAACTTCTCATCTCGAAGCTCTTGAGATGAATTATAGTATGTGATTGTTAATTTAAGTGAAATATAAAAGCTTTATGGTCTATTGAAACAAAATTAAAGTAATTACTATACATTTAATTTTTAGACATTCATAATTTTTTACTCAGACATCGGATTATGACGTATTATATTTCAAAACGAAGCTATCGACAAGGAAAATACACCTAGGCAGTTCATCAAATGAAGGGGAGGGAGGGGGGCATGTTACCCCCAGTCCCTCCCTAGCTCCACCCCTAGTCTTCCTCAACGTACATGAATATAAAAAAAACGTTTGCCTTCTTCCCCCACAATATCAATCTTCATCTTCGATAATAAATCACAAAATTATTTCGGCTATAAATAAATATTGAAAAAAAATTAATTTGTTTTAGATTCTCTACCCTTATATTGGTATGTTTATAAAATTTTATTATGAAAATTCATGTTTAAAAAAATAATAATTATAGTATTATTTTATAAAATAAGATATTTTAATTATCTATAGTTTTAAAACATGAATTTTCATAATAAAATGTTATAAACATATCAATATAAGGGTATAGAATCTAAAAATATATTTAATTTTTTTTAATATTTATTTATACCTGAAATAATTTTGTGATATCCGAAGGGACCCCCAAAGGGGATCAGAGGATCCGGACTGCTTCGAAATCCCTTGAGTGTTTTGCTAATAGTGTACCACTTGAGTAAGGATCTCCTACAACGCCCCATACACCCTTGTGTGTGACACAATATTATTTGTGATATTTTTTAATGATAAAAAAATTATAAAAATTAGATTTACATTGTATATGTTTATTTATATATGTTTGCATATTTTTTTCTTACAAAATGATATTTTAATCATTATTATAATTAATATTCTAACTTAACAACTCTTCTAATTTTAATATTTTAAAAATATTATTTTATATTAAAAAGTTATACAAATATATGTTATTTGCCCTGTACAATGTAAATATAATTTTTGTAATTTTTTTTTATCATTAAAAAACATCACAAATAATATTGTGTTACACACAAGGATGTATAGAGTGTTGTAACAGATCCTTCCTGCTTTTATTCTAATTCACACGTTTACAAGAACTATTTGATAACTAGTGGCTCTCCTTGCTATGGGTCTTTCACTAACAATGGCTACCTTGTTTCTCCAACATTTTGTTTCAAAGTTGTTCACCAACCCTAGAACGAATTGAGTAGCATGGATAGATAAATGAGATGACAGGAGGCATGTGGTTGTGGCATGAATATGAAGGATTAGGAGAGGATCCAGATCCTGGAAATAACAAATAACGAATACTCCCTCCCTCCATTTCTTTTATATTTGTCTTTTTATTATTCAAGCACGTTTTTTAAGGTAATAAAAACTATATAAAATATTTATTTTTTTAACATTTTTTAAATAGTATCATACTTATTAGTAATAAATATAATATTATTAAAAATGATTGAATAAAAAATTAATATTTTATGTAATTTTACTTTCATAAAAAAACGTGTAAACTTAAAAATCAATATATAATACTAAAACAGAGGCGTGAAAATCCTATGTGGCGGGCTCTGGTGCGATTTGCTTACGTGTCGTTTTGTGGTGCAATCTGGCCCGGGTTTTTTGACACGTCAATTAATGATGATCCAATAAATTTAAGACATGTTAGTCAATCATTCAACCTATTTTATCCACGTGTCATCCTATGTGTCAATTTTAATTGATTAGTACAATTAGTTTTTAATATAAATGTGATCTTTTCAATTTAATAAGAACATAATAATTTAATTGATTAGTTAATTACGTTATTATTCCATGGATAGATGATCTATTAGGGTTCGTTTGGTTCAATGTGAGAATTGAAATTCCTGGGAAGTTACTTCATGGGAATTGAATTCCCGGGAAGTCCAATTGATGGGAATTGTGAAAATGTGTTTGATTGATTTTTTTACTTTAGAGGATTAAAAGGGGGGATTGGAAATTTCCAAATATAAAATGAAGGAAGTTGAACTAACCTAGGGGGACTAGGTAAGTGAACTTCCTCCATTTTGCGGGAATTCAACTTCCCGGGAAGTTGAATTCCTGCGTTTTTTAATTTCAAAAATATCAACCAAACACATGAATTTCTCCTACTTCCTAAAAAGTTCTACTTCCTGGGTTTTTGAGTTTTAAACCAAACGAGCTCTTAATGATAAGATTTCATTGTTTTTTTAAGGAGATAATATTGTTCAATAGATAATTAATTATGAATTTTACCTCATCTTTTATCCACCTTATTTAAGGTACCACAATTAATTTAAATAATAAATTATTATCATATATTAGTTAGTTAAATTTTAATAATATTTGCACTTATTTGAATAAAATAAACTTTAAATAAATTATATCGATTTATAAGCATGATTTGGAACAACAGTTTAATTTCTATCCCGCATGATGGAACATGAAATCTTATTTATTGATTATTTTAAATCAAAATCAATACGTAAATCAATCATCAATTTTATTAGAATACTAAAAAGAATATTATAAATAGGAGTAGTTGTAATTAAAATAGCAGAATAGCTAAATCTAGGTTTAGCAATTTTGAATGGAAGAATATCAATTTGGGAAAATATTTTTATTTAATATTTTCAAAGATATTTAATCATATTTATAATAGATAACTGAAATAATAGAGGTACCACTAATCCAAAAATCAAAATAATCAACATTATTATCTCAATTATTTTTATTTAGTATTTTTTAAAAGATCTTTTAGCATATTTATTGTTAAAAATTGAGATAATAATGCTACCACTAACACAAACTCAAAATAATGTTGTCATTTATTTTATTTAGGATATATAGTAGTCCCTTCGATATAAAATATAAGACTTTTTAAAAACATGTACTTTGAGGAGTTAAAACATTATATAAAATATAAATTTTTTTATTTTTTTCAAACAAATTTAATATTTATTAATAATAATTATTCATTTTGTTAAAAACATTAATATTTTATATATTTAGCTTCTTAAATACATGTAAAAAAGTCAAGCATCTTACATTCTTGATAAGAGGGAGTAATAAGATATTAGGGAAGAGAATACAAATTTTAATACTCTTGTGCACCTCAACATTTTAATCCAACATGTATGTTTAATATATAATGTGTATTTTTTGTAGAGTTTATGAAGTTTTTATAAAATTTTATAAACATTTGACAAAATTAAAAGAAATTAAATTCTTCATGTAAATTTCGGCTTATATAATTCAATGTTTTATGGCGAAACAAAATTTATTAAAAAAAACCGCGAAAACGCGGATAATATTACTAGTGTCAAATATAAAGCAACGGTACGGATGAAGTACGTACTATATACTTGTATATTCCAAATATATTATGGACGTCATTAACAATGTGGGCCTATTATATTGTAATTATTTTGACTCCAGTTAGGCAATAGAGTGGCTGATAAGGTTGCACACTTTTGCCACTCTGTCTGGGGTGTCGATATTTACAACGATTCTGGTCTGCTAGACCTCATCCGTAAAGATGCCGTCGGGTAGAGCTCGCTCGCCCGAATTCTTTCCTAATAAAAAAAAAAATTTTGACTTGCATGTTCAATATTAACCTAAGTACTAGTAGTAAGCATTCTAATCATTTTGACTTTCCTGTTTTTTTTTAAACAGGAAAGCGTTTAGAACTAGCTAACGACCATCAGCCGTAGCTCATCCTAGAGCGTACTTGTGAACGAGAACTTACAGTTCTGACTTTCCTGTTTAATTAACCTCTGAACGGAGCAGTAAGTATTCTTATTAAATATTACTTTTAATTTCATACGGATAATTTTATACATGCGAATAATTTCATAATACATAAGTTAATTTTAATTTCATTCATTTTATTTTTTTTAATCCAAGGCTGCAGATTAATTTATTCACAAATTACACATATCATTTGTACACAACCTTTATGATGTATAATGTTAACAAATCTGAACCATTAAATAAAAAAAATCAATCGAATAAGATTAAAAATAACTTGTGATTATTCGTTGTTACTAGGTAATTATTTAAATTAACTTATGTATACGAAATTATTTGTTTGTTGATTATTGATAATGACAATAATGAGATTTGCCAACAAATCGGATGGGAGCCATGTTCAGATATATGGAAGGGAGAGATGTCCTTCAAAGATCTCCAATGACTAAAGAAAGCATATATAAAAGAGAGGAAAGAAATTTGATTATTTAGACAAGTCAAAATGAGGGATCAGACAAATCAATAGATATACTAAACATTATGTACAACCATAAGCAAATAACTGAAATAAAATTATATGAAGTAAATGACAGAAAATAAAATGTAAAAAGAAAAGTATATACCATCCTGCACTGTAAAACACAAGTCAGCAAAATACATGAATCGACCGACCAAAAAGAAGACGGGCACAGAAAACTTCGGGGATCACTAGTGGAGACCTTAAATTATGGACTACAAGACTCATTAGGCGTCGATCACACTTCCACCACGTCTCCAGGCATGGAAAATCAAACCACCATTTACATGAAACCTGACCACAATAAAAATAGCAAAGCACACCAATCGTAAACCCAAACCCTACCTACACTATATATGGCTCATTCAAAACCCAAAAACTCAGCTCAAAACCCTTTAGGATGAGAACAATATCAGAAGTAAGTTACCACAAGAGTAAGCCAAAATAGAGGCGTATGAGCCGGGACGTACAAAGAAGAAAAACGAGCAATATAATGAACAAGTATAGAGAAAGAAGATCGGTAGAACTTCAGTTGTATTCCGGATTCGTTTTTATTTATTGAAGGAATTGTGATCTGGATTCAAGTCCCAATTAACATGTATATGTATGTGAATTATGTACAATCTTTTCTTATCGATCGGATATAATTTTTTTATTACATTCTATATTTTGGTGACATTAAGTTTTAGTTACGTACATTCTTTATCTATATTTCGGTGACATTAAGTTTTATTTACATTCTTTGTAGTTTTTTGAGATTACATAGTACGGAGTATTATGGTAGTGAGTAGTGACAACCTTTCCTTTTTTTAAAAAAACAGTGAATAGTCGAATTTGAGTTTAACCCTAAATCATGTTGAAAACTGATTTTTCAGTTTAACCCTAACTCTTTACAAGGTTGTAGTTTTAACCCAAAAAAAAATGCATATTGAACACCGATTGTCATCCGCTTAACTTTGACCTCTTTAGGGTTTATACTCCTCTTATTCTAGGATTTTAGTTTACTGACAACATTGATGACGATATTAGGTGACACATACTTAACATTGATTTTTATATGCTAAACTTTAGCCCCTCTAGGAGTCTGAAGTGCTCTCCTTATTCTAGGGTTTTAGTTATGGTGGTGCAAGGGCTAAATAATGTTCCACTACAAGAAAAATGTCTTTGGGCGTCAAAAATAAAAAATTAGCGTGACAAACAAAATTTCATCACCCAAACCAGTCTTTTGGCGACAAAAGTATACTTTGTCGCCCAAAATATGTTTTTCGTGACAAAAAATTAAAATTGTCGCCCATAATGAACCTAGGGCTTCAAAAGACAGATATTTGGTCGCCCATTTGTATGATTTTCGGTGACAAAAACAAAAATTATGGCCCAAAATAGAGAGAGAAGATGGGCCTGGTGCCCAGAACAAGCAACCGAAGTTATACCTAGAGCCACAACTTCGACCTCAAGGCTCAACCTCGCCGTCACCATCTTCCTCGAATCCACCGCCCCTCCCTGGTCTGTCGTCGCCAGAGAACCTCTCTTCGCTTCTCCTTCTCCGTTTGAATCCTCTCCTTCAGCGTCCCGCTCTCCTTCCTCTTCTTCACATTTGTAGCACATCATTGACTGCTCTGGATTCCCGATTGAATCCTCACCGGAGTTGAGTACGACGACAACGAAGATCGAATGGAGGCACAATCCATCCCTTTGAAAATTGTACCTCTCCCTTACTCCTGCTCTTCTCCCTCTCCAAATTTTGGATTTGTTATCTGAATAGGCTTTCATATTTTTCGCGATCTGGTTTTGCTTCGATCCGATTTTTACTTTTTTCGTGATTAATCTTTTTTTGTCCAATTACTTGTCGAATTGATTAATTTTGCGTATGAAAGAGATCTGTGGATTTCTGCAGGGAAAATTCGGAATGTGATTAATGAATCTCGGAGGAACATGCAGAAGGAAATTGACTGCAACAAAGTTTAGAGATGTGTAATTTGTACGCTAGGGCAAGATGAAGAAGCGAGAAGGAAATTCGAAGCAAATGGAGGATGTGGAAATGTAAGTCGAAGTGAATCGGGATTCCATTGACTGCTCCACAATTTACCATGCTTCTGCTGCCTTAAAGTTTGAACTTCAGTATAAATTTTCTTGCGGATTTGTTTGGAATCATGAACAGATCAGAAATTTAGGTGTTAATTTGATCATGAAAGCAATATACTCTTAAAGAAATTGCTTTTCTTTGTGTTCTGTCTTTTGTGTTTCTAATTTACCTTTGGTTGTCTTTTCCTATTTCTCCACCATTTAGCTGATTAATGAACATAGGGAGGTTTTACATAAATCAAAGGCTGACTATGATAATTTAAAGAGGACAATGGATGAGCTACGGACATCTAAGGTTCTATTATCTTTCATATTCGATATGACTTCAAATTTAATTCGGTTGCTAATATGTATTAGTGGTAACTGGTTGTTTCAACAGGTTGGTGCTGATTTCAAACTTAAAAGATATGAGGAAAATTCATAAGGAATTAGAGATGAAGGAGAGGGCTTCCAGCAAGAAGCTTGCTGAATTGGAAACTTCTATCATACAACATATGGAACAGTAGGAATTTCATCTAGCACTTCAGTTTCCAACTAATGTAATTATCTGCCATATGTAAAATAAAGTGATTCTCTTGACATGGACAAGCTTCAGGCAGCTCTGGCAGATGAGAATATTACCAAGCCCTGTGATCTCAACAGGGTCCTTGAGATGGTGGCATGTCTAGAAGCTCAAATTAAAGAGATGAGTCCTAATGTTGATTCAATTGCAGAGTATGTTCCTCACATTTTTATCACCTCAGTCCTCATGACCATGCTTCTTTTTGGTATTCATGATTTATCTGTCAAATAAAATTTGAAATTCTAGATTCCGACGCAAGCTGGCTCTGTACAATGAGTTGAATTGAAAAAGAAATGGTAAGTGTACTCTTCCTTCATATGTACATTTTAAGGAACCATAGAAGAAGTATTTTATTATGTCCAGTGACTTGGTAAAGAAGCAGCATAATTTTTAAAAAAGGGCAGGCTTCACTATGTCCTTTGAGACTCAATCTGTCCATGTATTTTAAATATCCATGAATGCTTTAATTTGCATATGCAAATATTTAATCTATATCAACTATTGTTGCAGGTTAGATGAGTTTATGGCGGGATTTAATATAATATCTTTGAAGTTGAAATAAATGTATTAGGTTTGTAAATAAGTGCCACTACTTATACCCCCTTATGTTGCATTTTGTGATCATCTAAGTGCCACCACTTAAATTATCTTCTAATTCTTTCAATTGTTGATCTATTTTATCTACAGATGATCACGCTTGGAGGTGACGCAGAGCTTGAGTTGGTGGACTCATTGGATCCTTTCTCCGAAGGCGTGTTTTTAAGTGTTAGGCCACCAAAGAAAAGGCACAGCATGAGAAGAGATGGTTAGTTTCATTAGATATATATATGTTTATGAAGCTCTGTAGGCTTGCCTGTGAGTCTGTGATGCATGTTGGTTTATGCTTCCAAACAAGTTGCAGTAATTTGTTATGCATTCCTTAATCATTTAACTTCAAATTATTAAACAGGCACTTTTGGCTAAGGAGCGGGCTTGGGCTGAAGCTGATGATTTCAAAAAGAAATAAGAGGAGGTATGAAATGGATATTTCTCACCTATTAGGTCTTTAATTAAGGTCCATATCTTTACAATTTATTGAACTTGATATCCCCCTACTTTTCCCCTGACTTGTGGACAATTCAATATTTGTTTTTCTGCAGTTTCATTTTGCTCAAAGCACTGCTTTAGAGTTCTTAAATACATAGTACTTTTTAGGTAACTTGTGTTCTCAAATTTTCTGATTTTATCGTTCTGCGTCAAACATGCTCTTTTTTGCTTTCAATTCGGAAGGATCTAATGTTCTGACTTGGGATTCAAAAGAGAGTTATCAAATTATGTCTTTTGATAATAATAATAATAATAATAATAATAATAATAATAATAATAATAATAATAATAATAATAATAAAATAAGTAAATGAAAGACGCACTTAAGCATTTGATAATTTGGTTCTTCCAGATTTGTTGGTGTTTTAAAGACTTAAGAGACATTTGTTAAGAGGCATTTGTGTTAGGGGTTTTATATTATATTAAGATTATCGAATTTTGGATCTGTACCATTTTATGTGATGATGGAAATTCTATGGTATTTGTCTTGAATATAAAAAGATAATTGCATATAGTGTGGATACTGCCAACTTTTTTAGTGGACTTTGAACTTTTTTATTCTCATTTTGTCTGTCTTTTAGACCAAAATGGCAGATTTTGAACTCTGGACATCGTGGGTGAAGATTTGCTCTAGGGGAACTATACAGTTGGCGATGTGTCCTCTGGGTATACACTATTAACCTCTATATCCAAGTTTTGTTGTTAGACAAAATAAAAGGAGAAGAGAAAGGAGGGAAAAATAAGACTTAATTTTCTCTCCATGCAGAGACATTGAGTTTTGAAGAGGAACATCTAACTGAGTATGTTTCGAGTAATAAATCCTGCAGGTGAGTAAGCTAGTTCTTGTGTTGCTTTGCATTGAATTTGGCATCTTTGAACTATGCATTTGGCTGCAGGTTATCTTGGTTGGGATTTTTTTCCCGTAACTACTTGTAATCTCTGCCATTTAGTATATTGCTATGAAATCTGAATATGTTTAGAAAGTTTGTGATTGCTTTCAACCTTATGAAGGTTCATACTGTATTCTAGGGCCTGTACCTGAAATTAGTTGCTTTCTTTATTTTGTTGGCCACAACATTAAAGCATTAAGCCACTAATTTGCTAGCTCCTGTCCAGATGGTATACTATATGACTTCATTTGGACTTTCTAAGTTCTAACTGAGTGCTTTTGATTTCGACTAACGAGATGGTATAGTATATTACTAACCGAATGCTAATCTTTCCTCTCTTTGTTTCAGGGCATATTTTTGAAGCAAATCATGGAAGATGCAAGTCAGCAGGAACCGCCGAAAAGAACTTATTGTATGAGATGTGATGGAGCAAATTATAGGAGATGTGATGGAGCAAATTAAGGTTTTTAGCATTGAAATGCAAATGTTATACGAATATAATCATTTGTAATCATTTGGTACGTATTAGGAACCTTTTTAGTAGTAAAGTAAAAATGTCTTGGATTGAATATATTTTAAAACCAAATTCTTTTTAATATAAAAAAATTGAGATTAAACTAATTGGCTACTATTGTATTATAATTTATGTAGGTTATATATATATATATACAGTTAGTTAAATATGTCTGGGTTAAATAGGTTAAATGTGCAAATGTAGGGAGAGTAATCATGTTTTTAGCACTTTTATCTTTCGTGACAAATAAAAAATTTCTCACAAAAAACAGGGTAGAGGTGGTGACAAAAGGAAAAGTTTGTCACAAAAAATAGGTTATAATGGGCGACAAAACTGGTACTTAGGACGACAAAATTAAAAAGATCGTCACAAAAAGTCTAGGGCAACGAAATTTGAGTTTCATCACAAAAGAGCTATAAATGGCGACAAAATATTTTTTCGTCGCCCAAACTTTGTGCGACGGGGCTAAGGCGACGAACAGGTGACGAACCAATTTTTGTCACAAACCTTAATGGGCGACGAAAAATATACTTTGGGCGACGAAATTAGTTGTCACTAAAAACTGTTTTTCTTGTAGTGTTCGGAGGTTACAATATCATGATGACACATTTTTGTTGAAATAGTATCATGGTGATAATTTTTGAAGAGAGTCAACTGTTAAAGTTTGAAAATACGGGTTGGTGACAACATCTTGATGATAAATATAAAGTACTCAATCCGTTAAGAAAAACTTGTTGTTTTATAAAGGAAATCTTGTTAAGAAAAACTTGTCATTTTAAGTATTTTGACATCCACTTTACGGAATTGCCCTTGTAATGATTAGATATTTGTTAGCTGTAGTTTTCGATAAAGTAAAAAAGTACAGTAATAATTAGGGGTATAAATGTATTTTTGTTTGTTTTCTTAATAAGTGTGTTGATTTTTAAAATGACAAATTTTAATTAACGGAGGGAGTATGTTTTTGGAGGTTACAATATTGTGGTCACATTTTTTTTTGAAATATTAGCATTGTGACATTTACAAAGAGTACTAATTAAACAGTCAACTTTTGAAACCATGAGTTTGTGATAGTTTTTTTTTTTGAAATAGTATCATCACAATATTTTTTGATAGAGTTAATAGTCAAATTTTAAAATATGGGTTGATGACTGTATCTTGGTAATATATATTGAGGTGGTGACAATTTTTTGTGGTTACACGATCATGGTTACATTTTTTGTGGTTACACGACAATGGTGACAATATTTATTGAAATAGTAATTTGGTGACAATTTCGGGGGAGAGAAAATAGTCAAAATTTTAAAATTTTGCTTGGTGACAGTTGATGAGCACCTCCCAAAAAGTTGTATAAGGGGTCCACTTTTGGTGGGTCCCCGGGGGTTTTGACGCGAGTGATTGTTCCTACGTTACACGGGCTTACCTGACACGCGAATCAATTTCTTCGCTATTCAACCTTGGCCGCGCTTTGGTCGCGTACATAAATTCTACCACAACCCCACACCTCTTATGGGAGATCATCGATTTGTTTTAATGATTTAAGGGTTCATACATGTCCGCGGAGATTCACCTGAAATGTTTGCTTCGTCGCTTCGTACAGGATGAGATGCCATTTCCTGTATTCAGACTTACTTAATCCACCGCGGATTTTATGCAGATTCTGCGGTCGACTTTTAGGATTATCTAAATCGCTTTCTTCTTTTCTTTCCTTCTTCCGCTCCTCAAAAAATCCCCCCTTTTCTCTTCTGTTCATTTCCCCTTTTATAGGGATTGGCCAGAGGCCCCCATCATGACACTTGTCATTCTTGAGTTGACACGTCTGGTCATCGTGGGTGGTGGGCATGATGGACATGTGTCATTATTTTATGTCCGCGTCCTCCCTATTTTCTGGGTCTCCTTTGGTGTTGTTTCGCTATGTCCACGTCCGAATCTTTGTCTAATCATTTTCGCATGGTTTCATCAACAGTAATTTTGGAATATATAATATGGTGATGACAATTGTTATGAATTAAGATAGTACCATGATGATACTTTTAAGGTTATAATATCTTGGGGCAATTTTTTTTACAATATCGTAGTGACAATATACTATCATCAACAGCTCATCACTAACATCAATTTTTTTTTTTGATAAGATAATACTTCGAAGGCCAGATAGACCTGGCTCATCGAGAGGCCAACAAAGTTAGCAGACGGCGAACCGTCAAACACACAATCATAAAATAAAACGGTGCAATACAAAGGCGGCAAATAAACAACCCCTAGAAGAACAGACGAGCCTAATCAAAAAGTTGAGGACAACGAAGACAGAACGGAGCCAAGCGCTACCAAGCGATAACACCGCTGGCCAGCGGTACATCAGGAGTCCCTGTGGGCGATGAAGACAATTAACCTCCAAGGAAATTTCCGAAACACGGAATCGCCTCGATGCACACCGCCACGACCCTAGCCAGACCCGACACCGGACGGAAGAGCCCCAACTCAAACTAGGACCGCCAAGAACAACCAAGAACACCGCCGAGAACCACCCTCGCAGAGAGCGCACCTGAAAGCTCTTTCGGGAGTTAATCAAGACCCTTTCGGAATTTTTGTCAAACCCTTTCAGGATTCAAAGGAAGGCCTTTCAAACCACTTTTAATTATAATTTCCTTTTTATTTAAAAAAATATAATTTCCTCACCCTTGGGCTCGAAGGGCACAAAGCTTGGGTCTGAAAGACCCAAAGCTAGGGCCTGAAGGGCATAAAAGGCAGATGAGTTTTTTTTTCCTCTCCTATTATGGGCTGCCTCGGGCCCAAGGCAAAGCCTTGGGCCCAAAGCACAAAGATATGCGCCAAGTAATTGACACCAATGGACCACCTCGGGCCCAAGGAAAATCCTTGAGACCTAAGGCAAGAGTGAATCGCTAGTCAGAAGTACAGGATACTCCGACAGAACACCCGACCAGACTCCGACCAAAAGAACAGACCGGAATCTGGCGAGCGGAGAAAAGCGAGCATGAAGGAGAGGAGCGGAATCCACCGATCTACGACAGCCCCTAACCAATATCACTAGAAGGGGGAGACAAAGTAGAACAGCCCTAATAAAGGAATGGTGGTACACCGACAGGGGACCAAAGCAGCCAGAAACCGGCGAGGAGACAACAATCGAAACTGCGAGGGGCCACCGGACACCCCCAAAACGCTAGAGCCCCAACCTAATTTCACAATCAGAGGGACACCCGACACACCAACCCAACCAACCTATCTGGAAGGCGATCAAAGGGAGCCAGGAGCCCTAACTGGACCAAGACTGTGACGAAGACGAAACAACCTAAGGAAAGGAGGAAAGCAATGTCGACGACAAGAACCGGAGGACAGCCCCAACCCAAGTAGACAAACCAAACGGACGACTAACAGAGGAGCCTAAGAAATTAGCCAACAAACACCAAGGAAAAGATGATTTGTAGGGGATGAATAGATTCGACGAAGATTGTTCAAGTATAAAGATTAGGCCAGAAACGAGATGGGATTGGAAAGATGTTTTAGAAATCCCGTAGCTCTCGCGCTCCCATCATCACTAACATCAATGGTTGGTCTTGTCGGGAGAACTAAAATTTTAACCTATAAAAATTGGCACCCAAAAAATCAATTTTCATCAATCACAAGGGAAAAATTATGAACTCAGTGATACCAGGTAAAATATGATAAACAATTGTAAAAAAAAAATATTCATCAATCACCCGGGAAAAAAATTATGAACATTTTTATATACTGTGTATATTTTCAAATCAAATGGAAATGTGGTGCTCAAGTTAATCACCATTATTAATTTTATGGTACGATTTTAATTTTGCAAAAAGGAACATATAATAACAAAGGAGTAACTTTCTTGGTTTTCAAATCAAAGGAAAATCAATTTAATAGAGTGTACAATGAATCTCACAAGTCTAAAATGGGAAGTTTATATATATAATTTATTTTGTTAAATATGTAAAAATAAAAAAATTTGGTTTAATTAATCGTATTAGCTTTCAATTAGTATTGAAGCCAAAAAAAACCAAAATTATAATGAGGTGACAGTAACGTATTTTACGTTACGCATATAATCAACGCACACGATTACACGAATACTTAAGCTGTAACCCAAAAAAAAAAAAGCTGTAACCCAAATTCAACAAACAACTTTAATTAAAACTGGAAAATGCATATAATTAATAATTCTTATTCAATTAAAATCACAAACAAACAGTACATTTGCTCATGATTCATTCATAAAACAGCACCGATCCAAACCCATTGAAACGCTCAGTAGAACCCGTACCCGTACCCGGGCACACCCATCGGGTTAATAAAGCCCGCCGGATTACCCATTTCCCCAACCGGTTTGAAACCCTGGCCCAACCCAGCAAGCCTCCCCATGAACGCCACTCTCTCCTTAAGCGCGTGCAGCGACGCGCCCAGCTCCTCAAGCTCCTCCACCCCCATCTTGTCAATCGGCGCGTGCACTCCAATCTCCAGCCTCTCCCGCTCCTCCAACGCCGCCACGCGCCCCTTCTCCGCCTCCGTCTCCAGCTCCAGCACCGACAGTCTCATGTTCAGCTCCGCCACGCTGGCGGTGCGGTGCGCGTCCACCATCCTCTCGTCGCACCCGCGGCCCTGCACGGTGGTGACCCCACCCCTCGCGGCCCCGAGCACGCCGTCCTTCACGTCGTAGCTCGGGTAGCGAGGCGCCGGGAAGCACTTGTTGACGATCTTGTGGACCGAAGGGTGCCCGAAAGAGAACACCTTCCTCCCCGGGGAGTAGACTATCACCCCGATCTCCGACCCCGTCAGCGTGCAGAGCTCGCTCGCCTTCTTGAAGAGGCCGTAACGCCTCTTCGAGAAGGTGACTTGCAAGTTGCTCTTGTTCTCCATCTTCACCATCTTCACCTTTTGCCTCCCCTTCCCATTTTTCTGACCGGTGTGGGAAGAAGAAGCCATGGATATATATTATATGTGTGTTTATATTTTGAGAGCAATAAAACAACTACACACAAAGAGTATATGTGAAGTGAAATGTGATGTTATATATATAGAGAGAGTGGTGTGGTGTTGTACATTGAATAGTATTTCTTTAGGTTATAGATGTGGGTAGAGAAAAAGAGTGTTATAGTGATTTTATATATATATTATTAAAGGGTTGAAATTTTTTATTCCCAATTTAGGTTATATGAATTGGCTTTTGCAATGGTGATTTTAATTGCAATTAATACCATACATGAAATGTTTACAAATCAAGCGGTGATTGTCAAATAATATATAATTTGGGGGTGTCTAGATGAAACTTATCTTTGCTGCAAGGATTATTTTGATTTATATATGCTGAGTATAAAATGATTAAAGATATAACATTAGTACTTTATATTTCCATTAATTTGTGGTTGATATATATTTCATTTGAGCTTAATTGTAATTGGTGGTGTAATTTGATTATGTGATTAATGGATTTGAAGTGTTTTATATAATGACTTGTTTGATATAAGAACGTAAATAATATTTTTAATCGATAATCTATATGATTATATATGTATTGATTCTATAGAATGACAATACTATAATAAAAAAATGCTTAAAAAATGATTTATTGTAGTTGATTAGATAATGAATATATTGGTTAAATACAATTCTCAAGGATGGATTTGACAATAATGGTACCGATTTAAGAATATATGTTCGAGTAACAACAAAAATATATAGTTAAATCAAGTAGGTTATTTAACGTTTGGTACAGTAATCTTTGTAAGTGTTGGAGAGAATCTCAAAATGCGTTGAATGTCTCTTTTTTATGACAATTATATACATTGCATGCATGCGTATTAAGTTACATGCACGCCCTTTAAAAAAAGAGTCATTATACAGGCATGCAAGCTTCGGACAGACGGGATCCTATACACCTTTAGCTGTAACCTTTGATGAAGAATTTATAGAATTATTTTTATATTATACACTTATTAAAATATATATATATATATAATATTTTATCACAATAAAATCATGTTTATAATAATATATGTAATCCCATATTGGTAGATCTATTAGTTAATTTTATGCTTCGTATTTTTTTAAAATATAATTTTTTATAATGCAATTTCATAACTTGTACTAATAAAGTATCTAGAATATAGAAATATATTATATAATGTATTTTAGTGTTGATATGTGACTTATATAATTAAATAAATGGTATAAAGGAAAATACTTTATGCTAAGGATGTAATATGGTTGTCGTAACAAAACAACGATTTTATCTAATGTAAATCACAACACTTTGTATATATGTTAAAAAAAGGAAAATGTGGTTAATATCACCAAAGTAGTTGTATTTATTTAGTTGGTATAAACAAACTTTCAAAGTTGTCGAAATATCACAAAATTTTAACCTGGTTGACATGCATTAATTTATGTCACTAAACCTATCGAATATAATCACATGTTTTCAACTAAATATACAACATGCTTGAATAGTTATATTGTGCAATGCTATATCATCCACGGAGTCATTGAATTCATAATCACATCATATTTTTCGACAAAAATTTATGTCATCAGACGCTCTCATGATTTTAGAAAATGCATGTCTCATTAATTTTTAAGTTTTTTTTTAAAATAATTATACTCTTTAGTTTTTGTTTTTAGTAATTACTCCCTCCGATTTTTAATACAAGACATTTGACATTTGACTTTTGAGCGCGTGTTTTTAGTAATTAGTCTAGGCGTTAACAACAGGAGTTAGGTCGCGAGTTAGAGGACTATGAGAGTGATGGATCAAGAGTAAGAGAGAGTATAGAGGTTGAGAACTAAAACAAAGATCGACATTTGGGGGGTTTTAGGAGTTAAAACCCCAAAATGGTTTTTTTTCCTAACTCGCCAAACCCACAAGGCCGTCAAGACTTTGCGGGTGACCTTCAAGGATCTAGGCGGCTAAACGGTGAAGGACCTTCAAAGGGTCTAGGCGGGGTCTAAATCAAGTAGGTTATTTAACGTTTGGTACAGTAATCTTTGTAAGCGTTGGAGAGAATCTCAAAATGCGTTGAATGTCTCTTTTTTATGACAATTATATACATTGCATGCATATTAAGTTACATGCACGCCCTTTAAAAAAAGAGTCATTATACAGGCATGCAAGCTTCGGACAGACGGGATCCTCTACACCTTTAGCTGTAACCTTTGATGAAGAATTTATAGAATTATTTTTATATTATACACTCATTAAAATATATATATATAAAAAATATTTTATCACAATAAAATCATGTTTATAATAATATATGTAATCCCATATTGGTCGATCTATTAGTTAATTTTATGCTCCGTATTTTTTTAAAATATAATTTATAATGCAATTTTATAACTTGTACTAATAAAGTATCTAGAATATAGAAATATATTATATAATGTATTTTAGTGTTGATATGTGACTTATATAATTAAATAAATGGTACTATAAAGGAAAATACTTTATGCTAAGGATGTAGTATGGTTGTCGTGACAAAACAACGATTTTATCTAATGTAAATCATAACACTTTGTATATATGTTAAAAAGAGGAAAATGTGGTTAATATCACCAAAGTAGTTGTATTTATTTAGTTGGTATAAACAAACTTTCAAAGTTGTCGAAATATCACAAAACTTTAACCTGGTTGACATGCATTTATGTCACTAAACCTATCGAATCACAAGTTTTCAACTAAAATATACAACATGCTTGAATAGTTATATTGTGCAATGTTATATCATCCACGATGTCATGGGAGTCATGGTTAATCACATCATATTTTTCGATAAAAATTTATGTCATCAGACACTCGATCTCATGATTTTAGAAAATGCATGTCTCGTTAATTTTTCAGTTTTTTTTTAAATAATTATACTCTTTAGTTTTTGTTTTTAGTAATTATAATTTTTTTAGTGTGAATTTTATCTAGATACCCTTAAAGTAGAATTTTTTTCATCTTTTACATAATTAAAATATTAAATAGATATAGATAGGATTTATTTAGAAGATTTGTTTATGGTTTGAAAAAGAAAATTATTGTTACAAGGTATTCACTGGTTCGCATATATGTATAACTAGTTTTATTATTCGCCCGTTGTGCGATTTTTTAATAAATTTTTATAAAACATCTTTGAATTAATATAAATTACTACTCCATATAAAATAAATATAAATTATTTTCTTATATCAATTATGTTGATTTAAAAAAAATATGAAGGCCAGTAAGATTTTAAATATAACTATCTTAAATTAAGAATTATTTATTTATTTATTTTTGATTTGCGAGTGATACATTCGATTTGGATTCTATCAATTATTATATTTGATTAGTTAGATTAGATATGTTATCAACAATAACTGTAGTACGTGTATGATATATTTATCTAATTAAAATATAGTGTTATATTGGATAGATTATTGATCTAAAAAGATAAGTTTTTTACCTAACTATATTCACTTATTAATTGATGTGACCCAAAAATATAATACCAATTTAATTCAGAATATGACGCGTAAGCAAAAATAATCCCGTTTTAATCCAAAAAATTCCACGTAGGCAAGTCGCACCAGAGGCCGTTTCTAGCCTATGCTTTAGTATTTTATATAGATATAGATATATACTATATTATTATATACTCCTAATATTAGTTTTTAAAACGAAGATCAAAATAATTCGATCTATTGAATAGGTTAATAAAATCAATCTAAACTCTTAAAAATATTTAAAAACCTATAACAATACCATTTTATGAATCATAACTTAAATAAATAATAAGTATAATCTTATTTGGTAAAATTTTATCCCATAAGCTATACCTTTTTAATCAAGAATCATGTCAATAAGTCAATTAGTGAATATAATACGGAATAAGTTATATAAAACCTCCGCACAAGATTTTCAATCACATGTTAATTCTTTAATTGAAAAAGTCTTTATCATTAGTTAAAAATAATATGCAGTATAAAATTTAGTTGTTTTTATTAAGTTTTATAAAAATGTATTTTTACTTAAAACCAAATCTTTCAAATTAAGATATAGATAAGTGATCTAAAAAGATAAGTTTTTTACCTAACTATATTGGCTTATTAATTGATGTGACAAAAAAAAATACCACTTTAATCCAGAAAATGCCACATAAGCAAAAATAATCCCGCTTTAATCCAGAAAATTCCGTGGACGTGAGATCGCACCAGAGCCCGCTTATGGCCTCTGTTTTAGTATATATACTAGTTTTATTACACGCCCGTTGTGCGATTTTTTTTAATAAATTTTGTTATATAAAATATCTTTGAATTAATATAAATTTTGATTGGATTGGGTTAAAAATGGACATCTAATAAAATGCCCAAATATAAATTCAGTACTTTAATTTAAAGGAACAAAATTTTACGGCATGTGCAGAGTGTTGGATCTGCGTTTTATTGGCCCTATCATTTTTTTGTAATCGAATTAAAAAAGGTGGTTAATTTTATCATTTATTTCAGTTTAATTGGGCTAAAAACGGATCTATCATTCTAATTGGACATTGCTATCTTTAAACATGATGAAAACATAAATTTATAAGATTTATTTTATCACCAAAAAAATTAATATTTATTTAGATTGGGTCAAATTTAATACTCTATATATCTTATAGAAAATTCTAGTGATTCTATCTACTTCATGCAGGACTCAACCAAAAAAAACTACTTCATGCATGAGCAAAATTAAATACTTTGTACGTATATAAACAAAATAAATAACTATATAACCAATAAAGAAATAAAAATAATCAAATCAAAATATAAATTGACCCCCAAATCTCACCATTTGCATCTCCTTCAACCCCGTTAGATTTTTTGGTCCAATATATATTATTATATTTGATTAGTTAAATTGGATATGTTTTCAACAATAAGTGTATTATGTGTATAATATATATTAATTGATGTTGACCAAAAATATAATACAATTTTATTTCAGAAAATGACACGTAAGCAAAAATAATCCCGTTTTAATCCAGAAAATTTCATGGACGCGAAAACGCACCAAAACCCATTTCATGCCTCTGCTTTAGTATTTTATTCATATAGATATAGATATAGGTATATAGATAGATAGATATAGATATTGATATATTGATGATATATTGATAGATGTATAATGCTTATTTGGCATTAAAGTATATTAAATAAGGATACTATAATATAATTTAGTTAGGTAGAGGTAGTAAATTTAGTTAGATTTGTTTGTTGCATTTGTAAATTTACGGTGATTCTATTCAAATTAAATAAATATAAACCTAGTGTAATTTCTAAGATTTTACTTTATCAAAACTAATTAGAGTTATTTAAATAAATTATAAAATATTATCAAAATATGACTAAGTAAGATATGATAATAACTTATTAATTGATACTCCCTCTGATTTTTAATATAAGTCATTTGACTTTTGCGCACGTAATTTAAGGAGCTAAAAACTATATAAAATATTGCTTTATTTATCAATTCTTTTTATATTATAATACTTATTTACTTTGATATCAGAATGGAAATACAGCTGGCAAGCGCTCCCAAAGCAAACGCGGGTGTTTTAGGGAGATGAGGCGCGTGTATAATATTAACCAATCAAATTGCTCCTCACGATTTTTACCGTAATTTTGGTTTTCACCGGAGCGTGACCCTATATATATAGGATTTGGTTCAAGAGTGCACACCTTTTATAGTGTACGTTGTACACACATCCGGACCGTTGATAGATAGAAAATGGATGACTATGATTAAATGAATTTTTTTTTAATTTTTTTTTAATTTATAAGTATTATAATCTATTCTTTATATTTAGTATTTTATATAGATATAGACATAAATAGATATATAATACAGATATAGATATATTATATATAGAATAGATATTGGATTGAAAGAACCATCCAAGCTAATTAATGAAGATGGATCATCAAGGATATGGGATTAGGCGTGGTAACACCAAAAAAAAATTGCCGGCAATATTTATTAAAATCCTAATTAAGATCTAAGGTCATATTGGATAGATTATTTGATCTAAAAAGATAATTTTTTTACTTAACTATATTGACTTATTAATTGATGTGGCCCAAAAAATAATACCAATTTAATTCAGAATATGACACGTAAGCAAAATTAATTCCACTTTAATCCAGAAAATTCCGTGGACGCGAGATCGCACCAGAGGCCGTTTCTGGCCTCTATTTTAGTATTTTATATAGATATTATATATATATATATATATATATATATATATATATATATAGAGAGAGAGAGAGAGAGAGAGAGAGAGAGAGAGAGAGATTACCTTTCTCTTCTTTCATCGCATTTGAGTTCATTTGTCTTGTAAATTATCAAGGGTTACAAGTAACTAAAAAATTGACAAATTATTTTGTGTAGGCTCAATCATCATGGTGTTCTACTTAATCATTCTTGCTCTATTTGTTTTACTAGCTACAACTATTGCTCACATTGTTCAATGTTTTATTCTTGATGTATGTTCTACGTTAATCGTTTTTAGTCATTCTCGCTATATGTTCTACTATGAATTTGGAGAAATTTTTCTTGCATGATTACGATTTGGAGAAATTAAGCAATTGTACTATTGTTGGTTTTGAGAAATTCGACAACTTTAGTATATTCTTGTAACTCATTCTTATTGTTGGGTTTGTAGAAATTCAGCAAACCATTAGGCTAGGGTTTTGATCAAATCGCTATCAATTGTGATCAATTCTTGCTATCGGGTTTGATTAACTCGAAAATCTTTCATTATAGTTACAACAATTTGGGGACAGTTAGCAGTTAGGGTTAATTAAAAGAATTGTAGATGCACAATACTAAGCTATAGGAATTAGGGATGATTAGAGTTAATTACAAGAATCATATATATATATATATATACAATGTTCCAAAAAACGCTTGGCTGATGCTTGGCGGCTAGATATGGTCAAGGGTCTAGGCGGATTGTGCGGGGTCTAGGCGGATTTACTAGTTTGAGATGTATTTTTAATCCTAGGCCATATTCAATACGTACATAAAATAATAAAGTTTAATTCGTAACATATATAAACAAATAAACTTTAATTAATAGTTTAGGCGTTAACAACAGGAGTTAGGTCGCGAGTTAGAGGACTATGGGAGTGAGGGATCAAGAGTAAGAGAGAGTATAGAGGTTGAGAACTAAAACAGAGATCGACATGTAGGGGGTTTTAGGAGTTAAAACCCCAAAATAGTTTTTTTTCCTAACTCGCTAAACCCACAAGGCCGTCAAGACCTTGCGGGTGACCTTCAAGGATCTAGGCGGCTAAACTCAAAGGTGGAGGACCTTCAAGGGTCTAGGCGAGGTATAGGCGGAGGCCCAGAAAAGGTCTGGTACTTGTTGTAACCATTATTGAAATCTTATAATTCTTGAAACCTAGCTATTTTGTGTAGTTGAAATTAACCTTATTATTGAAACCTTATAATTCTTAGAACCTATTTTGTATACTTGCTGTAACCATTATTGTTGCTTGAAATATATTCTTACCTGCTACAATTTTGAATGCTTGGATAATCATGTAAATGACTTTGTTTCATGATTCACCTTATCTATGGTTTTTTCCCCATTGATCATCAGCACTCTCTATGCAATCTTGATAGAATAGGTTTTCCATTAACACAAGATCTAACTCAATTTCATGTTGATCATGTTGCCTCTCCATTCCATGATTTACCTACACTCTTGTAACTTGATGACAATCAACAATATGTGCAAAAAACGATTGGTGTATCGAGCGATGGAGATCTACATTAGAATCGATTTGAGAAGAAGCGTATATGAAGATAATATTTACAACTGACGTGATTAAAGGAAGATGATTATATTATTATTTTTGTTCTTTCTCTTCTTAAAACATATGTACACTTCCGTCAATAAAATTAAAAATTTTATAATATTACTAAAACAAAATCTTCATGGGTACATTTACCCATAAAAAATTGAAAATAGTACGTACACTCGTCTAATTTTTCATTAGTGATATTTGGTGCAATTTTCCTAAATAAAGAAGATTATTTTTTTAAAGTATGTGTTGATCGACTCAAGTGTTGGAGAATGCCTTTACTTTAGATCGATCAAAGACCTCTTTTATCCTCTTTTAAATCAATTAAAAAGAAAAAAAAAAGCTCAAACCAATACATTACAATATGGAAGATAATCAAATTTGTAAATTTTTATGTATACCTCATCATTTGGGATACAATTTTGACTGAGGCTTGATATATACGGTATACAAATGTTTTAAATTTCAACTTAAGTTGGAGACCACTCTATAGTCAAATTAAGTGTTGTATAATTTTGCATACATGACTAACTTTCATCAACCTTTTAGAGCTATATTTTAATTTTTATTTGAATTTGATACAATAATGTCAATTTTAATTACAATTGATACCAAATGTATGAAAGGTTGGCGATTGAATTATTTTGAATTGCAATGTTTTACTTTATGAGTTAGTTGAATAAAGTTACTGTAAATACATCAGTAATTTATATTTCCATCTTTGGTAGTTATGTTATATAAACTTAATTGGCGGTGTAATCTGAGCAATAGTGGAACTATACCACCAATGAAGTATTTAAACTTGTATATAGGACGGTATAAAAAAAGTATTCACATATCCGTTAACTTGTTTGACATGTACCATATGTGCAATTTGATATCTAATATATGGAAATCGTTATCAATCAGTCATCTTATTAAAGAACGAAATCATTTGAATACTTCGCTTGAAATTAAATACTACTATTAAACACAAACCCATTTTACATCCGGTGAAAAGGGGCATTTATATCGGGTGAAAAAGACATTTACTGATTCCAATTTTTTTCTTCAGCAAGACAATTATAGATTTCATGTGCCATTTAAAAATCCACTATAAATAGCATATTCACACTATGCCAGATTGCAGCTCAGGCGACGGACCCTTGAGCATCCGTCGCCTGAGTTCACTTCCGGCGACGGACTTATGAGGGTTCGTCGTTTGAATCTCCCAAGGATAGAACACATCTCATATCAGATTCAGGCGACCAACTAATATTAAAGTTCGTCGCTTGAATAATTTTTAGACGACGAACATAATTCAAGCGACGAACATTTAACAAATATGGTCGCCTAAAACTGATGACCCAATTATATTTGTCAGAAATAATTCATTAAGGTGACGAACAAATTATTTCCGTCGCTTGAATGATTTTCAGGCGACGAACATATAAATTCCGTCGCTCTATTATTTCTTTAGGCGACAACCATGTAATTTCCGTCGCTAGAATGATTTCTTAGGAGACGAACATATAATTCCGTCGCATGAATGATTTTTCAAGCTAGGATGAATTTTCGGGCGCCAATATTTTCCGCCTAAATTTTTATGAAATTTTGAAATACATTCAAGCGACCAATATTTATTTCTAAGTTCGTCACTTAAGAATTGTAATATATAAGTTGAAATAAAATCCTAACTACATATCATATTAATTAATTAAGTAATATAATTTATAATCTTATTATATTTATAATATTTTTATACAAAAATATTCATTAGGTAATATTCATAATATTTTTATAAAACAATAGTACTAAACTACTTAACTAGAACTACATTTATAATGTTTTTATAGGAGTTCATTTATTTGTTAATAATATATTCATATATGTTATGAATATAATATGAGTTATTAGTAATAACTCATAAGTTATAAACATCCAAATGTATAATGTTATAGTCAATAAATTTGTAATATTATAATCATATTGTTAAAAAATCATAACTTATAATGTCATAAATTATAAATTAATTATGTAATATTTTTATAAAGTTAAAACCATAAATAGTATAACATTAATTAGGTCATGTTTTTTTTATAAAACCATACTAACTAGTGCTATATTAAACCATATGTTATATTTATATATTTTATATGATTATTCAATTTCTATTTGAGATCAAGATTGAAATTGAGATCGAGATTAAGATTTTGGTTGTTACATATAGATTTTCTCATAGATGTTATATATGAATTTCTAATTTTCGTTTGAGATTGAGATAAAGATTGATATATATATATATATATATATATATATATATATATATATATATATATATATATATATATATCGAGATTGATATTGAGATCGATTGACATTGATATTAAGATTTTGGTTGATAAATATAGATTTTGTGATAGATGTTATATATAAATTTATAATTTCCATTTGAGTTTGAGATTGAGACTAAGATTGATATTGAGAGTTTGATTTTTAAATATATAGATTTTATGATGGATATTACATATAAATTTTTAATTTCTATTTAATATTGAGATTTTAGATCAATATCGAGATTGAGACTGAGATCAATATCGAGATTGAGATTGAGATTGACATTGTGATTGATATTGAGATCAACATCAAGATTGAGGTTGAGATTGACATTGTGATTGATAGTTATATTTGTGATTTTTTATTTATAAAACCATACTATTGCTATATTTGTAAAAAAATCATATGTTATATTTATATATTTTATATGACTATCCAATTTCCGTTTGAGATCAAGATTGAGATTGAGATTGAAATCGAGATTTTAGTTGTTATATATAGATTTTATAGATGTTATATAGGAATTTCTAATTTTCTTTTGAGTTTGAATTTGAGATGGAGATCGATATTGAGATTTTAGTTGTTAATATAGATTTTGTGATAGATGTTATGTATGAATATTTGAATATCCAATTTTTCGTTTGAGAATAAGATTGAGATCGAAATCCAGATTGCGATGGAGACTGAGATCGAAATCGAGATTGATATTGAGATGTTGGTTGTTAAATATAGATTTTATGATAGATGTTACATATAATTTCCAATTTTCGTTTGAGATTGAGATCAATATTGAGATTGAGATTGAGATTTTGGTTGATAAATATAGATTTTGTGATATATGTTATATATGGATTTCCAATTTTCGTTGAGATTGAGATTGAGATCAGTATCGAGATTGATATTGAGATCAATATCGAGATTGATATTGAGATCAATATCGAGATTGACATTGTGATTGATATTGAGATCGAGATTAAGATTGTGATTGAGATTGAAATCAATATTGAGATTGATATTGATATCGAGATTGACATTGTGATTGAGATTAAGATTTTGGTTGATAAATATAGATTTTGTGATAGATGTTATATATGAATTTCCAATTTTCGTTTGAGATTGAGATTTAGATAATATGGAGATTGGAATTGAGAGTTAAGACAATCCATCTAACGAAAAACTATAGATTTTGGTTGATAAATATAGATTTTGTACTTTATCCTTACTTGATAATAACAAGAGTTAAGACCATCCATCTAACGAAAAACTATTCCAGAGCATCCCAATCTATTATAATTATGAATACTTCAGTGGATAAGTTTCTATTTGGTTGCATGATTGTCGCAATTTAATCGATCATGCACTCCTTTTTCAGCTTCTTTGTCATTCTTTCGGTGTATATTGCAGGAGTAAATGCTCCTACTTCTAAGTGATTTCTCAATTATGTGCTCGTGGTCTTGGTGTTCGGAACTGTGATTCTTTAGAGATGGAAGCCTCTCAAGGTACGCATGTAGACCAAAATTATGTGCTTTGGCTTTGAATGCAACAAACTGGCAGCTGATAAACTGAGAATCAGAAATTTAAAAACATAACATCATAGCTGGTTTTTAATGTTTTAGAGACATTTAATTTGCCTAGAACCTAGTATCATTTTTTTTAGAGTTACAAGTTTGGTGGATTGATGAAATAAAGGCATATGCAGAAAAAATCTATGTTCTTGCTGATGCTTGATCAGTTTTTCTCAAATTAAACTTTAATCTTTTGTCTTTACTTAAAACTTTCATCTGTTTGTGTTTCTGTTTGTCTCTACTTGAAACTTTCATCTAAGTTCTTGCTGATGCCTGATCTGTTTGCACTAAATTTCATTTCATTCAACTCTGTCTGTATGTATATATAATTTGTGTTTCATTTAACTATGTATCTCTCTCTTCTCTATATAGGTTTGTGTGGCAGCATTGGAGATGCTTATGAACGAGTTTGACAAAGCTCTCAGGTTACTTGAGTCTTGAACGCTATCTGTCGGAACTATGAATGTGTAAACTGTGGATAGGTTATGAACTCTCATATTGTGGTTGGTTGTTGTTGGCTGTGAATTTTGTTGTGAACTATGAATGTTTAAACTGGGGATAGGTTGTGCCAAGTGTTAGTGTTCAGGTTTTGTATTGTATGTGCATGTTTTGTATAAATATCTTCTGTGGTAAATATAGGGGTAGCAAGATCTTTCAAAATATTTTTTTTTTAAAAACAAATTATTCTCAGGCGACGAACATAGCAAGCATCAAGTGGTCGCTTCAATCACAAAAAAAAAAATCGGGTTTTATCGAAGGCGACGAACAATAGCATTTATGCGACGGACATAATTCGTCGCTTGAATGCTAGTGGGCGGGCTTGGAAAGCCCTTAAGGTCTGACAATGTTCTCATGCGACGAACAAATTTTTGGTCGCCTAAGACATATCAGGCGACGAACATTATGATTACCGTCGCCTGAATACTCCAGGGATGACGTTGAACGGACGACACTTCAGGCGACGGAATACCGTCGCCTGAATCCTCTTGCGACGAAAACCCGTTTCAGGCGACGCCTTTGATCCGTCGCCTGCGATGCAAATTGGCATAGTGTCACGTTTCATTTTCAAATCTCATCTATCAACAAAAACACATCAATTATTCTAAATGAATAATTAGTATGAACCAGAGTACCAACAACATAATTTTTTTTTTCTAAAAAAAATAGAATTCTTCATATCTTACTATATTTATATATCAAATAACAAATAACATAATTCAAAATAAACGAATTCAAATGTAGAAAAAGTAGTATATATTGTATCAATATATGACCACTTAAACTAAACTGAATATAAAATGTAGCTGAAAATCAAATCTAAACTTAGAAAATTCTACTTAATAGTAACTAATGCACAATTACCATTTTGTCAACCACTTCTCTCACATTCAAGTCAAATGTACCACTTTTTTTTTACACGAGCTCTCCTCCATATTTGATGTCACAAAGATACCACTTTTTGTTTACAATGTCTCTCTTCCACATTTTATGTCATAAAGATGTTAACAGAGTTAGAAATCTCTCCTTAAGCATTTCTTGCAAGAGTTCAAAAAAAGGAATTAAAGCTCTTATATGTTCATATCCATGTCAAGCTAGCTTTCAAATTTTACAACTTAAGGGTTGTAGATAATTTCATAAATTTATTACAACTGGTTTATAAGGGCTTGTGGCATCAATATTTAGTTTTGCAAAAGTATCTCCAAGACCTTGAACCAAATTGTTGCAAGTAATTTAACTATATATACCTATTACATTAATAAAAAGTTCCAAATACGTAGAAACAATGGAGTCTCACAAACAAGATATATGAAAGCTTGCTCTCTGTAGGATTTTAGTTTCACGTTGTTTTGCTGTAAAATCAGGATGTCTCTTTCTTGCTTCATTAACTTTCTTAAATAGATATTGCAAAATATGGATGAATCCTAATAAAAGAAAAATACTAAAATCATAATAAGATAAACTCAAGTCTAGAAGTATAAACTTAAATCCTAACATAATATAAATACTACGGAGTAATACTTATTAAATACTAAGGCATGCTAAAATTACCTAAAATAACAATATAAGATAATCATGGGTTATTTTTTAACCTTTGTCGCTTTAATTTGAAGCTACGAATGAACCTATGTTGTCTCGTTGTTGGGCAATTTTGACCCTTCCTCTTAGATTCCGATCTTAGTGTAAACTCAAAGGTAGTACTCTTCTTAGGTAAGGGTTATGTAGACTTTGTTTTCAGTTTGGAACATCGGATCGAGGACGAAATTATGGTTTGCATTCTATTTTATTTAAATGATTTATTTTTGTTTATGATTTATTTCGTTGTTTATCCTATTATGCTTGCTTGAATATTTAATCTAGGGTTGGATGATCCAGACAATGTTTTGTTAGTCTCGATTCGATAATTGATTGCTTGTTGTGTTTTATTATATTCAAACTTAATGTGCCAATTACTAAGAGATTTATAATTGGTTAGAGTCTTGTTAGGATAAGAGACTGAGAAGCGATAAGAATAATGAGGCAATTAAATAGTGGTTTGGGGTCAAGAGGATATAACTTCTTATTGGAATCTTAGGTTTGAACCTAGAATTGTGTTATTGTGAAAACATGATGGGATTTCTTGTGGATTAATAGCTATCGTAATAGCTAAAAAAAAGAAACAATAGGGTGAGATTGTATTTGATGGAGCGCGAGCGAGAGTGGATATTGATGCAATTAAGGCCTATAGGTTTTAAGTGTCTAACGGGTCTAAGTCCGATTAGCGAAGCGCGGGAGTAAATGTTAGTCGAATTTACTTAATTATGAGAGGAGATAGTAATTGCATTAGATAGCTACCTTCAATAAAATTAGGCGGGATTTAGCGATTATCAGTATCATTCTATTGAGCGTTGTTGTGGTGATCCTTACTCTAGATTTGCCTCATGTCTGTTGTGTCGAAACCACTTTTGTATAGTTATTTTATTTTGCGTTTAAATTTCCCGTTCCATATAATATTTTCCAGTTATTTTCTTAACTTAGTTTAAATTAGTTGTAAGTGGCAATCAGTACTACATATTCCTTGTGATTTGACACTCGATATACTACAACTGACCACGTATGTTTGTGGGTGTAGGTTTAGTACCTATCCATTTTCTTAATTTTTGTTAATGTCGTATCAACTTTTTTGCTTCAATTTAGTTACAATTGATCATTCAACATCTCTCATGCTAGATAGAATTGAATATTTTGAATCACTAGGAATTGGAAATCAATGGAAAAACTTAAATGTCACACTGACGGGTATCCTTGTTGAATACTCGGATCTTTTTCACATATTCATGATGCATACCCACTAGTAGGGATGTTATCTGAGCTGAACAGCTCGGGCTCGGTTCAAAAAAGCTCGAGCTCGGCTTGAACAGTGTTTTGGGCTCGAACCGAGCTCGAGCCGAGCTCAAAAGCTCGATCTATGGGCAACTTCCGAAATTACCACTAGGGTTTTATTATGAGGTATGTTACTCCTGGCTTCATTTGGGACTTTCAAGCACCGCCTTCACTCTTCATCTCTTCCCCTTACTCCCTCAATCCCTCCTTTCTCCTAGGCGGAGCCAGCGACTTCCTCTTTCCGGCAAACTGTTGCAGCAGCACCACGACGGTCGTGAAGAATTGACCCCCGACGGCGACCATGTTCTTCTTTCTCATCATGGCTCGTACCTCTTGTTCCCTTCTCATGGCTCGTACTGCGTTGCTATTCGTCTGTGTGTTCTCCGGATCTTAGTCCCTCCTTCCGGCGGCCATGACGAATTGACCCCCGACCAGGTTTGTCTTCCTCTTAGGCTCTTACTTCCTCATTGTCCAGCAGCCCGGGTGACTAGGGTGATAAGAAATTTCCAATTTCTTCAGCCTGTGAGCTTGAAATTGAAGAAATAAACTAGTAGGAATGTGTATAGGTGATTAGAAATTTGTACAATTTGAAGAATTTAGTGTTATTTTAAATTGAAGATTGTGAAATTGAAGAATTGTGAATTTGTACAGCTTGAGGAATTTTGAGTTATTTGAAATTGAAGATTGTGAAGTTGAAGAATTTTGAGTTGTACTTATGTGCCAGATTGATGCATTCATTCTATGAATGATGCTTGATTATTTCTATGGGTTCGGGGTATAGTTTTAATTTTGTTCAGTTTTTCTACTTTCAACTTCTGTAAATCTGTATCAATTTCTTCCTTTGCAACAAACATACAACAACTAAGCCTATCAAAAGAGGAGCTAGGAATATGATTCTTCTCAGGAAAGTGATAGTGCTGCTGTGAAAATCCCAAGTTATTTGCAAGTTCATCTGATGACTGCTCACACTTCTTTAATTTGTCATCTAGACCTCCAATTTTTTTTGTAAATCTGTAATTTCCGTTCAGCTTTCAGGTACGAACCGAGCTCGAACGAGCTTGAACGAGCCCAACTGACGAGCTCAAACGAGCTTAGGCTCATTCATTCGGCTTGACCGAGCCTACCAAGCTGAGCTCGAGTTTCAGGTTGGGCTCGCGAGCTGAGCTTGAGCGGCAAAAAAAGCTCGAATAATTTTTGGGCTCGAGCTCGGCTCGACTCGTCTCCCGTTCGAGCCAAGCTTGAACATGCCGAGCTCGGCTCGTTCGGCTCGAATATCACCCCTACCCACTAGTCAGCGATTTGTGTTAGAGTCGAGAATTTTTGTGTTATCGATTTCGATTATCCAACACATATATCCGTATCAATCGTATTAACACGTGATTATACACAATCCTAACTAAAGTATAGAGTAAAGTAGGAGATTGATCACTGCTTATCATCCTTACCAACTAACAAAGCTTAGACCCGTTATCTAATTTAACGTGAATTTGGACGCAAAAATAGTGTGGATAGCGCGGTCATCGGCGGGAGATTTTCACACCTAGGTATTCCCGCCAAAATTCATTTCCTCCTCCTTCCCCTCTCCTTCCTCCTCTCTCTCTCCCTGGCTCTCAGAAGAAGCAGATGACGGGAATTCATGGGAATGAAGTACTCTTCGAAACAATGGTGGAATTCCTCCTCCGCCACTCCTCCGACCAGCTCCAATCCATCCTCCTCGCTCCCGATTCTCGTCTCCATTACCCTCTCTTCATCCAGTAAGTCCTCTTTCCTCTCTCTCTCTCTCCCCCCCCCCCCCCCCCCAAAAAAAACCCCTCCTTTCCCTCTCTTCTCATCCTTCTATCGTTCGCTTTCCAGGTTTTCCGAGCTCCTAGACTTCACTCCTCCTCTTGCTCACCTCCTCTTCTCCGAACCGGCTTTCTACTTGCCCAAATTCGACTCCGCCGCCCAATCCGCTCAGGCAAGCCCCTATCCCTCTCAATTCGCCTTTAATCTGATAATCCTCTTTTAAGAGGTTCATGAATTCCAATATTTTAAATGAAATTTTCGTTTTTGATTCCGGTGCCCCGATCTAGGGTTTCATAGCCAACGCTCTCGCTGGCGAATCGACCGCTACCGTAAAGGATTATCTCCATGTTAGGGTTGACATCGCCGGCTCTCCCCTCGAATTTCCAGGTTTGCGATCTGTATCAATTAAGCTTCTGATTAACATGTCGATTATGCAAGTCGTTTGGTGATTCTTCAAATCCACTTGGAAAAGTTTTGTAGTCATTCTGCACTTGATCAATTGCTGATGAATGATTATGTTCATATATGCGCAGAGACGTTTCCGAGCATTGGACATGTGAGAGTGAAACATCGCAATATTCTCTTGACGCTCAAAGGTACAGTCATTCGATCCGGAGCAGTGAAGACGATTGAAGGCGAGAGGAATTATGAATGCCAGAAGTGCAAGAATGTCTTCCCAGTTTATCCTGAGGTTGAAACTGGGAATGTCATCAGACCCCCATTGAATTGCCTCTCGGAGAAGTCGCCGGAATGTGGAGGAACAAAGTTCAGGTGTGTAGTGAATGGGACCAAGTACCATGACTACCAGGAAATCAAAATCCAAGAAAGCACCCAACTGCTTGGAGTAGGGGCTATTCCTCGTTCGATTCGTGTGATCTTGAAGAATGATCTTGTGGACACTGTTAATGCAGGAGATGATGTGATTGCAACGGGTGTTTTGACTGCAAAGTGGTCGTCTGACATGAGAGACGTACGTTGTGACCTTGAGCCGGTATTGGTAGCAAACCATGTAAGGAGAACGAATGAGCTTAAGTCCGAAATATTCATCCCTGAAGACGTCATCATAAAGTTCAAGCAATTCTGGGAAGATTTCAGGGAAACTCCATTGAAGGGAAGGAATGCAATACTAGGTGGAGTCTGTCCCCAGGTGTTCGGACTCTTTACAGTGAAGCTGGCGGTTGCTTTGACACTCATAGGAGGCGTTCAACACGCTGATGCCTCAGGGACGAAGGTCAGAGGAGAATCCCATCTGCTTCTTGTCGGTGATCCGGGTACTGGCAAGTCCCAGTTCTTGAAATTCGCCGCTAAGCTGAGTAATAGAGCTGTCATTACTACCGGGCTAGGAAGTACTAGTGCGGGGCTAACTGTTACTGCTGTCAAAGATGGAGGGGAATGGATGCTGGAAGCGGGTGCTCTTGTACTGGCTGATGGTGGCTTGTGCTGCATAGATGAATTCGATAGCATGAGGGAACACGATAGGGCTACCATACACGAGGCAATGGAGCAACAAACGATTAGCATTGCGAAGGCAGGGCTTGTGACGACCCTGAACACAAGGACAATCGTTTTTGGTGCTACGAATCCCAAGGGGCAGTACGATCCCAGCCAGCCGCTATCAGTCAACACCACCCTCTCTGGACCCTTGCTGAGCAGATTTGATATAGTTCTTGTGCTCCTGGATACGAAGAACCATGAATGGGATAAAGTGGTCTCGTCTCATATACTCTCAAACGAGGAGGATTCGAGCAAAAGCAAGAAGAGGAAGGATGAAGATGACTTAACGGGCACATGGTCGCTTCCCATGCTCCGGAGGTACATTTACTTTGTGAAGGAGCATTTCAAGCCAGTCTTGACAAAAGAAGCCGAAAGAATCATCTCATGCTATTATCAGCTTCAGAGAAGATCAGCTATCCAGAATGCTGCAAGGACAACAGTCAGGATGCTCGAGAGCTTGATCCGACTGGCTCAGGCTCATGCCAGGTTGATGTTCAGGAATGAGGTGACCCAGTTAGATGCAATAACTGCCATTTTGTGCATCGAGTCGTCCATGACTACTTCGGCCATAGTTGATGACATTGGGAACGCTCTTCACTCGAATTTTTCGGATGATCCAGATGTAGAATATGGCAAACAGGAGAGGTTGATTGTTGAGAAGCTGAGAGCCGTTGTTTGATTATCCCAGTGTAGCTAGCATTGATGGATGAATAGTTTAATGTGCATCTGTCTACATTCTGTCATAGATTTATGGTCACTTAAGCACAGATTTATGGTCAGATATCACATCCAATGTTGACAAAAGCGGTTTTACTGCTTCTGAACAATTCCTACTAGTAGAAGCAAAGAAACTAAACTTACATTCTATCATCCACGATCACAATGCAAAGAGCTAATTATGAACACCAAATAAATTGATTTGCTTCCTTCAAAGAGCAAATAAACTGCCCCAACAAAGTAGTTTCACCTCAAGTCCGAGCCAAAATGCTCAATCCACTCAAAAACTACATGCAGAAATAAACATCACTACTGGCAGAAGAACTGCCATCCCCCAAACTGGGAGAGGTTACTAGCGGTTTCTGCATAGTATTACTAGATGAATGATCATTCATTCTAAACTAGATTGAGGGGATATTTCCAATGGCGGCAATGAACTACCTGATGTTCCTTGAGTTACAAAATAAGGGAAACAAAAGCTAAATGTCCATGGATCGAGACAATGCTTAAACTTTGGCCAAAATGCTGCAACAAGATTCGAACCTTGGTGGCTGCCTTCGGCAGATTGAGGTGACTGTGCACTGTGTTTCACCGGAATACTGCACGGGAGGGCCAGAACTTTCTGCTTCCATGGTTGTCGGACCTCAGTAGAGACCCAAGATCTTCCACCAAGCCCCTCCAACCACAATCCAGATTGCAGCATTGATAAGAGCCATCACGAAGCCCAGCTTAAATACATCAGGAAGGTCTACGTATCCAGCTGCAGGATGCCACAGGAAAAAGAAGATGAGTCAAATAATGCTAGCAAGTGGAGATTGATGAGTGGTTAAAGGCAAAATCTGCATTTTTATAAGTCAGCAATGAAAAATGCTGCGAGCATATTGAATTAGATAACTATTACGTGCATGTAGCAGTCCAACAGAAAGACGTACCTCCATAGTAAACGGCAGCTTGACCACTACTATAATGTGTGAGAGCCCCAAATAGGTTGGTGTTATAAGCCAAGGCCAATGATGCCAACACACCAGGCACTCCAGACGCAAGGTTCATGGCCAAAAAAGCAGAGTAGAGAGCTCCAACATGACCCGTTTGGCTAGCGAACATGTAATGGACAAAGAAGTAAGTTGCTTGAAGAAGCCCAAATGCAACTGGCCAGGTCAAATGCATTGCTTTTAAGGCCTTTCCCACACAACCAGACATCCAGGATACAATACCAAGGTTTGTCAACTGACCGGCCATACCAACTAATACTGCAAACCAAGCCAATGTATCCCATGCCGACTTTTCACTTAGACAATCATCCCAATCTAGAACACCCAACAACAGCAGCACAGATAAGCCAAGCATAGCAGCAACAACACTGGAAACACCTATTCGGTCTCTGCACAAAAAGCACATTTAGCAATTCATCAATTTTCATGCTTCCGGTGTCAAGGACAACAAATGAACAGAAAAATAGGGAATCAGATAATTTACAGATAAATCACTTAGAAAATCATAGATGGCAGAGATAGAGCTACATCATATATCTAAGATAAAAGCTAAATTGCATTTCATCCTAAACCATATATCTAAAATGAAAAGCCAGATTGCATTTCATCATAATTCTGAACAGTTACCAATTAATGCAATGACCAGAGCCATATGCTGAAAAGTGAAATCTGTGAACTGTTGTCAACAACAAAATCTTTTGCTAGGAACTCTCAGTATTATCTCCAGTGGACAATGCCTAGCAAACTGAAATAGGAAACTCAACCATTTACAATTGCATACAATCAGAAATAAACAAAATGATAGGTTCTGCCATCATTAGTTCCTGAAATGCATCATACAGGCTGAAAGGTAAGATAATCAATGTCCTAGCATCATAATCTTGTTTGGCGCATAGACAATATGCCCCATGAAGGGGCACAAGGAGAAAGAGGAATACCAAAAGTGGAGATTAGATGTCATACAATGTTTTGCTGAAGTCAAAGTTATGCAAGATGATTGAGGGTTTCAATGCAGAAGTGGATCAGAAAGGTAAATTTTATATGAGCTAGAATTACTTGCCATTTTCTAATTTTTTTTTTCAAAATCTTCGTAGGTTGGAAAGCATAGTAGACAACAAAAAATAATTCAGCTTCAAAACGCTTCAGCACAAAAAAGAAGTGTGGATTCATGTCATCAAACCTCTACCCTTTCCATTGCATAAAGGATGTTTGGACCCCAAAACACACATGTGGAGATCATAAAAAATTAAACACAAATTAAAAGTTAAGAGACTAAAATGAAACAAAATGTGGAAGCTATGGACCAAAATGAAACACAAAAAAATATTACTGTCCAAAAAAGAAAAACCAGCTGAAATTCAGGGACCATCTTGAAACAATTCAAAGGTGAGGGGCTACAATAAAAATAAGGTAGATGAACAAAAATACAATTTACCCTTGTTACAAGTCAACCAAAAACATTCATCAGAAACAGATATAAGTGGTCTTTAAGTTCATGAAGGGTATCACATCTCACTTCATCCTATGGAGGGATATGAATGTATGCAGCATATTAATAAACAAGGCGTCTAACAGCTAACAGAGCAGAAAATGAAGAAAAATGAGGTAGAATCAGCAGGGCAACGTACCCAAATATCCATAGTGATACAGCAAGAAGCATGGTGCCAACCATCACCCACTCATTTCTTTTGACAGGGCCCATGCTCTTAAGCCTTTCAGCAGCCATAGCAGGGGCTTCAGGTGTGTCCTTTATCTCAGGTGGATAAATCTTGTAAAGAATCAGAGGAGTGACGAGAAGAGCAACAAGTGCTGGTAAGCTAGCAGCTTTAAACCAAGAAATCCATGGGGAAGGAATGATCACACCAAGCTCCTCAGCCAGTTTAAGACACAACAGGTTTTGAGCTGCAGCAGTTAGGAAAAGAGCACTTGAGTTACCAGCCGACTGCAAATCACACAACACAGAAGTTACAAGATATCGATGTATAAGAAACCTAATCATCAAAATCAACTGAGGCAATATTCATCCATATTCATGGAGAAAATAAGAAACTACAAACAACAAAAATATATTCGGAACTTGTTTGGAAAGAATGACATGAAACAATTCAATTAACTCGAGCACTTGCAACAACAACCCTCTCATAATCCAATGAAAATACTGTGTTAGGTCACACATTAATTGGGTTAGTTGTGCAAAAAGTTCATTCTGATGGGTCAACCCTCTCATGATCCGAAGCAAAAAGCTCCCAAGATACAGTCAAAACTTGCCAGACCAGAGAATTAAGACTGAAACCATAAAATGAAACTAATTACCCATCCATCAAATAGAAAAATTTATCAATTCACAATGGTAATAACCAACAGAAGCTCAGAACTAACAGAATTCAATATCAGTATCAGGAAAATAAAATGTGTATTGGTAGAAGTCCTCTGCTTGAATATAAAACAACAGAAGTCAGCAGTAGGCCCGATTATGCAAGCTTAGAAGTTTTTAATTCCGGAGAAGATCATATCGATTAAGTCTTCAAATTGAAATGAACTCTGTCGACGGAACAGAAAGAACAAACAAAAAGACTAAAAATCAAAAGACCTGAAATTGCGACTGCATCAAGAATGACCCGAGCTTCCTCGAGGACGCATCCCCGGGCATACTCCCGGCGGATATAGAGAGCGATTTAATAATCGGCAAGAAAACGCCACCAGCCCTGGCGGTGGTGCTAGGCATAGCCGGCGCAATGAGAGCTTCACTGAACGTCAACCCGTACGACAGCCCTAGAGTGCTCTTCCCCAACCACTTAACAAAGTAAGTAGCGATTCGATCTCCGAGGCCGGTCTTAACAAACCCCCGGGCGAAGAAGAAGGAGATAACAATGAGCCAGATGACCTCATTGGTGAAGGCAGAAAAGGCGGCAGTAAAGGAGAGGGTCCCGGAGACGATTGCAGCAGTGAGACTGATAAAAGCCCAGGCGCCGACGGGAAGAGGACTGAGGACAAGACCGGCGATGGTAGAGAGGAAGATCGAGAAAAGCTGCCATGCTTGCATTGTCACCTCAACCGGCTTAGGGACTGCAAATCGGAGAATGAGGCCGATCGCGACGGATAACACGAGGGGGACCAATTTGGCTCCCTTCAGCGGCGCGGGGGGCTGCGGCGGGGGCGATGACGGCGGATTTGGGGATTCGGAGGCGCATGGGGGTTTGAGTGCGGAGAGAGGCTTCGAACTCAATCGGAAGGGTTTGAAATTGGATGAGAAAGAGGAGGAGGCGGCGGCGGCGGGGGGTTGGGGAATGGAGAGGGAGAATCGAGGGCGGCGGAGGCGGAGGAAGGCGGTGGATGAGGTGGTGGCGGGGGAGCGGCGGAAGCCGGCGGAGGACGGTGATAGGGAGTGGAGGGCGAGGCTCTCCATCTCGGAAGGGGCGGAGGAGGAGGAGGCGTGGAATCCGAAGTGGGGTACAAGGAATCGGGAAATGTGAGGAGGGAAATTATAATGGAAAACAGAAAAATAAAAAATAGAAAAATAAAAAAACAGAGTGAAAACTGAAAAAGGGTGGGTGAGAGAGGATTTATAATATGTGGGCGAGAGCAGCTGAAATAGTATGACACGTGTCAGATCCCAGTGCCGTCATACTGACGCAATGGCGCATGCTCTTTTACGGGTAAGCGAAAGGAGGAGGCGCCGCAGCTGCTCTTCGAAGCCACTCCCCGAAACCGCCCGCTCGCACTTTTTTTTATTCCCTCCTATCGAAAATACTACTTTTTGGTACGCTTTTTAGAGTTCGTTTGGTTGACATTTCAAAAATTTAGGAAGTAGAAATTCTCAGGAATTAGAGATAATACCAGCGTTGATTGTTTTTTTTTGTTACAGAAAAACTCAAGAAGTTAAATTCCCGGAATTTAAATTCTCCATTTTAGAAAAAGTACACTTACCTAGTCTCCTAGTTAAGTTCAAATTCCATCCTTTTTAATATGAAAAATTCTATTTTCTTATTTCAGTTTCTATAATCTAAAATCCAAAACCAAACACAATTTCTCAATTTTCATGATTTTCAATTTACGAGAATTGAATTCCTAGGAAGTTAACTTCTCGGGAAGTACTATACTTCCCACGTTTAACCAAACAAGCCCTTAAACAGTTAAAAATTATATAAAATAATATATTTTTTTATTAATTTTTTATATATAAATATATACTTATTACTCCAATATATACTTAGACTATGTAAAAAATTAATAAAAAATTATTTTATATAATTTTTAACTCCTTAAGTAGCGTACCAAAAAGTTATATTTCCAAACGGATGAAGTATTAAAAATAAATTAATAAAAAGGGGAGAAACTCCGGTTTATTTTGGTGGTAATCCCGGTTTGAAAATAAATTACAAGTTAATCCAAAGTTTGTGAATGTTATATTCATACGAAAAGATTGAAGTTTGAATCTTTTTGAAAACTTGGAAATGTAATTCAAATCTATTAAAAGCATAGAATTGTTTGTAAGTGAGTTATATAGTACTCGATTTCGATTCAAATGTAGACAATCCAGTCTAGTCGATTTGAGATTATATTATCATCTAATTACCAACCTAAGGTTGATAATATGGGGTCACTTGCAAAATATTTGTAGTCGATCCTAGGATGTCTATTCAAAGTGTACTCACCTATGTAGTCAACTTTTGGGAATCTATTCTAAGTGTGCTCACCAACGATGTAGTTAATCCTTAGATATCTATTCTAAGTGTGAGACATTCACAAAATTCACGGTATATCACCAAAGAGTAAAGGGTAGGGAACACAAAAATCAATGAGAGATCAACGAGTACTCTTGTGTTTTTTACAACACTTTTTTATTTCCGCTTTAATTTAAAAATGCTCTCAGCACTTTGATTAACACCACCTCAATAACCGTTGTCATTCCCTATAAAAAATCGTTCTTAATGAGTCAGTTTGTACCGGTGACATGTTGCATAAGGATCGTACTTGAGAAGAAGAGGTTCAAGACAAAAAACAAAACAAAAGAATAATTCAACATAAAGACAATTGAAGTGAGATATGAAGAGAACATAACATGATGACCAGAGATCACAGAGGAGAAACAAGTTGCATGCATGAGAGTTGTACCTTAGAAGAATAGAACTAGGTTCAAAACAAAAAAGAGAAGAGTTCAATTGAAAGGAAACTAAAATTGAGTTACAAAGTGAACAAGACACAAGGAATGAGAGACAAGGTTAACAATTGCAGAAATTGTACCTCAAAGTGAGAAGGACTCAAAAAAAGTTGGAAAAAAGAGATGTAAAGATTGTAAGGGAATCATACCCCTTAATGCATAGGACCTAGTGGAAGAAGATGGGACTCAAGGCTAACACTGATAGGAATCATACATCGAAGTGAACTCACCAAAAAAAGGACAAGGGAATCATAACCCTACCTCGGTGCATATAGAAAGAAAGAATTTCCTAGAAATAGGCTAAACTATCAAATCTTATTGAGGACTTCGATGGCAGGTAGGTAATGGAGAGAGCATTAACTTCTGAAAGGATGTATGGAAGTATGGAACGACGACTACCTATTGATTCAAAAAGCATAGAATAGGGAACATGATGATATCAATATAAAAGTCAATCAATTCATCAACAACAAATACTGGGATCACGAACCATCTACATGATATTGGGAGACCAACTGGACGTGAGTACCATCAACAATATAAGAAATACTCCAATCTCGACTAATGAGATCCAGGATAGATTATATTGGGACATCTTTACAATGGATGATTCACTATAAAATCAACTATGAACATGATTAATAGGGAAGCACCCATTTTAAATCGAAGCTCAACTTGAACTGGAGACTTGACACACACCCAAAAATAAATAAATAAAACTTCATTTGGAGTGGCCAAAGATGGACTACTACGACCATAAAACTAGTAAAAATAAAGATTGTTGTCTCAACTGACTACACTTTTTGTAACCACGTGAGGATTTGTACTTTCGTCCTTGGTCTCACAATCCTTATTGGTCGTTTGGGAAGTAATCAATTGATTTATAAAATCTACTTTGACATTAGAATTAGTCCACTAGATAAGACATTGCCTAGATCCAGCAGACTCATAAAGGTTATGGTGAGGTTTGAGCATTGCGAACAATTAGTTAATTGAGGGTGTAACAGAGGGTTGTTAGCTAGGGAGTCCAATTCGGTTCTGCTTTGAATATAAGAATGAATTCAAGCATAACATATTGATGTGTGTTGATTTTGTTTTAGTGATAATTGGCTCTTAAATTGTTTTTTCCTTACTTCTTTTCTTAGTTATTTAATTTCAAAACAGATGACCTGCTTATGTAATTCGTCACTTCATTTCACTTGACGTGGTTTTTTTATTCTAGAGAGATAAATTACAAAAAAATATTCCTCGTGATTGATATTGACCTTATACTACATCTGTGGGTCTTGTAATTTTTTTTAGTACTCAATTTTTATCCAAACACCCCATTGTGTTAAGGATCCAAGTCAGTCTTTAGGATAAAATCCAAATATTTGGAAGCACGAAAAGGTATAAGGCAAGAGCAATTGCCAATGATTAAACACAATGACACAAGTCAAATGGAAGGATTTTAAAATCATATGCATTCTCTCTAGTTGCTAAGTTAGCAACCATTTTAGTGTTGTTTGCTCTAGCAATAGTACTGTAAAAGTGGGATATGCACCAACTTGACAACAATAATGCTTTTTTGGATGAGTTCTTTTATGGCCTAAAGTAAGCGTCGATGTAGTGAAATACTCCCTCCGTCTCAAAATACATGTCTTTTTAGCTTTAATCATTAACTTAACCTACTTTTACATCTAATCATTACTCTAATTTTTACATCATCCCTACTCTCATCCTCACAAATTAAAAAAAAAAAAATAAATACAAGTCTAATCATTACACTTAACCTACTTTTTACATCTAATCATTACACTTAAACTACTTCTTAATTCCCGTGCTCCGTCCTAAAAAGACATGTATTTTGAGACGGAGGGAGTATAAAACTAATATGTTTCCTATTGAATATGAGATATGTTCAAAACAATCAAGATTATTCATTATTTTTTAGACAACTAGACACGATGGAGGAACGAATGATTGTAGTTACCCTTGTGTATGTGGATGACTTTGTTGCTGATAAGAAATGATACCAATATCATTCAACGAACCAAGCATGGCTGAGACAATGCTTTCACTGTCAAGGACCTTGGAAATGTGAGGCTCCTTTTAGGCATTGAGGTGGCCAGGTTTAAGAAGGGGATTGTGTTGAACTAAAGGAAATTAATGCATTTTGGATATTATGTTGGATACTTGGATGACGAATTGTAAGACATCTCCCCTCTCTCTTTTAAGAGGACTGAATCTTAACATTGATGAAGGAGAACTATTGGAAGGTCCAGAGGTCCACAAATGTATGCATGTTGTCAAGAAGCATAAAAGAACTCTAAATATATATGAGATTATTCTACTAGTAAGTTCAAGAATAGAGTTCACAATGATGTTGACTAGGGATCCTTCGATATTGCACATTTTTTAGGGGATTCACTAGCTAGCTTGTTCTTGACAGACTAAAAATTAGAAGGCAATACCAAAATATATGCTCTATAGAATCGGAGTATAGGAGCATGCCAAGTGTAACAAGTGACATAGTTTGATTGCATGGATTGGACGAGATTCCAATATGAACAATAAGAAGCAATTCATTAAATATATAGCTTCTTATTGTCCATATACATATTGAAGAATTGCAAAATAGTAAATTATGTACAATAAGAAGTTAAATATATTAATGAAAGTTCATCTACTTATATATGTACTTAAGAGCAGTGGCGGCCGCAGTATCCTTCGAAAGGTGGGGCGAAATTTCTAGTGTGTACTGAGATATTGGCCTTGAATAAACTCCTTTTCCTAAGCTACGACTTTCAACTTAACAATGGATTGTAGAAAAGTAGATTGGCTAGGTAGGAAAAACCTCAGTCAAGATAGCACCTACGCAAGGCACAAAGCCTCATCATTGGAAATTTAGGCATTTGAATTGACATATTTAGGAGTGTAAACTTATCGAAATTCAATCATGCTAAATTCAAGGCTTTTGCATATTATCTAGGATTGTAAACTCATCAACTTTATAATATTTTTTAGTTCCCAAAGACATGTAGGGTACGAAAATATAAATATTGCATAAAGCTTCACAAGTTCAATTAATAAATTTCATTCTCAAAATCATATATACAAAATAATTAAAACACAAAATTTATTCTCAAAATCACAAACTCTAATGAAAATTTCACAAAATTTATTCTCATAATCAAATCATAATTTCACCAATTTTATGGGGTTTAATTAGTTTATAGCTAGATAATAATTTGTATATAATAGGGAGCTCGGGAAGTGGGAATATAATTAAATAAGGGGTAGAATAATAGAGAGCGGGTGAAAGTTGAACAAAGAATAAAAAAAACTTTTTTGAGGGAGGTGAATTTTTTTTTAAAAGGCTAATTTCACCAATTTTATGGGGTTTAATTAGTTATAACTAGATAATTTGTATCTAATAGGGAGGCCGGGAAGTGAGAATATAATTAAATAAGTGGGTAGAAACATAGAGAGTGGAGTACAAGTTGAACAAAAAATAAAAAACTTTTTTGAAGGAGGTGAAATTTTTTTTTTTAAAAAAAGGCTAATTTCACCAATTTTATGGGGTTTAATTAGTTATAGCTAGATAATTTGTATCTAATAGGGAGGTCGGAAAGTGAGAATATAATTAAATAAGTGGGTAGAGACATAGAGAGTGGGGTGCAAGTTGAACAAAAAAAAGTTTTTTTGGGAGATGAATTTTTTTTAAAAAGCAGGCTAGTAGGAATTGAACCCTCAACCTTTAAGGTCACTTTACTTTCCTTCCTTCCCACCAACCAACTACACAAAGTAGATTAGTTGATTCTATATTCATCCTAGTTTTACTTATTACAACACTGCTATATATATAAATTATTTTTTATTTTTTTTCCAAAGTTCAGAGACACATAGGTCGAAGGGTGGGGCGGCCGCCTACGCCCGTCCCACCCTAGGGCCGCCCCTGCTTAAGAGTGTATGAATGAGAAAAATATTATTTTTTTATCTTCTTCTTTCCCGTCCTCGATTTTGATTTATTAGTTAGTGAAATATTACGGATTTAAAGGACTGCCAAAATCTTCTAAAAAAAATAAAATAAAATTACAATATGATAGTTTGAAAGCTTGTTTTTTAGAAGACTTTTCTAGCAGCTAGTGGTGTGAGTGGTGCATTATGTGTAACTTTTGAACTTTGTATATTATTTATAATATTTTTTATGAACATGATATTCACAATTTCTTACCTATTATATTAATTACTGTATAGTAAGTATTTTCACAAAAGCACATTCTTGGTTCATATATATTCTACATATTATATACCACTAGTATATTTTTTTGGATCAAAATCTACTACATTTTTCTAATGGCATTCATATTTTAATATACTAAATATTCAAAAATCATATAATTCATATGCATAAATCACACTTACACTCAATCAAACACAGATTATAAAATATTATTATTATTATGATATTTTATCTTTTTTAAAAAGTAGGAATGATCGAAAAATTACAAACAAACCTGAAACTGGGACTGGATAAGATAAGCGCCAAGCTTCCTGGCAGACTTGTCCCCTGGCAAGCTTTCATACGACACCGCAAGCGATTTGATCACCGGACAAAACACGCCGCCGGCCCGAGCAGTTGAGCTAGGCAGCGCCGGAGCCACCAGCAACTCCGCAATCACCAGCCCATACGACAGCCCGAGGGTCCGCCGCCCCAGCCACCGCACGGCATAGGCTGCAACGCGGTCTCCCAGCCCGGTCTTGGCGAACCCCCGGGAGAAGAAGAACGAGACGACGATGAGCCACAGCACCTCGCTGGTGGCGGCCGTCATCGCCTCCGCGAAGGACAGCGTCTTGGTGGCCAGCGCCGCCGCGAGGCAGACGATTGACCACGCCGCCATGGGGAGCGGCGCCAGGATCACCCCCGTTATGGTGGTCAGGAACAGCGCCAGCAGCTGCCACGCCCTCACCGTTACGCCCGCCGGCTTCGGGACGGCGAAGCGCACGATGAGGCCCACCATGAGGGCTACCGCCAGCTGAACAGGCTTCGCTCCCTGGCGGGGCCCGCGGAGTATTGCAGTGAAACGGCGTCGTAGTGGCGCTGGAGGAGGCGCGCCGTTAATCGACGGTGGCTGTTCTTGTACTATTTCCATATTATCATATATATTGATGTAAACTAAAATTCAACAATTTGGGGGTTTTTATTTTTCAGATTTTGATCGAAGAATATATCGTATGATTAATTTTTGGTTGTTTATGGAATAGTTAAGTCTTTGTCAATTTCCTTAGAAAGTAGTGGCCTACTTTATGTTTTCTTCCCTGTTTAGTTAGTTATCTAGTTCTAAAATTATATATAAAGTTTTATTTTTATAAAATTGCTATGATATATTTGATATATGAATAGATGAGGTTAAGTTAGGCACACCATTTAATTAGTACACTTAACACTTGATGGAATATATGTGCATGTTGTGATGTAATCTCTCCGTTCGAAAATATAAGTTCATTGACTTTTTAACACACTTTTTAAGAGTTAAAAACTATATATGTAAAAATTTTAATAAAAAAATATATTTTATATAGTTTTTAACTCCTTAAAAAACGTGCTAAAAAATCAATAAATTTATATTTTCGAACGGGGAGAGAGGAATATTTATGCGGATCACATCACATGTCTACATTTGTTTCAAAGCTGTTCTTGTTTTATGTGTATCAAAATATCACATTTTGGTTTAAACAAAGATTCGGTCCGGCCTGTGTACTCTATGCATTCAATTTTTATTACATCACATATTATTCATTTCCATGTTTGAGCACAAATTGATAACAGACATCAATTCACTGACATTTTTATAATTATTATATACTCCGCAATTTATTACGTTATTAAATGTATGATTCTTTTTAAGTTAATCAATAAATAATTTGAGAAAAAAGAGTAATCGATAAAAACAAGTTTCAATAAAACTTTATAACTTAATATTAATTGTTTGCCAAAAATCATAAAACAAAGAATTTTAAATTGATCAAAATTTTCTAAAACGATCGGAGGGAGTATTATCCTAAACAATCTTGTATATACAAAGTTATTCATTAAACAAGTAAGATATATTCATTTATATGGTGGTACATATTAAAAGCTAAAATTGAAAATTTCTCATTCAAAAGGGGAGATCCCCCCCCCCCCCAATTCTACTTTAGCACTATATATGAATGTATATAAGCTATGGTATAGATGTGGCTAATTTGCATTTTTCTAATTAATTGTAAGAACTAGGAAAAGGTTCAGATAAAAAAAAAAACAAAAAGAGCTAGGAACAGTAAAAAGGAAAACTCCTTTTTAAATGTTGGAATTTTTTTGTAACTAAAAAGTTACATCACTATAGTTAAATCTTATTTATATAAATGAAAAATTTTCAAATTATTTTAGTGGGATTTGTTGAAATTTATGATGAAGAAAAAAGAAAAGGGGAAATTATTAAGGATAATGGAGAAGTAGAAAAGGTGGGTAAATAAGGAAGATATGGACAATATTATGAAGGATAATGGAGAAGTAGTAAAGGTGGGAAATGGTGGAAGATATGGAGGCAAGTGGGGTGATCAAGCATGAATTGGTTGCCACTATAATTTGCATATATTGCAGTTGTCTATTTCTCTAAGGTCTGCATACATCACTTTCTTCTACAATTGTTCTGTATTATTCATTCCTACAACTGTATGTAGCAAAGGTAACATGCACCTCCTTTGGCATGCTCGGAATGCCCTTGCCATGGAGGGTAATCGGATACATGAAGATGTCATTGTGAAGCTCATCCTCACCCATGTCTACCGTCTTCCCTATGACTCTTTCCCCATCCTTGATGTTGAGAACATGTTGGCCTAAGTTCGACTTGAGAAACAATGTGTTGGTTTTGATTTTAGGGTTGTGTCCTAGGGCCTGCGTGCCTTTGGAGCCTGCGTGCTCTCTAGAACAACCCTCCCTGAGTTTGATTTTTGAGCTCATGTGTCCAGTTGGGGCTGCGTCCCCTTGGAACATGACTCGTTTTGTGTTTTTATGACATGATTCTTGGGCATGCGTGCCCAAGGTATGCTCTTGTGTGTTTTGTTCATGCTTTGGTATGTGTCCTAATGGCCTACGTGCCGGAAGGAACATACACCTTAAGACTTGGTTTTGACTACTAATCCTTGGAAAGTCTAGGCTGTGCCCTAGCTTTAAAAGGGTTGTAGTTTGATGTAAGGCCCTTGGGTCCCACATTCTTTATTCTTCGAATTTACGTGCACCCCAAATCCGGACTTAGTGTCGGGTGGGTTTTCCTGGAAAAAAAAAGGTAACATGCACCTTGTATTGTTATACTGTGAAAACTAAGGTAGTCAAGCAATGCTCAACTATAAATTCATCAAAACAGTAGAAAACTTAGGAAGCAATCAACTTTCTTTCTAATTTAGGAGGAAGGGAAAATAAGGAAAGAGGCATTCATTGCCGTCACTTCATTCATTCATCAATCCCAAAACCCTACTTTTGGGAGAAGGAGAAAGTTTGTCTTATATAGGGTCCAAAGATCATGTGCAAGGCACATGAGAGACATGTCTCCTTATTACAAACCAAGACTAAAATATGATAAAATGACATAAAATAGACCCATATTCTCCATATCCCCCCTTCAAGTTGGACTTGCTTGGAGACCAACAAGTCCCAACTTGGAAGAGAGGAAGATATGTTGCTTCTCACCTAGAGGTTTAGTGAGAACATCAGCAAGTTGCATTCCTGTTCTTACATGCTGTGGTTGGAGGAAGCCTTCTGCAGTTTTTCCCTCACAAAATGACAATCAATCTTCAAGTGTTTAGTCCTCTCATGGAAGACAGGATTCTCAGCTATGTGGATTGCAGCTTTGTTGTCACAGAACATAGGAATAGGCAATGGAACATGTATACTCAGAGTATGTAATACACCTTCAACCCACACTAGTTCACTAGATGTCATAGACATGCTTCTATACTCGGCCTCAGCAGATGATTTAGAAACTGTGACTTGCTTCTTGGTCTTCCAGGAGACCAAATTTTTACCAAAGAATACACAATAACCAGTAGAGATCGAGCACTGAATTGACATGATGCCCAATCTGCATCACAGAAGGCCAAGACATTCATAGAAGAGTGTTTAGAGTAGTGTAGGCCAACAGAGATAGTTCCTTTGAGGTATCTCACCACATGTATTGCAGCATCAAGATGAGGTTGTCTTGGTTCAATCATGAATTGACTTAAGTGCTGCACCGCATAGGAAATGTCTGGTCTTGACAAATTTAAGAACAAAAGTCTACCAATCAATCTTCTGTAGACCTCTGGATCTGTAAGTGTTTCCCCAACAACAGTAGAGAGTTTCAATCCTCTAGGCAAAGGAAACATTGCAGCTTTACAGTCATTTAACTTACAATCTTCAACTATATCCATGATATACTTCCTTTGATGCAAAAAAGTCCCTCTAGTATCATGTAAGATTTCTAGGCCAAGAAAATATCTAGCCCTGCCAAGATCTTTTATAGTGAAAGCCCTGTGCAAGGCTAACTTAGTTTTCCTGATCTCAGCTTCATCATCACCAGTGATTAGCAAATCATCAACATACACTAAGGCCACAATAATACCTTTAGGCACCAACTTGGTGAATAATGAATAATCTTGAGTGGATTGAACATATCCCAAGCTCAACAGAAATCTGCATAGCTCCACATTCCATTGCCTGGATGCCTGCTTGAGTCCATAAATGGACTTCTTTAATCTGCAAACCTGTCCTGGTCTGTCTATCATATAGCCTTCTGGAGGCTTCATATACACTTCCTCCTCCAATGACCCATGGAGGAATGCATTGTTGACATCAAGTTGGTATAGAGGCCAATCTTTCACTGTTGCAACAACAATCAAAATTCTGACTGTGGCAAACTTTGCAACAGGAGAAAAGGTATGCTTATAATCCTTCCCCTTAATTTGATTATACCCCTTTGCCACAAGTCTTGCTTTATACCTTTCTATTGACCCATCTGGTCTATATTTGATCTTGTACACCCATTTGCTTCCTATGGGTTTAATGCCAGAGGGAACATCCACTAGTTCCCAAGTCTCATTCTTCTCAAGAGCCTGTATCTCTAAATTCATTGCATCTATCCAACACTTACTCTGAGTAGCTTGCTGATAAGTATAAGGCTCCATCTCTGTAGCCATTAAAGCAAATGATTGCACAATATCAGGTTCAACACTGTCCCCCAGACATTCTGCTAGAAATGACTGAGATAGAGAGTTTCTGTGCCTGTTATCTTGGCAAACATAATCATCTAGTCGTCTGGGCCTGACATGTTCTCTTGTAGTTCTCCTCAAAGGTGGAAAAATAGCCTCATCTTGCAACATCTCTGCTGTAATAGGACTGTTATGCCCATCTGACAACAAGGAATCAGGAACCTGTAGTGAGTTTTCAGATGAAGCTTCAGGTTGAGGAGAGGTTTGATGTGGAGGGAGAGAGTTAGAGGATTGCATAGGATGTTGTTGGTGCATCACAACATCTTCTTCAAGTGCAGGATTCACTAATGGTAAGGAAGGCTCCTCTGTGCTGATCTGATCAACTTTCTTAGGGTCATCCTTATAAGGAAAAATATCCTCTCTGCACACCACATCTCTGCTCACAAAAATTCTTTTATTCTCTAAATCCCACAACTTATATCCTTTTTGTCCAAAAGGATAACCAAGCAAAACACATTTTCTTCCTTTAGGCCCCATCTCATCTTTATCTCCAGAAGCAACTGGAGCATAATATAAACACCCAATGACACGAAGGTCATCATAGCTAGGAGGCTTCTTAAACAACCTTTCAAAAGGTGTGCTCCAGTTCAACACCTCTGTTGGAAGCTTGTTAATCAAGTGAGTTGCTGCCAGTAAACACTCACCCCAAAAAATAATAGGGAGACCTGCATGAATTCTGAGACATCTAGCTGTTTCCACCAGATGTCTATGTTTTCTCTCCACCCTTCCATTTTGCTGTGGAGTATATGGAATAGTTTTATGATGAACAATCCCTTCTGTGGCAAACAAATCAATGCACTGCTGTTGCAAGAACTCTGTGTCATTATCAGTTCTGACACACTTGATGGATTCACCAAATTGGTTTCTCACATAAGAAAGAAAATCACTCACTGCTTTGTAAACCTACAATTTGCTTCTCAAAAGGAATGTCCAAGTAACTCTAGTGCTATCATCAAGCACTGTAAGAAAATATGAACAACCATTGTAAGTATGGTCCCCACAAATCCATATGGATCAATTCAAAAGGCTTGCTGGCTATATTAGTACTTCTGTCAAAAGGAAGTCTATGATGTTTGGCTAAAGCACAAGACTCACAATGAAAATCTTTCAAAACTGATGTACCAAACATATTCAAATGTTTTAACTTAGAAACTGAACTATGCCCAAGTCTGGCATGAAACACACCCAAACTAGTGCTAACTTTATTACAACTTCTAAAGAAGTCTTCAGAAACTCCACTCTGCTCAGGCTTCTCAGCAAAAATCTTGTAGAGTCCATGCTTTCTGATCCCAGACAACACCACTCTTCTAGATCCAGGGTCCTGGAAATAATAGTGAGTCTTAGTGAATAATGCAACAAGATTAGAATCATCAAGCATTTTTCCCACTGATAACAACCTATGCTTAAATTCAGGCACAAGTAAGACATCATTCAAAACAACTGAATCTGTAAGCTGCAAATTACCCATCTCAGTAACAGTCTTAATAGTTCCATTTGGAAGCCCTATATGAACAGGTTTAACCAATCTTCTTTTGTTCAATAAGCCATGACAGTCAGCTACCATATGGTCAGTAGCTCTTGTATCAATGATCCACTCAACTGGAGACTCTTCTTTTAGAACAACATTTGCATTAGTAAGAAAACGATTACCTGCAAAGTTTGCAAATGACCCAGTACTGTTGTCAACTGCTTGCTTGCCCCTCATCTTCTTCATGATCTCCTGATAAACCGCATTTACCATAGCAGAATCTACACCAGCTTCCACTAGCTCTGCATTAAGGGGATTACTCTGCACATTAGACCCTGCTGCATTAGCTGAAGCTCTAGTGCCAACATTTTTCTTCTCCTTTTCTCTTAGTTCTCTAAACCAATCAGGCACCCCATGGATCCTGAAACAATGATCAACAGTGTGACCTTTCTGATTACAATGAGTGCAAGTAGAATTCTGTTTGATCCTCTTGATTTCTCTCCAATCCTTCCATTCCTTTTTGAATGGTTGATTATAAGAATTTTCTCCACTGCTGGCTTGAAACCTGGTGTTGCCTCTATTTGCCACCATAGCACTAGATTCTGAAGGAATACTCTGAGTCCCAGTAGACCCATTTGATGCATCATTTCGACTTTCAACCTGTTGCAATATGTAATAAGCTTTGCTTACAGTAGGTAAAGGGTCAGTGGCTAGAATCTGCTTCCTCGCTGCATCAAAATTATCATTCAAGCTGACCAAAAACTGCATCAATCTGTTTCTAGACTGTATCTCATTCAATTTGCTTTTCAGATCACAAGTGCAATTACCCATTGCCCCACAACTGCAATCTGGCACATTCTCAAGTATCTGTAACTCATCCCATCCTCTTTTAAACACATTATATAAGTCAGCTAAGAACATGTTGCCCTGATGAAAATTAGATAACCTCTTCTTAATCTGAAAAATTAGAGGTACATTAGACTGACCAAATCTCTCAACTATCTCTTCCCAAAGACTCTTAGAAGAATCCACAAACATGAACCCTTCGGCAACAGTTTTGCTCATTGAGTTTAGTAACCAACACCTTACCATAAAGTCAGCTCTTATCCACCTCTCCAGATCCACTGATCCAGGCGCAAGCTTGGCACAAGAGCCATTTATGAAGCCCAGTTTACACTTAGCTCCGAGAGCCATCATGACTCCACGACTCCAAGTCATGTAATTAGAACCATCAAACAGAACAACAACCAACTGAGCTCCAGGATGGTCAGAATTTGACAGGAAAAGAGGATCACTAAGGTTACCTGTTGTAGCCATATCATCAGTTTCTCTGTTGTGTGCTTCAACAGTTCCACCAATGTTAAACATCAACTTGTAAAAACGAGCAAAACACGATCAAAACTCCTCAGAATCAACCCTGCTGCTCTGATACCATGTGAAAACTAAGGTAGTCAAGCAATGCTCAACTATAAATTCATCAAAACAGTAGAAAACTTAGGAAGCAATCAACTTTCTTTCTAATTTAAGAGGAAGGGAAAATAAGGAAAGAGACATTCATTGTCGTCACTTCATTCATTCATCAATCCCAAAACCCTACTTTTGGGAGAAGGAGAAAGTTTGTCTTATATAGGGTCCAAAGATCATGTGCAAGGCACATGGGAGACATGTCTCCTTATTACAAACCAAGACTAAAATATGATAAAATGACATAAAATAGACCCATATTATCCATATATACATTCTCTGTCTCCTGTATTACGCGAGAATCAGTTGCAAACTAGATGATATGAGTTGTTTATCTCCTTATTGAAAAGCAAGATCGTGATTCCTACGCCCCTGAGACAGAAAATACAGATCGGGGCAAATTCCAAGAGTACAAATAATTATCTAAGCGAAAATCAAAAGCGTAACATGAAAACAATCAAGAAAGAAGAAGATATTTCTTTCGAAGTCTCAGATCTAAGACTACAGACTCAGATCCAAGAAGAAAACCCAAACACCGAGCAATCCCTGGTCATCGGAGGAGCCTTCGACCTTCAAGCACTGCGTGGTCTCGTCGGAGAAGACGATCTTCACTGATCGGAAGAAGGAAGGGCTTGAATAGCAAACCTTAACCCTAATCGCCCTCTCAGCTACTCTCTCTCTCTCTCTCCTTGGAAGTTCGAGGAATAGTACAAGACAGACGATGCGGGCAAGCTAAGGTGAAGCATCCCTTTTATAGAGCAACCCTAGTCGGAACGCAATGTTTTGAGGCAAGACTTTCCTTCAGCTTTCCAAGTAACCAACTCAAGGGGATTGAGCCGTGTAATGAACTGTGGGCTTTAGGCCCACACTTTGGCAGAAAAACTTAGTTAGGAGATAAAGCTCTAATGAGCTCAATTAGATCCAGTCCGAGCTTGCTAACTCCCAAGGCTAGCCATGAATCATAAGCCGCATTCCACTTAACCATTTTATGTTACACTAATTACATACATATAATACATATATATAACAAGAAAAAACTTAGAATAAATATACAAGTTCTCAACACTTACAAATCAAGCTCATCGCAATGAGAGGCATTTTGCACAAGATAGTAGTGACTCGTCTAATTGGACAATACATGTAAAAAACATTGAGTCTATTTATAGAATTGGAGCTTTAGACTTTAAGATTGCATTTTGCATAAAAACTCGATCATGAAGAGACAATAAACATTCAACAAGAGCAACACTTTGCAATTACTTTTTGCACTTTCTTTGAGAAAATATTTAGCAAAAAGATATAGATATATTCACTTTGACTTAATCCAAGTTGCAATAAAACCATTGTCCCGAAAAGGAATAGTTCTCCTGTTTTTATTGCTTTAATGGATGATAGATTAAAAGTTTACAAGAATTCTATTCTTGCTATTATTCAATCAAATATTTGCAATGGTCCTATTTATTTCAACTGCTCTCCTAATTTTTATGTTGATCTTACAGATCCAAGAGTTATTCAATCTCTTATGTCAGATGTAAAAATGTTAAATGATTCATTCCAACAATACTAAAAAACTGTGCAATAATTTATAGACTCCATTATAGAGTCATGACCTCTCTTTCTGGTCCAAAGTGCATTGTTCCTTCTATTCCTCATGAAGAGACAATCTTGCTTCAACTAGATGCTGAAAAATCATGCTCTTTTACTCTCAAGACAATAAAGTGGAATGAGATCACTGTCTAGTAAACATTAGAACTCCAGAGCAATAATCCTCCTAGAGATTTTGATAGGAGAGAAATCTCTCAAATCATAGAAGAACCTGATGGCAGGATTCTCCTAAGGTTTAATTCGGGTAAAGATTTTACCCCTCATATTCCTCGTATTCCAAACATATTTCCAGCTAGAAGTTCTGTTTCTGAGCCCATCTACAGAATCTATACAACACATGATCCCAATATTAGAGTAGATTATCAGAGTCCGTTACCCACTCCCTTTCAAGAAAATAATGAACATCGATCTACTCCAGCTTCCCCCACACAAAGTGACATGCTAAGATATTATTCAATAAATATGATTTCCTTTGATTATCTTCGTAGGAACTTCGAATCTCCACCAATAGCTAGAGTAAAGAATGGTTTATGAAGATTGATAGATCTTGTAGAAACAAAATTAGAGAAAAATGGTACTCTGGCATGGAGCGATTGAAGACCAATATACCTTTTTTTTCACTTAGTTCAATATATTTCTATCAAGATTAGAAATCCAAGACCCATTCTCATTACCTTCCATTGAAGTTCATACTAGGATCTTAAAATCCTAGAACACCATTATGTCAAGAGTTACTCACTCTGTTCACCCTCCTTTATCAAATATAAAAATAACCTCAACGGGAGAAATTACTGCTGAACCTTTTAAAAGAGAGAGAAACATTACATAAGTTAGCCCTGCTACCGTTGATGACATTAAAAAGATTTATTACCAAAACAACTACTCCAACCAAATCCTTCACAACATAGGCGAACAAGTTGATCTTATTCATACAAAAGTGGATTCCTCAATTGATCCTCCTAGGTTCCCTAGTGACATCTCAAAACCTCACTTTCAAATTGAAAGTTTGCCAAGAAAGATCTCCCAATCTCTCACACTTAGCACACCTGGCCTGGTTGAAAAGATAGCATAAAGATTAAAATCCATTCAAGCTCAACCAGGTAGGAGCAATCTTAATTGACCCATCAATGTCATAAGAAATGTGAAGAGCACTCCCAATATTCTGCTAGTGATTTTGAATCTGATTCTTCATAGATTAAGGATATAGAAAATGCTTTTGAAAATGACAATATTGAGATCAATAAACTCCGTAGAGGAAGACAAAATTATAGTAAAATCCCCACTAATAGGATCCCGAGAAGAGATATCAGGAATTATTATCGTAGACTTAGTCCTCCTGATCTTCAGTATGAAGAATGAGAAAAATTTCAAGCTACATATTATAATGAAAAATCCATTTATGAGTGGAATATAGATGGAAAATCTGAAACTGGAATTGTGAATACATTACAAGAAATGGGAATGGTTGAAATGGCCTATCAGACTAATGGTCATTGTGATAAGTCAGCTACATCCTTCCTAGTTACAGGTTTCACGGGGCAACTAAAATATTGGTGGGATAATGCCTTACAAAAGGGTGCTATTTTTTATACTGCTGTTGACATCGAGGATGAAGAGGGAAATATTCATCTAGAAGAAGATGCAATAGGTCAATTAATATACACCATTAGCATGTACTTTGTAGGAAATCCTAAGGAAGAACTGCAATCGAGCAAGTCCACTTAATCAATCTTAGGTGCCCCACTTTGAGTGATTATAGATGGTACAAAGATATTTTCCTTACCTATGTCTACAAAAGAGCAGATTGTAATTAAGCTTTTGGAAACAAAGGATTGTGTCTGGATTACCTACTCTGTTCTCTTAGAGGATAATAACTAAGATCAAAGAATCTATAGGATCTGATGATATACCTTGAGCTACAATAACTTATGGACAACTAGGTGCTTTCATTAAAAAGAAAGGATTAACCCTATGTTTAGAGTTAGAAATACAAGACAAATATGGAGATAATGGGAAAACTAGAAGAGAGCTAGGTAATTTCTGTTAAGTTTTTGGCAGGCAGAAAATACAAGCCCCTTCTAGCAAAAAGAAAACTCAAGGAAAAGATTCCCTAGATATTCTAGAAGAGAAAGAATAGAATACAATGGAAGAATGGATAGAAAGGCAAAGAAGAAGGAGAAGAAGAAAATTATCTGCTATAAGTGTGGAAAAGCAGGGCATAAGGCAAACCATTGTCAAGTTAAGCAGAAAATCAATGAAGTTTGCGAAGAGGATGAGCAACTTAAGAACAAACTCATAAAAATCTTAATTACTTAAAGTTCCTTAGATGAAGAAGAAGAAGGATATTCTTATAATGGAGAATTTGATTCCTCGACTTTTGATGACGAAGAGCCAAGTTCCCCTCTATTCTGCAATGTTATAACCAAAGCTGATGAAAAGGAAGCATTGTTTCAACTCATTGATGAGATAGAAGATCCTAAAGTGAAACAAAAATATTTCCTCAAGCTTAAAGATTTAATCTTTAAGGAGCATGACCCAACTTTGCAAGAGCCCTTTAGCATCTCTAAGTTATATATACAACAAATATCCACCATCCAGTGTCTTCTCACAAGTCTCTACTAGAGACCTTTGAGACGAAATAAATAGATTAAAGAAAGAGGTTAAGGAGCTTCGGGAACAAGTGTTGATTGGAGAAACCAAAGAACTTGAGCTTGAGGCAAGATTGGCGATCGTAGAGGAAAGGTTTATTCATAGAAATACTGCTCTCTCCTCTTCCAAGGCCCCCGTGGAACAAGAATACTATCCTAGTGAAAATAAAAATATTGAAAACGATGACGATTTATTCATCTCTGTTATTGATAGAATAAAATTTCAAAAATGGTGTGTTTCCATCACAATAAAAATAGGCACTTACGTGCTTAATACCATAGCATTACTTGACAATGGAGCAAATCTCAATTATACTATTAAAGAAGGTTTAATACCTTCAAAATACTTTGAACAAACCACTAAAAAATTTCAAAATTCTAGTGGATCACGCATGAAAATAAACTACAAGTTACCAAAAGCCTCTATTTGTAACCAAGGTTACTGTTTCAAAAACTCTTTTATCTTTGTTAAGGACTTGACTCAAGAGGTCATTCTTGGAACTCCCTTTCTGACTCAAATATACCCATTCTGGGTTGACCCTAATGGTCTTTGTACCAACATAATGGAAAAACAATTAAGTTTTGAATTCATATCTCCTGTCAAGTAAAAGGACACTTCTCTCATTCAATCCTCATCTATTTATAAATAGATATATCTAATCAGTAGCAAAAACTCCTTCGTAAATTCTCTTCAGGATGAGATCTCAAATCTCAAAATAGAAGAGAAAATCAAGCGACCATACAAATGAACAAAGAGATTTTAGATTTCGATGAAAAGAATATTCTCACTAAGGCTAGGCTAATAATACAGATGAAAAAGATCTTTTAGATTACTGTAAGCAAGAAATTGAGTCTTTATTGTCTAAAGGACTTATTATAGGGTCTAGACCTCCTTGGAGTTGTACAACCTTCTATGCTATGAATCAGGTTGGAAAGGAGAGAATGACCCCTAGATTGTTTATAAACTATAAGCCTTTGAACAAAGCTTTACAACGGATTAGGTATCCTTTACCTAATACGTATGGAAGCAACAATGAATGACCAACGAGGGTGAAAGCAATAACACAAAACAACCCAAAAGATTGGCAAGCCCAACAGACGAGTCGCGAGTGCCACATGGACAACAAACTTAAACCTGCCGAGGCGCGATAGCGGCCATGGGGGTGTGGGTCGAGCGGTTTGACAAGGGTATGAGACGTGAATGGGGGGTCTCCGACACAGTTGCTGGTGCAACAGTAGTGGTGGTTGTCTCCGACAAGGAGCCAGCGCAACTAGAGTCACGGTTGCGGAGCAACGGTGATGACTAGGGTTGACGGAATTCTTTCAAGTGATGACGAACTCAGCTCTTCAATCAATTCTAGTGAGAACCTTTGATTGAAGAACTCAATTAAATTCAATTAACACAAACAAGAAGTAGAGGGGTTTGACATCAGGGAAGAAAATGGGGAGTCTCAACTCAATGTTCTTTAATTATTCTAATCTTGACGTACGTGAGGATAAAATTTGACCTGGGAAAGTATTTATATGTGAATGATAATAAAACCCTAATTAGTAATGAAATGTGCTTTTTGTGCAAAAGAAGTCCACTCCTCTTATTACTCCGTAATAATCAATACTAAAAATAGTAATAAGTTTATCATAATAAATAGTCTTATGAATGCGACGTCAGAGACATATCCAACGGAGGGTGGAACACATCATACGGAGTATCGGCGATAGAGATTAACAAGCTCAACAATGGTGGTTGTTCAGGTTTAGAAGTGAAACCTCGAGTAATAATGGACTTCGTAGCTCTCGCGATCGCCTTGGCTCTTGCTTTCTTCATCATTCCATCAAAATGCATACTCATGGCTTACTCTTCTTAGACTGTTGATGAAGGAGGTTGGGACACAACACCTTGCCATAAGCTTGTTGAAGTTTTCCTGTTTATTGTCCTCCCCATAGTCCAAGCAGTCCTCATACTCATCAAGGATTGCCAAGGTGGTCACAAGCGCTTCTGAGGCATCCAAGCCGAAGGATGCATCACAAGGGATGTGTGTCACCTCCAAGCACCTCAATTTCGGACATTGCCACAGGTAGGACGATAGGAGCAGAGCATCCCCTTACCTTACCACCAGCCATAGACGTCTACTTAGCCGATTTGGCAGAAAGTTTAGACCCCAATTCATCTCCTCTATCCATTTGTAACGGAGTGACTGATATGGCTAATCGAAGTATATGAAGGAGAATAACAACCTCTCCGTAGGCAACAGTATACTGGTCACATTTTTAATTATGGGTTTAGAAATATCAATTATTGGTAAATTGTTGAAAATTTGATTATTATTCCATCTCTTTGGGAATAAATGCTCCAAAGGTTTGTTTGGTTCGCAACAATGAAGGGATAATAATTGATTACACTTAATCTTTGTTTTATATCATTGTCATGTAAATGGAGGAATAGACAGTAACAAAGGTTTTTGCTCTTCAAGTTATACTTAAATGGATTCAAGATGTATACATGACAAGTTCGTCAACAGAATTTACCCAATATCTTGTGTTAAGCGCTGGATTGGAGATAGCAAGACAAGACTATGATTTGAACATGTTCGTGTTCAGGATAGCTCTCCATTTATTCATAGTCAGGTTAGAATCAATAACACTCTTCAGTTTTCACAATCCCCTAAAGTTTGCTATATTCAAGCTAATTTGATAATGTAAAATCTCTTGCCTTGTATCCAACCATGGTCATAGAGTATGATAATTATAGTGATCCCTAGAAAGAAACCTAGAGTACCAATCCCACCATCTTATGTATATGTACTAGAGAACAAGGGCCTTTGTCATCCACTTATCCAACATTAGCATTGTTCTTTTAAACTAGTTGCTACAACTCCTCTCTCTGTTTTCAACTTTTGTGATCCAAGTCACTAAGGATTATTAATGATGTGAAATTTGTATCTCTATTAGATCTGTAACATAGATATAAGAAAAACCTGCACTTAATTTAGTGCGAGAGGAGCTTGATTCAGTGATAGAGTCTTTCCAATTCACTGAGTCTGACTTGGTTGAGCAGGTAAGCCCAATTGTTACTTTCATTTTTTTTGTATTATTCAATTATCTTAAATATATTGATGTTTACTTGTGTTATTAGGGAGTGGTGTTTGAGGTTTGAATAAAGGCTTGCCACGGGATACTTCTAGATGGTAAGTTATATATGTCTTTGAATCACTTAAATTGCTAATCTAAGCTTGAAATTTATGCATGCTGTGATTTTATATATGAGGAGCAAAATGTGATAGATAGATGATACCTAAGCATGTTTTGAGAGATCATGTTGAATTCTCCTATGTTAAGTTAAATGTTGGATGTGTTTCTTCCCTCTCTCATTGTCCATTACGTTCCCTTCTTGCATCAATTCAAGTTTAGCATACACCTACTTCCAAGTTATAATTGAATATAACTTCAATTTGATACCTTCTGATTTAGCTTTCAAGTTCTTAGTTTTTAAACTTCCTAACTAAATGAGTAGTACAAAAGTTTTAGAGTACTCATGAAACTTGTCAATGCTTCTTTTTTTGTTCAAACAACGTTTTGGTAATTGGGTTTATTACTCCGTTATTCATTGGATTTTACAAACTTCTTATGTGAATGTAAATCCATAATTCACTAACTTAAAGGTCAACCCTTTTTACTTGTTGTCACAGTGATGTCACGATGTCTATTAATTAATCTATTAGTTTTAACTTTCATTGTGAACACTGATAGAGTTTTGAATAACCATTGTTTTCTTGAAAATCTGACAAATACGATCGGGTGATTGGCTAAAACATATTCAAGTAGAATACACATATACTATCATTACGTTTTTTTCCCCATAACATGCCATAGTCATTAGTACATTACTCCGACTTGTAGTTGTATCCCTATTACACTTATAACATAGAAATGGTATAACAACATGAACTCATTTTGGTGGGAATGAAACTTGTTTTTATTAACAAGATATTTCCAAATCACTTAATAAGACTTGTTTGAGTCATTACTCCGAATTGTAATTTTTAAATTTTATTTTTGTATTATAATTATCATTTTGAGCCAAAAGGATGAAATTGAATAGTTTGATCATATGTAGTTCCATAATGGTCTGATCATACTGACTTTGAGTCTAATAAGAAGGAAATGTCAGCTCCACAATGCTCCTCAATATGGTGTGTGAACCAAGGCTTTGTTTGTATGTTAGGTGTATAGCGACTTGCTAATTGCTTCATTCGGGGTGTATTAGATGAAAGAATTAAGACCATATAGCTGAAAGCAGAATGGACAGGATTAAGACACATAACACTATGATCGTCAATTATCATCCTTTGCAACATGAAATTTATTGTATATCTCTCAACTCATGAAATTTGTTTGTTCCAATACTCATCTAGTGCTTTCTTTGTTGCAGCATGAACAACGACAATGATCTCATTCTTGGCCTTGAGTTCGAGTGGATAAACAATTGTCAAAGATTATTAGTTGGAGAGATTGGTGAGTGAAAGGTGTATAATTTGGAATCCAATGGCATAAGAAAGTTTTCTATGTTGGCAACTTCATATGGCGGTTGGTTTGGTGGTGATCAGTTCATAACACTAAGAAAAGTCTATCAGAAAAACAGGTTTGTCGTGCCTTTAGAGTGGGCTTCAATGAGTAGGAAAAATGAGAATGTTATTTTAGGGCTACTCTACCCACCATTCCAAATCATTGGACAATACTACAATGGTGAAGGATTTATTGAAAGGTTTGTTTCTATCCTTAGGTCTTTACTCTCAGACCTTGTGGTTTTTCATGCTGCTGCTCCACAATATCCGTTGGTAATATGTTCTGCATCAATGGTCGTTCTTCATGATATGAAGGGTGCGTGGTTGCCTAGTCCTCATCACTGTTTAGTTGGTCAATACAATACATCACTAACTGCAGATTTTATGAGTCTCCACACAATACTTACTCAAATGCTAAGTAATGCAATCCAGTCAACTCCCATGATGAAGTTTTTTTTGAGTTGCTTGAGTGGTTTGATTGTTAAGTGGACACTTAACGAGTCTCCACACAAGACTATTGGAACTTGATTGGAAGTGCTTATGAAGGGTCGAAAGACTGCCTCCAATATCGCTGGTTGCTGAGTCAGGAGAGGGCACCGAATTGGCAAAGATGGATAGTGGGCAGTTATCAGCAGAATAGAGGTGAGATGAAGGATGTCCTTGATTGTGCAACTGTGGGAATTCATACATCAAATACTTATCTTGAGCTTGTGAATTACCTGCGGCACTTCAAGCAACATGGTACTGAACGGCGATCTCAAATGCTGAAACTTGAATTTCTGAAAGCATCGATTGGCTGCCTTAGTTTGACAAAAACCAATATCCTTTATAATAACTTTAGGTGGGGGGTTCAGTTGCTGCCTTTTGTAGTTTTTCGGGGTTGTCCAAATATGATTGTAATTTTCATCTCAATGCTCTTTTACACTGCGCCAATGACAATCGGGTGGCCCCTTCAGCTGCTGGATCAGTTGTTACCCTAGATGAGCAACTTTTCAGGGATATTAACCAACTATTCCCAGCCTTCTTTGGGGACATATTTGCTGCATCATTCGATCCGAATGTTAAAAAGGACATCCGCGGATTTGACTAGGGGATTCATATTAATAGGCCATATTCTAACAAAATGTAAAACTTGTCACACTTTGCTTTCTTGATAATATTTTGTTGACCTCATGTCTTTATATCATTCATGCCTGTGATTTTCACCTGGTGTTCTGAACTTTATCTTTATAGATGTGTTTCCTTATTGATTGCTTCATAACAATGGTTCTCTTTTTTTGGTAAGTGATAATGCATATTTAGATAGGTATTATAGACTAGTTTTAGGGGCGCATTTAGATGTATATATATTGCATGTTAATTCGTTAGTTTACTTGTTTGCTCATTTGGTGGTCAAAATTCGGAATCTACATAAATTTAGTGTGTATTTGCAGATTGTGGATTCAAGTTTAAATTCGTTAGTTTACCTGTCCATTCTAACTTAAAGGTCAGCCCTTTTTACTTGTTATCATAGTGAATGTAAATGCATAATTCGTTAAGTGTCCAGTTATGGACATTTATAAAAGTTTGAATAACCATTGCTTTCTTGGAAATTTGACATATCAGATCGTGTGAAAAGTTCAACTAGAATACTTTCATAGTTAATGAAGAAGATACTGGAGTGATTCTTTATATTACACCAAACTCTTTTATCATCTTCTCACTTGGCTTCGAGCTAAGCAAACTATCGGCAATGATGTCATTCTAATTTTCAATTCATACAACCTTTCACGGTGATTTAGTTGAGTTGTAGGTCATGTAGAAGCTTGGTTTAATAATCTTTATAAAGAAACTTCATAGTTTTAGGATCATATTGATATTTGTATCTACCCAACTTCCCTTTTAGAGATAGTTCCTTACTCTAACCACATAATGATTGATATCGATCTTCATGAGATATTGTGTGTTTTCCATCACATGCCCTAGTCATTAGCACATTACATTGGCCTATTAGTTGCTCGTCTTGCTAGTGCTTATAGTTCAATTTGTTAAAACATGTTACATCATTAGAATTGTTATGTTATTTATAGTTTGGTTTTGAGTTTCATTTCAATCATTAAAGTTGAAACACACGCGCTTACATTTTACTTTTTACTCATATAATAAATATCATATTAAAATCAAATTTTAAAGTTTTTTTTAAAAAAATATTTTTCATAAGAATATTAATTGATTATACTTAATTTTTGTTTTATATATCTTTGTCATGTAAATGGAGGAATAGATAGTAATAAAGGTTTTTTTCTCTTCAGGTTATACTTTAAACGGATTCAGGATGGATGCATGACAAGTTCGTCTTCAGAATTTACCCGATATCTTGTGGTAAGCGCTGGCTTGGAGATTGCATGACAAGACTATGAATTGAACATGTTCGTGTTCGGGATAGCTCTCCATTTATTCATAGTCAAGTTAGAATCAATAACACTCTTCAGTCTTCACAATCCCCCTAGTGTTTACCATATTCAAGCTAATTTGATGATGTAAAATCTCTTGCCTTTTATCCACTAATCCAACATTAGCATTTTTCTTTTAAACTAGTTGCTATAACTTCTGTCTCGGTTTTTGACTTTTGTGATCCATGTCACTAAGGATTATTAACGATGTGAAATTTGTATCTCTATTAGATCTGTAACATAGATATGAGGAAATAACCTAACTAAAGTTGGTGCGAGAGGAGGTTGATTCAGTGATAGAGTCTTTCCAATTCATTGAGTCTGACTTGGTTGAGTCGGTAACCCCAATTGTTACTTTCATTGTTTTTGTGTATTATTCAATTATCTTGAATATATTGATGTTTGTTTGTGTTATTAGGGAGTGATGTTCGAGGCTGGAGTAAAGGCTTGCCATGGGGTACTTCTAGATGGTAAGTTATACTTCAATTGCTAATCTAAGCTTGAAATTTATGCATGCTGTGATTTTACAGACGAGGAACAAAATGTAATAGATGGATGATACCTAAGCATGTTTTGAGAGATCACGTTGAGTTCTCCTATGTTAAGTTGAATGTTGGATGTGTTTCTTTCTTCTCTCTTCGTCCATTATTTTGCCTTCTTGCATCCATTCAATTTTAGCATCCATCTACTCTCAAGTTATAATTGAATATAACATCAATTTGATACCTTCTGATGCAGCTTTCAGGTTCTTAGTTTCTAAACTTCCTAACTAAATGAGTAGTACAAAAGTTTTAGAGTACTCATTAAAATTGCCAATGCTTCTTTTTGTTCAAACAATGTTTTGGCAATTCGGTTAATCACTCTATTATTCATTGGATTTTAGAGACTTCTTATGTTAATGTATATGCATAATACACTAACTTAAAGACCAACCTTTTTTACTTGTTGTCACAGTGATGGCATGATGTCTGTTAATTAATCTATTCGTTTTAATTTACATTGTGAACATTGATAGAATATTGAATAACCATTGTTTTCTTGAAAATTTGACAAATGCGAACTGGTGATTGGATAAAACATATTCAAGTAGAATACACATATACTTTCATTATGTATTTTCCCATAACATGCCATAGTCATTAGTACATTACTTCGGCCCGTTAATTTCTCATCTTGCTACTACTTATAGTTCAATTTGTTGAAACATGTTATCTTATTCAATTTGTTAGAATATGTTATTTGTAGTTTGATTTGAGTTTCATTTGTGCTTATATCGAAAGATCTTTAAATTACATATCCCATCATCATCATGTATATGCATAGCCAATAAGGGTCTTAGTCATCTACTTTGCCAATATATAACATTGTTATTTTAAAACAATACTCCCTTCGTTCAAATATATAAGATCATTTACTTTTCGGCACGTAATTTAAGGAGCTAAATACTATATAAAATATTAATTTTTTTAAAATTATTTTTTTACATTTTAATACTTATTAATAAAAAGTGTTATATTGTAAAAAATTAATTTTAAAAAAATTAATATTTTATATAGTATTTAGCTCCTTAATCTACGTGTCAAAAAGTAAAAGATCTTATATTTCCGAACGGAGGGAGTAGCTTTTATAACACCTCTCTCGATTTCTAACTTTTACCATCTATATATCTAGATTTCTAACTTTTACCATCTATATAGCTAAGATTAATAATGATGTGAAAGTTGTATCCCTATTAAACCTATAACATAGAAATGGTATAACAACATAAACTCATCTTGGTGGGAATGAAACTTGATTTATTAACATGATCTTTCCAAATCACTCAATCGGACTTGTTTGAGTCATTACTCCGAATTGCAATTTTTAAATATTATTTTTGTATTATGTAATTATCTTGCACATATTGATGTTTGTTTTTATTATTAGGGAGTGATGTTTGAGACAGGAATAGAGGCTTTTCATGGGGTAATTTTTTTGTTGTAAATTATATCTTTTAAATTCCTCATTTAAGCCCGAAGTTTATTCATGTTATACTTTGCAAATGGTAATTGAAATGTGATAGATGGACGACAACCTAAGTATTTTTTGAGAGATGATTCATATTCAATTTAAGTAAATTCTGACACATGCTATCTATGGATTCATATTGATTTTCAGTGCTTGTAAGAAAGTTTTTACTAATGATAATTATATTATTTTCAATTTCCATTATGGGCATTTATAAAAGTTTGAATAACCATTGCTTTCTTGGAAATTTGACCAATCGGATCGTGTGAAAAGTTCAACTAGAATACCTTTATAGTTAATAAAGAAGATATCGGAGTGATTGATTTAGGTAATTCAAGTTTTATATCATTTTCTTTATATTAAACCAAACTCTTTTATCCTCTTCTCACTTGGCTTTGAGCTGAGAGTACACACAAACAAACTATCAGCCTTGATGCCATTCTCATTTTCAATTCATACAACATTTCGCAATGATTTAGTTGAGTGGTAGGTCATGTAGGAGCATGTTTTAACAATCGTTAGAAAGAAACTTCATAGTTTTAGGATCATATTGACGTGTGTATCTACACAACATCCTTTTTAGAGTTAGTTACTTACTCTATACATAGAATGATTTATATCGACCTTCATGAGATATTGTGTGTTTTCATATATTCTTCATTTGTATCATTTTTTAATGTAGTACCTTTATTTCACATTTTCCAAACTCCTTATGTTTCAATTATTCGAACCTTTTTTCCATCACATGCCCTAGTCATTAGCACATTACATTGGCCTATTAGTTGCTCATCTTGCTAGTGCTTATAGTTCAATTTGTTGAAACATGTTACATCATTAGAATTGTTATGTTATTTATAGTTTGGTTTTGAGTTTCATTTCGAACATTAAAGTTGAAACACGCACGCACTTACATTTTACTTTTTACTCATATAATAAATATCATATTAAAATCAAATTTTAAAGTTTTTTTAAAAAAATATTTTTCATAAGAATATTAATTATGTTACACATATATTTAAAAAAATTCTTCTATTTTTATTCCTTTGAATTTTTTTAACTATCAATATTTAAACCACAATTTATGGATTTTTTTGCCACACTTTCCAGTCCTATCAATTTTTTCCATTTACAAATGACATATTTTTTTACAAATTTATAATTTTCTTTCAATATTTTTCAAAAAATTATTCATCATACTACACATATATATGAAAAAATTATTAAATTAATTGTATGAATTTTTGTAATAAAATATCATATTTATAGCAAAATTTATGGTTTTCTTTCAATATATTTTTGAAAAATTTGTTCATTATATATATTGAGAAAAAAATTCTGTAAAAAATTCCGCCCCTCCCCCTAGCAAATCATGTAGCCGCAACTGATCCGAGTGCATATAGCACCTAATCTTGGTGCATATCGGAACAAACCATCTATATCTATCTATATATCTATATATACATATAATAAAACTGATGTATAACGTCCTATGTGGCGCTTTGTGGTTGTATTAGGAAAAATTATTCAAATAATATGTTGTCATAATTTATTGAAAGTTATATAAACCACAATCTCTCTCTATATATATTAGTTAATTAAAAAAATATAAATAAAAAATATTTCGTAGTCATACTTACCAAAAATATTAATAGATAAATATGTAGTATTTTATAAATGTTATTTTATTTATATCTAGATTATTTTTTCGTGATAATAATTATTTATATGAAAAATAATTATATAATAATTGTTATTTTATATATATATTATTTTTTGAGGCCAAAATACTTTATTAAAAATATTATGTAGTCATAATTCATCCGTACATAGATATTTCAGTAAACTAACGTAATTCCTGAACAGAAGAAGTAGGGGGATGGTGGTTTGGTAAGAGTCGCATGGGCTGAAGTCACCAACGGCTGGCGATCTGCTCTCTCTATTCTTTGGTTCCCCGTTGTTTCTTTTTCGATTCCTTCTTCGAATTTTCTTCTTCTTCTTCCCACCATCCCATATTAAAAGAAGAGAGGGCGCCATTGATAAACAAGGACACATAATCCAATCGCCTTTTGCTCCGTGTCGTTGTGCTCTCTGTCAGCTTCCGATTTCATGGCTTCGATCAAATTCTCTTGTCCTTCACCTATTAGGTGTTGTTACTGTTATTATTATTATTATCATTATGCACCCTGCTGTTCAATTTATTGCCGTTTGATTTTGGGTTTTTATTGAGTGTTCGCGGTTGATTTGATCTGGGTTTCGGTTGATCTGCACAAAACATTGACCTGGGTTGCTTTGATTTTATTGAATTTGCGTACTAGTTCGATTTCATGGCTTGATTCTGCTCTGTTTGGGGCTGATCTCTCTCGGTTTTTTTTTAATTAGCCTTTAATTTACCCTTTTAAGTTTTAAGGTTTAGCTAGCTGGTACCAATGAGCACTTGATGTAGCGTAGTTGGTATGTCACATGGCTCTTGTTTGGGGAGGGGATGAACTATAGAGAATGAAATTGAAAAAACTGGAATAAATTAACACTAATTTGTTACGATTGCTGACATTAAGTTTGAAAATCTAGAGTGGGGTTTTGTGTAAGTAACAGATTTTTCTTGCAGTTGCAAAACTATTTCCTTGATGATTAATGCTTTTGAAATTTGCTTAATGTGGTAGAAAGATATCTTGTATGATCAAAAGTTGAAGCAGTTATTATCTTTCTATTGCAGTATACATTGTAGTGATTTTGAATTTAAGACACTTTAACCAGTTATGTCGAAGAAGTTTCTCTGGTGGTTTAATTTGTGTCATACTTAACTATTTGTCTTGATATTTTATATGATTTGATATGAAAGAGCTGAGTTTCTAGTGCATGTATAAGCATTAGTGCTGTTGGTATTGTTTGGTTTTGCGACTTTAGGGGCACCCTTTCCTCATTCTACTATTTAAACCTTTCATAAGTTAGTTTAATTTATTTGCAGCTTTTTTGTTGTTACTCAAAGGTGAATTTTCCACAAAATCATATGATTTCCCATTTTGGGATTGTAAATTTAAGATCGCCCTTTTGTTTTCTTTAGAGCATGCAAGTACAATGACTTATCCACTGGATCACGAGCTTTGAAGGCGTTATTTCCCATGAGTTATACATCCAACTTGAGCATGGTATATCTACCTAGAATATCTTTACGCAATATAAAAGGTGAAGTCAAAGCTAAAGCTGCGGTTGTTTCCGGGGAAGGTGGCCTCCTATCTTACTCAAATAGCACCTTCAGCAATGGCCAGCCACTTGGGGTTGAACTGCAGCCTGATGCTGTAGCATTTGGAACACTGACTGCGGATACAACCCCTACCTCTGTGAGTTTTCCTGAAGATTTGGATGAATTTGATTCAGATATTCCTACCAAAGGGTTTTCTTCCATCCCAGAGGCAATCAAAGATATTCAGCAGGGAAAGGTCAGTTGTCTTTTGACTCTTTGCAGGAAGCATGCTGTTTTGATATCAAATTATTTGATGAATGTCGACTGAAAAGATTTGATACACCCCATGAGATTGAATTTTGCATTTCAATTGGTGTCTCAGATGGTAGTTGTTGTAGATGATGAAGATAGGGAAAATGAAGGAGATCTTATAATGGCTGCAGAGTTGGTAACACCTGAAGCTATGGCTTTTATCGTGAAGCATGGAACTGGTATCGTTTGTGTGAGTATGAAAGAGGAAGACTTGGAAAGGCTGCAGCTTCCTCAGATGGTAACCAGTAGAGATAATGAGGAGAAACTTCGTACTGCATTTACAGTATCAGTGGTGAGTAGGGATAGTTGTTAATACATTTCAGGTTGATGATCATGGAATTCTGAGATTTATGCTTAGATACAAGAATGATCATTGAGTAGCATACTGGTGTTTTTTTTTTATAAAATAATTTATATTATTCCTTTTTGGTTGCCATTTTATTTAGGATGCAAAGCATGGTACAACGACTGGTGTATCAGCTTCTGATAGAGCAACTACTATACGCACTCTTGCATCCAAAGACTCCAAGGCTGAGGACTTTAACCGCCCTGGGCATATTTTCCCATTAAAGTACAGAGATGGAGGTGTTCTAAAAAGAGCAGGACATACAGAAGCATCTGTGGATCTTACTGTGTTGGCAGGGTTTGACCCGGTTGCTGTCTTATGTGAGATTGTTGATGAAGATGGATCAATGGCTAGGTTACCAAGACTCAGCGAGTTCGCCAAGAAGGAGAACCTTAAAATTATATCAATTGCTGATCTAATACGGTAAGTCATCAAACTTTGAATGCTAATAGTAATAACAGCTGGTTTCAGATGCTATATCGACAGAAAGAGTGGGGTAGAGTGTAGTTTTATGATTTTGAGCCTTAACTGGAATTGGTTGCACCATCTTAAAAAGAAATAAAACTCTAAGGTTCTTACCTCCCGAGAACCAGGACCCAATTTTCCTAGTTACAAGGCCAATAAAAAAGACTAGTCTGAGCCGTAGTCTGAATAGGTAAATATATAGATATATAGATGTGGTGGTTAAACCGGAGTTACAAAAAAGTAAGACCATGCCATGGGTCTTACATAAAACAGGAACCGTATACCCGAAAAGGCCCCCATATATACCTCCCAAGAAAAAAAACACATCTCTAACATCCACTTTGTATCCTTACTCTCTACTCACTCTACTTCACAAAACCCCCTAACGCTGCTATACTCCCAATACCTCCTATCCCCTCAATGCCCCCTAATCCTCAATCTGTCTACAAGTGGTTTGCATTTCCACTTTCCAGAGATGTGGGATCTACAGCTAGCTATAATTGTTGCAGCACACACACTAGCCTGAGCCTTAGTGATTATCTGAATATCTGGCCATTGAACTTTTTCCAAGTAGACACTAGGTTCTTCTCTATTTACTTGCTGTACAGTCGGAGTATGTGTATAAAATTGCCATTAATGTGTGAAGCGAACCGTGATTGTGTATATGGAATTGAACACCTATTGGGTGGCTATTTTAACAAAGGATTGATATCCAGGATTTCAGATTTCTAAACTCAAAAGTGAGAAAGTTTCTTATTATGTTTATCCATTTTTAGGTACCGGAGAAAGCGAGATAAGTTAGTGGAGCGTGCTTCTGCTGCTAGGATACCTACAATGTGGGGTCCGTTTACAGCACATTGCTACAGATCAATCTTGGATGGGATTGAGCACATTGTAATGGTTAAGGTGAGGTCTGATGAAATATTTATGTAGTGTTCTATCTATTTAGGGTGAATTATTTTCAGGGTCCCTAACCTTTGGATGGTATTCACTTTTAGTCCCTAACCTTTTAAAGTAGTTGTTTTGGTCCCTAAACTTTCATAAATTGCCATTATTTTGCCCTTTTGTTATTCTATTAATTAAATATTTTCGACTTAAGTACATAAAATGCAATATTTTGAGTATGTGTTCTCTATATTATCCTCAATTTGTATCTATCACAAACTTTCCAACTAGTAAAACATAAACTGAATTTTCATGCTTTTTCCAAGTACATCACCTCAATTTCACAAAACTAACCTTCTTTGTGTGAAATTGAGGTGGTTTACTTGAGAAACGCATGATGAAAGAGTGTTTTGTTTTACTTGTTGAAAACACTTGTTTTCGATGATCTTGGGTGAAACAATTAGTTTTTTCGAAAAGAGAATTGAAAGTAGGATGGCTTATTGAAAAAAATGTGTTTTTTCTGTAGAAAAAAATGTGTAAGATAAAGAGTAGTTTTTTAACTGGTTACAAAAATTTATAATTTGAGATAGTTTATGAGAAATATAAAGTGGAGTGGTTTAGAGACTATATTCATAAAATATGGGTCATTTTATGTAAATAATTTAAAAGATTTAATGAATAAACAAACAAAAGTATTAAATAGTAAACAACACTCACTTGAAAAGGTTAAGAACCCAACAATCACTTGAAAAGGTTAGGGATTAATAATAAAAAACAATCACAGTTTAGAGGCTATGGAAGGAATTCACCCATCTATTTAATCACAAATCTTAATGATATTTGCTGGTTTTAGATTTAGACGAGTAAGATAAAATTAAGTGAACTTCTGAATTGGGACAATCTGAGTAACTGAGTAACACAACTCAAAATTCTTCTGATTTTGAAGTCATACTGATAGCAAATTAGCACTTTTTTATTTTTACTTCAATCATGTAAGAGTGTAATATGCCAAACACAAATGTTAAGAGATTTATGTGAGCAATTCGATAGATGTAAATATACAAAATTTACTGAAACTCATTGCTCACAAAATGAGGTTTCTAAATGTCTTGTGTCTGCATTTAGTCTTTAAATCTTGTTATCATATTTTCTTCACTTCTGACGAGTTGCATTTTGGCACCTCCATTCTAATAATCGCATTTTTGTATAACCAGGGCGATATAGGAGACGGTCAAGACATCCTAGTAAGGGTTCATTCGGAGTGTCTTACAGGGGACATATTTGGTTCAGCCAGATGCGATTGTGGAAATCAACTAGCCCTAGCAATGAAACAGATAGAGGCTGCTGGTAAGGGAGTATTGGTGTACCTCCGTGGGCATGAAGGCAGGGGAATCGGTTTGGGCCACAAGCTTCGTGCTTATAACTTACAGGATGCTGGGCGTGACACCGTGGAAGCCAATGAAGAGCTTGGTTTGCCTGTTGACTCAAGAGAGTATGGCATTGGTGCCCAGGTAATATCTCTCTCAAGGAATTAAGAAATATAATTTACTCTGTCCCTTTTCAATCCACAGTATCCATTTAGGGTTCATTGGGATGTGTTGATTTCCTAAAAGGAGTTGATGATCATGAAATTTCTGATAAACAAAGCCATAACATGTGATATTATGGGAGATAGAGTTGTCAATCAGGTTGGGTAGGTTGGGTAACCTTCAAGTTTGGTTTACTTATGTGACATTCTAAGTAGTTTTTGGTTACAAGTGGAGGTGTTCAATATTGATGACAAAGTTGTTGGATTGAATCAAATAGGGTTATGAATCCCATTGGCTTTGTGATGGTTAACTCAAGCTCTATAAAATCGGTATATTTTGGGGATGAAATGTTTTTACCAAAACCATTATCCTTCGAAAAGATTGGCATGAAACTTTGACAACCTTGCTCTGGTGAAGTAAATGTGTCCTCTATATATCAAACTAATCATTACTTGTTGGAGATTGCAGATTCTAAGAGATCTGGGTGTTCGAACCATGAAGCTAATGACAAACAACCCTGCCAAGTACATCGGTCTTAAAGGCTACGGTCTTGCCATATCTGGTCGTGTGCCTCTGATAACCCCGATAACGAATGAGAACAAGAGATACCTGGAAACAAAAAGAGCGAAAATGGGCCATGTCTATGGTCTGCCAGTACGGCGGGATGCTAACAATATCATCAATGGCAACAGCAATCCGGAGAAAGAAGAACATGCCTAAATATACTAAAGCCACTTCCAAGTCAAGTTTGGTGCTTTGCAGGCATATTGAGCAGTGTTGCATCTTCTGAAGCTAAAGGTTTAGTTCGATTCTTCACTGAATCAAAATTTGTCATCGTCATTAATTCATTTCTAGACGGAATGTAAAAGGAAAAGATAGTTATAGAACCCATAAGGTGTCTGAGTCTGATCATTGTTAACTGTAACAGTCTTTAATCTTTCCGAATTAGTGCTTCCTTGTAGTGGCAAATGGCAATAGCCTAATGAAAAAGCTTTTAGAAATAATTTGGTCAGTTTTCGACAGGTTTGTGTAATCCGATTGCAATCGATTTCAACCCGAGAGTCCAGCCTTCTTACACGATGACGATCAGCGGTGGCCTTCGTAGCGAAGCGCAACATCATCGAAGCCGAATCTTGAACATGCTGGACTAACATCTCCGATTCCTCCGATGGTTGCAGCTGGGAAAACTACTCTTGAAGGAATTTCCCATCTCTTAATAGTTAATACATAATCTGAAATGGAACGTTCAACTACGAAATTTGGCTAAACAACACATGTTGGGTTTCCAAGGCCCAAAAGGCTTCTTCTTGTGCCTATTGGGTATAGTATTTGGGTCAAATTCCATTAAACCATCCTTTAAATATAGCATTTTGCACAAAATCACCCTTAAATTGAAAATTTTAAGAAATCACCCTTAAAAAGTTAGATGCTCGCAAAAGACTATCCATCCCACCTTTTCATTTAAGATTGTTGTTAAATGTGTAAAGTTACTATTTTATACTGGTACGTTTAATATCTTTGAAGGTTAAAGAGAGGGATCGCCCTTCAACAATTTTCATTTTCCATTTGAAGAGGGGACCGAGAAGTGAAAGATAAACACTTGGGATAATTTTGAACCAACTAAATCAAGAATGACTAACTTTAAACCAACTAAATCAAAGAAGAAACACTTGAGAGTTGTCAAGGATATTGGCGATGAAGGGAAAAATAGTAATTTAATGTAAAAGGAAGGATGGATGGTCTTTTGCAAATATCTAGCTTTTAAAGGGTGGTTTCTTGGAATTTTCAATTTAAGGGGCAATTTTGTGCAAAATGGTGTATTTAAAGGGTGGTTTTATGGAATGTGGCCTACAGTAAATATCATTAAGCTTTGATGTGAGGTTATTGAAAATATGCCAAAATATCTATTGTCAAGAGTAAATCGGAGTAAATTGCATCTAAGTACTTTTCAACTTTAAAAAATATTTACGAATCATACTGAGAGTAGTTGAAAAAAAATCTAAACATGTTCATCCATATGTTCAACCTATTCAACCCACTCAGAGACGGATCTAGGGGTCATCCTATTTTACTAGTAATATATATAATATAGGTATATTGATATTTATGTTCTGCTAGCACAGTTGGTATAAAGTGAAGATAGGAGGAGCAAAGGAGCCTCGAGTTCGATTCCACCCCCCCCACATCATTCATTTTTTAATCCCTAAAGCCTTCTTCTTTGTTGATACCATTCATTTTTTTCTAAGCCTTTTTCTTTGCTATCATTGTTGAATGATCAACATATATGTAAAATTATTCCAAATTAATCATCCAAACACAACCCTCCCCCCCAAAGCCTTCTTCTTTGATGATATCATTCCTTTTTTTCTTCTTCTAAGCCTTCTTCTTTGTTGTCATTGTTGAATGAGAGTCATCATATATGTAAAATCATTCTTTTTTTTTTAATCCCTAAAGCCTTCTTCTTTGTTGATACCATTCATTTTTTCTAAGCCTTTTTCTTTGTTGTCATTGTTGAATGACAATCATCATATATGTAAAATTATTCCAAATTAAACATCCCAACACAACATGTTTTTTTTCCTAAGCCCTCTTCTTTGCTGATATCTTATTTTTTTTCTTAAGCCTTCTTCTTTGCTTTCATTGCTGAATGGTAGTCATCATATATGTAAAATTATTCCAAATTAATCAACAAAACACAACGTTTTATGTTCCAAAGGCTTTGGTGCTCTTATGGTTCGTGACTTGAATCTTAATCCTGATTCCTACATTATCTATCTTGCCACCACTTCAATATTTTTGTCCTACGTCTTCTATGATATCATTTTTCATATTTTCCCTCTTTGAATAAAAAAACATCTCTAATTTTTAACTCAATAGATATAGTGACAGACAAAGAAAAAAAATTAAAATTATATACAAACCCAGCCTACCCAAGATTGTAATCCTGGTTCCGTACCTGTTACCCACTACTATCGAAATCCGCTAAGAACTTCTTGAAGAACCCTTAACCCTAAGCTAAATCCTTATAGATTATTTTAGATTTAGGTTAATTAGAAATTTAATTAAGAGATTAGATTAATACCTTCAATTAGTGATTAATCAGCAACCTTCTATCAATACCATGCTAATGAATTTATTTACCAAACCTTATAACACTACCTTTCACAGTAAAGCCTACCCTGCTAGAATCCATACTGGTGGGGAACTAACCTCTCCATTTTACTTTTCATTTGATTTGGATAATTTAACAGTTGTGGACAACCACCCTACTTTTTAGATGCCTCAATATATTGGAAACCTTTCCAAATCCGAAACCAATCAAATGAGGCCATATTTCCCTATAATAAATCATTTTTCTTTCTTTTTATTTGGGGTGAGATGTAACAAGTGATTTGGGGAACCCGACTATTGTGGTAAGTGAAAAATGAATTGGGGAATGTTGAAAATAAAGTTAGTGGAAAGTGAGGTGGACGAATGAGAAAAGAAGAGAGGAGTTTTGGGACACTCTGCCATTGGAGATGCTCTAATTATTTATTTGACTAGCAACTACTAGCCAACGATGATGACCTGAGCAGCCAACAACGAGGTCCTTGTATCACCTAGGCATCAAGCGGCAAAGAAACCTACATCAAACAAGGTTACTGCATCACATCGGCAACCAGCAACCAGTAGGGTTGGCCTTCCGGTCTAAACCAGACCAGACCGGACCGAAGATTTAGGTCCGGTCCAAGACTGATGGACCGTAATCTCCAAGAACTTGGACCGCAGATCGGACCGGGACCGGAACTTATGGTCCCAGTCTTTCTGGTCCGCGGACCATAAGGACTGGTTGGACCGGAACTTTACCCTATATTGAAATTTATTAACCCTAGATTAAAAATATCGGGATGAGATTCTTCAATCTTAGTCTAAAATATTTATGATTTCTCCAAATCTATACTAAAATCGACATTAATTTGTCAAAATATACACAAAAAACCTAGATCTAAAGTGAAAAGGAGAGAGAGAGGCACACCTCACACACATTCACCTCCTTTTTTTAATGATAAGAAATCCGGTCCAATTCCGGTCCGGACCGGAAATTCCGGTCCGATCCCTGGTTTGGACCGAAAACCGGAAGAATTTCTTGTACTGTGGACCGGACCGTAATATCCCGGTCTGATCCAAAGACCGTAATTTTCGATCCAATCCCGGTTCGATTCCAGTTCGATCCAAATTTTGCCCAGCCCTAGCAACCAGGCCCTCGTATCTCCTTAACCAACCAAATCGAGGCCCTCTGACAACAACCAAACCCAAATCGTAAATAATAAGCAATTTCATCAATTTATATTATGATTTTTACTCAAAACCCAACAACTACATCACATAATTCAACAACAATCGATAAAAAAAAAACTTAAACAACTAATAATTTCATCAATTTCAATTATAACTTAAAACCCCCCTCAATTTCATATAAAAAACAACAATAAAAACCAATTTCAAAGAAATTTCTTATCTTATAAATTTGATACATCTATCAAAATCATTCACAAGTAATAGTGACTTCTTTGAATGTTGGTGCCTCACCCAACGTGAGTGATGGACTGTGTTGGAATTGGATGAAAATGTGTGGTTTTTTAATTATTGCCTTTAAAAATGAGAAATACTTGTATGTAATTTTGCAAAAACGATCTTATTAACAATGATATATTATTTCGATATCTTGTCAATAAACCTTATATTTTTTTTTCAAAATATTTGTTATTAGAATTTAGGTATCTATTTTACCCATTGTAATCATTACAAGATTGCTAGGAATAATTTTCAATAATTGATAGAAAGACGATTATTTTGATACAAAAGGAGTAACAAATAAACTTTGATTTGATTTATTAAATTAATATTTCGAATTAAAATATGATATTTATATTTATTACCATTAAATAAATAAAGAATAAAAATTAAGCTTAAAAACAATTTTTGTTATTTACATTAAAATAGAAAACATATGCGCCAATCCGATTTTTAGGAATTGTTGAATCAAAATGAAAAAAAGGATAGGTTCATGAATTGCATATATATATATATATATATATATATATATACATGAATACATTAGTTTTACTTCCGAAAATAAAAGGAAACCAAATGATATGATACCAAATCTTCATCATACAAAATGGGAAATTAAACGAACCCATAAGATACATTACCCCACATTAATTAGAATGTATATCATGTAAAAGATTTGATACATTGTGTTTTTATTTTATGTACAAATTAAATCTTTCTAATAAATTTCAAATCTCTTTTCCCTCTTTATTTCCTCCATATAAACCCAATCCATCACTCCATCTTAAACCCCTCACAAAACACCCACCCACTATAATGGCCAGCCGCAACGTCGTCGTTTTGGTCATGTTGGCACTGATTGCCTCCGCCGTACTCGCCGAGAACAAAGCTCCGGCGCCGGCTCCTACCTCTCCCGCTACCCCACAAGGACACGGCGGCCATCACCATCACCACCACGCGCCATCGCCTGCGCCGAGCGCTCCTGCTCCTGCTCCATCGAACGCAGCCCCTCGTGCCGCCTCTTACAGCTTCTCCGTCGCCGGATCAGTCGCTGCCGGCGTCATGGCCGCTGCTTTGATGGCTTATTAAGCTATTTATTGTTTTTTTTTCTTTAATTATAAGAGGTTGCTTGGCATTTAGTTACTAGGTTTTATTGGTCTTCTTTGTTATAATCAATTTGATCGAATAAATTAAATTTATTTACGTAGTAGTTGTTATACTACTTGCGGTGATTTTTATGAGTAATATATATAAAATCCAGAAATACGCATATATATATAGGGCCGTCCCGATAATTTCGGAGGCCCGGTGCAAGATTAGAATTAGACCCTATTATTTTTTTTCACATTTTTATATTGCCATAAATTCATATTAATATTTATAAAATACCATATATTAATTAATGTATTATATATTTTTTCGTATCACTAGATGCAATTGGTTTTTATTTTTTGATATATCAATTAAGAGAAAATAAAGTTTAGAAAGAATATGAAAAAAACGAGGTGAAAGTAGGCAAATGTGGGACTTGGAAAAAAATTGAAAGAAAGGAAAAATATGGGCCTTGGAAAAAATTGAAATTGGAGAGGTTTGATGGGAATCGAACCTAAAACCAATAGACTAGTTCTCACAGTTGAATAAAAAACCAACTACTACGCCATCTGATTGTAATTGAATATTATTGGAAGCTTTATATATATATATACTAGTAAAAAATTATATTGGGCCACCAAAATATTTGGGCCATGTGCAAACAGACTGTTTGCACCACCCACTGGGTCGGGCCTATATATATATAGGGATTGAATTCGGTGAAAACCTCAAATTGTGGTAAAAACCGTGAGGACTACTTTATAGCTTGGTTTATTTGAAACATGTGCTAAAAATCTCAATTATACAGTGACTTTACAACTCAGTTCAGCCTAAAAACCGTGCTAAAAACTCCAGTTTTAAAATAACACATGACTTTATATCTCGGTTAAACCTAAAAACCGTGCTGAAAACTCATGTTTTAAAATTACATTAGTGACTTTATAGCTCGGTTTTATTCAGAACCGTGTTAAATATGTGACTTTATAGATCGGTTTAAAACGAGCTATAAAGCCAGTGAACTGGGCTAAAAAGTCGGTCCTCACAGGTTTTTACCGCAATTTTGGTTTTCACTGGAGCGCACCCCTATTTATATTCGTTAAGTATTTCAGTATATTATAATAACGAATTATCAAATACTCCCTCCGATGCATCGTATGTCTTTTAGTACACGTTTTTTAAGGAGGTAAAAACTCTATAAAATATTACTTTTTTAATCAATTTTTTTAATATAAATTGATACTTCTTAAAAAATGTGCATAAAAGTCAAATGACATTTATTTTGAAACTGAGAGAGTATATACTTTTTTTTATGACGAGGAAACCCACAATTTGGTGACAAATTCAACAAGCAAACTTTGAATTTTTACCCAAAAAAGAGGTAGAGGTAGGAATCGAATCCGGGACCTCCTTACCCCTTGCTTCACATCATTGGCCCATCCCGACTGACACTTGAGTTCAATGACGGTCGCAGGATTTTCTAGAGGAGATGCAAAATTTTAATTTTGGAATTTTTTTCCCAGTATATATAATGAAGAGATTTTAAAAAAAAAAACATATTGAAAAAACCATAAATTGTGAAAAAACCATAAATTGTGGTAGAAATATGATATTTTATTACAAAAATTCATACAATAAAATTTAATATTTTTTCTCACATATATATATATATATATATATATATATATATATATATATATATATACAAGAGGTTAAAATAATGTTAAAAAGTTCAAACACGTGCAGCTATTCCAAAGCCCAAACCCGTTCCAAAATCTCCCCCAATCGCATCCCCATTCCCATGGGTGCGTGTGCAGCGACTCCGCCATAACAGGACTTCGCCGATGAGTTCGAGCACGAGTTCCGCCCACAGTCACTGCTCTTCTCCGCCCACAGTTGCTGCTCTCTTCCGCCCACTGCCACACGGTGGACGACCACGACGGCACCGGTAAAATTGCCACCCCTACTGCCTACTGGAGACACCGCAACTGACAAACTTTTCCTTCCTGATAGCTCATTTGTTTCATTTACTATTTTTTTTTGGATTAGGTAAAAATTCGAGCACAAACCTAATGCTCGAGAGGCCGACAAGTCAGCAGATGGCAGACCTTCAATTTGTGTTTGTGTTGCAGCCGACAAAGACCAAATCAATTACTATTTTTATTTTGATTTTTTTCTAATGTTAATTAAAATATTTATTAACTACATAATAAAATATTATTACATAAATATTTAACTTGTAGTGGTTCAATCATTTTAGTCATAGTGGTTTAATAATTTATTCTTAGTGATTCAATCATTTTACTCGTAGTGGTTCAACCATTTACTCGCAGTGGTTCAATCATTTTACACATAGTGGTTCAATCATTTAACTTGTAGTAGTTCAATCATTTTACTCGTAGTGGTTCAATCATTTTACTCGTAGTGCTTCAACCGTTTACTAGTATAGGTTCGTAAAGTTAACAAGAAGTGGTTCATGACTCGTATAACACGTGGTTCGTAAAGTTAACAAGAAGTGGTTCATGACTTGTATAACACATGGTTCGTGAAGTTAATAAGAAGTGGTTAATTAAGTTAACAAGAAGTGATTCGTGAAGTTAACAAGAAGTGGTTCATGAACTTAACAAGAATGGTTCAATCATTTTACTTATAGTGGTTCAACCATTTACTCTTAGTGATTCAATCATTTTACTTATAGTGTTTCAACCGTTTACTCGTAGTGGTTCAATCATTTTACTACGAGTAAACGGTTGAATGATTGAAACACTACGAGTAAAATGATTATTTATGAGTAACAATTATTTATGAGTAAGATGATTGAACCACTAAGAGTATCAAATGTCATATGTAATGGGTTTTTTAGGCAAGGTTTAGTATTAAGAGGAACGTACCCGAGCATACTATTGGTGCACCTCCGACTTCGGAGTCGGGTCTGATATCATCTGTAAGTCTTGGGGTCTTAAAAGGTATCAGCCCAAGTCACCAAGCCATATCAGGTCTGTTGTTCTCACTTGGCCGGAGCCTGAAAAGGAAGAGCTCTTATGATATGGCTAGGACTTAACTTACTTATAAATCTCTCCCAACATCCTTGTTATATCCGATGTGTGACGAGGGTGTTACAGGTTTATCCGGGGGTTTATAATATTATCTTGTATTATCTATTTATCTTATTAGAATTGGATAAATACTAGAAACCATAGTTTTTCTTGTAAACTCCTATATAAAATTTTTTTTAGAACCTTAGTGAAGAACACTAATCCTCCTCTCTTCTCCTTACCTCTATTCTCTCTTTCCTTTGATTTATCACAATTTCCTAATTATTTGTTGAAGCAAATTTTTAGCATTTGGTTTTCGATTGATAATTCACCAACTTCATTATATCAAACCTCCTCAAAACAAATATTTTCAAATTTTTCCGGACATGATTGTTATTTCAAAATAAAATGAAAAACAGAAATCATTCTTAAATTTACAATCTTCTATGAAGAAAATTGTAAGGGATAGAGATATCAACCACCTAATGCTTTGTATTTCTCTTCAACAGGCTTGTGAATATAGGAACAAGACTATTTAAAGTCACTGTACCCTAGATGTAAGTGATCCTAGAGCACCACGTGTCGTCATCTTAAGGCATCTTATATGTACATAATTTATACTAATATATATATATATATAATATATGAGTTAGCCATTGCTTTATACTTAAGCATCCCCTCGACCGAAAGTGGCCAAGGGCGAGTTGAGATCGTAACTGAAGAATCTTGGTGCTGGTAGGGCCTTAGTAAGGGCATCAGCTAGTTGGTCTTTAGTAGAGATGAAGGCGACTTGAAGTGTTTTGTTGGCAATACGTTCTCGAGCAAAGTGATAGTCGAGGTCAATGTGTTTGGACCGCCGATGAAGAAGAACGGGGTTGACAACAAGGTACGTTGCCCCGAGATTGTCCCACCACAAGAGGTGAGCATTGGCGAGGTAGACACCAAGCTCAGCCTGCATCCAAAGTAATTCAAAGGTGGCCGTTCCTAGCGAGCGATATTCCACCTCATTGGAAGAGCGGGAGACCGTGGGTTGTTTCTTCAATGACCAAGATATCAACGATGAATCGAAGAAGATGAAGTAGGCGGCTGTTAATCGACGATCTTGAATGTTTCTCGCCCAATCAGAATCTGAATAAGCAGACAAGGAGTAGGTTCGGGTAGCAGCCAGGTGTAGATGAAGGTCTCGACTACCTTGGAGGTACCGAAGGAGGCGTTTCACATCCTGCCAATGAGAGGCGGACGGAGAGTGCATAAATTGACATAATTTATTTAATGGAAAGACAATGTCCGGTTGGGTAAATGAGAGGTGTTGAAGGTTGTCAATCACACTATGGTAGAGGGATGGATCATTGAAGGCGGGGAGGGAGATCCTTGACAGGAAGAGGGAGGATAATGCATAAATAAATTTGGAAGCAAGATCATCGGAGGAAGCAACCACAACAATATCGTCAATGTAAACTAGGACATAGGCTAGATAGGTACTTAATTTCAAAATGAACAAGGAGGAATCTACTTGTGATGTAGTGAAGCCAAATTGAATTAATGTTGTTGACAGTTTGGGAAAACCAAGCCCGTAGGGCTTGCTTGAGTCCTAGAGGGACTTTTTGAGGAGACAAAGATGTTGTGGATATTGAGGACGAGTGAACCCAGGAGGCTAGCAAACAAAACCCTTCTCCTCAAGATCGCCGTGTAAGAAAGCGTTTTGGATATCTAACAACTGCCAAACCGACCACGAGACATCACCGCTAGGGAAAGAATGAGGCGAATGGTTGAGGCCTTGACAACCGGAGTGAATGTCTCATGAAAATCCAAGCCCCATATATATTGAAAGAGAGGATAGATCATATAAGTCACCTACTGCATCTTCTTCGGATGTACACTAGTAGCCTAGCACATAAGTCGAGTGGGGTTTCATCCTAGACCAATTGACTATAGGAGTAGTAACCCACTAGCTTATATACTAAGACTTGTTTATTCATATTATCAATGTGTGACTCTTTGGTCTCTTTACATTATCTCAACACGACCCCGCAAGTGCAACTAGGGTCGTTTTTGCCTCTAGTTGACACTTTCCATTTTTGGCATCTAGTTGAAATTTGGACAATAGGTCTAACATCTCATTCTCTTTTTTAACTAGAGACATGTGCACACGTGCGCTTGTACGCTAGTAGCCTAGCACATAAGCCGAGTGAGATTTCATCCTAAAATCAATTGACTATAGCAGAAGTAACCCACTAATTTATATACTAAGATTTGATTGTTCATATTATCAATGTGAAACTTTTTGGTCTTTTCACGTTCTCTCAACACTGTTCATATTATCAATGTCAGACTATTTTCATCTCTTCACCTTCTAAATTCATTTATTTATGTCTTGTCGTAACACAATATTTTTTTTAAAAAAAAATTTCAATACCAGATATTGGTCGATATAATTTATTTGATTCGCAACTGAAATAAATTTATAAATACAGCCAAGTGGCTTATAGATTAATGATTAATCCTTGCGAGGTTACCACTCCCTCCATCCCATTAATTAAATATCAAATTTAAAAATATTTGATAGGAATCTAATTTTAAGATGTATGTCCATTAATTATGATTGATCGATTTATATATTGGAATATATATAAGGAAGGGTTAGAGTGTAAAATTGTTATAGGATGTAAAATGTTTAAAGTGTAAAATTTTGCACTTTAGTAAAATTAAACTCATGGGCCTAATCCCACCCTAATCTATATAAAATACTAAAACAGAGGCCTGAAACGGGCTCTGGTGCGATCTCGCATCCACGGAATTTTCTGGATTAAAACGGGATTTTTTTGGCTTATGTGTCATTTTCTGAATTAAAGTGGTATTATATTTTTGGGTCACATTAATTAATAAATCAATATAGTTAGATAAATTTTTTTTATCTACATCTTGATTTGAAAGATTTTATTGAAGTAAAAATGGATTTTTATAAGGAAAAAAAACTGATAACTATTAATTTAATCATTTATATCTTGGGATTTTTTAATTGAGATTTTTTTTTTCATCAAACTCTCCACGCTTTAATAGTATTCCAATTGATCAATTTTTACTACTTTCTTATGTAATATACCTATCGTAATAGATAAATAGCGAGTAATATATCTAATAATATACCTAAAATTACAGATGGGATTTTTCAGCAAAATTCGTATATCGTAATTGATCAAATTGGGATTTTTTAATTGAGATTTTATGTCATTTATGGATTTATATTTTAATTGAGATGTTTTTAATAAATATTTATCTTTAACAAACTCTTAGATTACATTAGATTTAACTTCAACTATCTATCTGGAGCCTAACAACGGCAGATTCACAATTATTAAACCCAAGAGTAAGTAAAATAGATCATAATTGAATAAATACATTGATTTATTTAATATATAATTAGCTAAAAAAAACTTATGGATCAGCTAATATAATATTTGTTTCTGGAACTAAACTTTTTAATTTTTCATTTTTAAAGAAACAAATGTTTATTTTTAATAGATTAAATATTCACATCTTACATTCTCCACATTCACTCTAATTTCTTATGAATCAATATTGGGAAAAAAATTTTTGTAACTGTATGGTAATATTAACTATTGAAAATATTGAATTTATATCGGATGGTCAATTTGATAAATTTAGATTGATATAGAAAAAATCAAGCTAAAACTTGATAGATTGATTTACGGAAAAATTCTCCATTTATTATTGAATAATAACAATATCTCTTTTTTCTCTAATAAAATTATAGCCATTGGATTAAAGTTGATGAGCTGGTTACAATTCTCACCCCGTTACATATTAAGACCCGTTTCAGAGGAAAACTCATATATATACACACACTAAAATAGAGGTCTGAAACGACTTTTAGTGCAATCCGCATAGTGTCATATTCTGGGTTAATATGGTGTTATCTTTTTTAGCCACATCAATTAATAAGCCAATATAATTTTGACATCTTAGTAATTAATGGTTCCACTTATTTTTATAAATATTCAACCTTATATCTTAATTAGTTAGAAAACTTATATTTTTCGATCAAATAATCTATCCAATATTTGGTAGTCACCTAAATATTATTAATAAAAATAACATAATAATTTGATAGATATGTTGACATTATTCTATGATTTTGTGTGTTTTTTATTTTTATCTTAAAAAATTCCAAGGTTTTGATTGATTTATTTAAGAAAATTTTTAGTATATTAATTTTAATCAAACATAATTTATTTATCTATTATATAAATTTTTTGATTTTTCTATATATATATATAATGTATATTGATATGAACTAAACATACTATTACTTTAGTTTATTGTTATTAAAAGATCCAAAGATTTCAACCAAACTATAGGAGAATATTATAACCTTTAAAATTTAAAAAGAAAATATAAATTAAATATTATTTTATTTATTAAGCAACCGCACAACGGGCGGGTAGTAATACTAGTCTATATAAAATACTAAAACAGAGGCCAGAAACGGCCTCTGGTGCGATCTCGCGTCCACGGAATTTTCTGGATTAAAGTGGAATTAATTTTGCTTACGTGTCATATTCTGAATTAAATTGGTATTATTTTTTGGGCCACATCAATTAATAAGTCAATATAATTAAGTAAAAAAATTATCTTTTTAGATCAAATAATCTATCCAATATAACCTTAGATCTTAATTAGGATTTTAATAAATATTGCCGGCAATTTTTTTTTGGTGTTACCACGCCTAATCCCATATCCTTGATGATCCATCTTCATTAATTAGCTTGGATGGTTCTTTCAATCCAATATATATTCTATATATAATATATCTATATCTGTATTATATATCTATTTATGTCTATATCTATATCTATATAAAATACTAAATATAAAGAATAAAAAAAATTAAAAAAAATTCATTTAATCATAGTCATCCATTTTCTATCTATCAACGGTCCGGTTGTGTGTACAACGTACACTATAAAAGGTGTGCACTCTTGAACCAAATCCTATATATATAGGGTCACGCTCCGGTGAAAACCAAAATTACGGTAAAAACCGTGAGGAGCAATTTGATTGGTTAATATTATACACGCGCCTCAGCTCCCTAAAACACCCGCGTTTGCTTTGAGAGCGCTTGCCAGCTGTATTTCCATTCTGATATCAAAGTAAATAAGTATTATAATATAAAAAAAATTTGATAAATAAAGCAATATTTTATATAGTTTTTAACTCCTTAAATTACGTGCGCAACAGTCAAATGACTTATATTAAAAATCAGAGGGAGTATCAATTAATAAGTTATTATCATATCTTACTTAGTCATATTTTGATAATATTTTATAATTTATTTAAATAACTCTAATTAGTTTTGATAAAGTAAAATCTTAGAAATTACACTAGGTTTATATTTATTTAATTTGAATAGAATCACCGTACATTTACAAATGCAACAAACAAATCTAACTAAATTTACTACCTCTACCTAACTAAATTATATTATAGTATCCTTATTTTATATACTTTAATGCCAAATAAGCATTATACATCTATCAATATATCATCAATATATGAATATCTATATCTATCTATCTATATAGCTATATCTATATCTATATGAATAAAATACTAAAGCAGAGGCCTGAAATGGGTTTTGGTGCGTTTTCGCGTCCATGAAATTTTCTGGATTAAAACGGGATTATTTTTGCTTACGTGTCATTTTCTGAAATAAAATTGTATTATATTTTTGGCCCACATCAATTAATATATATTATACACATAATACACTTATTGTTGAAAACATATCCAATTTAACTAATCAAATATAATAATATATATTGGACCAAAAAATCTAACGGGGTTGAAGGAGATGCAAATGGTGAGATTTGGGGGTCAATTTATATTTTGATTTGATTATTTTTATTTCTTTATTGGTTATATAGTTATTTATTTTGTTTATATACGTACAAAGTATTTAATTTTGCTCATGCATGAAGTAGTTTTTTTGGTTGAGTCCTGCATGAAGTAGATAGAATCACTAGAATTTTCTATAAGATATATAGAGTATTAAATTTGACCCAATCTAAATAAATATTAATTTTTTGGTGATAAAATAAATCTTATAAATTTATGTTTTCATCATGTTTAAAGATAGCAATGTCCAATTAGAATGATAGATCCGTTCTTAGCCCAATTAAACTGAAATAAATGATAAAATTAACCACCTTTTTTAATTCGATTACAAAAAAATGATAGGGCCAATAAAACGCAGATCCAACACTCTGCACATGCCGTAAAATTTTGTTCCTTTAAATTAAAGTACTGAATTTATATTTGGGCATTTTATTAGATGTCCATTTTTAACCCAATCCAATCAAAATTTATATTAATTCAAAGATATTTTATATAACAAAATTTATTAAAAAAATCGCACAACGGGCGTGTAATAAAACTAGTACATATAAAATCAGAAGCATCCTCTTTGTAAAAAAATGAGCCACGTGTCCACTTTTCACCAAAATAAAAAACCGTACGTTCTATTAGGCACGTTCTACCCCTCCTTGATTATCAGTCTTCTTCCTCATCCATCAGAGCTCTATAATCATGTCATCTTTCACCGCTAGGACGACACCTCTGAAGAGATCAGCACCGCGATCTCCGTCTCTGACCAACTCCCCTCCTTTCACGGTGGCGCACGGTCCAGGACACCGAGTCTATCACCAACGAGTGCATCCGACAGTGGTGGCGATTGGTCACCTAGCAACGGATTGTTCACGCAGTCGCCGGGCCGAGGAGAGGACTATGGTGGCGCGCGAGCTCACACCGCAGCGGTAGCCTTGATGGAGAATTGACCCCATGACAGGTCCTCTCCCCTCCTCTTGATCTCGATGCAATTGTTATGTTATTGCCTTCAAATGCAATTGAGGGTTTTGAATTTTGGGGATTGAATTGGGAATTTAGGCTTTAAATTTGCTTAGGCTTTAGTTAGATTTCCGCTATTTGATTCCAATTTGTAACTTCCGTAGAAATATTGATCGAATCCGAATGTGAATTAGCTAGGTTTCTGCTGCTAATTCTTCAATAAACATTAGTTTCATTGTGTGGTACTTGAGACTAATTGTTTTTTGAAAGTAACCAAACATAGTTGGAATTTGCTGTTTTGATTGCTGTGTAGTTTGCATTTATTGAGAGCCTTGAAAGACCTAATGTTGGCACCTATACATTGGGGAATAAGCTGAACCTAAGTTATACAACTTCTTTAAGAAGATCAAGCACAAACGAGACAGCAGAGACATATCCTGTTACAGAGGAACCTGTGGAAGGTTGGCGTTAATGGATTAGTAGAACCAATTCTCACTGAGAAGAAACCAGCGACAATGATACATGACTTCTGTTTCGGGATTCCTTTCGGTGAGTAAGCTCGTGTTTGTGGATCCTGTACATCTTTGCATCAAGGACATTGTCATATGTAACTTTCTAATTCTTAAGAATCCTCTAATCAAAGCAAAATTTTGATGTGATACAGGTGGTTTTGTTCTAGCTGCGGGGATTATTGGTTTTATTTTCTCAAGGAATCCAACTACATTGGCCACTAATGTCCTTGCTGGAGGTTCTCTTCTAGCCCCTGGCATGACTAGCCTGAAGGTTTGGAGGAGCGGCAAATCGTGTATACCATTTATACTTGGGCAAGCAGGTTGGATTTTGTTGACTTATATATATTTTGAATTTACATCGTGGAAAACAATTTGCCGTATATTTTAAGCAAAAATCTAGGCTGCAACACTGAGACTTGGACCTAGACTTCAAAACTAGGCTACAGTGTTTATCCTTTTTGTTAGGAAACCATGTTTAACTTTAAACTTACTCAAGGCAATGGAACAATACTCTCTCTTGCATCAAAACTAGCCTTTTTTCTTTTCATTGAAGATCTATTTGCTGTCCCTTCCTTGCTTTAGGCAAGTTTGGAGTGAAACCGTATTGATATGAACAGTAGAGGTATTCTGCCTACTGATTTTATGGAGCAAGTATCTGCGGTATGTATGTCTATACATACATGTAGGACTTTGAAAGGGGATAGATACAATGACCTGATACCCACTTCTATTACATCCAAATCCAAATCTATATTTAAGATTAAAAAAGCTCTGCCTCGTCAAGATATTGAGAAGGTCGATATATATGTTAATGCAGCCATAATTCTTCAGTGACTATTGCAGAGAAGCTGTTCTAAATGATCCTGAATTTAGAGAATTTGATAATTGGTTTTCAGTCACGGGCCTTTGTGTTGGTTGCAACTTCCAGATGATAGTGTCTTAGAATCAAACTGTGTGAAACGCTTATGACTTTATGCAAGTCTTACATTGGTCTTGTGAGCTTATTCATGGTATGAATGTATTTCGTGGAGACTGAATATATTATATAGCCATAATTGGATGTCAATTTAACAATATCTTCACCTTCTTCATGGTTGCGACCTTCTATATTAGTTAACTTATAAATGTATGTGAATGAAATGTTTGATCATAAAATGAAACGTTTGTGTGCTTGCGTTTTGTAGGTGGACAGGGTGATGGGTTCTGCTCACAACATGCAGATGGGTGGGATCGGAAAGTGGTTCCAACACAAGGACTTGAATCATGGATCCATGAAGGAGTACAGGGCAAGAGCAGAAAATGCACATATGCACGCTACTGTGTATGTTTTTTTTGAAGTGTTTAGTAGTGGTTAAGTTTGATAAGCTGAACATTTAGTGGCTTATTTGAATTTGTTTGTTAATTTGCATTATCTATTTAGGATTTTTATAAGTTGGTTGTTTTTCTTAATGGTTTGGACGTTAAGTTGTTTTGATTGGTACATTATGTAGATAAAAAAGGTCTCTATCTTATAATAATGAAAACACTTGATTAAAGTTTGTAATGAATTTCATATGGGTGTCATGACAATAAACAAGGTCATTAACAAGTTAAAAGAAATCGTCTATGATAGATCAATTTGGAATAATCGAACTCTCATGATAACACATACGACCTTAAAACAAGTACAATCATAAATCAATCATTTTCTTTAGCCTTTTTCACAGTCATGATGTGAAGTATATTATGGCTATAAAAATCAGGTTTTAATATCAAATACAATATGAATAAAAAAACACAAAAAGTCTTTTGTAGAGTGCGTGTTGCATGTTGTACTGCACCTTTTATGTGTTCTGTTGTATGTTCGACGAACTTCCGTCTGCCGAGTTGTCGGTCTATCGAGTTTCAAGCATGTCTGATCTCAAATTCTTACTTTATAAAAAAAAATCTAATAAGGGTCAACTTATAATAATCAGACCCCGATTACAAATACAAACCACCTTAAAATTAGTAGAACATAAATAATTTATTTTCTTTAGTCCAGTTCACATGTATGATGTGAAATATATTATGGCGAGTATAGTAAGGTTTCAATATTAAATACAATAAGAATAATAAAAACCAAAAAGTTAAAACATCTGAAAATAAATCGCTTATTATAGGCCAATTTGGAATAATTGGATTCCCATGAAAATACACACAGACCTAAAATGAATAAAAACATAAATCAATTATCAGTTCGATTCACGAGCATGGTGTGAAATATATCATAGTGATGAAAATCATATTTCAATATTATAGAGTATGAATAACAAATACCAAATATAAAAATATCAAAATAGAAATATTGTAGTATATTAGAAGTCAAAGTAGAATAATTGAGCTTCGATTAAATTACACATGACCTTAAAACGTGTAAAAATATAAATAATTTATTTTTCTACAGCCTATTTCACAAGCATGGTGTGAAATCTATTATGGTTATGAAAATTTGTTTTCAATATTAAATACAATGGGAAGAAAAAAAATATTTGATGCTCAACCCATCATATATTTAAGATTGGGAAAGAGCTCTGGCAAGGGTTCCAAGATATCTTTTCGCTGCAATATTTTTTGGCCAAATATTTAGATAGCAATGCATAAATTGAAGATTGTAAATATTTAGATGGCAAGATATCTTCATTGAAGATTATAAATTATTAAGCAAATGTCATCATCAAATATTAGTGTTACTCAAGTGAAATACTATACTCCCTCTGTTCTAAAATATAAGTCGTTTGACTTTATGACACATTTTTTAAGGAGCAAAAAATAATATAAAATATTACTCCCGCTGTTAATTAAAACTTGTCGTTTACTATTCATGCACGCTTTTTTAGAATGATAAAAACTATATGAAATATTAACTTTTTTTAAAACTTGTTTTTATAAATTCATACTTAATAGTAACAAGTATGAAATTATTAAAAAAATATATTAAAAAAGTTAATATTTTATATAGTTTTTAACACCTCAAAAAACGTGCGTGAATAGTAAAACGTCAAGTTTTAATTAATGGAGGGAGTAACTTTTTATTATTTTTTAAAAAATAATATTATACTTATTAATATTAAGTATAATATTATTTTAAAAAATTAATAAAAATTCAATATTTTATATATTTTTAACTCCTTAAAAAATATTTCACAAAGTCAAACTACTTATATTTTAGAACGGAGGGAGTAGAAGATTAGAAATTGTGATTTGATGGGTTTAAATGTTTAATCCTTGCCCGTGAGATGTTTAATGAAATGCCTTAAGGTATTTAATATTTCAAATATGGAATTGGATTTAAAGTTAATTTTTAAAGTGGGGTTTATTGAAATTAATTTATAATCTAGATTAATTTGAGAGGTATAGCATTTTTTTAAAATATTTTGGCCTCTTAGGGTTTATAACTTAAGCATAGAGTACTTTTTTCTAACTAAGGGTCTAAGACATTGTAAAAAACATACACTCAATATCATTTTTTATTTTATTTTTTAGCTATATAGGGTTTATACATTTAAACTTAAGGTATCTTTATCAAATTATTTATAATTTTTTTACAATATCATTTTTTTATTCTTTAGCTATATAGGGTGTAACAGATAAAGTATCATAGAGGATCCGAACTCAGTTTTCTTAAGCCAAACACTACAAAGTTTCTTTTATTTGCCTTCAATTAGGGCAGATGTTAGGAGTGTGAATGGGTTGATTTACTTGTTTTTTTTGTGTCAAATTTGAAGTATCTATCATCTCAATAAAAATTATAACCAAACATTTCGAAGAACAACATGACAAAAAACATGGGCAATATGTTAGTAGAAAATTGACGTGTCGAATATTTTATTTAAGATGTTAATCTCGACCGAGAATATTATGAAAAACCCGAACACAGTTCGGGTTTAATGAAAGGGAAACAGATAATGGCGGACATTGAGGATTGTTATGCATCTGTAAATTTCTCAGGTAACTTCAATCCCTCTAGAGCTTTAACTTCAATCTAGGGCTGGTTTGATTTGGGAATTGGTTTTCCAATTTCAGATTATGTTTTTATTTGAGCATGTAATTTGATTGCTTTCATACCATATTTAATGTTAATAAATATATAATATATTCAGTCTCCACGAAATACATTGAGTATATAATATATTCAGTTTTCCAATTTCAGATTATGTCCAATATAAATTATTTTTTATTTAAATGTAATTGATATCATGGCAAAAATTCAAATGAAATGAAATATATTCATGGTTTGAGGGAGAACTAAAGCGATAAATTTCAATAAAAATACTTGCCCGTACAAGGTACATGAAAAGTACTAGTTTGAGTCATTTGACTCCAAATTTTAAATATCAATTCTAATATATATATATATATATATATATATATATATATATATATATACATATATATATATATTTATTTATTTATTTATTTATCGAAAATTTCGCGTGGTACCCTCGAGGTAAGGGCTTTTTCGCATGGTGTACCAAAATTTGACATATTTCGCCTGATACCCCTGAATTTTTTTTTTCACCTCGTACCCCTGCGTTAAAATCGTTAACATTTTCCGTTAAAATAATTATTAAAAAAAAACAAAACACCTGTTGAGACGACTTCCTGACGATTTCCTCTTGGCTTCTTTGAGGGAGACCACGAACGCCCGCGATGGAGAGAACCCTCGACGAAGGGAGACGCAGACGAAGGGAGCACCTAGTGACGCCGACGGCCGGAGTAAGTTTTCTTCCCTCCCTCCTCAACTGGTTATGGGATTTAGGGTTTTTATTTTCGAATTGGGGATTTTGATTGGGTTGGATTGCAGTTGGAGTAAGTTTTCTTAGGGGTCGTTTGGTATTGATATCTAGATATCAGATATCAGATATCAGCCCCGATATCTGATATCTAGTGTTTGGTAGGACTAGATATCGATATCACTTTAACTGATATCGATATCTAGTGTTTGGTATGCAAAATATATCACTTGATATCAAGTGATATCTGATATCTGTGTTTGGTAATAGTCAGATATCGATATCAGTTGATATCTAGATATCAAATTTGGCCTATTTTGATATACTCATTTTTTGGGAGGTATCACTTGATATCGATATCGCCCGATATCGATATCTTGATACCGATACCGATATCTTTGATATCACCCGATATCGATATCTTGATATCGATACCGATACCGATATCGATATCTTGATATCTAGATATCGATACCAAACGACCCCTTATCTGCCTCATCTCTCTGACCCTATAACCTTCTTTCTTAACCCAGAGCATGACCACACCTAGGGACGATGACGCCTGCGATTTTTGAGAGGAGATGACGCCAACAAGCGTTGGTGGCGTGAGGTGGGCAGCGCCGGTGACCGGTGGTGACTCGGGGGCAGATTACTATTCCCAATCCCCAGGTATGTTCTCTGTTTATTTTGAAATTTATAAAATTTAGGGTTTAATTAGGTGTTTGAATTTGGGGATTTTGCTGTTGGAGTTTGGGATTTAAACTGATTTATAGCAAGATATGCGAATTCCTATTGATTTATACTGATTTGGATCAGATTTAGCTTTTTACGATTTTGTTATTTTCAATTTTGCTAGTATGGTGAAGAATTCATAGAAAATTGATGGATGTATGGTGCTCCTTTTGCCCCTTAACACCATTGTTACGTTGCTATGTTACATCTTATTCCATCAGTAGATGAAAGTTATATAGCACCAAGGAGAGAAGTTAAATATATTGCAGCTACTTGAGGAGTTGAGGACTTCTACTTGAGCCAGGTGAACAACAATTGAGTTGAACTGGGAGATAGATAAACTCCTTAATGTTTGTGGCTTCTCTAATCATTTCTATGAAGATATGTAAATGCGATATAAAAGTTATTAGTGCATTTGTGTGTCTTGTCCGTGTTTGTTGAGCTGCTTGATATGATTTGTAGAAAACATTGCACATTTCTAATATGTCGGTAACTACTTTCACCTCAAAGCCACATAATTTGTTCTCTATTTAATGCCTATTAGCTCAAATGGTAGAGTAGTGTGCATGAGGTAGAGTAGTGTGCTCCTCATGCACAAAGATGCGAGTTCGAATCTCGCATAGGCTAATCTCAACTTGATTGAAAGTTAAGTTTTATATATATATATATATATATATATATATATATATATATATATCTCATGATTTTGGTTAATAATCTCATTTATAGGAGCACTTATCGTATAAACAGTCCAGATGATTTTTCCTTGAGACTTGAGAGGTTAGGCTTTGGGATTATTATGAACACCATTCCCCTTGAATTCTTAAAAGTGGTCTTACTATTTTGTCCCAGTGAGAGTGACTTGTTCTTGTTTGATTCAGCCTTCTAGTTTTCAATTGGTTTGATGAACTTCTCAAAGTTTCATGAAATTTCACCATCCATCAAATTCATCTTTAGATGCACTAGAAATCTCATTTTTGCTCTTTCTTGTCTACTTGCAATTGCAACTTTGCAAGTAGCTGTCAAAATTTGAATTTACAAAACAAAATAATAAAACCCTATGAATTAGCTGATAGCTTACATCACATGGAATTGTTGGTGTGTCACTCAAAATTATAAACTCTGATGGTTTATATAAGGTTCTTTTGCCTTGGAAGTTTTCTCAAATCATATCTATAATAATTTAGCTACTGCACTTACAGTTAAATTTGCTATGCAAGTTAGCTTTTGCAAAAAAATTTAGATTGGGTACTTATTTTGATGACTAGAGCATTTGTACTACTGTCATGTGGATTTCAGATTACATCCTCAGACTTAAATTGCAATACTTTTTAACTTGTGCTTGTCTTTATGGTTATTCAGAGGGCATGACCTATCATCACCTACTGGCTACTTGCAAATAGGTCCAATTTCTACTACCACTACCAGTTTGTCATGAGATATTCAAATATGAGATCTATATAATAAAGAGTTATCTTTATTGGATCTTTATTTGAAAGTTAGTCAAATGCATTACCTTTTCATTATACTAATTAACATTAAAAACCAATACCTATGTGGGATTCGAACCCACATCTTATGTGTATTGAACCACATTGCTCTACCATTTGAACTAATAAGCCTAAAACATAAATATTTACAGTGGCGAAGTGATGATGCTAGGCAAAGCATAAACTTAAATCAGACTGCTAAAAACGCTAAATAAAATCCATGTTAGCTATTGCAACATAATCCATCATTGAAGACTTTTATCAAGAGAATATCCAAGGAGCCACATGTTATCTCTTGGAGAGCAAGATTAGCCAATCCTTTATATTTCTCTTTCAACAGAGTAGATTTCTATTGTTATCTAATCAAAACTTTATTGAATCAAATATCACAAAATCATGAAGAGTTTTCTTTGACACAATCCTATGTCTACAAGATATTGGATGATCAAGAGGTGAAAACTATTATATAAGGCACTAGGCCTTCGTTGTGTGTGTGTTTTGTCACTTTTATGTGACACCCAATCTTAGCTCTATCAAATATCTCATAAGGTAGTAGCTTAATTAGTCCACTCAACTCCAACTCCACAAGGAAGCATATATCAAACATATAAATCAATTGAAATGGGAATAATGGACAACATGTTCCATTATGTACTGAAGGATTATATATCTTTTTTAAAACAGTAGTTCATAATGGATCAGTCCTCATGAGACAGTAGTTCAGTATGTACCAAAGGCCTATATATCTTTCTTAGTATATAGCAAATACCGAAGGCCTATATTAGTCCCCTCAACATTATCCTTCCGCCTATATATCTTTCTTACATATCAAATACCTCCTGAGACAGTAGCTTATTCCTCTCAACTATAAGCATACAAATCGATTCAGATGGGAATAATGTCAATCCCTAATTCGCAATCCCTAATTGGTAATCTAAATCCCAAAATCAAAATCCATAAATTACAGCCACATATAGAAATCAAAATCCCAAAATCAACAATCTCTATCTATAAATCCCTAAATTAGGCTTCATACATAGAAAATCAAAGAAACATGAATACCACAACCCTAGAATTTCACTTACCAGCAACCGCATTCGGCTCATAGCCACCTATGTCGACCTCGACATTCACCCTTGATTTTGTCGGAATTGTGCACCACTGGCGTCGCATTCGGCTCCACCGGCGTCAGGTCTTCAAGAATCGCCGATCTCCACCCTCCTCACTTCTCTATCGTGAATCGCCTTTCCCATCTGGAGAAAGAAACATGTATTTTTTTTTTTAAAAAAAACTTAACGTCAATGGTTAAATAATTAACGGAGGGGCACGCGACGAAAAATTAAAAATCCTTAGGGGTACCACACGAAATATATAAAACTTTGGTACACCACGTGAAATATGCTTTACCTCAGGGGTACCGGGCGAAACAACACAGCTATGCTCTATCAAAGAAACCATAGCTTTGTTGTTTGATTTAGGGAAATTAGATGGCACATTTTCTATTTTATTTTAGAAATGATAATCAGAGTTTATTAATGTCTGATTCATAAAAGAAAAATACTACTTATTTGCTTGATTTTTACAACTATGATAGAATGTTTTTGGCCTATTAGCTCAATTGGTAGAGCAATGTGCGTATGCACAAAGATCTGAGTTCGAATCTCACATAGGTTACATAATAGACAAGAACACAACAATTCCAAATTGTTAATAATGCACATTATAATCTTACTTATGCACTTTTTAACCTTAATTATACACATTTTAATCTTAATTATGCACTTTAATTTGAAATTGTTATACGTAAAAAAACAGATAGACGATAGACCCGTTTAAAATAAATATTGCATACCGTAAAGGCGGGGTGGCGCTGCCCTCTAACCCCCCGCTAGGGGCGTGTCGCCCCCTAGACCCTCGACTCGCTGACTAGTCAGCGAGACCACCGCAGGGGGCCTCCACCCCCCGGACCCCCCGATGCATCGCCGGTCAAAAATAATTAAAGGCACATTAACAATAATCTTAATTGTGCACTTCATATTATTATTCATACACTTCGTCATTTTATTCTTACACTTCATCATTTTATTTATACACTTTATAATCTTAATTGTGCGCTTCATAATCTTATTCATGCACTTCATATTAACTTATACCCTTGGAATATAAGATAGAAAACTCGAAAATATAATTCTTATAGCATAAATAGATCATAGCATCAAAATATAATTGCTGCATTCATAACCTAACTTAATTTAATTCGAAAGACCGGTTTCCGGTTTTGACTGATTAATCAATCTGAAGAGAAGTTGCATCCCACTCATTTGCAAATGCACACCCGATCCCCAGAAGATCTTCATCGCAAATCAATAAACCAATTTCTTATAATTAAGGTGTTTACGTTTTCAAATCTCACCCACTTTTTCCCTCTATATAAACTCATCGATCAATCGATCTTCCATCAAATAGAAATACCTACTCACCCTTCAATCATCGCCAAAATCCCCCCAATTTCAGCAAAACTCGTCGTTTGGAAATGGCCTTCAGCCACAAACTCGTCGTTTTGCTCGTCCTGGCGATGATTGCTACCGCCGTGTTTGCTCACGAGGACCATTCTCCGGCCCCGTCACCGATGCATTCGAAGAGTGCCGCGACCACCGCTGCCGTCTATAACAGCTTTGCCATCGCCGTCGGCGTCGTGGCCAGTGCATTGATCGCTTACTAGCTTCAATTCTGGGTCCTCTATGTTAAATTTGTGTGTTGTTTCAATTGCTTCAAGAGGTTCCCTTTTGTGGGCGTTGTTTGATTGCCCTTTGATGAATTATTTGTTTTTTTTTAATATCAATTCGATATATGTCTTTAATCAATGAATTTTAATTTGTTTAAACTGTGATGTTTTTTTTATTATCATTATTTTACATTGTTAATGGTTATCAACTTACTGCTCCGAATGTTATAAAATATCGTGTTTTTGTTATACAAAATATAATTTCTACTATTATTCTTAATTAATTAGTTACTGCTCCTCCAATAGAAAGAACCAAATCTAATTTCCAGCAATTAGCCAAACATGTTCACATGCAATATAGAAAAATAATAAAGACTACAAAGAGTTGCAAATGATTCAATAAAGTTTATAGTTGTAGTTGCCACTTGCCACAAATAATTTACCTCACTAAAATTCTTATATTTTCTCTATTACATATTTCCATGTGATATTTGTTTTTATAAGATTAAATTCAATTCAACTCCTAAATAGGAGTTGAGATTCTTCTTTTCCACATGAAAATTGGAATTTAATAACTTAGCTAGAAAAATCAACAATCAAAATAGGCACAAAATGACACCAAATTGAAGCATTGTCATAATTGAAGAAGGGCATTCCCATTCATTTTCAAAAACATATTGGGCCTATAAATTGCCCAATCCTCCTTCAACTGTCCAAGCTAAGCACATCTCCATCCATACAGTTGAAAATGTATCAAAAGATAGCCGTTATATTAGTTACTCTCTCCCTTTTACTCCACAACACTAGTAACAAATGCTTTCTGACCCTGTAGACCCTCTTCAGGATTTTTGCATTCCAATCTCCACAAATGATTCAACAATATTAATATTTATAAGGGAAAATTGCAAGAAATAGCCCAACCTTTAAGGATTGTTGCGGTTAATAGTCTAAATTATCAAAATGCAGAAAATAGCCTCAAATATTTACTTGGTTGCAGAAAATAGCCTCAAGCTCTATTCCAATTCAAATAATTACCTTCAAAATCAAATTAATTACAAAAAACAGCCTTAGTTTGCCTTTAAATTCAAATTAATTACAAAACCTCTACACAGTAATTTTATTTTTAAAAAATCATCACTTCTTATATAAAAAAAAAGGCTAAATAATTTTTATTCTCAAAATCAAGCACTTCTCATCATTTTTTTTTATCACTACGTCATTATTAGCTAAATTCATCATTGAATTAATTATAAAAACTACCTTATACCATATAATTTTGTAAATAAATACTTTTTTAAAAAAAGGGCTACTAAAAAATATCACAAGATCTTTATTTTTCTTAATAAAAAATTAATTTATCTTCATTCCACACTCTATTCAATGCTCAAATAAACACCATTGTTGAGTGAATAACGTATACACACTTTTTTTCTTTAATAGATAACAAACTACCCTAATTGGTAGGTTTAAAACAATATATAACGCATGCTTAACTGCTTTTTTGCGCTAATTTTGCTCAGAAGATCGCCCTTAATCGCTTATTAGATCAGCTGCAAGTAGAAGCTTAAGTATTTATTCACATTTAATTATATGTAAATAATCTAATTAATTTTTAAAACAATAAATTTAATTTATATTTATATGGTTTGATATAGTTTTTGTAATTAATTTAGCTATGAGTTTAGCTAACAACAATTAAGTGTAACATTTTTTATATTAGAAGTGATATTTTTTTAAATAAAAATTATTTTGGAGAGGTTTTGTAATTAATTTGAATTTAAAAGCAACCTAAGGTTATTTTTTGTAATTAATTTGAATTTAAAAGTAATTATTTGAACATGAATGTGGCTTGAGGCTATTTTCTGCAACCAAGTAAATACTTGAGGCTATTTTCTGCATTTTTAATAGTTCAGGCTATTAAGCGCAACAACCCCTAAATGTTAGACTATTTTTTGCAATTTTCCCTATTTATAAAGACTTGAAATTATATACTCCCTCCGTAACAGAATAATTGGACTTTTGGCCAATTTCACACTTTTTAAGAAACCTAAAAATAGAAAGAAGAATAGTTAAAATTTTAGCTAATAAATGATGTGGAAAAAAATAGACCGATGAAAAAAAAGAATAGTATGGGAAGTTGGAGCATTAATAGAGTATCTTGGAAATTAAATATAATTAATGAGATGAATTGATAAAATTAGAAATTTTTTCATTAATGTTGTTTAAAGGGTCAAATATTTTGCTACATGAAAATTGGCCAAAAGGCCAATTATTTCGTTACGGAGGGAGTAATACATTATCCAGGTTTTAACACAAATAATTTAAAGGGAAAATTTGGTAAGTGTCCATATTTTGAGCAAAAATTAAGCCCTAGGACAAAAGAGGGAATAAATTAGGAAGGTGTCCAAAAATTCCAATTTTGCCATTCCTTCCCATTTTTTAATTTGACCATTAACCATTGACTGGTCAAAGACATTGACTTTTGGTGACACATGTGAGGTGACATGTAAATTTTGTGATTACAGTTTCGTTTTTATAGTTTTTTTTACGGGGTCCCTGTCACCACTCTTTGACAGTGGTGACAGTGGTGACATGAAATTTTTTTGATTACAGTTTCGTTTTTAGAGTTTTTTTACGGGGTCACTGTCACCACTCTTTAACAATGGTGACACGTACTGTGTGGTGACATGAAATTTTTTTTATTACAGTTTCATTTTTAGGTTTTTTTACGGGGTCACTGTCACCACTCTTTAACAGTGGTGACACGTGTGTGGTGACATGAAATTTTTTTTATTACAGTTTCGTTTTTAGAGTTTTTTTTACGAGGTCACTGTCACCTCTCTTTGACAGTGGTGACACGTGTGTGGTGACATGAAATTTTTTTTATTACAGTTTCGTTTTTAGAGTTTTTTTTCTTTACGGGGTCACTGTCACCACTCTTTGACAGTGGTGACATGAAATTTTTTTGATTACAGTTTCGTTTTTAGAGTTTTTTTTACGGGGTCACTGTCACCACTCTTTGACAGTGGTCACAGTGGTGACATGAAATTTTTTTGATTACAGTTTCGTTTTTAGAGTTTTTTTTACGGAGTCACTGTCACCACTCTTTGACAGTGGTGACATGAAATTTTTTTGATTGCAGTTTCGTTTTTACATGTGGTTACAAACTTTTTTTCATTGGTTTGTAAGATTAAAAAAAGAACATATAATATCTCTGAAAAATATAGTGTAATCAAACACAATATCACTGAAAAATATAGTGTAATCAAATACAATATCACTTAAAAATATAGTGTAATCAGACATTCACGGGTATATAAGAATGAATTAACTTTTTGTTCGGATAAGTGATAAAATGAGAGGGGTCATTGTCACCACCCTTATATGTGGTGAGATGAAAATTTTTTGATGATAACTTCAATTCAAGAGTTTTTTTTACGAGGTCACTATCACCACTGGTGACACAATGTGGTGATATGAAAATTTTTTGAACAACTTCGTTTTAAGATTTTTTTTACGAGAACACTATGGCTTCAGTTTTGAACATATAATATAAGCAACAGATGCAAAAACAAAATTCAACCACTGTTAATCTAAATTGAAGAAAAAAGGAGGCATCAAAATCGAAAGAACATCTCATTTGCTTCCCAATTGCTCTGTGTCATTGCTTTGCTCTGGCAAAAAACACATCTTCCTCCTCTTTCTCTCTCCCTCGATCTGTATACTGTACATTATATCCCCCATTATAGCTGGTTGGGGAGCCTGAATTCGGCAAAGCCAAAATTCGAACACAAAATGAATTGCCGCCTGAAAGCAAAGATATCAAAATTGAGGTGATTAGAGATCCAATTGGGAGTTTGCAGACTCAGTAAGAGATACTGAAGATGCTTTATCGCTATCTGCAAGGAAAAAATCGAGCCTGCGGTGACCGGTTTCGCACCCAAATTCATAATCACCAATAAGTAGAACAAAGAAGATTGCAGAGGGAAGAGAAAACGAGAAGAGATTACAGAAGAAATCGAAAACGAGAAAGGTAAAAGAACTCGTGTACAGATGAATTGAATCACATCATCTTGATTCGATGAACCAATTAAGAGCAGGAATCGGTCTGGATGAAGAAGGGGGCGGACGTGGTTGTGGTTGAGGCGGGAGGAGGCGGTGCGCCGGGAGAATTGACAGTGGGAGGAGAGAGAGCGGGGATAGAGGGAGGCATCGACGGCGATTCAGGAACGGGGGAGGGGAGTACCTGCTCGCCATCGAAGACATCAGCCTCGCCATCAGCGGAGAGAACCTCGTCCTTCTCGATCTTCCCTCCGACGCCAAAAGCGAGATCCATAGTTCTCAGATCTGAAATGAAGAACGAGGGTATTGAGAACAGAGATATGGGATTTATAAAAGGTAAGGGTAAAAGTGGTATTATGTAAAAATTTTGGACAATTGTTAATAAACCTAAACCCCTAGGACAAATACTAAATGGGTTAATGAAAAAGGTCATTTGGGCCAAATTTCTTGTAATTTAAATCCTTCCTCATTTTCTTAAAAGAAATTTACTCAATGGTAGATTTTTTAAAATTTTGTACTTGACGTAGTTAGATACAATACTTTTTAGTATTCTCCCACAAGCTAATATTTTCAAGAAGTGCTTGTGGTGGTTCACTTGATCCTTCAATGGCTTCATTGCCCCATAGGGGCTTATTCGGAGGCTTTAGATGCACCTGCAGACTAATATAAACTTTTCTCTACCAAGTAAATTATACTCATAAAAATAAGAATTGAGAAAAGAAAAATGTTCTTTTTTATTACCAATAAGTCAAGAATTCTTTTTCTTGAGTGCGGTAATTACATCATAAGCGACAATACTTCTCGAAACAAACCTAAATGAATGGAATCATTAATTTAACTTAACTTTGGTTTTCCAATGGAAGACAAACTTACTTCAACACCAGTCATTATATGAGCCCCATCTTTTGTAGCAGTTGTAGACGAGGATACTCACATAGCCTAGAAATAAGGCTACTTAAATGTTATATCAATTCCGAGGGACTTCGGCATTGGAATCAGCAATGCTAGCACGTTGAATTCCTTCTTCATGCACATTGATGGAGACAAATTGTATGGCATGACAGTGACAGGCCATATGTTGTGGTTCAATCCCAAGGTAGAATAAGGGATAAACCCGTCAGTTGCAAGTCTGAGATGCATGTTCCTCATGTCATTCGAAAAATGCAGAAATAACTTGCCAAATTCCTTCCACGCCTCCCCATTTGCTAGATTCTTCAACCATTCATCAGAAGTGACCCTTTCACCATGCCAATGCATGAATTTTGCAATATTCAATTCCACGTACAACCTCGTCAATTTAGGAGTCAATGGGAAATAATGAAGTGTCTTTCTGGCAACCCTTTTTCCTCTTCTATCCACACCTGGCTTACCTCTCGGGGTGTCACATATGGGACAAACGTTGTAATTCTCGTACTTCGTATAACAAAGCAGGCAATTGTACTCACAAGCATGGATATTCTGATATCGAAGCCCGAGATTCGTACAAATTCTCTTCATCATTTTCCCATTGATAGGGTACTTGTGTTATGAGGGGAGAAAACGGTTAATGTGTTCGCACATGTCATGGATGTTATTATTTGTCATCCGATTCTTCACTTTCATCTTCATCGCATCTAAAATAACACCCAAAATAGTGATTTTGCAACCAGGGTACAACGGAGTTCAGACTTGAACTAAAAGCCTCTCATACTTTCTATAATCATCATGAACGACATCCTCGAAGGTAGGCATTGCATCATCGAAGGAAGGGTGTTGTCACCTACATATGCATCGTATCCAACATGATATGGAAATGCATCATGCAACTTGCCTCCAGGAGGAAGCCCATATGGGGGGGGGGGAGAGGAGCTCCCCGATGGCGACTTGCCTCCAAGAGATCTTTTAGTCTCGTACAAGCATCATAGGGGTCACTAGTGATGGGCGTAAAACGGTCGTTGATCCCTTTCAAAGATAATACGACAAACCTATATCTAGTGAAAGCGGTAAGTCCAGATGTCGATCCACAAGGAGAATACCTTTTCATGTGTACTTTAATTGCTAACAAGAAGTAACAAGATTAGAAGTGATTGTAGAGTAAAAATAAATAATAGAAATAAAGACTGCAATGGTGATTGATTGATAACAATAGGAATGAAGTAGTTTTACCTACAAATTCTCAACAATGATCGGCTGATTGATCCTTCACTCTCTTTCTAGTTATTCAAATTATTTGGATTAATCCGAATTTGGTTTAAATGGATTGCCATTCCTCGAGGAGATGACAATCCCTTACATCTATATGCAACCCTAATCCTGCAAGATTTAACATACAAACAACATAGAGTCCCAAAGTCCAGGCAGAATGGTCGCCCAAACTATCATTACTCTACACAATCAAGACCATCCTCGCAAAATCACTTGCTTGTGGTTGCTACAAAAGGTACAATTACTCTCGTGAATCAATTGAAACCCTAGCACGATGCAATTATATCAAGGTAACTAATCAAAATAGAATCAACAACGCAAAATCAGCCCAAAGATAATGAATTAATCATTGTAATAACATAGAATTCAAGACTCATAAATCAATCAACCATGTCTCTGAATTGTAGGTGAAACTAAAGAGGTTTAGTGACTCATACCGATGTAGAAAATCTTCATTCTTCTCCCTTCAGTTGTCTGATGAATGAAACTAATGAAAATAATAGTATTTTAAAAGCTTAAAATCGGCCCTTAGAAACCCTAGTCAAAATAGATAAAAGTTTCCTAAACAATAACATAAACTCTCAAAAATAAACTCTCAACCAAACATTTACCCAACTCATATGCAAAAATAAATACTAAGGTTCTTTATTTCATAACTTTTTTTATTTTTAAAATTTTTTGTTTTTCCAGCTTTTTTTTTCTTTTTCTTTTTTCTTGAGCCATATATGAAGTTTGTTTTTAGGAATATATGAAGTTTGTGGAGCTTAAAAAGAAAAGGCTAAAGGCCCAAATTGGCTTCAAGTAAAGACACAATGTAAGGTAGATATGGATAAATATGGCTAAAAAGTGTCTCTATCACTTGAAACTTATAAACAATGAACAATGTATATAATAGGTCTCAAAAATAGATAACCATGTCAATACTAAGAGGTAATTGCATAAGATGAGTAAATCACACAACAAACGAAGATGGAATATCGATGTAATCCCTATAAGGCCAAAAAGATCTCACTAGGACAAGTTTTTGTTGGATTTCAATCATGCATAGGAACTTTAAATCATACATACTCAATTGTATCCATCTAACATGTTTCACATGAAAATCAAATTTTATAGGACAAGGCTAAACAATCCAAACATGCTATGAGATTTATATGGTAATGCTAAAACATATAATAGAGGACAAACATTGCAAGATGGGTATTTGAATAACAGATAAATGCAATGAATGATGTGTTTGGATTTTCGACATTTTTCATTTTTTTCTTTTTTCTTTTTTTTAATGCAATAAAATAGCGAAAAATTAAACATGAATGCATGATAACAAGGAACTAAAACTATGGACAAAGCAAAATCAATCATGAAACTGAATTTAAACATGACCTAACTCATTATCCCCTCCCCCACACTTGATTTTTCATTGTCCTCAATGAAAAACAATTAAAGATAACAAAAACATAAAAAAATGAGAGAAAAGGTGATGCAAAGACTCACAATGTGGTGTGTATCGAAAACTAAGAAGCCATGAACAATGAAGATGATGGATTGGCCAAAACAACACCCGAACCAAACAATGAAGCAATCCTCCAAAATAACACACGCAAGTCCTAAGCGGTGGGCACCGGTCACAAAACGGCGGGCGCCGTTTTTGTTAACAACGCCTCCTCAGAAATCTTTTCCTGCACTGTTAGTCCGACCAAATCTTCCAAAGAGACCTATCTATCAACTAAGCTTATCCTAAATTATTGAAAACAAACTAACTATGAATTTAAAAAGTAAATTTAGAAAACTTACATTAGGTTGCCTCCCGAGAAGCGCCTTCGTTTTATGTCTTTGGCTCGACACAATAAGCTTATAGGCATCCTTAGTTCGGTCTTTCAGGCGTATCTCTTCCAAGACCTGCCCGAAAACACTTTGGTGATACTTCTTGAGACGATGGCCATTTACCTTGAATATTTTGTCCTCTTTGTCATTGTGAATATCCACTGCTCCATGAGGATAGACAAGTTTACCCCCGATATATGGCATCATTCGACCCGTCGAAAGCGGCGAAGAGGGGAACGACAGGAAGAGGCGCAGCCGGGAGGAGGAGCTTCGGGTATAACTTAAGTATGTGACCATAGATGAGGTAACTTGTTGTCAGTACCTATGATTTTAACTGCAAATGTTAGTTTGATTATTTATCTAATATCACGTTTACCACATAGGTTGCATGGATGCCTTTTTGCAGAGGCCTTGATTTTGCAGGTTAGTATCGGTAGTCCACCTATCGAGGCACAAACAAGGAAAAAAATAAAAAACCGTCAAATTAGTTGAAATGATTCCCAAATAAATCATCCGTTAGTGACCAGTAGGTCATAAGTTCAAATTCTCCTTTTCATATTGTAAAAGTCTCATACCTACCTATGAAACAAAAAAAAATCATCCGTTAATTAGAAATCTTAAATTCGAGTAAACACAATTACACAAGTGATCGGACCCAAAAAAAAAAAAATTACACAAGTGATGTCCTAACATTTTACCAAACAAATCAGGTGAGATGTGATTTCCAAACAAAAATTCTTTTTTTTTCCCCTCATGTTTCTTTGTTTTGTTTTCGTTATTTTATCTGGCCTTCAAATGTCAAAATTCACTATCTCATTTTCCGAAATATTACCTTTACCAAAAATGTTGGACTAACTCAACGGCAATCACTTGGTCAGCTTTGATGTGGTATTAATATTAATATCAAATGGAGTAATTAATTAGGTATTGTTGGATAATTTCGCTTCCTTGAATAAAAAAACAAACACCAGTGATATGTGCAACTCTAGCTGACTCAAACAATGTTGGATTATTCTTTATCAGTGATAATAAAAAAAATATCTAACTCTAGTTGACTCAAACAATTTGGGGTTATTTTAAATTTATGTCCCCAATTTTCTATCTCTAATTTTTTTTTTGCATTTTTTCTCATATGATCAAGTTCTCTTATAGAAATCTAATCTTCTAATTTAAAAAAGAAAAGAAAAGAAAAGGATATTAATTAAGTTATAATTATCCACACATCTCTAACCCAAATGAGATTCCATGTTAAAACAAATATGTACTCTACTATTGAATTTATATTTAATTATTAACTGATAAAAATGAGAAAATGTTTATCTCTAAATGAAATGACAAAATAATTGAAGATAATAAATCAAACCAGTATAAAAAAATATTATATAAACTGTGTAACAAGTTATTTAAACAGTCTCTAGCTACTTCCGATAGACATTCCACATTCACCCTTTCACTACAAATATTATTGGCTACTTGCTAATTTAAAATTAGTTGGCCTATTTTAGTTTAGGTTTTTTTTTTTGGTGATGATGTAACATAATCAATAGTAATTAATTTAATTAATCAAATGGACAATGTGAAACGCGTTCAAAAATTGGAATTGGTCTTGCTTCCATATACAAAATATTGGCTACTTGCAATAAGCAAGCTTTCAATCCCAATATGCAAACGTAGCATGAATTAGACATATAATTAAGAACATTTCCATGGAAACTTCAAATGTGATCTCTATATAAACATTTCAAATCTTGCTACAATGAATCCACAATCAAATTAGATTTCTTCTTGAATTGAGAGACTTTCAACCTACACATTAGAGATTGATTGTCTCTTGCTCAAAGGAAAGTACCTCTCTTTTGCTTGTCAACTCGAACAATGGCTGCAATTTCGCAGCTGATCACGTATGTGGTGGCGCTAAGCTTTGTCGCCAGCCTTGCTATGGCTGGCACTTACGACCCATACTACTCTCCACCCTACTACTACTCACCATCGCCTGATTACAAGTCTCCACCGTATTATCCTCCATATTACAACTCACCACCAAACTACTACTATTCTCCACCTCCAACGTCTTACTACTCGCCTCCAACATACTACTCTCCGCCGTCTTACTCACCTCCAAAATACTACTCTCCTCCTTCGTACTACTATTCGCCACCATCTTACTCGCCTCCAAAGTACTACTCTCCACCCTCATACTACTACTCTCCTCCAACATACTCCCCTCCTAAATACTACTCTCCACCAACATATTACTCACCACCATCTTACTCACCTCCGAAATACTACTCTCCACCTTCCTACTCCTACTCACCTCCAACATATTACTCGCCACCATCCTACTCGCCTCCTAAATATTACTCTCCACCACCCTACTACTACTCGCCTCCAACATATTACTCTCCACCATCATACTCACCTCCCAAATATTATTCTCCACCTCAATACTATTCACCTCCAACATACTACTCGCCACCATCATACTCGCCTCCAAAATATTATTCCCCACCCCCATACTACTACTCACCTCCAACATACTCTCCACCCTCGTACTACTCGCCTCCAACATACTACTCCCCGCCATCTTACTCACCTCCTAAGTACTACTCTCCACCCCCATACTACTACTCGCCTCCATCATACTCTCCTCCTAAGTACTACTCTCCTCCTTCATATTACTATTCGCCTCCAACATACTCGCCACCAACATATTACTCTCCACCCTCTTATTATTCCCCTCCAACATACTACTCCCCACCTAAATATTACTCCCCGCCCTCATACTACTCCCCACCTTCATACTACTACTCACCTCCAACATACTCTTCCCCGCCATATTACTCACCTCCTAAATACTATTCCCCACCATCGTACTACTACTCACCTCCCACATACTACTCTCCACCATCTTACTCTCCTCCTAAATACTACTCTCCACCTCAATACTACTCTCCGCCATCATACTCTTACTCTCCTCCTTACTACTATACCTCCCCACCGCCTCCCTACTACAAAAAGAAGTAAGACATTATCTTATCGATCAACGACATCCAATGATGCTTACATTTAAACCAATTTTAAGATATGCTAGATTGAACATTGGAATAACTATGTTTGTATGATAGCATTTATCTTATTGACTTGTACGTTATTTTGGTGTGTTATATATGTACACAAAATGTATTGTGAGGTGATTATGCCACATTATTTGTGCTTATTGTATTGTGGTTTGGACGTACGATCCTTCTCTCCTATTCAATTTTCTTTTCTCCAATAAATTTTGATTTCTTGGTTTGCTTTATCATGCCAATTGACCATTCGAAGTATTAGGTTGGTCTATTACACATTGAATCTCTTTCCTTGAAAAATAAGGAAAATTATGTAAAAGAAAATATGACTAACAAAATAAACAATATTAGATCATACCATAATTACGTATTGGATGAATACATCATTAAACTGAATATATGACATCGATCGTACGCTTATTGACTGGATTTGTTTCAATCGTTTATCTAACCTATATATGTCTCAGTACTATAAGTTAATCATACTGATTATGAAAAAGAACTCTAAATAAAATTTGGACGAACCCTAAATTGATAAATCTAGTGAAATATGAATTTATTGACATGATTTAACTATACTTAATTTTAAGGTATAAGATAGAAAAGTTGTTTTAATTAATGCCTTGAACAAAACATGACATTGGTAAACCATAAAACAGTATTAATTGGTTTCCCCAAAGATTAACCATTGAAACTTTTGTCTAAATGATGATGGTGTGACCGAAAGTGTCAACTATACTTTCGTGTTGTGAAGGAGAACTCCAACATTAATTACTCATTCAAACTAAAAATGCATGTAGCGTGATATAGTTTAGGTGTCCTAATTGAATTATTGTAAAATTATGTAGTATTGTTTCAGAGCTTAATCTTCAATCTAATTAATATTACAATCCGTAGTTTTTTGTTTTTTAAATCAATACAACAACAACATTCCTGGTTATATGAGTCGAATAGCTTGATCTTGACTCGGACTCGACTTGATAAAAGCTCAGGTCAAGCTCGTTCATTTTCTAAACAAGCCGAGTATGAACACATTTTTAAACTAGATTCTAAGCTTGGCTCGCTCGATTTAAGTTCGAAAAGCTCAAATTTTGCGAAATTAATTTCCTTTAAATTACTATGTTCTGGGCAAATAGGGCTGCTTAATGTTCGAAAAAAGTTCGACCAATCTCGTTCATTTCCTAAACGCGTACGGGCTGAGTATGAGCACATTTTTAAGCCCGAGTTCAAATTTAGGTTCGCATCGAGCTCGACTCATTTCTAAACGAGCTGAATATGAACAGGCAATACTTGTATCGGTCGGCTCGAATAAGAGCCCTAGATATGTGTACCCTTTTTCTAATTACGTTGAGATTGAGGATGTTTCCCCTGCATTAGTTTACCAAACACATTTACATATTTTATTGAAATAAGATCGCATTTTTTTTTATTATATATACTTAAAACTTAACTCATAGTATAAATGAACCTAACATATCTATCTATCTATATAATATCTTAATTTAGAAGATTTTTGATAATGTGTCAACACCTCCTTAATTTAAGGTTTTTCAACTAATCACAATTTTCTCTTATTATTTCTTTTTCCTAATTCATACATTTACAATTTTTCCCCTTTTATTTTTTTACCCATTTACTAACCATCTATATTCTATATAATATCTTAATTTATAAGATTTTTGATGATGTGTCAACACCTCCTTAATTTAAGGTTTTTCAACTAATCACAATTTTCTCTTATTATTTCTTTTTCCTCTTTCATACATTTACAATTTTTTCCCCTTTTATTTTTTACCCATTTACTAACCATCTATATCTATATAATATCTTAATTTAGAAGATTTTTGATGATGTGTCAACACCTCCTTAATTTAAAGTTTTTCAATTAATCACAATTTTCTCTTATTATTTCTTTTTCCTCTTTCATACATTTACAATTTTTTCCCCTTTTATTTTTTACCCATTTACTAACCATTGGATTTAATTCAAAATATTGAATTAAATCTAATGTCTACTATAATAATAATAATAATAATAATAATAATAATAATAATAATAATAATAATAATAATAATAATAATAATAATCTATATAATATCTTAATTTAGAAGATTTTTGATGATGTGTCAACACCTCCTTAATTTAAGGTTTTTCAATTAATCACAATTTTCTCTTATTATTTCTTTTTCCTCTTTCATACATTTACAATTTTTTCCCCTTTTATTTTTTACCCATTTACTAACCATTGGATTTAATTCAAAATATTGAATTAAATCTAATGTCTACTATATAATAATAATAATAATAATAATAATAATAATAATAATAATCTATATCAATATAATATATTAATTTAAAAGCCTTTTTGATAAAGCCTAACTTTATGATAAACATTTTTACCATTTTCTTAAATATTTCAAGTCTACTTTCATTATGTTATCCTAAATTTTATTAATATTTTATAATATTAATTTGTTATGTTATTAAAATTTTATTTATTAAAAATCGCGCTATAGCGCGGGAATTGTACTAGTATATAATAAAGGAGAAGTTGTATATGACACATGTCATGTTCTTCTTAATCGTAGTAATATTATTAACCAATCAAAAAATTTCTCTAATCACTTTAATCAATCTTAATTAATATTATAGTTCCCTCACTTTTTGTAGATATGGATATATTTTAAAAAGATTTTACCAAAATTTTTAAGATCTCGATAATATTTCTCTCATGCACATAATCAGTACGCAGCATGTAGTATATTTTAAGATAATATCTTTTGATAATTTTTCTATCTTTACTTCAGTTCTATCCATAATCGCCTTCTAGTCACAATTACGGTTTTCTCTCGTGTTAAACAATAATTATTTTTATAAAATGAAATGGATTATGGTGCAAATTGTTACCATTCATCCGGCTAATAGAAGAAATTAATCTTGCCAATAGACATTCTCATTTTTGTTAGAGGTTGGGTGGATTGGCCTATGTTTTCTTGATTAATCTACGTACTTATCATATATGTACTTGTTGGATTATAGAGGAATTTTATGTAACTTTTCTAACCTATATTCTAGGGTGTTGTTTTTTACACCCATAAAATTTACTATTTACACCCAAAATCCACGTTTTTCTTTTTTTTTTTTAAATAAACCCTACGCCTCCTGAGTCATAGACGTGTAACTCAAGAGGGGCAGGGTATGTATATAGAAAAAAATAGTTGCGTCTCTTGAGTCACACACCTATGACTCAAAAGGCGTAGGGTTTATTTAAAAAAAAATAAAAACTTGAATTTTGGGTGCAAATAGTAAAATTTTCGGGTGTAACTAACAACCCCTATATTCTATCGATACAGATTAAACAGTTATTTTTAATAATAAATTAAATTTCTTAAGATACTATGATTGATTGATGCATTTGTCAATATATTAATAAAAAAACTATTTTAATTTCATTATAGATATTTAATCTATACTACTCTTAAGACATGAGTTTAAAAATGAAAAAATTTAAATATTTCTCTTCCATTTTTATCAAATGCGTACGTCTAATTAAGATGACCGAATCAAACTTATATACTTAAAATTTTAAATATACCTATATTTTAAAATTTCAAATTGAACATTATATTAAGCAATAATTAAATTTATTGAGTAAAAGATGATTAATTTTCTTGGGCTATTTATACGAAATGTACCGCTCAACAAATATGACGCTTCACGGCATGAAATACCCGTTCACATGTAAAATTGTTTTATATATATAATTCCACCAATTGACATATCCTTTGTAGGCGGCCAAGACCTCTTCAAATGCATAATCTTCGAGTGCAGAACAAACAATAAACCTTTATTGATTTTCTCCACAACAAAAAAAAAACCTTTATAGATTAGTTGATAATTAAGTATGAGTTAAATGAGTAGTAATAATTAAAGTAATTATGCAAAATGTCTCAAATTCAAATCTTCTATTTTTTTTATGAAAAGGCTAAATAATTATTTTTTTAGTCCTCAGAGTTGGAAATATATGAGGATCTGACTGATGCTTTTATAGGTTCTAATATGGAATAAAAATGATGGTTATATTTTAAAAGGGGTTTTAATTTTAGGGGTGACATTTGGTTTGATTTTAAAGGTGTTTTTAATTTTACGGCTCAAACTTGTAACATTTTATTAAGGAAAAAAGTTATCTCACCTTATCACCTATTCGCCTTATCTCTTGCAGGGTTTTGAAAAAAAAATTTTAAAAAAATTTGATAACGAGGATGACATAACTTTTGTGATAAACTTTGGACACGTGACTCAACCAGTGAAGAACACGTTCCACATAAATCGTCTTTTCAATTAATTGGTTTTAATATGGGTCTCTATTGATTTCGTGTGCTCGGCTCAATTTATATATTCAAACTATATATATAATACGAAGGTAGGGTGTTTGATCGATCTTTGACTCGATCATATATTCAAGAATGCCTGCTTATTTCATTGCTCTATATTTCATTTCGGCTCCTTATCCGCTCACTTTAAAATCTCCGTCAGAATTTATCATATAAGACCTTTTGTAATCAACAACTACATTTTTCATTACAAGGGATATAATAGAAACACGTACGTGCAATAACCATAACATATATTAATTGATGATAGTCACAACATACAATAATACATACATAAAATTTATATAAGAACAAAGCATGGTGCAAATAAGTAAATTGGTACATCATACATTATTACTATTAAATCTCCAGTGAAGATCGTATATATATAAATGGATATGCCGAGTTGAAGATCGATCGATCCTATAGCTTTCATAATATGATTTACTTCTTTTTATAGTAAGGAGGTGGTGGAGAGTAGTAGTATTGAGGTGGAGAGTAGTACTTGGGTGGTGAGTAGTAACTTGGAGGAGAGTAGTATGAAGGCGGCGAGTAGTATTTGGGAGGAGAGTAGTATGAAGGTGGTGAGTAGTATGATGGTGGCGAGTAGTATTTCGGAGGAGAGTAGTATGAAGGTGGTGAGTAGTATTTGGGAGGAGAGTAGTAACTTGGAGGGGAGTAGTATGATGGCGGCGAGTAGTATTTGGGAGGAGAGTAGTAACTTGGAGGGGAGTAGTACGATGGCGGTGAGTAGTATTTCGGAGGAGAGTAGTATGAAGGCGGTGAGTAGTATTTCGGAGGCGAGTAGTAACTGGGAGGAGAATAGTATGAAGGTGGTGAATAGTATTTTGGAGGAGAGTAGTATGAAGGTGGTGAGTATGATGGAGGTGAGTAATATGACGGCGGTGAGTAGTACTTTGGAGGTGAGTAATACGAAGGGGGAGAGTAGTAGTTTGGTGGAGAGTAGTATTTGGGAGGGGAGTAGTATGATGGTGGCGAGTAGTAGTTTGGTGGAGAGTAATACGAGTATTCAGCTATAGCATGGCTGATGACGAAACTCAACGCCACTACATAGGCGATCAACAGAGAAAGTCCCTTCATTGTGCGCGCTTGTCCACAAGCAAAACGAAGGATGAGATGACCGATCACCGAAGTGTTTAGTGATCGCCTCTCAATTGAGTAAGAAACTTATGTTTTTGGGTGTGCCTTATCTTCCAAGCTTATAGAAGGCTTATATAGGGCAACTTTGATCTGCAGACACATTGAAATGGTCTTAAAATGATGTCGATTCATATTACGTCTGCACATTGAGAATGAAAATTACATACTTTGAAATTAACCTAGGCACATGTAGATATATATAAGACTAATTCCAAATGTTGAATTGGTTTGACATATTGCTTTTTGTTCAATTAATTGTTAAATTATTAAAGATGAAAATTTCACCATGGAAATGCTATAATAATCTATATATAAAGTACATAATTCGTACCGATCATCATCGTTCATCAATTGAATAGTAGTTTTTTTACAAAACAACATTGTGATGACAATTCGTGTCTGGTTGAGTTCATTCGAACATTATTTTAGCAGAAACAGTTTTGTTATTAGGTTCAATTTGGTTCGGGTGAATCAGGTTTTAGTGTAAAAGGTTTCGGTCGAATCGGGTTCCAATCAAAACGAATTTAATGGAATCGTGTTTCAATCAAATCGAACCCCCATAAATCACAATATTGGATAAATCAAATCAAATTTTAGTTTAATCAGACTTCAATTTATAAGTTTCAATTTCATTTTTTACTCATATTTATATAATTTTTTGTTGTCTATGAGATATTTATCTTTTTATATAGATAAAGTAGTATTTAATTATCAATTTATAATATATCAATACTATATCCATTAAAAATATACGGAGTATGTCTTTTCACGTTTTAGAACACTTTTTTTTAAAAGGTAATTAAAACCTATACAAAATATTCAATATATTTTTTAAAGTAATTTCATACCTATTACTTATAAATATGAAATATAAAAATTAACAAAATATTGATATTTATATAGATTTTAGCATCTTAAAAAATATGCTAAAAAGTCAAATGACTTATATTTTTTAACGGAGGGAATATAAAATAACATTTAATTATTTTGTATGCATGATAATATTAACGTCCGTTGTATTTTTTTTTAGAGGTTAACAAAGGGAATATTAACGTATGTTGTTAAGTAATCAAATACTTAGGTTATTTTGGGTTTCAGATATTATATGAGATATTGTAGGGGAAATGCTAAGATTGTTGTGATGAGCTTAAATTGAATCAAATCAATTGGTATATCAGATTCAAACTTTTTTCATTTATTCAAGTGTCGATCAAGTTCCACATCGGATTAGTTTTCTCATGTTGGGTTGGGCTCTAAAACTAGTTAATCATATCAAGCCTTACCTCATGATTTCTGACAATGTCGTGCACGTTCGAGCGCATCATGCGCACTCAAGACCAGTGGAGTTCCATCCTAAAACCAATTGACAATAGAAAAAATGGTCCACCGACTTATATGCAAGGCGCGAGTTCTCATATTTTTCGATGTGGGACAAAGGTTCCAAGACATCACAACACACCCAGGCTTCTCTGTTTAAGTCCCATCTTCCTCTAAGCTTGAAGAAGGTATGCCTTGTGGACATTCTTCTCTGTCCAAATATTGTTGGTACCTACTCCTGGAGCTCCCTCCTTGTGTAATTTTGTCTTTATCATCCTCGATCCCCTGCTTTTCCTTGATTAGCTTTCATAAGTTCATCAATTTTAGCTTTCATCTTCTTTTTCATGTGCAAAATGCATTAAGAATTGTTGGAAATGTAAATTTCATAAAATGAGACAATCGGTTTTTTTCCTTTAGGGAGCATTTGTTGAGAGCACTCATTTGAGATCGAGAGGGTCTCAAATTCTTTAATCCTAGAATTTTGAAACTCGAGATGGTTCTCAATCTTAATTAAGCCTCTACTCTATCTCATTGAACAATTCAATCAAATTATCTTTAGATAGATTGGGTAAAGAAGTTAAGAACAGCACCTCTAAAAATTCTTTAAAATAGAGGAAAAAATATCAAAATCTCTAAAAATTTTATACTTCAACTCCAACCGCTCATCTATTTTAAAAATTTCTGCATTTATTACATACTACATATACTCTCTATTTCAAACAATTTCAATTTTAGCTATCCTTAAACTTTATGCAAATTGTTAAATAATTTCATACAACTAGATGAACATGAATTTTAAGTTAAAATTTATAAAAACGTAAACAAGTTTAATTGAAATATGAACTTTAACATAACTTCAAATGTAAACTAGTATAAGTTTGACATTTACGTATAACATGAGTTTTAACATAACTTAAAACTAACATGTTTAAATTAAATATCGAGTAATTCTAGCAAAAAATTCAATTTAATTTAATTATAACAAATAATCCTAACTTAATTTTTGTATAAATATAACAAACTTGTCCAATTGTTGATGAAGTACAATGAATTTGCATTGATATTGAGGAGAATTAAATTTTAGAGTTTTTGCCATCTTCCTCTAAATTTAGAGAAATTTTTTCTCTTTCCTAAGATTTCTCTATTTTAGAGATAAATATAGAGGAGCTATTGGACCTAAAAAACTCATATTTTCTCTAAAAATTTTAACTTTCTCTATTTTACAAGAGTTTTGGGGTTGCTCTAAAGACAACAAATGTATGATATGATCTACCTCCTCCCGTAAGCAAATTACTGATTTTTATTTTTTGAAGTTTAAACTACAAATTAGGTATTATCTTCAACCAAATCCACCAAATCTTTTTGAATTAGTCCAGAGTCCAGACTATTTAATTAGTCTACCTAAAACGCAAATTGGGCGCGGTATACCTTTAATTTGTTTGGATTATACAAGTATGATATGTACGTTGACTATTTAGATGTATGATATGTACATATTATACAAGTATGATATGTACCTAAAACGCAAATCTTTAACTTTGATTTCTTTGTAGATCGACTTATGCAATGATGTAAAGTGCTACAATTATTATTGATAGAAAATTCATTCCCATTAGTGGGTATGTACTTCGTCTAAGGTAAATATAACGCATGCAATTAGCAATTGAATCATCAAAAGACTTGTATTTGTATAATATATATAGAGGTTAGTTCCGATATACGTAGAAATTATTTGTCTATTTGTCCATGATTATTCGCTTAGACGAATAATCATGGACAAATAGACAACAAAAAGCTTGGTTCTCCTTTAAACGCACAAAGCTCCACCTACTTAGTTCTTTTAGGAGGACCCCTTCTACTCCAATTGACCACTTCTTCTGCTACATACATTGAACCAATCGTTCACAATATGTTTCAATGACCACTAATTGAACCTCCCTTTCCTCCGTCAGTCGAACAACCCATATTGCCGCCTCAATATCCGCTACGAAAGGGTTCAATCCCCGCTCAATGGTTCCCATCGTTGTCTGTTCTAATGCCTTGATGAATCCAGCTCTGGCAACCACAACTCTACATACTCCCTTACCGTCTCATCAGTTATGACCGCTGCACTAGGCAATAGCCCAACACCTTGACCGCTACTAGGTTGCACCCTCACACTCCAATCTCATGCCTCCTTAAATATATGTTGATGTTGTACACTCAAAGGACCACCAGAGAAGACCAATAGATCTAACCACCAAAGGATCACCAGAGAAGACCACCGAAGCCAGAAACAAAGCGACGCTTCCATAGGGATACGACAACATTAGGGTTTCCTGGTGCTTACTCGAACTCTCTATCCTTGGAGACTTACCAAAGATGAGGAGCAACAGTGAGTCGTGCAAGTAGTTGGAGGAGAGCTTATGTAGACAAGCTCGGAGATAACCCTAGGACAAAATGCAACGCTTCAACTAGGGTTTACTCATAAAGGTGGGATCTTAGCCCAACACACAAGGAGAGCTGGGCTAGTGATAATGCAAACATACCCTTATTTTATAGTATATAAAGTGTCAATCAAACATGTTGGGTCTCATGAATGTTATATTGGTACTACTAAATAATTATATGTGGAAAAAACACCAAAGGTAGGAGATATTATTTCTCGGTGGAAACTCTCAATCTAAAATGTGTAGCGCGGTATCAAAACCACCACCTCCTTTGGAAAGGATTTTTTTAATAGTTCTACTTTATTTATTTATTAATAAACCACCCTAGGGATATACTTTTAACCCTAATAATAACTTTAGTAACCCACAATAAATAAGCATAGATCTTACCAACTGTGTATATAGTCATAGAACTTCTTTTAATAGGTCTACTTTTTTTCAATGTATTTCTCTCTTTCTCGATCTAGCACGAAGGGAGCATCTTTTTCCATAGAAATCATCCACTGTATATATATATATATATATATATATATATATATATATATATATATATATATATATAGGTTGGATCCCGTGTAAGCAACCCTTACGGTGTAGTTTGTGAGCAGAGAAATTATTCGTATGTACCAAGTGATTATTCGTGTATAATAATGTAATTATTCGTATATATGAACAAATGTAATTATTCGTATGCAACAAAGGATTATTCATATGTATGTACATACGAATAATCACTTGGTATCTACGAATAATGTCACTGTTCACAAGTTACTTTTAATCTCATTCGTTTGATCTTCTTAATCTTACACATGATCTATCCTCTCTCTCTCTCTCTCTCTCTCTCTCTCTCTCTCTCTCTCTCTCTCTATATATATATATATATATATATATATATATATATATATATATATATAGGGCTGCCCTCCGGTGAAAACCAAAATTGCGGTAAAAACCTGTGAGGACCGCTTTTTTAGCCCGGTTCACTAGCTTTATAGCCCGGTTATGAATAGAACCGATCTATAATTAAGGTCACATATTTTAGCCCGGTTCTAAATAAAACCGAGCTATAAAGTCACTATTTGATTTTAAAACATGAGTTTTCAGCATAGTTTTTTAGGCTTAACCGAGCTATAAAATCATGTGCTATTTTAAAAATGGAGTTTTCAGCACGGTTTTTAGGTTGAACTGAGTTGTAAAGTCAATGTGTAATTGAGGTTTTTAGCACATGTTTCAAATAAACCAAGCTATAAAGTAGTTCTCACGGTTTTTACCACAATTTGAGGTTTTCACCGGAGTCAATCTCTCTCTATATATATATAGTCATAGAACTTCTTTTATCTCCAAGCAAATATCTTCTTTATTTATGAAAATAAAATATTTCCATAATAATGTATATGTGCACTTTTCATGCACAACCATAACTTCTATTTTCTTCTAAATATGTCTTGTTTATGATCTTCAACGAAGACACACTATAGATATGTTGCAAACCCTATCAAAGATCTCCTCCATGAACAACTTCATTGAAACGTCTCATGACAACTTTCTCTACAAACCAAGTTTCTTCTTTCAGATTCTTTAAAGACTTGCTCTGCGTCTTCTCTAGACTTTTCTAAGGTCTCTCTAGATGTTGGGAGTGTTTCTTGATTAAGCCTAGCAACCAAATAAATTTATAAATCAAGACCCCGCTATAGTATAGCAAAGTCAAATTCGTTCGCAAGGAGATAGTCAGTTCCTTCGTTAGCTAATTTAGAAAGGCAACGAAATAGCAAGGAGAGGTGAAAAGGATTTTGGGGGTAAAGTTGCTGAATTTTTTGGGAATAAATCAATAATAAAAAGACTTCTAAGGCATAGGGATCACCACAACGATAATCATGCATGCAAACACCATGAATCACATAAAAATCGCATTTTTATTTATAAAAGAGGTTAAGTTTCATCAAAACTGTCGTTTCAAAACTCTCGTTTCAAAACCCTAATTACTATCAAATTTACAATTATCTCTTTCAATTTAATTGCAAACAAGGAATTTCCCTAACTTTCATTAGGTATTAAGCACAAAGGATAAATAAAAGCACTCAATTCATGGATTTATAGCATTAAACATACATATGACTATCGTTGGGTTCACCCCAACCCTAGAAAAAGGAGACTACTCACACATAGTCATGGTGAGCATAAATAAAAACATGTAAGAAGGGGTAGAAGAAGAAAATAAACTGAAATAAAATTGAATTAAAACCTGGAAAATAACTCCAAAACAACATCTTCACAACTTCACAAAGTGCCTTACACTTTCGTCTAATAACACGCCCTAAAAAGCTCTCAATCGCTCTCAAAATCCTCAAAACCTATTGCTGTAAAGTTCTCTATGAGATTCTTTGACCCCAAAGAGTCCTATTTATAATAGAAAACCTAATTCGATTTAGGAAATCAGAATCTAAACGAATCTATTTAATTTTTTCTAAAACTGAGATAAAATCTATGTAAAATCACGTCCAGACAGCCCATACGAGCGCGCCCCCGATCAGTACCGAGAATTGTTCACCTCGGTATGGCTTATGTTGGTCAATATTCGAATCTTCTATCACCTCTTTACGGGTCGATACCGACCCTCCCTGGTCGTTACGGGGGTCAGTATGGCTACTATTAGCTCAAGTTCGTTCCTCAAATCACCGTTGTTTGGATCGGTACTGAGCAAACTGTGTCGGTTTGATGCTCTGTATGACCCTAATTTTCTTATGGCTTTCTTTGCTCATTCTGGGGCTCCGTTTCACCCCTATGTGTCTCGTTTTTGGCTTCTTTTTCACTTTTTCTTGCTCGTTTTACTCCCATTCTTCTCGTGCACTTTCTAACTTTCTTCCACTCCTTTTTATGCTCCAAAATAACCTTGAATCAGCTTCAAAAACCTACAAAACATAACAAAAGCTTGTGTAGACCTCCATATATCAAGAAATACAAAAACCTACTTAAACAACACTAAACCTAACACAAAACTTAAGAGAAAAACTCAATTTGACACAAAAAAGCACTAGAATATATGACGAAAAACATGAACATCACTAGACGAGTTCCACTGTCCTCTAAGGACAGGACCTCCTCTTTATTTGTCTTATTTTCGATCATCACAAGATCACTTCTCCATCCATCCTCCCATATTGTAACCTCCTTAGTCAAATATCTTTAGTCGTCTATAAAGCATCTAAGCAAACACATTCTATATACTAGAATTTGTTATCACTAAAACAGAAGATCAAGTTCCTAAAATATTCTAGAGCACTCTAACAAAACGCTTACAACAAGTTTGGTTGAAGAGAAATTATGAGATTTTAATGAGCAAAATTAGAAGGAATCAGTTTATCTTCTTTGGATAAATAAATTAGAGATATTTGATTAGAAACAATGAGAAAATAAATATAAAATTGATGAAAAGGAAAAGAAAATGAATCTTACCAAATTAATGAAATTTGATGTGAAAATTAAATTTAAAGTCTCAACGGTGGATAGCAGTACTCTCACTGTTTGAATGAACATAACTTTTCTGTCATTTCCCTGTTAACAAACAAATATATGAATTTTTTTTAGATTCTCACCTCTCATCTCCGATTCCCATCCTTTTTATTTTTCCACATTTTCTCTTTCTTTTCTTTCTACTCATTACCAATTTGTCAGACACACCACTAATATTTATGTATTATATGGAAAAGAAAGACTTCTTCATCCTCACCAACAAAAAAAAAACCAAATGACTTCATGACTATAACAATTGATTATCAGTGAATTAAAATAAATGATTGTCAGTGTTTTCTTTTAATCCAAACTAGACAATTAAACTAGCCATGCTCAAAAATCAAAATGCTGAAAAGGTCATGCCCTCAACGGTCTGATGAACACTAATCCGTATAATTTACCCTGAATATATTGTTTAGTTGATATGTTCAATTTACATTTTCAATGACGTAAAACATTGTGTAATTTAGTAATTACCTTGATTAGTTATTAAATGTGAAACCAATCCCACGAATAGAAGTAGCCTCTGACGATGTAACAAATAAAAGTATCCTGCAAACATTAGATATTGTTAAGACCACTTCATATGGGAACACAATTACACCTCTATATAAGTCATGTCCAATCTCACTAAGACAAAACACACAACACTCAAACTCGAGATCACCTCCCTCAAACCCTACATCGAAACCCTAATCGATTTCTTGTTCATTTAACAATGGCAAAGATCTCGCAGTTACTAGCCTTTGTGGTGGCTCTGAGTTTTGTTGCCAGTCTTGCTATGGCGGACTTCTACTCTCCTCCACAATACTATTACTCGCCGTCTCCTTACTACTACTCACCTCCGTCATACTATTCTCCTCCTAACTATTACTCACCACCAAAATATTACTCTCCACCTTCGTACTACTATTCCCCTCCGTACTACTCCCCACATTCATACTACTATTCTCCACCGTCGTACGACTACTCTCCTCCGTACTACTCCCCTCCATACTACTCTCCTCCATACTACTACTCGTCTCCACCACCTCCCTATTACAAAAAGAAGTAACCGGCCGATTCATTTCGGCACATGATATATATTACTATAATGAATGTTTGAAGACTATAATAGTTATGTTTGTATAATATTATATATACAGTGTGTACGTTATAATAAAACCAACATATATGGTTTGTTCTAATGTGAGTACGGGGTGTTAATGATACAAATATCATAATATTATATATTGTATGATGCTATTGATATTGAAGCTTTTAATATATATGGTCTACATATATGTCTCGATCTCTTTGGCTTGGTGTGTGCATATATATTGTAGCTTGCTTAATTACTTAGGGTTTGCGCTAAAGATCTAATTACAGTCAAAACTGGATTCGATAAGAAAAAAAAAATTCCCTTATTAGCCAGATCGAGTATAAGCTTACTCTTTTATCATTAGTCAAAGTGGCTTAAGCCGAAAAAAAAATTTTTTGTTTCCGCATAGTCTCAACATTCTCGTTGAGAGTCGCTCTATGAGACGTCCAGTAATGTCTGACTTGATCTTTGAAATTGAAAGTCTCGTCACCGAGTCGAAAGAATTAGTATTTGTTCTTTCTTTTGAGTTTAAAGCCAAATATCAAAGAAGAAATTGTCTGATTTCGCAGTCGAATAGCCTAACTAATCTAGTCTTGGTTTTGGGGTGAGCACTACGCCAGATTGCGTCTCGCTCGACGGACTTCAAAAGGTTCGTCGCCTGAATCGGGTTCGGGCGACGAACTTACTATGGCCCGTCGCCTGCACATTGGGAGGCCCAAATCGCCTCCAACACATGTTCTGCCGACTAGAAAAACTCAATGTTCGTCGGCTGAATTGGACTCAAGTGACAGATGAAATCTAGGCGACGAACGTTGCTCAAGTTCGGTCGCCCGAACAGGTATCCAAATGACGGCTGTCAGAATGGGCCTTTTTAGCGACGGAAATTCTAATAGTCCGTCGCCTGAACGTTGGACTTTTTCAAAAGTAAAGTAATAAAGTCCGGTTGATGACGAATATTAAATACTGTTCATTCAGGAGACGAACATTTAATTAGTTTCGTCGCCTGAAAAGTGTGGTAGTTGACCCCATATTTATTACTATTCACTCAGGAGACGGAGATATATATATATATATATATATATATATATATATATATATATATATATATATATATATATATATATATATATATATATATATATATATATATATATATATATATATATATATATATATATATATATATATATATATATATATATATATATATATATGTCCGTCGCCTGAATGTGTTTTCCGTAACAAACAATTAAAATCGGTTGTACTGTGCAATAAGTCATTCTCATCTTCATCCTTTCTCCCAAAATAACCCTAGAGGCTCGAAAACTCTTCCCCCATTTCACAATTTTCACACATCCATTGAAGGTATGTATAAATTTTAATTTTTTTTTGTTTTTTTGTTGAATATATGCATATACATTGTTTGTGTGGATTGATGATGAGCTTGTCTTTTTTAATGGAGTTTGGATGGTAAAAAAGTTGTTTGAATGGAGTTTATGAGGGGAAAGAGTTATGTATGTATATATGGAGTTGAAATTGAGGTTAAATGGAGGTTAAATTGAGTTTGTGTTATGAATTGATTGTGTATGTGAATGGATTGTTTATGTGCAATTTTTTTTTGAGAAAGGGATGTACAATGAGATAGATGATGAGAATGGAATTTGTATTTGAGTTTATGATGAAAATGGAATTTAGAATGTTATGATTGAAAATTGATTTTAAATTGAATTTGAGGTATGAATGGATTGTGTATGTGAATGGATTGTTTATGTGCAATTTTATTTGAGAATGTGATGAATTCATATGAATGGATTGATAATGATAGGACGATAATGGGCGATAAAAGTTGGATGCTACTCCCTCACGCTCACGGGGAGTATCAAAATGGAATATTTATGTTTATGCAGAATCTTAGAGATAATGCGAATGGAATGACTCATTTCCTATGTCCGTGTCGGAGATGCTGCAACAATGAATGGCACACATTAGATGAAATACACACTCATTTGGCCCACATGGGGATGTGGCCTAGTTATACTGTTTGGGACAAGCATGGCGAAGCCCCAGTTGATAGGACAATTGAGCAACGACGAACGCAGATCCTGGAGGAAGGGGCATCTTCCTCCATTGATGGTCCTGCTATGAACATTTTGCACGATGCTTTTCCGTTTCATGTCGGATATGAGGCGCACTCTGTTCCCGACGACCCTCCGTTCCAATATGTTGTTGACGATGATTACGAGAAATATAATAGGCTTGTAGAGGCAGCAAACATGCCATTGTATGAGGACAGCGATATGACTGTTCTGGATGCCTGTCTGGATGCAATGCAGATGAAGACAGAGTTTGGGTGGACAGATAGGAGCATGGATGCCATGTGCGCACACATTGCTCGCATGTTGCCGAAAGGACATAAACATCCAACTGATGGAGCGAAGATGAAGAGTGTGATTAGGGACCTTGCATTTGGGTACGAGATGATCGACGCTTGTGAGTATAACTGTGTGCTATTTCGCAAACAATACGCAGATCTCGAAGCGTGCCCCAAGTGCAACACACCTAGGTGGTATACTAGGGAGGGTACGAAAGGCAAGGTTCCCAGGAAGGTTCTCCGGTACTTTCCCTTAACCCCTAGACTGAAGAGATTGTTCATGGAGCCGAACATTGCAAAGGCTATGCGATGGCATGGTGAGCGGGTGAGAGATGCAGAATGGTTGAAACACCCATCAGATGGTGAGGCATGGAAAGAATTCAACAAAACCTACCCGCATTTCTCTGAAGACGTGAGGAATGTGAGACTTGCACTTGCAACCGATGGATTCAATCCATTTGGGAATCAGTCAACCCTCCATAGCACATGGCCTGTCATAGTCATGCCATACAACTTGCCTCCGTCATTGTGCATGAAGAAGGAATTCAACATGTTAGCATTGTTGATTCCGGGACCAAAGTCTCCAGGAAAGTGTCTTAGTGTGTTCATGCAGCCGTTGATCGATGAGCTTCGGCACTTATGGGGGACTGGAGTATATACTGTTGATCGATACTCAAGGTCCACTTTCACGATGAAAGCAGCAGTGTTGTGGACTATAAGCGACTTTCCTGGCTTGGGGATGTTGGCTGGAGCTGCGACGAAGGGGTATAAAGCCTGCCCTATTTGCTTGGATGGTACTTCTGCAACGCATGAACAGGGGAGAATGGTTTACGATGGGCACCGTAGATGGCTTCCACCAAACCACCCGTGGCGAACCGATGGTATGGCGTTCAATGGGAGCGAAGAACACAGAACACGCCCTTATGCTTGGAGCGGGGAGCAAATTCTTGCACAGATCGATAGGTACGAGAACTACCTCTCTTTTCACTCTCTTTTCCCTTTTCATACGTTTGTTCGATGTCTTTCTCATTATGTTTCCATCTGTTTCAACAGGATCAACTTCCCCGTCCTCAACTCGCACCCTGCTTTCAAGGCCCCATACAGTGTGACTAACATAATGTGTTGGACCAACAAGTCCGAGTTATGGAGATTGCCGTATTGGCGTCACATTAGAGTCAGACATGCACTCGATGTTATGCACATCGAGAAGAACGTCTTCGACAACATCATCGGCACTACTCTTAACATAGAAGGGAAGACAAAGGATGGTCCCAAAGCTCGAGCCGCATTGCAGCAGAGAGGGGTGCGGAGAAGCCAGGCACAGAAGAGAGATGGAACACTCCCTCATGCGCCATTCCTGGTGAAACGGGAGGACATACCAAATATATTCGAATGGTTCGGTGCAGTGAAGTACCCCCATGGGTACGCTGGATCTTTGCACAACAAGGTGAAAATTGCAGAGAGAAAGTTCCACGGCCTAAAGACCCATGACATTCATGTTATGTTTCAGCGTCTTCTTCCCATTGTTGTCCGTGCATACCTGCCGTTGGGTGTTGCCAAGACCTAATCTCTCCCCATGCCTCCTAAATCCCGCCCTGTGAAGGGGAAGAAGAAGCAATCCTCGTCCACTCCGGCCCCGATTCCTCCACCTCTGCAATTATCGGAGCCCTCGCCCTCGAACTCAGCAGCTTCAGCGCCTCCGGCCCCGACTCTCCCACTCCCTCTGCAAACTCCCACTCCCACTCCCTCTCCAAACCCGGCCCCGACTCCCACTCCCTCTCCAAACCCGACCCCAACTCCTCCTGCCTCTGCGACTCCTACTCCCTCTCCCACTCCCTCTGCAATAACCCCGGTGCCACCTCCTCTCCTATCTCTTCCCAGTGGCAACCCTGCGCCATCCACGGCCATTGTCGGCGCCAAGCCAGTAGCTGCGTCATCAGGCGAGGCCCCTCGCTCCATCCGTTGTCGTGGTTAGCATCTCTCTCTCCCTCTGTCAGATTCTGTAACATTGTATAAGGATTTAGGGTTTCAATTGTATAATGATTTAGGATTTAGGGTTTCAATGGTATTAGATTTAGGGTTTCAATTAGATTTAGGGTTTCTATTGAAAGAGTTAGGGTTTCCAGTTGAAGCTTTGTTGAGTCGCCCTTTGATTAATGTTGTTGTGTTGGTTCTGTGTTGATCTTTGCTTTGGAATTGTGTTGGTTCTGTGTTGTTGTGTTGGTTCTGTGTTGGAGATGATCTTATGTATGTATGATTCAACTTCAACATATTCTTTTTTTCAATTCATTTTTGGCTGATTGCAAAAGCAATGTAGAGTAGAGAAAGCTTTAAGTTAGGTTCCATGTTGATCTACCTATTCTCAATACCTAATACCCTCTTATCAGCTTCATCAAATTCATTACAAACTGCCAAGTTTTTTGTCTAATGTTATTTATCTCAACTGTCTTATTATTTGTTTGCCAAGCTGTTTATATCCAATCTGTCTAGATGGTTTTCTTTTTACTTATACTGATCCTTTTGCTTTTTTCATCCTTCTGTTTGTTTCAATGTATCTATTTTGTCCTTGTATATGCTAAGACTGTTATCTATGTATATTTTCATCCTTCGGTTTATATTTTGTTTATATTTTGTTTATATTTTGTGTATCAATGATGATTCTGATATGTTCTTATGAATTTTAGGTAAATATCGTACCATCAAGAGTCACAAAACAGCACTCCTCAAATTAAGGCGGCAGCGGGGAAGAAGCTGAAGATCGAGTGGTCCTGCTTCCACAAGGGGCCTGGCCTCAAGCAGCTGCATGACACCTTTGTCCGAGACATTGGGTGTGCTATCAGGGACAAAGTGTCGATGCTTGCATCAACATGGACCAAACTAACAAAGGAGCAACAGTCCCCCGTAAGAGATTACTTGGAGGTAGTTTACTTTTTTTATAGTTTGATTTAAGATGAATATCTCCTCAATAATGTGGTTTATCTGTGTGATCTGTGTGATCTACATATATCTTTATAGTTTGATTTATCTATTTGACTGAGATTTAAGATGAATATCTCCTCAATAATGTGGTTTTATCTTTATAGTTTGATTTATCTATTTGATTGAGATCTACATATATCTTTATAGTTTGATTTATCTATTTATCTATTTGACTGAGATTTATCTTTATAGTTTGATTTTTCTGTGTGGTCTGGATAGTTGATATATAAAAAATAATTTGGATAGACGAGGAACAGAAATTCGAGGTATAGTTCAATCCCACTGATTTTATTTTTGTTTTACAATTTTCAGAAGTTCATAACAAGATTTTACTTGTTATAATTCAATCCCACTGATTTTACTTATAGTTCATAACAAGATTTTATAACAAGAATGGGTGCAGCTGGAGATTTTACTTATAATTCAATCCCACTGATTTTAATTATGTTACTTGTTATAATTTTTAGAGGTATAGCTCTTATTATGTTTTCAATATTTTTTTTAAAGGAATGGGTGCAGCTAGAGAGCGGCCTGCAAAGAAAAGAGGGGGTACATGGACAGCAAGGGCTGCAGAGAGGGACAAGGAGCTGGAGGATGCGAAGGCTGAAATTGCAAGGTTGCATGAGAAAGCCACCCAAGCCGAGAGCAAGAATGAGCAGCTGGAGGAGTGTATGGCCAGTATCGAGAGGCTCATGATGGGCATGCTAGGTAGTCAGTCCCACTCACAGCCATCCGTCACCTCTGTGGTGTGTCCTCAGGCTGTCCCTTCAGCCGCAGCTTCTCCTCAGTCCTCCAACAACTCAGGTGGTCTTCCAACAGACTCTCAGCCCTCCCCCCAGCCGAAATAGGTAAGGATTCATAACTAAAACTTGGGTTTGTTTTTTTGTGAAGTTGTGTAGTGTTTGGAGAAACTTTTAGAACTTGTGTATTGTGGATTTGGAACTTGTAGTGTTTGGAGAAACTTTTTGTGAAGTTTTTTGTGAAGTTGTCTGTATATTTGTCACATACTTTTGGTATGTTGGACAAGATTTAGGGTGGATTACAAGGTTTTTAATTTGATGGGTAGAATTGCTTGTGATTGTGTTGTTGTTGAGTATGTTGTTGTTTGTGTGATTGTGTGTTGTGTGTGTGATTTTGTGTTGTGTGTGTTGTTGTTTAGAAAGTTTAGGACAGGAGCACAACATGTGCTATAAGGTACATTCCAACAGGGGGCACCTGCCCTATTAAATTTTATTTTTTTTAAAATAAAAACAATTCAGCCGACGAACAAACAATATTACATCGTCTTATTAATAAAAAAAATTAACCCTTTCAGGCGACGGAATTATATAAAATTTCGTCTCCTGAACACTCCAGCTACGGACATACAACTGAGAACGCATCTTTAAACTTCACTCAGGAGACAAAATAATTCTATGTCCGTCTCCTGAAACTATCTAGGCGACGAACCACAAAGGAAAGGGTCATCGACTGGATTCTTTCATAGCTATATGGACCGACTCCGGCAACGAACTTATGAAACTAAACTCGTCGCTTGAGTCTTAATGGGCGGGCCTGGATGGCCCTTGGCCTCTAACAACATCATCAGTCGACGAACACATTTTCCGTCGCCTGAGTTAACTCCACCGACGAACATACAAATGCTCGTCGACTGAATGGTGAAAGGATGAAAGTCACCGGACCACAACTCAGGCGACGGAAGTTCGTCGCCTGAGTTGTCAGAGGGCGAAAAACCCATTTCAGGCGACGACCTTGGTCCGTCGCCCGAAAGGCCATCTGGCGTAGTGGAGTAAAAGAACTTGGGATCATTGATCTCTTCCTTAAAGGCCGGGAGGAGTCGATGTCGGTCGATGGTGTGAAAACATTTCTTGATGTCAAATTCCAAAAATCGGCAAGAGTTTCCCCACTCTTTGGTGATCCGTCTTAGGGTCGAATGGCATGCTTGACTTGAGCAAAACGCGGCGATGTGTCTAGAAACTCAATGGCCCAATGCTGATCGACTTTTTCATAATCTTCTCCATAATTCAATAACCTAGATTTGTTAATATGATACACCATCAAGGTAATGTATGTGTGATCCTCTTTCTCTCTCTGCTAGATATATTATATAGGCGAGAAGAGAGAGGGAAGATCACATGTACACCACCTCTTATAGTGTATCATGTCAACGAATCTAAGTCATTAAATTAATAAGATCAATGAATTAGATTAAAAGTAACTTTTGATTATTTGAGTACATGACACTAGTGATTATTCATTGAAATTAAATTTACATTTTTTCACACTTTTTTATAGACGAATAATTACATTGTTATAGACGAATAATCATTTGAAAACAGATGAATAATTATGAGAATACAAGCGAATAATTTATACATACACGATAAGACTTTTGTACACCATAAGGGATGCGCATGCGTGAACGCACACGCACACACACTAGCTTGAGATTACACACCCACAATAGATCTACGCTTGAGATTTACAAATATGAAGCATTGGATTAAAAAGATCGACGTTTGAGATTTACAAGAAATTTTGATGAGAAAAATTATTCCTAAATAAAGTGTGATTATTCGTACATAACTCATATAGATAGGTACAAATAATTATGTTGGAATATATGAATAATTTCATATGAAAAAAACATTAACAAATATAAATCATTATATAACACCATCACATATCTACACAAAAATAAAGAAAATTATCTTTTAATTTCGTATTCCTAAGGTAATCTAATCTAAGTCTAAATTATAGAAAACCACCCTTTAAATATGGGTGTTTTCACTTAACCACCCCTTAAATTCAAAATTACAGAGAACCACCCTTTAAATGGTACTTGTTTACAACTCACCACCCATTCAACTATTTTCGTTACTTTATCATCAAATATATTATATTTTAATATTTTTAAAATTAAGATAATAATTCTAGGCTATATTTATTATTATTTTTTTAAAATAAATAAAATAATCCCTAAAGTATGATCGAGCCCTTAAATTCAAAATATGAATATATTTACAATCAAATTTGAGTTTAAAAATATTAAAATATAATATATTCAATGATAAATTAAAGAAAATAGTTGAATGGGTGGTGAATTGTAAACAAATACCATTTAAAGGGTGGTTTTCTGTAATTTTGAATTTAAGGGGTGGTTAAGTGAAAACACTCATATTTAAAGGGTGGTTTTCTATAATTTTGCCTATAATTAATTTCATCTCGTCTATTTTCTCCAAATAATCATTTCGTACAATAGGAAAAATTTGCTATATGTCCATTTGAAAAATCCTATTTTAGTAAATGTCTATTTTCATAAGTGATTTAAGTAAATGTCCTAATTTCGCGTTTTTGCCCCTGCTATAATATATCCCTCTCACGCTCACATTCCCTCTGTTCTTCTTCCTCTTGTTTTCCCTTTATTGTTCTCTTTGTTCCATATACTGTTCTCGCTGTTTGTTACTCTCTCTCTCTCTCTCTCTGATGTGATGTTTATTAATTTTTGGAAAATAAAAATTAGACAAAAAGATTTGAGCACTGGATGATAAATCTTACTCCGGAGTAGACTAGATTGAATTCGAATCTGGGTTAGAGCTATTCAGCGCCCATGGATTCGTCGATGCTTATTAATGATAGATCTTACTCTGGACTAGACTAGATTGAATTCGAATCTTACTCCGGAGTGTGACTTTTCTAAGCGTAGCATGTAAGCAAGAGAATTGTACCGATAGTAATTGAGAGAAAATAGTAAGAGTAGCAATGATTATAATATAAAGAGATAATATGATGAGAATATAGCTTCACTTATAATCGCAACATTGCTAACTTCATGATCATTGGTTAATTTTGGTTATGCTTGGTTATCTTAGTGTCGTTTTGTACACTGAGTTGTATAGCTTCATATTCGATCACTATTCAACTCCCTAAACTCTTGCATGGGGTTCAAGAAGCAATAATTCCCTAATTATCTAAGCATGTAACTCATGTAAATCCCGCATTATTCGACGTGTCACCTATCGCTTCTGCTAAGAATAACACTTAATTACATATATCATTACTCTCAGATATGCATGATTTGCAACATGCATGTTCCTCAAGATATGTTGGCTACGTTATAGGATTAAGACCCATAATAGAGGATATAGCTAAAACCTACACCCACAAGTGTATGAGGTTCAGTTATAGTATATCGAGTGTTATATCACAAGGACCAGTGGTGTATTGATTATAAATTTCAAACTAGTTCGACTAAGCCCAAAACACTACAAAAAAAAAAAATTAAGTTCGCCACACTATCTAGCTTCGGCAGGGACTTACCGTGGCAATTGATACCCTTTTGCCACGGCATTAGCCACGGCAAGCCTTCAATCCAGAAAAAAAAAGACATTAGCCACTGATGGTAGCTTCGGCAAGGTTGTCGTGGCTATTGGGTCGATTTTGCCATCCCTACTAGCAACGAAAATAGAGTTAACGTGGCTAAAACGTATATTATTTTATTTTTATTTGAAAAAAGAAAAGAAAACCCTAACCCGTGTATATGCCTCCTCATTTTCCCTATCGCTTCAGATCTAGAAACCCTTCCCCGTGTTCCCCTTCTTCAGTTCTCCTCTTCCTCCCCTTCTCGCATTTGCCTTAAGCCCGGCGCCGGCAGGAGCTTCGATCCCCGTCAACCGGAGTTCGATGTGAAGACGAAGGCCGACGCCCGGCCCTCTCCTCCTCTTGCAATTGGATTGTCGCCGAATCTGAAGCCAAGCAATGCTCCTCGCCTCCAGATCTCAAACCCCTTTCGTTCTTGTCTCCACCCCTCTTGTTCTCTCTTCGACCTCCCTTAAGGGCTGAATCCGAGCTTCTGCGCCCTGATTCAGAGGAGTTAGAGACTCCTTGTCACTCGCCCATCCTAGTATCATTGACTCTTGCCTTCCGTGTCTGCTCAGATCTCTGTCCACCTTGTTGAACCGAAGCCAGAGAAGAAGAAGAAGCAGATCTTTGTCCACGTGAAGAAGCATAGTTCGGTACCTTCGATCAACTCCAAATCAGGTTCTCTTCTTCGCTCTCGCTCTCTCTGTGATTCTTTCCTACTATTTGACAATAAATCCACTCCTATTGCGCTTAATTTTATCTCTAGTTTCCTAAAACCCTAAATTGACTGCATGTTTTGGTTAATGTGTGGAAAACTAGAGCATCAATGCGATCCTATGATGTGATTAGTAGTTCCTTTGGTTATTCTAGGGCCTAATCTGGGTTTATTGCTGCGCTTTGATGTTAATTAAGTGATTTTAAGATGCAAATTGCTAAAGTGAAGTTGTCTTCTTGCTGGAATTTTTTCCTTGTGTTAGCTGCTTTCGCTTGATGAAGACGGAGGTTGTTTTGTAAGACAATATAAAAAAAATAAAAATAGTGTCTTGATCGTTTTGCTGCAAATTTTTGAATACTCACAAACAACTTAATTTTCAGAGTAGACAGACATTATGTAATATTCTGCTAACAGGAATCAATGAGAAAAACTAAGCTTAATTTTCTAACTCGTAAAACACTAAGCCTGCAATTCAAAATGAGCTGAACCAACCAAACAACTCATCAATTTGCCACTGAGGCATTCTTTCGATATGTGAGAGCAGAAGCCTCATAATTCCTTGTACCTAAATCCAACATATGTTTTGGACTGCTAGTTTAACGGGATAGAAATGGGATGGTAAACAGGTTTAAAGAGACTCACCACATTAAGCAAATTATAGTCCTGAATGTTCTGCCTCTTTATGTCATCTTGCATATTGAATACATATCTTGAAATTTTGGAGCCTTTTTATTTAATATATTATCTATTTTGAAAGGTTTATATAGTAGCTGATTGCTATTAGTATCATCTAGTCAGAATATATTCCTTTTCCCGCCAATTTGATATATGTCCTAGTTAGAGAATTTGTAACTTCTGAAAATGACATATTGTAGATTTTGGTGTTGGAGGATAAATATTTGGTGAAATTAAAGTTTTTTTTATGTGTTTAGTGATCAAATTGCGAATTGATTTATGTTAGGGTTTTGCCGAATAAAAATTTGTTAATCGGTGTTCCCTTGCTTTTCTGTTTAATGATATCATTCTGTGCAGCCTTGTGGAGGGATAATAAGCTTATTAAGCTTCGCAAATCTGGCTGAGAATTGATCATAAGATAGGTACATTTGATCTTCTTCCTCTTTTTTTTCCCTTTAATTGCCCCAAAATGAGAAGCCCTTGTTCCCTCGTTTTCATCTAGACAACTCCCTCTTCACCCTTTTCTTGAAACATAATGGCACTTGTTGTCCCTTGTGCAGGTTGATGGAGACGTTTCCATGGAGGACGTATTTGCACAGATTGATGTTGCACTTGGCAAGCTTCTTGAGGAAAAGTCAGCTGCAGGAAGTACTGAGGCACCATAGATTCTTCACAAGGGTAGAAGAAAAATGCTAGAGGTTCTTGTTTGGTAATATTTTATTCTAGGTTAATTTGATGTTAGCTTGTTTGTGGTTGAACTAGATCTAGTCCTTTTTTTTCATCTTTCGTTCATTGTTTTTTGGTTCTTGATAATTTCTTTGCTAACAAGTGATGTAGCTGGTCTGTATCGTCTTAATGGCAGGAGCAAGGCATCCCAACGCTTACTTAGCAATAACTGCTTGCACTAAAGAAATCGAATACCACAAAAGAAAACTGGTAGAGGCACCACGTGTTGTAAGTCTCTGTTTTCATTATATAAAAAGTTTTCAGAAATTTGATTAATCACCGGATATTGTATATATGTACTCAAAAGCATTAAATAAGAGAGAAATGGCACTTTAAATTTGTATGAAAAAAAAGAAGTTAGTTAAAATCTTTGTTCTTTCTCTTTCACTTTTAATTTTGCATAAACAAACATATCAGGCCCAATTCCTGCAGAGATTGGAAGGATACCAACGCTTCAGATACTTGATCTTTTAAATAACATGTGGACTAGAGAAATACCCTCTTCCATATCTCGGCTGAAAAAACCTCTAGTACGTGTGAGTGGATTCAAAACAATCAGTATTGTTGAATGAGTGCCTTCTTAATGCTCACTGCCTTCTTTTCTTTCTTTCTTTTTTTCACTTTATTGAAAACTTGGATTACCTTATAAGTTATATCACCCAACTGTATCTTCTGAATAATTTACAGCAAGGGGTTCTTCTACAAATGGGAAAGAATTAGTGACTTTTTCCTCTTGAGGGAGGGAGAGTATTACTCTTCACAGAATAGTGCTACTTCAGTGGCTTCAACTTCCGGTGTTACTCGTATTCCACTCTTCTAAAGGTAATGTATCTTTTGTTTGTTAACATGCTTTATACAGCTCCATCTGTAATATTATTAATCGAATCTTATAGGATATCCACATGACACCCGATTGCAAAATGATGAGTAATTTATCTTTTGTCTGTTAACATGCTTTTTTACGGCTGAATATTTAAGTGTCTCGAATTGCTAAACTTTACCCTTCACCTCCTTCAAATTTGAAACAAAACAAGGCAGCACTACAACAGAAATGCCTATTAGTAGGGAAATTTTTCGTCGCTGAAAATTGAGTTTTTGTCGCTGAAGAGATTTGACGAAGAAATTCATTTCGTCGCCAGTTCGTCGCAAAAAGCTCGTCAAGGAAAGGTTAATCGAGGGAAAATAATTTCATCGCTAAAAAGTATTAGCGATGAAATTTTTGTCTCGCACTAGCTATCAGTGACTAATATTTTCCTCATAAAAAGCCAAACTTTTTGTCGCCAATCAAGTGGAAGGATTCAAAAATAGTCATTTAATGTGTTTAGTGTCAAATGAAATTTCATCGCTAATATTTTTTTCGTCGTTAATAATGACGTCAAATTGTGTCCATTTTATTGGCGACTAAAATTTTCATCGCAAAAGACATACATTTTATCGCGAAAATTGGTGAAGGTTCAAGAATAGTCGCTGAATATATATTTATTGATAAAAGTGATTTCCTCACTAAAATATTTATTTTCTCATTAATGATAAATATTATTTTTTTCTAATTATAGTAGCTTATGCAGGATTTGAACCTACATCTTTGTGCTTAAGCACATCGCTCTATCATTTGAGCTAATAGGCTTAAATAAAACAATATTATCTTTTCCTGTCCTTTGATTTATTTAAAAACACATTATAGAGCTAAAAACACATCCCATTCACTCCATCTTGTTCGTACCATACAATAACTTTAGTTTTGCAACCATTAAGAATATATACAAGGCTTAAAAAACAGAGCCTACGCATGCAACTAATTGTAAAGGAATAAGATATCATCATCACATAGTTAACCAATTACTGAACCGATATCATCATCACATAGTTAATCAATTACTGAACCTACTGCCAAGTTATCCATAAGATCGAGGTTGCCCTTGTACATGCTACTAGCCCGCTTGAAAAAATTATTTATATTTCATAGTTATATACCCACTAAATACTTAAAGAAACACCCAATTCACACAATTGACCTATAAATATTCCAAAGCATGTCAAATGTTGATCCCATCACAAAGGACTACAACAATCATAACCGTAACAGAAATTATTTACCTCATCTGCAGCTGTGAAGAAATAGATAAGATTAATTGCGGCAAAACCCGTCTTTATGATCTTTGGGAGGGTACTGCCAGGAAATAACATAAACGTGCCTATATTAGCATTGACAACCCGTTAAGCACCATGATTCCACATATGTGAAGAATGTTAGTCCTTTAATGATCATCTCATTTAACCATTTCTCCCCCCACCCTCTCCACATATCCTTAGTTAAGTTTCACTTCTTGAAAGCATTATTATCAAAGTAGTGCTTCCAATGAAAGGATCAGCACTGCCTCAAGCTGCTTTGATACCAAAAGAATACATTTCTATGACAAAACAGACCCATGTTACAATATACATGCCATTTATGCTTCATTTGTGTGTTCTTTTCCCTTCACGGACATAACTCCCATTATAAAATCATTCAATGACAAGCAGAAACATATTTTACAATGCCATGGAGGTATGACACACACAACATTACAAGTTTTTAACAAAAGGAACAAGTGTGACCCACTCACCTTTGGAACTTATTTTCCTCTCTATATTTTGCAACTTTATCTTAGCTGGTGGCATGTCAGCAAGGTTTCCTCTGAAGCACCACTGAATGAAATGATTATTTCACCCCCATGTTCTTGCACCCTGATACAATTATTCGTATAATTAATGAAGAAGTCCATGCAAAACTCAACCAATGATGCTAATATGCCAACACAGAAATTATTTTGATATTTTAAGGCATAGATTAGAGCATCAAGATTCAAAGACACATGCCTTAGACCTTTCACAACATAACGAATGAAAGATAATCAAGGTTAAATAGCAAGATACACAAATGCATAAGCAATACTCCGTATAAGATAGAATTAGCTCCCGATATTTTCACACTAAATTGCAAACACCAACCTTAAATTTTTTAACTAAGAGAAGTAGATGGAATGTATCACAAAACCAACACTATCTTTACTTTATTTTCTTTCTTGAAAGAATATTATAAATCTAAATTTTAGTAGCGCTTGAATATCAAAGCAAGCATCCTTAATTCACTCAACTCCATGCTTCGATTGAATGAGTATTAAAAAAACAATAAGTTGTTATTTGACATAAGCATTTTCATTTTCCAGGTTCGCAAATTTTCTAATTTCCCTCACTCTTAATACCCAGTCAAAGCATTGTTAGAATTAACACACCGGAAAATGATTTCTTGTTACATTGAGATAAAAGGTTATCACTCAATAACTTGAAACCTACAAATTTTACATGTCCCCTATAAGCTACAAGTTAAATAAACAATCTTAGTGAACGTAAATATATGCATCCAATGCAAAAACACAATTATCTTCTTCTAAGCTACAAATTAAATTGAATTACATGTTGGCTGAAGAAAGCGAATTTTTTTCATGGAAAGTCATACTTTTCACATAAATTACGTGATGAAGTAGAAAACATGGCCCTGTGAGATATACATACCTCTATATTTCGAAGATCAGCAAAAGCATGAGATGCAACATGGTAGATAGTTAGCTGCGTAACTACAAATCCACGTTTATTGACAAAATCGGTCATTGGGATAATATACAACTCTTCTTCAGAAACACCCTTCATGACATTTTCAGCTGAATCACCAGCTCTATCCACTTGTGACCAACCTTTTGAATGTTCAACAAGCTCAAGAATCTTCAACATAAAATATAATTGTTAGATCACTGAAACAACAATATAAATTAATCTGGATTATATAATAAATGTGTAACCGCTAATGGATCATATATTAAGTGTGTAACTACCTTGGAAGCTATATCATCTGTTTCAGATGCAACATTCTTATGATCAGCAATGAGACCAGCTACCAGCATAGCAAAATTTGTTTAAGCCAAGACCAGCAACAATCATATCGCAAACAATAGCAAACCTATAACCAGGCAAGCATGTTAACATAGACCTAGTTTACAATCAGACCCACAATTGTTATAATTATTTAGCTATATCCTAGAAACTTGAAGCATGAACAACTGCCAGCCATAATGGAGGACATCATCAATGACCCATGCAGCCTTGTTTTAAAGTAGAGCCAAAGCCATATTGTTCCAGATTCCATCCTAGCAACAACTAATAAGAGAAAAGTGATTATATGCCAAACCAATGTTCTAAGACGGTAGTGGCGCACCTAGGAATTAGGGATCCTAGAGCCTAGTTCACCAATATACACTTAAATTCAGAGGATACATAAACCAAATATTCCGCTCTAAATAATCTTCTAGCTCTTGGAAAGATAAAAGATATGTTGAAGGTTTATTCCCAATTCGAACACTAACAGTAAGCCGTCACATGAAACCCTACTCGAACTCAAAATCAATTTATAGGGCTCGTGAATTGAAAGGAGAGGGATTCATATGGGTTACCTGAATTTCACCGAGAGGTATTATGAAGAACGATGGAAGTGGCGACCGGCGAGGAGAACACCGGCGAATCAACTCAGATCTGAGGAAGGGAGACACCGACGGAAGTAGACGAGGAGGAGAGCACCAGAGACATGAGGGTGAGCTCCACTCCAGCGATGAAGATAATGGAGGGAGAGAGCAGACGACAGGCGGTGGATGTGATGACGGTGGGGGAGAGGGAAGTAGACAGAGGAGGAGGGGCTTCTTGGGGGTTGCTTTTGTCTCCGGCGGGCTCTCAGTCAGATTTTGAGAGTGGGAGGGGAGGGCGAGGCCGGGATTTGGGGGAATGGTGGGTAAATCTGGTGGTGGCGAAGACTTCGACGATGGAGAAGGAGGAGGAGGTGGTGCCCTGGGATGGCGGCTAGGGGTTTGACGGAGTGAGGGTTGAGGGGGAGAAGATGTCTGATTAATGTGAGGGAAGAGATTTGGCTTTATTTTTCCAAGTATTTTGCTTTATTTTTCAATAGACCGCTCTCCAAATTTTTTCTAAGTGTCGCGCGTTTCAACTTAAAAATTCAAAACCGTGCGTTTTATTTTTTTTACAATGAATAAATAATTTCACATCTATTAGAAAATTTAATCGATTTTTAATTTTTTTCAACATCGCAAACTTAAAAACTGACATAACAGACTAATTTAACCCTCCTATGTATTTTTGACAGACTTAAATCACACGATGTCTAATTGCAGTGTTCTAGTAGTGAAATGATTTCATTTAAAATTTTCTAAACTTATTAAATAGAAGCAAAAATGTTTTCCAGCGACGAAACTGATATTTCCTCGCTAAATAGTTGTTTCAACGACAAAAATATTTCTCGTAAAACATCAACATATGGCGAGGAATTGAAACTTTTCTCATTAATAAATTTGAGCAATTTTCCATATTTCATCCAGGTCAATAACGTCGAAAATGGAGTTTCCTCGTTGATTAATATGGTTAGCGATAAATTTTTTCCTGGAGATACACATACTTTTAGTGAGTAATTACAATCTTTGTCTCTAATAAATTTGGCGGGTTTTACATAATTCTTACCAAACAAATAATGACAAAATTAAAAATTCCTCGATGAATATATTTTTAGCGATGAAAACATTCCTCAATAAAAAGTTCAAATTCGTCGCTATTTTCCTTATGGTTTATGTGACCACATTATACTAACAATTCGCGACGAGTGGAAAAATTTGTCGTCGAATACCACTTTTAACGAGGAATATAGGTTTCTTGCTAAAGTTCATGGGTTATTTTATGAGGAACGAATATGTTCGTCGCCAAAGCCCACATTCACTGAGGAAAAATAATTCATCGCTAAAATTTTGGTCGCTAAAAGGCTTTTCTGTTGTAGTGCAGAGAATTTCATTTGTGGCAAATAACCATCCTCTCTTTTTTTCCATTTTGCTTAAATTAGAGCTTCAATCTTGAAAGCAGGACACTGTATTACAGAGTTGGATGGGAAATCTCAAGATTAAAGGCTCCAGGAAAAAAAGAGAAGGGAAATACAATCTTGGGTGGCAGCAAAGCTGGAGACAATGGAAGGGCAGCTTCAGGTATGGGAAATGGTGGTGCTTCACAGAGGTAAATGATTTTGAATAATACTTATTTGATAGAAAACCGAAGAAATATATTTGGAAACTTTTTAATTTGGACATTTTGAGTATTTCACAGTATTTGCGTTTTTTTTGGATTTTGTTTACTTTCCCAGCAATATCAGTCCATCTCTCTGTAACTTTTTGTGAAGGTGTATTCTCCATTCAGAGCCTAAACCTTTTGCTTTAGAAGCTTAAAACTTTAATCAGCTAGTTAATCTCTGCCAAAACATGTCAATCTTAGGAATAATGTATTGGAAAACAACCTTTTATGCTCTATACATTTTGAGAACTATATATTTATGGAATTCTTGATGTGAAAATGAATCGATAGAATTCTATGCATCCCATGCATCCTAGCCCATCTTTGATGACTGTTTAGCGCATCGAAGGACCTCGAACCACCTCTTTCTCCTGTAGCTCTTGAGTTGGGTCCAAAATCAATCCAAAATATCTGAAATGAAGATAAACAAGCAGTAGACACCGATTCCTCGATATGGGTCACAAAGGGCTAAGATTGCAACATTGCAACTTAAGAGACAATGAATGCACTTTATACTAAAGACATGTCTAAATGCATTCTAAACTACTTATGAACTACCTAAAATGCTTATACAAATCATGCATTATCAGTTAGCAATAACCATGTCAACAATAACCATGTCAGTAGGGGCGGGGGAAGATGGTTGACTTTTAGCTAATATATATGGATAGATTGATGGACACTTTGGAGAAAAAAAAAGACAAAAAATATGGACATATAGGTAAATGCCCCGGTGGTTAATCAAGATGTGGTGGTTACAATGTTGTGAGGGTTACAACTTAGTGAGGTTGTTAGTGAGATAGCGGGTTTATTGGTTCATTTTGTGACAAAGAAATAGACGATTGATGTGGCATGTTCCAAACTCCGCAATGTGAAACAAAAACTTTTGATAATGTCATGTGGTGATAAATTTGTTTCGGGCTTAATAATAGGAATAGAATTTGCATATTTCTTGCTCATAACCAAATTCAATTGGCATTTTACTACTTGCAATATTTTAGGTTTGCATTATTTGTTTACCTCATTTCTCCATTGATTAATTGGCCGATCAAATTCAACCAATAAGTAACGGAAGCAAATGCACACAACTTGTGAAACTAATTCAACATTTGGAAATGGTCCTCTATAGATATCTACACAATCCAACCTGCTCTATAAAGAACTTAATTACCTACAATCTCCATACATATATGCAAACGTAATTAACATGAATAGACTCTATATTTTATTAATTAAGACCATTTCAAGGAAGTTAAAGATGAAATGACCGGGGAAAGCTCTATATAAATCAACTCGATCCCTAAATGTCATCAACTTAAAAGATACACATACTCAAACCTACCCTTTATTGTACCTTTGCTCCTTTGTGAGCAAAATGGCAAATCTTTCACCATCACTAGTCTTCATTGTGGCTCTAACCTTCATTGCTAGCCTTGCCATGGCCGACGAATATGACTACTCTCCTCCCACATACTATTCACCGCCTTCATACTATTACTCTCCCCCTTCTTACGACTACTCGCCTCCAACGTATTACTCACCGCCTTCATACTATTACTCGCCACCAGACTACTACTCGCCCCCTTCGTACTATTACTCACCCCAACCTTACTACTCTCCTCCGTCATACTATGACTCTCCTCCCTACTACTCGTCTCCACCGCCTTACAAAAAGAAGTAACTCGTTCGCCCGTCATTTGTGCGTAGTTCATTTCCTCCTAAAGGGTGGCTCCTATAAGATTGAAGGTCGATAGCAATAAGTATGTTAGTATGATGGGGTATAAGTATTCCCTTCATCGCATATGGTTAGTTCACCCGTGTATAATATTAATATATATATATATCCATATATATGTGTGTTGTAAGATATATAGATATATTATTGATATTAATATCATTAATATCTTACATATCATGTAAGATCGATAAACACTTTGTGTCCTTATGTTTAAAATATACTCCGTAATATATTATTAAGATTAAGTGGTCGATATCGTGGATCTCCTCTCATCCTCTACAAGTTTCTCAATTTATGTCGACTCTATACTCTAATCATGAGTTACGTCGGACTTTAATATAGTATCAGCAATAATAGAGTTAAAAAAAATCGGAGAGAGGATATAATTATATATGTACGGTGTCATTTTGGATTAAAGCAATATGACAAAAATGAATTTATTTTAAGATAAAAAGATTGTCATATTATGATAAAGCGTTGTTACTTTTTTTCATTAAAAAAATAAGTAATAAATAAATAAATAAAATAGCTGGAGAAAAAAACTAACAATAAGGATAATAAATGTAGTATAATAAACATTTGAGTCACTATGTCACTTTTGGTACTCTTAACACGTAATAATGTATAACTAGATATAAAAAAAAATTGTGTATTGCGAAAATGAGTGATATAATCTCTCGTTTCGAAACTCTTGAGATGAATTATAGTATGTGAATTTCAATATAAGCAAAAATATAAAAGCATTGTACTTATTGAAATAAAATTTAAATGATCAATTTATAGCTTGTATTTAGATGGTAGTAATAGCGCATATTTAGCCTAGTTTAGTTGCATATTTCATTCATTCTAGTAAGAATTTGCACTTTGAGAATTATGCTAGTTAGGTTTTTATCTATCTTTAATGCACAATTTCTTATTATAAAATGATGTTATTAGGGTTTTTTCTAAATGACCTTATGCACTTTGAGAATTATGAGAGTTTTGTTTACTATGAGCAACTAGACTATCTGTGTTTCGCCTGCAATTTAAAGCTTCGGTTGGTTGAAATTGTTATGAGTTTTCGAATCCCGCTCTTATTCTTAGCCAACTAGCCAAGTGCACCATGCGCTAACCAATGAGCATATAAGCCGTGTGGGGTTCCATCCGAAACGCAATATATTTGGTATTAGTTTGGGTAGCCCACCGACTTTATATTCAAGGCTGCTTAGTCCCATCATTTTATCAATGTGCATTGGGAGATATGCCATTTCACATCTTTCCACATAATGCTCCAATTTTTGATCTTGCAATTAATTAGGTATAAAAGAATGAGATACTAGACTCGTTTGTGTAAGTGTCAACTACTCCGTATATATTAATGCATGTTCTCCTTTTTTTATTATTTTATTTTTATTTTTTGCTTTGTTGTTGACAACATTCCTAAAATACTTAACAAACACCAACGTCGTGGAATATACTGCAAAGAAATACTTGAAGATGTGAAAGTTCAGTACAAAGAATCTCACATTATCAAATTCATATTGTTAGGCTTATATGCTAAGCTTTAGTTGGCATCAGATATGCTCATATACAAGCATTTGGGTGGACATTATATATATATATATATATATATATATTGATCCGCTATTTAATCTACTATTGGACTAGCCAACCTTAAGTTATAATTATAATTATAAGCTGCAGGGTTAATATATTTTACAATGTGTATATAATATAAATTTTAAATAAAATACATTGTAAATTATATCAATTAATTATATTGAATTTATAATATAATTATAAATTTTATAGATGTAATTTATTTTAAAAATTGCTATTTAAATATATTACAAAATATGTTAATAAAACACTATTTATGTGTTAACCAAATTAATGCATTCGAATTGAACACACCGGCCTTGTGTCTCTCTAGCGGATTACCTCCCTTCTACTGCCTCGAAGGATACTTTTCAAATTTTGGAGGACGATTGTTCCCAAATTGCTAGAGAATAGCAATTCTAACTACATTCATGATAAGCTAGATTCAATCTAAAACACTAAACTTAATGGTTTTATTTTAAGTTTTATTTTTTGATAGTGTATTGAGAGATGTGAATGAGACCAAATAGAGTCCCACATCGAAAGTTGAACATAACTCGCCTTAGCTTATAAGTCGGTGGGTTACTCCTTTTATTACCAAATGGTTTTAGAATGGAATCTCACTCGACTCACGTGGTTGTTTAAATTGAAGGTATTAGGTAAGAGCATCAACACTCATGGGGTAACCCCATCCCTCTCTCTCTCTTCGTAATATTTTGACACCTCATTTTCCATTAACTATACCCTATCCTTTAAGAATTTCTAACTTTTATCTCACATCCATAAGTTTACCCCATTAGTATTTTTTAAACTATATTTATACCCCACCACATATTTTTAACCAATCAAAACTTATTTCACTTAATAAAAAATATATAACACACTTTTATAATTTTTTTTAAATAAAAAAGAGATGGGGAAGGGTTGGGATTACCCCATGCCACTAAGGTTGCCCCTTCCCCTTTCCATGATAGGTTTTACCCCACATCAATAAGGAAGGAATAAGGTAAGGAAAGGGGTGGGTAAATCTCATGGTGTTGATGCCCTAAAGGGAAATTTCTAGATGTCCATGTTATGGCTGCATTGGCGTTGAAATTGAACATATTAGGTAGAGAACAACGTTTGGATGTCCATATTTTGTGAGCAATATTATTTAGGAAGTTTATATTTGTATATATCGAGTACATATTTACGATTGTGCCCTCAGGGTTTTCACCCAAAGATATATATACATGAGTAGACCTCTGAGATCCTTCGAGGACTCAGTTATTCAAACACTTACATGGTATCAAAGCGGTTAGCCTAACGGCCCGTCTTTCGATCCTGGTGCAAGTGTCAACTAGATGAGTCATTCCTAGTTGCACTCGCGGGGGTGTGTTATAAGAGATGTGAATGAGACCATATAGAGTCCCACATTGAAAGTTGAACATAACTCGCCTTAGCTTATAAGTCGGTGGGCTACTTCTTCTATCGCCAATTGGTTTTAGAATTGAACCTCATTCAGCTTGTGTGCTAGGCTACTAGCGCATGTGCGCCCGTGCACCTGACCCCAGTCATCGGTCCGAGTCGGACTTTGATATGGTATCAGAGCCTTTTGTGAAACCCTCCGCCGCCGCCAGACTTTGATATACCATGTAAACCCTAATTTTGTGAAACCCTAATTTTTCGTTTCACAAATTATATCCATCCCGCCGCCGCCGCTCTTCTAGTCGTCGCCGCTCCAACCGCTGCCCCCCCCCCCCACTCTCCTGCCGCCGTCGCCGCTCTTTCTCGTCGCCGCCGCTCCCTACCTTTCTCGATGGCTGACGTTGTCAACCCCCTGCCTGCTAACATATTTGTCAGATTTGGGCAATCAAGCTAGGTCTAGTTCGCTTTGTGCAAGGCTAGAAATATGTATTAGCTTCATACATATATTATCCTTTGTTAATAGCTTCATTTTGATATATAATATGTTCTTATAACCTGATATGATATCCAAAAAAAAGCTTTTTTTCAAGATAATAATTCGAAATACCTGACACACCAGTGTGAGGTAAATTGAGAAGTCAAAACAAATGGAAGACGGACTAACCGCCATGATACTAACAAACTAGAGCCTTGGAGTATAAATAGAACATGAGAGACGCGAGAGAGCGAGAGGAGAGAGACGTGGATTTGTGTGTAGTTTTGGCGACGTTTGAGACGTTTTTGAGATTCTATATATGAAGGTGTTTTCTATTCTATTATGCTTTGTTCATGTTTGTTATTACGAATTGTAAGTATTTCTTCTCTTTCTAGGGTTGGGGTGATCCAACGATGATTGTGTGTGCATATTATTGATGGATTGTTGATTGCGAAGCCTGAATCTTTCTATTTTGATCTTTGTGCTCTTAATCTCTTAGATGAAAGTCTAGGGTAAGTTTGATTGACAATTTGAATCGAAAGAGAGAATTGTTAACTTTCGTTTCATGAAACGAAAGTTAATTTTCCTAAATTGAAAGACTTAAGATTGAGAGATTGATTTAGATGAAAGTCTAGGGTAAGTTCGATTGATTATTAGGATTAATGAAAGTTGATGTCATATCTATGATAAAGGCTGAGTTTTTTATGATTTGTTGATGATCCGTGCACATGATTGATGTTGTGGTGATCCCTGACTAGCTCTAAAACCAAACTAAAACCCTATAATATTTTAAATTTCATCGAATATTTTAAATTTCACCGAATAATGTTTATGTATAATGTACACCCTAAGCCAAACCGCATCCATAATAATCATATTGAAACTAAAAATATTTTAAAAAAAAATTGTAATACTAATTTAAAAATAAAATAATTTCATTGGACGGAGTTGTTGGAGCAGAAGATTTGCCTCATGGGATATGACATGATATTAATTAAGACATCGCACTATCCAAATAATTAAATTATGAATATACGACGTCCGATAAAGGGGATAATTAATACAAATTGGCTAACTATGATATCTGCAAGTATATCGATATTTATTACAATTAATTAGTCAGCTTATCCTATATTAGAGAAAAGGAAGTTTACTGACCTGATCAACGCACATGTAATCATGCTTGCATACTTTGCTTCTATAATTCTCTTTTTTTTTAGTGGGGCTTAGGGTAGATGAAATCTATTTATTAATCATCTAAAAATGGATGAAGTATTAAAATCTTTTAAGAGGTCACGTTGAAGAATTGCCTTTTCTTATTATTAAGTAAAATTTTGAGATTTTTTTAAGAGACTGATGAGTGGGCAGACAAAAACCGTCTATAGCTAAAATCAGAAAAAGACGCATTTAAAGACGAACTAAGCAAATGTAATCTTAACAAGTTGGCATGGTAAAAGATTACACAAAAGTGATTGTAATCTCTGTTGATGAACTCAATCAGAGAGCGATATATTTATATTAGACTTTACATAAAGGATGTACATAGGAGATAATAAGTACAAATCATAAGAAGATAAAATACAATCTTTATCCTTTCCTAATACCCCCTACAAGTTCATGGAGGGAGAGTGACATGATGCTTGGACCGTAACAACTCAAAACGACGATTGTCGAGAGCCTTGGTGAGGATATTAGCAGTCCGATTATGCGAATCAATGTGACAAACCAAGAGCTCAACAACCTCTACCTTCTCACGAACAAAGTGAAAATCAACAGGAATTTGCTTGGAACGACTTGTAAAGACCGGGTTCCTTGTCATGAATGTGGCACTCAGCGAGTCACATAAGACAATGGGGAGACATGTGAGGCGCAACCGAAGATCAGCGAGGAGCTGTTGAATCCAGCTGAGTTTAGCAACGGTTTCAGCAATAGCACGATACTCAGCCTCTGTGCTGGAGCGAGCAACAACCCGCTGCTTCTTGAAGGTCCAACTGATAAGAGAGTTGCCCAAGAAGACAGCGAACCCATACTGCGAACGACAATCATCAGAGTCAGATACCTAGCCAGCATGAGTAAACACAGTGATCCAAAGATGTGTACACGGACGGAGCTGAAACGAATAGGATAACGCGCCCTTAAGATAGCGCAAAATACGCTTGACAGTAGCCCAATGATCCTCCGTCGGACGCTGCATATACTCACACACTCGATTCACAGCATAGGCAATCTCAGGGCGAGTGATGACCACATACTAGAGAGCACCAACAATTCGCAAAGAGTGGCGGGTCAGGCATGGGATCCCCAGCTAGATGAAGCCGAGAGTGAGGCTCGGTAGGGCTGAAGATAGGCTTAGCTTCATCCATTTTGGAGCGAGCAAGAAGATCTCAAATGTACTGCTGCTGGGAGAGGAGCAATCGATTAGGCAGGCGAGAGACCTCGACACTTAGGAAAAAGTGAAGAGGTCCGAGATCCTTGAGCGAAAACTCCTTATGAAGACAGGCAATGAAGTGAGTGATGGTAGAAGGAACACTCCCTGTTATGATAATATCATCGACATATATAAGGACATAAATAAGAGAGGATGGCGATGCCAAGATAAATAGGGAGCAATTTGATTGGCAAGCATGGAACCCAGAGTAGGGTTGCTCAAACAGTCCGATGGCCCGATTTTTATGAGGGGGAGGACCGTAGCCCGGCCCGAAACCGAAACATCGATTTTCGGTTTTTTTCGGGCTGAGGCCCGAATGGCCCGAAAAAACCGAACTACTTCAGAAAAAAAAAACTTAGTTCCACTTTATCCACTATCCAGTACTGTCAAATGTAATTAACACTTGATATTTAATTTGTTTCTTTGATTAGCCAATTGAAACATGCTCCTAGAAATCTAATTAGATTTGTAGAGGATGAAGATAAAAAAAACAATAATTTACATGCTAATTCTTAATTTACCGAATTACTGATATCCTTATACTTAATTTAACCATGACAACGAGCATATCTGTTCGGATGCCGGAATGGGGACTCGGAAGCAACTAGCAAGTGTTGGAGGAGGGATAGGGATGGCAATTTCACCCGTACCCGACGGATATCCGTCTCATTCGACCCGAAAAAGTTGGTGAAAATCCAAAACAAAGCGGGTATTAAATGGGTGATGGGTGAACGGGTGATGGGTCGGGTCGGATTCGGGTGAAGACATTCCCCACCCGTCACCCGATCCGTCACCCGACCCGTCACCCGACTTATATTATATAATTATATTTTATATGTGAAATTACCAATGTACCCCTAAACACTAATTCAAGATACCTATCAAACAATTAAAATGGAAATATCTTGTCATAAAGTAAGTTATGCAATTTTTATTTGAAAATATGCAATGCAATTGGCTCCTAATTAAAATGAAAACATGAATGCATTGAGCTCCTAATTAATGTTTATTCGTCGATGTGTTCGATGTATGTTTTTCAATAATTTTTTTTGATGAATTTGATGTCTTGTATTTTACCCGAATTATCACCCGATCCACCCGATCACCCGGTGGGTGATGGGTGGACGGGGCGGGTGAAATATTTGGTGGGTGATGGGTCGGGTAGGGTGAAGGATTTTGGGTGGTGGGTCGGGTGACGGAAGTAGATCATCCACCCATCACCCGACCCATTGCCATCCCTAAGGAGGGAGTTGCAGCACCATTGTAATCTTGAGAGGACAGAGGAGAGATCTTTTCAACGGCCGAGAGGTGGAGGTCGGACCCGGAGAAGGGACTCCGAAGCAAAGCAAGTGCAGACCGATAAACTTGAGAGGGGACTCGGAGTGTGGATCGGTTTAGCACCATGGTCACCTTGAGAGGAGCAGGTGGCGAGAGTCGGAAGTGAGAGGAGAGGGGAGGCAGGGCAGAGCGGCTGAGCAAAGGGGAGGTGAACAGATCTGGAGTTCTAGACTACTGGATGTGAACAAGAGAACTGGAGGACGAGGCGGCGGAGTAAGGAACAAAAAATTAGGGATTCCTAATTATTTTTCAACTTTTAAAATAATTCGGTTTTTCGGGGCCAATATCGAATTTTTCGGTTCTGTTCCGCTTTTTGGCCCGAAACCGAATTTTAGATTTTTCAGGCCCGAAGCCCGAACCGTGAAATATCGGGCCGGCCCAAAACCGACTTTTTCGGTTCGGTTTCGGCTCGGTTTTTTGGCCGGGCCACATTTTGAGCAACCCTAACCCAAAGCGTATCAAGAACGATTTGAGCTTGCCGAACCAAGCCTGAGGAGCCTGTTTAAGACCATATAGAGCTTTGCAGAGACGACAAACATGGCCAGGGCGAGAGGAATCCACAAAGCCTGGAGGCTGGTCCATGTAAACCTCCTCTGACAAATCCCCATTCAAGAAGGCATTGTTGATGTCAAGTTGACGAATAGGTCAGTCTCTGGAAAGAGCAATGCAAAGCACAAGGGGAATGGTTGTGGGGAATAACTGGGCTAAAGGTGTCGAAATAATCAATACCTTCTTCTTGATTGTATCCCTTTGCAACAAGTCTGGCCTTGTAGCGATCAATGGAGCCATCAGCATTCCGCTTGATCCTGTACACCCATTTGCAACCAACAATATTCATAGATGGATGCTGAGGAACAAGCGACCACGTACTAGAATTAGCGAGGAAATCAATCTCAGAATGCATGGCAGAGACCCAGTGAGGACACTTCTCAGCTTGGCGATGGGTTTTTGGTTCTGTTTCTGAGAAGGAGAGTGAAGGTGACGGATGTTTCGAGGTGAGGAGGGCTTTTGGTTTGAGGATGCCCTTTTGAGCATGGGTGGTCATAGGGTGTACAGAAGTGTCACTCGGCCGAATATGAGGGAGATGAGGCGAAGGGGTCGACAAGATAGGAGGAGGGGAGGGGCTAGGGGAGCTGTCGGCTGTAGAGTGGTTTAGAGAGGCATTAAGCGAATGTTGGGGGTGGAAGATGGGGTCATAGACAGAGAAGTGTCGGTTGTGGCCGAGGAGCTGATTGCCCGTGACGATGGTGTTGCTGCCGAGGAACCTGTAGGGAGAAGGGAAGGTGGTGTTGAATGTGCGTCGACAACGGACTCAAGACTAGTAGACGGAGACAGCAAGGGGGAGGTAGAAGCAGCGACCAACATGTCAACAGATGGATCATGGACCGGAGAGCTTGAAGTGGAGGACAAAGGTGCTAAGGATAGAGATGGAAAGATGGACTTATGAAATACAACATGACGACTGACATAGACCTGTTTTGCATCGGAATCATAGCATAAGTAGCCTCTGTGACTCGAGTTATACCCCAAGAAAATGCAAGCTTTGGTTTGAAACTCAAGTTTGTTGGCGCGATAGGGATCAAGGAAGGGGAAGCATAGACATCCAAAGGAGCGAAGAATGGAGTAGTCACGAGTTCTTTTGAATAGACAGTGATAAGGGGATTGATTGTAAAGAATGGGGGTAAGGGTGTGGTTGTGAAGGTAGATGGCAGTTGAAACGCATGTTCCCAGAACTCGGGTGGGAGTTTGGAATGAGTGAAGAGGGTGAGACCATTTTCCTGAATTGTACGATTTCTCCGTTCAACTATCCCATTTTGAGTTGGGGTGTAAGTTCATGATATGCGGTGAGCAATGCCTTGGGATTGAAGGAGAGAAAAGACATTGCGGTACTCTCCTCCCGGGTTTGTTTGGAGGGCTTTGATGGTCCTATTTAATTAAGTGCGGACCATGGCCTGGAAAAGTTTGAAGTAGTGGATAACCTGTGACTTGTGTGTGATAAAGTGCAGTCATCCACAAATAAAACAAAGTAGCAGCAACCATTTATTGATAATGACGGGGCAAGGCCCCAAACATTAGAGTAAACAAGTTCAAAGGGTGTAGTCTTAGACACATGCGTAGATAAAATAGGTAAATGACGACTCTTTCCTAAAGAGCAAGACTAACACTAAGACATAGGTGTAGAACTAGATAATCGTAAATTGAAAGAATTGCATAAGAGACGAAAAATTTGAGGACTGGGATGACCCAAACGATGGTGCCACAGACTTGGACGAGTTCGTTCGCCAACAAGCGCACGAAGAGGAATCGGGGACTGGAGGCGAGAGAGACGGTAGATCCCATTGTCAACGATTCCTTTGAGAATCACCCTCCCCTGCAAATTCTTCAACAAACAGAATAAGGGATGTAACTCAAGATGTACCCTAGCTTCTTACATTGCCCCTTTTTCTACTAGAAATCCACCATTTTTTCAAAGGGTATCGAGTTTTTTTATTTCTTCTTTAATGGTGGCTCTAAAGTCGGTGGTATCACGCAATTCACTCTTCAAACAAGCCGAGTTGTTCTCGGCGGTGATGGAGTTGCAGAAGAGCTTTAGGGAAAATGTGGCTCGCGGTGTAGATTGCCAAGGGATATGTTTTCATCATATTTCATTGCAATTGATGATGTTTTTGGAATTTCGGGGTTTCGATTCCTCGTTGCCTTTCGGGCCAAAACTATAATTATTATTTTTAAATTAAAAGGACTACATTGCAATATGTGATTATTCGTCTTTCCAATAAACAAAAGTCATCTTGTCAATAGGCTTCTTCTTTCGGTAATTATGGCTCTATTTGGAAAATTATTATTTTTTCAAGGGTGGAGATTATTTTTAGGGGTTAATTGAGGTGAAGATTATTGTATGAGTTATGGAAGTGGAAGATGTGGAGATTATTTTAAAAAAATAATAACTTCAATATAACATCGTATAGGGTTTGGTGAGTATAAGGTTATTTTTTGAAAAAAAAATAAAATGACAAAACTGCCCTTTTTAATTTATATAGACCTGTTGTGGGATAGCTTCCAAAAGTACCCAATAGCACAAAAACGCAAGCATGTAAACGTCGAAGAAGATGGATCCTCGATTGCCGGTGCGGTAACCGGTGTCGAAGTGGGGCAGGAGTAGGTGCGAGCTTCTCATGCTCATCATTTGAAGAAGAAGAAGAAGAAGACGAGTCATGCAACTTCTCAGTGTGGTGGTGGTGGGGAAGTTTGTGGACGATATTGTCGAGGAACGAATGCTCCTCTTCAACCACCGACTCCTTGTGCTCACCGTTGTCCGCCATGGATGATCACACTTGCAATCTCCAATCGATCAGTTGGCAAGTAGATGAAGATTGACAAAGAGAGGAAGAGGGATAGATTCAGGATTTAAAATAGGGTTTCAAAATCGCACACACCGAACAAGAGGAGAGAAGAGCGCTAGGGAACGAGCAGGAGCAAACGATGGCCTAGAATACCCCATTGGGGTAAACTATATCCATTTGAGAAATCTGCAGTTTGAATGGACATTTCATGAAATGTTTATAGAGAAATGTATACACGACATTGACCTGAATTTACCATTTTATAATAATTTTATTTATAATCACATCACACACTATTCACAATTAAAATCACAAGTTCACGTATAGGTGATTAACTCCTTTTTATCCACTTTAGAACATTAAAATGGATGAAATAAATGACTAGTAAGGATGTTTCAAGAAAATCTTATTATCATATACTTATAACTTAGCATGAAGAAATCCAGAACAATTCGTGCTATAACGGAATGTTGGACACTTTATGCAATTTAACAATTAACATAGCTCAAGTTTCTAAACAGGTCTTAGAGTTCAATTACAAATAAATTGCAAGGATAAATGGATTTTGTAATTTATTTTCAAGAGTAGGCATGTTTGATTAAAAAAAAGTGTATAAATTAAAATGAAAAGCACGAAACTCTAAATGAACAAATGAGACAAAGTCACTTGCCTTAGTTATAAACCCGAAGTTTGCGTATAATAAAGATTATGATTAACCAAGAGATTAAATTCCTTATGAAGACGTAGGATCTCGACTAACGTCACCAACTATCTAGGCACATCCAGCTCTGTCGTACATAGTAGACAAATAATAATTTAATTAGCTTATGTCCAATAATTTTATCCTTAAACTTCGGGAGAGTCCCCCTTTAAAATAATCCTTAATTAATCTGATAAAAGTTATATCCTTTACTTCCTAATAATCACTTATCGAACACCATTTTTAAAGTGCCGAGACAATATTAGGACTTGCAAACTTAATTTAGGATTTCCTTTCCTAAATTTAATTGGATATTATAATGACTTAGGAATGCCATATAGTCCAAAGAACCTTTACCAAAGGAACAACCTTAGCTCTGTGCATTTTCCAAACCATAAAGAATCATCATCTTGAATCACAAATCTTGGGGCTTTTCCTTATAAAAATCAACAAACAATCTGACTAACATTGAATCCTGCACTTGTAGATCATGCTTTGATGTTAAACACTATCATAGCCTTATGCTGAGATTTACGACTTAAAGCATCAACTACAACATTAGCTAAATCATTAGCTAAAACATTGTCTTTACCTAGATGATAGAGTAGTTCGATGTCGTAGTCTTTAATCAACTATAACCATCGTCTTTGACGCATGTTCAATTCCTTATGTGAAAACATACTTCAAACTTTTATGGGTCGTAAAAATCTCACAACGTACACCATAGAAATAGTGTCGCCAAATTTTTAATGCAAAGACTATAACTACCAGCTCTAAGTCATGCGTTGGATAATTCTCTTCACAAGGCTTCAACTGTCGGGGTGCATATGCTATCACCCTATCTTCTTAAATCAACACACACTCAAGACCTTCCTTCGAAGCATCACTGTAAACTACATACCCTTTTATTCCTTTTGGAAGAGCCAAAACTGGTGCGGTGGTAAGTCGCCTCTTTAACTCTTGAAAACTTGTCTCGGACTTATCAATCCATACAAACTTTTGAAGTGAGGTTAGTGGTCGAGATAACTTGGAAAACCCTTCCACAAACCTTCTATAATATCCCGCAAATCCTAAAAAAGTACGGATCTCCTTCATATTCTTCGGTTGAGTCCAACATTTCACGCAGAAATGTTCTTAGGATCTATCATAACTCCATCCTTTGAAATAATATGACCTAGGAAAGCAACTTGCTTGATCCAAAATTCACACTTTGACATCTTAGTATATAGCTAATATGGACAAAGCGATATGTAGATATTCAACATGAGCCTCCTCGCTTGTGCATTGCAGCCAACTGCAATGCATTGAAGCAACTACGGTTGGGACCAAAATCACAGATAGTTGAAGTCGTGCCACGAGGTCGAAAGACGGTAAGTCCAGAGCGACTAATGGGTAGTCTGCACAAAGAAACCCCTGATACTTGTTTGTTCCAAAAAAAGAGGTTATTTTGGCCTAGAGGAAAATTGGCTTTTGAGGCAAAACCGTCCTCCACGGTCCACACTCCACTGCCCAAGAAACTAGTTGGCTCCTTTAGTTGTAGACTAGCCCGGCCTCACATATCTGACCTGACTAGCTTGAGGTTGGATCTGACTCGAACTTGACCTTTCATCGAAGACTTAGGGCTCGTTTATTTAAGCACATGAAGGACAATTATTATTAGGAAATAACTTTTCGGAAATTGCATTTCATGTCAATTGAGAAAAAATATTTGGTTCCATTTAATGTTTAGAAATTAAATGGAAGAAGAAGAATTTGTTTATAGAAAAAGGGTGGAAGTGAAACTTAATTAGTCTCATCTAGGTAAATAAACTTTCTACGTTTAAGGAGAAATGGAAAATGGAATTCTCAAGAAATTCAATTCATGAGTTTCCTATTTTAAAAATTACAAACAAACACATATATTTACGTCACTTTTTGGGTTTTTTCTACTTCTTGAGTTTTTTTATTTCTTAACCGAACAAGGACTTAATACCTGAAAAACGACTCTACCTCACCCGAGTGAACCCAAATCAAAATGACCCAATTGGATATTAACCCGACTAACCTGGTCGTTGATTATCATGAGCATTTGAGTATGATGATTTAACATTTTAACTCATAACTCATGGCAGTGATTTTAAACCTAGTGATCCTGATATCTTCGAAAATAGGTATTTCTATGCTCAAACTCCTAATATCATCACTAATCACACAGCTATAATACCCCCAAAACCTGATTCTTGATTCTAAGTTCATACCCAAAATTTAACCAATTACAAGTTCCTTATCAACACCTTAGAAGTGCACATTATACATCTTCAACTCTTCATCATCATTCTGCGCATCGCGCCAAACAAACTCGTAATGCATCAAAAGTTGTCTATCCTTTTCTGTCTTTTCGAAAGGCCTCTTAGTGGCATCCAGTGTGAAAAAGGAGGTAACAGCAGCTTGACAAAGATCTCACACCAAAAAGTAAAAAGAACAAATCACATTACAAGCATGGAAATGAAACCCCCACAAAAGAAAAGGTGTTGGAATTGAATTCCATTACAACAACCAGTAACATGGATTCAGCACTAATACCTCCAAAAAAGGGTCATCATAAACCCAACAATAAAGCATGCCCATAACACTAAAATTACTGGCTTACCACACCCAAAAAAAAAAACAAAAGGCAGAGACTTTGAACACTTAATGGAAACAAGCAACACAAAGCAAGCATCACATCACACTCAAAACATGCTTTAATCAAAGCAACAATGGTGGGGTTCAGATGTGTATAAATCATGCTAGAAAAAACAAGCACCAGTAGGAGTGATAAGAGCAGGAGAGACAAGGCGGGACCTGAGTTACCTAACGGGCGTGATCAAAAGAGATTCGAGGATGGAGACAGCTCTTTCCACATCCAGCAAAAGATGTGCTTTTAGAAAACTGCAAGTTCAAAATCCATGGCCTTTTCAGTTTTCATGTTGCTGAAGCTACAAGAGTCTTCACTTTCATTCGTCGCCGTCTTCTCCTTTAAAGGTGTAATAGACTAACAAACATAACTCCCTTGTTTATTGGACCATTATATACAGCAGGGAAATCAACCCATAGAAGAGTATTGAAGTCCCAAAGTTGCAATTTCTTGCCATTCCTTAAGCATTTCGACAAAGGGAAAGTCCAAGTGACTTCAAATAAATGGCGTGAGCTAGCTGAGGCGTTCAGATTCTCCCATGTAGAGAGACTCGGCCTTTAAGGACTTCAAATAACCAATAGCTTCATCAATGATCACCAACGGGTCTTTGGTTTCTGAACCAGGAATGAGCTTCTGAAGCATTCTCAAGGTATCGTGAATCTTATGCCTTCTCATCCTTTTGCAACCCACATTCGGGAAAGCTTGTTCATCCTTGTACGACTGAGGTGTTGGTTTTGCTATTGCTTTAGTCTCCAGAGACAACAATTTGATACAAGAACCACCTTTGAGTAATTTCTGCTTCTTAGATGAGCTCCTGAAACTAGTAACTTCATCAAAATCATCCCCTTCCTCTAAATTATCGACACCAGCATCCATGGCACTTGGGGAACGACCCGTGCTTATTTCATCTTCATCCTTACCAAGGTCATCACTACTGGAGCAGAGCAAGGCATTGATCTCTTCTGTGTCATCATGGTAATCACTGCCTTCACTTGTTTCCTCAGACACAACAGGAACCTTAAGGGAAGATTGCTCAGTCTTGAAATCATGTAGCTTCTCTCGAGATTTGTATGCCGGAACAAGCTTCGCAGTACAAGCTTCTTGATTGCACATGGGAGGACATAAGGTGCTAAAAATCATCCGAGTTTCTTGCCCAGATTGGTCAAATATGAGAAATTTCTTCTGCGGAGAATATGATGTCTCATGAGCCGTTGCTTTACTGTCATATCCAGTGGGAAAACAAAATTGGTGTTCATTTGGATATGGATTCACACCTTCGATCTCTACACCTTTATCAACAGGCAAACCAGAAACATTATAACCTTTTGGAGCCACGTAGGCTGAGACATCATGCGGCTTCACATACGCAGGCATAGACCCGAGTTGGCCAGTGGAAGCATTCACAGTCAAGTAGTTGAAGTTGAGTGGTTGGCAAGCGGATTGCCGCTGGCAAATCCAAGAACTGTTCGGCTCAATCATTTAACAAAAACTACCTAGTTTGGCAGAAACAGAAAATGGCAAACTAAATCAAAATACAAGGCTAATCACAGAGTGCTAAACTGCAACTGAAAAAATTGGTGAGAAACGTACCAGGATTACACACTACTTTAATCTGATTCTTCTTCGTTGTTCACTTAAGACTACAATTAAAATGGAAAAAAAAGGACTTCCAGCTTGCTACGACAACACAAAAGTGGAATCAATCTACGTGACAGGTTTGAGCAAATGGCGGAAGTACTCAGCCTGGTGAAGAGTAGAAAAAAAGAATGCAGTTAGTCCTCATCGTCCCACAATTAACAGGCACAAAATAGCCACTGTCAATCAACGAGAAAACATAGGTGCAAAGAAATACAAGACTACATAAGTATATCATTAGCACGAACCTGACAATCCTGCAAAGGTTGAAAACAAGCTATAACTCTAACTATGATGGTTGCTTTGCCTGCGATCCCGCTCAAGTGTTTCAATGCCCGAAATCTTGTCTGGCTAGCTGCTTGGCACACCATAACTACTGCTGACTCTTTCCAATGGACTATTAAGTGAACCTTACTAGCTACACAAAAGTACAAGAAAAGAGGGGAACTGCCAATGAAAGGATTTAAGGCCAACAATGAAACAAAGATCAACCCCAGGAATTCAATTAAGACTGACACTGGAAGCAAAGAGAATGCCAAGAAAAGATGAGAAGACCAATGCCAGCTTCAGAAAATGATCTACTCGTTTGCACACCACTAGATGATGATTGGAATGAACCACGGAACAACAGCAAAATGATTGGATCCCATTGAGACAGAATTAGGATTTAATATGAAGGGGAAGGGTGGTGATTTTACAAGATAACTTTGCAATACAAGTTCAAAGAGATAAGTTTACGAGACGCATAAATCAACAGACTGAACCGGTGCATGCTGCTGTGCCAAGATCATGCATAAACAACCATTCCTGCACCATAAAAAAAAAATCAAACAAATCCGTCATTTGATTCCAAGACAAAGTGAAAGTGAATCTTATCCAAATATCTTTTAAGATGAAAAAATGTAAACCCTCATGAAGCTCATATCAAGCAAAGATGTAATGAATGGCGAATCATATGGAAACCATTGGATTTATCATAGATTTACTTATATTTCAACCCTTCTCCTTAAACAAAAGAAAAAAACTAATTATTCAGACCAAAAGAACATTTAGATTCGGAATTTAGTTTTCAATTTGGTATGTTGCAAAACTAAAAACAATTTTTTTTGTTCAACTTTTCTTGGCTTTCATTTTTTAGTTTGACAATTTTGAGTTAACTTAAGCTAACAGAGATGTGACAAAATTCCAAAATAATTTTGTCAATAATCATAGGTGAATAAAAATATTCCAAAACTAAAATCTGGAAATTCACAGTGACATCAAACAAGCCCAATTTGTAAGTTTCAACAGTATCAAACATAGGGAGCCAGTTTACTCGCATTTTGCAAGAGAGAATGAACATGAACACCCAAAATAATTACAATAAACCACCACATATTCCCAGATTTTAACAAATTAACACCTCTAAGCCCAATTTTTAATGAAACCAGAAACCCCAGCACGTGAGAAAAGAGAAAACATGTCAGATTTCAATTTGTTAAGATTTGCAAATTCGAGGTTGTAATAACAAAGAAAAGAAATTGAAACTCGGAAGTAGTAAAATCCGCCGAAGCAACAAGTACCCCGAGTAGATCTACCAAGATTTCAGACAAACCGAATCGAATTCTGAAAAGAAGCAGGTAGTAAATGAAGAAACTGGTGAATTTGCAATACATGATCATGTTGATTTTACTTGGTACCAAACAGAGGTTCTGAATCAAAAGCAGTAACAAAAAACAAGTGTAGAGAGCTTACCCTGAAAACAGAAAATTCGGAATGCTGTGAGTTCCTTCCAAGGCAGATATGCAAAGGAGAGATGAAGAAGAAGAAGAAGAAGAAGAAGGCGTTTTGGAAGTGGGAATTGGGTTTGCGGATACGGAGTAAGTTGTAACCATATATGCTTTATTTACTAGTTTATTTATTTTAATATTTTTTTTTACTCGTGTTTTTAGGCATTTTTATTAATCAATTATATTATATTTTATTATATTCTATAAAAATAAGTACTCTTATTTATATTTTATTTATTATTTTATTATTTATTAGTTTAATAAAGAGGAATGCGGTTCAAATGTTAACAGCTCTTACGGTGTTAAATGTTAACAAATCAATATTCGGCAAAATTTATCAAATATTCATCACAATCACTCAATTATTCATCAAAGCTTTTGTTAAAATTAATCAAATATTCATTACAGTCACTCAAATATTCATCACAGTCACTCAATTATTCACAATTTCCCAAATATTCGGCAACATGTAAGAAATATTCATCACAGTAATACAATTACAGGATTGGGGGTGGATATTGTGAATAATTGAGTGACTGTGATGAATATTTGAGTGACTGTGATGAATATTTGGAAAATTGTGAATAATTGAGTGACTGTGATGAATATTTGATTAATTTTAACAAAAGCTTTGATGAATAATTGAGTGACTGTGATGAATATTTGATAAATTTTGCCGAATATTGATATTTTAACATTTAACACCGTAAGAGTTGTTAACACATGACCCCGAGTACCTAATAAAATAAAAAAATTCTTTATTTTGTTTATTATTATTTGAAAATATAAAATTTTATACCAGAAAATAACACCAGTTGCACAAATTCAAAACCAAAAATCAAAGTAAACCAAATTTTATTATATAGTTATATTTTATGGAGTAATATTTTTCACAAAAGTATTCATTGTATATATATATATATATATATATATATATATATATATATATATATATATATATATAAACTTCTATTAGAGCTCGTTTGGTTAGCTTCCTACTTCCCGGGAAGTCCAAAATCCTAGGAAGTAAGCCTCAATACATGTGTTTGGTATGATTTTTGAAAATGGAAAAACATAGGAATTTCAATTCCTATGAAATGGAGGAAGTTAGCTTACCATGAGGGGGTAGGTAAGGCTTCGTTTGGTTACACTTTAACTTCCCGGAAAGTATAAATTCTCAGGAATTGGTTTACAATATATGTGTTTGGTATAAATTTTGAAAACTAAAAAACGTAGGAATTAGAATTCACATGAATTGGAATTCCCATGAAAAGGGGGAATTCAACTTACCATGAGAGGGGTGGGTAAGATCTACTTCCCCCTTTTCTTCCCCCAATCTTTTATTATTTTTTATTTTTTATAAAGAAAATATTTAATTTATCCACATAATGAAATGAATTTATTTATATATAAAGGTTATAAAGGTAATTTAAAACCAATTGCTATCAAATATATGTGTTCAACCAAACAAAATGCAGCAATTGAGTTCCTGGGAATTTATTTGCAAACAAACACATTTTCATACTTCTCGGGAAATAGAATTTATGGGAATTGTATTTCCCAGGAATTAAGTTCCCGGGAATTGGAATTCCTACATTTAACCAAACGAACCCTAAGATCTACTTCCTCCATTCACTTATCCCAAATCTCCTATAAATTTTATTTTTTATTAAAAAAATCTCCAATTACTATAAAAATTCCATGTTTAACCAAACAAAACATAGGAATTGAATTCATGAGAAATTATTTCCAACCAACACTTTTTTACATTTCCCATGAAATAGAATTCATAGGAATTATATATCCTGGGAAGTTATTTCCCGGGAAGTCTATTTCCCACGTTTAACCAAACGAGCCCTTAATTTTTCTTCATATGAATTAATTTTTTTAATTATAAATGTTATATTTAAACTACGATTTATGTTTTTTTTTGCAATACTTTTCAATCCTTTTAATTTTTTTCCATTAAGAAATGCCCTATTTTTTACAAAAATTATATTTTTCTTTCAATATTTCTCCAAAAAGTATTGATCATGCTACACATAAATATATAATTCCATTAATTTTTATTGCAAAAAATTTTGCATTAAAATGTTGTGATCATGAGTGTGAGTGTGAGATCTGAAGCCTTGAGTCAAGGCTCCATAAGGGGGAGGTATTGTTGTGATCATGATAGGGCTTGGGCCTATAAAAGGGCCTGAGGTACCCACATACGGGGTATGAGGAAATCAACCCAATTACTCTCTCTCTCACTGTCATCTGTCTCTCTCTCTCGTCTGTTCTTCTCTCTCTCTCGAACTTACTCTCCTCCTACTTCTCTCAACCTCTTTCTGTTACAATCAACCATCCCACAACTAACTCAATTCCTATGGTGATCTAGGGTCACAACAAGTTGGTATCAGAGCCATTGGCGATCGAAGAGGCAAGCGGCATCAATGGCGGAAGGTACGCGATCCAAGACTTCCGAAACCCAGTTTCAGGAGTTCAGAGACGATACACGAGCTTTCATGGCGGCAACAGCGAAGTTTATGGAAGATTCACAACGACGCCAAGGTGAGCAAGCTAGGCAGCTAGAAGAATTCAAGAAAATATCAGAGCAAAGGATGGAGCAATTGACAGAGTATATCAGAAATCCTCCAAGAAGGGATCGTGGAAGTGACGAGCAAGATCAAGGCGAAACGCGATCTTTGATGGGAGCGGGACCTCCAGAACGTGCCATTCCACAAGCAAGAAGGGGAACAAGCTCTCAAGGAGGTTCGAATGGAAGCATAGGGGGAGGTTCGTCGGAAATGAGCCGGGGTATGCGATTGCCGAAGTTGGATTTTCCAATCTTTGATGGTAAGAAACCAAGGCAGTGGATTCGGAAGTGTGAGAAGTACTTCCACATTTTTGAAATTGAGGAGGATAACAAGGTGGAAATTGCAGCGATGTACCTCAACGATAAGGCGGATACATGGTTCCAAGGGTATGCGATGCAGAAACCCCGAGTAAAATGGAATGAATTTTGTGAGGATCTTGGAGAAAGATTCGGGGACAGGAAGGAATCCGAAATTGTGGCGCAATTCAACAAGTTGGTGCAGGCTGAGGATTTAGAAGCATACAATGAAATGTTTGAAGATCTTCGAGCGGGTATGTTGGTTTTTAATCCTCAAATGTCAGAATCTTACTTTGTATCAAGCTACATCAGTGGCCTCAGAGAGGAAATTCGATCGTTAGTCCTGTTGGGAAGGCCGACGACAATGGCGGCGGAAATGGAACAGTCCAGGCTCCATTATCGGGCGGTTCAAGCAATTATTCGGGTCACCAAGACTCCGTGGAGGCAAATTACAAACTCCAGCGCGGGCTTTGCACCAAGGATGGGGGGTTGGAACAAGGAAGGATCCAGTATACAAAGTTCCAAAGAAGCAGCTGGCAGGAACGAGCCAAGATCGTTAGCAACAAGCACGAAATCGAACTCTGCGTCCACAGGGTCCGAGGGTAGTTCTGGGAGGTCCAATGATGCTAGGAAGGGGCTCTGTTATAAGTGCGGGGACAAATTCTTTTATGGTCACAGATGCAAGTCCCAGTCTCTGTTTAGTTTGGTAGCTCAAGAAGTGGCTGAGGAGGAAGGTCAAGAAGGAGAGGATGACCAAGAATTGAGTCCTGAGGCTGAGAAAGCAGATACTGAGGTATATGTCCATGCCTTGACAAGTGGTGATTCCGGGAGTACCATCCGAGTTAAAGGGGCAGTAAGGGGAAAAGAAATTACGATCTTGATAGATAGTGGGGCAACACACAGTTTTCTGGATGCAAGATTGGCTATGGATGCTGGGTTTGAGGTAGGCAAAGCAGGATTGATGCAAGTTAATACTATCAATGGCACCATGTTCAGTAACAAGGTGTGCAGAAATTTTGTGTGGGAAATGCAGGGATGCAATTATGAGTATAGCATAAGGTTGTTGAATATGGAGGGCAGTGATATGATTCTAGGTACTGACTGGTTGGTAGGATTTAATCCTGTCCTATTTGATTTTGTGAAGGTGCAAATCTCCTTTGACAAGAAAGGGGAAAGAGTGGTTATTAATGGGATCAAGGATGATAAAGAGCACAGCATGGCATTTGTGAAAATGTTGACAGGCAAGCAAGTACAGAAGTTGTGTGCTAATGGGAGCTTGGAGTTGGTAGCACAGGTGGGGCAGGTGTGCAATCTGTCAGCAGCAGCAGGACAATACCCAGTAGAGATTGAGGAGGTTTTAGAAGAATTTAGAGATGTTTTTCAGGAGCCAAAGGGCCTTCCCCCGATTAGAGCACATGATCATGCCATAGTGCTCAAGGAAGGGGCTCAACCTGTAGCTACAAGGCCATACAGGTACCCTTACTTCCAGAAAACTGAAATAGAAAAGCAAGTGTCTGACATGATGAGCAGTGGGGTTATTAGACCTAGCCACAGTCCATTTGCTTCTCCCACCTTGTTAGTTAAAAAGAAAGATGGTTCATGGAGATTTTGCATTGACTACAGGAAGCTAAATGAAATTACTGTTAAGGATAAGTTTCCTATCCCTCATATAGATGATCTCTTGGATGAGTTGAGGGGAGCAGCCTTCTTTTCCAAGTTAGACTTGAGGGCAGGGTATCATCAAGTACGTATGTTGGAGGGGGATGTGTCTAAGACAGCCTTTAGAACACATCATGGCCACTACGAATTTAAAGTGATGCCTTTTGGATTGACTAATGCTCCTGCTACATTTCAGTCACTCATGAATGAGGTATTTCAAAGCATGTTGAGGAAGTATGTTTTGGTGTTCTTTGATGACATCTTGGTTTATAGTAAGAGTTTGCAGCAGCATGTAAACCATCTGAGAAATGTTCTAGCTATGCTTAGACAACATCAACTATTTGCCAAGAGGTCCAAGTGTGAGTTTGCTCGGCAGCAAGTGGAGTACTTGGGCCACATTATTTCACAAGAGGGAGTGGCTACGGATCCTAAGAAGATTGAGGCAATGAAGAACTGGCCAACACCAAAGAATCTGAAGGCATTGAGAGGATTTTTGGGGTTGACTGGCTATTACAGAAGGTTTATAAGGGGATATGGCATTATTGCTAAGCCACTGACAGATTTATTAAAGAAGAATAGCTTTCAATGGTCAGAAGTGGCTCAGAAGGCATTTGAGAGACTTAAGGGACTCATGGTGGCTCCTCCAGTGCTGGCCATGCCAGATTTTGATTCTCCTTTTGTAGTAGAAACTGATGCGTGTGAGTCAGGAGTAGGAGCAGTGCTGATGCAGCAGGGGAGACCCATTGCTTTTATCAGCCAGGCCTTACAAGGAAGACATTTGCTTATGGCAGTATATGAGAAGGAGTTATTAGCCTTGCTCTTGGCAGTAGAGAAATGGAGGCACTACTTGGAAGGAAGGAAATTCACTATTAAGACTGATCATCAACCACTGCAGCACCTTCTTGATCAGAAGCTATCTACTCAGCTACAAAGGAAGGCCATTAGGAAGATGCTAGGGCTCAATTATGATATTGTGTACAAGAAGGGAGTGGAAAATAAAGCTGCTGATGCTCTTTCCAGAATTCATGAACAGGAGGTTGGCAAATGTGCAGCATTAGTGACAGTTCAACCAAGGTGGATCGGGGAAGTAACTGAGAGTTACAAGTCTGACACCATGGCACAAGAAGGGACAGTTACAGCCTTATCTGATAGCCCAGGGAATTTCTCCTTTGTTGAAGGGGTATTGAGATACAAAGGCAGGTTGGTGATTGGTAGTAATGGAGGGTTGCGGGATAAGCTTTTGAAGGCTATGCACGATGAACCAGTAGGGGGACATTCGGGTATTAATGGAACATACCAGCGGCTTAAGCAGCTTTGCTACTGGCCAGGGATGAAGAACACAGTGACAACTTTTGTGAAGGAATGTGAGGTGTGTCATAGGAGCAAGGCAGAGAGTGTGCCTAGTCCCGGGTTACTGCAACCTTTGCCAATTCCGGCCCAAGCATGGACACACATCAGTATGGACTTTATTGAGGGATTACCCAAGTCACAGGGCAAAGACACAATTTTTGTGGTGGTGGATAGGTTAACCAAGTATGCACATTTTATTCCCCTGAGTCATCCCTTCACTGCCTCATCAGTAGCAGCAGCATTTATGGAGAATGTGTTCAAGCTTCATGGAATGCCAACGAGTATCGTGTCAGACAGGGACAAGATTTTCATGAGTCAATTATGGCAGCAATTGTTTAAAGCCTTGCACACGAGCCTGGATATGAGCACGGCTTACCACCCACAATCAGATGGGCAGACAGAAAGGGTAAACAGGTGTGTGGAGACCTTCCTTTGCTGTATGACTTCTGATAATCCGAAGAAGTGGGTCAAGTGGATATACTTAGCAGAATGGTGGTATAACACAAATTACCATACGGCATTAAAAATGTCTCCCTTCAAAGCCTTGTATGGATCGGCTCCTTCTCAATTGGGGTTGCAGGGCTATGGGAGTAACTCACCTCTGATTGATGACTGGCTAGAGGAAAGACAGAGGTTGTTGTGCCAGCTCAAGCAGCACTTGCAGCAAGCTCAAGCTCGGATGAAGAATTTGGAGGACAGCCACAGAACTGACAGAACGCTTAAAGTGGGGGACTGGGTCTATGTTAAACTCCAGCCATACAGACAGACATCGGCAGCAGTAAGGAAGAACCTCAAGCTGAGCTCAAAGTTTTATGGACCTTACAAGGTATTGAGCAAGGTGGGGGCGGTCGCATACAGAGTAGACCTTCCTCCAGGTTCCTTGATTCACCCTGTGTTCCACGTCTCTCAATTGAAACCCAAGGTGGGAGCTAATAAGGAGCCAAGCACAGAGATGCCAGAGACAGACGAGGAGGGAACCATCCTGATGCAACCAGAGGCGATATTGGATACCAGGTTGCAGAAATTGCAGAACGGAGACCCAGTTACGGAGTGGCTGATTAAATGGAAGAACCTTGATAAAGATCAATCTACTTGGGAGCCAGCTGCACATATTCTCACTCAGTTTCCTTCTTTTCAATTGTAATTGATCGTTTGTGATCATGAGTGTGAGATCTGAAGCCTTGAGTCAAGGCTCCATAAGGGGGAGGTAGTGTTGTGATCATGATAGGGCTTGGGCCTATAAAAGGGCCTGAGGTACCCACATACGGGGCATGAGGAAATCAACCCAATTACTCTCTCTCTCACTGTCATCTGTCTCTCTCTCTCGTCTGTTCTTCTCTCTCTCTCGAACTTACTCTCCTCCTACTTCTCTCAACCTCTTTCTGTTACAATCAACCATCCCACAACTAACTCAATTCCTATGGTGATCTAGGGTCACAACATAAAAATATCATTTTTTTTTATTAGGAAACAATTCGAGGTCAGACAAACCTGTACCTCGATGGCCGACAAGTCGGCAGACGGAAACCGTCAAAAAATATCATATTTTAGCCACAATTTATGGTTTTCTTTTAATATTTTTTTAAAAAAAAATTCATTATACATATCGGGAAAAAAAAAATATTCTTCCAAAACAAAGATTTCGCCCCCCTCTATAAAACCTTGCGGCCGCAACCGTCCATACATGACATATTAGTTGAGGAAAGCTAATGATTTTCCATGTTAAAGGAGATCAATAATATTTAGTAGAACATCTAACACTTGATACAATCACAATTTTAAATTAAACACGGTACACTTTGTAATTCATTATTTATCACAAATTCATATTACATATGCATATTCCTAGAAGAGAACAACAAGTCGTCCCCATACACAACGTACGTTAATTAGTTTACCATAGTACATGCATTATCTGACATAAACCAATATATAAGAGACACCATATATATATATATATTAATGTCAATCAATGACAATCCAATATATATCTTCGAATACATCATAGACCAACTGCGTTTATCGGAATTCATTGATCAAGGGCGACGAGTGTTGACGGAGGATGGAGGTGTGTAGATAGACGGGCCCTGAGGGTAAGGCAGCGTCGGGTTGTAGGGCGAGTACGGGTACGAGGTCGGGTAGGGCGAGTATGGGTACGTGGTCGGGTACGAGGTCGGGTAGGGGGAGTAGGGCTGCCCGGGCTGCCCGTAATAAGGGTAACCTGGCCCCGAAAGAGGGTAGTAGAAAGGGTATATTGGTGGTGCAATAAGATCCTTGGACTGGGCCTTGTTGTTGTTGGTAGTACTGAGAGGGGGCTTAACCGGCTCCGACTGTGGGTGAACTAGTAGGTTTGTCGCGGATGGGGGTTTGGAGCGTGCAGCCGAACTCGTTTCGATGAACGAGGACGAGCAAATGAGGAGGAATGCCATGGTGATGAGTGTGTAGGAAGCCATTTTTGGTGCCGGTGGATTGGTCTCCCAATATGGTTGATTAATGGTTATTGGTTTTAGGGTTTTGAAAGGGTTGTGTAGTTGTGATGGTGTGTGGTTGGGTTGGGTTGGGTGATTGGGGTTTTATAGCCATTTGGGGGTAAGAGGAGATTTGATTACCTTTCTATTAGACTTGATTATAGGCGATTAGATGTCTTTTTATTAAAACAAACAAGTTTTGGTCAGTTCGACTTTAGTAAGGATCGGATATGGCATGGTTTAGGCCAGATATAGGGATAATTAAATTATCTCGTCACTAAAATTTCTCTAAAATAGGAATACATATTATTCAAATTATTTTTACTCAATTTAAGCAACCTTTCTATTTTTAAGATTAATTTATTTTTAGAAAATGCTACGTATTTAAGAAAATCTCTCTATTTTGTCTGTTTGCCCATTTTGGAGAAGGTGATGGAGAATTTATTAGACCAAAAATGCCTTAAAATTGTCCAAAATGGAGAATCTATTATAGAGGCTCTTGGGTGTCTACGAACAAGTTAGTAAGCTACTATCACACCAGTACATCACAAAATTATTTCAAATAAGTATAGATTAACATGTGAAAAATAAATAAAAATATTGTTAAATTTTATAAACATGTGATCAATAAAAAGGAATAGAATTTTAAAAAAAATAAAAAAAAATTTGAATGTTAATTTATACTCAAAATTTAAAATAATTTTGTGATATATCGGAAAGAACGTGGAAGGAAGTAAAGATCCGGACTACATATCGATTATTTTGCTTACCAACTTCAATCACTAACTTAAATTTGTAATTAATCTGCAACTAAATTCAACATACTCAATTTAGATGTTACATATATAACTCGATTTGAGGTGAGGTGAGTGAACAAATAATATATTAAACTTTGTTAATTAGAGATATCATCTCGAGTTGAGACTTAAAAATGGGACAACTTTTAAATTAAACTGGTGATCACCATTCACCAATCAAATTGACCCGAAAAACGAAAATGACCGATGAAGCCCCTTGTATATATGTTAACTTTGTTTCATAATAAAAAAAAATCAAAATAGATGACAATTGACAACTAATTTATTTGGCCATTAATGGGTGTGGCTAAAACATAAGAGCTAAGATGAAGGTTTACCTCTTTTTTTGGCTCAACTACATAAATGCAGTGGAAGGTATCCGTCGTATTCATATTAATTAATGTGTATAATTTGGGTGTGAGCTATAGCTGTGATTTTTTAAATACATTATTTATATCGAATTTTAAAGATGAAGAAGAAACCACGATGAGGCAAGCTGGCTAGGTCATATATGGAGAAGCTTTGATACTATATATAATTAAGCTGCATTTGCTGCTCATAAATTGCCGCTTAATCTATCATAGACAACCATCTTTTATCAACAACCCCTCCGTTCGGAAATAAGTATCATCAGTGGCGGAGGAGTCAAGATTTTATTAAATGATAAATATTTTAGTTCAAAATGATGTCGTTTGTTATTATATTTTTTTTATGTTTAAACTAACAAAATAATGTGATTTTGATCTATGTCACATTGTTTTGGCTAAAAAAAAATAACTTCAATTCTGAAACCTAATGAATCAATCTAATATAGGCATGAGTACCCATTATAGCACAAATTGCTCCTAGTGGGATTTGAACCCTTGACCTCATGGTAGTGAGGCACAAGTGGGATTTGAACCCTTGACCTCATGGTAGTGAGGCACAAGGAAGCACCTCACTCTTACCACTAGGGCAAGAGGTCATTGGTAATCTAATACTGTCATTTAAAATGATATGATGGACACTGCTTATCTCCATCGCGTGGTTCCTCGCCACCATCCTCATCTTCAGCTGATTTCCTTTTCCTATCCTCCGATCCCTAGCCTCTTTGATTCAAAAGTCTCAAACCCTTGACAATCCCAATCTCAATGATGGTTGATGCTAAGAGCAACCCTAATAGATTCTCTATCTTGAATTTTTGGAGAAGATTGAGATTGTTTTTTGTCCAATAACTTTTCCATTATCACATTCTCCAAAATAGAGAATGAGAAGAAAAAATGGAGATCATTCTCTAAATTTGGAGAAAACTCTATATTTGGGGGGTAAATTCCATAATGGGAAAGTTGTTGAAATTTAGCAAAAAAAAATTCAGAATATGTGATTTATAAGAGCAAGCCCAAGAGATTCTCCATCTTCATTTTTTGGAGAATATTGGGATGATTTTTTGTCCAAGAGAATGGAGATAAAATATAGAGATCATTCTCTAAATTTGGAGAAAATTGTATATATATTTTAGGGTAAACTCTATAATGGGGAAGCTGTTGGAATGGACCTAAAAAAAATATTCAGAATATTTGACTTATAATTCTATATTTTGGAGATTGTTTTAGGGAAGCGGTTGGGCATGCTCTAATTCTCTATTTTGAAAAATGTAATGGGAAAACTGTTGGGCATGCTCTAAGAGAGTAGAAATAAGAAATTGATACAACTTCTTTTCCTGGGATTTGTTGAGTCGAACTAAACTTGAAACAGTACGTACGTACGTGGTGTGTTTTGGTTGTCTTCTTTCTTATTTGGGTACATTTTCTAAGGAGCATTGTTAGATTTACGGTGTATTTGGATTCCAAAGTGTTTATACTTATTAACACTTTGAAAGTTTTTGTTTTAACTAAATTTTTATGTATTTAGAATAATATGAATTTAAAGTAAAATATTGCATAGATTGTATAAATCAAATACTCAATATTGTGTTAAGTTTGTAATTACCTTATAAACTTAATATAATTAATTTACACAATCTATAAGATATTTTATTTTAAAGTTAATATATCTTAAATATCTTATAATTTTTTTAACCAAATACTTTACAAGTGATTATATTTATAAACATAATTAATGCATTGGGACCTAGTAGCAATTGCAACTTGCTTCCCTTGGTCTATAATTGGTGTAGATCTTGGTCTCTCTACTCTTGACGGGGCTATTATTTTTTTTAAACAGTAGGCAAAGAATTGGTCAGCCTTGCCAAGATGAGCACAACCTTGATCATCACACAAGTTAATATTACAAAGTTCCCTATTCATTGGAAGTGTATCTAGCTGCTTACATACCACATTAGCTTTTGCAATAAAGTCAGAAGTACCATTTGCTTCCCTATAGCAATGATTGAAGCTGATGTTCCTAAAGTTTTTTTGCGAGCAACCGGATTTCTTCAATGGTTCTACAAATTTCCCAAGGAACAAGAGATCTCTCGTTGATTGCCAAGATGACACCAAGACTGTCACCTTCCACTATAAGATTGTCGATACCTTTACCAATGGCTGCTTTGATGTCCATACACAAAGATATTGCATCTATTTGAATAACTGATCCAAACTAGATCGTAAAATGAAAAATATCAATAACCCGATCATCTTTATCCCTAATTATTCCTCCGACACTACAATCGCCAAAGGGTTTAACAGATTTGTATACATTTAGTTTGTAGACGTGTCTAAGGTAACAATCGGAGGGGACATGCTGAAAGTACCTATTAAGTCTACTTTTAGTAGGAATAGCATCAATTGCTGATCCATAATAAATTCTTTATCCTTAGGGGAAGGTTCTTTTTCCATATCCAGTCACAATTCTTATCACTTTGGTGTGTTTGGTAATGGATTTTGTAAGTTGATTTTGTTGTAAATGATCCATTGACTGTTAGGTTTCCAGATTAGCTTATCTGGCGTATCCCATGCAGGAATAAGAATTGCTCTAATTCTGTCTACTAAATGTGTTGGGAAAATTTGTTGGAGAACATTATCGTTCTAGTTGGAATCAATAAGACTGGCCACACAAAACAAGCAACCAGAGCATCAACTTTAAACCACATTTCCATCTTTTTTTTTGTTACAACTTCATGCATTACCATCTGATGTATTAATTGAAAATTAAAACGCAATTTTGATCCTTGAACAAAAACTAAACCTAAACATCTATTCTTAAGCTGCTGAAAATCATAAGCGAACAAACCATCCTTGATAATTTCACAAACTTCAAGATAAGAGTAAAGATTACTGCGTGAGCAAAACCTCTCTTCATCAGATAACCAATATCTTATTTCCTACAAAAAAAAAAACAAACATGTACAAATAAGAAAAGAAGAAAGAGAAAAACAACGAACAAAAATAAACTGGAAAAATCAAAAGCAAATACTACATCAGACTGACTTTTATAGGATTCTAACTTGGAAAAGGTAGCTGTTACACATAATAGAAGACATTATAAAGGATTAAAACTAAGTTAAAATGGAGTTAAACAATTTAAAGAAAATAGTTTATGAAATGAACAAAACCCTAACAAAGATACCACATATATTGAAAAAACACTAACCTCTGCATGTTATGCTTGATTCAACCATTAAAAGTATCAATAACAATCAACAGTAAGAGGGAAGAAGATGGTCGTTTCGAACCACAGATATAGAGCAAGAGAGAAGATGTAGAAACTGAATGTGTGAACATTTAACTAATTTGAACTTTAAAGAATTGTTGCTACAAACCGAGTTTTGAGTTTTTTTTTTAATGAGTTGGTAATTAACGGACGCGTCAACGTCCAAGAGATCACCAATGTACTGTACATCCCTAAACAAAATAAAATAAAATAAAATAAAGGATTTAAGTGGAGAGATTGGCAAGCATGTACTTCTTTGGACATTGGTGAGCTCTTACTTGAGGCCGATTATAATCCTAAACATCTCCTTCATTCCGATTAATCTTGCAACTATATATATATATATATATTCTTTACAACTTTGGTCTTTTGTAATCGGATGTTGTTTATATATATGTACAACTAAAAAGTAGTACTAATATCGACCTAGACTTGTAATTAAAAGAATTGTTTGTTTTATTTTAACCTTTTATACATCGATAAATGATAATATGTACAAGTATGAATTAAAATATTTGCATTATAACTATTAGCTACTTATATATAGTATATATATATATAGTGTATATATATATAGTGTATATATATATATAACACTATTTATTTAATTCTATAGGGATAAATGAATGAGTACAACATGTTGAATAAAGAAAACCATTTCTGTACTTATATCATATCTTAGACTATATATTGTGATCACAATGAGAAACCAAAAAAGATGTGCACGCAGGAAATGAAAATGGAGAAGGGCGGGGTTTCTCCCTTAGCTAGAGCCATTGCTGTCCTAATGATCATCCTGGTTTTCTTTCCATTGACGTCGAATGCTGACGAAGGAGAAGAGTTCGTAATGGATTCGGAAATCGACAGGCGAATCCTGGCTACGACGACGAACCAGTTCATCAGCTACCAAGCCTTGCTAAAGAACACCGCGCCTTGTTCAACGAGAGGCGCTTCCTACTACAACTGCCAACCAGGCGCTTCGGCTAACCCATATTCCCGGGGTTGCACCGCCATTACTCGTTGTCGAAGCTAGATATCGACCTACATTGTACTTGAATTGCTTTTTATAACTTGTCTTTAACTGATTTGTGTTCCAATTCATCGACATATTATGTTTGTTTTTGTGATTTTCCTGTTTCTTCCATTCCATCATTCCTTCATCTTATTTAAGTTTATCTGGATTTTCTGCTTTAATTTTGCCATCTTTTGTGCTGAATCTATATCTATATATCTATATAAACTCTTAATTTAGAAGAGTTTTGGATGATGTGTCAATCTTAGAGGCATTTATCTATATAAACTCTTAATTTATAAGAGTTTTGGATGATGTGTCAATCTTAGAGGCATTTTAGGAGTCTTGACCAATCATCTATATAAACTCTTAATTTAGAAGAGTTTTGGATGATGTGTCAATCTTAGAGGCATTTTAGGAGTCTTGACCAATCATATTTTTTTTTGTCATTTTTCTTTGATTTTCTTTAATTCTCATTTTTTTCTTCTTTTTCCTTTAATTCTCTTTTTTATTTAATTTTACTAACTTCTATATAAACTCTTAATTTAGAAGAGTTTAGGATGATGTGTCAATCTTAGAGGCATTTTAGGAGTCTTGACTAATCATATTGTTTTTGCCATTTTTCTTTGATTTTCTTTAATTCTCATTTTTTTTCTTCTTTTTCCTTTAATTTTCTTTTTTATTTAATTTTACTAACTATTGGGCTTAATTCAGAACATTGAATTCAATCTAATATAACTATCTATATAAACTCTTAATTTAGAAGAGTTTAGGATGATGTGTCAATCTTAGAGGCATTTTAGGAGTCTTGACCAATCATATTGTTTTTGCCATTTTTCTTTGATTTTCTTTAATTCTTATTTTTTCTTTTTTTTCCTTTAATTTTCTTTTTTATTTAATTTTACTAACTATCTATATCTATATAAACTCTTAATTTAGAAGAGTTTAGGATGATGTGTCAATCTTAGAGGCATTTTAGGAGTCTTGACCAATCATATTGTTTTTGCCATTTTTCTTTGATTTTCTTTAATTCTCATTTTTTCTTCTTTTTTCCTTTAATTTTCTTTTTTATTTAATTTTACTAACTATTGGGCTTAATTCAAAACATTGAATTCAATCTAATATAACCATTGGGCTTAATTCAAATTTATTTACTAACTATTGCGCTTAATTCAAAATATTGAATATAACTATTGATTATGACACATCACATTTAAACAATGTTATAATTGGTATTATTATTACTGAATAATTTAAAATATCTATATTTATGTATTATACTTTACATAAGATTTTTAAAAAATAATTTTCTGAGATAATTATAAGATACATTTATTGTAAAGTTTTTTATGATTTTATCTTAACATTTATTAATATTTTATATTATTTTTATATATAATATTTTAGTTTTAAAAAAAACGCGTCATGGCGCGGGAATCGTACTAGTTTCTTTGGTTTATAAACTCTTATAAAACCTCATATTGATGATATGCTGAAGATAAGATAAAATTGAGTTTGTTGCTTCCTTTGAATTCGGGTTAAGGTTTCAATCTGACTTGGTGAGAGCTAATATCAAATCCTCTTGGTGAGATGCTAAGAATGGTGTCCTATCGTGAGAGGCGAAGATGACAAAGAGAAAGCTCAAAATGAGATTGCGAGAGTGTTTTTGATCGAGTTATGGAATTTCGACGGTGAGAGGCCTATGAGTTTGTCTTTCATATCCTTGTCATTTATTTTCTATAAACCCAAAATATCAACTCCACCAAAAGAGTGTTCGCAGGCTCGAGCCTAGTCAATCTCGTTCATTTTGGGTCACATCAAGTGGTATAGAGTTGTTTGTTGTTGCCAAAATTTACAGGAGATCAAGATCCAAGCTGTTGTCCATAGAGTACATCTAATAGGCTATTCGAGCCCATGATAATGGGTATCTCTGCATAGATGATGTTATCTTTAATGTTGTTGATCAAGAACTCTTGAAGAGAAGTCGAAAGAAAAGAGCTCGAGAGATTGAGGCTCACCAAAGAGAAGCCAAAAGACGAGTCACACTAGTGCGAAACCAAAAGAAAGGTTGGTGAACTAGGTTGTCGTCGTAGCCAAGATAAACTTACTGCATTAGTGTTTGAAATTTTGATCCAATATACAACATATATAGTTCTTACAAGCCAGATTGAATAACACACCGATGCAAACGAATAGAGGATCGCAATCTCACATGCTACAAAACACTTGAGGCAGCTATAATTTGAGACAGGAGAGGATCAAGGAAGCGATTTACAATGCACAAGCTAGGACCAAAACTCTAGGTCTTTTACAGCGAAGCTATCGCCTTTGTTGTTGTTGCTTTGGCCCTTGTAGTCTAGTGTCCACTTTTCGAACGTGCAATCAACAAAGTCGTAGTAGCCACCATGGATTGAGAGTGCCCCCTTTGCCACCCTCTCTTCAATCCAAGGGTATGTCAGCAGGTTTTTCAGCGAAAAATTGATAGATTCCTGTGATGAACAACACTCAAATTGTAAGTTTATCTACTTACAAGGAACCCTGCACAAGACAAAACGAACAAAGGAAACTCGTAAAAACTAGCTTAACCTTCTCACAATATTGGCATTGTTGCTCAAAGCCATGAACAGAGGCAGCAGACTCGGTGCTATGTCTTGCCTTCTTCCCGAGACTGACCCAACTTCTGATGAAGCTCCTGAAAACAGACAAAAATAGAACAAAAAACAAAAGCATGTGTAGCTAACAAAAACATGTTTTACATGCCCTGGCTGATTAGTTGAAAAAGGCGACGTAAATCATAGCAGTCAAGAACGCGAATTGCGCAATTTATAAACCTTGAATTAGGTTCTTCCTGCATACTCATAAGGGCTTGGATTCCACCACAGCGACTGTGTCCAATGACTAGAATGTTCGGAACCTAGGATGAAGAGGAGTCCGAAGATCATAAAAATCGAAACCTTCTATGCTTGTTGTGATTGATGAACAAATTTATCTTAAAAATCTTACTTCAAGAGTGTTGACAGCAAATTCGAGTGCAGCATTTGTTTCGGTTGGTCCATTCTGTAACCATAAGTTTTATCAGAAAGACGAGTCTAAACACAAACTACTCGAGACTAGATGTGTAATCTAATCACCTCGAAAGGAGGGACTAAATTGGCCACATTCCTGATTGTGAACGCTTCTCCGGGTTTTAACCCAAGAACGGTGGAAGGGCAAACTCTCGAATCTGCACAAGCAATCACCATAAACTGCGCCGAAACAGTCAGTAAGTAAACTCATACTAACACAACACAGCAACCTAAATCGACAAAGAACTGCAGTATCACCTTTGGCTCCTGGAGCTCAGCAAGTCGTTGAAAGTGATCCGAATTCGCCCTTGATGCACGAAAATAAGGCGAATTCAGTGAAACAGAAAATGTGTTAGCAAGGTATAACAGAACAGATTATAGAACCAGCAGTAGTAGTACTGAATCGATCAATGAGTCTTACTTACATATATACATCTTTCTTGAAACTTGTGAATTGATGTTTCATCTTAGTGAATAATGTTTCGGAATCCGAAACGCTTTCCTCCTTTACGCTCCCCGCGGGAACATTCCAAGCTCTTAATCTCAAATCCGAATCGCTCCTGAATCACCAAAACCGAAAACAGATGTATAGTCAGCTTAATTTTTCAAACTACCAACTCAAAACCAAAGCTGAACCAAACAAGACGACAGCAAACTCATAACTGAAAATTACATCACAGTAGGAAACCTATGATTGCTAATTGAAGACATAAATTGTTGAGGTTCAATCCAAACAAGGGAATTGAATTTTATTTAACTAAAGGTAGAGCACACAAATCAGACAGATGAAACAGTTAAAATCCACACCCACAGTCACCATCTATTAGGGGGAGAAAAAAAACAAGACTACATATAAAGCATACTTGAAAGAAGTGGATAGCTCATTTTGGCGAGATGTAGACATGGTGGAACAAGCGATCTGCAAATGGAGTGGAGTAATTAATTAAGCAAGTTCCAAGAATGGAAAAAAAAGAGATTAAAAACAATATCAATCACATCCCAAAAGAAAAAGAAGAAGAAGAAGAAGAAGAAGAAGAGGCATGAGAGATTACAAGGGATGGCCTGGTGAGATCGAGAGAGGAAGAGATGATGAAGCGAGCTTGAAGAGATGCCATTAATTGAAGAAGAGAGGGCATTAAGCAAATGGATGAAAAAGGGGGGGTAAAAGCAATGGTGGGGGACAGCTGTCTAGAAGGGAAAGGTGCTTTGCTTGGTAGTTAAAAGTTGGTTGGGGAGATGATGTACAACTATACAAGTGATGAAGTGAAGACCACCCAAAGAGGCATATTCATATATTAATATTCATATCATATAAAAATAAAATAAAATAAAAGATTATATCCAGATTGTGGATAGTTGTATGACTCGGTTTATTGATAAGGGCTCCAAGAAAGGCGGGGTTTAGGACGTCAGAGATGGAGTGTTTGTCCTTGCAATCTTTATTCAAGTACTTATCCGTAAACATTTTACAGTACTGGTTTTTTTTTTTATTCAAGGGAATGTCATTCAATATAAAAAAAATTTGGTCTTTACAAATCTACTGTAACTCCCTTCCTAGAAATTTGCAAAAGTGATGATTTTTTTGGTAAACATGACCACGGGTCGAACCCGGATTGGTCGATCCGAACCCTAACCCGGAAATATCACACGTTGATGAATTTAGGTCGACCCGTCGATCTGCCGGATCGACCTACTGACCCGACAGGTTATATTATTTAAAAAAGGGAAATTTCGCTTGGTAGCCACGAGGTTTGGTCTTTTTCGCATGGTATCCAAACATTTCAAGAACTTCGCATGGTAACCATGAGGTTTTGATAAATTTCGTGTGATAACCAAACTTATTAAAAATCATATAGAAATTCTATAAAATGATAAATATATTATAATTCACTCACTTAATCAATCATTTTTGGTGTTTTACTTTTAAAAAACCGTCAACAACCTTTTTAATATTTAAGGAGATTAAATTATTTACCCAAAGAATGAGTAAATTATAAAAAAATCACCTAAAATTAAAAAAAAATAAGTACATAAAAAAATGAGTAAATTATTTAAAATATGTACTTAATTTATTTTCAAATCCATAAATTAAGTACATATTTTAAATTACCATTCATTCATATTTGTTTAAACTAAATAAAATATTTTGGATAAAATAAACTTTGTATTATATATCTAATATGTAATCTTTTTAAAACATTAGAAAGGTTATTAATGACTCTTTGAAAACAACCAACTACATTGGGTAATTATGTATACTTTTTCAAATTTAAAAGTCTTTTTTTTTAAAAAAAAACTACCTTTATTTTTTTGTATAATTTATTCATTTATCATGGAATTAATGTATAGCACTATAAAATTTTTAAATGGTTTTAGTGAACTTTTTAAAAATAAAAAACCAAAATTGGGTTGTTGTGTGAAAAAATATATTTTATGATTATTTTGTGAATTTACCTATATTCTAAAAGATTTTTAACCAATTTGATTAACATAAGAAATTTGCCCAAACCTCGTGGCTACCACACAAAATTGGTCGAAACCTCGTGGTTACCATGCGAAATTTTTGAAAAGTTTGGGCACCATGCGAAAAGAGTCAAACCTTGTGGCTACCAGACGAAATTTCCCTTTAAAAAAAATATTTTTTAAAAAATTAACTATTAAAATAAATAAATAAAAATAAAATGTGAAGATTTTATCTTCATACCACATTTTATCATCCACTTCATTTTGATATGAAGTGTTAAAAATATGGGTCAATGTGGGATGTAAGAGAAAAAAATATGAGAATATATTTTTCTCAAACTTCATTTTCAACTTCATTTCCATGTAGGAAAGGTAGGAAATAAGTGAAGTGGCAGAAATGGGAAGATGGGGTATATATATATATATATATATATATAGTGTATGGATCAGGGTCGTCCAATGTATTTTTGGGGCCCTGTTCAATACTATCTTCTTATTAAAATATTTTATTTTTTATATAATTTTTAATACAGAATAAAACTATATAAAAATATATGAAATTATTAAAAATAAATAAAAGTCGATTTTTTATTTTTTTTAGACCCTACGAAAAAGTCAAATATAAATATTTTACTAGGAGGAGTATTTATTAAGATTTAATAATTAATCACATGTTAAATTAGTATAATATAAATTTATTTTTACAAAATAAAAAACAAAATAAATTTAATATAGAAGTACTTTCTATTAGATTTTTAGTCATTTTTACTAGTTATGTTTGTATCAATATAACAGAAGGTTGTGTTAAATTAACAAATAAAAATAGTTAAAAAGAAGGCCCCAAAATAATATAAATAGTAAATAAGAAAGCCCCGAAAATAATGTAACATAAGGATGTATTAAATTAACAAATAAAATTAGTTGATAAGAAGACCCAAAATTAATTAAAAATAGTTAATAAGAAAGACCAATGTAATTTTACATGTAGAAAAGGTTAAAATATTAAACAAAAAAAAACCCAATTGAGATTCGAACCCGCGCCTATGGGCTTTTGTAGTAGCTGGATTTGATAGGGCCAAGTGCCACTAAGACATCATAACATTGTGGTTCATTGGAACCATAAAAAATATAAGTGCTAATAAATTTTTACTTGGGGCCCTAGTAAAATTGGGGGCCCTGTTCTGTTGGGCTCTTTGCACAGCCCATTGGACGGGCCTGGTATGGATCATTTGTACACATCCCTTAAAGTGTACCTTGTTCACAAATATTATTCGGTGAAATGTGAAACATTATTCGGTGAAATTTGAAGCATTATTCGGTGAAATGTGAAACATTCTACCGAATACTGTTATGTTTTCTTTTTCCTTTTAGTTCAGATGAAAACGTTCCAATTCCACTGAATAATTTGTAACATAACAGTATTCGGTAGAATGTTTCACATTTCACCGAATAATGCTTCAAATTTAACCGAATAATGTTTCACATTTCACCGAATAATATTTGTGAACAAGGTACACTTTAAGGGGTGTGTACACCCGAACCACACTTTCATCTGAACTAAAAGGAATTTGTAACATAACACTTTAAGGGGTGTGAACAAGAACATTTAATGGAAAGGGGAGAGAGAGGGGAGCACTAAATGCATAAAAGAGAGGGAAGAGAGAGGGGAGCAACTTTTCACAAAGGAGGGAGAGAGAACTAAGAGAGGACAAGTGGAAGTGGTGTCATTGAAAGATGATCTGGAACACAAACAATCTAGTGATCAATTGCATGCTAGCCAATACGACATACGCACCAGCAACTTAATATTGTGTGCCGACCGAACGCTAAGCCGTGTCACTATCATACAATGTAAAATAACGAATATGGCATGGGAAAGTCTCATCGCGGTTTTAGTTTTTACGCCCGTAACTACTCCTCATCCTCTTCATATCTCCCACCGAAAGTGATAACACCATCTTCTTCTCTTTCTTTCGTAGAGGAGAAAGGGTTGGTCTTTGTCACTCTCGTATCCGACGAACGGAGAATTGAGATTCTCCACTATCATGCTAAGAATAGCTAAAATTTACAGAAGAAGATGTCATTCGTTTGATGAGAAATAAAAAGGAAAATTGAAAATTTGGGAGGACGCCTTCCGCTTTGAGTTGGAGTTGACGTACCTAAAGGTGAGGGATTTGATTCCCACCAACCTCCTTTTTTAAAAACAAATTCTCACCTCCTTTTTTTAAAAAAAAGTTTATCTATTCTTTGTTCAACTTGCACCCTCACTCTCTATATTTCTACTCCCGTATTTAATTATATTCACACTTCTCGAACTCCCTATTACATACAAATCTAGCTATTAACTAATTAAACCCCATAAAATTGGTGAAATCAGGCGACAAAAATGGTGAAATTTAGGGTTTGAATATGAGAATCAATTTTGTGAAATTTTGATTAGGTTTTGTGATTTTGGGAACAAATTTTGTGTTTTTAATTATTGTGTATACGTGATTTTGAAAATGAAATTTATGAATTTATGAATTGAATTTGATGTTTGTGAATTGACTATGGGGTTTGTGAATTGAATTTGTGAGGCTTTATGCTTTGTGTTTTCCTACCCTACATATTTAAATCGCAATTTCTATAATTTCTTTGAGAACCAAAAGACATTACAAAGTTGATGAGTTTACAATTCTAATATGCAAAAGCCTTGAATTTAGAATGATTGGATTTTGATAAGTTTATAATCCTAGATATGTCAAATGTTTGAATTTTCAATGAATGACGAGAAACCACTACCATAACAACCAAGCAAATATAAGTATAATTTTCTACAATCCGCTGCTAAGATGAAAGTCGTAGTTAAGGTAAAGAACTTTGTTCAAGGCCAATATCTTAGTACGCACTAGAAATTTTGCCCCACCTTTCAGAGGGTCCTGCACTCCTGCGGCCGCCACTACTGGCATACAACTGATCAATGGGTTGTCTATGTTCTCGATCCTCCTTCAATGACAGCACTTTCACTTTCCCTCTCTCTTCCCCCTCTCTCATCTATGAAAAGTTTCTCCCTTCTCTCTTCTCCTTCTCTCCTCTCCCTCTACATTTAATGCAATCTCTCTCTCTCTCTCTCTCTTATTTGCTTGCCTCTCACACAACCCACATTTCGTCACCGTTTCTCCTCTGCACATTCTCTCTTTTTAAAAAAAAAATTGGTAACATTCAATCGTTCATTGGGTTAAAAAATTGCAAAAGTGACATTTCCCCCTCCATTGCAAATAATGCAGTAGCACTGCCATTTTTGCAAAGTCCCATTTTTTTTGGTATATTCATGCAAATTAGCATTTTTTATTCTCTTTGAGTACATAATTCAAAATATCAGTCAAACCTAGAAGATCAAAAGATTAATGAATTAGTGGATAGACAGGACGTTAATAGAAAATTAATTTGCAAAGTGTATGGTTAATTAGTTCCTAAAATCATTTATAGTTGATATGATCTCATAGCTCCCACGAGATTTTTGTACTTTATATACTCTTGTACTGGTAGACAATCAAGGAAAAAGTTATTTAAGATATCTCTCAAGTTTACATGGTATCGGAGCACTATTTTTTTTAGAGTCTTTCGTTTTTTTTTCCTCAATTTCCATGGCCAACACCACCCAACATCTTTTGGTCGCTGTTTGATGTGTCAACCTTAGGGAAGATTCGTCATTTGCATCTTTCTGCTTCCCATATTGTTTCATCGACACCTTTTGATTTGGTTTATTCTGATGTTTGGGGTCCTTCTCCTACATTTTTCATGAACTACAGTCGTTATTTCATTCTATTTATTGATGACCACACTAAATTTGTTTGAATATATTTTCTGTCACATAAATCGCAGGTTTTCTCCACTTTTGTGCAATGTCGCACTATGATCAAAACCCAATTTGAATGTGATATTAAGTCTCTCCAAATCGATTGGATAGGTGAATACCGAAATGTATCATCCTTCCTTCAGTCATATGGCATCACTCATCGTGTTTCTTGCCCCTATACAGAAGAACAAAACGGTGTCGTTGAACGTCAAAATCGAATAATCGTTGAAAAAAGGTCTCACTCTTTTGGCGCAACCATCTCTTCCTCCAATTGTTTGGGAACATGCATTTTAAAACCACCACATATCTTTACAACTGTACCCTCTCTCCCACCCTCAAACTTCTCTCACCATATCAGATTTTATACAAGAAGCAACCTGATTTTGGGTTTTTTAAAACATTTGGGTGCTTGTGTTACTTATTTCTTCGTCCTTATGATGCTCATAAAATGGATTTCCGCTCACTCCCTTGTGTTTTTATTTGTTACAACCCTACTCACAAAGGCTAGTTATGTTTTCACAAACCAACCTCTCGCATATATGTCTCTTGCCATGTTGTTTTTAATGAGGAAGTCTTTCCCTATGCAGTCGTTGTTGTACTGTGTGAATGTCCCACCACCATACACCCCCCTCCTCCCTCCTCCCTCATCCCTCCTCTACAACCTTATTTGGCCCTGCCTCCGACCCTACCCCATCCCCCAACCCAACACCCTCAACGTCACCTCTCCCTGCTAGGATCCCACCTATTACATCCCCACGATATCAATAACATATTGTTAGCTCTCAAGCTCGCCTCCCACCTCCTGATGCCATTTCTACATACTATTGAGCTACTTCAAACAACCAACATCCGATGACAACATAGGCTACCACAAATTCCTTGAAACCAAAGACATTTATCACTAACCTTGTTTCCATGCCCGTAATTAAACCGAAAATTGTAGCCCAAGCACTTAACCACGATTGTTGGAAGCTTACGATGAAGGAGGAATATGAAGCCTTAGTGCGTAATAACACTTGGTCTCTTGTTCCTCGTCCAAGACATGCTAATCTTGTTGGCTGTAAGTGGATTTTCAGGATCAAACGACACTTCGATAGCACAATCGAGAGATACAAGGCCTGATTGGTTGTGAATGGGTTTAGTCAAGCTGAAGAGATTGATTTCTTTGACACCTTTATCCCCTTTATCAAACCCACGACCATCTGACTTGTTCTATCCATTGCTTTCTCCAAAAGTTGACACATCAAACAAATCGACATCAATAATGCTTTCCTTAATGGACTTATTGGAGGTGGTTTATATGCAACAACCAAAGGGCTTTGAAGATCCATCTCTTCCATCCCATGTATATCGGCTACACAAGGCTTTATATGGTCTTAAACAGGCACCAATGGCTTAGTTTAACAAGCTCAAACATCACTTAGTCGCCCATGGATTTCGTGCTTGTCAATCTGAAGCTTCTTTGTTTGTTCATTCATCATCTGCTACTACTATCTATATGTTTGTCTATGTCGATGACTTGATCATTACAGGTGACAATCAGGCCCTTATTCAGCACTTCATCACCAACCTTCATTGATCTTTTGCCCTCAAAGATCTCAGAGATCTTCATTACTTTCTTGGCCTTCAAATCATCAAGACATCAACTGACATAAATATCTCCTGACAAGAAGCAACATCCTCCGGTCTAAAACCTATCTCTACTCCTGTAGATCCATCCACGTAGTTATATCGGGCGGGTGAACCGTTCTCCCATCCCACCCTATACCGGTAAATAGTTGGGTCCCTCTAGTATACAACCATCACAAGGTCGTACATTGCCTTTGGCATCAATTGAGTTTTCCAGTTTATGCATTCTCCGACCACCCTACATTGGCAAGTTGTACAACGCATCCTACGGTACTTAAATGAACCATTGATCACAACCTATGATTTCGATCGACTACAACTTCATTCCTCTTGGCCTACTCAAATGCTAGCTAGGTATCGGACTTGGATGATTGTCGTTCTCACTATGGGTTTGCCATATTCCATGGGCAAAATCTCATAAGTTGGACATCTCAAAAACAAAAGGTCATCTTTGGGGGGGGGGGGGCATATTGTGGAGGGGGACACAATGTAAAAATTGGTCTTTGTAGTTTGGGGGGCATCTAAGCATAGATTACAAACGGGGTGCGTTTTCAAACATTGGAAAGGTGATGAGGCTGTTGCTTGCCCGTTATATGGATTCGATGAGAAATCGAAAGATCATTTATGGTTCGAGTGTCCTGTCGTGATTGAGACATGGGACATTGTATGGGATTGGGTTGAGCTTCCAAAGCGCGAGGGAGACATTGACATGGCTTTGATTGTATGTAGCGAAAAAAAGAGTCCACCAAGTTTGGTGCTATCTTCCAAGTCAAACTCTTAACATTTTGTGCTTTTGTGGTGGAGGCAAGTGGCGAGCGATGGGGTGTCATTAGAGGTGGAGTCGCTGATCCTTAGAGGGAGAGCAGTTGGCAAATATTGGTTTTAGAGAGGGAGACAAGCCGACCTCATTGTATTCCACCAAAAGCCGCTACTTCAACTTCAACTTCACTATTCTTGCCATTAGACTGCAAAAATGCAAAAATTTTGTTCTTTTACTTTTGCTTACTTGTATCTTTGATGGATTATCCGTCTGCCAATTGTTTTGGCCTCTCGATTTACCCAACACTAGTGTTGTCGCGTATCTCAAATCATTACCTTGATCCCAAAAAAAAATTCCTTAAAAATGAGGGAAGTTTTTTAATTTATTCCCCCGAAAAAAAGAACACGGTTAACTCGACCATTTCATAAACAAAAAGAATGCACTGGCCTCTTGGCCACGCGCCTCCAGTTGTCCGATCAAAACCCTAGATCTACTCACCCTTTTCATCCCAATCCATTTTCTGCCTATCGTTCACTATCGGGTGTTTCTCCGATTTTGTCTGCCATGTTCGATCGAGTTTCGTTTCGGTCGATGGGCCTTTGGAACTGGGGTCGCTTCGTACCTCCAATTTGGGTGGAGCTTTTGTGGTTCTGTTGGTGGTGGCCTTCGCTCTGCACCGCCATGTTGGTCTTCCGGTGCCCTTCCACAAAAAATAGGCACCACCTCCTTGTTCTTCTCTCGTTTCGGCCGGTTCGATCAAATCGGTTTTCAGTTCGGGGGTCTTCGGTTGTGTTGGAAGCCTGCCTCAACTTAAAGGGCGGTCGACCGCGACTAACAACTCCTTCGACGTCTGCCTTAGGTTGCATCGGGTCCGCCAGAGCTTCTCGAAGTAGCGTTGTTCAAATGCTGGTTTGAGGCTTTTTAGGATGTTTGTTAACGGAGAAGAAAGGAAAAAAAAACAAAAAAAAAAAGAAAGTCAGCCTTGTTGTGATATTAAAAAAAAACTCTCTTTTGAAGAGACCCAAACCTCCTCAGAGAGCAACCACTGCGCCTTCTCGGCCCTTGGAACCACCAGCTCGCCACCGCAGCTCCACCCATGCCTCTCAGTCTCCTTTTCGGTCGGAGTGCGTTGTTCACCCATTCGACTTCGGTGGGCAAATATTCAGTTTTCTAATTGAAATTACGTCTGTTCGGTTTTTTGATTGAAATTACATCCCAAATCCCCTTCCGGGCCTCCATTCCCATTTATCACCACCTCCTCCGTGCCACCTTCGCCCATCTTGGTGCCGGAGTCGGATCGCCCTCTCCGGTGGCTTTTGTACCACCGTCTTCAACCCTAGGGTCCAATTCGTTTTCTCTCGTTCGACCCGAATCTTGGTTGCGTTAGGCTCCTTGCCCTTCGCTCGCTTTGCTCCTTCCGTCGATTGGCGTTTCACTGTGCTCATGTGCTCATCGGAGCCTCTGTACTCCTCCAATTGCGGTGCTGCCCTGCTGCTACTTTGCCCCTTCCCTTGGTTCTCCATGGGCCCGATGGTGGCGCATTGTTGTGGGATTAGGCCCTGAAACCCTTTCTTTGGGCCAAAGCCTTTGTCTTGGGCCCAAAGTAGCAAGAAACAAAAAAAAAATTCAAAAAAGGAAAAAAAAATTACTAACAAAAATTTGAAAATGATTACATGTTTATATATGGAGTAGTAAATAAATCCCGGCCGGGTTAGCTTATATCCCGCTTAGGTTTATGGTGCGTTGCGATTCAGGCGATGTGTGGCTCTGCGTTTGGCGTGACTGAACTTTCTTTCCGTGTGATGGTGTTCTGGCAATTGGAGTCGGGACAAGCTAGGGTCGTGGTAGTGTGTATCGAGGCGTTTCCTTTCTCCGGAAGACTGTTTCCTTGGAGGTTTATCTTCACTGCCCACAGGTGTCTCCTGATGTGCCGCTGGCTTGCGGTGCTGCTTCCAGGTAGTGCTTGTCTTCGTCCGTCATCTACGTCCTCATCTCGTTCGGTCTGGTTGTGTCTAGTTTCGCTTTTCTAGAGTGTTATTGCTTGTATCTTGCACCTTCTTTGTATTTTGTGTTTGTTTAGATGGTTTTCCGTCTGCCGACTTGTCGGCCTTCGAGATTCAGGTTTGTCTGACCTCGAATTTTTCCCTAATAAAAAAAAATTTATTCCCCCGAAAAATGTGCATGTGAAATTTCACAGTTTTGCCCTCTTTACGCACGTAAGCGGTGATACAGTACTGGTAGCCCCAATGGCGAAAACTTGAGGCGTCAGAGGTTTATCCGTCGTCCATGGCAATGGCGCGTACCCTCCTCTCTCTATCCTTTCAATCTCCATTGCAAACCCCTCCTTGCCTTGCTCTCAGACCTCCCTCTCAACCGCTCCTCCATCTTCGCAATCCAATTCGAACCCATCAACTCCACTCCTCTCCGGCGATAATTCCATCCCTAATCCGGGATAACTTCTCTCCTCGCATTCAGTTTTCAAGCCGGAAACTTGAATTTTCCGCGCGAGCGACAAGTATTGGCGGAGCTGAAGGTCAGGAGGAGGAGAAGAGTGAGAATATTGAAGATAAGGAAGATGCGGAGTTCAGAGGAGTGGGTACGACTCCAGATAGGTTCAAGTTCGATGCTGAAGCGGCGCCCGTTACTCTCCCTCGCCCTCCTCGCTGGTCGTTGTTCATAGGTCTTTCTCTCTTCTCTCTCCTGATTGTTGCATATTTTAGGTGAATTGGAGATGGAAATTGCTATAATGTTTGGAACTAGGGTTTGAACCCCCTCCCACTTTATTGTCGGAGGGGAAATGTGTTCCATAGATTGAAGTTTGTTACTGAAGGGCAAATTTGTTAGAGGGACGTACTGGGAGATTTTGACTGAACATTGCCCCAGATGATAATGAGTTGTTAGCCTTCAATTTGCTGATGAATATGGTTTAGTTTAGCTCCATGTCTTAGCTTATTTGTGGAAATGAAGAACTTATAATGTGTGCTGATAAAGAATTGGTGATGCATTATAAATGTGTGCCAAACAAACCCTATGTTTGCACAATCATGAAAGCTACAGAGGAGGGCTCGTAGGATTTATGTGGAGATCTAGGATAGAGTAGTATGTACTGATTTTTTTGTAATTTGTTGGGTTCCGTTTGCTTATTTGTTGCTACTGGAACTATAACTATCTTTGTTCCTCCCTTTACCTTTGCACTTCATTTCTTGGCTTATCCAGATCATATTCAACTACTTTTATCCTTAAAAATGCATATGAGTTATTTGAAAGAGATAAGAGAAGGTCTAATGGTGAGCAACAAGGACCTCTAAATGGTCACTAGGGTTCAGTTGTAAACTTTTGAATTTGTAATTGACAGTAGTGTATGATGACATCTCATATTTTTATTTTACCTGCAATGTGCAAAGACGTCAATTCTAGGCATTTTCATTTGGTTGAAGTGTTCGAAGGCAGCACCTCATCTAGGAATTTTCATGCCTAGGCGGGTAGCTAGGCAGGCTTGGCGAGCACCTAGGCAATCTAGGCGGCTATTAAAGAATTAGTAACATATCCATTCTTCTCTCACTCCTTAGTCCTCACTCACAAATCCATGCCCGAGACTGCCCCTAAATTAGTAAATTAGCAATTGATTCGTAAATCTGTTTGATTGGGTTTCACCTTTTCAAGTTACCTAGTGAAAATGCTTCATCCAAGGCTTCTCCCTCGTGAACGCATGATTTTGAGTTTATTTGCTTTAGATTCGTTCAAGGACCATGATTTTGAGTTTATAGATGATATTTTGAATTATTATTAGAACACTCCTAGTAAATAGGCTCTTTCTTTACTCTATGTTAGGGATCAATGGCTGATTATTGTGCTGCTTCTATTTCTTGAGAAGAATCACATGATTCTCCATGCTTGATAGAAAAATCTCTTTTTTATGGTAGTGGTGTAATAATTGGAATCAACAGATGAGGCTACTAGGATTTAGGATAGGATTATACTATAAGATAAACACATATGTTGGCAAAAGAGAACTGAAGTTGTATAGAGTAAAGCAATTCATTTGATTTGAGTATGAACATGCACCAAAACACTACAAGTTTGAGCTTATGGTATGAGGATTTTCTTTTCAAGAACTTGGATTTCGATTACCCTTCTCCTGCACACAATCTTGGATTTTGCTGATGGGTGTCTTGCTGTACATGACTATAACATCTACACCTACCATCAATGTGCATGTTGTAGAACAATACATCTCAAACTAGTCCATGTCAGTATTTTTATCCTAATCATACATTGATATGATCGGATCATATTTATAGAGCGTCAAGGTTTACAAATGTCAATTAATTATGAATCATATCTAAAGAATTAGATGACATGATATTCTTTAAAACAAAGATGACATGATATTCTTTCGCAACAATTCTCAATGAATGGTAGGAAAAGGGGAAAAAAAGTTAAAAAAAAGACTATGTTAATGTATCTGATCATGAGCTTATACCCCACTTACCAGGGCCACATTGGCCAATGGCATCAGCAATTAAGAGCATGTTGGCCAATCGCAAACATTTCCTTAGTTGCTTGCTTGCTTTGGCACTCTTGCCTTTTACCTCTTCCCTGCAAAAGGTGGGTTCTCTTAATACTTTGTAGTTGTTGAGTGAAACTTCAACAATGTATTTTATTCCTTTTTATGCTTATTTATAAACATTAAGGGGAGTTGGTGCAACTAAATAGCCACAAATATTTTTGTGAATCTCCATGCCCCTTGCTGCTGCTTGGCAGTGACACTTTCAATTGACTGAATGGTAAAAACGTGTATTTATGTTCTTTCCATTGACTTCTCTGTTACCGATAACTGCAGCACTGGCCTGTTTCATCTACACTTGGAGGATAGTCTTGTGGGAGCTCGGCAACTGGCAAAAAGCTCTAGTTGCAATCATCAGTTTCCTCGGATACACACTTCAATTTGTACTATCCATTATCAATGATTTCCTAGGCGACCCAGTTGCCTACGGGCTCTATACCATTCGTTCCTTTTACTCCAGCATCGTGTCAGCTGCTCCTGTCCCGGAGCTGACCACCATCGTCATACTTGCATCAACAGTTCTCGCCATAGCAGAAACCACCTCTCCAGACTCCATCAGGAGCCAGCCATATCTCCTAACAGCCTCCGGCATAATTGGGTATGCAGCAGTGAGTGGCTTCATCTCTGAGCCGTTCTTCTGGACGCTGCTCTTGGGTTTGTTTTGTATCGCACGATTCATCAAGAAGAGAGATAATGTTTCATCAGCATTGCCTGTGGCAACAGTCCTGGCTTCAGTAGGAGAGCCATGGGTTAGAGCATTGACAATCATCTCATTTACGGGTTTGGCTGTTCATCACCATTGGAAAAACAAAGCTGAAGGGAAGAAAGGTAATGTGCCCAGAGCATCAGAGAGACGGCTTCCTCTGCCACTGATGGCTGTTGCCTTGGCCATTGGAATGCGTCTTGCAGCTCAATGGGCTGGGTATCGACAACTGACATGGAAGATCGTGTAATGAATGCTAAAGAGCCTCTGACATACCAAAAGAAGAGTTTCTTTCCTGCTGGGTTTATTCGACACCATACCGGCTGCTTCGCTATGTTTGTGGGCACATCCGATTGCTGGTTCTGTTGCAAATTATACCAATCTTGGATTGCTGGTTTTGTTGTGAATGATATGAATCTAGCTCCTCCGATTATATGCACCCCTTTGTTGTCAGTTTTCCATTTTAGCAACCGTTCAGATTTGGTTTCGCGACTCCTTTTGGGGTCACAGGAATATGCAAGTTTCAACTGAGGCTAGGATGTTAGAAATGTGTTTCGAATGCTTAAATATTCTGTGTAGTCTTCGTTTCAGGGATCTAATGTGGTTTTCAAATAACAGCTTATTGAGCTCGAAGTTAAAGGAAAAAAAAAACCATCCATTAAATATATCCTTCCCTGTACAATCTGCTAAAATTTCATTCAAGGACAACATTCCCTAATCATGTATGGATTTAATGTTTTTTAATGGACCTTAATGACAACTTAGAGGTATCGTGTCCTTGGGAGATCAAGATTCTCATGACAGACATCATGTTCGCTCTCCAGCAATCGAGTATACTGAATTCTCTCACGTATTCAAGGAGGTCAACGTCTGTTCAAATCGTGTCGCACGTCTCTTCCAGAGCTCTGCCACGTCGACTCCTCTCTTGGATCGAGATTTGTGCATCTACATTGACAAGGATGTTATTGATTGGTAGTCTATAAGAGTCTGACCACCTCCAAATTCCTTATTTGTATTAAAAAAAAACTTAGGGGCTAGTATTTAAGCGCGTGTTTGGCAAAATGGGTCTTTTTTAGGGGTTGTGTGCTTTTTAGGAGGTGGAGATTATTTTTGGGGTTTATGGAGGTGTGGGAGGTGGAGTTTATTTTTTAAAATAACCTTATAAAAAACCTGAATGGTGTTTAGTGGTTATAAGGTTTATAAATGGGTATTGCGGTAGAAAAGTCCAAAATGCCCTCCATAAATACCCCTTATCATTAGCCCCATCTTTGTTAAATGGGTACTTGAACTGAACCGTCTTCAACAATCAGCCATATCTTCTGAAGCCCTAGGTCTAGTCGGTGGCACATCGTTCAGCCTTGTCGGCGCCAGGGGGTTCGCAGCGGGGTAGTCGAACACGGGTGGTCTGCTTGTGGGTACTCGGACACGGGGTGGTCTGCTTGTGGTCGACGCTGGTTTGGGCGGGGTTGTAATGATTGACTATAAGGAGAGAAGGAGATAGAAGAGGGTGAACTTGGACTTGCAATGGATATGTAGAATTCATATTCGAATTGGTTGTCGGATGGTGGTGGCAACAACATCAATACGAAAGAAAAGAGGACCTCGCCGAAATTGGAGCTTCTACTGGCCATCGATGACATCGCCCAAATTGCAGCTCCTCCTCCTTCCATTCGTAGTCCGACCCACACCACAAGAAGCCCGGCGGCAAAGGATTCTCCTCCGGCACCGGAGTAGCAAACCCCACCACAACCATCGCCGCCTTCCGTGCCGCCATCCTCCTCCGCACCCTCGTTGCCAATGGTTGTACCGGCCTAATATCTTCCCACCCCCATTAATCAAAAGCAATTGAAAGGTAAGGGTAAAAAAGTGATTAATTTTGGCACCTCCCAAATAACCTACTTGAAGCTCCCCTCCCAGGGCTTCCATTTTCACCAAATTTCAACTCTCCAAATCTCCAACTCCAACTCATGAAAGCTGTTGCCAAACACCATTTCGGATGAATTTTTTTTTTTTTTTGGCAACTCCAAAACCTTTTGACACCTGATAAAACCTCTTGCCAAACACGTGCTAAACCACTTGACTTTTTAACAAATTTTTTAAAATTAAGTTAATCTAACATATGCCCTAAGGAGCAAGGACATAAGTTAAAAAGTCGAATATTGGCAAACTACTTTCCTAAATAACATGGGTGAATCCATTATCTATTTTAAAAATGCTAAACTAGGTGTATCTCGGGAAAATATTTCCCACGTGTGAATGCTTAACATAGAGCATAGTTTAGAAAAACCATTTTTTATTAAACTAAAAATTCTATAAAATATCAAATTTTTACAATAATTTCACACTTATTACTAGTAAAGTAGAAAGTAATAAATATGAATTTATATGAAAAAAAATTATAAAAAATTAATATTTTATAGAATTTTTAATTTGTTAAAAAAGTCTAAAATAAAGGCAGAGGTATAAATGGAGAGTTTGTATAAAGCCAGTTTCTGCAATCTTCATTGGATTGGGCACACAGAGAAAGATCCGAGAGGAAATGGGGGACGAAAGGGTGAAGCAAGAGGCACTTCAGGTGCTTGCATCCTTCCAAGTTCTCCCTCGCTTGATCGTCTTCGATCTCGATTACACTCTCTGGCCTTTCTACTGGTACCTTCCTCCTCCTCCTTTTGCTTCTGTCTGTTCTGACTTCAACTGTAAAACACGCTCGTTCAATCTTTGCTTCATTTCCGCTGGAATTAGGGTTGTCTTTCTTTGTCTGTCTTCATCTGATTACATTTGATTGCCCTTTCCTTTGCGAATTCCGCCCCCTTTTTGTTTGATTATTGTTCACCTACGTCCCGCATACTGCCTAATCGAGGAAGATTGAGAACGAATTTGCTGACTTTTTCTTTCTTTTGACTTTTTCCATGGCCAGTTAATGGGAGAATTTTGCTGTGAGCTGAATTTTCTCTCTTTGGAAAGCTTGCTATCTTGCCACTGCTGCCAATTTTAACTGACTTGGCTTTACGTCTTAGATGCTAAAATCTCATTAATACTGAAATTCGAGATAGTAATTTTCCATGTCTGATTTGTTTTTGGCATAGGAGTTTTGTGATTTAGCTGATTTGACTTGTATTTTGAAGCTTATACTGCATGCTTTCTAAGAAAATTCCCCTACAATGTTCCTAGTTACCATAAGAACTTGAAATTGAAACATTTCCCAGGCGCTTGTATGAAGCTTATGATATGAGTTGTTCAGCATTTCTTTTCATCTCATCATCTTTCCCCTCTTTTTGGTGTGTGGTACATTATTGGACAAAGATTGCTGAGGCTTTTAGGTGATGCAATAATCTTGTTTAGAATTGGTCTGAGCTGCAGAATTCTTCCATCAGCCACTATGTTTTAGCTTCCAACTGTTTCTGGATAACCTTATGAAATAAATTAGTTGAAGTAGAGTATCCAACCCGTATTTGTGGGTTGCTAGTGGTTAAGATACTTTCGAAAAATCTTGAAGCATACAAAGAGCTTCAAGAAATTTTGAATTATGAGAGTTGGAGGGCTCCATAAGCTGTTTCTGTAGTTATCTGTTATGCTTTTAACTCCCCGTTTGATTTATGTACTTTAACTTAACAAAGCTGACCTACAGCATTCATGGTATAATCGTCTTAGAAACATCTTATTCTAGTGGGGATATTATTATATATGCTTCTTCTAAGATGCTTGGTAAACTAGTGATGTTGATGTTCTTAACTTCTACTATTTTGTTTCCCCTGGCAGTGAATGTCGCTCTAAAAGAGAGATGCCATCACTGTATCCTCACGGAAAAGGTATTTTGCACGCTCTCAAGGACAAGGGAATTGATGTTGCTATTGCTTCAAGATCACCAACTGCAGATATAGCCAAGTCATTCATCGATAAATTAGGGTTGCAGTCGATGTTTGTTGCACAGGTGAATTAGATATGAACAATTTCCTTCCATGTCTATGCATATATCTCTACCTTTAATAAATTGTCTTAGCACAGTAGTTTCCACAGCCGAATAGACCTATTGATGGAGTAAAGTATTGCTTTGCTTGAAAATGAATTACTGTCCTTTTTGGTTGAAAATACTAAGCAACGATATTGTCGCCTCTGGAATAAGATGCAATCATTGCCGTGGTACATATAAGATGCAATCATTTTAGGTCGACTAAATACGGAGTGACAGGGTGTGTCTGGATTCCCAATGCATTATGATTATAAACATAAACACTTACAAAGTGTTTGGTGGAAATAATTAACAATGTATAAATAACGTAATTTTAAGATAAAATACTTTATAAATTGTTTAAATCAATTACATTAAGTTTATAAAATAATTTTAAACTTAAAGCATTAGTAATTGCTTTATGACACACTTTTTAATGAGCTAAAAACTCTATAAAATATTAATTTTTTAAAATAATATTATGCTTATAAATATTTTGTAGAGTTTCTAGCTCATTAAAAAGCCTTCCATAAAGCAAAACGACCCATATTTTGAGACGAAGGTAGTATTTTCTTTTATATTTACGTTAATTTAAATACAAAATAAAATAAGTTGAGCAAACACTTTCGAATCCAAACACACCCGGTGTATGTTTCTCTCACCTTCATAACTCCTCAAACCACATCTTTCTTGTGGAAAATGAAGGTTGTTGTTGTCAGTAGCCTGTCTTAAGACTTCATTCTATGATTGAGTTGACCTGTTATATGTTATGCTACTTTTAATATCAAAATGCAATGCTATATTGGCTGCTTTATTGTTTTGGATCAGCTTATGCTGTTATCTTCATTCTTCAGATGCTTAATTGGGCCTTTCAATTTCTTGTATATTTGCACTAATTTAAGTAAAACCATCATCATCAAATGCAGGAAATCTTTTCGAGTTGGACACACAAGACTGATCACTTTCAGAGGATTCATAGGAGGACCAGGGTTCCCTATAACTCAATGCTTTTCTTTGATGACGAGAACAGGAATATCCAAGAGGTAAAAGTTCTTCAATTCCCCGCATTTACTGAAATGCATCCCAGCTATAACAGCACGATCTGGGCTGCATTTTCATTTTCTACTTGAATACATTACACATGCTGTCAACCTTTTTGGATTCTTGCAGGTTTCTAAAATGGGTGTGACAAGCATTCTAGTCGATAATGGGGTTGATCTCGCAGCACTGCGAAAAGGTCTCACCAAGTTCTCACAGAACAGCGGATCAACTGGCAGTGAGAATCAGTGACCCAACTGATTATATACAATTCTATCTTTCCCAGCAACCCTATTCAGTGGGTTGATCCCCTCACTCTCATTATTCACAGTTATTCATATGCTACTTGCTGAAGCAATAGCATTATACAAGTTTGGCTAATTGGATACTTGTTTCATGAATGCGCCCGATTTGATGTTTAGTTGTGAAATGCTGCTTGCTGAAACATTTTGAGATTAATTGGTTTCAAGATTTTGGAAAAATAGAAGTAAAACGGGTGAGGTTAACGGGCTTCCTTTAAGCAATTTAGGCATGACTTTCATAGATTCCCGCAAAATCACTTTTAAAGATAGGAGTATAATAGAAGCTTGCCAACACTCCATTTTGCAAGTTCGTACACAATCTCGAATGGAAGTAATTTCAAATTAACGTCTTGATCGTCAATTGCACCCACCATCCTGGAAATTTCATTTACAGTACCAACTTGTATTGCTTATTGGTCAAACACATAGATTCCCCCAGCATTTAATATTTCGGGTTGGAATTCGTCGTGGGCAATTTTCATATACAAAGAAAATAAGCTTCTACATACAACACAGAGATCACAGAGAGAGGGTGAGCCCAAATCCGAAATAATGGAAAACCCTAATTTCGGCCTAAAGAACGCGCCCACACGCGTTGCCTTTATCTTTGCCTCTGCCTTCCCATGGAAGCTGTTGAGCCGCCGCCATAGCTGCCCCGTCGTCTGCACCTCAAGCTACAAGCACCAGCCCCCAATCTCTTCAATCCCATCTCCCCTGGGAACTCAAATCCGTATGCAAGTAAACCCCTTTACCCAATTTCATCCCACTTACCAATTTCGGCCGATTGGACTTGCTCCTGCTTCGGTTCCCTTGGTGTGGGTGGCGCCTTCGTATTGGAGCTCACAGCCCGCCCTAGGGTCTACTTGCTCCATGGCTCGGTTCTGCACCCCAACATTTATGAGATGTGAGTTGGGGTCTGGGGGTCCGGGCGACCTGGGCTTCTTTGTGCTTTGGCTGGCTTGGCTCTTCCTTGTGGTGTCCTGTCCGTCGCTTTCTCTTTTCGGCTCTAATGGAGTGCATTTCTCTGTAAGTTTCTCTCTCTCTACTCAAGGACTAACCCTATGTCACTTTGCTCACCAGCAAATCCCCTATTTAGGCAGATTAATCCTGCCTTTAAGGTTTAAGCGACCTAGTTCTTACTATCTTCCTTGTTATTACTGCTGCAATTCTCTGCTTTCTTCTCTTGGCTGTTTGTCTGCTCTTCTTATGGAGCCCTCAAAATCATTCCTCAATGCTCTAAAACAAACACAAGCGCCTCCTTCTGATTCCAGCCCCTCTCCTGTGGACTCTTGTCCGTTGGTTGGGGTGACTGTTGTAGACGGCGATGATGCTACTGCCAGTGATGCCGCTCCGAGGGCTCGTCTCTTGGCTGAGGCAAAAGGGAAAACCAAGATGACTGATGAGGTTTCTCTGCCTAAGGGTGCCCCAAGCGCTCAGATTGATCATTCTGCTTACTTTGCTCGTTTGGCTGACATAAGGCAGAAGTCCTTAGTGGCAAATCAACATATCCTGCTGGGCACCCTCTTTGGTGGAAGCTTGCCCTTTGATGAACTTCTTTCCAAGCTCAGAAGTGAATGGCGCTACTGCGCTCGTTCCTCTGTCATTGCTGACAGAACTTCCGGGTGGTTTGAGATTCGGTTTAATAATCTTCCTGATCTTAATCGTGTCTGGGAGGGTCGCCCTTACCACATTGTTGGCTTTATTCTTGTTCTCCTTCCCTGGTCTCCCACTTTTAGTCCTCTTACGACTGAGATTACTCATGTCGATATCTGGGTGAGAATCCCTCATCTCCCTGTTGAGTTTATGTGTCGAGAAGCTTTGATCGATATTCTTGATCAATTCAAGGTCGGCACTTTGATCCGCCTTGATAAGTTTACTCATCAGAAAATTCGTGTCAGTTACTCTCGTTTGGCTGTTAATGTCTGTCTTGACAGGCTCGTTGGTGGTGTTGTGGTTCCTTCGGAATCCGGACCTCTGAGCCTTCGTCTTTGGTACGAAGATTTCCCAAACGGTTGTGGTTTTTGTGGGAGCTTTGCGCATGGCTATGATGACTGTGATGTTCGTGTTGTCAAAAAAGATATTACAACTATCACCATCCTCCCTCCCGTAGAAGGGACAACTTCCTCCGATGATGCGGACTGGGTGAAGGTTGGGCCGAGAGGTTCAACTGTGCCTATTTCTTTCTCGAAAAACAGTCTGAAGCCCTACATGGCTGGTGTTGATAAGGTGGTTGTTAACTTCCTGCCGCACACCTTAGCCTCTAACTTGACCCCTTCTCCCAGTAATGACGTCTCTGAGCACGTCCAGTCTGCTGCTATTTCTTCTGCCGCTGAGGGGGAATTACCACCTTCTGATGATGATGCCTTGGGTTGGACGAGCTCCGTCAATCCTTCGGTCTTGGCCACTGGTGCCAGCCATGTTGTGAGGGCACCCCCTGCTGTCTGTGCACCAATGATGGAGGTTGATTCCAATGTTCCCTTGCCCGCTGAGGTGCCTACTGCTCCTTTGATTGTTGCTGCTGTCAGCTCTTCTTCTGAAGGTTCCTTACAGACGGGGAGGACCTCTTCCTCCCGTTCCATGTCGCGCAGGCTTGCTCGACTTGATATTGGTAAAAAAGGGGGTGCAACTAACATGGATTTGGATAGTGGCCATAACCAAGGACTTGACTCGGCTTCCTCCCATCTGAAGAAGCGAAAGACGTAGATGTTTTAAATGATAGCACAACATAATGAGCTTTTGATTTGTTTAAGTTGCTTTTATGCTTTTACCTTCTTAGTCATCTTGCAATCTGTTTTCTTCTGTCATTTTTCTGCTATTTCGATTATGTTTGGCTTGGTTATAGGCTTGGTTCAGCCCTCTAAAAGGGCTACTGATGTCTCTTGGCATCTTTTTGTATGTTGTGCTATGATATGTAGGGTGCCTAGCCCACCCAATGCTTTTGTTATTCAATATTTCTGTGTTTCCTGTTTCATTTCTATTTTTTACTCTGCATACACTTTCAACATATACTCCCTTTGTTGCTTTTCTGGCTTCTCTCTTCTGGGTTTTGTGTGCAGCCCCTTGCTGTCTGTTGGAGCTTGGTACTGCTGGATGGAGCCTCCCACCTTGGATCTTGGCTTGCTGGTGTCTTGGTTTCCTTGGCTGTCTTTCAGCTTGTGGTTGTCGAAGTTGCTGTGGCTCATTCTTAGACACAAATATTGGTTCTTTGGCATACAAGCCATAATACTTGATTACACACAATTACAAATGCCATACAAGGCAACTTATGAATCCTTAATTTACAAGTTTGTATTTTTAATCTTTTACAGAAGTTTATTCAAACCTTTTACTTGTATTGTATTCTTGTATTGGCTAAGTTATTGTCACTTAAACCATATTGTATGCCAGCTCTTTACTCACCACAATCGAAAATTGTCTTGCTTTCACATTCAGTTGGTTACACACGGCTATTCTCTCCCATCACGCTGGAAGATTATGGCAAATTCTTACGATCTCGGTATTCAGATGAGTTGGTTATTTCAATTGGGCTTACTCATATATGTTAACAAAATTATTTCTCAGTTTCAACTACAGATTCTAAATAAGCAAACCAAGCTTCCTATAACGAAATTCGGTTACAAACTGGCACACACAACAAAGAGTTTCCCATGAATATTACATCCTGGAATTGTAGGGGGATTCAGAGAAGAAACTTCTAGACAAATACAGAAATATTCTGTAAAAATAATTATGTAAATGTACTTGCCTTACTTGAGACAAAAACAAATAAAGTACCTCCAGAAGGTGTCAGGAAGAAATGTGGTTTCAATCATATTGCTTTCGACCCGGCTAGAGGTTTTGCAGGAGGCATCTGCTTGCTTTGGAAAGACATTCCGCAATCAGAAGGGGAAATATCCCTCATCTCAGTTCAACATAGGATGATACACATCGATTACTATGACCGTAGAATTGATAAAACCATGTCATTCATTTTAATTTACGCTCCCCCGGACCAACAGTCAAAGGATTCCTTCTGGAATGAGATTCTCCATTATTCATCGACCCTAACTAAACCTTTCTGCATTCTTGGCGATCTAAATGAGATATCATGTCAAGCGGACAAACTGGGGGGTAATATACCTCATAATAGGCGTTTCAACAGACTCGCTACCATAAAGAATGCTCTGGATCTGACGGACGTGCCTACCCATGGAGGCTCCTTCACTTGGCAAAAGCGTAAGACAGGTATGTTAAACAACAGTTTTGCTAAACTAGACCGGTTGTTAGCACAGCCAGCTGTAATATCCTTCTACGATGGCCTTCGTGTTAGAATCCACCCCTTCACAACGTCTGATCATGCTCCAATCTCGATTGATTTTCGGACACATTCCAATACAAACAATAAACCTTTCCGTTTCGAGATGGCCTGGACCACGAAACCTGAATTCTCAAACATTGTACGACAAGCATGGCGACTTGATCCACATGGATCGCTAATGTACAAACTAGTTCAAAAAACAACTTTACTTAAAAAATTGGCAAAGAAATGGCATAAACGAACTTTCAATAACATTCACAAACAGATATTTGACACGGATGAAAAATTACTGCAACTACAGAAGTCGCTCCTTGGAAATAATAATCAATCAACATTAGATCTACACAAGAGATTGCTAAACAAAAGAGAACGGATGCTTGACTTTCACCGTCGGTATTGGAGTCAACGGGCCAAAGTCAAGCACGCAAAATTAAATGACACGAACTCGGCTTACTTCCATCGAATAGCTACAGCTAAACGGGGCAGAAAACTTATAAAATTCCTGAAAACGGATTCAGGTGAAACCATTTCAGACTACGATTTAATTAAAAATGAGTTCGCTCATAGTTTTGCAGCTCGGTTCAAATCCTCTTATAATCACAATCACGTGTTCGACGACGATCTCACCGTTATTAACTCAGAGATTTCGGTGCAAGATAACCTTATGCTCACAGCAAAGGTAACAAATACGAAAATGAAGAACGCGATGTTCTCAATTCAACCAGATAAATCGCCGGGGCCTGATGGTATGCCGGCTGGTTTCTACCAAAATTACTGGCCAATTGTAGGGCCTACTGTTACAAAAGCTGTCAAAGCCTTCTTTTCTAGTGGAAAGATGCTTCGACAGATAAATCACACATTCATAACTCTGATTCAGAAACAAGATAAACCACAAACAGTTAACCACTACAGACCGATCAGTCTCTGCTCAACAGTATATAAGATCATTTCCAAAATTCTTGCTGCTAGATTATCCAGGGTTTTCGAAAAATTGATCCATCCGCTACAGAGTGCTTTTACAAAAGGAAGGTCTATCCAAGATAATATCCTTATTGCTCACAAAATTTTCCACTCCTTCCGTATGTCAAAAGCTAAAAGTGGATTCATGGCCATTAAATTGGATATGGAAAAAGCTTATGACCGTCTAGAATAGCCTTTCCTGATTTCGGTTCTCTATAAATTTGGGTTTGATAACCAATTCATCATTTGGATTAAGGAATGTATCCAAACGGTTTCATATTCGGTACTCATTAATGATGAACCAACCCCTCCTATTTGTCCGACTCGCGGTCTTAGACAGGGTGACCCGTTGTCCCCATTCCTATTCATTCTGGCAGCAGAAATTTTGGCAAGAACCTTGCAACGCAGTTGCAGTACAACTAAACATGTGGGCTACACTGTTGGTCAGGGGGGAATCAGAATTCCTTTTTTGGCTTTCGCAGACAATATAATGTTGTTTGGTAAAGCAAATATGACTACTTGTAATAACCTTACGAACATAATCCAGCGTTTCTGTTCTATCTCGGGACAAAAGGTCAACCTAAATAAATCTAGCGTCCAATTTTCGGCAGGAACGCCAACTAATGTGATTAATACAGTTACAACCACTTTGGGTATACCGAGAACAAATAACTTAGAAAAGTATCTCGGCTGTCCTATTATCAATGGGAGGGCCAATAAGGATACTTTTGAGGATGTCATCCTCAAAGCTAAACAACAGCTCTCAAAATGGAAAGCCTCTTCTCTCTTTGCTGAAGGCAGAAAAGTACTCATCAAAACAAGCTTAAGTGCTCAACCTATTTTCCTTATGCAGGCTTTCATGCTTCCGTCGTCTATCCTTCATGAACTAGATAAAATCTATCGACAGTTCTTTTGGAATAAACATGAGAAATACACTCCGCTGATTAGTTGGGATAAAATTTGTATGGATACTCTTTCAGGGGGTTTAGGTATTTATAAAGCAGAAGTCGTCAATAAAGCTTTACAAATGAAGCTACTTTGGAAAATTCTTTCCGAGCCAGACAACATCTGGGTCAAAGTAATATCTGCTAAATACTTGAAGGGACAACCAATCATCACTTATCAAAGAAAGGGTAATTCCTCTTGGCAATGGTCAAAACTAATGACCATTCGTACTGAGTTTCAAAAGGGTCTGAACTGGTCCATAGGGAATGGTCACTCTATAAATTTCTGGGACGACAACTGGGTGTCCAATTCACCACTCAAATCGCTTGCCCTGGTACCTTTGCCGGGAGATTCTGTTAATTGGTCAGTAAACCGATTCATTACTCCAGATAGAAATTGGAACACTCATAAGTTATACAATGATTTGACGGGGCTGCTCAGTCAGGACACCTTGACAAAAATTACCAATATTATTCTCCCTACAAATGAATTCCCAGATAGGCTTTATTGGGGCCCGAGCAAAAATGGATGGTTCACTACGAGCTCGGCCACTAAACTAATTCCTAATCACAGAGGTAACTCTGATTTTGACTGTCACTGGATTTGGAAACTCGATATACCACACAAAATTAGGCATTTCCTTTGGAAAATTGCTAGGGATGCACTCCCCACTTTTGCTAGATTGCAAGTCTCACACATTGCTGTACCCTCTGGCTGTACCCTCTGCGGGTGTTCCACGGACTGTGTACAACACCTGATTATGGATTGCCCAATCACCTTAAAAGTACTGGCTACTTACGGTCTTCACTATCTACAACGACATCGACACCTGTCAAATGAAAAACCAAACAAAATCCTACATACGATATATTCAGATTTGGGTAAAACTTCTTTCACTAAATTGGCTTTCTCTTGGTGGGGTATTTGGTATTTCCGTAACCAGATAATCTTCGGCCATATTGATGATTTCAATCTGCGGGGTATTGTCTGCTTCGTGGATTCGTCGTACCAGAATTGGAAGTCACAATGCTCTGTGGATAGCACCTTTCAACTGAAACATAAAAACAAAAATACAGCAGGTAACGGTACATCGTCGACACACGGCAATAATAAATTAACAAAACAGGTAAACTGGATTAAACCGTCCAGAAACCATTATAAGCTAAACTTCGACGGTTCTTTTGACTCCACTGGGTCGGGTTCGGGTGGCTTCGTTATTCGAAATCATCTCGGAACTATTATATCAATGGGCGCGGGTAAATGTGATCACACTTCTGCTGTCTATGCGGAAGCCTTCGGCCTACACTTGGGCGTGACCAAGGCTGTCAGTTTGGGTCTCAATAATCTTCTCATTGAAGGGGACTGCTTGGTTGTCATCAATGCTCTCCTAGGGGACTGGTCTTGCCCCTGGAACATCGAGCTGATGATAGCCGATATTACTTTATCCCTACGTTGCTTATCTAATGTTGCTATTCGTCATATTTTCAGGGGTTCTAACGCTGTGGCTGACAGGATTGCACGTCTGGCCAATAGCTGCCCTGCCGATGATAGCTTCTTCGATGATCCAGAACTTCATGTTCTCGCCCGCTTGGACGCTCTAGGAAATCCGCGATTCCGCCGCCGGAGATCCTAATCTTTATCTTGCTTCGGAAAAAAAAAAAAAAGAGATCACAGAGAGAGAGGAAATGGGGGATGAAAGGGTGAAGGAAGATGCACTTGAGGTGATCGGATCGTTCCAAGCCCTCCCTCGCTTGGTCGTCTTCGACCTCGATTACACTCTCTGGCCTTTCTATTGGTACCTTCCTCCATCTTTTCTTCTTCTTCTATGGCCTTTCTACTGGTACCTCCCTCGCTTGGTCGTCTTCAAATTTTGATCCATTTCCTGTTGAAGTTAAATTTTGTTGATTGTTGATCTTCGACTGATTACTTTCGATCGCAATTTCATTTGTGATCATGAAGCTTTAATTTGCGCATTCACCTTCATTCAGAGTTACCTAATCCACCAAGGTTGATGGGCGAATTTGCTCAACTTTTCTTTCTTTTTGACTTTTTCTTGGGCAAGTTTACAAGTCATGGAGGAGACTTGAAAAGGTTTTTTGGTGCTCCATCAACTCCATATATTTGATTCCATTTCAGCCCACACATAACCTTGTCTGAAATAGAAGATTATATATATAATACACCATATATAATACATGTAACAATTATGAAGTTTGTCCACTCATAAATAAGTAAAATGAGCTTATTTATTTTTCCATAGAACGCATTAGCAAATCTCTGAACCCTTGAGATATGGAATCATTCTAAGCTATAATAAACCTTGTGAAATAAATTAGCACAACTAGCTAGTGTATAAATCCAACTCATACTAGATGCAAGCAAATAGTTAAGATACTTTAGAAAAATCGATATAGGGTTGAAGGAACTGAATATGAACCTCAAGAATATATTACACATCCAATCTAATTGAAGGATAATTTGATTTTCAGATTTTTTTTTATTGATTTGAAAAGATGTCTACCAAAATGCCTCCCAGAAACACTAGGAATTCTACCAAAGTCATACTTTGGGAGAAAATGCAATCTATAAACTATTGACAAGCCTTACAAAAAATATATTTTAGAAAAATATTCTATAGTTTTTTTTTAGACTATTCACTTGTATGTTCAGAAATCTTTCAAGCTGCTTCCCTTCCGACTTGAGCATTTAACTGATCAGCCTGATGCATTCATGGTATTATCTTGTTCACTTAATGGCACTTCCCCGTCTCGAAAACCGAAAACCGAATGTTTCAAAGGGAGGAGAGGCTATTAAGGAGATGATTCCCTCTTCCACAATACAGTTTATAATTTGCATTCCCTTTACACTATCTAATTCAATTTTAAGCAAAGTATAGCATTGATGTTCTTAATTTTTACTGAACTTTTTTTTCCCATGGCAGTGATTGTCTCTCCAAAGGAGATATTCCGACATTGTTTCCTCATGCCAAAGGTATTCTGTATGCTCTCAAGGACAAGGGAATTGATGTTGCTATCGCTTCCAGATCACATACTGCAGATATCGCTGAGTCGTTCCTTGATATTTTAGAGTTGCAGCCTTTGTTTTCCGCACAGGTGAATTAAATATCAACATTCGCCCACCCAATGAGGTTTCATTTGTACACAGCCCTTAAAGTGTACCTTGTTCACAAATATTATTCGGTGAAATGTGAAACATTATTCGGTGAAATTTGAAGCATTATTTGGTGAAATGTGAAACATTCTACCGAATACTATTATGTTTTCTTTTTCCGTTCAGTTCAGATGGAAACGTTCCAGTTCCACTGAATAATTTGTAACATAACAGTATTCGGTATAATGTTTCACATTTCACCGAATAATGTTTCACATTTCACCGAATAGTATTTGTGAACAAGATACACTTATGCTGATACACTAACTTGTTACTCTTGCATTTTTTATTTAAGGACTAATTTAAGTAGAACCATCGGTGTCCATTTACATTACGCAGGAAATATTCGCAAGTTGGACACACAAAACTGACCACTTTCAGAAGATTCAAAGGAGGACCGGGGTTCCCTATAACTCAATGCTTTTCTTTGACGATGAGGATAGGAATATCGAAGCGGTAAATTAAAAAGTTCTTCCTAACCAGTTCTTGTTGATCAAGATCTACTGGCTGCATTTGCAACTTCTACTTGAACACATTGCATAAGTTCTCCAACTTTTTTCGGATTCTTGCAGGTTTCTAAAATGGGTGTGACTAGCATTCTTGTCGATGATGGGGTCAATCTCACAGCACTGCGACAAGGTCTCATCGAATTCTCAAAGAACAGCGAACCATCTGGCAGCGAGAATCAGTGACAGACTGACACTGGCCCAACTGACCATATATATATATATGTGTGTGTGTGTGTGTGTGTGTGTTCCCCAGCGGCCCTATTACGAGAAGGGTTGATCCCTTGTTACTTTTTATTTACATGTTTGGTTGATGTGAACATTTCGAGGTTCATTGGATTGACTATTCTAGAAAGAATAAAACAAAATTTCGTGCCTTTTTGTGGAGGATCTAAGGGGAGATTCATTTACATGATGCATTCGGTTATCTCGTTTCATCTTTCAATGCATTGAGAGTTAAGTCTCTCTTGTTCATGAAAGAAAATGGAATCACACTTATGATTTATATGGCTGTTTGTTTTCCCTCAACTGAACCATTCGGTCAGTTGTCATTACAGATGACACCTTAATCTGAATTAGAGTTGCCAATCTCTTCAAAAAATGTTGTGCCATGCTTTGGTTCGATTCCAATTTTTAGTAGCACTATAGATTTTGCAATTTGAAATGGTGCAGAAATATATAAAATGGAAACATGTAGTTAATGGAGACCCAAACAGAAAAAATGATAAAATTCCCTTGATACAGGGGTCCTCACACTCGATTTGAACAGAGACGGGCAGTTCTTGAGGGAGGTTCTTCAAATTCTTACACTTATACAAGTGTTGGAGATTAGAAAGAGATCCTTCCCCAACCTCCCACTCCTTCAACTCATATAGATATTTGAGAGAGAGTTGAGTTAGTTGGGTAAAGCTGCCAGGAGAGAAGCTCATTTTGCGGCCTTGTAATGATACCTTGGTTGAATATAGGCAGAGTATTTGCAGGCGAGGAAGATTCTCCAAGCAGGCTAATAATGAATCACCTCCTTCCACAAGTTCACAACCCCTGAGGTCCACCTGTGTCAAACTGTCAGGGAGCTTATTCACCTTCTTCAACTTATTAAAAGAGCCATATACCTCCAAGCGTTGGAGATGGGTAAGGGAGTCCTCCCCAACCTCCCACTCCGCCAAATCACCTAGTTCATCGAAGTGGAGTTGAGTAAGCTGGGGAAAGCTACCAAGAGAGAAGGTCATTTCTCTGCATCCTGCTCTCATTACTTCCTTTAGGCTGAGTTGTTGGAGGTAAGGAAGCTTCCCCAAGCACACTAATATCGAACCATCTCCAGATGCTTCACCAATAATATCACCACCCACGAGTTCCACTTGTGTCAAGTTGTGAGGGAGCTTATTCACCTTCTTCAAACTCGCACTCTCATATACCTTCAAGTTTTGGAGCTGAGGAAGGGACTCATCCCCAACCTCCCACTCCTCCAAATCATCAAGGCGGGAGACAGTGAGTTGAGTTAGTTGGGGAAAGCTACCAGGAGAGAAGGTCACTTTTTTGCATTCTGAACCCCTTATGGTGAGTAGTTGAAGGTAAGGAAGCTTCTCCAAGCAGGCAAATAATGATTCATTATCCTCTCCTTCCCCCAAAATATCACAATAAAAGAGGACCACCTCTATCAAGTTGTCAGGGAGCTTATTCATGACCATCTTCAACCTCTTCCCCTCTAAGATTCGGAGATTAGGAAGTGCACCTTCCCCAATCTCCCACTCCCCATATGGTTCATTCAAGTCAGGATAGTGTTCAGTTTTCAATTCAAGATGGAGTTGAGTTAGTTGGGAAAAACTACCAGGAGAGAAACTCATTTTGTTGGATATATCTGCACTTACCCTCAAGGATTTGAGGTGAGGAAGCTTCTCCAATGCTGAAATTTTACCATCCGTGATTCCACAATCCTTGAGCACCACCTCTGTCAAGCTGTTAGGGACGTTCTTCAACTTGATCCCCTTCTTATACCCTTGTAAGATGAAGAGTTGGAGATTGGCAGCTGCTGCCTCCCCTACCTCCCACTCGAAAACAGATCCCCTTGGGTTACTTATAAAGAGTTCTCTTAGTTGGGGAAAGCTACTTGGAGTGAAACTCAGTTTGTTGCCTCCTCCTTCTCCTCCTAGTCCCGATTCACGTATTTCGAGCACTTGTATGACAGGAAGCTTCTCTAAACCTAATACAAGATCTCCTTCTTCCCCAATCTCACAGTTGCTAAACCTCACCCGTTTCAAGCTACTGGGAAATATAACATTGTCACCCTTCTTTCCGTCCTTCTCCAACGTCTGCGGACCATTTATTATCAACTCCTTAAAACTGGGATTGCATTCCGCCGAGCTTAGAACTCTAGGGTCTTCCTTTATGACATCCTGATGTATTCTTATTTTGAAGGATATTTGAGAGTGAGTTGAGTTAGTTGGGGAAAGCTGCGAGGAGAGAAGCACATTTTGCGGCCTTGTAATGATACCTTGGTCATATGTAGGACGAGTAGTTGCAGTCGAGGAAGCTTCTCCAAGCAGGCTAACAACGAATCACCTCCTTCCACAAGTTCACAACCCTCGAGTTCCACGTCTGTTAGGCTGTCAGGGAGCTTATTCACCTTCTTCAACTTATTAAAATCGCCATATACCTCCAAGCTTTGGAGATGGGGAAGGGAGTCCTCCCCAACCTCCCACTCCTCCAAATCACCTAGGCCGATGAAGAAGAGTTGAGTAAGCTGGGGAAAGCTACCAGGAGAGAAGGTCATTTTTTTGCATCCTTCTCCCATTACTTGTATTAGGCTGAGTTGTTGGAGGTGAGGAAGCTTCCCCAAGCAGACTAATATCGAATCATCTCCGGATGCTTCCCCAATAATATCACCACCCTCGAGTTCCACTTGTGTCAAGTTGTCAGGGAGCTTATTCACCAGCTTCTTCAACCTCTCACACGACTTTACCTCCAAGCATTCGAGACGAGGAAGGGACTCCTCTCCAAACTCCAACTCCTCCAAATCATCAAGGCTGCGGATATTGAGTCGAGTTAGTTGGGGAAAGCTACCAGGAGAGAAGCTCATTTTTTTGCATCCTGAACCCATTTCGTTTACTATTGTGAGTAGTTGGAGGTAAGGAAGCTTCTCCAACCAGCCAAATAATGAATCCTCTCCTTCCCCAAAAATATCACAATCAATGAGGTCCACCTCTGTCAAGTTTTTAGGGAGCTTATTCACCACCATCTTCAACCTCGTCACCTCTAAGCTTCGGAGATTAGGAAGGGCACCTTCCCCGACGTCCCACTCCCCATATACTTCAGTTGTCAATCCAAGACAGAGTTTAGTTAGCTCTGAGAAACTACCGGGAGAGAAACTCAGTTTGTTGCATATATGTGCTCGTACGCTCAAGGATTTGAGGTGAGGAAGCTTCTCCAATGCTGAAAATTTTCCATCTGTGATTCCACAATCCATGAGCTCCACCTCTGTCAAGCTGTTAGGGACGTTCATCAACTTGATCCCCTTCTCACACCCTTGTAACTTGAAGAGTTGGAGATTGGTAGCAGCTGCCTCCCCTACCTCCCACTCGAAAACCGATCCCTTTGGTTATATTATACAGAGTTCTCTTAGTTGGGGAAAGCTACCTGGAATCAAACTCAGTGCGTTGCCTCCTCCTAGTCCCGATTTACGTATTTTGAGCACTTGTAGGTCAGGAAGCTTCGCCAAACCTAATAAAAGATCTCCTTCTTCCCCAGTCTCACACTTCTTGAGCTCTACCCGTTTCAAGCTACTGGGAAAAATAACACTCTCACCCTTCTTTCCATCCTTCTCTAACCTCTGCGGACCCTTTATTTTCAACTCCTCAAAGCCGGGATTGCATTCTGCTGAGCTTAGAACTCTAGGATCTTCCTTAATGACATCCTCATGTATTCTTATTTTCAAAGAGTTGATGAGTTGTCCTGCTTTTTTCATCACTGGTGCCTCCATTACCCCCTTCAACTCCTTCACCTTCTCAAAAATATACCCTTTTTTGATAGAAAATACCCTCAGGTTTGTCATTTGTGATAGATTACATAGGTCTTATCATGTATAGTGGGCCCAAAGGCCCAATAAGACTCAATACCTTTGTAACATATATATATATATATGTTTATCAATGAATGGAAACCCTAAGGAGGATTTTACATCAATCTTGCAATCTCACATGGTATCACAGCCTTTTCTTCCTCACGGAACCCTACTTTGATCCTCCCGCCCCACCCCTCCTCTTACCGCCGCCGGCATCGTCACCTCGCCGCCGCACTTTCTCTCTCCCTCTCGGCCTCCCTCACCGGCCTCTCTCTCTCTCTCTCCCTCTAGGCCTCCCTCATCGGCCTCCACCTCCCTCCTCTCTCTCTCTCCGCTTTGCGAAACCCTACCTCCTACCCACCTTAGGGTTTCGGCGCCGCTCTAAAAAAAAAATGTTCACCTCCGATTCTAGCCGCGGCCGCGGCATATGCCGCGCCCGCAGCTCTACGCAGCGGCCGCGCCTCTCGTGGCCTCACGGCCCTTGCCCTTGGAACGCCGCCTATGTTCCGTCTGCTCCTGCTACGCATCACGCCTTCTCCTCTATGCAACCGACATCTCCCGACTCTTCTTGGTACATGGACACTGGTGCCACCTCCCACATGACGAACTCCTCAGGTAACCTCTCATCTATTTCCTTTAAGGGTCCTGCACACTCTATTATCGTCGGCAATGGTGGTCGTCTTGCTACTTCAGGGATTGGCCACACCAAATTACAGACCCCAACCCACCCACTACACCTTAACAATGTCCTCATTGCCCCAAAGATTGTCAAAAACCTTATCTCTGTCCGTCGGTTCACTACTGACAATAACGTTTCCCTTACGTTTGATCCCTTTGGTTTCTCTGTGAACGATCTTACTACGGGGGTTACTCGCATGAGATGTAACAGCACTGGGGAGCTCTACCCTGTCACACCACCTCCTGTGTCCAGTCAGTCATGCCCGATCGCCCTCTCGGCATCATCGTCCAGCCTCTGGCATGCACGCCTGGGTCATCCCAGTGCTGCCATTCTAGATGTCCTCCGTTCTCAGAGTCTTGTCACCTGTCCTAAAGACCTACGCTCTTGTCTATGTTCGTCCTGTCAGTTAGGCAAACATGCCCGACTACCGTTTCAACGGTCCTTGAACTCTACCCTTGCCCCTTTTGACATCATTCATAGTGACATATGGACCTCTCCTGTGCCTAGTAAGGAGGGTCACAAGTACTACCTCTTGTTACTAGATGATTACACTCATTTCTTATGGGTCTTCCCGTTGCATTTCAAGTCCCAAGTGTTTCCTGTCCTTGCCAAATTCCATGCCTACATCAAAACACAATTTCACACATCCATCACATGCATGCACCCAGGGAACCCCACTTTCAGGCCTTGAAGCGGATCATTCGGTACATCAGCGGAACCCTCGAGTTAGGCACCACGATCACTCCTTCCCCTAAGCTTGACCTTGTTGCTTACACTGATGCGGATTGGGGTGGTTGTCCTGACACACGTCGCTCCACGTCTGGCTACTGTGTCTTCCTCAACGACACCCTTGTGTCGTGGTCGGCAAAGCGTCAGTCTGTCGTGTCTCGCTCCAGCGCTGAGGCAGAATACAGAGGTGTGGCCAACGTTGTCTCCGAGTGCTCTTGGCTGCGCAATCTCCTTCTTGAGCTCCGTTGCCCTCTTCAGAAGGCCACTCTGGTCTACACTGATAACGTCTCCGCCGTCTATCTGGCTAGCAACCCAGTCCAGCATCAACGCACGAAGCACATTGAGCTCGATCTCCACTTCGTCAGGGACAAGGTTGCCATTGGACATGTCCGTGTTCTACATGTCCCGTCCTCCTATCAGTACGCTGATATATTCACCAAGGGTTTACCACGACAGTTGTTCATTGATTTTCTCTCCAGTCTTACTGTACGGCCCCCTCCAGTTTCGACTGCGGGGGTTTGATAGATTACATAGGTCTTATCATGTATAGTGGGCCCAAAGGCCCAATAAGACTCAATACCTTTGTAACCTATATATATATATGTTTATCAATGAATGGAAACCCTAAGGAGGATTTTACATCAATCTTGCAATCTCACAATTTGCATCAACCCCTTTATTTCACATCTCTCTGGATCAAAGTTTTTTATTGTCTCCATTTTGCCGTTGATCGGAAACGTAAGTCTCTCATCACCTTCAACAAAGAATCTGACAGGAAGATACAAGTGTCTCAATCTTTTCATCTTACAAAACTTATTTCTCACCATTAAATCAGCATATTGCACCACTCGCAAGTCAAGAATCTCCAAATATTGTAAATCAAATAAGCATGATGGTAGCTCACTCGTTTGAATTTCTTTCAAACTCAAGTATCTCAAATGAATGAGATACTTCAATTCATTCAGATAAGGTGAATACACTTGTGCTCCTTCAAGATCTAGCACTCGAAGCAATGGAATGGATTTCCATGTATTTCTTGCAGGCTTACGCCCTTGGGTTAATACCAAAAGAGACCGTAGGCCTATAACCTTCTCTCCAAGCTGGAATTCTTCATCGAAATATGGTTCACTTTCACCATGTACAGCACAACGACGCAATTTCTTGATTTCAACTGAAAAAGGAGGCAACACGGATACCATTCCCGATTCCATGCACTGTACATGAGTTAAAAAGCTCACTTCCTCACACTTTCTAAGACACATATCTCGCATGACATCATGAACTTGACAAGTTTTCATTTTTCCACTTGCCCAATAGTCTTTCACTAGAACCATAGATCTTTGTTCCAACTCATTTAGATATCTTTCCCCAATATCATAATCTGTGCCTCCTTTCTTTTTAGCTTCACCATCTATCGCTAGAAAACCTTCGGCTGCCCATAGATGGTATAATCGTTGAGTGGATATTTCGTAATCTTCCGGAAAGTTACCCAAATACAAAAAACATGGCTTTAAGTAAAAAGATAATTCATTGTAGCTTAACTCCAATATTTCCAAAATTCGACTACTTGTACCCTCTTCCTCCATGTCACTCATCAAGTAAGATGATATATTTGTTTGTACCTTTTCTCATTCAGAAAATGTCCTTTTTGCAGATAAAATTCCTCCCAAGGCTACTATAGCTATAGGAAGCCCATCACAATGCTTTAACATTTTCTTTCCCAATTTCTCCATCTCATCAAATTTCACTTGATCATCATCTGATAACATGGAAAATATTGATGCAAGTTAGCAACGATTCTTGTATGATCCCAAATATTTTTGGGTTTACTTTAGATATTTTGTTTTCTCTTCACCTCCAAGTTTCAAAAAGTTTTAAACCTTTTATTTTTTCACAACATAACAAAATTGCCCTTCTACTAAGGTAGATAAAATAATATACCAATCACTTTAAAAAAGGGTAGTCAGGACATATTGGAGAAAATGTATCAACTATAAACATATTGAGATTCATTTTGTCTAAAAGTTGGTAATTAATTATCTATCTAAACTAGTGTAGGTCCCGTTCTGTACATTAAAAATATATTAATACAATATTAAAAATAATCTAGATAGATTCTAATAAATAAAAAATAATAATCTAAACATAAATATTTTTTTATTATTATTATTATCTATCTATTAATATTGCTAATTCTGCTAGCATTTTGCTGACGTGACACGACCACAATTAAAGTTGATTTTTTAATCACAAATCACTTTTCTTATTGGTCGATAGTATTAATTTTGAGAAGGTTTCAATATATGTTTCCTATATTATATTTATTACAATCGTATTAAAAATGACAAGATACATTAAACCTAATATATGTAAGTTTACTTAGTAATTTTATGTAAGGAATCACATTACTTAATATTTATATTAATTTTCTAAGTACTTCAATGGTTTTGTACTTTTTATCGGATTTTTTTACTCACCTCAAATTTCCATATGTGATAAATTGTGTAAAGAATATCCAAATTATTTTTTATCTATATATTAATTAAAACCAAATCACCTACGCCATGTGTCACTCCCTCGAGCAAAGTTATTTTTGGCAATATTTATATTGAATATATTTAGAAATAACTTCTTTTTACACATCTATATCTATTCTATATATTAATTAAAACCAAAGCACCTACGCCACGTGTCACTCTCTCGAGCAAAGTTATTTTTGGCAACATTTATATTGAATATATTTAGAAATAACTTCTTTTAAACAATGGGATTAATTCAAAACTTTTTTTTAATAAAGTTAATATTCATTATACAATATTATTTCATTTTATCTTGAAAACTATTTTTGTTTTTTGTTCATAACCTTAATTTTTGTAATCTATATATTAATTAAAACCAAAGCACCTACGTCACGTGTCACTCCCTCGAGCAAAGTTATTTTTGGCAATATTTATATTGAATATATTTAGAAATAACTTCTTTTAAACATCTATATCTATATCTATATATTAATTAAAACCAAAGCACCTACGCCACGTGTCACTCCCTCGAGCAAAGTTATTTTTGGCAACATTTATATTGAATATATTTAGAAATAACTTCTTTTAAACAATCTATCTATATATTAATTAAAACCAAAGCACCTACGCCACGTGTCACTCCCTCGAGCAAAGTTATTTTAGGCAACATTTGTATTGAATATATTTAGAAATAACTTCTTTTAAACAATGGGATTAATTCAAAACTTTTTTTAATAAAGTTAATATTCATTATACAATATTATTTCATTTTATCTTCAAAACTATTTTTGTTTTTTTATCATAACCTTAATTTTTGTAATTTCACCTAACCAACCTAATCTGCACAAAATTTCACATGATAAAATTTTTAAATATTTTTTTGACCAATGAGATTTATTTATTCTAACTATTAAATGATAAATATTTTTTATTAATTAGATGTCATAATCACCTTAATTTTACAATTTCCTCCCAATCAACTGAACCTAGAAAAAAATCCAACTATTAAAACTTGGACAAGTTTCTTCAATTAATCTATCTATATCTAACTAATAATGCAAGCATTTTTTATTAGGTGTTATAACTTATAAGCACCTTTATTTTAGGATTTTCACTTAACCAACCTATTCTACTTAAATCTTAAACTAATGTAATTTTTACACATTTTTCACAAATATTAATTTTTTTACTTACTTTATCAAATCAATTTTTTTCTATTTTATGTTAACATATGGTAATAGTTTATTTCATTTTATAGCGGTAATTTAATTTTTATACTTACAAAATTTTATTTTTATTTTTTATAAAGAAAAATACGTGTCATGACGCGGGAACTATACTAGTATATTTTTAAAATCATCGAACTAACACAAGATACCAAGTACATATTATTTTAAATAAGGCGAGTTGTAGATACACTGCACCGTAGTGTATAAATATTATTATTTTATTATTATATGTGATATCTTCACAAATTAAAAAGATTTATTTTTATTCTAACTGTATTGTCCCCTTAATAAATAACTGTGGATTTTTTTATGATGTTAGTAACAATAATCAATTTGTGAATATTCGATTTCAAAAGTTAATTATAAAAATCAATTAGAGCCAAAAAAAGAAAAGATTTTTTTGGCAATTTGCTTATTTTAGACATCTTAAATGACTATCGAAAAATAAATAATATTTTATGAATTACAAGCATTATTTATTTTACAACTTAGATGATATGTATTAGAATACTTTTCTACCATTTAGAACCTTAGTTTTTTTATTTACCATCTTACCTTTGTTTTCATCGTTTATTTTAGACATATTCTTAAATCATCTGCTTATGAATTTTTAATCATTATATTGGAACTTATATTTTCCTTTTTATTTTTATTATAATGATAATAATTATATAATGTATTAGTGTATGTCCCGTCCCATGCACAGAGAATACATTAATACAATATTATAAATAACCTAGATAGATTCTAATAAATGAAAAATAATAATCTAAATATATTCGACATATTATATATAAAAACTTTTTTTCTTCTAATCCATCGCTTATTAAATCTCATGTAATATAATAGATAGTCAATTTTTAAAAATATTTTAATATTATTTTTTATGAAATATATAGTACATATTTATTATGTTGGTTTACTAAAATATCTATGTACGGATGGATTGTGGCTATATAATATTTTATTAATTTATGTTGGCCTCAAAAAATAATATAGATATAAATAAAATAAAAATGATTTAATAATTAATTTTGATATAAATAATTCTCTCCACCAAAAAATAATCTAGATGTAAATAAAATAGCACCTATCAAATACTACATATTTATCTATTCATATTTTTGTTAAGTATGACTATGACATTTTTTATTTATATTTTTGTGAATTAACTAAAACATATATAGATAAATAGATAGATAGATTGTAGCTTGTATAACTTTCTATAAACTATAACAATATATTATTTTAATAAATTTTTTCTCTATGGTCAATCGCAGTGTGCCACGTAGGATTTTTTTCCCCTAGTATCAAGCATAACACGTCACATAGGATGTCATGCATCGATTTAATATATGTATATAGATTTCAAACTCTATTAGGTGGTGTGTTTGAGTTTTATTTCTACCTTACCTTATTAAATCATTTTCAAAATTTGTATTGTATCTCTTTCCAACTAATTTATAAATAAAAAAACACTTTATACACATTTTTTTGTAAACAAGTATATATTAATGTAGTATTATATAGATACATAGGATGATGTTCAAATTGAAATGGATCAAAATCTCGTATCTTCAAAGCACGAGTATTACACTAGTAATAAACTATAAGGATAGTATTTTTAAATTTTCATTAAGGTAATGAGAATGATGTCTTTTAATAAAAAAAAATAAAGAAGGGTAGTCTTTTATAATTTTTATTAATCAAAACGAAAAAGAAATCCAAAACTATGGAGTTTAAAAATCCTAATCATTACACATCAAGAAATGATATTATTATTATTAATATTATTAATATTAATATTAATATTATTATTATTAATATTATTATTATTATTATTATTATTATATATAAAGTTGGTTTGATTTGCGAAAACCTTAAAGTTACAACTTGGGTAGTTAAATAAAAAAACAAAGTATGATTGATTATAGAAAACTTTGAAGTTGTAATTTCGGTATTTTAAGAAAAAAATATAAAGTTGAGTCAAATTGATGGAATATGGCAATTTATAATTACTTAAAATGACATAGTTAGTACCAGATGAGAATAGAATTTATAAGGGCAAAATAAGTATTTCTACCCCCAAAAAAATTAAAAATTACAAGTGAAAATTACTATTCATTTGAAACTTCATGCTATTAGAAATAGATGTCATTTAACTTTTTGGCAAGTTTTTAAGAAGCTAAAAATTGTATAATTTTTTTTTAAAAAAAAATTCACACTTATTACTAATAAGTATAAAATATATATTGAAAATTTAATTTAATAGTTTATATAGACATGTTTAACTTTTTTAAAAACATGTCAAAAAGTCAAACAACTAATATGATAAATTTTATTTATTTAGATCATTTATTTCTTTAGCAAATTTGATTAAGTTATGATTGAAAAATTATATCAAAGTGAACAACTAATATGATAACTTTTATTCAATGAAAAATACATAAAACATTGTGGAAAATATTTTGATTTTACGGTTTAATCATTTATTTATCTTAAATATATAACTACTAACATTAAACAATATGACAAATATATTAATTTTAAGTGTTGCAATATTTTTAATATGATATCTTATATTCAATAAACAAATAGATAAAATCATAAACCTATTGTTTTAAGGTTTAGACCATTTAATAAATTCAATAAATTTTATATTTAAATATATTGGTGGTAACATTAAAACAAAACAAAAGATGTGAAAAAATATTGCTTCTAAGTTTATATATATATATATATATATATCGCAGATAATTAATATATATTATATAAAAAAATCTTTAATCTAAAACAGATTTAATGATAGTGTGAGATTGTATTTGTACCTGTAGTCCCATGTCCTACAAATGCCTTCCGTTGTAATAATTCCCAACTTTCATCATCAGTTAGAGGTTGTTGGAGATGAAGATATCCACAAGGATCCACATGTTTCAACAAGTCTTGAGTTCGTGTGGTGAGAAGCATCTTGCTAGGCGAACTGCTTTTAAGTATTGTTTCAAAAGCTGGTTTAAGTCTCTCCCAAGATCTTTGGTACCAAATATCATCAAGAACAACCAAGCATCTTTTCTTTTGTAGGAGCTCATGTATTTTAGTAAGCAACTCTTCAACTGGTAGCTCTCTGATATTCTGTATCTCACCACCCTTATCGAGTCCAAATAAGATGTCTTGAAAGAGCTTAATCGTTTCAAACTCCTTTGATAAGTAAACCCATACACATGCGCCATTGAAATGATCTTTGATGTCACTATGCTTGAACACTTTCCTTGCAAGAGTTGTTTTCCCCAAACCTCCGGTACCGCTTATTCCAACAACATGGACATTTGTTTTCTTGACCAGTTGATCCACCACTATCTTTATATCTTCAACCAATCCAACAACATCTTCTTCGATGCACGAGTGAGTCGTCATGTCCTTCCTAATCATGAGATCGTATTCCAGACTTTTGCCTGGGCTCATAATTTTGATATCATACATCTGCCGCTTAGATTTAAGCTCAGCCATCCTAACCACCAAGTTATCAATATCTGAACCAAGATTATGCAGATTCCAGACATCGCAGGTTACAAGTACACAAGAAAACCATTTAAGGGTGTTCCGAATACCGTCTCCTCGGTGGTGTGAGACTCCGTGAAGATACCCCTCAATTGTATCTTCAATATCATAAGTGAGCTCACGAACTTCAGACACCCATAAGCGTACCCGTTCCTGTCGATGTTGCTGGGAATCTGCATCTCTCAAGAAAGACTCCATAAATTCCAAATCCTTTTGCAAATTCTCGATCTTATCCCTCACCTTGTACAAAGATTTGGCCTCATCCACCAACAAGGTCCCCAATTGTTGTGCAGCAGATTTCACGATTGAAGACGCCATCTTTTCTATCGATGATACAAGTGTTTTTTTTTTGCCACCTGTATATTCACCACAACAAGGATATATATATGTATAATTAATGACCGATGTGTACTATATATGAAAATATTGTATGCAGTACGTGTTTAGACATTGAAATGGGTCAGAATTTTGCACTCAAAATGTCTTGTTTGCACCCTGTATATATATTCACCACAATAATATATTGTACTAATTAATGATCGATCGATGTGCACTAAAACAAAATATTGTCAGCGTTAAGTAAGACGTGGTATGCAAAACGATACTAATTATTTGGCCGGGTTCAATTTTAGGTTTGTTGTAATGTTCAATTTTAGGATTGCTATAAATTAAGATAAATTTAGAAACTAAGATTAGGATCTTAGGTAGCTGAGTGATAAGTCAAAGAATTGAAGACAATGCCAGTTTGCTTGGATTCGGATCCGGATCCGGATCCTGTTTGCAAATTATGTATGTGGGAACAAAGACAAAAACATCAGTTTTTATCCAAGGCCCATTATTGTACAAGCCCAGATCATACTCTCTAGCTCCGGCCCAAGCTCCCGAAGCTTCTGTAAATACTCCGTAGTTTGTAATAGGAGATCTCAACTCACCTTCAACTGTACTAGTTTCGTTGAATATAGGTTCTGTTAGGTTAATAAACTATTACACTATTAATACGACGTTTGGTAAACCTAATTGTTAGGTAAACTATCAAATTCTGACTCGGGCGGATAATTAGGGTCGTGTAGCATATAGACCAAGTAAGGTTCTATCCTAAGTCCTAACACTAATTGGCAATAGGATGAGTAACCCACCACTTACATTTAGGGATTGTTTACTTCATACTGTGGGATACTTAACCTTTCACATCTCAACACGCTCGCACAAGTGCAACTATGAATGACTCATTTAGTTGACACTTGGACAACTAACAACCCAGACCAATTAAGATCGAAAAACGGGTTGTTAGGCTAACTGCTTTAATACCATATCAAATTCGGACTCGAATTGATGACAGGGGGTCGTATGCACGGGCGCACATGCGCTAGTAGTTTAGCACACAAGTCGAATGAGGTTCCATCCTAAAACCAATTGGCAATAGAAGAAGTAGCCCATCGACTTGTACACAAAACCTATTTACTTCATACTGTCAATATGAGACACTTCTTATTTCACATCTCAATATAAACTAGTGAATAAAAAAACAAAAACTCTAAAAAGTTTGGGTGAGTAACTAATAAAAAGTTCCAATTGTAAAAGCTAATTGAATTGAAATCTTATACTCCATATTAATTTCATTTAATATGAAAAATATAAGTTCCGAAAAACTAGTTGATAGTGCCAAACGGAGCCCTATATATATATATATATAGTGTATGGATCATTTGTACACACAGGCCTTAGGGTGTACCTTGTTCACAAATACTATTCGGTGAAATGTGAAACATTATTCGGCGAAATTTGAAGCATTATTCGGTGAAATGTGAGTATTGTTTAAGGGAATGTGAAACATTATTTGGTGAAATTTGAAGCAGTATTCGTACAAATTGTAAGTATTGTTTAGGGAATTGAGGTTTCTTTTATTTGAAATAGATGAATAAAAAACTAAATATTATTCGGTAGAATGTTACAAATTATTCAGTGGAATTGGAACGTTTTCATCTGAACTGAACGGAAAAAGAAAACATACAGTATTCGGTAGAATGTTTTACATTTCACCGAATAATGCTTCAAATTTCACTGAATAATGTTTCACATTTCACCGAATAATATTTGTGAATAAGGTACACTTTTAAGGTGTGTACACCCGAACCACACCCTATATATATATATATATATATATATATATATATATATATATATATATATATATATATATATATATATATATATTTGAAGCTAGAATCTTAAAATATCACTATCAAATAGTGTAGTAAATTCCTTAATTTAGTATGAAATAAATAACACATAAGAAGCTACCCCGGCTCCTAGATGTTAATATATATATACTCAAGCTTCTCAATCATGTGTCATGTCATCCCACACTAAATATACTAAACCCAACCTACTCTAAAGATTTCGATCGATATACATTTATATTTAAGAATCGATCGACTCAACCCAAACCGATAGAAGAATTCAAACTTAACCCTTACCAACTTATCAAAACTTATGAGAATAGAAAACCGACTTGACCCTACCAGAGTTACGTTTATCCGGCCGGCCAATAACATAAGCAAATTCAGAGACTATGGTAAATTACTCTCACAATTAATTAATATTGATACTCATATAATTGTTGCTTGATCAGAGTTTACCCAAACTTAACTCATCTTCATAGAACGATAAATTCCAATTTGATCAACATAATTAGATAATTAATACTCTATTAATCAAGTAAACATTTGAAATATATATTGTACTCCAAATTGTCCTTAACTTAATGTATAATGTCAAACGAAAGAAAACACGTACACAAATAAAGGAGTACAAGTAAAAAATCTGACCTTTGTATGATCGAGAAGCCAACAAATGTAACAAATAAACTCTCTGACGACAGGAACTCTAAGATTTTTTTTTAATTTTATTTTTTGATCATGGAAATGTAAAGAAATTTCAGGGAAAGGAAAGGAAGGAAAGGACGAGGTCGAACGAATTGCATGTGATGTGAAAGTCGACGCATGCATATTTATGAAAGCTTAGAAGGGCAATTTAGTAACTTCAGTTTATAGATCCGATCATCCAAACAGGTTAACTGGCTGGCTTCCCGTGTCTATCAGGCAGTCAACACTCAACAACCCTCCTTTATTTTTCTTATAAAAATTCGAGATCAGATATATCTAAACCTTAAAAACCGACAAGTCGGTAGACAGATAACCGTCATAAATAAACAAAAATACAACGAAGGTGAAAAAAATTGAAAACCAAACAAAAAAATTGGAAAAAAATACCTATATAAATCGTGCTTCCCGAAGCAATATATATATACCTATATATATATATATGGTGTGGTTCGGGTGTACACACCCTTAGGGTGTACATTGTACACAAAATATTATTCAGTGAAAATGAAATATTATTCGATGAAATTTAAAGCATTATTCGGTGAAATGTGACATTCTACCTACTAATGGTATGTTTTTTTCCGTTCAATTCAAATGAAAACGTCTCAATTCCACTGAATAATTTGTAACATTCTACCGAATAATGTTTAGTTTTTTTATTCATCTATTTCAAATAAAAGAGACATCAATTCTGATAGATTACATAGGTCTTATCATGTATAGTGGGCTCAAAGGCCCAATAAGACTCAATACCTTTGTAACCTATATATATATATATATATATATATATATATATATATATATATATATATATATATATATATATATGTTTATCAATGAATGAAACCCTAAGGAGGATTTTACATCAATCTTACAATCTCACAAATTCCTTAAAAAATAATTATAATTTCTACGAATAACGCTTCAAATTTCACCAAACAATGTTTCACATTCCCCTAAACAATACTCACATTTCACCGAATAATGCTTCAAATTTCACCAAATAATGTTTCACATTTCACCGAATATTTTGTGTACAATGTACACCCTAAGACTTGTGTACAAAAGATCCATACTCTCACTATATATATATATATATATATATATATATATATATATATATATATATATATATATCTTGCTTCCTACAGTTATTAGATACTTCTTATTTGTTATCATGTGGAGATCAAAGACCTCGTTCGAAAGGACGTCTTTGGGTTATAGTTCAACTGTGGTTAAACACATTCAAATTTTCGCTTTATATAAAAAAAAATCGAAAAAACCTCGTACATTAATTAGTCTTATATAAATCGAGACAAAAAAATTACATAACACGGGAATTTCCAGTCTCGCAAATCACATCCCGTCCTATATATATAGGGTAGTTCAAACACGGAGTATAAACAATCCTCGGGATCTAAAGTATGAACATATCTTGACCGTCGGATCTGATAAAATCAAGGGTTTGAATTAAATCTCCAATTTCTGATTTTATTTTTTATTAAATGTGGGACCCATAATAAATTTCCCCAATCTCGGTGTGTTTCACACCTGTGAGGCCCACCGTCTTCATTATGCATAATAGCCGTGTGAGGCCCACCGTCTTCATTATGCATAGTAGCCATGTGAGGCCCACCGCCTTCACTCTTCATTATGAAAGTCATGTTAGTTGGCTTCTAATTATGCATAATTTCCGTATTAATTATGAATATTTGTCCAACCTTACCGAATAACTAGGGTGGCATTCCCGTGATAATGGGACATGTGTTTTTTTTAATCAATTTGTCTTTTTATTATTTAGGTACATTTTTAAGGTGATAAAAAATAGTCAATGTTATTTACACCCAAAATTTTACTATATACACCACACATCCCATTTTTTTTTATTGTTTTTTTAAAGTAGACCCTGCCCCTCTTGAGTCACAGACGTGTGACTCAAGAGGCGTAGGGTATTTTATATATAAAGTACTCTACGCCTCTTGAGTCACACGTCTGTGACTCAAGAGGGGCAGGGTGTGGTGTATATAGTAAATTTTGTGGGTGTAAATATTATCACCCTAAAAAATAGAGGGAATTTGGTGATTTAGACCCTTTAGCATATTTGATTAGGTAGTTAGCCCTTTATTTTTTTATTAGGCGCACCAAACCCCTTTAATTTTTTTTAGCCGCTTAGACTTCTTCCTTCCTTCTCCTTGGCTGCCATTCTTGATGGGTTTTGCCCAGATCTGGTGCGATTGGCGCCCCTCCTTGTTCGCCACATCAAAGGAGCGGGGCCAAAGACAAGCCGCGACTTCTCCTCCAGGTCGTAGCCAGCGAGGTCCCAGTCGTCGAGTTCCCAGGCGATCGCCGCATCCGGCTTAGAGGAAGCCGAGATCTCAAGCTTTCTAGAATCGTCCGCGGCCACCGCCGAGGACAGGACAGACGCCGGCGGGCGCACGGCCTTCAGAGTTGCGAAATTCTCCGGCAGGCCGCGGGTGTTTCTGTGGCGGCGATGGCTCTGTCTCGCATGATGAACGCCCAGACGACGATTCCCGTTCAGGTGAGTGAAGCAAGGGTTGAATCGACTGCAACCGATTCAATATCGTACTCATTGTGAGTTTTCATATCCTCTCATAAATTGGATTCCTTCAGCTATTGTTAATCTGTATAAGAAATTTGGTGATTTGGAAACTAAAGTGATGATTGGAAGTGGTTTGAAGAGTGGAAATTCGTGTAGATTTTTGGAAATTCATAGTGCATATCAAGTGTTTGTCAAAATGTCTAGTAGAGTTGATTAGTTAATCTTGGCTGTCTATGAACGATTCTAAGGATTGGTGATGATGTGAGGGAAGTGTTACTGTTTATGTTGTCTTAGATGACATCATTGTACTTGAGCACACAGGTTGCAATTACTCCTTGTCCCTCATGGTTTCAGCAGTTGGGAATCTCATACTTTCCCCTTCTTTCATGTCCAATTGAAATAAGTTGATATAGCTCTATCATTTGTCTTTTGGTTTTTGCTTCATAGCCATTTGTTTGTGTATATGGATTCGTAAGTGTTCAATTAATTGACTTACAAATGTGTCATCAATGAATAAAAGTCATCAATAAAATTATCATCAATAAAAAGATGTCATCAATGAAGTATAACTACGTATTAAGCTCATATGTCATCAACTGTATAAAAATATCATCAAAAAAGAATGTCATCACAAGTGTGCCATCACTCATCAGTGAATAAAAGTAGAATCAATGAAAATATATCGATATACAATTTACTGAATTACGAAAGTGACATCAAACGATTTGATTAAAAAAGTGGCATCGAATAATTACATTCGAGTTACTTTATAAAAAGTGGCATCACATTAAAGAAACAATGTCATCAAAACACAACTTTAAAAAATTTTGGCATCACGGTAAAAAAAATATCATCAAAAAAATTGACATAAAAAAGTGGCATCACAGTAAACAAAAAATGTCATCAAAGTTTAAAAAAAGTGTCATCCAATCATTTCATTAGAAAAGTAGCATCAAAGTGAAAATAAAATATAATAAAATTTTGGCATCAAAACGGTAAAATATGGCATCACAAAAAATGACATGAATTAAAAAAAAATCCAAAAGGGTTGGTCAACATTGACCGGTCAACGGTCAACGTTGACCGGTCAATGGTCAACTGGTTGACCATTGACCACTATTAGGATGAGGTCTACCCAAACTAATTAAATTAGTTTGGGGTCTAAGTACCTAATTAAACATTTAAAAAGGTCTATGTACCAAAATCACCCTAAAAAATATATATAAAATATTTATTTTTTAATAATTTTTTTAACAATATCATATTTATTACTAAAAACTATGAGATTATTAAAAAAAATAATTAAAAAATTAATATTTTATGTAGTTTCTATTATTCTAAGAAAACGTGGGTGAATAGTAAACGACAAATACAAGTGAACGGAGGGAGTATATAAGTGAGATTGAACGTGCATGCTATGTAAGAGGATATGATATAAATAATATATCCATGCACAATTTAAAATTTTGTTTATTTATTTAGAATATGGAGTCGTTAAAGGCTAAAATGAAATATTTGTATTTTTAAAACTATTTCATATAATACAACTGAGCATATTAATTTATTTAATTTTTAATTTTTAAAAAAATTACCTATTAAATTTATGAATTTATGAATAAGTAATTATTATCATTAATATGAAAGTACAAATATTTCACGGAATGTTGTTAAGCCTCTTACCTTTATTGGCTATGATGATCAAGAAATTCCTTACCTAAGTGCAATTAGTGCACGAATGTACTTGGCAAATAATACTAGGCCAGATATAGCTTTCTTTATAAGCTTATTGTCAAGTACAACTCATCTCCAGCAAGAAGACATTGGAACGGAATCAAACATGTATTTCGATATCTACAAGGTACACATGATCTTGGTTTGTATTATCGATGCAGATTGAGATCAATAGCTGGAAGTCCAACCTTTATCTATGAAGACAATCGATGCAGATTGGGATGGGGGTGTTACAATCTCCCCCACTTAAAGCAGTGACGACCCCCGCAGGCCCAAGGAACTGCCCATACCACCTAGTACTCTCAGATCCGTAGTCCTCACTTAGAGCCTGAAAAGGAAGAGCTCTTGTGACATAGGTAGGGCTTAAATCACTTATAAATCACTCCCAACATCCTTATGATATCCGATGTGGGACGGGGGTGTTACAATTTCACCAAAGCTCTTCTCAACTCATGATCTAGAGAAAGAAGGCACAGTTAATAAACAACAGATCTGATCAAGTGATAATCCTGCCGATCTATTCACAAAGTCACTACCCCCGAACAGGTTTAAAGACCTTGTGTATAAAATTGGGATGTGTCGACTCCGAGAGGCACATTAAATTGAGGGAGAGAAAATAGTACACACTGCACTCTTTTTCCTTGGTTCGGGTTTTTATCCCATTGGTTTTTCCTGACAAGGTTTTTAATGAGGCAGTACAGTATCCCAGAAGCGTACAAAACAAGTTGTACTCTTTTTCCCAGACTTTGGCTTTTTCCTCTTTGGGGTTTCATTAGCCAGGTTTTAATGAGGCATTTATATTTACCCCAAGTTGTAACGGTGAATATTCAAGGGGGAGTGTTGTGATATTGGTGAATTATTCACCTTCCTACTGTACACTATACTGTACCGATTGCGGCTTTGTTGTATTACGGCCCTTACGACCTTCAATTAATTTTGATCATATTAGGCTTCTCTTGCCTATAAAATACAATATACCCACTCATTAATTAGATACACTTCAGCAAGATAATTAATACACTTTGAGAGCTTTTGATCAATCCTATAAGACGTAGTATACATTTACAATATATTACTTTGTCATCAGTATACTACACAATGCCAATATATACACACATCAGTAGCATATATATGTATATAACTACAAAATCACCATCATCACAAAATCAACTAGCTAAATGAATTGCTCATCTTTTTACCATCTTTCTCAGAACCAATGCTCATCTTTTTATCATCTTTCTCAGAACCAATTCGTATCAACCAACCAGCAACTAAGTAATTACTTAATTAATTCCTATACATAACTAACCAGATCTCGATCAGACAATCACCTTAATTCACGATTGCTAAATGAGTTAAACCCAGGTATACTCTACAAGCCACCATTGACGTCATCGTCTGATTGGACGAGTAGTACCGGGCGCTGGCCTTCATGAGCTGCTCGAGCACCTGCTGGACCGTCAAGCCCTGGAGGTCGACCTTCCCAGCCATCTCCTCCTGCTTCTTCGTCACCTTCACCTCCTTGCAATCCACCGCTGGTTTCGACTCCAGATCCGACTTTGCGGTGGCTGCGGGTGGTGCAATTGTCGGCCTCCCGTCCTCGTTGCTTCTTTATGTAATTGGTAGCCCCGGAGGTGCTCGATCTCTCCAAAACTTATCCCGGTTATAGCGACGATGATCAATGGTGAAGCGCCTGCGTCAACAATGCTCAATCTCACCTCCGGTGGCAGCGATTGCGATCGAAAATGGAGGACTTGGAGATTGATCTGTTTCAACGATAAGAGGAAGAACAGGAACTGGAGATGTGAGGATGAAGAAGGGGATTTGGGGGAAAATAAAAAGAGGGGTAAACTTGGTATTACAAAAATATTTTAGACAATTACTTAAAAGTGGAATTAGGGTGGACAAATAATACATAGATTTATGAAAATGACCTTTAGGACAAATATCTTCAAACTATTTCATACTCCATCCGTTCGGCAAAACTTGTCATTTTAGGGTGTTATTTTTGTTAAAAAAGTTTGTCATTTTAGGTATTTTGCCCTTCACTTTACAAAAATGTCCTTGATATGATTGATGGTTTATTAATTGTAGTTTTCGATAAAGTAAAAAAGGAGGGTAATAATTGAGGGTAAATTAGTACATTTGTTAATTGCCTTAAAACTTGTGAAAGAAGCTAAAATGACAAGTTTTGCCGAACGGAGTGAGTATAATACAACTGAGCATATTAATTTTTCTAATTTTTAATTGCCTGTTAATTTATTTACTTGTTATTTTTTCAAAAAAATTACCTATTGTTATAATATTATTATTGTATGTGGATATACATGGGAAACCCTAGTTGGGATTGGAGCCCAAGATGTGTAATCTCTATATAAAGGGTCCTTTGGAACCCTAATGACTACATCAATTCCTCCTCTCTTCTCTCTACCTCTCTTTTCTTATCTTCGGTTTATCACACGTTATCAGCACGAGTTGCTCCAAGGACGAAAAATGTATAATAATGATCGAACCAATCTCGATCCCTTCTCTTCTTCTACCCTTCTAACCTACCTAGTTGACTCAACATGTTTCCTATACATGTATGATGATGGCTTCGGTAGCATATATTTTTTTTGTATGCACTTATTTGTTTCGTTGATCTTTATTTATTTTTCATTATCCCCTGAAGCGGATATAAAGTAATTTCGACCCCGAAGTGTTGAATTAATCAAAATTTTTCATATCTCCTGAAGTGGATATAAATAAATTTCGACCCCGAAGTGTTGAATTAATCAAAAAATTTCATATCCCCTGGAGTGGATATAATAAATTTCGACCCCGAAGTGCTGAATTAATCAAAATTTTTCATATCCCCTGAAGTGGATATAAATAAATTTCGACCCCGAAGTGTTGAATTAATAAAAAAAAAAAAATTTCATATCCCCTGAAGTGGATATAAATAAATTTCGACCCCGAAGTGTTGAATTAATCAAATTTGTAATATCCCTTGAAGTGGATAAACTAATTTTTCAATCCCTGAAGCATTTGGATTAATCTATCGTATCCCCTGAAGTGGATCTTATTTTTTTTAATGCACTTATATATGTTATATTTTAGCTTCGTATCTGCCGCATTCGACCGATCACAACCTAAACTAATCAAATATTGAATTACGGCATATATTTCTTTGATTACGGCATTCGGCAAATTGTGAACTTTTGTATATCTGCATACATACGGCAAATACCACTATCTCACAAGATTGAATCGGCATATTTGCCGATTTTAACACGGCATATATACGGTATATATTAACTCGGCATATTTTTTTTAACACGGCATATATTTTTTTTCTTCAGATCGAATCTCATATATACGGCAATTCATATGTACATTTTTTAATTTTTTATTTTATCTTTTATAGATGTCGAATCTAACAAGTTTGGAGTTTATCGCACTTGATGTTTCCGGAAGAAACTATCTAACATGGGTGTTAGATGCGAAACTCCACTTAGACAACCAGAATTTGAGAAATACGATCAATGAAAAATCGGACTCATCCCCGAAGGATAAGACCAAGGCGATGATTATACTCCGCCACCACCTTCACGAGAGCCTGAAGACTCAATATCTGTCTGTGAAGGATCCCGCTGAGCTCTGGAAGAGTTTGAAGTATCGTTTTTATCATCAGAAAATGATAATTCTACCCAAGGCGAGGTATGAATGGTCGCAATTGAGACTCCATGATTTTAAAAGTGTCTCTAATTACAACTATATGATGTATCGAATTGTCTCAACCTTGAGACTTTGCGGAGACACTGTAACTGAAGATGAAATGTTGGAAAGAACATTATCTACTTTTCATGCAGCTAACATGGTACTCCAGCAGCAGTACAGAAAGCATGGGTTTACGACTTATTCAGAACTCCTCTATAGCTTATTGTTAGCTGAGGAGAATAACCAATTACATATGAACCATCAGAGTCGACCCATTGATTTAGCACCACCCCCTAATGAGTCTCAAGCAAATGTAGTCTCCTCCGGAAGAGGAAGAAACATTGCCAATGATGATTTCTTCGAGGAATTTGAGAACAACCATCTCGATATCGTCGATAACTTACAACCGGGTGAAGATGGCGAGTCTTTGTCCGACGATAACTCAAATGATCTTGCTCTCAAGAATGATGGCGACTATTAAATTTATTTTCAGGACTTTTTTTTTAGCATTTATTTTCGTTGGACTGTTTTGGATTGTTTTGAATTGTTTCAGTTTTTTTTTGGGTTGTTTTGGTCGATTTGTTATGTTTTGATCTATTTCATGCTTATTAATTCTGGTATTATCTTATTCGCAATCTAAATTCGAGAGATTGGTTTTGGTTATTTTTTTAACTATCTTGAAAAACCTGTATTTTTTTATGAAGCATGCAAAAGACAATTTGGGAGAAAGGTTTATCATAATCCAGTAGATTATGACGATTATTAGCACCTATATAAGAGCCTGAAGACTCAAAATATAATGGTTAAATAATCAAACAAAATTGTGAGAATAATAATCATCTCCCTAAGAGCCCGAAGACTCTATTAATGGATTTTTATGAACTCCGGAAGAGTGAAAGATTTTACAAACTCCAGAAGAGTATATGATCCTAATTTTATCATTTGTACTCTTGAAGAAGTACATGGAATGTGGGTTATGAAATATTCAGAACTAATTTTATTTGGTCGGTAAAACCAATAGATATAACCACATAACACGATCCGGTTAAGAAGGTCACTTCCTGACTATCCTCTAATCATTGCCAGAAGCATGCCCCTCCCGTAGAGGGTGTGAAAGAGGTTATGGTTAAGCGCTTGACCAAAGTTATTGTTGTGGCTTATAGCTTGATAGTTGTTATACGGTTAATTTAATGTCCTGAAGAACATTATGAATAATGATAAAATGTGTTTAATAAATACACATAGTTGGATGATAGACTCATACCTGTAGTATGACACCAACGAAAGTTCTGAAAATACCCATTTAATGGCATCTAAATAAAATGAATGGATCACCATATAATTTCAATGGGTTAATTGTGAGTCTATGTAGTGTCACACAATTTAGAAACTTGAAGTTTTCGCAACCAATTTTGAATGGAAAAACCAAGATGAATACCATATAGCTCCAGAAGAGCATTGATCTTGTTACCTGAAGTAACAATGACACATATGTATGAATTGACACGGTATTGAACACCAATATCTCATATGACTAGTCAGAAGCAAGTCTTACAGAAATGAGAATATATATATATATATATATATATATATATATATATATATATATATATATATATATATATATATATGGTTTATTTGACACTCCTCTATCCCATTGAAACTTATCACTAACCAGAAGTTAGTTAATGATAAAATATTTTTTCTTTGTGGCATCCGGTCACTCATGTGAATCGATGATGTGCGGGATCATTGAAATTCACATAGACACCCACTAAAAAGGACCAGAAGATCCTAGGGCCAGTAGATCCTCAATAAGGTGACCGAACATATATGGTCTATCATCTTGGCAAAATCAACAATAAGACCATCTATATTGAGAGTAAATGCAAAGTCTCTAATGTCTCTTGATTGGATGCAATGAGACACCTACGGAACACTACCATATAGACCAGTGTACTTCCAATATTATAGGTGCCTCGACACTTGGTCATATGAAACAAACAGGTAAAGAATGTTATCACGACGACCCAGAAGAGTCGTTAGTCAAATGGGCCCATGCAAGCTAGTTTGCATTTCGAATTTGACACAATAACATCTCTCTAATTATCTCCAGAAGAGAGAATGTCATTCAAAAGGTTTTGAATAAGCATCATATGTTTCGAGACGTAACTCCTCCAAATGAATTACAATGAGACCACAAAGAAGTTGGATGATACATAGGGTTTGAGTCCCTATTGATATCAAATACCTAGAGCTTTATAATGGTGATCAAATGCTCGGTATTTAGGGGGAGAGGAAATGAGACTAAATATTAAGAAAGAGATTGCACGGAAGCAACTTCTCTATCATTTCATATCCGCGGATAAATACAAGTGAACCAGCAGTTCAATAAATGAAATGATTATAAGGTTTAACAAATATGTCATTGAAAGCATTTACTAAAGGCCAAGAAAGTGACAAAGTCACAGATACTAGCTCATTTACTAAAGGCCAAGAAAGTGGTTCTCAAGTACACCAGAAGTGTTGGAGATCACTAGGCTTTTGGTATACGATTCCCCAGAAGTGGAAAGAGCCTATGAGAATATGATGATCATCAAATAAATAATGGATGTCGACATCGAAATGATAGTAAAGAGCTAGAAAAGGAAATTCATGCAAGAATGGGTTCTTTAAGCATGATGGCATTGCACCTGTAGTTCCAACACTGGAAAGTGTAACATCATTTGGTTTTAAGTGAGTGTTCGTACAAAATAAAATATAAAGCCAAGTTGATTGCACAAAAACCTATCAAATGTTATATGGAGAATGTATTCACTAGAAGTGAATATAATTTTGGATCTAAATGGAAATGACGGACGTGTTACTTGCATATGCATATAAATGAAAAAGATCAATTGAAAATGCCTGAAGCATTAATGTCAAAGCCCCGTCACATACAATTGATTAAAGATCCTTATAAGAGTACCAGAAGTACCTATAATTGTGAAAATGGTGACATTGCATTAGGTCCCGAAGTACCATACAATGTTGTACTCTTTTCCTTGATCTTGGTTTTTATCCCATTGGGTTTTTCCAAGTTAAGGTTTTTAACGAGGCAACTTAGGCACCATTTAATACACTAGATCCCCCATGATCAAATGGCACACTAGGTCCTGAAGTACCTTATGTTTGTGCATTGAAAGAAGCTCAACGTCAGCAAATGAAAGTCAAGCATTCAAAGTCAATTGTAATGTATGAAGACATCTCAACTTATACACGTCAAAGGCAATGTTGAGACTCGACTATGCAGCTCATACAGTCAGCATCATCAAGAAGTTCAAAGAGCTTACCCGAATGAGAAGACTGCAAGAAGGGTGTTGAATTCAGGGGGAGTATATACGCACTGCACTCTTTTTCCCTTCGATCAGGTTTTGTCCCACTGGGTTTTCCTGACAAGGTTTTTAACGAGGCAGTATCACCAAAGCATATCACATGTCATTTGTATTTTTCCTTGTTCCTAGTTTTGGTCCCATTGGGTTTTCTAGGCGAGGTTTTTAATATGACAGTTTGTAATATTTAGGGATGTACATCCAAGGGGGAGTGTTATAATATTATTATTGTATGTGGATATACATGGGAAACCCTAGTTGGGCTTGGGGCCCAAGATGTGTAATCTCTATATAAAGGGTCCTTTGGAACCCTAATGAATACATCAATTCCTCCTCTCTTCTCTCTACCTCTCTTTTCTTATCTTCGGTTTATCACACCTATTAATTTATTTAACTTTTAAATTTTCAAAAAATTACCTATTAATTTTATGAATTTATGAATAAGTAATTGATTTTTTTTTTCAAAATATTCACTTAAAAATAAATAATTAACAAAATATTCACATTTTTAAACTATTTGCCAAAATATTCATTTTCGTCAGATCGGACAGAAAAACGTGGTTTAATACCGCGTTTTTTTTAACAAAATAAGAAATTTAAAATTGGAAAAAAGTGGTATAAAATTAACTAGAGAAACGCGGTTAGATTTTATATCCGGTTAACTATATATAAATTTTTATAATTTTTAATTAAAGACGCGATTTACAACCACGTCTTTTTATTATTTTATTATTTTGTTTTGCAGGTGGTGCTGGCTACAATTCCGTCGTTCCCTTAGCTTTGCCCTTTGAATAGGTTTAACTCAAGAGGTTGAAATTCCTTTTCATGGACGGCTTCAATCTGGTGGGTGCAATTCCACGGAGTTACAGTGGGTTGTAGAGCCTCCAACATTTAGATTTGTCTTATAATCAGATTGTGAACGGGATTCCGACTGGACTGTTTCAGCTCACCAATTTGAGATTGATTTGTTTCAGAACAATCTGACCAAATTGATTTGTTTTAGAACAATCTGACCGGTTCAATTTCGGAGGATTTAGGCAAGTTGAAAAGGCTCAATTTCTTGATGTTGTTCTGCAATCGGTTGGAGGGTGGGATACCGTCGAGTATCGGGCTCCTCCCGAAGTTGGAGATTTTAATAGTGTTGTGCATGTTCTGCAACAATTTGTTTGGTCCTCTGCATTCGGAGCTCGGCCTTCACTCCTGTGCCTCTCTCCTCCTTCCTCCTCAGTCCAAATCCACGCCGCCTCTGCGGCTCTGCCCAGTTCCTCTCCTTCTCTAAATGCTCACCTGCAAAACAAAAAAAAATATAATAAAGAGCGTGTTTAGTTAAAAATAATAAAAAAACATGTAGATATTTAACCTGGAATAAAATTAACTAGAGAAACGTGGTTTGAACCCGCATTTTTCTAGTTAATTTTATACCACTTTTTCTTCAATTTAAAATTTCGTATTTTGTTATAAAAACGCAATATTAAACCGTGTTTTTCTGCCCGACCTGACAAAAATGAATATTTTCGTAAATAGTTTAAAAGTATGAATATTTTATTAATTATTTATTTTTGAATGAATATTTTGAAAAAAATTCTAAGTAATTATTATTAGTAATATGAAAGTACAAATATTTCACTGAATGTTGTTAAGCCTCTTACTTTTGTTGGCTAAGATGATCAAGAGTTTGATATATTATCCATGTAAAGACCGAGATTTTAATTATTATTTAATTACCACAATTGGAAAGTTTTCGGAAAATCCGCCCTCGAGCACATTCTAAATTCGGAAAATCTTTTGAAATTCATTTCGACATGCTATAAATTGTAAATTGACGGGTCCTAATTCTGCTATCAAATTCGAATTTTAAAACTTAGAGTATTGAGAGTCGTTTGAAATGATTTGGAATTTCGAGTCCGATTTCGGGATAGGTTGTCGGGATTCGGGGTCGGATGAGCGGAATCTCTCTCTCTCTTCCTTACCACCATATCTTAATGGTTTTGTCCTTTTCCTCATAATAACTCTAGAGTGTCATTTGTTTTCCTATATAAAGAAAGCATCAACAATGTAAATTCCTCATAATAACTCTAGAGTGCCATTTGTTACCTATATAACTCTAGGGCTCGTTTGGTTAAATGTAGGAATTTCAATTCCTGGGAACTTACTTCACGGGAAATAGAATTCCCATGAATTCTACTTCTCGGGAAGTATGAAAATATGTTTGTTTGCAAATAAATTCTCATGAACTCAATTACTGCATTTTGTTTGGTTCAACACGGATATTTGACAGCAATTGTTTTTAAATTACTTTTATAACCTTTGTATAAAAATAAATTCATCTTATTAATAGGGACAAATTAGATATTTTCTTTATGAAAATAATAAAATAAATAAAAGATTTGGGGAAGAAAAGGGGGAAGTAGATCTTACCCACCCCCTCATGGTAAGTTGAATTCCTCCATTTTGTAGGAATTCCAATTCCTGGGAATTCTAATTCCTGTGTTTTTTAGTTTAAAAAAATTGTACCAAACGCATATATTGAAAACCAATTCTTAGGAATTTGTACTTCCTAGGAAGTAAAAGTGTAACCAAACGATGCCTAGAGTGTTATTCATTAAGATGTGAATAATAATTCAAATATATGTGAGATATTTCATAAAAATTATAATTATATTTAAATATATATCGACGATTATTCATTGAATTAAAACCAGATCACAATCTATTGATACAATTGAATAATCTAGCGATAGTACGATACTATCGAATAATCAAGCAATACCATTGAATAATCAATATATATCATCGAATAATTGTTATTTATTTGTTAACATGAAGTTTGAAAGAAGTTCATAACAGTTTGAGGTTGCTAGCCGATTAGAAATTTAGAATCTATTAACAATGTAAATTCGGTCGTAGCACTAAATAATCCTTTGATACAATCGAATAAACTATCGATATCATCGAATAATCTATCCACCTTCGAATAATCTATCGACACCTTCAACTAATTTATTTTTTTAGAACAAGTTACAATAATAATATAGAACGTTAATTAAAACCAAATCATAATCTATTTTTATAAAAATTCTGAATACATAATCTAAAATTAATCTATCAAAATAATTTCCCCGGATGGAGAAAACCAAAATTTCAAAGATCAAATAGTCAAAAAGCTCCGTCACTTTAAATTAACAAAAACAAATGATTTGTGGGCCCAACATTTTTTTTTAATTAGTACGACAAATCCCACCAAAATCAAATCCCCCGTCCACTAAAATAAAATCCCCCCGTCCACCAAATCCGCCATCAGTTGCAAGTAATGCAGAGAAATTGGTGGGGCCCTTCATTTTCCTATTTAAAAAAAGGAAATATTGTATTAATTAATCTCAGTCATCCATATCATTAAATCGACAGTTCTGATTTGTTAACCTGATGCACGTTAAGAGTTGTGTACATATAATCTATACTATATATATAATTTACATTATATAATCTATTGTTGTAATTATAATTATAATAAATTACAAACTTTTAAAAAAATAAAAAATAAAATAGTTGAAGGTGTAGGCGCCCGCCCCACCTTTCGACCCACGGGTTCCCTTGTAAAAAAAAATAAAAAATAAAAAAGAGAAATTGTTAATTTCTCTTCGATTTTGATATTGATTTATTTTTAATTGAAATGTTGAAATTTGAATTGATTTAGAGAATTTTTGTTAGGTTTTAGGGTTTGAGATTTGAAATGTGAAAATTAGGAACAAACTTTTCTAATTAAACCGTGTTCATTTTAAATTTGTTTAAGCATGACTTAGTTTAAAACCGGGTTAAAAGTTTTTTTAAAAATAAACGAGAACGGTTTCAAAGAAAACCGTGCTCCCAATAGTTAAATTTGGTTTTAGGAACACACTTTTCTAATAGATCCGTATTCATTTTATTTTTTTAAGCACACTTTTATCGTAAAACGGGTTAAATATTAAAAAAAAAACAAACGAGAATGGTTTTAAAAAAAAGCGTGTTACTTTTAGTTAAATTTGCTTTTGGGAACACACTTTTTAAATTAAACCGTGTTCATTTTAACTTTTTTAAGCATGCTTTTCTCGTAAACTGGGTTAAAATTTTTTTAAAAAATAAACGAGAATGGTTTTAAAGAAAAACGTGTTCCTTTTAGTTAAATTTGGTTTTGGTAACACACTTTGCAAATTAAAAAGTTCTGGCATCTTTGACCGTTTGCAGGGACCCACTTCCAGCTCACACACGGTTGATCCTTCATCTTCAGTGGCGAAGCCAAGGGGGGCATGGGGGAGCATGTGCCCCTCCCTCATCCGACAAATTACCTAGGTGTATTCTTCTCGTTGATAGCTTCGTTTTGATATACAATACGCGATAATCAGACATCTAAGTAAAAAGTTATGAATGTTTGAAAATTGTAGGTGTTTTAATCACTTTAATTTTAGTTCAACAGACTATAATACTTTTATATTTTACTTAAATTGACATTTACATATTATAATTAATCTCGCTAGCTTCGAAACCATATGTTATATTACTTATTTTGATAATTTCGTAAGAAGTTACACGAGTTTCAATTTTTATATTTAGGTATACACTATTACATGTTAAAAATACAATAAGTTAAATATTGATTCAATGTTTATTTATTGTGTTTTATATCCTTATTTTGTTAGTTTTCTTTTCTTCGGCTATTTCATTTATTTTTTTTAATGGAGAAAAAATAACAGAGTTTTATCATAAATCAAAGTCATATTATTTTAAAATAACATCATTTATAACGATCATATTACATAAAGATCGTTATGCTTTCTCTGAAAAGGGAAAAAAAAAGAAAGAGAAAAAAAAAGGAAAAAAAAATACGGAGTAATAAAAACAGGAAATATAAAATTCCAGCATGTTTCTTGTGTCCATGGCTGTGCACTGCAACTTTGGTCTTATGGTCAACCTTCTTTGGTCAAAAAGAGAGGGCCCCTATCAAAGTTTCCCCCACCTCCTTGTTTTTCTTCTTAAAAGCTTCGCCCTCCAGCTTTTTTTTTACTCCACAAAGGTATATTCACATTCTTTAGCTTTTTTTAATAAGTAATAATTACACAAATTTCGTTTTTCCACAAATATATATTATATATTTATTTTTAACTAGGTTAGGTGCCACGCGCATACCGCGCGGTCTATTCGTATTTGGATTATACATGTAACCTTTTATATGTGTGTAAATATATAAAAGGTAATATGTATACCGCGCGGTCTAGTTGATTTGAGAAAACTAGTTGTAATTTGGGTATTTTAAGAAAAAAAACATAAAGTTAGGTGAAATTGATGAAATATGACAATTTATAATTTTAAAAAGACATAAAAGAACCTTGCAATAAAAAAATTAATATTTTTAAATTCAAAATTTTAAGGGTGAAAAAGACATTTTATAAAAAAAGATAGAAATTACTTAATAGGACATAGTTAATATAAGATGAGAATATAATTTATGATGACAAAATAGGTATTTTCACCCCTAATAATTAAAAATTACAAGTGGAAGTTACTATTCATTTGAAACTTCATGCTATTATGAGGTGTATGATAAGAAAATATTTAACAAACAAACCTGTATTTATATTCTCACAAACAAAAATAGAATAACTGGCAGTGGCTTGGCGATAGACGCGCGGGCATTGGTCTTGAAAGTTTAAATCAACAATGCCCTCTGTCATCCCAATTTTTCAACCACAAATTCCGGCGATCGAAAACCTTGAATCCGGCGATCCGCCACGAATTCCGGCGAGATAGCTCTTCATTTCAGCGACTAGGATGTGAAGAGATGTGTATTACGGTTTGGAGATGAAGTGTTTGAATAAATTGTGAATTTTTAATTGTATAATTCAAACCCTTTTGATAAGAAAAGTAAAGGTAAAAACATCATTATTAACCTAGGTTAGAAGTAGGGTAATTATTACTTATTTTTCAGTTTTTATTTCTTTTTTCTTCATTTTATTTTATGTTAGATTTTACCTAATTACCCTGAATAAGCCTAAATATGAGTAAGCCAAGTATTTTGCAGGGTGAACTTGGTGTGTCTCCCTTACGTGTAATGGGATGTTTTGCGGGAGATTTTGTTTGAGAGAGTGTTTTATGTGGTGACGTGGCATTGTGGTAGGAATTTTTTTTTCCAGCTTGTTTCTTGTGTCCATGGCTGTGCTGTGCACTGCAACTTTGGTCTTAGTCTCATGGTCAACCTTCATTGGTCAAAAAGAAAGGGCCCCTGTCAAAGTTTCCCCCACGTCCTTGTTGTTCTTCTTAAAAGCTTGGCCCTCCAGTTTTTTTAAATATATTCACATTCTTTAGCTTTTTTTAAATAAATTAATAACTACACAAATTTAGTTTTTCCACAAATGTATATTATATATATATAATATATATATATATATATATATATATATATATATATATATAACTAGGTTAGGTGTCGCGCGCATACGCACACGGTCTATTCGTATTTGGATTGTACATGTTACCTCTTATATATGTGTAAATATTCATATGCACAAAGAGTTATAATTGAGTTGTTTTCCATGTAAATTTCTATGATAATAAAAATAATAATTGTATCATTATAAGAAATTGTAAGGATAGTCTTTTTAAATTTTCATTAAAGTAATAATAATGATGTATTTCAATTAAAAAAAATAAAGAAGGGTAGTCTTTTAAAAAGTTTATTAATCAAAACGAAAAAGAAATTCAAAACTATAGAGTTCGAAAATCCTGATCATTACAGATAAAAAATGATATTTATTATTATTATTATTATTATAGGAGAAGGAAAGATTTGGGCTGAGATGAATTATGAGCGGTTGACGAACTTTTGCTATAGGTGTGGAAGACTAGGACATGTAGATGAGGACTGCGAGGAAGATGAAGAAGGTCATTTTCATAATGAATACGGAGATGGGAGACAGGATAGAGGCGGGTGAGGAAGGCAGAAGGGGTGGGAGGAGAAGACAGTTAGAAGAGGTGTTAGAGGGTGATAGGGGTGAAAAGGAAAACATGAATAAGAGCGGAAAGGAAGGGACAGGAGGAGGGGAGCTTGTAGATGACATGGGGAGAGTGGAGATAAGTGGGGAAGGTTTAAAGGAGAAGACTAATGAATTGACAAAGGAGGAAGGGACTAAGAGGAAGGGCGAATTGGAAGAGATTGAGCCTGCGTCTCGTTCTCCGCCATGATTTTGATAGCTCTGTTTCGAAGGTGGAGGAAACGTTCGGGCTCATCAAGACTTTCCAAAATAGGTTCGCGATCAGAGCATCGCATAAACCTGCAAAATCAGCACTAAAAAGGAATGTGAGAAAAGCTTAGGGCGCGAATGATTGCCTCCTCGGCAACGACACCAATTTTTCATGATGGAGGGATGCTAGTTTGAAATATCAATATCAAATAAAATATAAACTAACCTAAACCAACTCCCTATCCAAGCAAATAAAATACAAAAATCACTCCCGATGTAGTAATAGGGTATTCAGGATCGAATCCACGAGGACTCGAGGAGGTATGTCAGCGGTTCCTAAGCTTGCAATCATGTTCGATTTCGACTCCAGAAGACCACTCGATATCGAGTACATCAATCGATATCGACTACAGTTCCAATCGATTTCCAGCAGATTCCTGCAAAAGACAAAAGCAACAGTCGACGTCGAGTAGAGCACTCGATATCGGGTCAGCCACTCGATATCGACCTCTGCAGTCGATTTCGAGTCTTCGCAGAAACTGTAAACTTAACCAAATTTTGTCAGAAAAGTGTCCGAAGAAATTAAGAATGATTAGGGAAAGATGGACAGAATAAAAACTCAGATTTTTGTAAGATTCAATAAACGAAAGAACCTCCAAGATCGGGGATTAATGCCACAACGATAACCATATAAGATATATGCCAAATTCATGAAAGATAATGCCCTTCCGTCAAATAACTTTCGTTACCAACAATTATGTGATTTAGAGGCTCTTGCATAAACCCTAAGAGTTACTATCCAATTTCATAATTAATCCAAATTCACAATATGGTTGGCTTTTGCTTCAATAATGCAAATAAGGAATTTCCTCAACTCTTGCAAAGGATCATGCATAAGGGACTAAGAGGAAGGGCGAAGTGGGGAAGGTTTAAAGGAGAAGACTAATGAATCATGGCGGAGAACGTTTCCAGCAGGCGCTTATTGAGATACAACTAGCGACTCCTGCTGAGTCTGTTGGGAGTAACTGATCCAATTGATTTTGTGTTTTCAATGTACGATTTGGGGCAACTGTACGTTTTGTTCATATGTTATATATTCGGTAATGCACTTGTGATGTAAACTCTATGTACTCCCCTTGATTTGAACCTTAGGGATATTTATGGCTTGGATCGAATCGAATCTATGTACTCCCCTATGTGATGTAAACTATGTAAACTCTATGCACTTATGATGTATACTCTATGTACTCCCCTTAATATTCATTTGAATCGAATCTAATAAGAAGAACAAATACATTGAATATGAATCATTTTAATATTCACTTGAATCGAATCTAATAAGAAGAACAAATACATTAAATATAAATCATTTTAATATTCACTTGAATAAAATCTAATAAGAAGAACAAATACATTGAATATGAATCATTTTAATATTCACTTGAATCGAATCTAATAAGAAGAACAAATATATTGAATATGAATCATTTTAATATTCACTTGAATCAAATCTAATAAGAAGAACAAATACATTGAATATGAATCATTTTAATATTCACTTGAATCGAATCTAATTAGAACCTTGAAACGTCGGTTTTGACGTTGCTCTATCCAAGTATGGGCACTCGATATCGGTTCAATTCACTCGATATCGACTGAAGATGAGTCGATGTCGAGTCAAAATGCAGCGTAGGGTATCAACCCTATGCATAAAGCATGCAACGTCGGATCAAACGTTGCTAGACCCTATCCAACGTCGAATCCGACGTTGCATACCCTATGCATAGGGTTGCTAGGGTAGCAACCCTAAGCCCTTCACAATGCAACGTCGGATCTGACGCTGTATTGTGAAGGGCCTATAAAAGCAACACCCTACCCCAACAACTCATACACAGAACCACTATCCCTCTCCCACATATACCACCTAATGTCAGTCCCCAATAGACCCCCGAGTACCTTCCTAAAAGACGGAGAAACGTCCGATGAGACCGGTTATCAAGTTAGAGGGACAAAACACTGTTTTTCGCCTGAGAGGCTTACCAAACCGACATTGGCAACATGATTACGGAAATGCTGAACAAGTTTTACTATGATGTATGTCGGCATTTTATCCGTGAAGTATGTGATGGACAGGGTGGTGGGCCCGACCAATGATAGGTTGAGAACGCACGCGTTGACCGAGGTGCAAATCGACATCTCCACCAATCTGGATGAGTCCATTGGTAGTTGTACCACCAGTTACGACAACACCCCGTAACTGGTGGTACAACTACCAAGTATGTAGTATCATTGTAGGCAATGTATGTATGATCATTTAAACTTTGATAATGAAGGAAGGGTATGAGCTTTTATAGGCCTTGGTTCTTCGAAGAACTTTGTCCGCTGCAATCGTCGAACAACGAGTGAATCTACTTGCTGAAAAATTTCAAGTACGTAGAATCACATGTCGTTCATCGAGTGCAGCAGACAAAGTTGTTCGAAGAGTCAACACCTATAAAAGTCCAAACCCTTTCTTCATTATCAAAATGACACCAACTTATATTTGTAACAAAACTCGTCGCGGTGTAAGGTTTTATTCTTTATTTAATTTGTTACTTCATATAAATCTTCAACTTATAAGAAAATATTTGGTAAAAATAAATCTTCAACTTGTTCCTCCCTCCGATCGGGAAATTTATGTAAAGTAAGGTTTTATTTTTTATTTAATTTGTTACTTCATATAAATGATACTCGTATAAAGTAATTTTTTAATAAATTTATTTATTTCTTACATTATGTACCAGTTATTTATTTATTTATTTATTTATTACTTGTATAAAGTAAGCTTTTATTTGTTATTTATTTTCCGTTCCAATAACGGGAAGACGACAACGTTACATTAGACGTTGTAATTCAAATTACAACGTTCAATTGAACGTTGTAATTTGAATCACAACGTCCAATCGAACGTTGTGATTCAAAACGTTGTCACTGTTAGTGGACACAATGTTCAATTGAACGTTGTGTCCACTATGCACAACGTCGAATCCGACGTTGCACTTCTTTTTATATAAAGCACAACATCGGATTCGACGTTGGTAGTCTTCCTCAACATCGAATCAGCGAGAGGGCAGTGTTGGTAGTCTTCCTCAGCAACCCAAATTCCGGCGAGAGAGCGACACTATTTCCGGTGAGAGAGCGATGGTGAGATCCCGAGGACGAGGCAAGGGCGGCACCGGCCAAGGCGGATCTGGGCGAGGCGGTGGTGATGGTGGGGGGGGGTGAGGCGGTGTTGGGCGAGGAGGAGGCGTGGTCGGATCTGGAGGGGGCGGCGTTGGCGTCGATGGATCTGGGTGAGGTAGTGGTGATGGTGGTGGGTGCGGGCGAGGAACTGGCACTGGTGGTGTTGGTGGCGGTGGTGGTATTGGCGGCGGTGGTGGTGCTGGTGGCGCTGGGGCCGGTGATGGGGGTGGCCGTGGTGGTGGAAGAGCCGGTGCTCGTCGGAAGAGGCGTACCTAGGAGGTTTCTCCCCTGTCGAGTACTCCATCGGCTAGTATGAATTCGTTTTATTTTCATTTTACCTTATTGTTTAATTTTATATAGAAATAATAGTTAGTTAATTTAATTTTAGATAATAGTTAGTTTATCGGAAATAATAGTTACTTTATTTAATTTTAAATAATAGTTAGTTTATCAGAAATAATAGAAATAATAGTTTGTATCGGAAATAAAGTTAGTTTATTTAATTTTAGATAGAGTAGTTTTAGATAGAGTAGTTTAATTTTATATAAGGAGACCCATCGGTAAAGAAATTATAAAAATTGCAGAGAGTATAGTTTTATCTAAATTTTACATATTAATTTAATTTAGATTAGTCATATATGATGGTATTGAATTAACTACAAAATACAATATATTGAAAAAATAAATAAATAAAAATAAATTGTTAAAAAAATGTTAAAAATAAAATAAAGTATAGAATAAATTGTTAAAAAATAAAACAGTTTATAGAAAAAATAAAATATATATAATAAAGTATAGAAAAAGTTGTTAAAATTGTTAAAACAAAGTATAGACAAAATTGTTAAAATAAATTGTTAAGAAATAAAATACAAATACAATATATTGAAAGCACAATATATCAAAATTGTACTAAACAAAATTGTACTAAAGAAAATGCATAGTATATCAAAATTGTACTAAACAAAATGCAAACATACAAAAAATAAAGTATAGAACCAAATTGTTACAAAATAAAATGTTTAAAAGTAACTACTGTAAGCGGATCGAAAGTTCAATTTTTAAATAAAATAGATAATTTAAATAGAGAGTTGACTACAATTTATTGAAGTTAACATTCAACTGAAATAAAATAATATATTTAAAAACTACTTCGAAATTTAATAGGATTCCTGGATGAGGAGGGATGACGGGACTGTTCGCATCGTTCTCGGTCGAGATCGCAATGCACCTTTACCTACCGTAGCAAGGAGCGTCGACCCGGCCGAGGTCATCATCACTGATTCGGCTTCGTAGACAGTGTCAGATCTCATGGCTCTTGTGAAGCAAGAGACTATGACCGTGAGTGATATCGTGGTTGAAGCTGCTACGTCCCTGACGCAGCTGACGGAAAGGACGTAGGGCCGATTGGACGCCGATTCTTCGTTCTTTGGCCTTACTATTGGGCTTCAGGATCGCACGGGTGGTGCCAGTACCTCCGGACAGGCGCAAAGCGACACTGATTGGGCTGAGGTCATTGCGGCAGCAAGTGGCTGCCTTACACTTGCTCCAGTAGGGAACAACACGCTAGAGGAGGATGTGGGGGATGTTAATTTCGACCGGGAGGATCTCGATGATGAGAGTGATCATGAGGGGGAGGATCACGAGGAGGGGGGCACGATGCGGGACAGGAGATGGTGGGGAAGGTGGCGGGTCAAGATCCGCAGGGGCGGGGCAGATGGCGGGTCAGGTAATGCAGGGGCCAGCTCAGGACCCGCAGGGGGCGGGGCAGGTGGCGAGTCAGGACTTGCAGGGGCCAGCTCAGGAGCCGCAGGGGGCGGTTCAAGAGGAGGGGGAGGCCGAGGAGGAGGAGGGGGAGGAGAGGGGGGATATAGAGGGGGCGGAGTAGGCCGATGATGGGGACGATGAGCTCCCCGATGGAGAGTTGCCTCCAGGAGATCTTTTGCTCTCATATAGGCATCATAGGTCTCACTGGTTGTGGACGGACCCTACCTTTCAGCATAAATTGCTGAAGGTTCATCATCGGGCTACACACCTCGATTCGTTCCGCCGCTACATATACGAGGGCCCGACGACATGGGTGCATGATGCAACTCAGTCTGGTCTGCTGGGGCTGCTTGATTTGAATTGGAACGGAGTGGATGTCCAGTTATTAACTGTGTTCATTGAGCACCGACAGCCGAAGACGAGCTCTTTCCAGTTTCCATGGGGCGAGATGACCATCACACTCCATGACGTCGCTTGTCTGATGGGGTTGCCGATTGACGAACTACCTTGTGCCCCTTCCCCTGACTATTTGCCACTACAGCTAGAGCCTCTACTACATCAGAGATATGGTTGGACCGCGACCGAGCTGAAGAAGCACAAGATCGCTTGCTGAGCGCCCCACCTGTAGCTGACGACTGCGTGGCGGGAGAGGCACGGTAGCTGTGGGGATCAGTTCGCCGACCTCCCCGCCGATGTTAGAGAGCGCCACCACTATCTCGTTGTCGGTTTCTTGGCTACGCTGCTGGGTGCGACGCTCTTCATCGACAAGTCCCAGAGCCGCGTACACTTCTCGTTGTTCGGGCTAGTTTGGGACTTCGCGCACGCTGGGACACTAGCATGGGGAGCAGGAGTGCTTGCCTTCCTCTACCAGGGATTAGGGGAGGCCACGAGAGGCGAGGCTAAGGGTCTACGTGGGTGTGCTGCGCTGCTGCAGATAAGTGTGGGTTTAATACGGTAAATATGTTGCTCTACTTGCGAGTTAGATATAAAAAGTTCTCTAATGGTTTATACTGTTTAGGCATGGATCTGGTCGTAGTTCCCTTGTTTTACGGGTCCACTTCGCCCAGACAGGGATACACTGGATGATCCCCGATACATGACGATTTGACCCGTCGAAGGCCGCAAAGAGGGGGAACGACAGGGAGAGGCGCAAGCGTGAGGGGAAGCTTCGGGCACAGCTTGAGCGTATGACCATCGACCAGGTAACGTGTTTCTCACTTTCTTTGATATTAACTAAATATGTCGAGTAAGATTGTTTCCCTCCTCCACCTATTGAGGCACCATCAGCTTCGGCGGCGTCTTTGAGCCGTACATGCAAGATAGGGTGCTTCGACAATTTGGACGCGTACAAGAGATCCCATTGGGTGTCACCCCTCCCACTGTGGCGCAGCGACCGTTTCGGCCGGAGAAGCGTTGCGTCGTGTCGTTTTCCCTGCAGGACGACCGTTGGTCATCACAGGACCCTGACAGATTCTACTATGTCACTGGTCACTAGAGGACGGACAAGAGCTGTCAGGGAGGCGTCTCAACTGACTATCTCGCTTGGTTCCAGTCCCAGAATCGAGGTCATGTGTTGCCCACGACAGTGGTACGAGATGATGATCCACCGGCTGCGCCTACACACCCAAACAACATCATCGGACCAGCTGAGTCTGCTGCGCGCCATGCCCGGGTCGACGAGATGACCCAGCGTATTCAGGCATTGGTCGGACATCCCCAGCTGAACCATATGTACGAGCATATCATGGGCTACATTATATCTTTTCAGTAGATACATTATATTTTATTTGTTTATGTCATACTATTCGTATTTGGTGGGTATACTTTATTTGTGTAGTTCGTGTTGCTTGCATTAGTGTTTTTGATGGTTTCTACCTATTGACAATAACGAACAATCACATGCAAACGCTTTACTTCATAGATAACGATTAAATAACACATCAAGATTACTAAAACATACAAATACATTAAGGATAACAACACAATCGACCAGGCTCTACTTAAATCGTCTTTGAAATGAGTTCAATCTTTAACTCGTTGAATGCAAAGCTTCGGACATCCATATTTGCTTCCCTCACAAGTATCCCTGCCTGTTGAGCTACGTAAACGTGGTCATGTCTGCTTAAATCGGGGAAGAATGACCAAAAACGTTAAAGGAGAAGGTCTTCAACCCTCCACTCATACGCTCTAGGAATGCCTTGACGTTGTAACAACGTCAGATCATACATTGTTACAACGTCCAAATGGACGTTGCTAAGCCCGACAAAGCCTGGTGGGGTGCCAGCCTACAACGTCGGATCCGACGTTGTAACAACGTCAAATCCGATGTTGTAACAACGTCGGATTCCTTTTTCCCTGGGAAAATACACCACCACAAACAATGTCGGATTGGACGTTGTGGCAACGTTAAATTCGACGTTGCTACAACGTTGGATCCGACAAAGTATTTACGGTGTATCGTGCGATATATTAATATATTAAACCCAAATAACTTCTTTAGAAAAAAATTGTATCGTGTGAATTATACAATTCTAAAAAAAGTGTTTATACCTATAAACAATTTGATATTTTTTTATATAAATATAATATAGACTTTCGACAACTTATTATTTTAACTTCATGAAGTTTTCGTATCTCATGCAATAGATAATATTATATATTCATTGATAAATAATATTATATATTATATATATTTTTAAGTTGTCTGAAAATAAATTTGATAGAATATATGGGTAGATAGAAAATTTTGTTGGGACCATATACGTAGATGGATAGAGATTGAATTTAGTAAATAATATTATATAAAAAGATATAAAATAAATGGACGAATAGAAATTAAGGGGCGAATTGATATAATATATCGATATTAACAAAATTGGGTAAAATTTTGCATAATATCCATATCTAAGGAAATTGGATAAAATCTTATCTTGCACATATTTGTTATATTATAGTATTGATTAAGGAGAAAAAATTCAATTGGTTAAAAATTTTAGTTCATATAATTAATAGTATTGAAAATAGGTTAATATCATCTAAAAATATATCCATATCTAATGAATTAAATTTTATCTTATGCATACATAGATATATTGGTTAAATAGAGTTATCATTAGAGATGGATATATTGATTATTTTAAAAACTGTGATTGGTTCATACGACTAAGATCCATATCTAATGGAATTGGGTTAAATTTTATCTTATGCATAGATAGATATCTTGATTAAATGGAGTTAGAATAAAATTTTATCTTATGCATATATTGATTATTTCAAAAAATAATCGTGATTGGTTCATACGACTACGATTAAGGAGAGAGCGTCATGTGTCACAACCGACTTCTCATTTATTATATATAATAGATTATTCAAATTTTTTATATCATATTATTTATATGTATTTTTCACAAGTTGAAAATTATTAATTTCTTATTATATAAGAAAAATTCATTTGCTTTAATTAAAAATGAATACCCAAAAATACTTTGAGGTATTTCACAAAGATCATTGTATTGTATAGGATGTTCTTTATAAATTTATTAATTTATTAATCTTTCGTTTAAATAAGAAAATATTTAACAATCAAACCTGTATTTATATTCTCACAAACAAATACTACATATAAAATAACTGGCAGCGCCTTGCCGATCAGCCTATGGGCATTGATCCAAGTAAAGGTAAAAATATCATCATTAGGCTAGGCTAAAAGTAGGTTAATTATTACTTAATTTTTATATTTTATTTTCCTTTTTTTTTCCAAAGTCTCCCCATTATTTTTAGGTTGGATTTTACATAACTACCCTTGCATTTTGGTAAGCGAAGTATTTTTCCCTCCCGTGAATCACCCGTCATCCACCTCACCTAGCCCATGTGTGCTGCTAATGCTCCCACTTCCCGCTCTTCCCTTGTGCTCTGCAAAACCTGGCTTTGACCTTTGACTGAGTCTTTGAATTTTGTTTCACTCCCGCTTCTCTCTCTTGGCTTGTGTCTCGCCCCACTTCCAGCTCACACATAGTCCCTTTCCCTCGCTTATGAGTCAGCCTTCATTTTAATTTGAGTCAACCGTTGGTTTCATTTCCCGATTGAGATCTTGTATTCCGTCCTTTGTCTTGGGGCCTTCTTGGCCAATAGTTTCCCCTTTCGAACCCAATTTGGCAGTCTTGTGATCCCTTAGCCCTAACAATGGCATGGGTATTTGATCACCCTCCCTTCCATTTTGGAGCCTTTCTTATTCCCATGCTTCTACCCCTGCTATAGCCGCAACCGCGGAAACTAGCTCGCCCCTGCGGCTTGTGGGCCGGGAACATGCTATAGCACCCACCTTTGACCCTCTTCTTGTGGCATGACCGCAGCTTCAACTGGGCATTTCCTCACCATTGTGGATGTGACCGCAGCCTCTATGTTGGGCGTGCTTCTCACCACAAAAAGTGCCTCCCCCCGGGGTGAATTCATGTCTATCCTCTCCTTGTTCCTTCTCATCCTTGGGCATCTTGGTGCTCCGACCTAACCCACCCCCTCCCCCAACTCTTTTACATGACTTAGACTAGAGTTGGTTTGCTCCTGGCCGACTAGCACTTTATCGTCCGTCTTGTCTTCGAGGGTGGGATCCCCATGGGATTAGGGTGTGCATCGGTCTAAAACCTAACCGAACCGGGCCGAACCGAACCGAACCGAACCGAACCGAAACCGAAAATCTCAAAATTTTCAAACCGAAAGCCGAACCGAAAGTATTAGGTTCGGTTCGGTTATTTGCCGGTTCGGTTTGTGTTCGGTTCGGTTTTAACATAATTGAACCGAATTTCCATTAAAAAAAATTAAGTATACAAATATATATAAAATACAATATATATACACATATTCCAATATAAAGTATACAAATATAGTTACAAATAAATATATATATATATACACGGTTACAAATACAGTGTATATATATACATTGTAGTTGTATGCTTTATAAAGTATACAAGATTAAAATATATATATATATATAATTGCAAATACAATGTATATATATGTGTATATATACACTATATATATGTATATACAGTAAGTATGTGTGTATATATAAAATATACAAATATATATACAATGTATTTATGTAGTGTATAAAAAAATTCGGTTTAACACAAACCGAACCTAAACCGAACACAAACCGAACCGAAATCGAAAAATGGAAATTCTCGAACCGAAAGCCGAACCGAAAAATTTCGGTTAGGTTCGGTTTGTGTTGGTTCGGCCCGAAAATTCGGTTTGGACCGAATCATGCACACCCCTACATGGGATTGCGTTCTAACCCTTGTCCTTTTGTCTCACTTGCTTTTCCATCCCTTTTTTGTTCCTAGCCCCTGGTGTAATGGTCCAAATATAAATATTCGGGTTACGTTTCGAAGGTTGAATACCTTCGTTCAGATCTTGCAATTCAAGTACGGGTCGAGGTTTCAAAACCTCAAGTGAGAGTGTTTAAAATGGGGATTTCGAACCCCAAATCAAGCGTAGGGCCATTTGGTACCCTTAACTTGTCCTATGAGACTATATCGCTAAATTCGTTTTATGTAAATCGGCAGAAAACAGAAATAGAGTACAACTTGCCACGACGAGGCTGGGTCAAAACCAAAACATGAAATAACCGACAAGCAAAATACATAAGCCAAGTGACAAGATGAGTTCGATTCGATCACCCGAGCAAGTCCCCGTCATAGAAGCATAGAGCATAAATGATCTGCAAACAAACCTAAAAAAATATGTGCAGGGCATGGGATCAGACCGAGGCCCTATCGCACTCTATTCCCACAAGCAGGCATATACATACGCTATACCTAATAAAGATGCTTCTAATGCAGTGCGGAATATTAAAACACGCAAGCATGCAAACAATTTATATATGCAGAAATACTGTAAAAGGCCCAAAGAATGCCAAATGACATATCCCTCTCCTACCTCCACGCCCCTTCCCGTTAGGGTGAAGCCTTGCCAGTACGGGCTATAACATAGCAATCGCCATCCGCAGATGATATATGTGCGCATCAATAGTCTCGCAATCATGCTCATATGGTGAGAAGAGCCCGCAAGCTCAACTCTAATTTGACTCGATGGAGGACAAGCTCGGTGGAACTGGGACGTCCTATGACCCTAGAAAAGACTCTGGGACACATAGATCATGGTCGTTCTCTTTTCATACGCAATAAGTAAATAGATGCTCATTCAAGTGTGCAACCTATAAGCATGATACTACATGGCATGCTTCAATGTTTATGCAACACCTAGTATGTCATACAACTACATGTAGAAGGGTGTGTCTGATGAGTCTGAGTAAGTCTATAAAGGAACTTACCTGATAAGGCGAACAACAAAGCGTAGTACAAGCAGAGTTTACTCAATCAACCAATCCACTCAATCAACAAACACATGTGGTATTAATATGAAAGCGATAAGGCACAAGACTACTCATCATACACATACTCAAGGACCAAGTCCTAAAACCATTTCTAAAACCAATCCGACGTTCAACCATTTCAAAACATTCTCAAAGAAAAAACCTCAAAAGCCAAATTATTTGAATAAGCCAATTCTATATACTCAAGTCCATGTCCAACTCCAATTGTCCATCATTTAATCAAGTTTAAGAATCCCGACACTGGATACAAAGCTTTCAAAACATTTTCCAAGCATTCAAACCGACATTTCAACGACCGCGGGGAAACCCACGGTCGCGGCCGCGGGGAAACCCACGGTCGCGGCCGCGGGGAAACCCACGGTCGCGGCCGCGAAAGGGTGTCTTCTTCATCTGGATGTGTTCTAACTCGCCGCGGTGACCATGGTTTCGCCGGGGCGAAACTCGAACCTGTATGTTCATTTTTTCTTCAAATCACACTCATTTTTCTTCAATTTAAAACAATTTTAACTCAAACCCGACACCAAACAACCATATATGACTCAAACGTGGACTAGAGGGGAGAGCAGAAGAGGGATTACTTAGCCTCCTTGAGGATTTCTTCAAAAACCTTGAAAGAGATGAGTCCTCGGGCTCCGATTCAATGAGATCTTGCTATGACAAGGCCTATGAGGGATAGATATTAGTTAAAAGAGAACTTTTATAAAGATCTAGATAAAAAACAAGAGGATGGAAGGAGGAGAGTTTACCTTGCTAAAAAACAGAGGAAAGAGGGAGAAATGAGCTCGAATCCACTTCACAAGGGTTATATCTGATGTTTCTTGACCTTGGAAGGTAGAGGAGAGAGTGAGGAACAAGAGAGAACAAACGAGGAGGAGAAAGAAGTTAAGATGAGGGAGAACGAGTCGATTTACCGAGCCAACGACGCAAATTGGGCTCCAGACGCGGCGGCGAAAAGGGGGTCTCGCGGCCGCGAGTAGGAACTCCTTCTGGGCTCAGGTTCCATGACGGTGACCAAGAACTCGCGGCAGCGAAAAGGACAAAAGGTGGGGTTTTCAATGGAAATTGCTTCCCGACTCCGATTTTTGGGTTAGATCTTTGAGAGAAGGTCTTCTTGAAGATGTTTTGGGGTTATTTTGTGGAGGAGAAACAAGAAATGGAGAGTGGAGAGTGAGGGAGATGGATTTAAGAGGATAAAAGTTAAAACTTTGGATTTTAGGGTTTTTTGATTTTGAAATAGATGATGAAGAGAGAAAGAGTAGGGAGGCTGAGCTTGGCTCAGATTTCTAGAATGATTTTTGGAGAATTTTGAAGAATGATGCTTTCTATATATAGTGACAAATTAGGGCTTTTATGAGGATAAGGACAAAATAATAATGGTGGTAGTGGGAAGAGGAGAGAGAATGAGTGGGAGAGAGAGTGAGAGTGAGAGTGAGAGGGGCCGACGAGAGAGAGATATTCCGCTCACCCGACCTTAAGCCCCGACTACCTATCCCAAAATCCGACTCAAGTTTTAAATCTGTTTCAAATGACTCACAAGACTCCATGCTTTAAATTCGAATAATATATCGGGATTTTAGCACGACACTCTATGTTTTAAAAAATGCCGGATTGATTTCCAAAGACTTTCCATTTTTAGAAATACACTCGAGGATGGGTTTTCCGAAACTTTTCAATTTTGGCAATTAAATACTTATTTTAAAATTCCGGTCTTTACACCTGGTTTGTCTAGCACGAGGTGCGCCTTGGTGCGGATGCCCCGGAGATCGACCTTCAAACTACCTCGAGCGGGCAGCGGCCTCCAACACCACACTCACGATTGCTAGATGTTGCGTCCGCGGCCCATGGACCTAGACGGCTGAACACTTGATAAGCAGCCTATTGATCAGACTTTTGAGTAGGTGTGCTTGCATACACGATTATCGGCTTGTAGTATGTTTTGGGGGGCTTGCATGCCCCGGCTATGGATGGTATTAGGCTGTTTGATGAGGCATTTGTGCCTCGATTATTGTATTCGTCAGTACTTGGGGTTTGCAACCTTGAGTAGGACCCATTGTGGTTTCCCCTAGTTAGGCTCCCGGACCTAACTAGGGGTGACCCATCTCTTCATTTTCCGCACCTTTATTTCCCGCACTATGTAAAATACTTAGTATTAATATAATTTTTACCCTTAAAAAAAAGACAAATACTTATGCTACATTCTTACAGGATCACATTGCAGACAAAAAAAAAAGGTCAACTACTTCAAGCAACTTTTGATGCTCTCCACACAGAAGCTTGAAAGAACAACATTGCAGACAAAAAAACAAGGTCAACTACTTTAGTTACTTGAGATAGAATGTATGATGTCGAGAAAAGCAAACTAGTTCTTCAACACCTCGTGAGAACCTAGACGCTTAAAAGAACAAACCAGCATACGCTTTTATGATGTCAAGAAAATGAAGCTACAATAATGCATTCATATCCAGTAATCCAGCTGAACTTTACTGCTTCAGGACCCTCAATGGCGATCTCCTCTCGAGATTTCCTTTAAGATCTTTGGTAATATGGGAGAGACATGCATCTATTTTGATGCCATCTGTTTGTCTACTCTCCCTACAATTCCCCAAGATGCTCATTAACTTTGTGTCATCTTCGCAAAACTCCCCAAACTGTTCACAGACTCCTCAAATGTAAGTGACAAAACCTTCCCGTTCATGAGAGAGTCTTCTGATGTCTTCTGTTAGTGCTTGCTTTATCGACTCAAGTTCCTTCTCCGCAATTTTGTAGTTGCTTTCTATGGACCCGAGTTTATCTTTCAAATTATTAACCTCCAACGTCTTGTACTCTAGTAAGGCTTCAAATCTCATGAGGAGCCGATCAGGAATTTCTTTCTCCAAAATGGATACTATGACTTTCTTCTCTTGAACCTCTAGAGTAATGAGGTATTCGGTTTTTTCCATAGCTTCTCTGAGAGCACCCGTCATATTCAGTAATTCAAATGTTTCGGAGCAGGAAGAGACTATTGCATCCACCAAATTTTGTTCCAACACCGAAACAATTCCTTGAAGCTTCCATCTGTGCAGCATGTTCTTTTAGGCGAAGTTGGCAGATTGATGACTCCTTAAGCATCTTCTTAGACTTTTCAAGATCATTTTCCAATGATGTGTTTTTGTCTTCCACTGTTTTGAATGATTCAAGCTTCTTCCTCAAAGATTCTACCTTCTATTTGCATTGAGATAAAATGCAATCTGGCAACAAGTTGTGCCAAATGCTCTATAAATTGGGTGTGCTTTCTCGTGCTATTGTTCAACACCAAAAAATCATTCAAGCAACGTATTTTTCGATGAAAAGTTATAAGCTCAAGAGGTTTCATCTCAAAACCTCGATAGTAAAAAAAGTAGCATATTTGACTTATGTTGTCTATTATATAATTTTCACAATCTCAAAATTTATAATATTTGATCAACTTATGCTGATACACAGTTATTATTGTATTTTTATTTATGCACTAATTCAAGTAGAAGCATCGTTATCCATTTAAACTTCCCAGGAAATCTTCGCAAGTTGGACACATGAAACTAACCATTTTAAGAAGATTCAAATGAGGAAAAAGGTACCATATATGTAAATCAATGCTTTTCTTTGACAACGAGGACAGAAATATCCAAGCGGTAAATTAAAAGTTCTTTATAACCAAATCCTTTTGATCAAGATCTACTGGCTGCATTTTGAACTTCTACTTGGACACATTGCATAAGTTCACAACCTTTTTTTGGGCTATTGCAGGTTTCTAAAATGGGTGTGAGGAGCAGTCTTGTCGATGATGGGGTCAATCTCACAGCATTGCGACAGGGTCTCACCGATTTCTCAAAGAACAACGAACCATATGGCAGCGAGAATCAGTGACAGACTGCCAGTGACCCAACTGACCAAATATGAGTGTGTGTTCCCCAACAGCCCTATCACGAGAAGGGTTGATCCCTTGTTGCTTTTTATTTTACATGTTTGGCTGATGTGAACATTTCGAGGTTCATTGGATTGACGATTCTGGAAAAAATAAAAACTTAACTAATAGCATGTATATATTTATCTTAATTCCCTAACTTACCATACAAGTTATGTAATCCCTATATAAGTCAATTAATGAGAAAGGCAAACCCTAAGGGGGATTTATCCAATTCTATGAAACTCAATATGGTATCACGAGCCTAACCCTAACCCTAGCCCTCCCTACTCTCTACCGCCGCCGCACCTCCATGCGTGCCTCTCTCCTCCTCCTCCTCCTTCCAACCAGCCCGATACCGGTTGCTGCCCACCTCCTCGCTGTTTCCCTCTAGGCAAAAACTCTTCCCTATCACCATGTCAACCACCGATGGTGATGAACTTAAAGGCAAGACCATCAATTCTTCCTCTGATGGTGGTGATGGGTCCTTCGGGACATCCCGACCCCCTTCCACTCCGCTCTTGCCATCTCCAACATCAAGAACCTCATCCCGATCACGCTCGACATCTTTGACACGAAGTACACTTCGTGGGCTGCCCTCTTCCGAGTCGCCGCCAGGGCTCATCGGGTGCTTCACCACATCGACATTGCTGTTCCTCGACCAGTGGATGTTGATGACGCTTTTTGAGATCAACTAGGCCCCATCATTCTCCAATGGATCTATGCCACGATCTCTTCCGATCTTCTGCTCACAATTCTTGAACCGACTGCTACTGCTTTGTCGACATGGAATCGGTTGAAAAACATCTTCCATAATAACAAGGAGTCTCGCGCGGTGTACCTACATAATGAGTTCTCTCGATGTCGCCTAGAGTCTTTCTCCTCCGTCTCTGAATACTGTCAACATCTCAAGGATCTCGCTGATCAGTTGAAGAACGTTGACTCTCCCTTTACTGAGAGACAGATGGTCATTCAGATGATCACTGGTCTGACGTCGGAATATGATACGGTGGCGAGCTTCATTCAACAAACGTCATCGCTACCCGAATTCGACAAAGCACGCTCGATGATTCTCCATGAGGAAATGCGCCGCTTGAAACGTGACGCCCTCACTACCGATGCCAAAGCCCTCGCTGCAGCCTCTGCACCGCCCACACCCCCTCCGGAGAAACCACCCCAGCAGCCTCCGTCTCCTGACAATTTATGCCGCCCGTCTTCAGGTGGGCGTGGGCGTGGGGCATGGGCATGGGCGTGGGCGTGGGCGCGAGCATGGCCGTGGCTGTGGGCGTGGGCGTGGGCGCGGGCGTGGCCACGACCGTGGACGTGGGTCTGGTGCTGTCCATTTTCAGCGCACCCCCTTCAGTTGGATGCAAGTCCCTGCCTTTTCTCAACAGCAACAACAATCAGCTCCTTGGCAGTTTCAGGGATGGAATGTCGGTCTCTGCCCATTCCCAAAAGTGCTGACACAGGGTATCCTTGGCGCTGCACCTCGGGCTCCCAACCCTCAGGCTAACACCGCTTATGGCGACCCCTATGCCGGATTCATGACTCCTACGGATTTGTCTCAGTCATTCAACACCATGACGTTGTACCCCCCAAACAACTCATAGTATATGGAAACGGGTGCCTCCTCTCACATGACAAATAATCAAGGTATGCTCTCTTCCCTTACCTTTAAGAGTAATTCTCCTTCTATCATAGTTGGAAATGCCTCAAGCATACCTACTTTGGGATCTGGTCAAGCCACCCTAGCCGCCCACACCCGCCCCTTTGACCTTCGTCACATTCTGGTGTCCCCTCATATTATCAAAAACCTTATTTCTGTCTGTGAGTTCACCACTGACAACAATGTCTCTGTTGAATTTGACCCTTACGGTTTTTCTGTGAAGGATGTTCAAATGGGAACTCCTCGGCTGAGATGCACTAGCTCTAGCGAGCTCTACCCCATCACCAAATCGTCCAGTCCTCTGTCTCTGTCAGTTGTGTCGTCTTCTGTGTGGCATGGTCGCTATGGTCACCCGGGTGCACCTGTTTTCAATTTACTTAGGAACATTTGTTTGCCTCATTGTTATAAGGTGTATGATTCCTCTCTTTGTCATTCGTGTCAATTGAGGAAGCATAATCGTTTGTCGTTTTATTCTTCTAGGACTACTACCACTTTTCCTTTTCAATTGATTCATAGTGATGTGTAGACGTCGCCTATTGTCAATTCAGCTGGTCATAAATACTATCTTTTGTTTATTGATGATTACTCAAATTTCTTGTGGGTGTTTCCACTTAAATTCAAATATCAACTTTACACCACATTTGTTCAATTTCATCAATTTGTTTGGACACAATTTCATTGTGCCATCAAAGCGTTTCAATGTGACAATGGGAAGGAATTTGATAACCATGCCTTTCACTCATTTTTCAAACAACACGGGATTGTTTTTCGGTTCTCATGTCCATACACATCTCCTCAGAATGGCAAGGCAGAACGCACTATTCGCACAATCAATAACATGGTCCGCACCCTCTTGTTTCATGCCTCTATGCCCCTCCATTTTTGGTCATTTTCCCTTACTGTGGCTACCTATCTCCTAAACATTCTTCCATCTCCTAATCTCAAACAACGATGTCCAACCCAACTCTTATATCTTTTAACGCCTCGCTTTGATCATCTTAGAGTGTTTGGGTGTCTCTATTATCCCAACCTCTCCGCTCAAACTTATCACAAACTTCAGCCACGCTCCACTCCTTGTGTCTTTTTGGGCTATCCTGACAACCATCGAGGCTATATCTGTCTTGATCTTACCACCCGGAAGCTCATTGTGTCTAGACATATCACATTTGATAAGTCTGTCTTCCCCTTTGCTCAGTAAAATGTCATCTCATCTGCATCCTACGAGTTTCTTGACAAGGACGACGGTGTCTCCCCCCTCCTCACGCCATTCCTCTTTGGCTCACCAGCTGCATCGCCAACCTCCCCTACGCCAGTACCCAGCCCTCCACCTCCTCCGACACCTCCCACCAGCCCCTACCCGAACCCGTCTCCGCCAGCCTCTACCTCTCCAGACCCGGCACTAATCCCTCCGCTGGCCCCTCCCCCCAATAACACTCACCAAATGACCACCCGGAGCAAGGCGGGCATCTACCAACCGCGTCGCTTGTTCGACCTCCACACTCTGACCTCCCCGAAACGCCCAATTTCACCTTTCCCTACCTCTCACAAAACAGCCTTACTATATCCTAATTGGCATGCAACCATGACTACGGAGTATCGGGCTCTTATTGGTAATGGGACGTGGGTATTGGTACCACGCCCTCCTGAGGTTAATGTGGTTCAGTGTATGTGGTTGTTTCGTTATAAGATGCGCTCTGACGGCTCTTTGGAATGCTACAAAGCTCGACTGGTGGCTAATGGTCGATCGCAGGAGGTTGGCATTTACTGTGGCAAAACATTTAGTCTGGTTGTCAAACCGGCTACTATTCACACAGTCCTTCACTTGGCGGTCTCTCGTGCTTGGTCCATTCATAAGTTGGATGTCAAGAACGCCTTCTTACATGGTCATCTTCATGAGACAATTCATATGTTTCAACCCCCTGGATTTGTAAACCCTGAGCGTCCCAAGCATGTTTTTCTCCTACAGCGGTCTACGTATGGTCTCAAGCAGGCTCCGCATGCTTGGTATCAATGGTTTGCCTCCTTTCTGCATAGGATTGGATTTCATAGTAGTCGTTCAGACTCCTTGTTGTTCATCTTCTGTCACGACACTCAAACAACCTACTTGCTCCTGGATGATATCATCTTGATTGCTTCTTCAGATTCTCTCAGAGCTGACATCATTGGCTTACTTGGCAGAGAATTTTCTCTCTCTGATTTAGGCCCTCTGTCGTTGGAGTTGCTGCTACCCGAGCCTCTTCAAGCCTCTTTCTGTCTCAGAATCAGTATGCCTGTGAGATTGTGGATCACGCTGGTATGACATCTTGCAATCATGCGGTCACATCTATCGATCCTAGCACTAAGTTGAGTGCCCAGGCAGGCAAAACAGTTTCAGATTCTACTCGTTTCGCAGTCTCGCATGAGCTCTTCAGTATTTGACGTTCACCCCCCCGACATATCTTATGTTGTTCAGCAGATCTGCTTGTTCATGCATGATCCCAGAGAGGGCCATTTTGCTGCACTCAAACGTATCATTCGGTACATTCATGGCACACACTCCTTGGGTATCACCATACAGCCGGCCCCAGATCCCTCCATTGTAGCCTATACGGATGCTGACTGGGTTGGCTGTCCTGACACTCGCAGGTCTACATTAGGCTATTGTGTGTTTTTGAACGACATGTTGGTCTCCTGGTCTGCTAAACGTCAGTCTATCATCTCTAGATCCAGCGTTGAGGCTGAATACCGTGGGGTAGGCAATGTTGTCGCCGAGTGTACCTGGTTGCACAACCTTCTGTCCGAGTTACACTGCCCCCTGTCTCGTGCATCACTTGTCTACACTGACAATGTGTCTACAACTTATCTCGCCAACAATCCAGTGCAACATCAGCGCACCAAACACATCGAGATAGACATTCACTTTGTTCGTGAGAAGGTCGCGCTTGGTCATGTTCGCGTCCTTCACGTGCCGTCATCCTATCAGTATGCCGATATTTTTACCATGGGTTTGCCACGTCAACTTTTTCTTCAGTTTAGAGACAGTCTCACTGATGGGTCTCCTCCCATTTCGACTGCGATGGTGTAATAGCATGTATATATTTATATTAATTTCCTAATTTACCATACAAGTTATATAATCCCTATATAAGTCAATTAATGAGAAAGGCAAACCCTGAGGGGGATTTATCCAATTCCATGAGACTCAATACCATACAAGAGGTCTAAGTACCAACAACTTTTGTACTCTGTAACAATGCCATTGAAGACGAAACACATCTTTTTGTGGAATGGCAGTTTTCTAGGTCCCATCTCTCATTGCCCATGGGTACAAACCAGGCTATAATAAATTCTATCGATCGATAGAATAATCAATGGAACCCTTGAAAGCGAAATAAATCCGTTTTGAATCAAAAATCAAATTCATGCTGGAATTCGCTTCGAATGAATTAAAATGAAATTATTTTGCTCGAGAATGGAAATTTTTAAAAATTTCAAAATCTTAGAAATTAAATCAAAATTAAATTGGAATTAGATCATAATTTATAAAAATAATACTTTAAAATTTCCAAATCTTTACAGAAAAGTACGTGTTACCACGTTCATAGAGACGTACATTTGATTAATCCGAATTTACAGTGTGTCTAACCCACTAATCTATTAGACTAATTTATCTACAAGTTTTGTTTTTTCCTACAAACAAGAAGTACCTAATAGCTGGAAGCACGATTTATATTTATTAATTACATCGTGTTGGTATTCATATTCGTAGGTCTTTTTTTTTCAATTGTTTTTTGTTTGGCTTTAAAACCATAAGCTAGCCAACTTGTAAAGTTGTAATTAGGGATGCATGTGACTGACTGCCTGGGTAGACACGGCCGGAAGCCAGCCAGTTAACTGGTTTGGATCTATAAAGTGCCCTTCTATGCTTTGATAAATAGGGTCATTGTGAAAATATGATATAAATCAACATAAAACAAGCAAAATGGAGACAGATTCAAAGAGAAACATGCCAATATTGGCTACTGTTTCATCAGGTTTCAGAGATGATCAAAATGGCTTTCTGAGCCTTCATTGCAGCGGCTACAGATCTCAAAAACCTTACTCATTGGAAAGGGATTGCAGCAAAAGGTTTATATAGTAGGGTAAACTTCGTCACATGTGCTAGTCACATGCTAGCTTACAAAAGGATAAAGAGTCTTAGGCCGTGTTTGGTAGTAGGTGGTGGTTATGGGGTTGGAGATTATGGAGTTGGAGGTTGTGGAGTTGGAGGTGTGTAAGGTGAAGTTTATTTTTTTTAAAAACCTGATTGGGTGTTTGGTGATTGTAAGGTTTGTAAATGGGTTTTGAGATGAAAATGTCTAAAATTCCCCTACCCCTACCCCTTCCTCTTTCTTATACAATTGAGTTCCAAGGGCAAAAAAAAAAATAACACAACAAAATAACCTCCCAAAGCTTGCCCCCCAAGCTTTTTTTTTTAGGGCAAATTTAACCCCTCAAAACCTCCACCTTAAACTCTATCTTAAAACACAAACCTTTTGCCAAACACATAGAGTTGTAGATTTTTTTTTTTAACCTCCAACCCCTCCCAAAAAACCTCTTACCAAACACACTCTTAATACAGAAGAAGACAAAATGTGAAATGCTAAAGAAATGCATTTGAAATGAGCTAGAAATGAAGCTGAAATGTTGCTTAGCTGAGCAACAGAACAACATAGAGCCTCTAGAAATGAAGCTGAAATGTTGCTTAGCTGAGCAACAGAACAACATAGAGCCTCATATTCTCATAGTCATGGAACGTGCCCAATCTCTCAATATATGCTTTGACTTTCGCATACAATTTTGAGTGTTCGATCTCTTCCTTTCCCTCAAAGTTCTCACATTTCCCTGATTAAAAAAAAAATTCTCACAGTTCATATATAATTGCTCCCATAAGTTCGTGTCAGAGAGTTTATTTGTTACATTTGTTGGCTTCTCATATACTCCATTTGAAGGAACAGCTATCCTTACAAAGGTCAGATGTTTTACTCGTAATCGTACTCGTTTATTTGTGTCTTTTCTTTTGTTTGAAAGAATAAAATTAAGGACAATTAAGAGTAATATATATATTTCAAATGTTTCCTTAGTTGATTGATATTAGTTAGCTAATTATGTTGATCAATTTGGAGTTTATCGTTCAATGAAGATGAGTTAAGTTTGGGTAAACTCTGATCAAGCAACAAATGTTTCCTTACTTTATATGTGTGTCAAGATTAATTGTGAGTGTTGATCATACTAGATGATGCGCTGAAGAAGAAGAGCCCCAGATTGGAAATTTGTTTGTTCATTTAGGTAGAAAGCGATTGTAATTGATGCATTAATTTGGAGTTGTTAGGAGAATTTTTTTTTTTTGTGACGTGGGAGTTCCGAGGTTATCGACTAATCTCTCACGGGTACCTCTCCCTTACCACTAGGGCAAGGGGTCATTGGTGACTTTTCTCTGATGTTGAATTGATTGTATATACATTCTCCATGATACAAAAGTTAATTCTTAAAATTTTATCATTTTTAATAAATAGTTGCCGCTATTTACAAATCAAATCACTAAACAGATAGTGGTTCGTGAATTAAATAAAATTGTTGAACCACTTTTATTTAATTTATGAATCAATATATATTTAGTCACTGAATCACTCTCTATTCAGTCACTGAACAACTCTCTATTTTTTATAATTAAATTTTTTAGTCACTGAACCACTCTCTATTTATATGTGTTGAACCCCTCTCTATTTAGTCACTGAACCAATCTCTATTTAGTCATTGAACCAATCTCTATTTAGTAAGTGAATCACTCTCTATTTAGTCACTGAACCAATATATACTCTCAATTTTTTATAATTAAATTTTATAGTCACTGAACCACTCTCTATTTATATGTGTTGAACCACTCCCTATTTAGTCACTGAACCAATCTCTATATATATGTTCTGAACCACTTACTATAAAATTGATAAATCACTTATATTTAATTCATGAACCAATATATATTTAGTTAATCAACCACTCTATAGATGTCCTATATATAGAACATTCAATTAGCAAAATTATATAATAAATGAGCGATTCGGTGATGTGTGATGTCTAATTCATGATACATGATATATAATAAAACATTCAATTAACAAAGTTCTTAGTGAGTTGGAGGATTCAAGTTTGCAGACCTACTGTATCAAAAAGAAGAAACGAACTCTTTCTATGCTAGCTACTCCAAAAGCAAATTCAGAGCAAAGGAAGATTGATAGCATCAATGTAAAGCTAGCTGTAAACAGAGATTGAAAGAGCTAATGAAAGCTTTATTATGGAGGAAGACAGGTTTGGTTACAAGCCGCCATTAGAGATGGAAGAATACAACCTTCTAATCAGTTACAAATGATGAACCTTGCCCCTTATTTATACTACTCCCTCAATCACTCTCAACTAACTCTTCTTTATTTCCTAACTTAATAACAAACATATGCCGTAGCCAGATCCCCTGTGTGCGTGTCTACTGTAAGCCATCATACTCCACATCCCCCCCTCAAGTGGGACTTGGATGAGTCAAGACAAGCCCCAACTTGGACACAAGAAACTTGTGCTGCATCTCTCCAAGAGGCTTTGAGAGAACAACTGCCAATTGAAGACTGGACCGCACAAAAGATGGATGAAGGAAGCCTTCAAGATACTTATCACGAACATAGTGACAGTCCAGCTTGAGGTGCTTAGTCCGTTCATGAAACACAGGGTTGGCAGTGATGTAGATTGCTGACTTGTTGTCACAAAACAGAGGGATAGGCCGAGGGATCTGAATCTGAAAATTTTCTAACAAGCTATCCAACCAAACAAGCTCACTTGCAGTGTGAGACATACTTCGATACTCAGCCTCGGCCGATGATTTAGATACTGTCTTCTGCTTTTTAGTTTTCCAGGAAACTAAACTAGAGCCCAAAGATACACAATAGCCAGTTATATACCTACCAGAGAACACACACGTACCCCAATTTGCGTCACAGTAAGCAGAGAGACACATTTCTGTGTTGACTGGATGAAATAACCCCAAATCAATCGTCCCTTTCAAATATCGAACCACATGATGAGCAGCCTGTAGGTGAGGGACTCGGGGCTCAGATAAGAACTGGCTAAGATGTTGAACTGAGTAAGATAGATGAGGCCGGGTCAAATTGAGATACAATAAACGACCAATCAATCTCCTATATACCTCAGGATCATCAAGCACAGATCCATCATCTGTTGACAGCTTGAGACCACGAGGCAGAGGAAAGGGAGATGATTTGCAATCTTTCATACATGTGTCCTCTAGTATGTCCAACACATACTTTCGTTGATTGAGAAGAGTCCCAGTAGAACTCCTTGACACTTCAAGCCCCAGAAAATAACGGATTAAACCCAAATCTTTGATAGTGAAAGCTCTATGCAAAGCTGTCTGAACATGAGTAATCATACCAGAATCAGTCCCAGTCAAAATGAGGTCGTCAACATATACTAAAGCAGCAATTAACCCTCCATCTTTCAATGTCATCACAAACAGAGAATGCTCATACTTTGATTGAGCAAACCTCAGAGACTGCAGAAATTTTGAGAGTTCGAGATTCCACTGTCGTGAGACTTGCTTAAGACCATATAACGAACGTTTAAGCAAGCAAACCTGTCCAGACAATCCCTTTGTATAGCCCTCTGGTGGATTCATGTACACTTCTTCATCAAGCAATCCGTGCAAAAAAGTGTTATTCACATCCAATTGATGGATAGGCCAATCCTTTGTTGTAGCTAGTGCAATGAACAATCGGACTGTGGTAAACTTGGCAACAGGAGAGAAAGTGTCTTTGTAATCTTTACCCTTAACCTGATTGAATCCCTTAGCCACTAATCGAGCCTTATGTCTCTCAATAGACCCATCTGGTCTAAACTTGGTTTTGAAAACCCACATGCTGCCAATTGCCTTATGTCCTGGTGGAAGATCAGTCAAAACCCAGGTGTTGTTATCCTCTAGTGCCCCTAATTCTTTAACCATAGCATCAACCCAGTGAGCATGCTTAGCAGCCTGTTTGTATGTTGATGGTTCATGCTCAGCAAGCACAAGATTAAGTGATGCAACATACACAGGAGAATACAGAGTCATATCATCAACTGTGGTCATCATGAATGACTTTGACATATCAGAAGAATTTTGAATAGTAGGACAAACAAAATCATCAAGATATGTGGGCTTATTTGTAGGACGAGAAGATCTTCTGAGAGGAAGATAATAAACCTGAGGATGAGGTATTGGGGACACCTGTGAAAGAGGCATATCTGTCTCAGCTACAGGAGAAGCAATACCAGAATCCCCTCCAGGAACACCATGAGAAGATACAGAATCAGGGACTGTAAGCTCATGAAAACAAGGATCCACACTAGGAGATGGAGCCACTCCAGCACCCACACTAGGATCCAAATTGGCAATCACATCAGCATCCACAACAGGATTCACTAAGGGCAGCTTAGGTTGAGACACACCTGCTATGGGAGATGAATGAGCAAATGGAAACACCTGCTCAAAGAATTCAACTTCTCTATTGACAAAGAACACCTTTTTCTCCAAATCATAAACCATGTAAGCCTTTTGGCCTAATGGATAACCAACAAACACACACCTTCTGCTTTTAGATGCCAATTTATCTTTACCACTGCCTTGAACCAGCACATGACACAAACACCCCAATACTCTCAATTGCCCATACTCTCGCTTCTTACCATAGAGCAACTCAAAAGGAGTTTTCCAATTTAAGACAGCAGAAGGTAGCAAATTAATCACATGAGTAGCAGCAAGTATGCAATCCCCCCAAAACTCAATAGGCAAAGAGGCTTGAAACCTCATGGCTCGAGCAACCTCAAGCAAGTGTCTATGCTTGCGTTCTACACGCCCATTTTGCTGAGGTGTATAGGGGGAAGAACGTTGATGAACTATGCCCTTTTGAGCAAACAAGCATGCACACTCAGTGTTAACAAATTTTCCACCATTGTCAGTCCTAACTTGCTTAACAGAACACCCAAACTGTGTCTCAACATACACCAGAAAATCTTTAATCACCCTATGCATCTGTTGCTTATTGTGCAAAAGATGTGTCCATGTAGCACGACTCCTGTCATCCAGAATAGTGAGGAAATACCTTCCTCCTGTCATACAAGGAACCTTGTATGGTCCCCATATATCAAAATGGACCAACTCAAACAAATAAGAAGCCAAAGAAACACTCTTAGGAAAACTGAGCTTATGTTGTTTAGCCATCAAACAAATCTCACAAGCACTGTGTACACTGATGTCTGGCTTACAAGCATCTATATGCTTCATTTTGGAAACACAAACATGCCCGAGTCTAGCATGAAACAAGTCATGACTAGAGGGTACACAAGGCTGATTACAACCATCCTTACTTGACTGATTACATCCAACTTTACCCAGCTGATTACAACCATCCTTAAGCATAAAACAACCTTTATTCAAACTAGGAAGCAAGGGTAGTCTGTCTGTGCCATCCTTCTTCACAGATCCAGTTTTGTATAAGCCTGCAATTCTCTTGCCAGTGAAACTCACACGACCTGTCCTAAGGTCCTGAAACGAGCACATTCGTTTGTCAAATAAGGCAATTAAATCTGTGTCATCAACCAGCTTGCCAACTGACAGTAAATTCTTATCAAAATCAGGCACAAGCAAAACATTTCGCAGCATAATGTCATATCTTAATTGTATGTCTCCAACTAAACGAACAAATTTTATACTCTTATCAGGCAGATACACACAGATAGGATGATCAAGAGATCTTACAGATTGCAACCAATCAGATTTGCAAGTCATATGATCAGATGTGCCTGTGTCTATGATCCAATCAAGTGCAGCAGTACTCTTATATTGATAAACATTAGAGGAAAGAGCAACACTCATACCTAAGAAGTTGGACATCTCAAAGTCTGCCAAATGTTTGCCCTTATACATGTAACGAATGACCTCTTTCAGTACTACATTCACCATTACAGGATCTGCTGCATCCTCCTCAGAATCAAGAGGATTATCCACAACCTCAGATTTCACAGTGCTGGCATTAGCTGTCTTCTTGACATCCTTGGTTCCTTCCTTAAGCTTGTTTTCCACATACCATTCAGGATATCCTATAATCTTGAAACATTGATCAACTGTGTGACCTTTCATGTTGCAATTGGTGCATTTTCTGTCAGATTTATCTGTTTTCCCTCGTTTCGAAGGACCAGCACCATTCCTATCTCCATTCTTGTACTCTTATTGCTGCTTGTTTCCTCTATTCACACTCAAAGCATTTGAGTCAACACTGTTTCCTGTAACGATCTTCTGCCTCTCAACCTGCATAGCCAGATAATATGCTCTGTTTACCGATGGTAAAGGTTCCATCGAAAGAATCTGACAGTCTCAAATCCATCATTGAGACCAAGCAAGAATTCCATCAACTTGTTCTTGCTTTGCATCTCCAACATGCGCTTCAACAAGGTGCAAGAACACTGATCCATGGCTCCACAAGAACACTGTGGAATTTCTTCCAAGCTATCAATCTCATCTCAAATCCTCTTAGGTTTCCCATAGTATTCAGCTACAGACAAATTCTCTTGTACTAAACTACTCAACTCTCGTTTCAATTGAAACACCAAAGGACCATTCGATTGTCCAAACCTCTCAGCAATTTCTTCCCACAACTGGCGTGCAGAATTCACTTACATGAAACCTTCAGCAAAAGAACCAGAAATGGAGTTAAGGATCCAGCACCTTACCATGTAATCACATCGAATCCAGCGCTGATAATCCTGTGAATCAAGACTCGGCTGTTGAATACTTCCATCTATGAAGCCGATCTTGAACTTTGCTCCAAGCGCCATTTTCACACTTCTACTCCAGCTGAGAAAATTCGTTCCGTTGAAGAGATTTGAGACAAGCTGTGCGCCTGGATGATCCGAATTGGATAACGCCAATGGATCATTGTTCAATCTGGAAGTAACTTCTCCAGATTCAGAAGTCTGCATCGTCGGAGATCCACCTCCGTTCATGATGAATGTCTTTCAAGAAAAATTGATCGATCTCTGATTCTGAATCAATTAATGACAATCGCTCAAGAATACAAGCGATTGCAAGCAAAACAATCAAGCGATTTCAAAATCACTCAAAGCAAAGCAACAAACGAACAAATCACGCGGAAACGAAACCTCTGATTGAAGCAAAGCTTCTACAGAAGCTCTGATACCATGTAAAGCTAGCTGTAAACAGAGATTGGAAGAGCTAATGAAAGCTTTATTATGGAGGAAGACAGGTTTGGTTACAAGCCTCCATTAGAGACGGAAGAATACAACCTTCTAATTAGTTACAAATGATGAACCTTGCCCCTTATTTATACTACTCCCTCAATCACTCTCAACTAACTCTTCTTTATTTCCTAACTTAATAACAAACCTATGCCGTAGCCAGATCCCCTTTGTGCATGTCTACTGTAAGCCATCATACTCCACAATCACAACACCACGGAACAAAAAACACAAGAGGTCTCATTGCTTCTCCTCAATATGCTCCGATCGCCATAGTCATTGATCGAGCTCTTAGCAGATCATCTATAGTCGGCGATTCCGCCTCCGTCTTCTTCGCCGCCGCAGGCACTTATAAGACGGCAGGGGCGGTGGCACCTATTACGCCCAAGCTCGCGGGGCGGAGCAGCACTGGTGGTCGTCGACCTTAGCGCGCTTCAACCAGATCGAAGGCTGCTTATCGCTGAACATCGCCTCGTACTGGCGGTACTGTCGATGAGGCACAACCGGCTGCAAGGGCCTATCCCGTGGCAATACGGCAAGAAGGATAGTCTGAAGCGATTGTTCTTGGACCGCAACTACCTCATAAGGAAGCCGTTGGCAGACTTTCCGGTAAGGCGGCCGTTAGTCGGAATTGCATCTGCCGTTTCAAAAATCCATGGATGTGTGCGAGAAGGTCTACAAAGGAAGCACAAGCCTTGATTGGTCAAAGGATAACATAAAAAAAAAGAGAGATTTGAAACGAAACAGGAAGGAACGGAGTAAAAAAAACCCAAGAGCGTGAGACTTTTTTTTAAACTAGGTAAGAACCGCGCGCGAATGCGCGCGGTTTTGTCGTATTCGCATTCTATATATAATACAATTAAAAGCCTCTCCTATTTCGGCCTCTGCAATTTCTATTGCATATCTTGCACCCAATAGAGAACTTAACACCAGTAGTTTTGAACATCTCAATATGCACAGTGATCTTCAATTTCATCCTTTTTGAACATCTCAGTATGCACAGTGATCTTCAATTTCATGATTTTCATCCCTGAATTAATTTCCTCAACCTGAACATTAAGTACGTAGAATTTTAATACTATACTCATACAAATAGAGGAAGAACAAGTATGATTAAATAATACAGTATAAAAATTACCTTCTTCGACAATGCTTCATAAATTGTGACAATTTCAACTGGAAAAATGCCATTAGACCGAGCGTTAATTTTTCGAGTACTTGCACAACTCTCAAAGCAAGTGGTGGAATCAGACCACATGCAAAGAGTTCCAGGTAAATGGTAGTCTACACAAATTTTACAAAACAGAGGCAACAATCCAATCTTTTGAAATACAGTTAGTATGCAAACATTCTACAAAACAGAGGGAACAATCAGCTATTTTCAAATACAGTCAGTATGCAAACATTCTACAAAACAGAGGGAACAATCAGCTCTTTTGAGATAATACAGTCAACAATTCAATTCTATCATCATTAATTCACATGAGGAAAAAAACAGAAGGTGCTATATGTACAGAAAACGATTTCTCATCAGTTGATTAGGTGCTTCATCCAAATTTGATGTCTTAGAATTTAGAACTCCCTTGCGTAATTACAAATGAATGCCAAATCATTTTTCACGTTTATGCATGCACCTAAACATTATTCTACCAGGCAAAGAAAACTGAATGTCATGCAGTGCAGCAGTGTTATCAGATAATAAGCTCATGCAATAACATTGCAACGTAGGCCCCCATACATTGAAATCCAATAGTTGTGAGAAAATTCCATTTTTATATTAGAGTTTCTTTTTCTTTTTTTCCACTACCAATGTCTAAATGAGTGATGAGCATTCATTTAAAATCCATGAACCCAATTGGTACAAATCAATGTACATGAAATCAATTTTTATATTAGAGTTTCTTTTTCTTTTTCTTTTTTGCACCAGTGTTTAAATGAGTGCTGAGCAATCTATTTAAAATGATTTTTAGTACCAATTTTTTAATAATTCATTGAAAAATTCATGAAACCAATCTTCAAACTTCAATGGAAAATCAAATCCTGAAAATGGAAATTCTTAGCAATAGCAGGATACAAACCAATGACATACCCAGGTTGACAGCAGCAAATACAAAGTTCTCGGCAAGGCTGCGCTAGATCGTTCGTTACTCTGTGATCATAACAGGTTATGAAATAACCAGACAGCCCAAGCAAGGCAAAGAAAAGGAGAGCTCCTGCAGTACTTTGATGCATAAGAACTTGCAAAATCCAGCCATAGATCCTAGTCTATAAAACATTAGAAGAGAAATTTAAAGGGATTCGTCATTTTGTGGAGGAAGTAACACAATGCAAGAACAACAACACATACTTATCAGGTAGTTTCCCCTTCTCTTTGTATGGCTTAACAAGAACACGGGAATCACATACGAAATGCGGATTCCCTTTCGCCAAAATCATCTTCACCGTCTCCGGGTACACGAATGTAACAAACCCAAACATTCTCTTCTGCTGGTAAGGGATCCTCAAATCTTGAATTGGCCCAAAGATGCTTTAAAACAACACTTTATTACATTAACCCGACAATATATTTTTAAAAAAACTATATAAAATACTATTTTGTTAAATATTGTATATAATTTAAAAAAAAAATATTTTTTTAAAATAACAAAAATTACATCTATAACTCTCTTCTCCTTTATATCTCTATTGTTGGTAAATTAGGGTTTCTATTGCTTTGAGGCGTGAAAGATCACTATCTTTAAAGTGATATTTGTCCCCTTTAATTGCTGTTAGAGTTTCAGACAAATTCACCTCCCAGGATACAACAAAGCCCTATAAGAAATCTCAGACAGCAAATCTGAATTTCTTCATGTTTTCTTCTGTGAAGAAACTCTTCTTTTAAAGAGGATATGTCACTTAAAACTGCCAGGCAGTTAATTCAGTTTTTACAGTTATTAGAAGTTGGGAAATCTCATCCAAAAGGAAGAGATCACAGCCATTGATCTATAACAGATCTGGACCATTCATCTATAACTGATTTAGACCACTGATTTCAAAAATCATAAATAACTGAAACTAATTTATTTTAGTCTTATTTTTAGACTTTATCCAACAATCCCCACCAAGTCTATAAATCAGACTTTTGCAAATAATAATGTCATACATAATGAAAGTGTTTTTCAACTTAAACTTCCAATTAGTATAACTCTATCAAAGTGTAGACAGATTCAATGGTGGTTAGTTCCTTAAACCATTTCTCTTTTATCAACACCGGATAAAGCATACATATAACATTTCCAGCTTCTTCACATAATTTCTTTTGCCTTGAGTTCACCCCAGATTCATAGAAAACTTACAAAACAACTGGTTTTGTTTAAGAGCAACTCCACTCTTATGTAATCTATATAGGTAAGATTCCTTCAAACCATTAAGTTTATTAAACTTTCCAGAATCTTATTAAGAGTTATAATACTCAACCTCCCTTTTCTACACTAGCTTCTTAAGCATTAAGTGCAGTTCCCAATCACTTATCAACAACTTGTTATTACCCTTTAAACTTCGTAACTAGAATGTCTAGAAAGAAGTTGGGTTCCCGTTGTGGTAACTTCATATCAATTTCAACCCCATTGCAGCTGAGGTATTTCTTACCACTTCTCTCGAGAGTGCCTTTGTAAATGGGTCAGCCAAGTTCTTACAAGACTTGACATAAATAATGGTAATTACACCTTCTTCTATCAGCTACCTCACATAAGCATGTCTCAAACTTATGTGTCTAGACTTTCCATTGTAGATTTTATTGTAAGCTCTAGACAAAGTTGCTGCACTGTCACAGAACACAGAAACGGGTGGCATTGGTTGTGGCCACAACTTTATATCCAGAAGAAAATTTCTCAGCCACTCCGCTTCCTTTCCTGCCGCAGCCAATGCAATAAACTCTGATTCCATAGTGGAATGACTTATGCAGGTTTGCTTCTTTGAAGCCCATGATATTGCTCCTCCGGCTAGGGAAAACACCCAACCACTTGTAGATTTATTCTCATCCGTACTAGATATCCAACTAGCATCTGTATAACCTTCCAAAACAGCGGGAAAACCATTGTAGGTTAGCTTTAAATCCACTGTCCTCTTTAGGTATCCTAGAACTCGACTTATAGCCTTCCAATGATCAATTCCAGGATTGCTAGTATACCTAGACAACTTGCAAACTGCAAATGCAATGTCTCGTCTTGTGCAATGCATTGCATACATTAAACTTCCAATTGCACTTGCATAATCAGTTTGAGAAGTTGATCTACCTTCATTCTTTGACAATTTACATGAGGGATCATAAGGAGTATTTGCTTCCTTAATCATAAGATGCTTAAAGTTTTCCAACATCTTATGAATATAATGAGATTGTGTCAAAGTGAAAACCCCACCATTTCTAAGTATTTTAATACCTAGAATTGTATCAACTTCCCCCAAATCTTTCATCTTGAATTTCGACTTCAAGAAATCCTTAGTGTCATTTACTCCTTCCATATTATTGCTTATAATAAGCATATCATCAACGTAGAGACATATTATAACACTATATTTGTCAATGAATTTCATGTACACACATCTATCAGCCCCATTGTGTGTAAATCCATGAGACAATATTGCAGAATCAAACTTCTCATGCCACTGTTTTGGGGCTTGTTTCAGCCCATACAAGGATTTTATGAGTTTACACACTTTATTTTCATTTCCAGTAACTACAAACCCTTCGGATTGTTCCATGTATAGTTCCTCATCCAAATCCCCATTTAGGAATGCTGTTTTTACATCCATTTGATGCACCTCTAACTTATACAACGAAGCAAGTGCCAAGAGCACTCTTATCGATGTGATCCTTGCTACTGGTGCATATGTATCAAAGTAATCAATCCCTTCCTTTTGTCTAAACCCTTTGGCTACTAATCTAGCCTTAAAGGTTTGGATGGTGCCATCGGTATTATACTTTCTTCTAAATACCCATTTGCTTGAGATTGGTTTTGATCCTTTAGGCAAATCCACTAGAACCCATGTGTTATTGGACATAATTGAGTCCATTTCATCATTAACAACCTCTTTCCAGAAGGCTACATCCCTTGAAGACATTGCTTCCTTAAATGTCTTAGGATCTCCTTCCACTTGAAACACAATTGGCATTTCATTCAGCACCTCATCTCTAGTTCCTTCAACTAGAAGTATAACATCATTTGGTAATGAAAAATCATGACCAAAGTGTTGTTGTATTCTAATCCTTTGGCTCCTTCTTTGTTTCATTGGTACATCCAATTGTCTTTTCCTTGACGAAGTCGATGGATCCAACCTTGTAGCATTTTCAGCAGTTTCACATGTTGAATCCCCACTGAATTTTGTCTCAAAGAATTCAGCATCTCTAGATTCAATTATTAGATTTGAATCCATATCCAAAAATCTATAAGCTTTAGAATTTTCGGCATAGCCTATGAAGATACTTTTAAAAGCCTTAGGGCCCAACTTAGTCCTCTTAGGATCTGGAATCCTGTAGTAAGCTATACAGCCCCATACTTTTATGTAGTTTAGATTGGGTTGTCTCCCATTCCAGATTTCATATGGAGACACCTTAGTCCTTCTTGAGGGAATTCTGTTATGCAAATAACATGCAGTCAGCAGTGCTTCTCCCCACAAATTTGAAGGCGTTTTTGCATTCAACATCATCGAATTCACCATGTCACATAGTGTTCGATTTTTTCTCTCAACCAAGCCGTTCTCTGAGGCATGTAGGGGCTGTTTTCTGATGTATAATTCCGTTTATTTCACAGAATTCATTGAACTCATTGGAGAAACATTCTCCCCCTCTATCACTTCTCAGAATTTTAATTTTACTTTAAACTTTTCAAAGGCTTCATCCTTCTTCCTCATCAAATAGACATGAGTATATCTAGACTTATCATCTGTAAAGGTAATAAAGTACCTATTCCCTCCTCTTGTTAACACTCCATTTAATTCACATATATCCGAGTGCACAAGCTCTAAAATCTCATTTGATTTTTCTACCATAGGAAAAGGTCTTTTAGCCATCTTTGCTTGAACGCAAATTTCACAATTTTGATTTGAAGGATTAAAATCTGCACTAATCATACCATTCCTAGACATAAATTTCAATGTTCTAAAATTCACATGAGCAAGTCTTAAATGCCATAAATCAGAAGACTCAACGATATAAGCAGAATTAGAAGATTTATTTATAATACTAAGCTTAAACATTCCATTACATGAGTATCCCTTGCCTATGAACACCCCACCCTTAGTTAAAATCAGTTTATCCGATTCTAAGACAGCCCTAATGCCAACTTTACATAGGAGACCTGCAGAAACTAGGTTCTTCCTAATATCAGGAACATGTAAAACATTTAGAAGCTTCATACTTTTCCCAGAACTGAATTGAATGTGAATATTTCCCATTCCCATAACCTTAGCCACATCATTGTTGCCCATCAGAACACCATCATCCTTCTCTGAAGGCTTGTATTCAAAAATTGGGAAATATCATTGCAGACATGAACTGTAGCACCAGAATCATACCACCAGTCCTTGGTAATCACTGCTGCAGCCATGTTTAATTCAGTCACCATACTGTAAGTCAGAAACCATTGCAACAATATCAGAGATCTCTTTATCAGCCATGTTGGCTAGTTTGTTTTCCATCTCTTGTTGCTTTTTCTTCCAGAATCTGCACTCCCTCTTGAAGTGTCCTGGTTTGTGACAAAAATGGCACTTGGGTCTGGTATCATTTCCATCTTTCTTTGGTCTTTTGTTCCTGTTGTTGTTGGCTCCTTCGTTGGGCTTCTTCCTTTTATTTCATCCACTCATAGAGTGTTCACCAACAACATTGTTAATCTTAGAATCAGACTCAACTTGTGTGTTCTATTGTCTCCTTGTTTCCTCTTCAATCCTTAGATGTTTCTGAACTTGCTCCAAGGAAAGTTCCTCGGTGGTGTGCAGGAGTTTCTTCCTGTAGTTGTTCCATGAGTTGGGCAACTTAGCAATTATAGCCCCAACTTGCAAAGCATCGAAAATGTCAATTTTCAACTCCTTGAGTCGATTGACAATACTCTGCAGATCATTAACCTGATCCATAACGGGTTTATCTGCATTCATAGTAAACTCAAAATACTTCATGATGAGAAACTTATCTGTCCCTTGCTTTTCGTTATTGTATCTTGTCTCCAACGTTGTCCAGATCTCCTTAGGTGACTTGATTGCAGTAAACAGATTGTAAAGTCTGTCTGAGAGGCGGTTCAGAATGTGGCCCCTGCACAGAACTTCATCTTCGTCTCTCTTCTTTCTCTGGTCCTTGATCTCCTGATTTTCGTCTTCTGTTGGATCTGGAATTGCCTCCAAATTGCCATCCAACACATAGGAAATCTTCAAGGCGGTGAGCAGGAACATCATCTGATCCTTCCAGCGGTTGTAGTTCGTTCCATCAAACCGATCAAGTTTGAAAAAATCTTGATTCATCAGGGTAAGGGCTGCTGCTTGTGATCCGGCCTCCATGACAGAATATCACTTTAAAATTGTTGGTAAATTAGGGTTTCTATTGCTTTGAGGCGTGAAAGATCACTATCTTTAAAGTGATATTTGTCCCCTTTAATTGCTGTTAGAGTTTCAGACAAATTCACCTCCCATGATACAACAAAGCCCCATAAGAAATCTCAGACAGCAAATCTGAATTTCTTCATGTTTTCTTCTGTGAAGAAACTCTTCTTTTAAAGAGGATATGTCACTTAAAACTGCCAGGCAGTTAATTCAGTTTTTACAGTTATTAGAAGTTGGGAAATCTCATCCAAAAGGAAGAGATCACAGCCATTGATCTATAACAGATCTCGACCATTCATCTATAACTGATTTAGACCACTGATTTCAAAAATCATAAATAACTTAAACTAATTTATTTTAGTCTTATTTTTAGACTTTATCCAACATCTATAAATAACTATCTTGTTAAAATAATATAAAAATTATCATGTTATTTTAAAAAAAATAATAAAGTAATATATATAAGGTATTTATTTTTAAATATTTACCACAATATTTTTATAGTATTACTATTATCAGTTGATCAATCTGATTCAAATATTTATAACCCTAATATCTTTGTTGGTTTTTAAGAATGTAATCACTGATATACTTCTAACTTTATTTTGTTAAATTTGTAAATATTCTGGATATCTTATGTTAAACCACACCAGTCATTGTTCAACTTCATTAGAAATCTAGTTAATTTGTAAACAGTTCTTAAATTCTTGATCATATATGATCAAGAATGTAACTATTTAAGAACTGTTTACAAAGATGAAACAGGGTAATGGCCATATAATAGCCCCCTCTTTTTAAACCTGATTCCTAATCTCAACCTATTCTTGAAAGTATACCAATCAAGCCTAAGTTGTTGCAAATCTATTTCTACAGCATAAACAATATTTTAAGCTTTTTAATGAAGTTGAACAGTGACTGGTGTCCGGTGCTGCTTATAGAAAAAGCCCAACCAACACCGCCTAATTAAACATGCTCATCAGTATGCAATTCTACAGTATGCCCAACCAACATCCATGGACATGTGTGAGGTGTGCATTGACAATGTATCAGCTTTGAACAACAGAAGTGGCACAACTAATGGGAGCAGAAACTTACACAACAGCAATGGCACAGCTAATGGGAGCAGAAACTTAAACATGGCAGAGTAAGTCGGTGCTTCACAAAAGATAATCACTAAATTACTAAATGCAACCATTTGCTCACGTACTAATGTACCACGCACTCAAGGTACTCCCTATCTTTGTCTTGTTAGACCTTCAATCCAACAAATCCATACATAGTCACATAGAACCGTTTGTATTTAAATGATCTGATCACAAGTGGACTAAATCAGAACCTCTAATGGACTCTAATTAAGTTGTATTTGCTACTTTCAGTACCTTAAACACTTGAATATCCATTAATTTTAAATAGAAATCTGTCTAAATACATTATCTAATGAGAAGAGTGAAGTTTGTTTGGTTATGTCGAATTCTAATCAAGTCGTATTTGCTACTTTAAAAAATAAATCTAACACGCAATCTTACGTGCTTCGCGGAGGGAAACACATCTCTGAACCCCCATGGAGAAACGCCGGCAATTCAGGGGCTCACCAGTCACCACCCCCAATCACCGCCAAGGCAAACCCTAGAACACCGAGAGGCTCTTGTTGCTTCCTCTTTGTTGTAATCGGTGGACAAGTATGCGAATTGACGGGTTTTTTAGGAGGAGGAAATAGATGAAGATGGAAGAAGGAGTGGAGGAGGGTAGTGAGACAGAGACGATCGATCTTCAGTGTAAAGGAAATCGAAGGAGCCCGGAGCATTTGCAAAGGAGGCGATACAATGGAAGAGAGTGGCAAATTTGTAATTATTAACACTCAAAGGTAAAAGTGACATGTGACGGAGTTAATTAACAGCGTTAAATTATTGTTCATTTGACGAGTTCACCCTTTTATAATAGGGTAAATTGCAACTAATATCCCAACCTTTAGAGATGGTTGCTTTCAATACCCTAACCTTGTAAAATTTCACAAAATATTCTAACATATACCATTAGTTGCAATTAACACCCTAAATGAGTTTCTTAAATTAAAAAATTACTCACATCAAACAAAAATTACAAAAAATCACCCATATTCATAAAATATTTTCAATGAACCCCTAATACATTTAAATAAAATGAGAATTAAATAAATCTCTTACAATTTAACCCCACCCGACCCACCATCCAAAAAAAATTATAATAGATATATATATATATAATATACTCCTTTAAAATATAATATAATTACTTTAGCATCTACTCGTTTAAAATTTTAATATAATCAATCAAAATAATTAATTATTTATCTAAAAAACATACATTATAATTAAAATCTAAATTTATATAAGTCTGTCTCGTTACATGCCGATTTTTGCATCTATATATTCATTGTATATTATTTGATACGATATATAATGTCTTTTTGGTTAATATTATGTTATATATACTAAAACTAATACATAACATCTTATAATGTATCACACATAAATTTTATGGCATTAAAAAAATTGATTCTATAAGAAATGTTTAACATAATAGTTTTACAAAAATAAAATAAAGTAGATTTAAAAAAATAATTGGTAAAAGATATGATAACCATTTGCAATAAATAATTATATAATAAAGCTATATTAAAAATAATATGGTAAAAAAATAATAATTTTACCATATTATTTTTAATATATCTTTATTATGTAACTATTTATTACAAATGGTTATCATATCTCATACCATTTATTTATTAAAATCCGCATTATTTTAATTTTGTAAAAGTATTATGTTTAAGATAAATAATTAATTATTTTGAGTAATTATATTAAAATATTAAATGAGTAAATGCTAAAATAATTATATTATATTTTTAAAGGAGTAGATTTTATATACCTGTTATAATTATTTTTGGATGGTGAGTTGGGTGGGCTTAAATTGTAAGAGATTTTTTTAATTTCAAATTTTGAAATATATTAGGAGTTTATTGAAAATATTTTATGAATATGGGTGATTTTTTGTAATTTTTGTATGATGTGGGCAATTTTTAAAATTTAAGAATCTCAACCAGGGTGTTAAGTGCAACTAATAGTATATGTTAGGATATTTTGTGAAATTTTACAAGGTTGGGATATTAAAAGCAACTATCCCTAAAGGTTGGGATATTATGTTGCAATTTACCCTTTATAATAGTATAGATTTTATTTCTCTTAATTAAATTTGACCAACAAGAATGCTTCTTTCGTTTTCACTGGATTAGGGTGTTCTCACCGGAACCCTTGCCTATATATATAAATGACGGATCAAATGTTTACAAGTCTTAACATGTTAAATGTTAACAAATAAGGACCGTTGATTGATTGAAGATTGATGGATGTGATTAATGAAACAGATAATACGGAAAGGTTCTAATGAAACAAATAATACGGTGTAACGGTGAAACGAATGAATATTTGGTCGAATATTATGTTATATGAATATATAAAAATGAATATTATGTTGTGTGAATATGAATATGTTTTAAATATGGGTATATAAATATGTTATTATTTATATTCAAATAATATAAAGTGAATAACACCATATTCATATGCACACACCACAATATTCACATATTCATATCCACGTAATGCCATATCTATATCTATCTATATCTATCTATATAAAATACTAAAGCAGATGCCTGAAATGGCCTCTGGTGCGATCTCGCGTCCATGAAATTTTCTGGATTAAAACGGGATTATTTTTGCTTACGTGTCATTTTCTGGATTAAAGTGGTATTATATTTTTGGGTCACATCAATTAATATAAGCCAATATAATTTTGTCATCTCAATTATTAGTACCGCTTATTCTTATAAATATTCAACCTTATATCTTAATTAGTTAGAAAATTTATCTTTTTAGATCAAATAATCTATCCAATATTTGGTCAATTATTCTGCGTTTTAGATTAAATTGAATATACGTTAAAAAAAAATTTATAGCTTTTTTATATTTTTTCGCTAATAGAATTGGCAAGTACATATTAGCTTCTCTCCTACAGTCCTAATATCCTTAGGTTGTAATTATCCCATGATTTAATTAATCGACCACAAAAAATTACTCCGTATTAATAAAATCTTCGTAGGTGAAATTTATATAATAAATCAACATATTTATATATTATGATATTTTTCTGATTTTTTTAAAAATAAATTCGAAATTCTAATAAAGTATAATTTATTAAAAAGTCACCCAAGTTCTGGCTTATATAAAAATACCCTATAATATCAACCGTTACGTATATTAAAAATTGTATTTCAATAAACTGGTATCATATATTATATTTCACTAAATGGAATTAATTTAAAGGATCTTATCACGTACCCTAAAAAAATTTCACCACGATTACATGTCTTTACATTCTAAAAAAATAACACAATTGAAGATTATATATTTACTTTATATAGAGTAGTAATTTATATTAATTAAAAGTTGGTTTATATAATAAAATTTATTAACAAATCGCGCAACGGGCGAGTAATAAACTAGTTTATATTAATATAACGCAATATTAATTCGTTCCGCCATATATATATATATCATCAATTATATACGGAGTATAATAAAGGAGAAGTCGCCTGAGACACATGGCGGCTTCTCCTTAATCGTAGTAGTATGAACCAATCACAAATTTTTGAATTGATCAATATATGCATAAGATAAAATTTTATTCTTATTCTATTTAATCAATATATCTATATATACTAAAGATACAATTTGACCCAATTTGATTAAATATGGATATATTTTTAGAAGATATTAACTAATTTTAAAATTTATGCACAAGATAAATTTTTATTCTAACTCTATTTAATCAATATATCTATGTATGCATAAGATAAAATTTGACCCAATTTGATTAGATATGGATATATTTTTAGATGATACTCCGTATTGACTAATTTTAAAGACTATTATATAAGATAAGATTTTACCTATTTTCACTATATATGAACATATTTTTAGAAGATAATGACTTTATCAATATATTACATGGACATACTAATTAAATAACTTTATCAATAACTTCATCAATATGAAAATATTTTTAGAAGATAAAAAGTTTTGACGAAATTGAAATAATACTTAGTATGGTCATAATAATTAAATAAATTTATCAATAACTTTATCAATATGAAGAAGATAAAAGGTTTTGGGTAAATTGAAAAAATAATACTTAGCCGTGTAAAAGTTATCAACTTATGAAATTCAATAAGAAATAAAATTTTCCTATATATCTTGAATGTATTGATATATTTATGAGATATATTTTTGGATTTTATACATATATAATTATGGATAGATTTTTAGATTTTAACCTATATATAGTTTAGATTGTTAATGTTATTTCACAAACGTTGACGTCTTTTCCCTTCTTTTTGGTGTTGTTATTGCAGGTTATTTACGACTTTGTTTACGATTTTCTTTGTAAGTTTTTCGAAAAAAATGTGATGATTGGTTACAAGGTATGTTATTTTGTTGTTTCCGCTAATATTTACTAGCTTTTCACATGTTGTTTCATATATTGTCAATAAAGTATAAATTCAGTCAGATTTGAGAAATTATAGCTTTTCATATGTTGTTTCCACTAATATGCACTAACTAGCAAGGATTAAGGAGTAAGACCGGAGTAAGGAGAAATTAGCATTTATACTAATTAAGTATAAATTCATTCAGATTTGAGAATCAGAAGTATGGAAGAAATTAAGTAATTGAATAAACGGGTTTTATTATTAAATTTATTTAAATTAAAAAGACCACACACATTGCGGGTACTGAACTAGTATATATATATATATATATATATAGAGAGAGAGAGAGAGAGAGGTTGGGTCATGTGTTAACAACTATTACGGTGTTAAATATTAACAAATCAATATTAGTCAAAATTTATCAAATATTCATCACAGTCACTCAATTATTCATCAAAGCTTTTGTTAAAATTAATCAAATATTCATCATAGTCACTCAAATATTCATCACAATCACTCAATTATTCACAATTTCCCAAATATTTATTAATATTCGGCAACATTTAAGAAATATTCATCACAGTAACACAATTACGGGATTGGGGGTGGATACACGCGCAAGGGTTTGAGTTTTTTGGGTGATAATTTTTTTTAATTGGCAATAATTATTAATTGAAATGAATCTCTTAAATGTTTTCGAAAAGCTTTGATGAATAATTGAGTGACTGTGATGAATATTTGATAAATTCTGCCGAATATTGATTTGTTAACATTTAACATCGTAAGAGTTGTTAATATTTGATCCGTATTATATATATGTATATATATGGGAAAATTACAGAAAACCACCCTTTAAATATGGGTGTTTTCACTTAACCACCCCTTAAATTTAAAATTACAGAAAACCACCCTTTAAATGGTATTTGTTTACAACTCACCACCCATTCAACTATTTTCGTTACTTTATCATTAAATATATTATATTTTAATATTTTTAAACTCAACTTTGATTGTAAATATATTCAAATTTTGAATTTAAGGGCCCAATTATATTTTAGGGATCATTGTATTTATTTTTACAAATAATAATCAATATAGCCTAAAATTATTATCTTAATTTATGTTTGAAAATGTTTATAAATTTTTAAAACATTATGTAAATTACTCTTATTTAAAATATAAATAAATAAGAGTAATTTCCATAATATTTAAAATTTTATAAACATTTTCAACCATAAATTAAGATAATAATTCTGGGCTATATTTATTATTATTTTTTTAAAATAAATAAAATAATCCCTAAAATATGATCGAGCCCTTAAATTCAAAATATGAATATATTTACAATCAAATTTGAGTTTAAAAATATTAAAATATAATATATTTAATGATAAATTAAAGAAAATAGTTTGAATGGGTGGTGAGTTGTAAACAAATACCATTTAAAGGGTGGTTTTCTATAATTTTAAATTTAAAGGGTGGTTAAGTGAAAACACTCATATTTAAAGGGTGGTTTTCTGTAATTTTGCCTATATATATATATATATATATATATATATATAAAATTGGTCTCGTAATTAACTTTCGTAATTTCTCCCAAACAGCGATCCCTGATTTCGATCTCACCAAATCGGTTGGGCTTCTAATATTCTCTTCCTCACGAAACTTCGAATCGCGAACTGTTTCATCTCTTCTGATTGGCTTTGTGTGTAGCTGATCGGCGATTGCGTCTTTTCTGGCCCGAGATCAAGGTTTGTTCTTTTTCCAAACCTGATGGGTATTCTACTTACGGGATTGCGGTTTAGTTCAAAATCGAAGAAAATGTGGTTGATTGGTTGGCGTTTGAGGTTTCACTCGGCATTCGATTCCTATTCGATCGCCTGCGAAGCGTTCTCCGAACACCTTTTGAATTCGATTTGTTAACAACTGTGCTCATTCCTTCCATTCACTGTCGAGTTTTGACCAATAATTTTATACCGTCGAAGCCGGAATCGACGGAGTCTGATGATTATGTTGCCGAGAGATCCGTCTGGTCGATACATTAGGTTTCATGAGATATTGGGGAAAGGAGCATCCAAGACTGTATACAAGGCATTCGACGAGGTCGATGGGATAGAGGTTCCTTGGAGCCAAGTGCGGATCGATGAGGAGATCGTACAGACGCAGATGAAGAGGTTGAATCTCGAAGTCAATTTGCTCAAATCTCTCAAGCATCAAAACATCTCCAAATGCTTGGCCTCGCGGTTTCTATGGACCAATCTACTGCCAACAACGTCATTGGGACTCCTGCATTCATGGCTCTGGATCTATACAACGAAGAATACAACGAACTCGTGGGATATATACTCCTTCGGAATATGTATGCTTGAGATGGTTACCTGTGAATTTCCCTATGGAGAGTGCAAAAACCAAGCTCAGATTTTGAAGAAAGTTACTTCAAGCATAAAACCGGCTTCCCTTGGTAAAGTTTCGACACCTATGAGACCGTCTGCTCCTGAGCTGCTAAAGGATCCTTTCTTTGAACCTTATGCCAATCTATCAAGGCTGGAGTCTCACTTGATGAAGGATATGAGCAATGTCTACAACAAGTCTGGTTCATTTTCGGAAAGTGGTTACAATTCACCTCCTACGACTGCAGAAGTGTCCAAGTCAGATGGCCTCAATTCATTCACTTTAATGGGGAAGGTGGAAGATCACAGTTCAATTTCTTGACCTTGTGAATTGTGGGCAAGTTTGGTGGTACTAAGAATGTCAATTTTGTGTTCTATTTAATAACTGACATCGCTCTCTTGGTTGCTAATGAGATGGCAGATGCGCTCAACCTGCTAAAGGAGGACGCAGTTCTAATAGCTGGGTTGATGGATGACTTGATCAAGATGCTTGCCGGTGATCGCAAATGCTCTTCTTATGATTCCAGTATGTGTTAGGCTGAGGCAGAATCCCTTGTTGTTTCTCAGTGCCCGAAAGATGACCTTTGTGCTCAATGTAAGATCACGAGATTGATTGTAATATCCTCCTTAAGGGTTTCCATTCATTGATAATCATATATATAGGTTACAAAGGTATTGAGCTTTTGGGCCCACTATACAATATAAGACTATGTAATCTATCAAACCCCCGCAGTCGAAACTGGAGGGGGCCGTACAGTGAGACTGGAGTGAAAATCAATGAACAACTGTCGAGGTAAACCCTTGGTGAATATATCAGCGTACTGATAGGAGAACGGGACATGTAGAACACGGACATGTCCAATGGCAACCTTGTCCCTGACGAAGTGGAGATCGAGCTCAATGTGCTTCGTGCGTTGATGCTGGACTGGGTTGCTAGCTAGATAGACGGCGGAGACGTTGTCAGTGTAGACCAGAGTGGCCTTCTGAAGAGGGCAACGGAGCTCAAGAAGGAGATTGCGGAGCCAAGAGCACTCGGAGACAACGTTGGCAACACCTCTGTATTCTGCCTCAGCGCTGGAGCGAGACACGACAGACTGACGCTTTGCTGACCACGACACAAGGGTGTCGTTGAGGAAGACACAGTAACCAGACGTGGAGCGACGTGTGTCAGGACAACCACCCCAATCCGCATCAGTGTAAGCAACAAGGTCAAGCTTAGGGGAAGGAGTGATCGTGGTGCCTAGCTCGAGGGTGCCGCTGATGTACCGAATGATCCGCTTCAAGGCCTGAAAGTGGGGTTCCCTGGGTGCATGCATGAACAAACAGATATGCTGAACGGTGTAACTGATATCAGGCCTGGTGAAGGTGAGATACTGAAGAGCACCAGCGAGGCTCCTGTACAATGTCGGATCATCAACCAAAGGACCAGAATGAGCACTGAGCTTGGTGGATGTATCGACAGGGTTGGCGACAGGATTACAGTTAACCATCTTAGCTCGAGCTACAATCTCAGCAGCATACTTACTCTGTGAGAGAAACAGACCAGATGCATGACGCTGAACAGCAACCCCCAAGAAGTAGGATAACTGACCCAGATCGGACATGGCGAACTCGGCACTCAACTGCGAAATAATCGACGTCCAAAGAGCATCAGAAGAGGCGGTGATAATGATGTCATCGACATACAGTAAGAGAAAGGCCATGTCTGAGCCTCTGCGATAGATGAACATAGACGAATCCGAGCGGCTGCCAATGAAGCCTAGGCGTAGCAGATGAGAAGCAAAGCGCTGGAACCAAGCTCGCGGAGCCTGTTTCAGCCCATACAGAGATCGCTTCAGGAGATAGACGTGCTTGGGACGATCAGCATCAGTAAACCCCGGCGGCTGAAACATGTAGACTGTCTCATTCAGATGACCATGAAGAAAAGCATTCTTGACATCCAGCTGATGAATGGCCCAGTTGCGCGACAATGCTAAACTCAACACCACTCGGATAGTGGCAGGCTTGACGACTGGGCTGAAGGTCTCATCACAGTCAATACCTACCTGCTGAGAACGACCGTTGACCACAACACGGGCTTTGTAGTGCTCCAACGTCCCATCAGAGCGGAACTTGTGACGGAAGAGCCACATACATCGGATGACATTCGCCTCAGGAGGGCGAGGGACCAGAAACCAAGTACCATTCTTTGTAAGGGCCCTGTATTCGTCGAGCATAGCCGCCTGCCAATTGGTTTTAGAATGGAACATCACTCGGCTTGTGTACTAGGCTACTAGCGCATGTGCGCCCGTGCACACGACCCCCAGTCATCGGTCCGAGTCGGACTTTGATATTGATCTTACATGGTATCAGAGCGGTTAGCCTAACGGCCCGTGTCGATCCTGGTCTGGGTTACCCAGTTGTCCAAGTCTCAACTAGATGGTCATTCCTAGTTGGACTTGCGGGGGCGTGTTTGCGGGGGCGTGTTGAGATGTGAATGTGACCAAAAAGTGTCCCACATCGGAAAGTTGAACATATCAAGCCCTAGTATATGAGTCGGTGGGCTACTCTTTCTATTGCCAATTGGTTTTAGAATGGAACCTCACTCGGCTTGTGTGCTAGGCTACTAGCGCATGTGCGCCTGTGCACACGACCCCCGGTCATAGGTCCGAGTCGGACTTTGATATGTGAGATTGCAAGATTGATGTAAAATCCTCCTTAGGGTTTCCATTCATTGATAAATATATATATATATATAGGTTACAAAGGTATTGGGCCTTATTGGGCCCACTATACATGAGAAGACCTATGTAATCTATCAAACCCCCGCAGTCGAAACTGGAGGGGGCCGTACAGTGAGACTGGAGCGAAAATCAATGAACAACTGTCGAGGTAAACCCTTGGTGAATATATCAGCGTACTGATAGGAGGACGGGACATGTAGAACACGGACATGTCCAATGGCAACCTTGTCCCTGACGAAGTGGAGATCGAGCTCAATGTGCTTCGTGCGTTGATGCTGGACTGGGTTGCTAGCCAAATAGACGGCGGAGACGTTGTCAGTGTAGACCATAGTGGCCTTCTGAAGAGGGAAATGGAGCTCAAGAAGGAGATTGCGGAGCCAAGAGCACTCGGAGACAACGTTGGCAACACCTCTGTATTCTGCATCAGCGCTGGAGCGAGACACGACAGACTGACACTTTGCTGACCACGACACAAGGGTGTCGTTGAGGAAGACATAGTAACCAGACGTGGAGTGACGTGTGTCACGACAACCACCCCAATCCGTATCAGTGTAAGCAACAAGGTCAAGCTTAGAGGAAGGAGTGATCGTGGTGCCGCTGATGTACCGAATGATCCGCTTCAAGACCTGAAAGTGGGGTTCCCTGGGTGCATGCATGAACAAGCAGATCTGTTGAACGACGTAACTGATATCAGGCCTGGTGAAGGTGAGATACTGAAGAGCACCAGCGAGGCTCCTGTACAATGTCGGATCATCAACCAAAGGACCAGAATGAGCACTGAGCTTGTTAGATGTATCGACAGGGGTGGCGACAGGATTACAGTTAACCATCTTAGCCCGAGCAACAATCTCAGCAGCATACTTACTCTGTGAAAGAAACAGACCAGACGCATGACGCTGAACAGCAACCCCCAAGAAGTAGGATAATTGACCCAGATCGGACATGGCAAACTCTGCACTCAACTGCGAAATAATCGACATCCGAAGAGCATCAGAAGAGGCGGTGAGAATGATGTCATCGACATACAGTAAGAGAAAGGCCATGTCTGAGCCTCTGCGATAGATGAACAGAGACGAATCCGAGCGGCTGCCAATGAAGCCTAGGCGTAGCAGATGAGAAGCAAAGCGCTGGAACCAAGCTCGCGGAGCCTGTTTCAGCCCATACAGAGATCGCTTCAGGAGACAGACGTGCTGGGGATGATCAATATCAGCAAACCCCGGCGGCTGAAACATGTAAACTGTCTCATTCAGATGACCATGAAGAAAAGCATTCTTGACATCCTGCTGATGAATGGCCTAGTTGCGCGACAATGCTAAGCTCAACACCACTCGGATAGTGGCAGACTTGACGACGGGGCTGAAGGTCTCATCACAGTCAATACCTACCTGCTAAGAACGACTGTTGACCACAAGACGGGCTTTGTAGCGCTCCAACGTCCCATCAGAGCGGAACTTGTGACGGAAGAGCCACATACATCGGATGACGTTGGCCTCAGGAGGGCGAGGGACCAGAACCCAAGTACCATTCCTTGTAAGGGCCCTGTATTCGTCGAGCATAGCCGCCTGCCAATTCGGGTCGAGGAGGGCTGTTTTGTGGGAGGTGGGTATGGGGGAAAGTGAGGTCGGGGAGGAGGCAGGGGGGTGGGGAGGCGGAAGGGACGGACGCAGGGGGGGTTGTGAGGCGGAAGGGTAAGGCTGCGGGCGCTGCAAGCACGCAGCAGGTTGGTAGGCCGCGGCCGCGGCAGGGTGCTGCGGCCGCCGCCAGTAGATGGGGTGTGGGATAGGTGTTGGGCTGTTGATGGGCTGCGGCCGCAGCATCTTGCTGCGGCCGCGGCATCAGATGTTGGGTAGCGGCTGGCGGGGAGAATGTAGGGAGATAGGAGGCGGGGTGATGTTCGGTGTTCATGGAGACGATCTGACGGGGTCGGAAGACACCGGAGACGCTGCGGGTGTGTGGTCTGGTGGTAGGGGGTGGTGGAGGTGGTGTAGGGGGGGAGGCAGGAGCACCGGGAGAGCCCTGGGGGAGAAGAAAGTGAGGGAACGATGACTCTGACTCAGACTGAGACATAGGAGGTGTAGAAGAGGGGAGGGGAGGAGAAGCAAAGGGGAAGCGAGACTCATCAAAGGTGACATGTCGAGACACAATGAGCTTATGGGTCTTGATATCGAGGCAGAGGTAACCGCGATGATCAGACGGATAGCCAAGGAAGACACAAGGAGTGGAGCGTGGGTGAAGCTTGTGTGGGGCGGTGGAGGACTGGTTTGGGAAGCACAAGCACCCGAAGGTACGAAGGTGATCATACCTAGGTAAAGTGCAATAGAGGGTGTGACCTGGCGAGCGATGGTGAAGGGTGGTAGATGAGAGAATGTTGAGGAGATAACAGGTGGTGGATAAGGCGTAAGGCCAATAGGTAAGGGGAATAGATGCGTGAAAGAGGAGAGAGCGCATCATGTTGGTTATGGTTCTGATGATTCGTTCGGCCTTGCCATTCTGCTGGGAGGTATAGGGGCAAGACAACCGATAGGAGATCCCATTTGCGGAGAAGAAAGAGTGAAAATCTTTGTTGTCAAATTCACGGCCATTGTCACATTGGAAGCATTTGATGGATGTGTGAAACTGTGTTTTGATGTAGGCATGGAATTTGGCAAAGACAGGAAACACTTGGGACTTGAAATGCAACGGGAAGACCCATAAGAAATGAGTGTAATCATCTAGTAACAAGAGGTAGTACTTGTGACCCTCCTTGCTAGGCACAGGAGAGGTCCATATGTCACTATGAATGATGTCAAAAGGAGTAAGGGTAGAGTTTAGGGACCGTTGAAACGGTAGTCGGGCATGTTTGCCTAACTGACAGGATGAACATAGACTAGAGCGTAGGTCTTTAGGACAGGTGACAAGACTCTGAGAACGGAGGACATCTAGAACGGCAACACTGGGATGACCCAAGCGTGCATGCCAGAGGCTGGACGATGATGCCGAGAAGGCGACCGGGCACGACTTACTGGACACAGGAGGTGGTGTGACGGGGTAGAGCTCCCCGGTGCTGTTACATCTCATGCGAGTAACCCCCGTAGTAAGATCGTTCACAGAGAAACCAAAGGGATCAAACGTAAGGGAAACGTTATTGTCAGTAGTGAACCGACGGACAGAGATAAGGTTTTTGACAATCTTTGGGGCAATGAGGACATTGTTAAGGTGTAGTGGGTGGGTTGGGGTCTGTAATTTGGCGTGGCTAATCCCTGAAGTAGCAAGACGACCACCATTGCCGACGATAATAGAGTGTGCAGGACCCTTAAAGGAAATAGATGAGAGGTTACCTGAGGAGTTCGTCATGTGGGAGGTGGCACCAGTGGGCGTAGCAGGAGCAAGATGCTGCGGCCGCTGCGTAGAGCCGCGGGCGCTGCAGATTGATGTGCTGCGGCCGCTGCATATGCCGCGGCCGTGGCTAGAATCTGTGCTGGACATTTTTTTTTTGGGAATATAGGCCGCAGGGAAGAAGACGAAGGCGCAGAGTGAAGCGACGAGGCTCGGCGCGACTCTCCTCCGGTGTCGATAGCTAGCGGTTTAGGCGACGATCCGAGGCGGCGGCTCGGGCGGTGATTGGCGACGGCAATCGGAGGCGGTGACAAAGAAATCGAAGATGAAGGCGGCGATGTGCAGCGGCGGTAATCAGAGGCGGCGTCGCCGGCGGCGGAAGATGAGGGGTGGGGCGGGAGGATCAAATTAGGGTTCCGTGTGGAAGAAAAGGCTCTGATACCATGTGAGATTGCAAGATTGATGTAAAATCCTCCTTAGGGTTTCCATTCATTGATAAACATATATATATATATATATATATATATATATATATATATATATATATATATATATATATATATATATATATATATATATATATATATATATATGTTACAAAGGTATTGGGCCCACTATACATGAGAAGACCTATGTAATCTATCAGGGTTTTTTTTTGTTTTTTTTTTATTGTGGAAAAGGATTAGGGTTTAGGGATCTTAGGCTGTGATACCATTTAAGATCACGAGATTGATTGTAATATCCTCCTTGAGGGTTTCCATTCATTGATAATCATATATATAGGTTACAAAGGTATTGGGCTTTTGGGCCCACTATACAATATAAGACTAAGTAATCTATCACTCAAGAATCATTGACTTCGGAGATTACAACTGGACATGCTTGCTCTGATTCCTTTAGCCTGTTGAGCGCTTGTTCAACTCCAACTTTACCGGACAACGACAAGTGTGATGATGAGCTTAAGACAGAGCTCGCTGCCATTGATTTCCATTACCAGAAGCTTTTGGGCGAGCTCCTGAAGATGAAGGCATCCGCAGTTGAAGATGCAAAAAGAAAGTGGATTTCAAGGAAGATCCCGGATGATGCTCTCTCTGTCTTAATTTTTTTCGCAAAATATAGCATTTTTTCCTTTACTAGTTAGTTCCCTTTTTGCTACTGAAAGGAAAATAGTGCAATTCATTGAAGTGTGCATATGAACGAAACTCTCAATTGTAATGACATCACGATCAATGGACACAATCTATCAATTTGACATTTACAACAACACAAATAAGTTTGAGGTGAATTAATTATACTCATCTCCTTTGTAAACAGAATTAAATGGTACTAACATTGCTTATATATTTCAAAAAAGGGCTCTCACTGCGGGATAGTAATAGCCATTACTCTTTCTTTCAAACTTCTTCTAGGAAAAACATGATTCATCGCCCTTCAATTGTCGTCGTTAGCTCGACATTTGAACCACTATTCCCGAACTTATTAGAAGAAGAAGAAGTTGACTCAGAAGGAGGCCTTCTTGTAACGAAAATAGGTTGCTTTGGATATGGAAGATTCATACTGTCACCACTAAGCATTAAGAGCACGGATGACATGGTTGGTCGATCACTTGGGTTTTCTTGTACACATAGAAGCCCTACATTTATGCATCTTTTAACTTCAGAGGCATCATATGATGCAACTGATTCATCCACCAACTCCATTGGATTCCCTTGATCCCATAGGAACCATGCCTGTTGACAATGATTTGAAACACATTAATCAAAGTTTATCATTGGAAAGTTCATCCGACGATTGCATATGTTAGAAGTTGGTAAAGGAACTTACATATCCCAACAAGGTTATTAAATTGTTTTCGAAATGAAGCAAACTACCACATCTCTTTCCACTAATTATTTCGAGCACAACAATCCCGAAGCTATACACATCAGATTTGATCGAGAAATATCCATCCAATGCGTACTCTGGAGACATGTAGCCGCTGTATATATGCATCCATCAAATCAAGATTGTTTTCTTTGAAGATGTTTTGTGAAATGAGTTTAAACTTCTAGTTTTAGAGTATAATGTTTGCACAATATGGTGATTGATGATAATTAAAGAACTTATTTTATTTTTGTTGATAGGAAGCTTGTGATAATTTTTCCATAAAAAATAAAAAATAGTAATGAATGAAGCATGGATGCCTTACTGTGTTCCAATAATTCTAGCAGTTGTAGCAGCCATCTCATTCCATTCAACGATCCTGGCCAAGCCAAAGTCGGAAATTTTAGGGTTTAACTCTCCATCTAACAAGATGTTGCTCGGCTTCAAATCTCTATGGATTATTATCAATCTGGAGTCTTGGTGAAGATAAAGAAGCCCTCGAGCAATCCCCATTGTAATGTTGAAGCGTTTTGTCCAGTCTAGCATCGGTGAAATGGTGTGATCTTATAGACACAAAAAGCAAAATCGAGATGAGACTATGGAGGCCAGTGGATGAGTAATTTTACAAATCTAAATTCACATTGTAGATTAAAAAAACTCACCAAAAAGAAATGCGTCCAAGCTTTTATTAGGCATGTACTCATAGATCAAGATCTTCTCGTTTTCCTTGGCACAATAGCCAAGTACTCTGACAAGGTTTCGATGTTGAAGCTTGGCTATAAGTATTACCTCATTTCTGAATTCCTCGACACCTTGTGCTGACACTGCTGAGAGCCTTTTTACGGCAACTGCACTTCCATCTACAAGCTTTCCCTGCATCAAAACATCAACGTACTTTTGTAATCCTTAAAATTTAAAGCATTCAAATTTGCCACAATCACTTTGATATACCAGAAAGGCAAGGGATTACCTTGTAAACAGGACCAAAACCTCCAACTCCGAGCTTATTTGCATCGGAGAAGTTGTCAGTAGCATACAATATACTTTCATAATCAACAAATGGAATGTCAATATCTTCTATGTCATTATCTGTCTTGATTTCAGTAATACCTGCGTTCGATTTCGCATGGAAAAATGTAGCTCTTGAGAAAATCGGCTTTGAACACGAACATCAATCTATATATATGTTTCAAAAGAAATTAGAAGAAAACAGTGCAATGTAGTTACCATGCCTCCGTTTTGCCCCTCTCTTTCGGAGACGAAGAATAACGAAAATGGTGCATAAAAGAAGTACTATACCACATGTAGATGCAACTCCAACCTCGACCCACAACAATATCCTCTTGTGATCTGCTTTTCACAAAATAGGCATTACAATTTAAACAATTGGTAAACACATTATTGTTCCTATCTTATTTGCAACGGGTTTACTGCTATTTTTACATAACCCATCAACGACTGCTCCAAATCGACCCACAAATGAAAATCGGTTGAAATATTAAATTGGTATTTTAAAAACAACTTTAAACAAAGGAGTATTAAAAAAAACTTGAACTGGACAAGTAGGTCCTTTTTTTATACCAAAACCTGATTCAATAATTTAAATTGGACTTAAATTAATTTAACCCAAGTTTTTTTTTCCATAATTATCTTTTCAATTTCATTTTTTAAAATAATATTTTTTTTTTGAATTTTTAAGTACATTACATAAATCTAAAATTAAACGTGTAAAAATTATGAAGAAAAGACTTTGTTATAAGAAATTTTTATATCATAAACTAAAACTGCTATATATTTGCATTTTAAAAAGTTATGGCATCAATCAAGATTAATATAATTATTTTTATAATAATAAAATTCAATTATTATTGTTTTTAAAACAGTTTATTATGGAAAAATACTACATTATTTTTTTTTAAAAAGTAATTTTAAACATGATTGAAAAATATTTTAAAAATTCAGTTTGGGGAAAAATAATTTAAAAAAATAAAGAAAACCCGATTCAAAATAATAAAAGATAAATTTAATTAATTGAGTCGAGTTTGTACAGAAAAAATGACCTATTTGTTCAATGTTACACTCGGTGTTACACTTATTTATTTTGGGTATAAATTCATATTAAAAAAATTATATTTATACTTTATACGCCTATATTAACATGTTTATAAAATTTTATTATGAAAATTATTATTATAAATTATGGACAATTAAAAGATTAATTATTTTAGAAAATATTTTTTTATTTTTCTAAAACATATATTTTCAAAACAAAAGTTTATAAGCATGCTAATATAAGTATATAGAGTATAAACATAATTTTTAAATTTTTTTAGTGTGAATTTATACGCGAAATAATTAAGTCTAACACCGGTTATAACATACAAATGTTATAGGAGATCCAAACTGTACTGTAAAATACATTATTTTGGGCAATGAAAAGGAAAACCCGAAAATCTGCCCCTTGAATTTGGTAAATAAAGGGGTTCAATCCGGAGACCTTTGAGTACTACCCACAAGTCATTTCCGATTGAATCATTCCGAAACACCTAAAATGCATATATATAAATATATGTACATACGTACCTAGAGTGCAATTCAAAAACTGGGAATCTGAATGGAACCCCTTTGCACACTTGCACACCTTTTCATCCCGATAACAAGTGGTATTTGGCCAATAATTGCAGTCTGACGAGACAGTACAAGGTGGTGGGGGTGGTGGCTTCCACGAAATTTCAACTTCCTCAACCACCGGTCTACCAATTAGATGCACAACCCTACAATTCATAACGCTGAAAGGCGAGGAGTTGTTGACACCCAACAACTTGGACTCCAAATAATTTGGTGTGTTACATAGGCTTGTACCAGTACCGCCTTGTCGTCGTAATTGTACAACAAACTTCATACCTGCTTCATTGATATGAGATACCTTGTACAAGTTGCCTGTGTGTGTTGGCCTGAAGTAGACTTGACCGTTTGAGGAGTTGCAATGGAAGTTGAAGTAGTTAGGATTTCCACAAGTTGAGTTGGTGCTCAGCGGGTAAGGAATCACATTAGTCCCGCAAATTTTGCACGCACTCTTACCAAAATCTGCACCATGTACGTACAAAGATGATTCAGTTCTCGATACACACCTATAGGCAAGGGTTCCGGTGAGAACAACTCGGTCCGGTGAGAACGAAAGAAGCAATTTGATTGGTTAATTAAAAAAAACACATGCGTTTTTACTGAACCAATTACTAATATAACTGTTGAAACACTTAAGAAGGGTATACTACGTAGTAGTAGTTCAGCCACTAGTAAGTGGTTCAGAAGTTATATTAGTAAGTGATTCAGTAAAAACGCGCTCTGTAAGTGGTTCAGTATTCCCTTATTAAGTGGTTCAACAATTATATTAGTAAGTGGTTCAATAAAAACGTGCAATTTCAACCAATAAAAATGCTTCTTTTGTTCTCGCCCGAATCTTACCCTATATATATATGCTTCAATCTAGGCTTAGATTTTTAGACAAAATAACATAACGACATTTAGGTAAAATTTACCTATATCGGAAGGAGAAACTCGTATGGAAAGGGTGCGGTTATCCGGATGGTAATACTCCTCTTGGATGCCGTAAAGCTGCTTGGCCCAAAATTGGCAATTGGAATTGAGAGGATCAAAAGAGTAAGCCTTGCATCCGCATTCTTTTTGGCAATTACGACTGCATTCATCTTCAGTTTGGGCAGTGCTATTACCGTCCGGATTAGGCGGCAAATTGATCATAGGCAAGCTCAAAAACACATCATCGGCGGTACAAGTCTCAGTGGTTCTCTTCGAGCACTGATCCGCGATGAAGTCGTTGGACTCCCATTTAACGGGATTATTAAGCACAAAACCAGGCAAACACTTGCACATAAATCGGTTTCCAGCATCACAGACGCCATAACCTCCACATGTCTCGTGAAGATCACATTGATCCATCGGAGCTGTCCAACTAATTGACCAATTTTGACCCCTTGTATCAAGCATCCTCCATAGCAGAATGATCCCATTGGGGTTCAAAACCAGCCTGAGTGGGGCCTTTGTAGCTGTTGTATTGCCATTTAGAAAGAGAATTACATGTGGAGGAAGAAGGGACAAACTTCTGTCCCAGTAAGGTATCGACGGGTTGTTGATCTTGGTAATAGAGAGGACGGGCTCAGTAGAAACCGCTCTTTGGAATGCATAGGATCCTTGAGCTGGATCATCAGGGGTTTTCCATGACGTCAAATTCACATTAGTGTTGAAATACGACGATTGATCTTGAAGGATGGTGTCGGTTGGGTGGTCGAAGCTTTGCCACAACGCTCTCTCTCTAGTGGATCGGTCCTTGAGGATCAAGTTTCCGGTTTCCAAGAGCTGCAAAAAAGTCGAACCACCATATGATTTCTGAGAGTTGGTGGACCAAAAGGAATGGTTATTGGAATCCAAAAGCCGAGCAATCCCATCTTCTCCTAGAACAAGCTGGGAGTGATTGCTTTGTTGTGGTTGAGAAGGTATGGGGTTGTCCCGATTAGCGACCCAAACGATCACCTCCGGGTTGGTGGCGTTGTACCATATCCCAAGGTAGGTGTTGCCACCCCGGACAAAGAACCCCAGCTTAAATGTCCCGTTCTCGGAGATTAGGCTACCACCGAAGCTGATTGAATCGTTTTGTATGAGGGAGCTATTATCATAAATAGATGCCCTACAATTATAATAACCAAGCCCACGACGATGGCACGGCACCGACGAGTTGTATTGTAAACCGCCGTATGTGATGTACTTGCTGCTACCGGTGCACAGAGTAGTGCCGTAAATGACAAAACAAAGGAGGAACAACAAGTAGTTGTAGTTAGGCATCAGCGTACCTGAAGATGTATAATGTATGTGCTCCTTCAATTCATTAGCTAGTTATGAATCTGAGAGTGGTGTGTTTTTCTTTTTGTTTTTAACGAACCAAGATAATTTCAGTGTAGATGAGTTAAGATTTATTGGACAATTAAGTGCCTTTACCTTTGCCTTTGTGTGTGAATGTGTGATTCAGAGCTAGCCGATGGCGGACTGGACAAACACAAATATACAATTAAACTTTCAAAGTCGTCTGTCATCATGGAATTTTTTTTTTTCAAATTAGCAAAAAAAAAAAAAAAATTAGGGAAGTACCCAAGAATATATAAAAAGTATTTTGGAATTTAGCTAAAACAGGCTAAGTCACTGTTTTAAAAAGCGACTCTAGCCCAGCTTCTAAAAAAATTACTTAATAAAATACTATAGTCGTTGTTTGAAACAGTGACTTAGTCTTTTTTAAAAAAAAATTATAAACTTTCTACAAGAATAACAATTTTTTTTCACCTCTTTTTCCACTTAAACTGAATTTTTTTTAGAAAAAAAATACTAAGTCGCTGTTTCAAAGAGCGATTTTAGTATTTTATTATTTTTTTTAAAAACTGGGTTAGAATCGCGGTTTAAAATAGCGATTTAGTCCTACTTTGGCTAAATCCCAAAATCCTTTGTATTCTTGACTACTTCCCTAATTTTTTTTAATCTTTTTGGCTAATTTGAAAAAAAAAAATGCGTCATCTTGGGTGAAAGCTTTGCAATTATAAAATTAAAATTATGAATCAATGTCAGGCTTTAACAAACCTTTGTAAACCTGTAATTCACATGTTATTTTGAAGGGAGCCAAATTTCACGATCAAAATATCGCACATTACACGGTCACGATCACAGACTCCCAAAATGTAGAGATTGTAGACAATTTTAGTTTCAAAAATCATGAAAATTTTTTCGACCACAGTTTCGAAAACCGTGAGAAATATCACGGTTGCAGCTTTAAAAATCGTGAAAATAAATCAGCCCAATCGATTATATTGGGTTGGAAGCCCATGAAGCCCAAACCCCGGCGGCCACGTTTTTTAGAAACGTGGGCTGTCTCCGATGTACGTTTACCGCTTTTCCCCTTCCCAATACGACCCTGCAGCCTACATTATAACGGTTTTCAATAACGGTTTTCAAAACTGTCGCTAGAAGCTCTCACAGTTTCGCAATCAGTGGCAGTCAGTGATCCTTCATTCTCACAGTTTGAGAAGCCGTGACAACTATTTTTTTTTATAATTTTCAAAATCGTGATCGTCATCGTGTGACTGACGAGATATTTACCGTGCATCAAAGCTGTATTTTGAATGGTGAGATTTCGGTCATATTAGAACGGATGTTAAATCAATGTAAGGTTTTTAAAGGTATGACCAACCGACCAAGTCCACATTAAGCGCAACGCGGTGTACATTGATGATTGATATTTCATGTAAAGATTCTTCAATTAACATGTACAAGTCCAATTTCCCGGCTGTGCATTTGCAACTACTATAGCAATGTTGGCTTGGTACATTCACTAGGCCAGATTGACGCTCTAGACACAGACGGGCCTTTAGTCGTCGCCTGAATGCACTTTAAGGGACAAACATAGCCTGGGTCGTCACTTACAATAGGACCGGATGTATACCCATCCAAGAGAGCCTTTCAGGAGACGAATAATTAATAAGTTCATCGCCTGAATAATAAGTGGAAGTTGACCACACCGTTGACCATCGATAAACATGGTGATTCAATAAGGATTGTCAGATGTCAGTCATGCCATCATCATTGAAGGGACGAACATATATAAGTTCGTCCCTTGAATCAACTTTACTTTTAAATAAACATGTGATTCTCCGTGTTTGGCATATCGTCTTCTTCCGGACAGTGGGATTATTTTGGCATCGTCTTCTTCCGGACAGTGAGGGCTATTTTGGCATTGTCTTCTATTTCTAGATGGAATGTTGTTTTGTTCATTACTGATTAATTGATCTTCGTTGCACCTCACAAATTGGAATAATGATTTTCTAGAACATTAATGTACAGTGTAAAACTGGCCGTGAGAGTGGTACAAGGTACAAGGGCTGATGCGGGTGACTTCAATAAGGATTGTCAGATGCCTGAGAGTGGTATAAGGTACAAGGGACGAACATTGTCCATAGTTCGTGGCTTGAGTGATTTCACTTGTGGCGGAAAAAATCCCGCCAATTTTTTTGGTTGCTTGATTACATATTAACTAGTGCTATATATATTTGTACAAATGCATATATGTACTATCTTTATATACTATAATGCTATGAAACCATAATTTATAATGCTATATTTATATAAAACCATATGTTAGAAGTGCAATTTGACCACATGTTGACCACATCATTCAAGGGACGAACATTGTTCATAGTTCGTGGCTTGATTGATTTTCACTGGTGGCGGGATTTTTTCCGCCAATTTTTTTTGTTGCTTAAGTACATATTAACTAGTGCTATATATATTTGTACAAATGCATATATGTACTATCTTTATATACTATAATGCTATGAAACCATAATTTATAATGCTATATTTATATAAAACCATATGTTAGAAGTGCAATTTGACCACATGTTGACCACATCATTTAAGGGACGAACATTGTTCATAGTTCGTGGCTTGATTGATTTTCACTTGTGGGGGGATTTTTCCCGCCAATTTTTTTTGGTTGCTTAAGTACATATTAACTAGTGCTATATATATTTGTACAAACGCATATATGTTATATTTATATACTATAATGCGATGAAACCATAATTTGTAATGCTATATTTATATAAAACCATATGTTATATTTATATGTTATATATGAATTTTCAATTTTCAATTTTGGGTCGTTTGAGATTTTCACTTGTGGAGATGGAGATTGAGATCGAAAATCAAGATTGTGATTGTGACTGGGATTGAGATTGAGATCAATCTTGATATTGAGATTGAGATTTTTGTTGTTAAATATAGATTTTGTGATAGATGTTATATATGTATTTTCAGTTTCCGTTTGTGATATATGTTATATATGAATTTTCAATGTCAATTTGAGATTGAGATTGATATGGAGATTGAGATTGAGATCGAGATCAAGATTGTGATTGTGATTAAGATTGAGATTGAGATCAAAAGATTGAGATTTTGGTTGTTAAATATAATATAGATTTTTTGATAGATGTTATATATGAATTTCCAACTTTCATTTGAGATTGGGATCAAGATTGTAATTGTCATTGATCAGTTTTTTAATGTGAGCATTGATATATACCAATGTATTCTACGTTATATATGAATAGCTATCACATTGTGCCCCACTCGAGTTCTAGCCTAGCTATCACATTGAATTCCCGATTTCATCGAGATCAAGATCGAGATTTGAGATTAAGACCAATATGGACATTTGAGATTTGAGATTGAGATTGAGATTGAGATTGAGATTGAGATTGAGATTGAGATTGAGATTGAGATTGAGATTGAGATTGAGATTGAGATTGAGATTGAGATTGAGATTGAGATTGAGATCAAGATAAGATTGAGGTTTGAGATTGAGATTGAGATCAAGATTAAGATCAAGATTGAGATTTGATATTGAGATTAAGATTAAGATCAATATCGAGGTTTGAGATTGAGTTAAAGGTTGAGATCGAGATTTCAGATTGTGATTGAGATCATGATTTGAGATTTGAGATCGAAATTTCAGATTGAGACCAAGATTGAGATTTGATATTGAGATTGAGATCAAGATTAAGATCAAGATTGAGATTTGAGATTTGAGATTGAGATTGAGATTGAGATTCAGATCAAGGTTGAAGTTTGAGATTGAGATTGAGTTAAAGGTTTTGATCGAAATTTGAGATTGTGATTGAGATCAAGATTAGAGATTTGAGATCGAGATTTGAGATTGAGATCAAGATTGAGATTTGAGATTGAGATTGAGGTTGAGATCAGGATTTGAGATTAAGATTAAGATCTAGATGATGATCAAGATTGAGATTTGAGATTGAGATTGAGGTTGAGATCAGGATTTGAGATTAAGATTGAGATCTAGATGATGATCAAGATCGAGGTTTGAGATTGAAATTGAGACAAAGATTGAAATTTGATATCGAGATAAACACTGAGGTCGAGATTTGGAATTGAGATCGAGATTAAAGTCCTGATTTCCTTGTTGAGATTGAGATAAAGGTGGGGATAGAGATTTGAGATTGAGATCAAAAATCAAGATTTTAGATTGATGTCAAGATTTGGAATTGAGATCGAGATTAAAGTCCCGATTGAGATAGATCATGAGAAAAGAACTTAGGAAGTGAAATGTGGGATTAGCCCTTAGAGGTGGATAACTGCTCCTTAAATCCTTGAAAATCTGGTTGACTGACATAGAAGGAGCTGACTTGAGTTTCAAAATGATTTGTTACTTTTAACAAAATGTGGGTTTAGCAACATTTCGGCTTTGGTTCTCTCAACCTCAATGCCAAGAAAGTACCTCAAATCACCCAAGTCCTTCATCAGGAAATGCTTGTGCAGATGATCCTTCAAAGCCTTGATTTCTGTGGAACTGTCACCAATTATTAGCATATCATCAACATATACTAGAAGAGCAGTATAGGATGTATTTGTGAGCTTGAAGTATAGAGAGTAATCGACCATAGATTGCACATATCCAGTAGCCTTAACCACTTGAGAGAACCTGGCAGACCATTGCCTTGGTGCTTGTTTCAGGCCATAGAGACCTATCTAGTTTGCATACCATTCCAATAGCTTTGTTGTCATCATATGTACAGTCCCCCTGAGTGCAATGAAGCTGTTTAAGAAAAGTTTCCTTTGATTCACCATAAAGAAAAGCATTCGTCATATCCATATGAGACATAAACCACCCTCTAACAGCAGCTAGTGTAAAAAGTGCTTGAACTGTGATCATCTTGGCCACAAGAGCAAAGATCTCACTGTAATCTATGCCCTCCAACTATGAGAACCCTTGAGCCACTAGCCTAGCTTTGTATCTATCAAGAGATCCATCAACTTTGAGCTTAATTTTGAATAGCCACTTGCAACTGATAGTAGAAAGTGCCTCAGACTTTGGCACCATTGTCCAAGTGTGATTAGCTTCAAGAGCCTGAAGCTCTACCTGCATAGCCTTAATCCACTCTTGTTTGCACAATGCATCTTTAAGAGAAGTGGGTTCAGATAGAGAGGCAACATTATGGATAAATGCTAGGTATGAGGGGGAACATGTAGAGTATGACAGAAAAGAGGATATGGGATATAGAGACTTACTTCTTACAATTGGATCAAAGAAAGAAGAGGCACACACATAGTCCTTAAGTCAGCTGGGTGGAGTGACATTTCTGGATGAGGACGAAGATCGGGTGAATGAGAGACTAGAGATTGGTCAAGTGATTGAATGTCATCAAAGGAGGGTGGAACTGAACAGGGGAAATAATCTAAGAATGCCTCAAACTCAGGTGGAGGATTGAGGCTAACAGAAGGATGGGAGATGATGTCCACTAGTTGAAAAGGTGGCAATATCCCAGTATTTTTTATAGAATTCCGATGGAAAACCATCAGGCCTTGGAGTTTTGTGTCATATGTGATACGGGGTTAGCCGCAGGGTGGCCCGATCTTCGACAATCAAGACTCAAAGACAAGAACGGAAGCAAAGACTCAAGAATAGAACAAGAACAAACAAAACGCAGCAATGAAAGACTCGACAATTAAGGAACAAAGACCGATAGTTTGGGTGATTCGAACTAAAATAGAATGAGGCAAAGACCCCAGGCCTCCTAAGAGGGTAGGAACCAAATACCAACGACTACAAAGCCCGCCTCTACAACCTTACACAACCAAGCGGACAACTTGGAGGCACAAGGAGGGGACTTGTGATTACCTGGATCACCAAGCTCTCGCGAGGTTGACGAACTCAAAGCAAACCAAGCAGGATCTATAACCAATTGCAATCGATGAGCAACGCTTCGAATCGATTGACTTGCACTATTGTGTTTTTTACCAAAAGAGAGAAATTTTCATAAGCATTCAACGTGTGTTCTGAACAAAGAGATCAGCCGCCTATATTAAACCCTAATATGGGGTTGTTGGGCTGAAATTAATAAAAAGAAAGACTTAAAAGAAATTAATAAAAATACCCCTAAAGTTTCCTAAAATAACTTAAGTAGAAAAAGTACTAAAATAGGAAATAGGGTAATGGGACTTTCGGCCTATACATGTGTCTAAGGTGGTTCGAGACTCTTGACCCCAATGCACATGTAGGTCTTCAATGTAGGCTCGGGGAGTTGAACCGCGCTCGAGAATAAAGCGTGACTCACAAACATGAATGAGTCTCTCTGCAACTTCTTGGCTCGGGCTCGAGTCATAGGTCCGTCTCCTAAGATGATCGGCGTGTCCGGAGGTTTAGAAGATGGTCCCGCATCAATATGTCATTGAGAATGGGGTATCCTTAATATCTTTATATGAGAAAGGTTGTGTTAAATTTAAGTTTTCAGATTCAGTAATAGTCTGATCAATTAAATTTAGGAAATATGGATTATTATTAATCGGTGTGTTACTGGAAATGAATCTGTCAGCCAATTCAGTTGTGATTTCATCTCTTATTTGATCCTCATCCTCAATTAATATGCCATGTTTATTTGTAAAATTACGAGTGATATTTTTAGAATTTCTTATTTTAGATATTGTTTGGTAGTATTTTGTATTTCTGTCTCCAAATTTTAGAAAATTTGATTTTGCTCGTTGTTTCCAGAAAGTATTATTAAAGTCCATGAGAGCTTCACACTTGTTTAGCAATCTGTTTCGTTTAATGTTTATTGCGTCGTTCGAAATCCCATTAATTTGTTGTGTTTGTAGTGATAGAAGCTGATCTTCAATATCTGTTATCTGTCGGAAATTATTATTTGGGTGAGATTTACACCAGATCTTTGTATTTTTTTTAGAAGTTTCTGTTTTTGTAATAGTGTAAACATGAATGATCCATGAAGTTTATTCTGCCAAGTTGATTTAACTAATCTATTATAGTTAATTATCATTATTAGTCCAAGACATTTCAAATTTGAACGAAGAACCTGCCCTAATTTTATTTTTTCCTATTGATATAGATATGAAAGAGTGATCATAAGCTGTAAAGGGATGATTGTGTACTGATAAATTAGGGAATAGAGTTAAGATATCTGTATGAGCCATTACTCTGTCTAATCGTTCATAGGTATTATCAATTGGATTTTGACTTTTTCTCCACGTAACTGGACTTCCTGTAGAAGGGATTGTATGAACATTTAATTCTTCCATAATCTGTTGTATTCGCAAAAATCTATTAGCCTGCAGAAGAATACCTCCAATTTTGTCAGAATCTGATTCAATTTCATTGAAATCACCCATTAAAAGACATGGGAGAGATTGGTTATGAATGACACTGAATAACCCTTTTGTTACTGAACCTCAGGACGCAGAGCACACCCTATCTTCATACTGTTCTATGAATTCAGCTGCATCAATGGTAAGGCACATGTCAGGGGTTCATATTTCTATCCAAGATCAAGATCAATCTGAACAGAGAAGCAATTAGAAGGGTAAGGAAATTGTCGATGACTATGAAGTCGACTCTCGTGATCATATTAACAAGAAGCAAAAGCAATCTCCTTAATAAGTTTATGACAGTTAAACTCTCAATAAGGATGGTTTGGTCTTCTAAGGTTATTTGCCATCTCCCCCTCAAATTTTGGTATTGTAATAGCGCTAGAACTATGTTATTTCCTAACCTAACTTGTTGTAGATTGATAAGGGTTTTGTGTGTTACCTTGAAGTTCTCTTGTATAGGTGTTCGAGAGGCTATCCCTTATTTTGTGCATCAAAGGGATTTGCTTCTATCGGCAGGGTTAGATCTCATGTTTAAGGGTTTTGTATGGGCTATGTTTGTTATTCTGAATACTTACTGCTGCTCCTATATTATATTAACAGCAGCCATTACTTACATAATTCCCCACAAATTATACCTCTATTTCAATTAAAAAATGCTTAACAGCAATCTCTCTGGATTAACATCCCTCTTGACTTGCTTAACGATCCCTCTTGACTTGCTTAACGGAGCTTGAGAAACATGGATGCTGTGTTTTTTAACTCCTGAAAACATACAAACGCTACTGTCATAACCTTTTCAAAAGATATAAAATATCACCTTTTACTTCTATTACCATATTCTATCAAAAACAATCGGTCAATCATTACACTAAGGCACTCAACAGTATGTACTATGGATTAAAAAAAGTCATATTTATATTCATAAATATTAATTTGCTTCATGATAAACTCTTACGATTGACACCTCAAAACCTAATTAAATTTGTGTTAAACAAATGGAATTGTATTTTTTTTAAATTATGGAAAACAAAAATGGGATACAAATTACTTAATAGATTATCCCAAAATACTTATCAAAATAGAATTAATTTTAACATGCAGTAAGGATGGATGGATCACAAATACTTTTAACAATAATAATCATACCCCAAATTATAAATTTTATTTCATGACATTATTCAATATTTGGATTATTAACCATGCCATGCCATTTATAATATAAATATTCAAAATATTAGAGTTTCTATACTAACGATCACTCAAAATTATCAGTTAAGGCTATTGTATGTCTTAATAATGCTCACAAAGCGGGTATGGATAAAATATTATTTTAAATGACAAACATTGCATATTGGAATATCAGGGGTGTGAAAAAATCTAACCTAGGGCAAGACTTATCTTATATTCAAAAACGAAACAAATTGGATATATTAGTCCTTGCAGAAACTAAATCAACTGAGCCACCAACTCTCGTCAAAATCATAATTTTAATTATAAAATTATTCCATATATGAAATTTATTGCTAAATTGAATCAAAACTAACAAGAAAATCAATCGATCAATCAATTTATACAAGAGACTCTGATACATTGCATGAAAATTAGATGAGCAATAGAATTATAGAAAACTATGTTCTAACATCTAATTTAAGGTAGAGTTATCAAATATCTTTATAGTTTATATAAAAAATAATTTAATTTAATATTTATCTTACACACCGACTTTAATAGTAAATTAACTATGAATTTTGACTTATAATTGTGAAAAATAAAAATTAGTAATTCCTTCACAAGTATGCACTTTGATTAACGAAATATTTTGAAAGATGTTTAGCATAAGTGTTTCCTTTATGCACCCCCATAAGTAAACACAAGTATTTCAAAGATTTTTTTTTACTAGAACTACTAATTTAACCATAAAAAATGACAAATGTTAAACATACAGTTTATGAAACCAATAAGAGTGTACTTTATGAGTTTTTAAATAATATATTCATAATATATAAATTTATAAAAATTAACTATGAGTTTACTTTAGAGTGTTGTTTAACTTTTATTTTGGACAGTTGAACTGAACTTAAATTAATTTAGTTGAAAAGGATTAAAATAGATAATTGACCACCGATAAAGGATGTTTTCATAGATCGAGTTAATGAATGTAGAAAAAAAAACACTCTAAATATGAATATTCGGCTCATGGATTTTAAATTTAAATCATTTAAAATTATTTGAGCATTTGAGTTATATTTAGAACTCTACCATAACTCGACTATTCCAATATTCTATTGCCACACACACCATTAACTAAGGGTTGTATACAACCCGAGATACAAATAAAACATTTAATAATCTTAATTTTAATTTATTATTACTTTGATAATACTATAATAATATAAGCAATTAATTTAATTTTTAAATATATCATGCCTTAAAGGCAACGGAACGATATTAGTTTATGTTAAAGTAATTGAATATTTCTATAGTATAAGGTTTCGGAGGATAAGTTATTATTATTGTTTTTTTGGTAGACGATGAATGCGATAGGAAATTACTTAAACACGCGTCCGTGATACAAGGAAGCTTAAATGAGATATCAGATAAATCTTCACCAAGAGGTAGCATCTTCATAGTTCCACCAACAATGACGGGTGAAGAAGATTATCAGTTATCCTATCGTAATTTCGGTATAGGAATTGGCTGTTACTGGCTTGGTGATAATATACATGATTATAGAAGGAGAGATTTCCGTTACTTACCTGAAGAGTTTTTGAAACACTTCCTCAAACACGCTGAACAAAATAATACGAACCTCTTCTCACTCCTGAAGACAGTAAATCAAAAGCTCCCCCAGATTCGTGAGCAATATCCAGATTTCATGTGTTTTCGTGGAGGAAATTTCGACAAAGTATATGTAGAGTGTTTAACAGAGGGGATTCTTACACATTGCGCCTACTTGATCGAGCTCTTCAGGACCCATTGGTATCAATGTCATCCGCCTTCCCAAGACGATCAGTGTCATCTTACGTTAAATCATCGAAAATATAGACAGAGTCGTGATGTGTTGCGAGACATTTTGTTGCTAGAGAATCAATTGCCCTTCTTCATCATAAAAGAACTCTACGGGCTTGCCTACAATCCATGCCCTGGTGGCAGACCTTACTTTACAGATATTGCTTGTGAGTTTCTTGGTCTTGAGGACCGGACCAAAGTTGCTGCAACTGGTGAGGCACAATGCCACCATCTTCTAGACTTGGTGCGAAGCTATTATGCACCATCTAATGGATCACCAATAATCAACATCGACTATAGAAAAAGGAGGTACATTGTGTCCCCTACTGCTACTGCTCTTTATGAGGCAGGTATCAAGTTCAAAGTTGCGACTTATGACAGTACTTCCAAATTACTCGACATACACTTTGACAAGGTCAAGGGGACCCTGACCATCTCAAAATTATGCACGGAGGACCAGACCATGTCTTTGTTCAAAAATATGTCAGCATATGAGCAGCTCATGCAGTCTTTTGACCATAATTACATCAGTGATTACCTCTATTTCTTGGATTGCTTGATTAATACTCCCCAGGATGTGAAGCTGCTTATTGATGCAGGAATCGTCGTGAATTGTTTAGGATGCGAGGTTGTGTGTGGCATGTTTAATGGTATCAGCAAAAAAATTATGATTGACTGGCAGAAATATATATATGCGGAACTAAGTGAGCGACTCATTGATCATTGTAAGGATAATTGGAACCGCCACAAAGCTACACTGAAGAACAAATACTTTGGACATCCATGGGCCATGATATCAGTGATTTATGCCATCATTCTTCTCATTTTAACTCTCATTCAAGTTGGCGCGGGTATCTTGGCAATCCCTGGCGTGTTAAAATAGAGGTACGTAGATCTGCCTATATGTGTGCCTATCCATTTATATCTACATGTCACATTTATTTTGCAGTACACCGTTTTTATGTTAATTAGTTGATCCAATATAATCTTGGACACCCATTTTTACATGTGATAGGTGGAGATTATTCTGGATTCGTTGTTGGTGCTGCTATCTAGAGTTGTTGTTGCTGCTATCTGGAGTTGTTGTGCCTTGTGCCTTGTTTTAAAGTTGTCTACTTGTGTGCTATATTGTTGGCTACTTGACTTTCGAATACAATATTACCAATTCAACACTAGGTTTTTTCTGTTGGGAGTTGTAACTGTTGCTGCTACAATCTTTAAAGATGTTGCTAATATATTTTCTACATTATCACATTGGTTTATTAAGCTTTATATATAGTATATATACACACACATACGTTGGGGTTGAACTCATTTAGGTTACTATTAAGTTTTATCATCATATAAGAACGTTTTCAGTACATTAATTAGGGCCCTAAATACACCGGTAATTTTTACTGGATACACCGCTAATTTACGCTAGCTCTTGCGAACCTAGATCCGCAACTTGTTGCGGAGTTCTCCGGGTGTCGTGCCAAACACACCCTAATTGGGAAGTGGCAAAATGTCCGCAAACAATTGCGGATATAGGTCCGCATTAAGTAGCGGACTTCATTTGAAATGTAACCAAATGCGGTGTAAGTGGAATTTGAAAAGACTCTGTACTGGGTTGCGAACTAAACCGGTGTATTAAGTACGCTTCACAAGCGGCAGCGGAGCGTGTGTAACCGTTCGAAATCGGTAGTGATAACCTTCGATTCCGACAAAGAGAGCGACGACGGTGAGAGATAAGGCGGTGGGGTGTTTCTCGACGACAAATGACAAGGACGAGAGAGAGAAAGAGCGATGGCGAGTGAGTGCGAGAAAGGGTTTAGGAGAAAAAATGGCCGATGAAAGGAGCAGTGGAGAGAGGGCGGTCGGAGGCGAGATAGGTGGTGGCGGCCCGTTGGATCCGGCAACTAGGTCGACGGAGGAGGCGGATATGGCGACGATGGAGGCCCTGTTGGTGGAGTTGGACTGGGAATCGGTTGCGAAGACGGAGATGGAGAGGGCGGTGGAGCAGGTGTTGGAGAGGGTGGTGGGGGCAGGGACATGGACGGTGCTATCTAGAGTTGTTGTTGCTGCTATCTGGAGTTGTTGTGCCTTGTGCCTTGTTTTAAAGTTGTCTGCATGTGTGCTATATTGTTGGCTACTTGACTTTCTAATACACTATTACCAACTCAACACCGGGTTTTTTCTGTTGGGAGTTGCAACTGTTGCTACTACAATCTTTAGAGATGTTGCTAATATATTTTCTACATTATCACATTGGTTTTTTAAGTTATATATACACACATACGTTGGGGTTGAACATATTTAGGTTAATATTAAGTTTTATCATCATATAAGAAAGTTTTCAGTACATTAATTAGGGCCCTTTATTTTCCCCCCACCCCTGATATTAAAAATGTAAGAATCGGATCTCCATGCTTACTTGTCCTAGATTCAATGCTAAGTACTGAATGGTGAGGTGACATGTACTGCAGGGGACTTTACGCCATCCTGTGGTGTGATTTGGTCGGAGGTGGAGGCAGGCTCTCCACCTCCGACCAAATCTGTTAAGTACCACCCTTGTGTCAGTATCTAGTCAAGAGGAATTTGTGTAGGAAAGCTTCCCACGTTTTCTGATATATAAATAATGATAATTTGATAATTACAACTGATGCTAGACACTCCTTAAATAGGCAGAAATCAGAAAATAAACCACCCACTACTCCACTAATCTAGAGAATGGGCCTAACTGACTGAAACTATAGCTAAGAAACAGGAAACAAACTATGACTGATTCTTCTAATCCTAACTACCCTGAGAAATAGGAATCTATTGAATAAAGAGATAAACATCAGGAATTAAATATCAGGAAAGAAATATTAATCATGTTTTGTTCTTCCTTGTATAATATTTCTAAGGCTTAGCTTTAGCTGCTGGAATCGTATCATTGCACCGCCCTGAAAACTGGACTTGTCCTTAAGTCCAAAAGCATGAAACTGTTGTTTGATCAAGTCAAATTCCTCCCAGATGTCTTCTTCAGTTGGACGCCCTTTCCAGTGAATTAACAGCTCCAGGATCTCAGAATCACCGAACTTTCTCCATCGGTGGGTCACCACGGAATCCGGCTGAACCGACAACTCAAAAGAATCACTAATTGGGGGGGGGGGGACGATTTAAGGAGATACTTGTATCCTGACCATGAGTTGGACGAAGGAGTGACACATGAAAGACCGAATGAATTTTGGAGGTATGAGGGAGCTATAACTCATAGGCAACAGGCCCGATACGACGAAGCACTTTGTAGGGGCCAAAGAATCGGGGAGACAACTTCAGGGTGCGACGACGAGCAAGGGAGTGCTGCCGGTAGGGATGAAAGCGTAACTAAACGGGATCGCCCTCCTCAAAATTCAGCTCAAGGCAGTGTCGGTCAGCTTGCTTTTTCATGCGTGACTGAGCTTTCAGGAGGTTGGCCTTTAGACATTGCAGCATCTCATCCCTTAACTCAAGCTGCTCCTCTAGGACAGGCAGGCGCGTTTCTCCTTGAACAAAAGGAAGTACATTTGGAGGTTCACGCCCATAAACCAGCTGAAAAGGGGTGGTTCTTGTAGAAGAATAAAAGCTAGTGTTGTACGAGAACTCAGCCCATGGCAAGAATTTGTTCCAACGGTGTGGCTGCTCCATGCAAAAACACCTTAGATAGGCTTCCAAACACCTATTAACCACTTCGGTTTGGCCGTCCGTCTGTGGGTGGTATGATGAGCTCATTCGTAGGGTAGTGTGACTGGGATGAAAAAGCTCAGTCCAAAAAGCACTAAGAAATACCGGGTCTCGGTCAGATAATAAGGATCGTGGAATCCCATGGAACCTAACGATGTCATGGAAGAATAATTCAGCTATTGAATTGGCCGAGAAGGGATGTGACAGTCCAATGAAGTGAGCATATTTGCTTAAAAGAACAACCACCACAAGGATGACAGTCAAACCACCCGATTTGGGAAGACCCGTGACGAAATCAAGGGAAATGTCATCCCAAATCTTATCTGGAAGCGGTAGTGGCTGCAAGAGGCCAGCGGGGACTAAAGTTTGGTGCTTGGCTTGCTGACAAGTTGCGCAATTTTGAACATACAGCAGAACATCTGTCTTCATATGTGACCAGTAGCAGTCGGTAGATAACCTCTTTAGGGTTTTCAAGAACCCTCCATGGCCTGCCACTGGGGTATCGTGGCACTCTGCAAGGAGTTTCTGTCGCCACTGCCTGTAGTTAGGAATAACCAACCGACCTTTGTAATAGAGCCTAGAATCGACCAGCTGAAATTCAGGGAAAGAGCTTGGATCAGATTGCTTGGTATGGACAATCTCGCTGGTGAAAGCATCGGATTTCAAAGCCTCTTCCTAACCCGAAAACTCCCTTGTAATAGGGATGGCAAGAGCCAAAAAAATCAGCATGATGGGGTCTCCGTGACAAGGCATCAGCACCGGAGTTCTCCTTTCTTGGTTTGTACTCAATTTCAAAGTCAATAGGAAGCAACTTCAAGAGTAAACGTTGCTGAGTATTTGTGGTAATACGCTGCTCGAGCATAAATTTCAAGCTGTAGTGATCGGTCCGTACCTCGAACCTTGATCCTAGCAGATAGTGCCGCCACTTTTTCAAAGAGAGAACCTACGCTAGCATTTCTCAATCATAAGTAGACTGAAATCGATTAGAGAAGGAGAATCCCTTACTGAAATAGGCAATGGGATGACCTGCTTGAAAGAGAATAGTGCCCACGCCTTCTGACGAAGCATCGCACTCAACAGTGAACTATTGGCTGAAATTGGGCAAGCGAAGCACCGGTGCTGAAGTTAATGCAGTTTTGAGAGCCTAGAAGGCCGCCTCGGCCGCCTCAGACCATACAAAAGAGTCCTTCTTTGTGAGACCCGTCAAAGGTCAAGCCATAAGGCCATATCCTTTCACGAATTTTATGTAATAGCCAGTGAGGCCAAGAAAACCTCTCAACTCCTTGATTGTAGAAGGGTGTGGCCACTACTGAACCGTCCTGATCTTATCCTGATCGACCGATACCCCAGCTGAATTGACAACGTGCCCTAAAAATGCAATTTCAGGCTAACCGAACAAGCACTTTGATAGCTTGGCAAAGAAACAATGATCCTGCTGCAACTGAAGAGTTAATTTGAGGTGCTCGCAGTGCAAATCCTATGAGGCGTTGTACACAAAAATGTCATCGAAAAAGACAACAATGAATTGGCGCAAATAAGGGCGAATGAGATCATTCATGATAGCCTGAAATGTGGAGGGTGCGTTGGTGAGGCCGATCGGCATGACGAGAAACTCGTAATGGCCGGAATGAGTTCGGAACGCCATCTTGTGGACATCCGTTGGATCGACTCGGATTTGATGGTACCCGGAGCGCAAGTCGATCTTAGAAAATATGGAAGCACCATGTAGCTCATCCAAGAGCTCGTCAATTAGTGGAATGGGATACCTGTACGGAATGGTGATTTGATTTAACTGGCGATAATCAATGCACATACGCCAGGATTGATCCTTTTTCTTGACAAGCAATACCGGACTGGCAAACGGACTGATGCTGGGTTGTATTAAACCACTCTCCAGTAAGGCTGCAATCTGTCTCAATCTCAGTTTTCTGGTGGTGTGGGTATTGATATGGTCGGATGTTAGGGGTTTTATAGTTGGGAATAAGGGGAATGGTGTGTGTTTGGGAACGTGGAGAGGGAAGGGTGCTTGGTTCCTCAAACACCGGCTGGAATTGTTGTAAGAGAGGTGGTATTTCAACCGGCAGGGGAAAATGATGATGGCTGGTGTCTAGAAGGTGGAATGTACTGAGATTGGTATCTTCATTAGTCGGCTTGATGCCTTGCAGTTTGAGCTTCTTGCCATTGTGATGGAAAATCAGGTACATGTCCCGCCAATTGATGAGAATGGTGTCCAGAGTGGATAACCATTTAACTCCGAGTACTTAATTCGGTAGCTCCCATGGCGAGTGGGTAGAAGTCTTGGGTGATAATACAACCCGGTAATTGGATCACTACAACCGGGCAAATCTGATCACGGCCGACGATGTCACCATTTCCGATAGTAACCCCTAATCCGGGAACGCTTCGAGTGGAAAGTTGTAACTCTAGGGCGAGTTTGGCCGATATGAAGTTGTGAGTGGAGCCACTATCAACTAAGATTTGATGGAAGGATATCTCCGCCTGATCTTCACCGGTAAACGCCTCATAAAGATAGTCGTCATCCTCATCGACGTTGAGTGGAGTATCTTCTACATCCCCAACTGATTCCATGTTGGAGAAAGTAGGTTTGCACACATGGCCTGGAGAGAATCGTTTGCCACACCGATAACATAGGCCTTTCTCCTGGTGGATCTGTCGTTCAGTCTCCCATGATCGAGGCTGGAGTAGCTGGTTGGTTGGTGGCTTGGTGGCTGGTGTGGGTTGATTTGTGGGGTAAGTTGGGCGTGGGGTTGCATATGAAGAGATGGGTGGACGGTTGTAGGGGTTTGAAGGGGAATTGGAGGGACGATTGTAGGAAGTTATGGTGGGTTTTGGGCCTCGATTTGGACCAACTTTGGCTTCGTATTCCAGGGCGAGGCTGGCAGCCTGGAAGACAGTGCGTGGCTTTTGAATTCGTACTTTAGTTTTCAGATCGTCTCTCAATCCCGTTAGGAAGACTCCCAAGAGGCAGTGATCTGGCCAATCGTGAACCCTAGCAACACGACGAGCGAACACATGGCGGTACTCAGCGACCGTGCCTGTCTGCTTGATGGTCGTTAAGTACTCATTGGGATTCTGGAATTCGGGTGGGCCATAACTCTCCTGGAAAACTCGCACGAGATCCTCCCAGCTTATAATAGCGCCCTCTCCATTGACCCATGCGTACAACTCGAGGCCATCCCCTTCTAGGTGCATTGCTGCGACCTCAACCTTCATCTCATCCGAGATTTAAAAGTAGCGAAAGTACTTTTCAGGCTTGAGGATCCAGCCTTGTGGGTCGCCGCCATCGAACTTAGGGAAGTCGATCTTGGCTCTTGGATGCATTTGGGTTTGAAAACTTCGGTTGTTATCTTCATCGTCTTCTCGATCATCCCACCAGTGGTGCTGATCACGCCGTGTTTGCAGGCAAGACCCGTGGGCCACGCGTGTTACCACGATTAGAACTCCCAGGATTACCATCATGGGGAAAGTGGGGCATGGCTGATACCCGGGTTGAGAGTGTGCGAATGGCGGCTGTGAGTTCCTGGAGAATGTAAGGGGAGGTATTTAGGAAGGGGTTGTGTGGAGAGTTTTGGTCGGAGTTGGCGTTTGGAGGGGGTGGTGACGGGGGATTGAGGGGGTCTTGTGGATTCTGTTGGTCGAAACCAGAGGCGGAGCGTATTTGCACCATTGGATCAGTTGCTCTGATGCCAAATTGTTAAGTACCACCCTTGAGCCAGTATCTAGCCAAGAGGAATTTGTGCAGGAAAGCTTCCCACGTTTTCTGATATATAGATAATGATAATTTGATAATTATAACTAATGCTAGACACTCCTTAAATAGATAGAAATCAAAAAATAAACTACCCACTACTCCACTAATCTAGAGAATGGGCCTAACTGACTGAAACTGTATCTAAGAAACAAGAAACAAATTTGTCATGGTTGTTCTTACTTCATGTCTCATTGCACGGGTCCTAGCCAGGGCCGTGCCAATAATTTTACAAGTTTCCCTAATTGACTCTGCAAATTGGATTCATTTCGAGGTACATTGGATTCGCGATTTTGAAAATATAAAACAAATTGCCTTCCCTTGGGGGATTTTGCATCATTCGTATGCAGGAAAATGTCTGATTCTAGATATAAAATGAGCAAGTTGTGTTTTTTGATTCGCCTTGTTTTGATGGTGTAGCCAGATGTCCAAGGAAAGCTGAACTTCATTCATAACTGGAACATGCCATTAGCAAGAGAATGTGGGATACTTCATTTATAACAACACTTTTGCTACATTCCTACAAGATCACATTGCAGACAAAAAAAAAAAAAAACAAGGTCAACTACTTCAAGCCTCTTTTATGTTGTCAACACTCAGGAACATGAAGCTACTGTTACAGTGCACTCATATCCAGTAATTCAGCTGAACTTTACTTATTCAGGACCCTCAATGGCGATCTCCGCTCTATATTTCCTTCAAGATCTTTGGTGATATTGGGGAGACTGACATCTATTTTGATGCCATCTATTTGTCTACTCTCCCCACAACTCCCCAAGATGCTCATTAACTTTGCGTCATCTTCACCAAACTCCCCAAGCTGTTCACAGACTCCTCCAATGTAAGCGATTAAACCTTCCTGTTCATGAGAGAGTCTCCTGATGTCTTCTGTTAGTGCTTGCTTTGTCAACTCAAGTTCCTTCTCCGCGATTTTGTAGTTGCTTTCTATGGACCCGAGTTTATCCTTCAAACTGTCAACCTCCAGCGTCTTGTACTCCAGCAAGGCTTCAAACTCTTTCCCTCTTTTTTGTGAAGAAAATAGTAATTCCTCATTTTGCACTATTCTTGCATGTAGATCAGCAATTTCTTTTTCCAAATTAGATACTATGACTTTCTTCTCCTGAACCTCTAGAGTAATGAGGTATTCAGTTTTTTCCATAGCTTCTCTGAGAGCACCCGTCATAATCAGTAATTCAAAAGTTTCGGAGCAGGAAGAGACCATTGCATCCACCAAATTCTGTTCCAGCACTGAAACAATTCCTTGAAGATCCCTGATGGACTGTTCTTTGCCTTCTGCCAGAGTGTTAAGTTTCTCCCTTTCCTGTTTGAATTTCTCTACCTCCAATCTTGCCAGTTCAACAGCTAAAGATTCTCTTCTCTTGCTATCCTGCTCTAGCCAAGCCTTCTTGTTTTGAAGATCAATTAATGCATTCCTCGTCTCTGTAGCTGAAGCTTCCATCTGTGCAGCATGTTCTTTTAGGCGAAGTTGGCAGATTGATGACTCCTTGAGCATCTTCTTAGACTCTTCAAGCTCATTTTCCAATGATTTGTTTTTGGCTTCCACTGTTTTGAGGGATTCAAGCTTCTTCCTCAATGATTCTACCTCCTTTTTGGAAGAAGCTTCAATCAACGCTGCATGTTCTTCCAGGTGAAGTTGACAAACAGATGACTCCTCAAGCATCTTCTTGCACTTATCAAGCTCATTCACTAATACTAAGTTTGTGCCTTCCACAGTTTTGAGAGACTCAAGCTTCTTGTTCAACGACTCTATCTGCTTTCTGGAAGAAGCTTCCATCAGCGCAGCTTGTTCTTTCAACTGAAGTTGACAAATCGATGACTCCTTGAGCATCCTCTTACACTTGTCAAGCTCATTCACTAATACTAAGTTTGTGCCTTCCACAGTTTTGAGGGACTCAAGCTTCTTGTTCAACAACTCTATCTCCTTTCTGGAAGAAGCTTCCATCAGCGCAGCTTGTTCTTTCAACTGAAGTTGACAAACTGATGACTCCTCGAGCATCCTCTTACACTTGTCAAGCTCATTAGCTAATACTAAGTTTGTGCCTTCCACAGTTTTGAGGGACTCAAGCTTCTTGTTCAACGACTCTATCTCCTTTCTGGAAGAAGCTTCCATCAGCGCAGCTTGTTCTTTCAACTGAAGTTGACAAACTGATGTCTCCTTGAGCATCCTCTTACACTTGTTAAGCTCATTCGCTAATGCTGTGTTTTGGTCCTCCACAGTTTTGAGGGACTCAAGCTTCTTGTTCAACGACTCTATCTCCTTTCTGGAAGAAGCTTCCATCAGCGCAGCTTGTTCTTTCAACTGAAGTTGACAAACTGATGTCTCCTTGAGCATCCTCTTACACTTGTTAAGCTCATTCGCTAATGCTGTGTTTTGGTCCTCCACAGTTTTGAGGGACTCAAGCTTCTTATTCAATGATTCTATCTCCATTCTTGACTCCCCGAGATGGAGTTGAGCTTCCAATTGAGATTTGCTTTCCACTTGCTGTTTAGTTAAAACAGCAACTTTTGCTTCCCTCTCTTCCTTCGGTGCAACAGATTCAGGCTTCGAATTGAGTACTGCTGAGTAAGCTGCAGAAAATTCAGATTTCAGCACCATGAGTAGAATGGATACCTCCTCCCCAGAAATTTCCACTGAAGATTGACAGTCTTCCAATTGCATTCTGAGCTGGTGATTTTCTTCAGTTTTACTCATTAAATCACATTCACATCTGGTCATGTTCCCTATCATTTCCTCCATTTTCCTGTTCCACTCAGCTTCTCGCTCTTGCAAATTCACTGAACAGCGGCTATGTGCCTGCTCCAAATCTTTAAGCTTGTTACGCAGGTTTGGCAGAGACGGATTCGGTTTCTTCCTACCTATCTGAGCTTCCTGAAACTCTCTGACAGTTTGGAGAAGCTCTTTGTTCTCTTGCTCAAGGTGAGAAATCCTGTATTCCATTTCCTTCACATCTGCCTTCTTCATTCCCAAGGCATTTCTCAAAGATGCTACTTCCTCATCTCTTTCCATGCTCAAATTGTCAATCTTCGATTTAGTTTCTCTACATTCTGCCAATGCATTCTCACAGCACAATTTGGACTCTGACAGCTGAAATTCTAACGCCTTCCTCCTGCTCTCTTCATGAGCCAGGGCTTGATTGCACATCTTCAATTCAGTCTGAAGGCTTTCATTCATTCTAGTTTGAGTATCTAAGCTGATCTGCAATGAAGATATCTCTTGTATGAGCGCTGCTTTTTCTGAAGCCCACTCCTGCTTACTTGCTTGAAACTGCTCCTGGAGCAGCTTATGAGCTTCTTTAAGATGCTCAAACTGTTCTGTCTTCCATTTCAACTGATCTTGAATGTCCATACTTTGCTCCTCTAATTTCGTTATAGCATCATCTCTAACTCTTAGTTCTTTCTTCATTTCTAACTTCTGTTCTGCTTCTAAGCACTTTCTTTGTGATTCTGACAGATTGATTTTCAAACCGGAAACCTCCTCATGGAAGGCACAAATTTTTCTTTCCAATTCATTGGTTTTCAAAGTAGCTGCCTCCAAATCTGAAACCAATTTTTTGTTCTCCAATTCCAGCCTTTGAACTCTCTCTTCACAATCAACGCGGAGCTTCTGATTGCCCAAACTGGCATGCTTAAGAGACACTTCAGTTTCCTGCAACCTAGACTTCACATCTTCATAGAGATGTCTAGCCTCTGCAGTCTCTTCTACTTTTATGCTTAATTCCTTAGCCACTTTCTCCATCTGCAACTTAACTTCTTGGTATCTAGCAATCTGAGCATCATTCGCTTTTCTCAAACTCTCTGACAATGCTGTTTTGATTAGACATTCATCCTTGATTTTCTCAAGCTCCAGTTTCACTTCATCCAACTCATTACACACACGAACACTGTCCATTGTACTCCTTATCAAATAAGAGCTACGAAGCCTATGTCCAAGTACCCAACCTGAACAATGAATATAAATCAAGAACCAAAATCAAAAGTGCAATCAAATTCAGAATGAGAAACAATCAAAAGAACAATGTTACTCAGCTGCTATAAGTTAATGAGAAACAAATATAATGTTAACACTAGGAAATTAACTAGCATTGACTGACTTTTCAGAAAGCATGGAATTAATTACGAACTTTGGGATTACGAGGCATGTTTAGGGTGATGAATGCATAAATTTTGCAAGCATCAAATTCAAAATTTCACAACCAAAAACCACCTGAATTCCGCTTCAACGTCTGTTATCAACTAGTGTTGGCCTAAAACAGGCTCGACATTCTCACAGGTTGAAGAACCATACAGTGATTGCAACTTTTTTCTCCACAAATGCACAAGCAACAAGGGATGGTTCCGAAAATTAGGGTTCGGATAGCCAAAAGATGCGAAAACACGAACAGTAACTGAACAAAGGAAACCATGACTCAGGTTTCTTCAAGTTAGTATCTTGAATTCCATGATCTGTGAATCAAGAGAGAGACCGAGAGGGGAGTACCTGGAGAGAGAAGATGAAGGTGAAGTAGATCTGGTTGGACGCTGCTGGAGCCTGGGGTTGGAGCGGGAGACGGGTTTAGGTTTCCAAATTTCAAATCAAATACTGTAACAAACTGAATGCCAGTGAAAACAGATCCGGTTTCTATCAAAAAAACTTAAATTAAATAAATAAAAACAGACCCTGTCTTTGGCTTGTAGTTTTTGTTTGGGCCAAGTTGGGCCCATCTACAAAAGAGATTAATAAATCGACCCAAATTTCAAATTAACAACGCGCGGATTAACTTGTATGATGGTTGGTTAAGGTCTTTTTGGTCATCTCATGGCTGTTGTTGAGAACAAATCAAGAGTAGCTTAGAACAAATTGGATTTTGGATTTATTGAGTCGAGTTAGATTTTGCTCGCTCTCCATTTAAATGGTGACTTTATATATATTCACAACCTTTACTAGCTAATCCTATCATGCTTAGTGAGTTATTAGCTCATCCAACTTGTGTTAAAATCGAGATTTTGGATCAAATTGAATAAGGATTTCAAGAGTTTGCTTATAATAAATTATAAGAATTTGTTTACAATAAATTAAATAGAAAAAAAATGAAATGACTCACAATAACTTGCATAGTTGTTTTTTTAATATAGGATGTAGAGAGATGCAAATGATGTAAAGTCCTTCTTGAGGGTTTCATTCATTAGACAATCATATATATAGGTTACAAGATATTGGGCCTTTTGGCCCACTATACAATATGACATCTATGCAATCTATCAAACCCCCACAGTCGAAAGTGGAGGGTCCCGTACAGTGATACTGGACCGAAAATCGAGGAACAACTGCCGAGGTAAACCCTTGGTGAAGATATCAGCGTACTGATAGGAGGACGGGACATGAAGAACACGAACATGTCCAATAGCAACCTTGTCCTGAACAAAGTGGAGATCGAGCTCAACGTGCTTCGTGCGCTGATGCTAGACTGGGTTGCTGGCCAGATAGACGGCGGAGACGTTGTCGGTATAGACCAGGGTGGCCTTCTGAAGAGGGCAGCGGAGCTCAAGGAGGAGATTGCGCAGCCATGAGCATTCAAAGACAACATTGGCGACGCCCCTGTACTCAGCCTCGGCGCTAGAGCGGGACACCACAGACTGACGCTTCGCTGACCACGACACAAGAGTGTCGTTGAGGAAGACACAGTAACCAGACGTGGAGCGACGTGTGTCAGGACAACCACCCCAATCCGCGTCAGTGTAAGCGGCGAGGTCATGTCGAGATGAAGGGGTGATTGTGGTGCCCAGCTCGAGGGTACCGCTGATATACCGGATGATCCGCTTCAATGCCTAAAAGTGTGGTTCCCTAGGCGCATGCATAAACAGGCAGATCTGCTGAACGGCGTAACTGATGTCTGGCCGAGTAAACGTAAGATACTGCAATACACCGGCAAGACTCCGATACGACGTCGGATCATCAAACAGAGGACCATAGTGAGCACTGAGCTTGTTGGAGGTATCCACAGGGGTGACGACTGGCTTGCAGTTACTCATCTTGGCCCGAGCAACAATTTCGGCAGCATACTTACTCTGAGAGAGAAACAACCCAGACGCATGATGCCGGACGGCGACGCCCAAGAAGTAAGACAACGGACCAAGATCTGACATGGCGAACTCGGCACTCAACTGGGAAATAATAGACGTCCGAAGAGCATCAGAAGAGGCGGTGAGGATGATGTCGTCGACATATAGTAACAGAAAGGCCATGTTTGTGCCTCTGCGATAGATAAACAGAGACGAATCTGAGCGGCTGTCAACAAAGCCCAAGCGTAGCAGATGAGATGCAAAGCACTGGAACCAGGCACGCGGAGCCTGTTTCAGACCATACAGAGAGCGCTTCAGGAGACAAACGTGCTTGGGACGATCAGTATCAACGAACCCCGGCGGCTGAAACATATAAAATGTCTCATTCAGATGGCCATGCAGAAAGGCGTTCTTGACATCCAACTGATGAATAGCCCAATGTCGTGATAAGGCTAAGCTTAGCACCACTCGGATAGTGGCAGGCTTGACCACGGGGCTGAATGTCTCATCACAATCAATACCTGCCTGCTGAGATCGACCATTAACCACAAGACGAGCTTTGTAGCATTCCAATGACCCATCAGAGCGGAACTTGTGGCGGAAGAGCCACATGCAGCGAATGACGTTCGCCTCAAGAGGGCGAGGAACTAGAACCCAGGTACCATTCCTTGTAAGGGCCCTGTATTCATCGAGCATAGCCGCCTGCCACTTCGGGTCGAGAAGGGCTGTTTTGTGGGAGGTGGGGATGGGGGAGAGCGAGGTCGGGTTGGAGGCTGGAGGGACTTGGGAAACAGTGGGGGCGGGGTTAGTTTGTGCGGCGGCCGCGGCACAAAGCGGCGGCCGCGGCAAGGAGGTATGCCGCGGGCGCAGCACGATGCTGCGGCCGCGGCAATGGGGGTGACGGGAGGTGTGTTCGGGAGGGCTCAGGGGAGGTGTTGGCGGGGTGATCGGAGGCGTGCATAGAGACGATCTGACGAGGTCTGAATACACCGGAGACGCTGCGGGTGTGTGGTCTGGTGGTAGGAGGAGGAGGCGGTGGTGGGGGCGGTGTAGGGGGAGAAGCATGAGCACCGGTAGAGCTCTGGGGAAGGAGGAAGTGTGGGAAGTGAGACTCTGACTCAGACTGGGAGACAGTAGGTGTGGGAGAGGAGGGACGAGGGGAAGAGAAAGGAAAGTGAGACTCATCAAAAGTGACATGACGTGACAGGATAAGCCTATGGCTCTGAACATCGAGGCAAAGGTAACCGCGATGATCTGACGGATAGCCAAGGAAGACACATGGAGTGGAGCGCGGGTGGAGTTTGTGTGGGGCGGTGGAGATCATGTTTGGAAAACACGGGCACCCGAAGGTACGAAAGTGATCATATCTAGGCATGGTGCAATATAATGCCTGAGTGGGTGAGCGATGCTGGAGGGTAGTAGAAGGGAGGATGTTGAGGAGATAACATGTCGTTGATAAGGCGTAAGGCCAATAGGCAAGGGGAATGGATGCGTGAAAAAGGAGAGAACGCATCATGTTGGTTATTGTTCGAATAATTCTCTCGGCCTTGCCATTTTGCTGAGATGTATAGGGGCATGACAACCGATATGAGATGTCATTTGTGGTGAAGAAAGAGTGAAAGTCCTTGTTATCAAATTCACGGTCATTGTCACATTGGAAACATTTGATTCAGGTGTGAAACTGTGTTTTAATGTAGGCATGGAACTTGACAAACATAGGAAACACTTGGGACTTAAATTGTAATGGAAAATCCCACAAAAAATGAGTGTAATCATCAAGGAATAAAAGGTAGTACTTGTGACCATCCTTGCTGGGTACATGAGAGGTCCAAATGTCACTATGAATGATGTCAAAAGGTGCAAGGGTGGAGTTGAAAGACCGTTGGAACGGCAGTCTTGCATGTTTGCCTAACTGATAGGAAGAGTATAAACTAGAGCGTTGCTCTTTATTACAGTGGACAAGACTCTGAGAACGGAGGACATCGAGAATGGCAGCACTGGGATGGCTCAGGCGTGCATGTCACAGGCTGGATGACGATGCCGAGAGGGCGACCGGGCACGACTGACTGGATGTAGAAGGTGGTGTGACAGGGTAGAGCTCCCCGGTGCTGTTACATCTCAAGCGAGTAACCCCCGTAGTAAGATCGTTCACAGAGAAACCAAAGGGATCAAACGCAAGAAAAACGTTATTGTCAGTAGTGAACCGACGGACAGAGATAAGGTTTTTGACAATCTTTTGGGCAATAAGGACATTGTTAAGGTGTAGTGGGTGGGTTGGGGTGTGTAATTTGGCTTGGCCAATCCCCGAAGTAGCAAGGCGACCACCATTGCCGACGATAATCAAGTGTGCAGGACCTTTAAAGGAAATAGAAGAGAGGTTACCTGAGGAGTTCGTCATGTGGGAAGTGGCACCAATGTCCATGTACCAAAACGAGTCGGGAGATGTCGGTTGCATAGAGAGAGGGGCAGGAAAGCCGGATTGCATCCAGAGAGGGTTGAAGCCAGGCACCGGGGACCATCGAAGGCCACCAGGCGACGGATGCTGCGGCCGCTGCGGAGTGCCGCGGCCGCGGCCGCCGCTTGTGACGCGCACGGAGCCTTGCGTCAAAGCGAACTCGTGAATGCGACCGAAGGCAGGGGGCGAGTAGGCGGTGGTAGGGCTTCTGACGTGGCAGGAGACGGGTCGGGGGATGCAATTATTGATGCCGGAGATAGTGAGGGAGGAGGGGATTGTATGCTTGTCGGCCATGGTGCCGAGAGAGACGGGAGCGGCGGAAGTAGGGTAGGGTGGTGGCGGAAAAGAGGGAGGGCAGCGGCAGCGGTACGAGGCCGTCGACGGTAAGTGGAGAGGTGAGGCGGGAGGATCAAATTAGGGTTCCGTGAGGAAGAAAAGGCTGTGATACCATGTAGAGAGATGCAATTGATGTAAAGTTCTCCTTGAGGGATTCATTCATTAGACAATCATATATATAGGTTACAAGATATTGGGCCTTTTGGCCCACTATACAATATGACATCTATGTAATCTATCATAGGAAGATAACTTAGACTCATTATACTTTACATACAATAACTTGCAACTTAATATCATGGGAAAATCAATCATTGTATTAAAAAAATAAAGGATATTTACCAATACAAAAATAAAAGTAACAAGTACATTAACCAATAAAAACTTGTTCTTCTGGAATGGCCTTGATTGCATTGGCTTTTCGAAAAATCTTAGTCTAAGCAATTTTGCAGCTCATCGTATAGTACAGAATTCGAAGCAAAAAGGTCAATATCCGAACATAAAACCGCCAAATATCTAAAGGGCGAGAAAAAAGGGAGTTGAGAGAAACTTAGTCCAACGAAGTAATGATTAAGGGTCATTTAAGCTCAATGGAGTTCCATCATAAAATAAGTTGTTAACAAGTCCTATCTTCTATACTTTCTATCAAAACGATCTTTTTGGTTTCTATGAAAAGGATGTTTAATAAACTAGTTGTAATCCTATCTCCAAGCTTGTATTAATCCCATTTCCAAACGTACACACTTGATTAGCTCTTTATCCAAGTGAAATATTGTATCATTAAAACAGAGGAGAAGATGCAAGTGATTACAAGCAATGTTTCATCAATAAATATATACCATATGCATATTCACTCTACACCTACTGACTATACAATTTGATGATAACAAAGGCAAAAGCTAGCAGCTGAAATGGAAAAAAAAAATGTTCCCTGGATTTACAAACGAATTCATGAAGGTGGATGTTGAGATTGAGTTTGGATATATGGTTGCATATTCATATTGCTACTCATCCAAATTTGGTTGTAATAGCAAGGCTTCGAGTTCCAGACGTCGCGCCTCTAGCTCCTGCATAGACCCACAAAAATGATCAATTACAAAAACCATAAAGTTCAATTGGAAGTGTTTTTCCTACAAGCCATTGTAAGTCTCAGATTTCATCATTGGTTTCAGTGTGAAAAAAAAAACTCATAAATTATCAGCTTTAGTATGAATAATCCATATGCTTTCCCATCTCATTCTAGATGTATAAATAAATCGGTAGAGTCTCTACAGATAGTTGTAGAATAAGATTTCGATCGTTTGCTGTGATGAAAACTATTGGAAGACACTTAACACTCAATTCAATTAATGGCAAAGCAAACTAATGCTGAATGAGAGCCACAAGATCAATTTGAAATCGGATCTTTGTAGAACAAACACCTGGCTTGTTTTGTACAAAAACACCAACAAATTTTTAAAAGATTTATATTATTGAAATAAAAAATCAAGTTAAGAAATCCAACTAATGGAGTAAATACATGTCTAAAGAAATAAGCATCAATGGGTTCTTTTAGGTTATCTAGCTCGGAATCACAGCTTTACATGCTTATTAAGCTATGTGCAACAACAAGTTCTTCAACTAGTTTGAGTTTCTATGATAGTCTAGGACAAAAACCACTCATAATAATTTAAAATTCAACTAGGTTTTGAACTCCATGTAGTTTTTTTTAACAACTTGCCAAACATCTAATTACAGTAAAAATCAACTCTATATCTAAGCCTTAATTTGTTGCTGACATGCAAAATTCGAATTGATGACTTAACTCTTTGTATTTGATTTGTACGTACAATAAGGCAAAATGAGATCACGGAAAGTAGGATGACACCATACCTCTAGATCATTAATTGTTTGTTCCCTTGAAGTTTCTTTTCTTTGACGAGCACGCTTGACAACACCAATGCATAGTAATCCCTGCAGACGTAGTTCATTGTAAAAATAAAAGATAAAAAGATTGAAATCAATGACCTTGATGCATATAACATAACACAATTGTTGATTTGAAAATATTTTAAAAAAAAAAAGAATCAGACAAAAGTTACAAACATATCAATCACAATCTTACAACAATGGTTTGAAACAAAACAAAAAAAAAATGATATTCAAGAATCCCGGGAACTCTATGCCTTATGGTACCCTGTCAATCAGGTTATCTACTTGAGCAGTCTAGGTTCACGTCTAATAGTCTTCAAGTTTGGGGTATCTATGAGTAAGGTTGTATCAAGTTGTAAGTCAGAAGGTGCTCAAGTTTGGGTTATCTGACTGTAAGGGAAATCATAGAAGTCCAATTAACTATTCAATAAAGACAAAGGATAAATTTGACTAGAGTTTTGACATGGCACCAATAATACTGCACTGTGTGAGAAAGAAAGAAAAAAAAAGAGTAACTGCAAATGAAAGACCCAACAAACAACAAGAGAACGGCAAACTATAGAAGCCAAGAAACACTGAGATTTTCGATTGTTTACCCATCATGATTGTTGTATTTAATTTAGCCAAGATATGAATAAGGTACCAAAGAACAACAATAATCCCAATATATCACAACAAACAACAATCCCACTATCCCAGTATATGACTAAGTTACCACTTAGCCATAAATCATGTGCACAATAATATTTGCATACCAAAGTCCAAGGACAAAAAAAAATGATAATAGGTTAACTCCATCTTACCGATATGATATACACAACACCACATCCAAGCAGCATATAGCATGCCATATTCTGCAGAAGAACAATGGCCTCTTTTTCTCCAGAATAATCAGGATATGCTCTGGTCATGACAGCGACGCTGAAGAAAACAGATCATGAATTCAATACAAATAGAGAACTATACCATTAAGCTCTATATTATGACTAAAAAAATCCTTATAACACTTGATAAATGTCATACTGAGGTGGGGAAAAAAAAAACGTTAGCAACAAAAGTTTTAGAAACACAACTTCTCGTTTGCAGCATTACATATAAGAGTAATGAAATTATGCTTCGTTTTGTATCAAGATCTAAAAGGATTTTCCGCTTTGTTCTTCAGCTACACTACTGTTGAGTTCTAGTATCTCACTTTACAAAGGTTGTCCTATATCCCAAGATGTGTTTTACCTTCCTCATATACATCAAAGTTATCCAAGCGACTAGTTTCCTTATAAAGCATGATATGGCTTAGCGAGTTCAAAACCTCAATGATTGTCCTGTATCCCGGGTTGTCTTTTGGCTTCGGTTGTTTCTCTTGTAGTCTCTATTTAATGGAGTTTATGAACAATGTCAAAGCTTCATCACTAGAAAAGGGTGAACTGGAAATCTTGTTAAGAAATACATAAAAATATCTTCAATTTCATGGTCTAGGGCCAGCTCACCTCCATCCCTGGTCTAGTATACAAGGATACTTATGATAGGCTCCTGAAAAGTTTCTAACATGATGCTATTTTAAATGAAATTAAAATTCTTTACTTTTGAGGGTCTACCTACATCTGACCAGGTCAACTTATATAGACTTTAAAAGATGAAAACTTATTTTTAAAGTTGCACAATTTGAAGCATTTTGAAAGTAGTATATATATAAGTACACATATACATACAAGATTTGCAGCATGCCTCTACCGGCCCAATACTCCAAGACCTGCCACATAAAGAATAAAGATCCAATTAATCACTCTGAAACTAAGATAGAACAAAAACTCATAAACGTAGAGCCACAAATGCACTACATAATTGTACAAACAATCATGGACATGTAAATGTAAGCTATGTAAACACAAAAAGCATCATAAACGTCGACGCTTCCTTGAAGGGGACAGGCGAAACACTCTCGTTTAGCTAGCTAGTAAGCTATGTAAACACAAAAGACGTCTTATGCTTTGAAAGTGCCATGATATGTAAAATTTCCTACACAATTACAAACTATATTTGCTTGAAATCTCAGGTTGTTTGATAAATCAATAGAGGATGTGCAACAAACAAATAGGTAACCATTCGATCTATACAACAAATTCAAAATAGAGAGAACCATCTGATTCCTCAAATAGCAATGCATAGAGCATCTAACCAACAAGAATATGTTTGTAATAGTTCATAGTTCATACCAAGGAAAGTGCAAGTTTTTGTTTTAAAGAAAAAAAGTGAACAAGTTAGCAGTTTGAGAACGAGAGTTAAAGTAAACGGAGAGAAAAGGAACCTTCCAGAATTTGAAAATGACGCTCCATTCCGTCTCAGCCATAACCACGAAGATCGCAATAGCCACAGCGTAACACCGGAAAATCCCGTCAAATACCTACGAATTGCAACGAAGCATAACATTTATTCTCAAAATTAGACAGAGAAATCCGAAAAGCACAAAGAGAGGTAGCTGAGAAACAGAGATTTCGAGTGAATGAATGTACATCAGATCCATTCTTGAAGGATCGGAAGGCGGAGAGCACGTTGACGGCAATACAGAGGATGGCGGTTACGGCGGTGATTAAGCTGAAGCACCTGCAAACCACGAGGAAGGGATCGGTTCTGGAAACGTGCAGCCTCCCGCCGGAAGAGGAACGCCGATGCAGCGTCGGCGGTGGCTGCGACGGAGGATTGGACATTGTTTTGCGGGTTGATGTATCGCGTATAATTCAGAGAAAGTGGAGATCGATTTGCTTAGGTAACCAAACAATGCACCATGAATTCGTCCTCGATCGCGCTCTCTCTCGCTGGATCTGCACTCGTGTTTTCTTTGTAAGGAGCAGTTGAATTGCCTAAATAAGGGATGGTAGATGCTTTTTTTGTTTGTTGGGGAAGAAAAAGAGTTTCCGTTGCCTCCAAACTTTCTTTGTTCTTTCCCTCCTTCCAAGGAATCACTTTTTTTTTTTTGGGGGGGGGGGGGGGGGGAGTTATTTGATGTGTCAAAATAAACTCATGCTGACAACTATACTTAATTTGATGAGCTTTGTGCTTTACCATTTTATTTAGTACGAGTATGTAATTCAATTCAATAGTAGGGAGTAATAAATAAAAATGTTTGATAAGTGAGTTTCTATATAGGCTAAAATTTAAAGGGTTAGTATAGGCATCTATTTCTCAGACAAGTCAAAAGGATGTTTTCAATAAAACTCTTATAACAACAGAGTATCAAACAAAGGATAACTTCAGACCAAAACCACCAGCTAAAAACATATAAGATCATATAGCTAGACAAATCAATAGATAAACGTAGAAACATACAAATTAACATATGGGGCGATCGTTTGAAAAACATAGGGTGAGTAGAGGATGATGTATATACTATATAGTAACCAATAAACTACGAGTTTGAATCATCTTTCCTTATAGTAATGATTTAAATATCTACCTATAAAAACATAGGGTAACAGGACCCGAAAAAATAAGCAAGTCATATATGAAAATACTTTGTTTTCCTTAGAAAAAAACATAACTGACTTTCTTAATCATAGAAAAACGTTGTGCTACATCAATGTTCAAGTAGAGACCTTTTTATTGAGTGTTCATTTACACGAATGAAATTTCAACAGTAGTTTCCAAACTTTCCATATTGCACCGATTCTTAGGGGGTGAAATTAAGCTGTCTTTTTATGCAATAGGGGATCAGCAATCACTTGGGGCTCGAAGTCTGGGTTCAAGTACTGGGCAAGCAGTTCGGCATAGAGATCGTACCGAGCAGTCATTCGGAACCCCCACTTATCCTTGAGCTGCCTGCACAGATTCAGGTCCATGTCAGCCACCAGCAAGCCGTCTCTGTACCTCGAGAGGGATGGCGTGCAAGAAGCATCGGGTGCGGAGAAGTGGCTTGAGCCGTAGAAGTGTCCGAAATCCTTGTGTTCGGGCTTCCCGTCACCTGATGTGAACGCATTGGGGAACACCTCTGTCCCGACACGGTTGATTGAGCCTACAAAGTAGCTGTTTGCTATTGCAGCGTTTCGTGCCTGTTAGAAATGTTCAACAGCTACTGTTGTTAACATGAAAGAGGCAACGAGGTATATATATATATATATATATATGGGATGTACTCTTCAGCTACTATTACTTCAGGTGCATAGTTTCGCTGAAAGGAGAGGAAAGAGTGGGAGAAAACTACCTCGATCGGCCACATAGGTTCGCTGAGTTCGCCAACTGTGGCAGAAGGATTGAAGACGATCTCAGCACCATTCAAGCCAAAACCGAGCCAATTCAAAGGATGGTGCCTCCCGTAGCATATGTTGACAGCGATCTTCCCAAAAGCTGTCTCGAACACAGGGTGTCCTGTATTTCCCTCCATATAATACGTGCTCTCGTTGAAGTCTCCAACTCGCGGTATATGATTCTGTTAAATGCATCAACATTGCATTGCAAACAATTGTCAATAAGAAAGAGAAGTGATGTCAAGGAAAAGAAGTGGAGATTACCTTTCGATGTTTCCCAATTATGTTTCCATTGTTCCCAATTATGACTGCAGTGTTCCAGAGAGTCTCTCCATGGTTGACATCTCTTTCCAGAATAGGACTTACTATGACCATGTTATATTTCTGTGCAAGTTCTTGCAAAAATTTGGTTGACTCCCCATCAAAGGCCTCAGCAAATTCGCACCACCGCTTCTCACGAGTGCAGAAGGCAAATGGCATTGTCCATGCTTCCTGGATATATCACATGGCACAATTCCTTGATAACCAAGGAAACATAATAGATCAATGTCAAAATATGATGTGTAACTTACCTGCAGACATAATATGTTGACTCCAGAAACACCCGCAGCATCTATTATGGGCTTCAGTTTCTCAAAGATGGCCCTTCTCTGTTCCGAAAAAGGTGACGTGGTAGGGGCAGAGATAGAGTTTTGAATCAGACCAACTCGGACAATTCGAGGCTCTCTTAATGATTCCTCTTCAGCACGGAAGCAGTATCCCTGCAGAGTTGGATGTAATTTTGAATCAAACAACTGAAAAAAATCTGTGATGGAAAAAAATTGCAATGTGCTCAAGACATCAAGATTTCATATGAGCACAGGAGATGGTTTAGATAAAGGAATAATTCTCTATAAAGAAACTGAAAGAAGAAGGTTGAGGATTAAGTCGCGAGACATGATTTGTTATATCTCCAAAAGGATCTTGAGTATTTACAAATCTTTCCTTTAGGAGAGTAAGCTTAAGATCCAGAAAAATGACTTAAGAAGCATAAAATCAGAAAAACTACAAGAAAGACTAGGTGCTAAATTGAATCCTCATATTGTACACAATATATCTCTAATATTATGCTTTCATCTGATGATAACCAAGCTCAATTGATATCTCATTAAGCTGTTAAAGTGCATTTCTACAATGTAATTCTATTATGTGGACTGTTGACATTTTTTTTTATTTTTGAAAAGCAGCAGCAAGCTAAGTTTGGCACTCCAAGTTCCTGCTTAATGCTAAAGACAAGAGAATGAATCATGCAAATTATTTATAAAGACTATACAAAAACACGCAGGGAAAGCTATAAGTTAGATATCACTCTTTTACCATCTTGGTAAGATTGCTAATCATAAACTAGTATTTTCAAACAAGATTCATAAAGTTGATGTTTCATAATGTCAATTGATTAATAAAATTCTCACCTGCAAATCAAAATCATGATTAGAGGACAAGGTAGATGCTGTCCCTGGCAAAGTCAAAAGATCAAGAGCTCTTCCACAGTTCAGCCCCAGAAGCAGCCGGCTGACTTCCTGCAAACGTTTATTTCATCATCCATTAACCAGCTTTCACAACTTTGCCTACTTAAGTTCTTAATCAGTATGTACATAAGAGGACCTCTCTATCCCAAAAAGCTAAATTCAATCAGAGCATACACTAAACCAGAAAGGATTTTTTTTCTCCCTTTAAAAAGCTAAACTAATTTGTAGGCCTTTGTACTAAATTTAAAGCAGCAATAAGTCTCTTAAAATAGAGTTTAAATCCGAGCAATATTATAAGCGATTTAGAAATAGTTCAGAAAATGTCTACTGAGTTTTATATTTCCAAATAAAGGAAACAAAGATGGCTGAACTTTATGCCAATTTATATTTTAAAAAATACATATATATACATGTAAAACATCTATTTAGCAGCTCTCAGAGTAATAAGCACTCAATCATGACGATGTAAAAAAAAAAAAAGACAACAGCAACACCGAGATTGGTAGCATCAAGCGATGAACTATAGACTATAGAACACATGTCGATCACTTCACCCGAAAACCAGACTTATTTGGAAATCTACCCTAGTAACAAGTCTTTCCCAATGCAAACAATTGCGCGTACCTCATTTGAAACAATAATGCTATGAGCTATCCATGATTTAGCAATAGGATCTCTGAACACAAGCTATACAGCATATGCAGTAAGCACCATCATTCCAAATGACACAACCAGGTAACATGATCTGGCTATGAACGCCAATCTCAATTAAAACAATGACATAAACCATGATTCAGCCAAACAACTCCAAGGACAAAGACTAAGCACAGTTGATTTGATCATCCAGCCAACAGAAAACAAGCCTAACTTTCAATCTTCGGTATAATAGTCTCGCATATTTCAACAAAGAAGACCGAAACACAAACAAAACTTTGAAATCCACAAATAAGCATGAAAAGGACATAAAATATTCAGAAGGAGTCCAGGTCAATGATCTACGACATAATTAAGAATGAGGGTTTGACTCTGGCAGTGGAAGAACAGCCATCAATCAAACGGATAAGATCCTGAATTGGTGCCGGAAATCGAAGAAAGGCGATCAGGAAGTAGAAATATGAAGAAATCATAGAAATCAAATTGGCGGAGATTAAAAACCTGGAAGAGCTCTGGCTTAAGGGAAGCGCGGAGGAGATGGTGAAGCGAGTCGAATCCGGAGATAGAACCATTAGATGAGGTCTTTGATTGAGTTGCTTCTTCCACATGATTTGAGCTCCCGATTTCAGATTTCTGCCCTGCTTTCTCCATTTCCCCAGTTGCTGCCGCCTGCCTGCCTACCAGAGTGGAGTAGAATTAGCAACTTCCTTCAATTGCTGGACTCTTATTAGGATTTTTTTTTTTCTTTTGTCAGGTAAAAAATTCGAGTTCAAGATAATTGTGAACTTCGAGAGGTCGATAAGTCGGTAGATAGTAGACCATCAAATATACAATATAAATATAAAAAGATTAAATATATAATATAAATACAAAAAGGTGTAAAAGACACGAAAGATGAAACACGACAGACTTAAAAGCTAGCAGGTTGGGGACGTAAACCATCAAGTCAAACACCATTGTGAAATAGCGCTATTGGTCAGTCATACATCAAGCATCCATGTGAGCAGTGAAGACGAGCCTCTAATTTTTCCGTAAACGAATTCACCCCATACACACTACGACGATTCCAGTCAATCCCGACTCCGACTACGAGAACCCCAACTTAGCAATTGACCATCATGTCACACCAAGCGAAGCCGAACACAACCTAAGCAAAACGCACCCAAATATTATTACTAATCTAATACGGAGTATTATTTACTCAAGCCTTGGCAGGCTAAAGAAAGAGCTTTAGTCAAATTCTTACAATAAATTGATTTAACTCTTTTGGGATTTTATTTAAATCCTTTCGGGAATTTGTTCAAACTCTTACGAGAAGCCCTTCCGGAGTTTATCCTTTCGGGATTTATAAATATATATTAATTACTCTCGCCCAAAAGAGGCAGGAAGGAGGAGTACACATTTACTCTGCACAACAAGTCGTCGGCAAACCGCCGGCTATAAGCACTCTTATTAGGAATTGACAAAGTGCCCATAATAAACACTCGATTTTATTAACCATATTAATCATTTTCACCTTTATCAAAACAAGATACGTGGTGGTGTGTTCCGTACGACTCCGTGTTTTGAGCATTTCCTTGGAGATCATCTTCACTGTCCACAAGCGTGTGTACCGCTGGCCAGCGGTGCTACTTGGTGGTGCTTGGCTAGCGGTGCTACTTGGTGATGTTTGGTTTTGTTCTTCGTCTGCGTCCTCGACTTGACGGTCTTTGTTGTGCCTAGTTTCTACCTTTTAGTAGAATGTGTGTAGCTTGCTTGTTGCGCCTTTCTTTTATGTTATGTTTTTCGTTTGTTAGGTATCATATCGGCCGATCCGTTGGCCTCAAATTAGTTGTAATCAAGCTTTTAATATGTACTTTGATTACATGAAATTGAGAGAGAAAATTTTATTTGAATGATGAAAAGATGAAAATTACGAGGGCTAAACTTAGGCTCTGTTTTCAAATGGTATATCACAAGGAATATGTTGGTCTGGTGGTATAAGGGCCGATGAAAAGATGAAAATTACAAGTGATGAAAATATGAATAGAAGCCAAAGAATTGCAACAAATGCTTGTAGAGAGCTGGCCAAAGCGTGATATATTTTACATCGCGTAAGGGTATATCGCAAGGATTATGGTCGCTTGGTGGTATAAGGGTTGAAATATTGTTAAGAGGTCGCGGGTTTAATGCACCTTCAGCCTGAGGTTTTGAACTCAGGACCAACGTATTCCCAGGGCAGTCATGCACCAATGAAGCAACGCGATCTCCACGTAGAGTACGTTGGATAATAAAATTTAGCACTCACGTGCCTTTTAGCATGGAACTGCAAACCTACTACCACGTATATTACGTTGGAGATTTATTTATACTCAAATTATCAAAATTGATACTTAGAGTTTTGCAGTGTTGATCCAGCAGAGCTATTCGAGTTTTGCGGTTTTGATTTTGTTTGACTTGCACCGAGGTAGCTTGCTTAGTAGGAGAATCCACCGGATTCAGGATATCATCGAACACTGATGTTTTCTTCCAATTATCAATGTGAGTTTGTATGAGATGACTTGTTATTGATGTGCGAGGGATGACAACTTGACTAAATAGGGATTGGTTTCTAATGTACCACACAATCCACCAAGTAAACGCAAGTTTGTCGTCATCCAAATCCAATTATGATTGAGGCTAGATTGTGTTGGCTCATATATTGTTTTTTGTTGTCGATTTAACTAAGAAAACTTCATTAGAACTCGTTTTCTAAATAAACTCAGTTTTTATATTGTGAGGAGAGATTTGAATAGTCATTATTTATTATATCTTTTTATCTGAAAGGCGGCTAAGACCATTTTATTCAAAGGTGCAGAGTTCAAACATAGGCACTTCCAACAAAGTATTTGCTAATACAACTATGAAATAAAACGTGTCTAGTATAAGTATTGATCAAAAGTAAGGATAAATTGATAAGGTTGTTCGCAACAACATTTGCACAACGTTGAATGGGCTCAAACCAAACTTGCCAACTATTCACAATCACCAAACATCGATAGATCTTGATCAAATGGAAATCAAGATGGGTAGTGGGGGTCCTAGGATCAAACAAACCACAAACGAATGCAGAATCAGATTCGACCACCAATTAGAACCCCATATGTTAAGAGCTTCAATCCATAAAATACAAACCATGGTTTGTAAATGAGAGCAATTATCATGTAGGCTCAAAAACTAATGAATATTTGTTTAATGATATCATTCGAGAGACACAATTTCGATGTTCCATTTAACTTTGTTAACATTGTACTCCCTTATATAATAAATATACGATTTTTTAATTTTTGCACACGTAGTCTAAGAAGTTAAAAATTGTATAAAATATTAATTAATTTATTTTTATTTAAGTATTAAATTATAAAAAAATCAATTAATATTTATATAGTTTATAACTAAACTAATATCTAATCTAATCTAATCTAACTATCTAACTATCTAATCTAACTATCTAACTAAAGTTAGGTTTTGCCCCATTAATTGCCCATATTAAATCATTAAAAAATAACGTAATATATATTAAATATTAGCATAAAAATCAAAAGGTTGTTATAGCTAGACTAATGGTTAAGAAGTAGTTTATAATTATATACATAAAGTCAAGGGTTCAACTCTCCTAAATTGCATTATTTTGTATTTTTAATTATATTATTTTAAGAGAAAATGGAGGTAACTAACCCAACATTCCCGGAAGTTTGCAAAAGTAACCCCAAACCTTGAAAATTTGCACAACTAACCCCCGAAGGAAAAAATTGGCATGAAATGCCCGGTAGCCCAACCGGCCTTAGGGGGTGAATGAACCCAAAAAAAAAGAAAAATAAAAGGAAAAAGGGAGGGGTAATGATGAGGCTTGATAACTGACAGCGCGGGAAGGAAAAAAAATTGGAAAGGGTAATAAATGCCAATCAAATCAAAGGCACACATAACCGGCGACATTGAGAGAGAGAGGGGCAGTTTGGGCGGTTTACAGGGCGGTTTTGAGAGAGAGAGAGGCTATTTACAGGCGACATTGAGAGAGAGAGAGAGAGAGGACGGTCGAAACCTTGAAGAACGCCGATGAAGTCGAAAGAGAGAGGCCGGCAAACTGTGAAGTCGAAAGAGAGAGGTACGTTCTTTCTTCTGAAAATCTTCCTTCCTTTTCTCCCATTTCTCCCTTTGCTTTGCTGCTACTGTTGTCTGGGTGAAGGAGTTGGGTTTCTCCCTTTACGGTGGTAATGGTGGGTTGTCCGGTTGTGGAAACGATGGGTTTGATCTTTAGGGTGGTTTTCGGGTATGGGTTTGGGAAATCGGCGGTTAGGGTTTGGCATGGTGGGATTCGAAATTGGGAAATGATAATGATTTGGTGGATGATTGGATTGAATAACAACGATTGAGGGTTTGGCGTTGTTTGATTTGGAAGGTGACATGGGAAGGTGATGGTTTCGAAAGGGACATGGGTTTCTGAACGGGTGACAGGGGTTTTAATTTGCTTTTGGAGAAGATGGAAAGGGGGAAATCGGGAAATGGGGATGTGTTGGGTGGCAGATTGAAGAAGAAGGATAGAGGATTTGGTCGTGTTTGATTTGGAATTAATTTGTTTGAAACCTAAACAGGGTGACATGGGTTTTGGAATTAGGTAACAGGGGTTTGGAATTCGGTGACATGGATATGAATGTGTGAAACTGAGTTATGGGATATGAATGTGTGAAACTGAGTTATGGGTTTGCAAGTTAGTTAACAGGGGTTTGGAAGTTATGTGACATGGATTTAGAAGTTAGCTGACATGGGTGGGTTTGGAACTTATGTGGAAATCTAATTGTGGACAGTTATGATTGACATGAGTTTGGAATCAGGTGACATGAATTTTTTATAAGGTGACAGGGGTTTAGGATTGCCTCTGTTTGATTTGTGTTGTGTAAGTCAGGTGACAGAGATGTTGTAGTTACATGACACGGGATATGAATGTGTGAAACTCTGAGTTATGGGTTTGGAAGTTAGGTGACAATGTGGACAATTATCTAAGGAAGAATGGAGCATAAATAGGGTGACATGGGCTTGGAATCAGGTGACAAGGGTTTGAATTTGGTGATAGGGGTTTAGGATGCCTGTGCTTGATTTGGGCTTTGTCAGGCAGGTGACAAGGATGTATTATTTAGATGACACGAGATATGAATGTGCGAAACTGAATTATGGGTTTGAAAGATAGGTGAAAGGGGATGAATTTAGTGACATGGGTTTGTTAGTTGTCTGACACGGCATTAGTAATTAGGTGACATGAGTATAGGAACTTATGTGGAAATCTGATTGTGTTGGTTTCATTGCAGGGAAGAAATGGTGCGTAGAAAAAAGCCAAGGAGGAAGGGTGCCGAAACAGAAGTGGCCAAAGAGCAGCAACCTCGTTATTTAGTCCCGGAGGAGAAACATTTCCGGGCACGGGTGAACCAAAACTTGAGAGTGTCCATTCTGGCGAACATTGATGATTGGCTCGACCCGTATGACTGGGAGAAGCTCAAGGGAAGCCAATTCGCAGGGGTTATCAATGTAGCTAATCGGGTCAAATTTTCGTCACAGCTAGTGCACTACGCTTTACAACGCCAGCTTGTGACGGAAAAGAAATGGGAGAGTTGGTACATGATGCAAGGACAACTCCGTCGTTTCTCGATGAAGGAGTTTGCATTAGTGACTGGGCTGCGTTGTGGTCGACCCCGGGCAGCGGACATGGCAGACGATAAGAAGGCTATGAAGGACTTTTTCACAAATGAGAGGATGACAGTGGGTGACCTGGAGAGCGCTTTCAAGAATTCGATGGTAAAGGAGCCGAGTGCGAGACGACGTTTCAAGCTCGCTCTCCTCCTTATTGTGGAAGGAGTTCTACTGGGGGGGAATGCAGGAAGGTTTTAAGAGCGTGGATTGTAAGGCTAGTGGAGAACGTGGATCAGTTTTTGGAATTCCCATGGGGCAGGGTTGTTTACGAGGTCACTCATGAGGCGTTGTCTGGTGTCATAGAACGACGGGTAGCTGACTTGAAGCCGGGTGTCCCTAGGCATGGATACGGGCTGGTCGGTTATCCATTGGCCTTCCAGGTAACCTTCTGTTATTATTCTACAATGATGGTGAATGTGTCAAAATAGTAGTCGTACATTATATGAAATATGAGTTTATAATATGAGTGTCGATGCATTGTAGATTTGGCTATATGAAGCTATTCCAGACTTTGGGGTGCAGTTCGCGACGAAGGTGTCGTTCAGGTCATTCCCTCGATGTACAAGGTGGGCTGCTGATGATGAAAACCTTAGTTACGACACAATCATGAAACGCATGGATCCGGACGATGAGCACGGCGTTAAGGTTGCGGTGAACCCCCTACTACTCCCGGAGGAGAATGAGATGGGGTTGATGGATGGATGCTTCTTCCGTCAAGAAGTGCCCGACTGTCTTTTTGATGACGTTGTGTCTCCCTTGGCGGCCCGTTATCATGCACCTGGTGGGGGGTCCAACAAGGATGCCAGTGGAGATAACATGGCCAAGACACTGGAGAAGATGATGGACAGACTCTCAAGCATGACAAGGTGGATGGAGAAGATGGATGAGAAGGTACGTCATTGACATTTATTTTTTCGGGCAAAAAATTATGCGGAACATAGATGACAAAGGTAATTGGAGCAGTGACACGTGATATTGGTCAGGTGACACGTACATCAGGATAATTACAAGATTCTTCTCTAATCTCTTGATGGGAATATTTTGTTGATTGTTTGAATTTGAAATTGGGTTGTTTCTGAATTATATATGAGGGTTGATGCTGAAAAACCTAATCTTTGCAGATGAATGTGTTGGAGGGGGTTGTAAATGGATTGCGAGATGTGCAAGGGATGGGAGGAGTAGGGCTAGCACAACAAAGGGATGCTGATGCGGCTTATATGGACATGGATGGGCAGGAAGAGAAGGGATTGAAAGAGACTGTTGTCGAGAAGGAAGGGGATGGTGAGGACAAAGATTCTAATGATGATGTAAGTTTGTTATTGAGTGACATGGTGTTTTAAGTACAGTGTCACGGGAAATCTGGGTTAATAGAGTTGTGTGAATGTGTTTTGCAGGTGGGTGATGCTGGCGGGGAGAAGGATGAAGCTGGTATAGTTGAGAAGGTTGAAGCTGAAGGCGGGGAGAAAGTTGGGAAGGTTGAAGCTCAAGCTGAGAAAGTTGGGGAGAAGGTTCAAGCTGAGACGGTGGAGAAGGTTGCAGCTGAGACGGTGGAGAAGGTAAGCTCATGAATCTGTTTTGGACTAAACCTTAGTTACAAGGTTAATATAGTTGGGTGACAGGGTTTATTTGGTTGTGTGACACGAAATAAAAACAGTGGGATTGATAGTTGGGTGACAGGGTGTTTGGTTTTAATGTATGAATGTGTTTTGCAGGGGTGATGCTCATAAGGTTGAGAAGGTTCAAGATGAAGGCCAGGAGAAGCCCTCAGTAGGAGAAAGTGTGAAGGTAAGCTCCTGAATCTGTTTTGGACTAAATCTTAGTTACAAGGTTAATATAGTTGGGTGACAGGGTTTATTTGGTTGTGTGACACGAACTACAAACATTGGGATTGATAGTTGGGTGACAGGGTGTTTGGTTTTAATGTATGAATGTGTTTTGCAGGTGGGTGATGCTCCTACGGTTGCGAAGGTTCAAGATGAAGGTCAGGAGAAGCCCTCAGTAGGAGAAATTGTGAAGGTAAGCTCCTGTGCCCCGTAGCGATTAAATGAATTAGTTTTGTACGAAATTTCATGTGTGAATGTGTGTGTGAATGTGTTTGCAGGGTGTTGTTGCTGATATTGAAGGCCACACTAATGCTGAGGACGAGGAGAAGGCCGAAGAAGAACAACCTCTGAAGGTAAGCTTAGTTACAAGGCCAATATAGTTAGTGACATGGTCATTTGGTTGGGTGACATGGTCATTTGGTTGGGTGACATGGTCATTTGGTTGGGTGACACGGGATGAAAACAGTGACATGGTCATTTGGTAAGCGTGTGCAGGTGTATGGGAAATAGGTTGGCAAGAAAGCGAGGAAGGGTGATGATGGAGAAGGGATGCCCCCTGCAAAGAAAGCTAGGGTCCAAAGAGGGAAGGGCACAGTTGGTGTCGCTGATGCCATTCAGATGGGACTTGTGTCCATGTCAGACAACGACATCCTAGCAAAGTGGCTTGGAAGGTTTGACGATAATAGTGTTTTTGTGTAAATTAATCGAAAAAGGTAGATATGTGTATGCCACCTAACATTGTCATTTTGTATGTGCAGTGGGGATGGGCAAAAGCTAACGACAGGGTACGGCACGGATCTTTCAAAGGATTTCTTTACCTCCATACAGACACCCAAGTTTTGGTTCACGACAGAGGTACAAAAGCTGCGTTAAGTAGCTAGTGCATTTGGTATAGGTCATGCATCTGTAGTTGATTTTTATTGGTGTGACAATTGATGCAGCACATGGAGCTTAGTTGTTACCTTCTGCGCAAACAAGTGACGGAGAGAGGTGATGTTGTGGGTGGCCCTCGAGTTGTCGTTGTGGACACGTATTGGCCGCGGCGGCTAGAGACGGAGTGGACGAAATATAGTGTTGCTTCTGACAACTACGAGGCGGATAAGTCAGTGTTTGCTTGCTTCGACGGCCGAAACCCGGCGACGATGGGGCTTGCATGGGCAGGGGCGGACCTCATCCTTCTTCCCTTCAATCTGAAGAACAAGCATTGGGTTGCGATTGCAATTGATCTGAAGAAGTGGCAGGTGAGGGTGTACGACCCTGATGTACACTTTGTCCCAGACCGCCAGCTGCCAGCCCTTGTCATGTGCATCACACACCTTATCCCAGTCATCATGACTTCTCACCCCGGGTTGAAGGCCGCCTATGAGGGGAAGCTGCCGATGCCATTTGCCCTCCATCGCGACAAGGGACTACCGCAGAACAAGGACAAGTAAGTTGGGTGCGACGATTCAATTTCATTTCATTTGAGGTGTTAACCGCATCGTATCGATCTGACAAAGAGTTCCCACTGCAGTGGCGACTGTGGACCATACACCATCAGGTTCATGCAGCTCCTACTGGAGGCGGAGCCCAGTTTCGACAGAATAGATGACACGTTCATCTCAGCGTACAAGCACATGCTTGCTGTGGCCGTCTTCCATGATCAATTCAGAGGCCAATGACCTTGTGATTGGGGCGTACTTTTGGAACGTGAATACTTTTAGTTTTTTGTGAACGTTGTTGCTTTGAACTCCCATTGTAATCCGTGGATGGATGTGGTTTATCGTAGTTGAATACTTTTAGGCAATTGGTTTGAACTTGGTACATTTTGAATTTGGACAGGTACATGTTATCCACTTGAAGTTATGTATGAACATTATGGGAGCCTAATTGCTTAGATGCATATGGGTAAAGTTACAAATGCATATGGGTAAAGTTACAAGGTACAAACCTTAAATGACACGGTGAATCAATCACGTGACACGTTATTTTAAACAGGTGACAGGGGTTATCTCTTAAAGAAATAACTGTGACAATTTCAGTAGTGACATGGTAACTCTAACATGTGACACGTGAATTCCAACAACTGATAGAGGTTATTTCTAAAAGAAATAAAAACTGATATCTCAGTAATGACATGTTACTTCAAACACCTGACATGGTAATTCAAATACGTGACACGTTATTGTAATTACCTTAGAAGTTGATGCAATGACCTGACACGTGCATGCGGTTAAGTGGATCTTTCTGCCACCGTTATTTTGACCAACTTAAAAAAAAAGGAAAAAATGATAACCCCATAACAAAATCGAAAAATAAAGGAAAAAGAAAATAGAGAATCTTTCACCAACTTGCATTTATTGCGGTTGGGGAAAAACCAAAATAAAAAGGGAACAGTTGGTCTGGCATCATACAGTTGGATCTAAAGGGGAAGATAGAGGAAAACGAAGAAGAGAGAGAAGAGAGGTTGGGTGGGCGGCCTTCTTGAGGAGTACGCCTGCGAGTACACCGGAGAGGAGAGGAGCCCGCCTGCGAGTACACCGGAGAGGAGAGGAGCACGTCGGAGAGGAGGTAAGCCGCATAAGGTTGTCTGCAAAACTCTCTCCCTCCTATGCATCTCTGGATCTTGGATCCAATTTATTTTCAGTTTTCTAGTATGAATGGTAATTGTTATGGCTATTGAGGATTGTTACTCATTGTTTGTGGAGTGGTGGGTGCGATAGACAAATACGGAGGGTGAATTTGGGACATGCAACATTGAAATGCAGTTAGGGTTGTCATGCATGTGAAGGTTGGATATGAAATTGGGTTATGGGGATGTATGGGGTGGAGATTGAAGAAGAACGAGTGAGGTTGGGCTGGGTGGGTTGAGATTGCAGAAGAACCAGGGAGGTTGGCTTATGCTGACAAGTAGTTTGTTGTGGGTGACAAGAGAAATGTCTGAAATAAGAATTCAAGAAAAAGGGGTACCAATTAGATTAGTGACATGGGTTAAAATCTGTGTGATATGGGTTCCACACTTGCTGACATGGTTAAAATCTGTGTGACATGGTTAATTTTTTATGTATTTGGGGAAAATCTGAGAGAGGGGGTTTAATTGTTGGGTGGTAGGAGTCGATGATTTTGTGTGGCTATCTGATTCTCTTCATGGCTACCTAAATGCAGGAAAGAAGTGGTTAGGTCGAAAAATTTAAGGTTGGAGATGAAATTGGGTTATGGGGATGTATGGGGTGGAGATTGAAGAAGAACGAGTGAGGTTGGGCTGGGTGGGTTGAGATTGCAGAAGAACCAGTGAGGTTGGCTTATGCTGACAAGTAGTTTGTTGTGGGTGACAAGAGAAATGTCTGAAATAAGAATTCAAGAAAAAGGGGTACCAATTAGATTAGTGACATGGGTTAAAATCTGTGTGACATGGGTTCTACACTTGCTGACATGGTTAAAATCTGTGTGACATGGTTAATTTTTTTATGTATTTGGGGAAAAATCTGAGAGAGGGGGTTTAATTGTTGGGTGGTAGGAGTAGATGATTTTGTGTGGCTATCTGATTCTCTTCATGGCTACCTAAATGCAGGGAAGAAATGGTTAGGTCGAAAAATTTAAGGAGGAAGGGAGTGAAGCCACCCGAAAAGACAGAGCCACGCTATGCAGTGCCAGAGGAGAAGCACTTCCGGGGGCGTGTCAACCAAAATTCGAGAGTGTCGATGCTCGTGAACTTGGACGATTGAATCCACCCGTTAGATTGGGAGAAGCTGCAGAGAAGCCAGCTTGGGGGAGTTGTGGAATTGGCAAACCGAGTTCAATTCACCACAACTAATGCATTACGTGTTACAACGGCAGCTTCAGACGGAGAAGAAGTGGGAGACGTGGTACATGTTGCAAGGAAAGCTCCGGCGCTTCTCGATCAAGGAGTTTGCGCTAGTGACTGGGTTGCGTTGTGGTCGACACCGGGAAGTCATTATGAAGGATGACAAGGATGCCATTAAGGACTTTTTCTCAGTGAACAGGGTGACCGTTGGTGAGCTAGAGACTGCTTTGAAGACCTCGATCACGAAGGAACCGAGTGCAAGAAAGCGTTTCAAGCTCGCTCTCCTCTTCATTATAGAGGGTGTGCTGCTTGGGCATGAACCCGGGATTCCTATACGACAGTGGATTGTGAGGCTTGTTGAGAACGTCGATCGATTCTTGGCATTCCCTTGGGGTAGGCTTGTGTACGGGGCCACCCATGCTTCCCTGTGGGGTGTCATAGAACGGCGGGTCGCAGACTTGAAGCCGGGTGTCGATCGGCATGGTTATGGGCTAATGGGTTATCCGTTGGCGTTCCAGGTAACCTTTGAAATCGAAGTTACATTTTATTTGTCCATCGCAATGTCCAAGCATTTCGCATATTGTAATGTCGAACACGTGGGTGTTGTAGATTTGGTTGTACGAAGCGGTTCCGGATATTGGGGTCCAGTTTGCTGAACAGGTATCGAAGACGGCGTTGCCTCGCTTGTTGAGGTGGGCTGCCAATGACGACAATCTAAGCTATGACTCGATTCAAACTCACATGGACCCGGAGCAATTGGAGAGCATAACAGTGGAAGACAACCCCATCCTAGTCCCGAATGACGGTGAGTATAAGTTGATGAACGGGTGCTTCTACAGACATGAGGCGCCTGACCTCTTCTACGATGACGTGGAAGCTGCCTTGGCGCCTCGTTATTTTGGGGACGGGTCCAGCAAGGCCGGCCCAACTTCGGGAATACGTGATGGGCACAAGGAAGCCGGGGAAGATAAGGTGGGGAGGACACTTGGACTGATGTTGGAAAGGCTGGAAACTATGACAACGTGGCTTCGGAGCATGGATGAGATGGTACCGTCCTTCATCTATCTTTATTTTCACCCAAGTATGCATACCCTCTATGACAAACATATATAAACTAGTGGGACGACATAATTAGTAGATGACACGTATATTTCATTGAATGTGATCATGGGGAGGTACAACCCTCCTTTACGTTATGTGTGGTGCAGATGAAGATGCTGGAAGATGTTGTGAATGGGATGCGAGATGCCCGTGGGAAAGGAGGTGGGGTGAAGCAAAACACAACGGATGTTCGGACGGCGTCTCCGGATGATAACGTCACCGTGAATGCTGCGAATGTGGAAGGTCAGCGAGCCAGGAGGACTAGGAAGGCACGAGGAGGGGATGGAGAAGACATGCCTCCCCCTGCGAAGAAACCACGTGGCAAAAAAACTTGACTTTAATAAATAGTCCAAACTTTTTATTATTGTGTACTTTACCTGGTTGTTACGAACTTCATTGGGATTGCATTTTATGAGCGTTGTTGCTCAAAACATTTATGTTTTTATGATCTACGTCGGTCAGTATGTTGTCTATCATGTGACATGTTGATTTTAATATCTGACACGGCATTACAAACTAGTGACAGGGGTTTAGGATCCTTTCAATTGTGACACGGTATTTCCTCTGAGTGACACGGTTAATCAAATATGTGACACGGTAATTCCTTCAAGTGACACATTGTTACTAACAGGTGACATGTGCTTCCCAAAATACTAAAAGTTGCAAAATGACGAACTTCGTTGGGATTGCATTTTATGAGCGTTGTTGCTCAAAACATTTATGTTTTTATGATCTACGTCGGTCAGTATGTTGTCTATCACGTGACATGTTGATTTTAATATCTGACACGGCATTACAAACTAGTGACAGGGGTTTAGGATCCCTTCAATTGTGACACGGTATTTCCTCTGAGTGACACGGTTAATCAAATATGTGACACGGTAATTCCTTCAAGTGACACATTATTACTAACAGGTGACATGTGCTTCCCAAAATACTAAAAGTTGCAAAATGTTTTTCATATGAGCGTAACCAAAGTACCAAATAGTTTGCATATGCACCCCAACATTTCTAAAAATTGTCATATGTGCTTCCCAAAATGCGAAAAGTTAAACCTTCAATTGTGACACGGTATTTGCCCTGCATGACACGGCTAATCATATAAGTGACACAATAATTCCTTCAACTGACACATTGATACTAAGAAATGACGTGCTTCCCAGAATGCTAAAAGTTAAACCTTAAATTGTGACACGACCAATGAAACAGGTGACACAGTAATTCAATCAACCGACACGTCTGTACAAACAGCTGACATGTGCTTCCCAAAATACTAAAAGTTGCAAAATGTGTTTCACATGAGCGTAACCAAAGTACCAAAGAGTTTATATATGCACCCGAACATATCCAAAATGCGAAAAGTTTCACATATGTGCCTAACCAAAGTAGCAAAAGTTTGACTTATGTGCTAACCCCCAAAGTACCAAAAGGTTTACTTATGTGTTTAACACCAAAATACCTAGAAATTCATGTGTGCATGGTCCAACCCCTGACCCCAAACTGAAGATGCACATTCAGCTTCTAAGGTAAGCCATTGGACCACCAGTAGAGAAACGCAACTACGATCGACGACGCTTCAAACGGGGAGTTTCTCCGCGGGATGGGTATCGGGATGTCTTTGGTCGACCAGGCCTCCGCTTCACGGGCGGGGGGAGGCACGCCATCCCTGGGGGGATCCTCCATTCTTCTCTTGGAGGGACCGGATATAGCACATCCTCATAACATGCCTTCCATGCTGCGACTTTGTAAAAGTCATTGACGAGAGTATACATATTCATACCTCGATACTTGGCAGCGGCTATGGCATGGGGGCACGGGAACTGGTCGATGTCGAAGTGCTTGCAAGTGCAACTACGGGCACCCAAGTTTACAGTCCAAGACGACGAACCCTTGCGGACGACGAACTCATACGGGCTCAGCGGCTTCACGTCTAAGCATATTGACATCGCATAATACGTTTTAAGAGCATCATCAACGTGACCACTCACCAACTTACCTCGTTTGCTGCTCCTTTCCCGTCGCTCATAAAACCACTTTGAGATCGTTTCAATGATGGCATCAATGAGGGTCGTGATTGGTAGATCGCGCGGCTCCTTGAACACAGAGTTCAAACATTCGGAATTGTTCGTCGTCATTATGTTGTAGCGATTACCCAAGAAGTATGACCGTGCCCAGTTCTGAAAACCAGCCTCCTTGACGTATTGGCCGGCAGGGGGTGACTGCTTACAGAAATCATCGAATAATTGATGGAACTCCGCCCTCGTGTACGCCTTCGCCATCTTGAAAAACATGCTCTGCATCCCCGAGACCCCCTTGTACCTGCACCTGGCATTTTGAAATAGATGCCATACACAGAAGCCTTGTTTCGCAAATACGTAGTTGTCCCTTATACCTTGGACAATACTCAAATGGCGATCAGAGACAAACATTAAGTCCGGCGTGTCCTCCACCACATGTAGCATGTTCTTGAAGAAGAAGGACCACGACCCGTGATTCTCACCATCGACAATCGCAAACGCGATTGGGTATACTTTGTGGTCCGGATCTTGGGCTGTCGCAAAGAGAAGGGTTCCCCTGAACTTCCCTTTTAGGAAACTCCCGTCCACTGAAATGACCTGTACATGGACATCAGTAACTGTAAGTTTAGTGACACGGAATTTTATATTAGATGACAAGTGAGATTATATAGCCGACATGTGCTTTTACCTTTCTAAGGTAGGGGATCGCCCTGCGCCATACCCCGAAGCTAACAAAGGCGTACTTGAATCGTTGGGAGGAGTCCACCTCTACCCTAGTATATGTCCCTGGGTTAGTCTGCTCCACCATTTGCAAGTATGGAATAATATCTCGATAACTATCTTCGTCAGTCCCATATTTAACATCCCTCGCCGCCAATCGTGCCCTTCGGGCCTTCCAGTAGCTACACGTCACTCCCAACTGGGACTTAGTCAGCGACTGCACTTGATCGGGAACTAGGTTCTTTCGAGTCCCAGTGAACCTACGATTGATAGGTTTGCTTACTTTGACACGTATAATAAAGTTACGTGACAAATTTAATATAAATATGTGACAAGAAAAAAAGTGTTTCTGGGTAGAGTAACACTTACGTCGACACTAAGTTCCGTCCAATCATATTCGATGTAGCATGTCGGTTATGGTTGTGCTTGAAGTTTATATCGCATGTGTGGTTCTGGATATACTTTCGGATGATCCACAAAGTGGTGCGGTTGTAAGTCGTGGACCTACACATCCATGTGCAATTTTTGTCCACACATCCTACCACAAATAACGATTTCGACGACTTCTTCACAATAAACTCAAAGCACTTGTCCACCGCTATCCACCGAAGGCGAGTCTGGACTTCAGCCTTTGATGGAAACAATTGTCCCTCCGAAAGTTCTGTCATGTTGCGTCGTGGGTCCTGGCTTCGTGGTGTTATGCTCTCCACCATAGCCTCAATGGTCTCCATCGTTTCTGGGGATTCACTTGACCTCGGCACCCAATCTTCAAGTTCCCTCATCACCGCATCGTCAACTTCCTCCTCCACTCGAAGCCACTCGAAATCCTCCCAGTCTTCTTCTAGCTTCACCCCGACACGTTCGTCATCGTCCGAGACACCAACGTCAATTGTGGGGGTTGACCCATCCTCATCCCCGCTGCTAATGGATATCACCTCCAATCCCTGATCTATTTCATATGTAGAGTTATCCGTGTCACCCAAATCGATCAGTTCCAGACTATCACCCTTGTCACCTGAACATATTTTATTGTCACCCACTTTTATTCCCTTGTCACTCAACAAAAGATCCTTGTCACTACTGTCCATTGCAGGGACCTCCTTGGTCTTCCTCATGGCCTCTCTCACCTCTCCTTCATCCTTGTCACCCCGTAAGATACCAAAGTCACCTGACCAAAAATCTATGTCACTAATTTCTATTGCAGTCACCTCATTCGTCTTCCCTATTGCCTCTCTCGCCTCTCCCTCACTCACGTCACCCCCACCTACACACATGTCACCTGATAGAATATTTTTGTCACTAATGTCAATCATAGTAACCTCCTTGGTCTTCCCTATGGCCTCTCTCACCTCTCCCTCACTCTTGTCACTCAAATAGATACCCATGTCACCTGAGTTAATAATCTTGTCACTAATGTCAGTCATAGTCACCTCCTTGGTCTTCCCTATGGCCTCTCTCATATCTCCCTCACGCTTGTCACCCGAACAGATATCCATGTCACCTGACTGACTATTCTTGTCACTAATATCCATTGCACTCACCTCCTTGCTCTGCCCTATGACCTCTCTCACCTCTCCTTTACCTTTGTCACCCAAACAGATACCCATGTCACCTAACTGAATATGTTTGTCACTAATATCCATTGCACTCACCTCCTTGCTCTGCCCTATGACCTCTCTCACCTCTCCTTTACCCTTATCACCCGGAGGTATCTCCATGTCTCCCAAATATTTACCCGTGTCACCTGAAACATTCTCCTTAAGGATTGGACCAACATATATCGCCATGGGCCATGGATGTTCTCCACACTTTGAGTTCAGAAATTTGAATGCCTCAAGGTCATCATCATCAGCTATCATGATCGGATGATCCCCATCTTTCGACTTTGGCACGTAAGACAACGCCCACTCTTCATCACCATCGCCGACCTTCACCTTGATCAGGTTTTTCAAAGAGGTGAAGTCGATGCCCTCTTGTATCATGACATTCTTGTGCGCCTTCATCCCCGCAAATATTCAACGTCCTCCCTCGAACACCCAGCAACCATTGAAGATGAGGGTGACGCATACGAAGGCGTTTCCACCTGAAAATGAAACGAGGGTTGTAAATAAAGGTGCATGGATATCTACTTTGAGTAGAACTTTATCACATACACTTACCCATTGCATTTGGGAAGAAAGGTTTCTGCGAAGTAAATGTGACACGGGGATTCTGAGCACCGACAGGAGCAACAAGTGTAGGCGACACGTGCTCTGCAACTGGTACCGCAAGCAGAGAATTTGTCTCCCATGGTGGAACGTTTTCCATCGGTTCCTCCATCTCTCTGTTGCAGAATATTGGTGAGAAAGTACAAAAAGAAAGCCTTTCTCTTCCTCTCCCCTTTTTATACCATGAAATATTAATTGTCACCCAAACCATCACATCACCATCCCCTCACCCTATTTTTGGCGCCAAAACCCAAAGCCCCACCAACCACTTTCCCTCCTCACCCATCCGGCCTCACCTCCAACCTGCTACCGGTACAACAAGTCAAATTTTTTTTTTTGGCAAAAGTAGACCACTAGGGTAGTGTTGCAAATCTCCCAAAAGGGGATAGTTTTGCAAAGTTTTCCAAAAGGTGGTCTAGTTATGCAAAACACCCTTATTTTAATGTCTTGAATTTATTAGATAAAAAATATTAATATTTTTTTGTTATAAAAATTCTAACGGTTTCTTAGACAATAGAATTATAATATTTTTTTTTGATGGAGCACTATAACTACAAATATTTTTTGATCTAAATTTTTTTTTAAACTTAAAATATTTTATGTTTAACTAATGGTTATGATCGTCATTATAAGACATATATTATTTATGTTTAATATTATTAATGAATACAATAATAGAGTGCCTTACTTTATATTAATGTCAAAACATTGATAATAGTATATTATTTTTGTTTACAAAATGTGATTAAATAAATGTTGTAAAAAATAAAGAATATATAATTCTATGCAAATTAAGTGGTTATTAATTGCCAAAATAAATGAATATTTTTCTAAAAATCACAACATATTTTAAATTGTCATAAAAATGATCAATTCTATTTTTTAATAGTATAAGAATAAATATCATATATGCTAAATTATATTATTTAATTTAACTAATAAGGAATAAAATCAGTGTATGAAAGATTGTAATATAATATTAATGACATGAACATATATATAAAGCATAGCTACGTTAATGTGTGAATAACATTTTCAAAGATATCACATACATATATAGCATATAAGATTTAAAGTTTAACATGATAAATAATGTCCCGCCTTTTTAGTTTTATATAGTTTGTACACAAAACTAAAAAAGATTGGAGCAATTTGTTATACTTTCGGCATATAAATTCAAACGAATTTCATATTTTGATGAGATGAACAAAAACTTGCGGCTCTTATCCTCTAAATATCCGCTTACCTCGACAACCCAAACCCACCCGTTTACCACTATTGGGCATTGGCCCCTCCCTCCCTTCTCCCATGGCATCGTCGCCGGTGTCTCTCCCGGCGTTCCAGGTGCCGCCGCCGATTTCCTCCTCCTCTTCTGACACAATCCTCCACAGCAACCTCTCTCTCCCCTTCAGAAACCCCACCGTCGCAGCCTCTCTTCTCCGTAAGCCCCAATCTCTCTTACATTCGTCGTCTCACTCTCCTCCTCTCTATAGGGCTCCCGACTCCAGCTTCTTTTGTTGCCATTCCCGTTCCTCCGACTCCGTCTCGCAGGGCGACGACGAAGACCGCCTTCGGGACTCCTCGGTGGGGCAATTCCTCAGAAGTGTGGCTCGGAAGTTCGAGGACTTCTTGAAATCGCGGACGGTGGCCGGGGAGGGAGTTGCGCCTGGTAGAGATTTGGAGATTGTTAAAGCCGAGGACTGGGATTGGGGACTGTGGGAGAAGCATTTCACGGAGGTTGAGGAGCAGGAACGCCTGATTTCAGTGCTCAAGGTATCAAATATCTTTCATTATTGGTTGAATTTCATGGCGGTTTATTTGATTTTAATTGGAATTAACTCTCTGTACTAGGCCTGGTTTCTAGTTTAGAATTAATGCAGGTGGATGGAATGATGGAATCCCACAATTTGTTCTCATAGTGCAAATAGTTTGATCAAGGTAGCTGTTAGGCGAGTGGAATTTAGGCATTTGCCAAATAAGTGAACTCAACCAGGGAAGATGTTAAAATTCAGTAATAGTTGTCTATAACTGCGTCCCTCTTGAGAGCACCTCTTGGCACTTGCAAGCCGAGGAAGGGGGCCCTTTTTTGCTACCAAACCTGTTATCCATTGTTTGAGTAAAAAATTTGTCAATGAAAGAGCCTTGACTATGGTAGCAGTGATGGTTTGACAGAGGAAGTTGCATAAGAAACTCAGGATTTGAAGGCCTGTTCTTACCATTTTTCTACATTGGAGATTTCAAACATAAAATATGTTAGAGGGGTTTTTTTGGCAGACTTGTCTTTCCAGGAAATTAGTAAGAGAAATCATACTTAGAGCAGCTGCATCTTGAAACTGAAGCTTAGCTCAAAAAGCATTCCAGTGCCTTTCTTGATTGGAATAATTTTAACCAGTCCCCTCATAGCAAAAACAATAACTAGATGAACCGAAAAAGGACCATGACATGAGCCTCTACAATAACCTCCCAGTGCAGAGAAGACCTTCCATGCTAACCATGGAGACTGCCACTTGACCCCCAGCTTGGTCTTTTGAATGGCATTATGCTCTTCTGCCCTTCCTATCGAAGTTTGGGAGCTCAATTATTTTGTCCATCAACTGGATGCTATTGAGTGACACCACTAGAGTTGTGGAAAGAGTATTTGGTGACGGAACTGGATTTTCCTTCACTGCCAACACCATAGGACGATAGCACTACTGCACTAGCCATCAGAAATGGATTTGATGTAAAAATGTTGGAGAGAGTTGCTAGGTCATTGCCTAGCAGCGTTATTATCCTCTAGAATTAGATCCTAACACAATTTGCTAACATAATCAGACCCGAACGTATGGTCTTGATTCCCCTATCTCCACCCCTTAATGGCTTGTGAATGTATTATATTAGCTCAACACTATCAGGCTTTCGAGTTTTTAAGAAATGCAGCTGATTGCAATTTTCTTGGATGTGCTTACCTCAGGCATTTTTTTCACAACCTAGAAAGGGGGACTGTAAAGACCATTTATTCCTGTTTACCGTGGCATGTTTTGTTGTTTTCTTTGTCCATGCAAGTTTCTTGAAAGGATGTTTATCTCATTGAGCTTATTGTTTTGTGACATGCTTCCTTGCCTGTTTGCTCTATGATGATTTTATTTACTAATCTCTGTAGTCAAAGCTGGGATATGCAATTGATAACGAGGATTATGAAGAAGCAGCAAGGATCAAGGTTGCTATTGCAGCTATATCTAGTAAAGATACAGTTGGCAGCGTGATATCTTACTTCAATGTATGACTCTTATTTGCTGGACTTTATCCATAGGAAAAAAGAGTGTATGCTGACTTCTTTCTGTTGTTGCAACTGTTCACTGAAGAAAGCCATAGATGAAGAGCGTTACCAGGATGCTGCCTTTGTGCGTGATAACGCTGCTGCTGGATTAGTAAGTTAACAAAAAAACCTTGTAAGAAATATTTTATATTGCAATTATTTCTGCAGAAATCTATCATGTTTGAAACTGTTGAAGGAAGTTCTTTTTATAGTTTGTTTGACTATAGTATTGGACTATTGGTCGCTGATCCATCAAAAGAGAGTTTGACGTCTCTATCTTGTCCTATTGATTGAGATCTATGGGTGTTGGAACTTGGAAGCATTGTTACATGAGGTAGTTGTCAGTACCTATGAGAGTGAGATATCATAGTTTATTGGGAAGTAACCTCACAGTACCTTAGAGTTTAATACATGGGTTGCTAAACAAGTAAATATATTTTCTTTTGTTTAGTGACAGAATACTATCAATCTTTTCTGCAGTGTATCATACTAGTGAATAGTTCGTTGCATTTTAAGGTGCTACTTGCTAGCATAGTCTAAATCTTCACCTGCTGGATTTTCTTTCTTTTTCTACCCCTTCATTATCTCATAGTATTAGTATGTATATGAAAAATAAGATATTGCAGATATAATCACATTTGAGATTTTTGTGATGCTCATACATTAATTGTGCTCATTCAATTTTTAGGAAGATCCTTGTGATCATGTAGTAACTAGTAACCATTATACTTGGTAAAAAAAAAAAGAATTGACAAATTTGACCTTTTTCTTCTTGCTTCGTAGAACTTGATTCTTGATTAATGGTGTTTGGTTGTGTTCAGGAAACAAACTAGGGTTTCTTTTTGTTAAAATTTTAACATGACCACTCCCACAACTAATTACAGTACTACATAATACTGCAGTACACCATCCCTTCTTCCCATTAACCTCTGCCACTCTATCTCCACCTTCCTGTTCCCTATATCCATTGCAGTAGCAGCACTAAATCCGCTAACCGAAACTAGTTTATTATTTCTCCTATTCTCCACCTTGACTGAGCTTTATTCACATCCTAACTTCCATTCCTCAGTCGCCCCCAGCTTCCCACTTACCAAATAATATGAAACCAAGTATAATTAGAGATCTGGTTAGCTTTGCAAGCTGTGCATAAGCACAAAGATAGATATTGATTTATGTTCACAAGGATCGTCAAGGTCTTTGTATGAAGATGATAAGGATAGGTAAGCGATGCTAGAGAGCGGGACAGAAGAGAAGGCGGCATTCAAAGGAATGGTGACAGAGAGAAGGTGGAGGATGGAGACTGGAAGGAAAAAAGTGACAGTGATGAAATGAGATACTTCAAAAATATTACTGATAAACGTCCCAAATCATCCAAAATTTTAAAAGGTGTACAATTTTTTATTACATAAAAACACAAAATCAATCTACTGCCTTGAGAAATTGAGTTTTCCCAATCCCGTCAAAAAGTAAACCCTCATAAGTTCCAAATCAATTAACAAGACATTTGTGTGGTGTTTGGTGGTTTCTTTTGGTGACTGGTAGGTGGCTTCAATGGTTGGTATTTGGTTGTTGGTGTTCCATTCTTGGCCTTCACACCTTCAAGCGCTGAGAGGGAGGGTGAAGAGAAGGAAGATAGAAGAGAGGAGAAGAAAATAGGGTTTAGTTGATGTGTTTAGTAATTTTGCAAGTATCTCTCTAAGGGGCAAAATCGGAAAGTGGAAACTGTGTTGAAATTATGGATGTGAAGAATATAAATTTCTTTGATATATTTGATTCTTTTTGTGCTTGATTTCAGTTTACCTTAAGAATTGTAACGTGCGTTGTCGTTTTCAGTAAACAAATGTTCTATCTTTCCTGCCAAGGAGGCATAGTTGTTCATACGCTGGAAAGTGAATATAGTAAGTCTGTACTTTCAGGTCGGATGGTGGGCTGGAATCTCAGATGATAGAAAAGATCCTTACGGTTGTATAATTTGTATCAGTGCAGAACATGGTAGATATGTAGCAAGAAGTTACAGCCCACGGTATAGTTATCTTCTTGCTTCATTCATCTTTTCAAATCATGTATTTCGAAATATGAAATGATCTCTAAATCTCATAGAGGAATGTCTAACTTATGAGTTTTAGTAAAGAGGGCACTGCAGTTGATTATCCAATTGTGTCTATTTCTTTTTTAGGAGTACCTTTCTGTAAATTCAACTTCATAGGCGGACTTATAATCTTACTTCACCGCATCCGCTAGGTTAGGAGAAATGAAACTGTGAACTTGATAAGCCAGTTTTGATCTAGATTCGCTTTCACAGTATAAAACCTGCGTAGGACTCAATGCATGTCTCCGTTCTGCATATGAATGAATTAGGAAAGTTCATTCGAAGTTGATCCAATATGAAGATGATCCAATCTAAACCTGATAGTATTACTTGTCTACAACCTCTTAATGGACGTAATGTATTTTCAGGCCTTAAGTGCTAACTGTTTATGCTGCTGGTTCTTGTCAGCTTTCAAGAAATATTTGCAGCTTTTCTTTATAGGATTATTTACACTGTTATTAGATTCATGAAATTTCTTTCAGGCAGCTTGCTACATCCAAAGTTGGTGCTCCGTTGTTTGAGATTTTCCTGATATTGAATGACAGTGGTGACTACAAGCAGCAGGTATCATTCTCTCCTTTATTATTGAGGAAAATGGAAAATATCATATTGCATTATATTTAGGCCAGCAGTCTTTCATGTCATGAATGCACTTATATACACACTCAAAATGATGTATTCATTTTATTAAATTCACACTTCTTTTTCTCATCTTAATGTATCTTTATTAATTGTCCATACAACATGTAGCTATCTGATTTATTTGCAGGCATGCTGCCAATTTGTCAACAAATTTATTCTCTTACACTAAGATGGCTATGAAAGCTGCAATATAAACCTCAAATCGGTTTCCTGCCCTGCTATTCCTGTGCAATTGTTTCTTGTAGTTCGAATTACCATTAATTACAATACTCAATATTAAAAATAGGGTGAATTACGTTGATAATCCCTAAACTCTGTACCATTTTCTATATCACTCCTTTAACTTGGAGTTGTTTTACTTAGGTCCCTAAGCATTATAAAATTTTCCTTATTGGTCCCTAAATTTTAAGTTGTTCTAATTAAGTCTTTGAAATATTGAAACTTTTGCACTCGTAATCCCTCACTCAATTTTTTAAAAAGTTGTTTTCATTCCCCCACCCAAGTCATTTGTGCCTTGCTCTCATCTTATTTTATTCTCCCATTTTTAGGGCTCATTTGGTTCAACATGGGAATTGAAATTCCCACGGAGCTACTTAATGAGAATTCAACTCCCATGAAATCCAATTGATTGAAATTGTGAATTGTGTTTGGTTGATTTTTCAGTTTAGATGATTAAATGGGGGAATTGAAAATTTCCAAATACAAAAGGGTGGAAGTTGAACATACCTAGGGGGACTAGGTAAGTGAATTTCCTCCAAATTGGGGGAATTTAAATTCCCGGGAAGTTGAATTCCTGGGTTTTTATGTTATAAAAATGTCAACCAAACAGATACATTTCTTCTACTTATTGGGATTTTCTAATTCCTGGGGTTTTGGGTTGCCAACCAAACGAGCCTTTAGTTATTTTAATTGTTGATCAAATTTCGAAATTATCATTTTTAATAGATGGAACGACCATGAGTGTAGGGACTAAAATAGAACGTAAAGTTTTGAGACCAACAAGAAAAAAGGGGTTAAAGTTTAGGGACTTAAATAGAACAATTCTAAGCTTAAGGACTAACAAGGAAAATATTATAATGTTTAGGGACCATTAGTATAATTTACCCTTAAAAACATGATAGGATAGGACCGAGTTTTATCTTATTTGTGCTGCGAAAAGCTGGTTGTTTTTCTATGATTAGAATCATTTATTTCGTGTAAGGTCATACTTGGACATTAATAGAATAGTAACCATATAAAAAGTTTTATTAGCACTTGGAGAGTTGAGGCAAAAGTTTTATTATAGGTTGATCGATATAATCTAGAAAAGTATATTGTAAGGATTAGCACTTGGAGAGTAATGCTTATAATCTACTACTCCCACGGTTCGGCAATACATGTCGTTCTACTATTCACACAGTTTTTTTAGAAAGATAAAAATTATATAAAATGTCAACTATTTTATAAATTTTTTAAAATAATTTCATACTCATTTACAAATATGAATTTTTTTAAAAAACTAATTAAAAAATTGATATTGATATTTAATATGGTTTTTATCCTCCTAAAAAAATGTGTGAATAATAAATGACATATTTTGCCAAACAAAGAGAATACTCCCTCCGTCTTAAAATACATGTCTTTTTAGGACGGGGCACGAGAATTAAGAAGTATGTTAAATGTAATGATTAGATGTAAAAAGTAGGTTAAGTGTAATGATTAGACTTGTATTTGTTTATTTTTTTAAAAAATTTGTGAGGAGGAGAGCAGGGGTGATGTGAAAATTAGAGTAATGATTAGATGTAAAAGTAGGTTAAGTGTAATGATTAAATCTAAAAAGACATGTATTTTTGACAAAATTTTATGGACTAAAAAGACATGTATTTTAAGACGGAGGGAGTATAAAATAAGGGGTATCGTCATCCCATTCATGCATTGAGTTATTTTTCATGAATTTGAGAAGTAGAGGTGTATCTGCCTAGAGGGAGTATCCTCCCTGTTTTATGTATTTTCCCTAATTCTAGTTCAATCCAAAGAGGCTAAGACCTCATACTTTCCTTGATAGTCCTAATCCAGATATTAGGTTTATCAGATAGCCAAATATAATCAAATAACATAAAAGATGATGGGACAACCGAGAACCATACGATAATCTGTGTGGTACTGGTTCTCCATCAAAGATTGTTTAAAGCTTGTGTCTACATCCTTCTTTTTGTTTTCTACTTTCTCTTGGGCGAAGGTGGGATTCTATTTTATTGTTCTCAAGTTGTCTTTTGCAATAAAACGGTTTATTATTGAATATGGTTGACACATCGACAATAAACAAATCATTGATGATAAACATCATTGACGGCTTGGGCATAGCTAAACCTCGTAGTTACGGGTTGGATTTTTGAAAAAAAATTGGACATTGCTCAGACTTTGCAATTCCACAGGGTAAATGCACGATTTCATAAACTCTTCTAATGTAGAGGCTGGTTTGAGTGTTCAGTGAACCAACTAGCTCCTGTCAGTTTGGTGAAACAAATTATCACAAGCATTTATGTCATTTTGATGTGCTTGGTACTGCAGACTGTGTATTTAAAGCGGAGGGTTGTTTCTCAAAGTTCTCCATCAGCCTTCCCTAAATTGTCCACATCCTCTGGCAACATGAATCCTATAAACCCGAGTGGGGGCAAAACCGACCTTTTTGATCCTGCCACTGAAGAATCCGAGGGCAGCAAAGATGGAGATGATTCTGATGTAGCTGATGGACTGTCTGGGTTTCCACGTGCTTTGCAAAATCCAGTTCCTGATGTACATGTGAAAGTATTGAAGGTAACCATTCCAGAAAAGGTTAACCAGGATTCGGTATCTTTCATATCTGGGCAGTTGATGCAAGATGAAGATAACAATGAAGAAAAACAAGCTGAGATAGATGGAGTGAAGGCTGAAGATGGAGCTGTTGACGAAGGGGGTGATAAAAATGACGGCATTGACTTGGGAACTGGCATTGGCTTTTCTGACAGAGAGGAACAAAGTGATTTTGCTGCAAAAATGATTGTTACTGGTCTTATGCAGAGACTTTCTAGCAGTGTATCTACCAAAGACATGCTTAGAGTCCCTGCAAAGCTTGAGAAAAAGGGAAGGAAATCATTCTCTTTGACAGTGGAGAATGATGATGACCAGGGAACTTCTGGTGGTGAGGATCAGTCTCCAACAAAAAGGAAAGCTAAGTTTAAAGGTCGACGAAGTCCTCAGCGCATATTATTTGATCTTGAAAAGTTTGCCAAAAAGGGAGAGAGGGTTCCAATGAAGGTTGTACTTGAATAGTCTGCATCGTATTTTTTGTTCTTTGTTATTATAAAAAACTTTCCAGTTCTTGCTTTTTTTAGTATTTACATGTGTAAGTGTGTTCTAAAACGTGCAGGTCCTTAAAGATGTTGGAGATCTAATTAGTTTCAGCCTAAGTCAGGCTCGATCTAGGCAACCTTTGTCTGGGACTACGACATTCAATCGCATTGAATTGCCAGAATTTCCAGACCCTCTGAACGGTGAATGAACTTTAGAACATCTTGTTTGAAATTCAACATTTTCCTTCTCAAGTGATCTTCTAGTGCATATTGATAGTTACCGTATATTACTGCATATGGCATTTGAAATATGTAGTATGTTGTTTTTGTTCTTTTATTTAGGACTGTATGTTGGTTCACATGGACCTTTTGCATATGAAGTGATCCAGTTGAGGCACAAGTTTGGTCAATGGAAAGAAGATAGCTCAACTAACGAGGGTGATCTTGAGTTCTATGAGTACGTGGAAGCTGTAAAAATAACAGGGGATCCGTATGTGCCTGCTGGCCAGGTACCTTCATCTTCTTAGCCTTTATCTCATTTGATTGATTGTATTCGTGAACTGGAAATGTGGGATCCTCAGTTGAATTGGCATATTTTCGATGCTAGATTGTTTTTATGGGTGTAAAGTTTTGTACTTTCTGGTGGTATTGCTCTGTTTATGATGATGCTAAGGATTACCCTGTTGAACAATACTTGTATTCTTTTTTTGTAGTTCTCATAATTCTCATGAAAATGTGTGATACTATTGTCAGTCGCAAAACTTACAAACGAAGTGTAGAAATGGTTTTTCTTCACTTTGGCCTTGATATCTTTGTCCATTTAGTTAATTGTTATTCTGTGAGTTCTGCATCAGTTATGAGGAAAATTTTCCCTTTTAAATTGATCTGTATGGTTTGCATTTTCCTACATATTATTATTAAAACCCGACATCCGTGCCACATCCTTTGTGTGTGGCATTAGGTGTTTAGCATCCCTTGTTCCTTGGGTCCAATGAAGAGTCGCAGTTCTGATTGTTGATCTTGGTCGATAGTTTCTCTTCTTGTTTTTGGCCCTTCTTTTATCATTTACTTTGGTCTACATCTGTATACTTTAGTATAACTTTGTTTCTCCATTGACTCTGGGCCTTTAGAAAACATCCTCCTGACTTGGGGGAATGGATGCACACACTTTGACTCTCCAGACCCCGCTCCAGCAGGATGTAGTGGGTCGTCATTGCGGGATATTATTCGCACACCATCCCATATATCTCTTTTTTGGAATTGACTTTTTGCCTAGCGATTGAAATTTGGTAGCCTGCTTATACAATATAGTCAGGGTCTATGTTTCATAATCTGGATTTGGAATTAAAGTAGATCACCTGTAGGAAGTAGGAACTATTTGCTTAGGTCCGCCAATCTATATGAATTAGTGGGTGCTCAGATGAATTACGTTCATTCCAAAGTGGTATAAGTGGTTTTTGGTTGAAGTTCTACTTTATGTATTCGGAACCAGGAATTGGGCTTTGAAGGTATTGGTTGAAACTTGATTCTTAATTGAGACTGCTTGGTTACGTTTAGGGGATTGGTGTAAGGTTTGTTTGGTGCATCCAACTTATGCATTATAACCTACTTGTAACACTTAATCATAGGGAAGGAGCACATTGCTCCAAACAGACTATTACATTGAGAAGAAGAAACTGGAGTGTGTACTCTAGGTTGAAAATAAGCACTTTATAGGGAATTAGCACATCACCAAACTGGGAATGGTTTGGGGTAGAAGTAAAAATCGACCAAACACAAGGTATCTGTTTAGCTCATCCTGTCCTGATTCCTCATCCGTCAATCCTCCCACCTAAACCAGGCAAGACTTGTCTGGGTCATTGGCTGACCTTAGGTATTGATTGAGATTTTTTTTTCTTTGCACATTTTGCAAGATGAGGCTTTTAACCTTCAACTCATCTCGGCATGGATGGAAGAAGAAAGAATTATCCTTCTCTGCTTTAGACTTATTTGATGACAATACTATCACTTATTTAAGAATAACTTGTGTTAGTGATTCCTTTAGCAACTCATCTCAGCATGGATGGAAGAAGAATGAATTATCTATTGGAGAATGAATTATCTTTTGGTGTCACTCTGTCAGTGTGTCACAGCTCCCTGTTCTTTATTTGTCCTGTGGTGGATCATTTAGGGCTTTTTTTCTTTCTTTCTTCTTGAAGGATTTGGGTCGTTTAGTTAAATTCAATTGGAAATCTATATTTATATAACTTATAAAAGAGGCTTTTTGACCCAATAAATGTATCAACTTAAGTTATCAGTGAAAATTATTTAGTTTTGAATTAAATGAGAAATATTGTAAGAGTAAGTTAAAGGAAAATTAATAAATTTTTTGCATATATACATAGCAATAAGGGTACATATAGAAAATTATTAAATTTGTAGGTAGTGTGCTCATATTTCTAAGAAATATGAGCACACTACCTACAAATTTAGTCAAATATGACTATATGAGTATGCAATATTTTTAGCAAAACTTATTTATTTTTGTATATAAAGAATAAGTAGAAAAAAAATGTACTTATTAACATTTGCATGAGTGTAGAGATCAAACGATGAGTATATTATAGTGAAAATGTATTCTCTCCATACTTGTTTTGTTTTTCTATTGCTAATGTTGTATTTTTGTTGATAATATCCTATTTGATTACCAAATATCATAATATTTTTAACTATCATAATATTAGTAATATATCATAACATTATAGACAATATAAATCGAGTATGTGCATAGCACGGGGCAACAATCTAGTTTCTAGTTTTATATTTAAAAGAAAAGATCCTATCATGGTTTAAATACATCAATATCAATCATGCCTGTGTAGAACTGATTGAGTTTGATTTCCGCCTGGGGGGTGAATAAAAATAATGAAGAAATAAGAGTAGTCAATTGTCCGCGTAATTTTATTTAAAAAAACTTTGTATCTTCCCTTCACGTCTCCTATTTACCAAATGTCCTTCATGGTAAAGTAACATGGTTCACTGTTCCCTATTATGGGCAATAGCTTCTATTGTTTCTGAAAGATAAATTGAGACCTGTAGAAATCCCTTTTCATATTACTACTTTAATGATAATGATAAGATGAGATTTAATCAATATTTTTTGTCTCTACATCTTTGAATTCACAAATTGAATTAAATTTTGTTTTGGCATCATGCATATAGGCCCATAGCTAGTCTTTACGGAAGTCTCTTAAGTTTAACTATTGTTATTTCTGCTCAGGTTATCAGTCACTTCTATTTCCTAGTATCTTAAAGTTTTTGTAGCTCTTTCTTCAAAATTTTAAGTAGTTAAAACTAGTCTTTTGCAGGTTGCATTCCGTGCAAAGATTGGTAAAAGTTATCAGCTTCCTCATAAAGGAATCATTCCGGAGGAGTTTGGAGTGGTATCTATCAATTTGAATATTTCAGTTTTTCATGTAGTGTTCTAGTTCAATTCTTTGTTTAATCATTCTGATTTCCCAGATTGCAAGATACAGGGGACAAGGGAGGCTTTCCGAGCCAGGCTTTCAGGATCCTAGATGGGTTGATGGTGAACTTGTCATCCTAGACGGAAAGGTGCGAGTGATAATTGTGATTTTCTTGCCTCGATCTACCCAACATTAGCTTCCTTCTGTTTGTTTAGATGTACCTTTTGGATATATTGATTTTGGTTGATGCTTGAACAGTACATCAAGTCGGGTCCAGTAGTTGGTTTTGTTTACTGGGCACCCGAGTCTCAGTTCTTGGTGTTCTTCCAAAGGCTCAGGCTGGAAGAATAATACTTCGATTACTCATTGAAGTTGGACATCCTAGTTCAATCCATCCTTGGATTTTACAAGGTAATATCTCTTATGTTTTGCCTTCTGTGCCCATTCTTATTCTCGTGTGTATTTGAACGACAACTAGGATAATTTGATTGAATGACAAAGTTTGACAAAAGTGCAGCAGATAATTCTAATTTTTGGATAGATCAGTCAAAACGTCACCCAACTCAACCCTGAAACTACCCTACCCTTACATGATCCAAATCTAAAGCTTGCCCGATTTGAAGATGCGAATGGGATTGCTAATTTGCTAACCGAAGTAACCGTCAAAACTATTTACTTCCTGTCCATTGCAGTGTGATAGCTTGAGTTAAACTTCACTTTGCATATATTTTTAAGCTGGGTTTGTTAGACTGCAGATCCGGATGACATTCACCTTTACAGACAACAGCTCCAAAGACGGAGCAGAATAACCGCTTCGCGCGATCTCGGATTCTCGGCCTACCTCCCCAGCAGGTGAATAGATTTTAAGCTCGTCAGCAATCTTTTCGGCGGTCTTACATAAAATGTGTAGTTTTAGAGTTCACTATTGATATGGGAATGGATGATGCATATATTTCAAGGGGTTTTGGGAAAATAATCACCTTCACTCTACATGTAATTATCTCTTTTCGGCTTCATATATTGTTAACAGAAACCATAAATGGAAGCATATTGAGTTCGGTAGTCCCAACTCCCAAGCAACTATTTGTTGCCTTCTATCAAAAAAAAATAAAAATATATATATATATATATATATATATATATATATTTGTTGCTTTTTTTTTTAAATTAAAAATAATAGATAGAAAAAAATGATTGCATGATTTGCTTCTAGATTTTTAGGGTTTACTTTAGGTTGTGTTAAGTTTAGGATGACAGGGTGAATGAGATTTACAAACTACATATTTCAACGGGTATGCTATCTACACGACGACTTTTCGCTAAACGCACGGTGAGACGTTGCCGATATCGACAGTCAGTGGCGGTGGCTGGCACTAGGAGGGCTGGGAGGGTAGCAGGAGGTGCGGTGGTTGCTAACTTCGAGTGTCGGTGTCGTTGCAAGCTGCTGGAGGGAGGTGGGAGGTTGCTGCCGACTTCATCTGTCGGTGTCCAATACAAATCCTCTACAACACTTCCTATAACACTCCCTACATCACTTAATTATTTTCACATTTATTTAATCTTTAAAAAAATTATAAAAATTACATACATATTATAAACCCCCATTTTAATATGTTTATAATTTTTCATTTTGAAAAATCATGTTTTCAAAATTTTTAAAAATTCAAAAGGTATTATTTTATGAAATATAATTATAAAAAATTTCAAAACATGATTTTTCAAAAATAAAATTTATAAATATATACAAGGTGTTTAGAATATGTATATAATTTTTATAATTTTTTTTAAGATTAAATAAATGTAAATATAATTTTGTGATGTAGGGAGTGTTATAGGGAGTGTTGTAGAGGATTTGGATTGGTCGGTGTCAGGTGGCGCCGTTGCCATCTTTGACACCCATGTCGGTGACTCAGCCGTGTATTTAGCGAGAAAATGGCCGTCCATGTAACAACTCTCTATTTCAATGACCAAACCGATTCTTAGATCTCTATTTCAATGACCAGACCGATTCTTAGACCTCCTCAAAAGATGATTGGGCCTCTGAAGTTCCAATACAAATATTGAAAATAAAGTGCCAAAGTGAACCATTTAAATTTTAGTTTGATAACCAAGGGCACTGCCAGTGCCATGACATTGACCTCTAAACTAGTAGAAATTTTTGTTTGGCTTGGGAAGTTGTTATCATTGGGTTAGTGTCAAACAAAAATGTCTACCTGCTTGAGAAGTTAGTGTCATGGCTATACATTTAGTAGCTCCTAAAAATGGGAAGTATCACCAAGCTATGATAGTTTCAAGGATGAAACCATCCTCGAGGATTGGAAAATAAGATAAAAAGAAATTACGAAGGAACTGGAGGGTGCATTTCAACACGTCGTCTAGTGGTTTGGCTGGTTGGGGTTGGGATGGTGCAAGCTAGGCCTCGGTGTGCAGCTACGCACTGTAAGTACTGAGTAGAGATTAGTTTTAAGGATTGCATATACCTTATCATATGAAATTGCCAATGAGGATGATGAACACATATGCAAGGTGATCAATAACAATAAAATATAGACTAGATGATTACACTGCCATGTGTTTGGGGATTCCATCAGCTGTGCTGTAAAGGAAATCATTAATTCTTTCATCTCTCCCTTAAACAACTTCTATATAAAAATACGTGTCATACTATTCGATTATCCATCGGCTACCATTTTACCAAATATAGTTAACCAATGAGACATATGCACGTCAATTTGCACCATCATTCCTCTCCTATTTCTTTTTGAACTATTGTTTGGGCATGAGTTAAACATTATGTCAACTAGCTTAGGCATTTAGGATAACATGTAATGACTAATGGATCATGATTTTGAATCCCCTTCCCCTATTGTAATGGTTCTAAGTGTCTATATATTAACTAAAAAAATAGTTAAATATTTTAATAATTTAATTTAAAGAAATGGATCTTTGCTAAATATATATAAATTTCAAATATGAAATGGAATAAATTACACATAAGGTCATAAAAATATTAGACATATAAATTAAAAAAAACTCGAGACCGAATATGACCTATAAGATTATATTATAATTTAATTTTTAAGTTTGTTTATGGTTTTATTTATATATAAATAAAATATTAACTTTGTTAATTTAATTTTGATCTAGAAATGTACAAGTCAATCGGGTACAAGTAATTTTAGATTCAAGTCGAAAAAAGTAATGTTGAAATCCACAATTTACATATTACAGCTTAAGATCAAAACAACGGGTGGATTTTTGACAAATTTGAATACAATGAATCTGATATCACTTTTGTTTTTTATCGATATAATATTGGATATTTTATGTTTGTTTTATTTGATTTATACATATCTATCAATTTCTTTAAAATTTATTATTTTATTACATCAATATGAAACTTATCACGACTTTAATAGAAGTGGACCTATAATCAGTGTGAGAAATATACTCATTCCGTTCCTTTATATTTGACACTTTTAAAACAGACACATTTTTTTAGAAAGGTAAAAACTATATAAATATTATTTTTTTCTTTCAATTTTTTATAATAATATTAAACTTAATACTAATAAGTATGAGATTATTAAAAAAATTTATTAAAAAATAAATATTTTATATAGTTTTTATTACCTTAAAAAATGTGCTTAAATAATAAAAAGACAAATAAAAAAGAACAGAGGAGTGTATAGTTGCATTGTTTTAAAAAATGAAAAATCAATCTCTAGAGAGAGACCCATGAGCCTAAAATATACGGAGTAATACACTAACCACCCGTTAGTCAACTCATGTCATTTTAATTTTTTTTTTGTTGAACTCATTTCAACTTATTGTATATTATTATTTGAATGAAACCAAAAATATACTATCATATTCTTATCTATATTACACTTTTTTTTGGTTTCTTGATAGTGCTTGGTTTCATTCTTAGTCTACGTCCCCAACATGCTTAATTTAAGTTGCTTAGATCTAGACATGGCCACGGGTCACGGATCGGGCGGGTCGACCCGTGACCCGCCGGGTCGGTGACCCGCCGGGTCCGGGTCAACGGGTTGAAGGGTCATCTCGGGTTAAGGGTTAGGGTTAGGGTCGGGGGAAAGTGAACCCATGACCCGGCGGGTCAACCCGGCGGGTCGACCCGACTACGACCCGGCGGGTCGACCCGTCGGGTTGACCTAATGAGTCAAAAATTTTAAAAAAAAATTATAAAAAAACTAGAATTTATATTTATAATTATTATGAATTTTATTTATTCATAATATATAAATTCTCATGCATTGCATGTTATGAAAATCCTACCCACCCTTTGGTTCTTTTATAGACTTAGCACCCTCCCCCTCCCCTTTCCTCTAGTTTTCAATGTGGGATGGGATGTGGGACAAAAATAAGTAGAAACTAAATCATATCTTCAATCTCGATCATTCGGTTTTTTCATGTCAATCCATACTTATAAATTTTTATCATATACAAACACTAGTACTACACTTTATATAAATATTATTTTTTTGAAAAATATTTTACCTATCAATTATGAAAGATTAAAATAACGAACGGGTAGCAAGAAAGTGTGAAGTTCAACACAATACCTTAAACATTTGTGTTATTTGGTAGCTCCACTATGAAATCATGATATATGATACTAAGTTAGGAGTCTTTATGATATAATTTCAAAGAATACAAATATTGTTGTTGATAAAGTTGTTACACATGTATGGTATCCTTAAAGTCGATTTTCACTTATTTTGAAAATGTTATAGAACTTCGGATTTTCAAGCACAATAATGAAATATATTATTGGGCAATACTTTTCAAATGTGTCTTTTCATTTTATAACATGCAACACAAATAGGTAATTCAATAACATCATCATTATGTGTATACACAAAATGTGGCTAATTCAACTTTAAACGGGAAAGATTATCATATATCTATATGAAGATGAGTCTAGATTTGAAATCAACAACCAAGAAATTAACATAATGCAAGTAAAATAAAACACTTATGATTAATCAATAGATCAACACAACTATCAATTGAATTAAATAGAAAGATTAATCCAACAAATTTGATATAATGTATCATGATGTTCCATCACCATGTGTTATTCATTTCATTAAATCGTAAGAGGTAAAGACTTTAATTATATTATATGTTACATCATATAATCCAAAGACTTAAATTACATTATATATTCCACCATATAATCCAAATACTTAAATTACATTACATTCTACATTCGTGCATAATTTAATTACGAAAATTAACAATTAAAAAAATATAAAGTTACTAATATATTCTCATTTATTAAGAAACTTATTTTTTTATACTTTATTCATAAAATAAAACTTAAAATATCTACATGTTTTTTTAAATAAAACTAACCCAACATATTTTGTCGAACAGAGAGTGCGTAATTTAAACCGATCTCCTCCGAAGTTAAGGCTAGGATGGAGATCCTCAAATGGATGATTTTAGAGCTTGAGGGTGAGGTCGAGGCCGTCGATGATGTCAGCGCCAAAATCAGGCACCGCAGCAGCGGCGGCCTGAGGCGGCACCATGGAGTTGAGAGCGCAGGGAGGTGCAGGCGGCGGGACAGGGAGGCCGCGGGGGAGGAGGAGCTGGGGAGAGTGGGACTGGCGAGCGAGGTGGCGCTTCATCTCGATCTGGCGGCGCTTTAGGGCGAACCTCTCCCTCCTGTGGGCGTTCTGGTGGCCGCCGAGGGCCTGCACCGACGTGAAGGCCTTCCCGCATGCTTGGCAGTGGTAGGTCGTCGTCGTCGACGCCGAGGCCGAGGCCTCGCCATTTTTGTTCCCCGCTGCGCCCTCACCCTCGTTCGAGTTCGACATTAACGAACTTTGTCGATTGATGGAGGTTTGATTTTTGGAAGTGTGGGAACGGATCAGTGAAGTAAGGTAAGTTTATAGAGAAGTTGGAGATGGAGATCGATCAGTTGTGTTGTGTGGGTTTGAGGAGGAGAGGTAGTTTTAGCCAAGTGTACGTGATGATGCTTAATTTCCATGTACGGGTTGCAGTTGGAAATTAATATATTTTGATCGGTGCACAACTTGTTTTTTTACATGACAAGTTTATACTTGTTTCTGTTCTGAAAAACACGTCATTTACTATTTATGTACGCAATTTTAAAATGATAAAAACTATACTTTTTCCATTAGTTTTTTTTATGTATTGGAATATGAGAATGGTTATTTTTTTTAATTTTTTTCTTAAATTTTATTAGTTTATATAAGGGTTGTTGATAATTAATGAGAGGTACCCAAGGTAATAAATTTATAATTTCCTTAATTTGTCTAGAGATGTCTAAAAAGACTTTTTGAAGGGAGGTAGTATAAAATATTTATTTTTTATATATAATTTTGTTTTAACAATTTCGTATCTTAATATTTAATCAAACTTAGAGTTCATGTTCAATCTAAAATTAATTAAAAATATGAGTTTTTATGGTAAAACGAATTGATAAAAAAAGAAAAAAAGTAGTGAGGTTCAATTTAAAAAGGAATTAAAATGAAATGGAAAGAGTTTAGAAACCAAAATTGGATAAAAATGTATTTTTTTTTTCAAATTAATGTACCAAATAAGTATTAAAATGAAAATTTTTAAAACAATTCGGAAGTAAAATTGAAAAGAATAAAAATAAAATAAAATACGGAGTAAACAAATTAGAAAGCAAGTGTTAGCTGCAGGAGGTGAGTGCATTGAAAGAAGAGGAAGGGAAGTCCTTTTCGAGTACGACTACCATATGGATGCAGCAGCTAGGAACCGTTGCATTAGCAGGTACTCCGCTACAACAAGAGTGTGGGTCCAAGGGATGCTGACGTAATCATCCGTACTTGCTATATTATCTCTGTGGGCCCCTTTCGCCCCCCGTAGTGCCGTACCACTTTGACTTTTCCACAAATATTGCAACAAATTTAACTGACGTACTATTGAAATATCGCTTTGTTAATTTTTTTTTTTTAATTTCAATCGGTAGTGTTACAAGTATAGTAACAAACGACAATATCGTTTAGTAGCGTTATTGCTCTTGTAGGTTGCCGGCCACCACCTCACCATTTCAATCGACCCACCCTCCATCGCCTCCGCCCTTTTCACCGTGTCTTCCCCGTCAGCCCACCACCACTTTTGCTCGATCTCTTCCATGGCAAGGCTGTTTTCGGCTTCCACTGACTTCATCCCGAATCTCTTCTACATCCTTCACAGGGCTTGTTTTGCTCACCGGTTGCGGCGATTTGTATCATGTCACCTCTGCTTCCAAATTTGCCTCCACCGTCGTCTCTTCGATCCGTTGCTTCAGATTCTATAGTAGCTCTAGTGTTTTCTCTTCTTCTTGTGTTTTCTTCTTGTATTGGCTTATTTCAGTTGTTATTTCTGCCAAGCATGAAACTAGAAATTAAAATTTGGGTGGATTAGGTAGGTTAAATTTTTCTTATACGTATAATTTTCATTATTGAAACTCTTAATTTAATAAATAAATGAATATTTTTTTATTAATTTTTCTTAATTTTTTACCTATTATTTTTTTTAAAAAAAAATGAAACAAACTGGAGCAGGCCCCAGTCCGTTCATCGGTCGATGTCTGATTCTGTTATCGATCCGTTGTTGGTGGTGACCCTCTTGTAGTCGGATTGGCTTGATCAATGTTTCGAAGCTTAGAGAGTTTCCCTGTTGAGTATCGTACTTCTCTCTATTGTGTTGATTTAGAGTTGTAGCGGCGGTAGTTTGGTTTGATTATTGGTCGGGGTGGGGTTCATTAGGAGGGAGAAGCCTTGGATTGTTGTTTTCTTAGGTTGGTGGTTTTCGCATGGTGTGATGGTGGGTTAGATTTGGTCTTCGGTTGGTGTTGTTGGCGATAGCCACTTTTGAGTTTGAATTGGGTAATTTGCTTTTGATCAGGACACATGCTTTCGATGTTGTTGCTCTTCGTAACCTAGTTCTTTGTCAGATGTAGGAGTGGGCATTCAATTAATTGAAATAATTAAAATATAATTTTAATATAAGAGAAGACATTTTATTTTAAGAGATTATAATTAGAGAAAAATGTGACAATAGCAAAATAGTAAGACATTTCAATTAATTTAATTAATTGTTTGTCCAATCCTAGTCAGATGTGTTGATACATGTTGTCAATGTTTTGTTGCTCTCTGCTAGTCAATCTTTCTTATTCAAGTATGAGAGTTCCTATATATCTCTTGTTGGATTTTCATCCATCTATATATATGTTCTATTTGATCTTTTATTTTGTTCTTCTTTTTTTAATTCAAATGTATTCAGATTGTTGTTTGTCACTCATAATAGTTTAATTTTTTCATCTACTGATTTGTCCGATCTCTTGGTATTTAAACTTGCATGAATTATTGAATTTATTTCCTGGTATTTTTAAAAAATGTTTTAATATATAAAGAGTACTTTGAACGCTCACTATGAGACTATGAAAATAATTCCAAATAGGGTTTATTTATCATATATAGACGCCATATTTTTTTTTATTACGTAATCAGTCACTGAAGTTCTTAACTTTTCAATAACTGATCTTAGCATTTAATTCCGACATAAAGGGAACCAAATAAAATAGGATTTGGCTTTGGAAACTAGCAACGAATTCGTCACAAATTTAACTCATGGACCATGGAATCGGCAATGCATTGCATTGGGCATGATGATGGTTGCGGTTGATACAATGTAATATCTTAATGAAATCATATCTTTAACTACAACTTTTCGCGCCTGTGTATTATCCATTTTTGAGGTCGTGGCTACGTGCACCCACATTGATAAATAAAGGTGTGCTGAATTTAAGGCTAATATAGTGTTATTTTAATTTATAATTGCTTACCAAAAAAATATTAACTTATATAATAAAAGTAATTGATATGTTTATTTCTATTAACTTATATGTGTGATCCACGCTTTCCTCAAGAGTCACCTCGTGCCATGTGTGGATTTCTACTTTCATCTCCCATCGGTGAGACGTCGTGCATGTTAGCGTCATCTATCCCATGAACTCACCATCCACGACTTATCACCGAGTCCTTCACTTCTGATAGCTCCTTGATGAAATTCATATGCTATAGTATCATTTTTGCAGGTTGATGAAAGACAAGGTATAAGGTATTATAGTTTAAGACAAATTGAAAATTTACATATTGCAGATTATATAATGCTTAGATTTAAAGTTTGTTTTAAATCTAATTATTTGGTTAGGCTATGGTTTGTATCCCCTAATTTGCACAAATATTCGGTTGATATCTAATTAGATTTAGATAGAGATATTTTGGGATCATATATATTTTTGCTTGGTTCTAGAATTAATCCGTGTGCAGGAGGATTCAATTTCAAATTCAAAGCATAACAGGTCGAGATTCTAGTAAGAGAAAATCTTAGCAGCAAGTTCGAAAATCTGGGATGAAGATTTGAAGGAAGGCTCCTCCGAATCAAAATCTCAAAGGCTCCCAGTAATTCAAATTCGAATTGGCGTTGAATGGTTGAGGAAATCTGGGAACAAGATCAGCAACAAGAGAAGATGAGTGATACTATAAAAACAAACGAAGAGCATACTCATCGATACATCTCTTCACCGGCTCTCTTCTGCGATCAAAAAGCTTTCACCTCCAATCTCCATTGCCGTCTGCTGATCAGTTTTTCTTTCTCTTATTGTAATTGCTTTAATCTTTGAGAGTTAGGAAAATATTTGAGCGTCATAGTATAAGTTAATCCCTGTTATACTAAGCTAGAGTATCATATACTCAAACGTATCACACTTACGTGTGGCCAAGGGGACTTTTATTTCTCTGAAATTTGGGTTGACTAGATAGAAGTGGGTTAGGCTTCAAGTGTTAGAAGAGATGAAGTTCTTCTAGGTTGTATCTAGGACTCATAAGAAAGAGAGGAATAAAAGTTGTTTGAATCCTACGGGTTGGACAACCCTAGGCGGAGATGGAGGCTGGTTTAGAGCCGAACTTCGTTAACAATTCACGTGTTCATCATATTTAATTTCTGCACTTACGTTTGTTTGATTTGTCATAGCTCCAGCAAGACTCAGTTCTGCTTCAAGACCCTTATAGTCTGGTTCAAGGCCTTGAGATCAAGTTTAAAGCCCTTGAAGTAATTACTACTCTATTCAACCCCCCTTTCTAGAATATTTTGACATTCAATTAATTGAAATAATTAAAACATAATTTTAATATAAGAGAAGACATTTCATTTTAAGAGATAATAATTAGGGAAAAGGGTGACAATAGCAAAATAGTAAAATGTGAGCTTTTCAATTACATTTCAATTAATTTAGTTAATTGTTTGTCCACCCCTAGTCGGATGTGTTGATACATATTGTCAATGTTTTGTCGCTCTCTGCTAGTCAATCTTTCTTATTCAAGTATGAGAGTTCCTATATATCTCTTGTTGGATTTTCATCCATCTGTATATATGTTCTATTTGATCTTTTATTTTGTTCTTTTTTTTTAATTCAAGTGTATTCAGATTGTTGTTTGTCAATCATAATAGTTTAATTTTTTCATCTACTGATTTGCCCGATCTCTTGGTATTTAAACTTGTCTGAATTATTGAATTTCTTTCCTGGTATTTTTTAAAAATGTTTTCATAAAGAGTACTTTGAACGCTTATTATGAAACTATGAAAATAATTCCAAATAGGGTTTATTTATCATATATAGACGCCATATTTTTTTTTTATTACGTAATCAGTCACTGAAGTTTTTAACTTTTCAATAACTGATCTCAACATTTAATTCCGACATAAAGGGATCCAAATAAAATAGGATTTGGCTTTGGAAACTAGCAACGAATTCGTCACACATTTAACTCATGGACCATGGAATTGGCAATGCATTGCATTGGGCATGATGATGGTTGCGGCTGATACAATGTACTATCTTAATGAAATCATATCTTTAACTACAACTTTTCGCGACTCTGTATTATCCATTTTTGAGGTCATGGCTACGTGCGCCCACATCAATAGATAAATGTGTGCTGAATTTAAGGCTAATATAGTTTTAACGGTCCGGATATAAATACCCGGGTTACGTTTCGAAGCTTGGTTATCTTCGTTCGGATCTTGCAATTCGAGTACGGGTCGAGGTTTCAAACCTTAAAAGATCAGTATTTTAAAGTGGGGATTTCGAACCCGGCGGAAATTCATTTGCAAAACTGGTGAAAGCGGAAGTAAAGTACAACTTGACACGGCAAGGCCGGGTCAAAACCAATTCATTAAAACATATATTCTGAAATCATATAACCAAATTAGCAGAGTTAGGCAGGTTTCTTTGCAATCGCCCGGGGGGATTTCCCACGTCATAGAAACAGAGAGCAATCATACCTAAAAACAAGTTGTGCGAGCGGGATCAGACCGAGACCCCCAACGCACTCTGTCCCGCAAGCAAGTATACACATACGCTATAATAAAGATGCTTTGATGCAATACGGAAATTAAATCACATTATCATGCTCCTAGGTTATAATATGCAAAAAAGAACTGTAAAGAAGGCGCCCAAAGAATGCCAAGTGGCATATCCCTCTCTTACTCCGCCCCCTTTTTCATGAGCGGACCTGGCCAGTCCGGTACCCATAACATCATACATGTGTGCACATCATCATCATATCATCATATCATAACATCATCATGTCATCATCTTGCCCGGTGGTGCTGGGCTATCATGCTCATATATCGACTCTATTGACTCAGGGCAACCCGATGGGGCTGGGCTACCCTATGACCCTAGCAAAACTCTAGGACTCACAAATAACGGCCGTTCTGTTTCGCAATCACATAAAGTATTCAAATGCTCATTCATGTGTGCAATCCTAGCATGATACTACATGACATGCTTAAATGCTTATGCAACACCTAGTATGTCATATAATCACAAGCAGGGATTCTCTTTCGAATCTGAGTAAGCCCATAAAGTAACTTACCTGAATAAGCCGAACAACAAATAGACACCGTAGAAGCAGAATTCAAGTAATATCAACAATCACCTAATAATATAAGTAATAAAGGCGCCATAAGATACTCTTCTACTATTAACACATATAAACCTTCACACAAGATATTCCCAAAGAAAGTAACCGACTTCCGAGAAAATATCTGAATATTCAAATCTTGGTCAAACTCGGTCAAGGTTGTTATTAGAGAATTTCCGGCATCTTATTTTCCAACACAATTTGCAAGAGATGTTTCCGAAAACTTAGAAATGCCTTTCCAAATAATTTCTTATAATATATATGACTAAAATAAACCACAACTATAGTTATAGATAAATCATTTCAAATTTCTCAACTTAACATATTCACATCATCAAAAAAATACTTAATCCAAATCATATTACTTTTATCAACTTTACAGTATGAAATACTTTTTGGAATTTTAACCTCATAAAATCATATTCAACATGGTAATAATATTAATAATAATAAAATAAATATATAAAGGCCATCAAATAATATAACACATGTTTTAAAATAGTGGCAACCAGATCAAAACAAAACAAAACCCATTTAATATCCAGCAGGCCCAAAACGCTAACCCATGCCCCAACCCAACACTCTAGCCCGTTGCCCCAGCCCATACCCAAGTCCAAAATGGAAGCAAAGAAGAGAGGGATCCGGAAGGTGTGGTGGGTCCGGATCTGAGGGAGTTAAGGAGGAGGGGGTGGATCCAGAAGGAAATGATATAACCCGATAGAGGAGTTTGAACCTGGCCTAGCCCAACAAGGAAAGGAGGTGTCGTCTCCTTCCTTGGCTCAAACAGAGCTCCGGAACGACGGAAGGGAGAGCGGAAGAAGGAGAAGGAGTTCCCAGTCCACAGTGGTCCGTTTGGCTCGAAACTTTGCCCAGAGATTCAGGATGGAATTCCAACCACACTCAACTCAGAAAAACTAAAACGAAGGCAAGGAGGAAGGAGGAAGAGAAGCATACCGAGGGGGGGTCTGTTCTCGCCGGAGAGAGCGCTCGAGCTGTACTGGGCTTCAACGACGGGGAGAAGGAGGTTGTGCTACACCCGGGAGGAGTGTGTGAGGGTTAAGGCCGAGCTTTATACTCAGTTGAGTAAAAAACAAGAGGAAGATCACTTACCAAGGCCAAGTCGGAAAACAGGGGAGGGTGTTCGTGGTGGCGCCGGCGCACTTCGTCGAGGTCGAAAGGAGATCCTTCTTGGCCTAGGGAGGAAGAAGAATGAATAAAAGAGCAATTTTTCCGAGGTTAAAGCGAAGAGAAGAGGATTTGAAAAGGTTTACCGCTTGCAACCGAAACAGAGGGGAGGCTCTTCTTCGGCGGCGTTGGCGGCTCCAGTGACGTCGTTGGGGCTACTAGCTCCTGGGATGGGCGGCTGCAACACCGGCTAGATGGGAGAGGAGGATGGAAGGTCATGAATTTGCTGATGGAAATGGGTGGTTTTTAGTGGGTTTTGTAGATAACAGAATGGGAGAGAAGAGGGGGGGCTCCCTCTGGGTTTATGCAGAAATTGAAATGGGAGGGAGAGAAGGACACTTCTCTGGTGGGTTTTGAAAACGTGAAAGCGAGAGGGACGGAGATGTGAGGATGAGGCTCCTTCCTATGGGTTTCTCCTGGGTTTGTGCAGAGATAAGTGTTGGAGGAGAGGGTGACTGTTGCATTTGGCGTGGGAGGAGTTTGACATTTTGCCAAAGATGGGGGGGGGGGGGGGGGGGGGGGGCAGGAGGGTGATGGAAGAGGGAGAGGAGGTGGGGTTACCTAACCACTTTAGGTGTGGGCAGCTAGCTCCTGCATCTCCCAAGGCAGAGAGAGAGGAAAAGAAAATAGGGGAATGGGTGGTCCCACAAAAGAGAAATTGAAATCCCGACAAATTCGGACCCCGACTTGTCGTCTTGGAATTCTGACTTAGAGTTTCAAACTCTTGTCCATAAGGATACTCTAGGGTGGTGTTACAACTATGATTGACACCACTCAAATTCTCGCCTGTATAAAAAAAATCTATTTTTAATTACAACCCATTAGCCTCCTCCATTTCCTATTCTCTAAAGGCTAATTTGCTTGATTATACCAAAAAAATTATAACTTTGCAAAAATGGCTATGACATATCACAAATTTCAGAGCAAGAGAGGAAAATGTCACTTTTATAAATATAATTATGACCAATTTGACCGGTAGAAGGTAACCAAGGGGAAAAAAAGTGAAAGAGGCTAAGGAGAGAGAAGAGAATTACTTATATTTCAATTGTTTTAAACTAATTTTCAGTTATTTTCATTTGTTAAAATTAAAAAATAAATTTATTTTTGAACTTAATTTAATTTTATTTATCTATAGACACCCACTTTATATATGTTTATGGAAAAAATATTTCGAAGTGAGATTATTTTCTGGACAGAGAGAGAAATACAAGACTTACGTGTCAGTCAATACTTTCTTCATGCCACTAACGTCTATTTATGTGCAGTATAGATATATCTCGTGCCAACTCTTTTGACTCTGAAAGATATCAAACAAGCACATTCCCCCCAAAGGGACTATCCAGGAGCCTCTTTCAATCTACAACGACAAAGATATCGTGCATATGGCGAAGGAGCTCCGTCTTGGAGAAATGGTTGGCCCTCCCAATCTTGGAGAAATGGTTATTCCTCCCAATCTTGAAGAAAGGGTTGGCCCTCCAATCTTGCTCGACGGCGTCGGCACGACCTTCCCTCATTTAGCTTTAACGATGGCTCACTTGTTTTTATACCTGAGATACAAATGTGTACACTAAAAGTTATAGGTTGCTAAAACAAGTGCTAGTAATTACAAAATGCGTGCCAATAAAGAAACAATGCATAACAGAAAAAATGCATCACAGTAAAAGATGCAAATTTGGGCTTTATTTTAATCACTGGTGAAGTACGTAGAAAAAGGCGCATCGTTATTGACACAAATGATTTCAAGTTCATTGAATATGCAAAACATGACAAATGTTAATGTGCCAGCCAATATGTTTATATGCCACCAATGAGTAAACGCGTGCCTTCAACGAGTATTCAAGTAAACGAGTGCCATAACTGACTAAGACTCCTCAGAAACTGCAAGGTCTCCCATTCTTCCCTGTGATAGTGCCCCAACATGTTGATAAACATGTTGATATTTTTATTATCCATAATTTTTAATAATAATTTTTCATGATAAAATTTTATAAACATATTGATAAAATTTGACTTAAAATAAATATCCATTACATTATAAATACCAAATTTTCAACAATGTTTTCATATAAGTTTATTTTCTAAAAATAAAAATACTCACACCCATTTTTAAACCTTTATCTCATACAAAATATACACACCCACCTACACCTATCTAAAACCTTCTCTTAGTGAAATAATCAAGGTTCATCTTGCTTATTATCATTGGGTCTAGCTGATTTGTACAAACCGATTTACCTAGCACGTGACTCTTGCCGGCTGGGTGACATGCCCGGGGTTTACCACCCAAAAAAAGGTGGGTTACCTCGTTAACAAAAAAAAACGTTATATGCATTTAAAAAAAAAACTAGACGAATTAGACAGGAATGAACAAGATATAAAGAGAATTATGTTAATAATATTTGAAACAATAAATCCAGAACAAAGGAAAAAACTGGCGACTGCATGATGGTGCTTTTGGACATCCAGAAATAAGAAAATTTTCGACAATGAAAAAACCATGACAATCCAAAATATGGAAAATATGACAAGACAAACAATCATGAATTGGGAAAAAAATAAAATATTTGGATAAACCAAATATTCATGCTACCAAAAAAATAACAGGAACCCGAAAGAAACGACACCTGCGATGGAATAAACCACCTGAAGGAACATTCAAAATAAATTTCGACGGTAGTAACAACTACTCCGGTACTTCTGGTGCAGGTTTTATCATCTGCGACCACATGAGGTCTTTAATTGGTTGCGGAGGTAGGCAGTTTACACTCAGGTCACCGTTCATGACTAAAGCTATGAGACTCTTATTGGGCATCCAGAGGGCAAAGGAATTGGGTCTGTGCAGTATCCACATTGAAGGTGATAGTTTTACTGTGATCAACGCAATCAAGGGATGTTGGTCCTGGCCGTGGGAAATTGAGATGCTCACGACGGACATCCTCTTGCTGATCCTGTCCTTTTAGCATGTTAACCTCTCGTATTACTTCCGGGAGATTAACATATGTGCCGACCACATCTCTCGCCTCTTCCAATCTGACGTCTCACCAGATACTCAACTAGATAGACATCTTTCTATTCTCATCTACAACGACACTTTATAAATATTGGGTTATCTTTTGCAATTTTCCCAAATCAAAAAGTTGAAAAGTTGAGTGAGAACGCGTAATTTACCCTCTTTTAAAAATCATATATACAGTAGTTGCAGAGCTGCAGCCTGCACTCTGCAGGGTTTGAAACATCAGCCAATCCCTTCGGAATCGCCATAGTCCTCTCCCTTCTCCGTGTCTATCTCTCTCTCCACCGAAGCATAGACAGAGAGAAATGGCGAGGAAAGCTGAGGAGGACTACGACTACCTGTTCAAGGTGGTGCTGATTGGTGATTCCGGAGTCGGCAAATCCAACCTTCTCTCCCGATTCACTCGCAACGAATTCTGCTTGGAATCTAAGTCCACCATTGGTGTTGAGTTCGCTACTCGCACTCTCAAGGTCTCCTCCATCCTCTTGTTTCTCTCTTTAAACTCCTTTTTCCAACTACTGGATTCTAGATCTCGCTGCTGTGTTTTTTTAACTTGCTTGGATCCGGAACTAATTGTGTTCTTTCATGGATCTGAGATCTTGTCTTGCTTGGATCCTCCCGATCTGTTCGTTTGATTTCGATGCCTATGAAACTTATTCGCTGAGAACTTAAATTAGATCATTTGTCAGTGAGATCAAGGTGATCTCTAGGATACATTGAGAATTTCCATTCTTGGAGTAGTTGAAAGTTGAAACTAGGCTCAGTATTTTATTGTTGATGATAATTCTTTTTTAAGCAAAGATCTGGTGGTAGTTTTGATTTTTGGAATGTGCTGCGGGAAGTAAAGGTGTGGGATTAGATCCAGATCCTCGCTCCCTCGTAATCTGATCAATGCTCTTTGGGATATGAAATCCGAGATTTGCTCCAATCCCATGTCGAGGCATTTCAATGGCATTGCCACTTTTTTCTCGTTGAAGTGGATTACTCATGTCTGCTTTAACCAAAATGTAAAAATACCTTTCATTTAGCCTAACTCATAGTCATACAAGAGGGCTGTGCACTTTGATTGGAACTTGGGAGATCAAAATTGCTCTTGTAATTTCCTTCTTCTCACATGTCACAAAAAGTTGCTCAGTTCGCACTCCCTGATCCCTTCTTGATGTGCCTTTTTTGCTTGCATCTCATCAAAATCTCGATGAAGTACTTTGTTTAAAAAGTCATGAATGCTGATCCAAGACCCAATCATCTAGGCCCTGCTAATAGTATCCCATGATTTGGGTTGAATCTATGTACTTGCCAATTCAGGGGATGTTACTGCTTTACTGGGGCTTCCTAGCTGGTGAGCTGGTGAAACGTGAACCATCGTAATATGTTCATCTTTTTCTCCACAACTTTGAAAGAGGTCCATAAGGTTGCATAGTTCCTGAGAGAGTAACATCATCAACAATAAGATATGACACAAGACACCCACCTTTTTATGATTTTTACTTTCCACAGTCCATCATTCCCTTTCAATATGCTATGACAGACACAACACATAATGGTTGAAAAGTTAGGGGGATAAGGATTCATCCTCCATGGTTTCCCTAGTTGAAGGGAAAATAGATTTCCAGTTTTAATATGGGGACAGGGTATCACCATATCCCTGTTTGTTTCCTCTTTTCTATGAAATGATATAATTGATTGTTTTGTGCTGAACCATCTTGCTTCTGAATTATATCATGAATGATAGGTAAAAATTCTGGATAAGAAGCCCCCATTGTTTAGGGTGTGAGAATGTGAACTGTACCTTTGAATGTGTTCTCATAAAAGATGTTCTCACTTCTCATGGTCAGAGGATTCTGTCACTTTCATTTGCGGAGTGAATCTTTAGCATTGAGACAATATACTTCAAATGTATACACTTCAATTCTCTTCGTTATTGATCCACTCAGTCCACTTTTGTTTGTTATCTCCAAGTTTAGCCAATTAAGGGTCATTTGTTTCATGGTATACATGATATTCATATACAATTGATCTTAGATTATATGATCAGAATTCCGTGAACAATATTTTTTATTAGTTAATTGCAAATTGCACAAAAAAATAGCATCAGATTTGATATTCTGATGCACAACATCTTGACTGATGTGGGATTCTGGAGCATTTTTTTGTTACATCTAGAGCCATTGATAACTTGGAAAGAAATGATGCCTCGAAACCCCGAACTTCCTCTTTTTTCAAAAACCCAACCCCCATTTAAATTATACTGCTTGATTGGATTTTGTGGTACAGATAGTGCCATACCATAAAATAATATCTGGAAATTTCCTTTAGATGTTAGGTTTCAGTATTGATATATTTGCACACATGACATCTGACAGAAGAGAAATTAAAGCAGAAGCAAATTCAGTCAAACCTAGGAGAATCAATTTTTGAGTAAATAGTGTTTCCGATGTTATACTATGGAGTATGGACTATATAGCATAGGGAGATTGTGAAGCTTTCTAATTCAATTTGGTCAATCAACCAATATTTTCTTTATTCTTGCTCTCTTAGGTTGAAGGAAGGACGATAAAGGCTCAGATATGGGATACTGCAGGTCAGGAACGATACAGAGCTATTACCAGTGCCTACTACAGAGGTGCCCTTGGAGCTCTCCTAGTGTATGACACAACAAAACCAACCACATTCGAGAACGTGAGCCGGTGGTTGAAGGAGCTGAGAAACCATGCAGATGCCAATATTGTGATCATGCTCATCGGGAATAAAACAGATCTGAAGCATCTTAGAGCAGTAGCCACTGAAGATGCCCAGAGTTTTGCTGAGAAGGAGGGTTTGTCGTTCATAGAGACATCTGCTCTTGAGGCGACAAATGTTGAAAAGTCATTTCAAACAATTCTTTCAGAGATATACCGTTACATGAGCAAGAAATCCCTTCCATCAAATCAACAAGCACCTGCAAGTATCAAAGAAGGGCAGACAATTGAAATCGGCGCTGCTGACACAAATGCAAAGAAGCCTTGCTGCTCCTCTTAAGAGAATCTGTTGATCATCCGGGCTCAAAGGAATTGCTCTGCTCCCTTGATTCCCTTGCGGTTTTATGTATCTATTCTGTAATTCTGTTTCGTTTCAAATTTGATTCATTTTGCAGTGTGTATCTTGATCTTCAATCTTTTTCGATTGCAGTGAGGAGGATCTAGTTTGTTTTGGATTATAGACACAGCTAAAGATTTATAGCAAGGAATTTCTTATTTCCTCGCAATTGAAGTCGAGCTTTACTTACATGAACTGACACTGTTTATACCCTTTATTTTCTTCATAATATGCATACAATTCTTACAATGTAGGAGACATTTGCTTCTATTTATGATCCTCTCTTCAGAAGCTCTAACATTAGCTGCTCTCCTTCTTCCTGCACCATAACTAGTCTTATTGAATTGAATTGGCTATTGCTTCCCCGTCGAATGATCGGTCAGAAGCCATTGGCACTTCATATCCCAGCTCGTTTTCCGCTAGCAGCTCCGTGTTGAGACCTTGATCTGCCATAAATGGCATTCATATCAGTCGGCGTCCAAAGCCAATTGCTTCTTCTATGATGAAGCAAGGAACCTACAAGAATCAGAGGCAGAAAAACTATATAAATACTATTTATACTTGTGTGCTTTGGCACATTTAAAAAGGGGCAGATTCATGGTTTAGGAAGAAGTAAGTAACATATACCTGATCACCCATGCTGAGCCAGAGGAGCTTCTTTTACGATGACTTGATGATCGATGCAGATTCTCGGGATGTGAGAGATAAGATCCCAATCGCTTCCCACGTTTTTCACACACCTTCGTGTTATCTGAGGACATCGTTCAATATTCAGTTCTTGCAAACACTTGAGAGCAAGCATGGCCCTTGGCAGTGCAGCCAGATTAGGACAATCGCTCAAGGTTAGCCACAAAAGTGAAGTGTAATGTTGCATTCCTTGTGACATTGCCCTCAAACCTTCGCACTTCGAAATTCTAAGATACTGCAAACACCCTGCACCTGAGTTGAGAACATCAGGGAGTTCCAACAGCTTAGGAAGCCCTATAATGTCTAGATACTTGAGGCTTCGTAGGCCATGTAGTCCTTCCCATCCCTTCAACTCTAACCTTCCACAGTAATAAATCTTCAGTTCATGGAGATTGCTAAGATGCTTCATCTCATTTGGAAGAGATTCAATACTATCACAACTGACAATATACAAAACACGAAGGTTCTTCAAGCTTCCGATCCCTTGTAACAAAGACGTCAAACGCTGCCAAGCAAAAAGCTCCAACCTTCGTAAGGAGCTTAATCCATAAAGGCCTTCTTTAGGCAAAGATTTGAGTTTTGATGTCAGACGCAAAGATCTCAGACTTAATAACTTGTGTAACTCATTGGGTAGGCTTTCTAAGTGAATACAGTTGAAGAGATCCAATGTTTGAAGGTTCACCAGCTTGCATATTGATTGCGGAAGCACAATAAGCTTTGAGTTCCAAGAAAGATCAAGGTATCGTAAGTGCTTTAAACCACCTATCGTCTCAGGTAAAACTTCAAACTCGGAATTGTTCAAGAGGAGGATGCGTAAGCATTTGAAATTGGATATCAAACCCTTCAAAAAAGATGTACTCACATATCCCATTGGATGAAGAAATGCAAACACTCTTGCCTTGCTTGCCTCCAGAAGGTGCATAGGAAACTCCTTTTCTGACAAGTCCTCGCGATCCCATATGATATGCATAGCCTTTGGTGAGATTGCTTGTTTAGAGGAATTCACAACAAATGTGTCTTCCTTCGAAACATATGTTGCTAAATCATGGATTAAATCATGCATTTCAACAAAAGCTAAGTTCTCATTCATTCTAGTAAGTGCTTGTGAAACAAAATCCATGTTTCTAATCAAGTTATGCTTGAACAAATGTGCAAGATGTTTCAATGAACTATTCACATCAAGCATTTCTGCATACATTGCAATTACTTCATTTGCCATATCATAGCTAGGGAGCTGGAAAAAAGACCGCGATAGAAGTTCATTGAAATACCTGTTTCCAATATCTTCAATGTCATCTCCTTCTCGTAGTTTTCCGAGTTTTAGAGCCATCCACATGTAAATCAGGTCTATCTTATACAAGGGATAGCCCTTTCTAAACACTGCACAAAAGGCAAAACATGATCTGAGGTGGTATGGAGTTTGGTCATAGCTAAGTTTCAATGCTGGCACTATATCATTTGGTCCTTGATCAATCATCCAAAGCTCACTTTCTTCGATTCGTTTCCAAATATAACCATCTCTCTCGTTATGCAACATACTTCCTAGAGTCTTTGCTGCCAAAGGAACTCCACGACACTTCTGAACAATAGACTTTCTGATCCTCACTAACAACGGATACTCTTCCTCTTCACCTTTACCAAATGCATGTTTCGCAAATATGGACCAACAGTGATCATCCGAGAGGCCTTTTAGCTTGTATGCTTCCACGGTCCCAGTGATAGAGGCAACCCTCTCCTCACGAGTCGTCACTACAACTTTGCTCCTTGAAGAACCTATAGCCAATAGCTCCTTTAACTCCATCCATTCCTTCGGATCTCTGATCCACACATCATCTAGAACGAGAAGAAAAGTTTGGCCAACTAGCTCCTCATGGAGCTTGTTTTGCAACAATTCCATATTCAATGATGAGAAATCCATTCCAATAGCAATCTCAAGAATGCTAACTATCAAACCTCGCAACACAAATTTGTTCGAAACATGAACCCATAGTCTCAACTCAAAGTTCGACACCACTCTCGGATCATTATATAATAACTTCGCTAGAGTTGTTTTTCCCATACCTCCAATTCCGATTATCGGAATGACATATAAGTTGCCATCAGTAGCATGACTTGAAGGGCTTATTAAACAACTAACAATCTTATCTCTATCTTCTTCTCTTCCAACAACATCGGATCCACGAACGTATGAACAGGTCTCTCTTTCTCTAGCAGGCACAACAGGCACATGACCGTTGCCTTGCTCTTGGAAGTTGAAACTCCTCCGATTGTATTCGATGATCTCCAAGCTGTGACGAATCGCCTTCATCTCTCGAGCCACGTCGAAGTAGGTGAACAACTTGGTGATCCTCCGAAACAAGCTTCTTCCATTGAGTTTGAGCTCCAAATCTTGCGTCGAGATGAGATCTAGCACATCCTCGATATCGTAAGCAACGTACTTGAGATTGCGAAGCCAGTCCCTGGTGGATTTGCTCGTAGATTGCCGGTTTTGTTCGTCCAGAAGAACAGCATCAATTGCAAGTAGGATTTGCTTGATCGTGTTCACCTCATCTTTCACCCCATAGATCCAGTTGATTTCTTGAAGAGCTGTTGATCCAAGGCTTTCAAGAATGTCAGCAACAAGCTCGGACACTTCAACAACGGCCATGTTTGAGGCAGCTAAAAGGGGACGAAGATTAGATTTACACGAATCAGATAAGGTAGGAATCAGCATCAGTATTTGATTTAATTGATCAGTTATCTGCAGGTCTCAAATTTTCTAAACATTGCCGCTGATAAGCTTTTTGAATAGGTCACGGAAGTGGACTTTTCTAATCAACCTACAATCATTGGCGGATCTAAGGAAGGGCTCGGGGTGGCATTAGCCTCCCCTAACCCGAAAGAAAAACCGAGAAAAAAAATATTTTTTTTTTGTGGATTTTTTTAGTAATTATTACTAATTTTAGGGATAAAAGAGTATAAAAGAAATAAGAAATCATTAAGATGGTTTAGCTTAGTTAATAAGAAGGGATGTTTTTAGTAATTATTACTAATATTTGTGGGTTATTTTATATGTAATTAAAAAAAAGAAAACATTAAATTTGTTATTGAGAGTAAAAGGTTTTTCCTAAGGTATTTAAATAAAACAAGATATACATGCAAAAAATAAAAAATTCTCCAAAAAATATTTAACCCCTTTAAAAATTTTTCTGGATCAACCACTACCTACAATTATGAAAAATCCAAGAATGACAAGAGTACGATCCCAATATCTAGGTTGTACACAAACTAGCACAAACGCTTGAGGTTTCATCTTTAAACCAACTTACAATAGAGGAAGTAGCTCACTAACTTATATAACCTGTTTAACAACACGTTCAATCAATCCAATGGAAAGGTACTTTTAGTTGGTCTATTGGTAACAAAGTTCATGAATATGGCATTTTGTAATCTTTATATTAGGGTGTTCTACAATTTAAGTAGCTCTCAACTAAACTTAGATTTATTTTAGTTCATATTTTCGATCGTAGGATTTTTTTTATCTCTTCATATTTCAACCCTTTTTATCTCTTCACATTTCAACACGAGTGCTTATATGATAGTCTTATATTTTTCCTCTTCAAAAACCCAACCCAAATACTACTTGATTGGTACAGATTATGTAATTGTCATACCTAATACCTGTATTGGGGAAATTTTCATTTAGATGTTTGTTATTATAGACACAGATATAGATTTATAGAATTTGCTTCACCATATGCATATAAAGTTCTTATCAAGCAGGACATGTGTTCTTGTTCTTGAATATGATCAAGTCCTGCAGGAAACTTTCTATGTAGCTGCCCTGAAGCTTCTGGTTCGAAAATATGGTCCGCGCTTGAGAAGCTCTAACCCTTAGCTGCTCTCCCTTTTCTTGCACCATAACTAGTCTTATTGAATCGGCTATTGCTTCCCTATCGAATGACCCATCGGAAGCCATTGGTACTTCATATCCCAGCTCCTTTTCGGCTAGCAGCTTCGCATTGAGGCCTTGATCTGCCATAAATGGCATCAGGATCAGTGGGTGTCCAAAGCCAAGTGCCTCTATTATGGAGCCCCAACCTGAGTGGAAGAGGCAACCTCCTATAGCCGGATGAGCCAAGATGTCGACTTGGGGTGCCCAGCCGAGTGACACCTTGCCTTTGTTCGACGTCCTCTCCAAGAACTCGCTTGGTAAGAAGCTCAAGCCATCATAGCCTTGTATGTTTTTGAGAAGCCAAATGAATGGCAGGCCGGATTGCTCGATGCCATAAGCAAGTTCATGGATTTGATCAATGAGCATCTTGTACTCGCTCCCAAACCCGACAAAGAGTACAACTCCTTCCTCCTGCTTGTCAAGCCATTCGAAAGTGCTCGTCGCCATTGAGCTCATTTGATCTTGTGGTTGTTGTTGTTGATGATCTTTGTCTAGAATCGGTGGTAGCAAACCAACCGGTATGATTGGTTTCCTCAGCTGTTTCCTGAGGTAATCTAGATACTCACTCTCCACCTGCCTACAGCTCCTTACCATTACGAAATCGCAGTTTCGTAAAGTCCTTGCAAACCTCTCACCACTTGAAAGAACAGACCCATCTGGGCAGTTCAAGTTCTTGAATATTTGCTCAGCATGGGCTGGTCTGTGGCACACAAGTGATGGGAAACCGAACCACTCCGGGGGCCTAGTCAAGTCCTCTGGCCTAGTCCTGATCCTCGGGCAGGCTAGCTCGTCGGGAGGCCCTAAGAATCCGAGAGTAGCAGCAGAGAACACACTGAAATATGCACATGTAATGTTATAGTAGGCAACAACCTCAGGTACCCAACAAGCTACAAAGTCGAAGAGGATCATGTCAGGTGATTCGTCTTGTAAAATCCTCTCAAGTGGCTGCTTCAACTGATCGTACGCCTTCTTCAAGAACTGAACTTGCTTCGGTTGCATATCGATGGTGGCCTCACAGTTCTCAGGCAAACCATCAACTCGCGGTAGTGCAATCTCCACGAACTTCACTCGGTCTGCTATGCTTTGATGGACCATGGGTAGTCTTTGTATGTTTTTTGGGGTGGAGATGAAGGTGACTCGGATGCCTAGGGCTGCTAGTCTCTTGGAGAGGTCGAGATATGGTAGCATGTGGCCGAAAGCCAGCCATGGAAACACCAAGACATGGGCTTCTTTAGCAGCCATGAAAGATTTAAGGATTGGTATAGCTTGTTTTCATTTCATCTTTTTTTAGCTTTGGTAGTTTCATTGTGCATCTTGAGAGTTCGTCATGTCCTTTGGATGAGAGGGTTGTTGGGAAACTTGTCTCTTCACTCCATGGAGTCACATCTTTCTGATGCAAGAGGGTTGTATTATGTTATGCCGAAAAATATGGCACATCCTCTTTTCGGATACCTGTTTGTTGGGTAAGGATCTCGTGGAGTTGAACTCCATGAAGTTATTTTACCAACTCTACGGGATCTAAAGTATCATTTATTAGACTGCATTTTAGATTGAAATTAGTAAAACAAACGATTTGGATTGTTGATGGATTGGGTAAGATCCAAATTGCTATAACAAAATCTTGATTGTAAGTTTAAACTTGCCTTTGTGTAAATACATGAGCAGGACAAAACAATACAATTTGCCTGAAATTGCACCATTGTGGACGTGTCACAAAAAAAAACAGATCAAGGGGCAAGACAAAACAATACAAATCCAAGTGCCCATAGAAGCTAGGTAGGGCTGATATTTAAGTCGAACGAACGAGCCAATTATTGCTTGTTCATATTCGGCTTGTTTAGTAACGAGTCGAGCTCGATCCGAGCCTAAATTTGGATTCGAGCTTAAAATTGTGTTCAATATCGGCTTGTTTAGTAAATGAACAAGCTCAAATAAACTTTTTTTTTCGAATATTAAACAACCCTACTTCTCGTGACACAGTAACCTGAACGAAAATTTGGAAATTTCACAGAATTCAAGCTATTCGAGCTAAGTCGAGCTTTAAAATATGCTCGTACTCTACTCATTTTGTAAATGAACAAGTTCGAGCTGAGCGTTTATCAAGCCGAACCCGAACCAAGCTCGAGCTATCGGTTTATATAATAGCCCAATAGAAGGTGAAAGTGACACTACCCATAGCTAAAACTCTAAAAGCCTAAAATCAAAAAACATAAAATCCCAATTTTACAAATATGAGTAATTTTGTTCATAAAATACTTTCATAAATCACGTTCAATCCGTTTGAAATTGCATCATTGCGTGATTTCTACGTGTATTGTTGACATATTTTTAAAAGTGCTTCATTCAAACACAATTAATTACTCCCTCCGTTCGGAAATATAAGATCTTTTACTTTTTGGCACGTAGGTTAAGGAGCTAAATACTATATAAAATATTAATTTTTTTAAAATTAATTTTTTACAATATAACACTTTTTATTAATAAGTATTAAAATGTAAAAAAATAATTTTAAAGAAATCAATATTTTATATAGTATTTAGCTCCTTAAACTACGTGCCGAAATGTAAATGATCTTACATATTTGAACGGAGTGAGTAACTCTTAACATTTCCAGCGGGAATCGAACACATGATTTTGCTTTTCAAATCTCCACTGCCATTGGCGCCATTTTTTAAAATATGATTTGCTTCTTCTCCAGCCCTGCCATGAACTGCTCTTTGATGCTCTTTGTGGCCCACCTACAAAAAAAAGGGGGTGCTTTCTTGGTGATCACGAATCAGAATCGAAACCCTTTCCGTCACATTTCTAGGGATTTAACATCAATCCCCTTCCCCAAGCCATCGATCTATCTTCCAATCCAATCTACCAGACCATGGCGCCTCCGCTGGGCCACTCCGTGATTCCGATCGTCAACAAACTCCAGGACATCGCTGCGCAGCTCGGCAGCAATCATCCGGCGTTCGATCTCCCTCAGGTTTGCGTCGTCGGCAGCCAGAGTAGTGGCAAATCCAGCGTACTTGAGGCGCTCGTCGGTCGAGATTTTCTCCCCCGGAGCTCCGATGTCTGCACGCGGCGCCCGCTCGTTCTTCAGCTGGTGCAGCTTCAGAGGAATCCCCATGGGAGCGAGGAGGAGTGGGGCGAGTTTTTGCACTTGCCTGGGATTAGGTTCCACCAGTTCACTGAAATTCGCCGAGAGATTGAGGTGCGATTTTTCTTGACTTCAATTCAGTTATGGATTGGATTTGCTGTATAATTGAAAGCCGCTAAATCGTCAATCTTCCTAATCAATTCAAGTAAAGCTGGTTTTGTATTTGTTTTGGTCATTTTTCATTGGATTTATTCAGGTCTTGCCAGTATGAAAAGCTATTGAAGATTGAATGAAGCAAATAAGCAATTCATACTACCGACTAATAATTTAAATAACAAAAAATTATAGCATAAACCTCCATAGTTAAGAACACAAAATTCATATGTTGCCTATGATCAAAGAAGGAAAAGATAAAAGATGCGATGTGCTCCTTAGAACCTTGAAGCGTAGGCAATGGCCGAGGTGCAAAAGCTCAAGATGTGTTTGTTTAATCTAAATGACGAATATGTAACTTATTTGATGTCTTAGCTTGCTAAAGTCGACGGAACTAACATTGTTATCGCTATGCTTTTCAGGCTGAGACAAACCGAGAAACTGGAACAAATAAAGGTGTTTCAGACAAGCAGATTCGTCTGAAGATATTCTCACCTAATGTCCTTGATATAACCCTTGTAGATCTGCCAGGCATAACAAAAGTTCCGGTTGGTGACCAGCCTTCTGATATCGAAGCATTGATCAGAGCAATGATTATGTCCTACATTCAAGTGAAAAGCTGTCTGATACTTGCGGTTAGCCCAGCCAATTCTGATTTAGCCAACTCGGATGCTTTGCAAATGGCTGGTGTTGCTGATCCGGATGGTATGGCGTGCTTCGGATTCCTCCTGCTTTTTCTTCTTCACACCATTTGGTTTATCAATTAACTCTTTCACTGTCTATTGCACATGCTTCTGTTTTTCAGGACACCGAACAATTGGCGTTATCACAAAGGTATGAATGTTTTTATTTCAACTCTTATTTTGTTTGTCATCGGGTTGATGTTCTATAATTATGATTACAGCTGGATATCATGGATAGGGGAACTGATGCTCGCAACTTTTTGCTTGGGCAAGTAATACCCTTGAAACTCGGATATGTTGGGGTTGTAAATCGTAGCCAAGAGGTAATCTTCTGGGAATCATGTTGTGTGTTGTCTCCATTGGTGAATGGTAGGTTCATTAGTATGTCAAATGCGATTTTGTTTAGCCGATCCAGGCAAACGATAAGAATTTCACTCCAAATCACTCTAATATGATCATAGAAGCTAAGATGATTGGCTCAAAAGCAAGTACTTCAAGCCTGATGTCTCTAGATGAGCCTCAATGGCAGAAATATGTTTCCTGTGATTCTGTTAGATTTGTAGGCTGAGTGGTGGATTTGTTGTTTATGTTAACTATGCAACTTTTTATAACTTCTATTTCCTATAACTGGAGCAGGACATCCTATTGAACGTGAGTATCAGTGATGCCTTGGTGGCAGAGGACAAGTTCTTCCATAGTCGTCCAGTAAAGCTTAACGCCTTAAGTACCTTTCAATTTCGAAAACTTGTTCAAATGTATGCTTACAAAACTGTTGACATCTTTTAGGTGTATAACGATCTTGCAGATAGATGTGGTATACCTCAACTTGCAAAAAAGTTGAACCAGGTACATCTGCTTCAATAACACAGCCATTTCTCTTTATAAGTAATTCATTCCATTTGTATCTTCTTTTTAACAACACCAAGCTTTGTGGTCATCACCTATGGCAGATATTAGTGCAGCACATCAAATCAATGCTTCCAAATCTGAAAGCCCAAATAAGTGATCAACTCTTGGCTGTTAGTAAGGAGTGTGCGAGTTACGGTGAATCCATTGAATCAAAGGTAATTGTTTACTCTATTTGTCGTTTGGAAGGTTGTTGGAGTGTCCGACGAAATAAACAAAGAGACCCTCCATTAAGCAACTAAATATCACCAATAGTCTCCACAAGAACAAGTCCCTCCGACGATATGATGAAAACGATTCTTATCCCTTATAGAAACCTGTCTTCCATAGAGTCTAGAGATAAACTTGGCAAAGTTGTGGCAATCAACACAAATGCGGAGGTTTTTTATGACAAGGAGCGAGGCGCCTTCGTGGGTATTCATCAATCCAAAAGATAGAGCCAACTTTTCACTGTGGCCCAAAAGAATCTTCTCCTTCTGCTCCTCATCAACATCATGTAAAACACAGCTGAGGTCGGGTTCATAGCCGGCCTCCTTGAACTTAATTGCCAACTCCTTCACCTTAGCATGTACTTGTTCCCTTTCGGGATGGGATCTATCGCTAGCATGGAAAGTATGAAGTGTTTGATCAAGCTCAATCCAGCTCCTTCCTGGCTCCTTTGTCACGGCCATGTCCTTCATTAGCCCCCTCAGACGCCGCTTATCCTCCCATCTCCCAGCAGAAGCATATAAATTCGAAAGAATAACATAATTTCCAGCATTTTCAGGCTCGATTTCTAGGAGACGATTGCCAACGATTTCACCTACATGAACATTGTAGTGAAGCCTACAGGCACCTAAAAGAGAGCTCCATATAGCAGCATTAGGTTCACAAGGCATGTCCTCAATGAATTGTAGAGCCTGCTCTAACCGTCCAGCACGACCAAGCAAATCAACTACACAGCCATAGTGCTCTATGTTAGGGGCAACCCCATCTTCCCTCGAGACAAGCTCGTTAAAATATCTCATCCCATCATCTTCCATTGCTCCATGGCTGCAGCCAGATAAAACAGCTAAGAAAGTGACGCTATCGGGTCTTACCTTGCTCTCCTTCCTCATCAACTCGAAAAGCTCAACCACTTGTTCTCCCATTCCATGCTTACTGTAGCCCACAAGCATAGCATTCCAAGAGATGACACTTCTCTCGGGCATGGAATCAAAAATCCTTCTTGCATATGTGAGGCTTCCACATTTTGCATACATATCAATGAGTGAATTCTGAAGAACAACAAAGGAGAGTATTCGGCATCTTAAAACATGGTTGTGGACTTGCTTCCCATGGTGAAGTGCAGCAAGACCGGACAATGAGGTTAAGATGCTAGTGTAAGTGACATAGTTAGAACTCATTCCTCCTTTCTGCAGCTCGCGAAACAGCTCTATTGCCTCTCTGTCGAGACCCAATTGAGCATAACCAGATATGATAGCAGTACATGAGACAACATCCCTTTCTGGAAGGCTATCAAAAACTGCACGAGCTTCATGGATCCGACCCGCTTTAGCATACATGTCGAGGAGTGAGCTGCCCACGAAAATGTGGGAATCGTAATTGGACCTTACTATAAGAGAGTGGATCTGCCTACCCAAAACCAAGCCATTTGCTCCAGCTCCTGTACAGCAAGTGAGGATAGTAGCAAAAGTGAACTCGTTCGGTTCAGTAGCTGATCTTAACATCTGGACAAACAAATCTATGGCCTCAGAGGGTGACCCATTTTGGGAGTAGGCAGAAATCATGGCAGTCCAAGAAATGACGTTCCTTTTAGGCATTTCGTCGAACACTTGTCGTGCATCAGTTGAACACCCACATCTGGAGTACAGGAGCAGAAGCCTAGTTCGGAGATAATGGGGTGGAAGGTAACGGGTTTTGAGGATGTGGGCATGGACCCTTTGGCCTTGTCTGATGGCCTTGCGGCTGACACACTCGTTCAAGATGGTGTCGTAGCCATGGAAGTTCATCTCAATCCCCTGCACGGCCATTTCTTGCAAAGCCTGCCATAGCCGGCCTTGAGAGCAGAGAAGCTTCAGAAGCGAGAGTTTTGATTCAGGACCCTCTGTATATGGAAACTGGCTGGCCAATTGGTGGTTCATCCTGCACATTAAGAATGCTCGTCTGCCCACAACCACAACCCTAGCGCGTTTCATTTTCAATTCCAATTCCCAATGATCGTCTGTCACAGTGGCACACTCACACTCGGACCTTCGGTTTGATGGGTAGATTTCTATGGCTTCTATTGGGCCACAAGTATTATTATGTGAACAACGTATTTATTTATTTTTATTCCAAGTTTTGGCAATAAACAGTGATTCACTCCTGGTTCTTTTGCCCCCTTTTTTGTTTGAAATTGGTCGGGGATGAGATTGTTTCCAGGACTTGGTGGTAGCTGGTGCCTGGTGGCCTGCAGTCATAGGACAAAAAGGTGATGATGGTTGAGGCAGTTGGTGGTTCGCAGGAGAAGAAGAGAAAATATCTGTGGTTTGTAGAGAAGCCAAAAAGGAGGATGCGGGTGTAACCGTGTAGGTAGAGTGTTCATGGTTGTTGGGGAGGTCAGTGGGTAGCAGAGAATAGACACACAACAAAAACAACAATCTCAGATGTACACACCGCTCCCCAAATCCGTTAAGAGGTTGTTTCGCAGAGAACAGGCAAGAATTAAAAAGGCGAGGCGCAGCATCTGCATATTGATCCTTTGTCCCTTAGTTCATCAGCTGTGTCCCTTTTCAAGACATGGCAGTAATTAAATCCTGTAGGTGGTAGAAGTTGCAGAGGACCAATTGGCTGTGCAAGGATGCCCAATGGGCAATCACTGATTTCACTTGCATTGTGGGTATTGGGGGTTTGTTTTTTAAATTTTCTACAAACTTGTGTGAGACAGTAGATGTCTCATGCTGATCCACATTGATAAATAATTAGCTGAAAGAAGCAACTGCATTGTTTATTTTACATTTGGATCATTAAAGAAAAACAAATTGAAGTCTTAAAGTGAGAATTCTATCTATTCACTTGTTGGGTATGTCCTGTTTATACTGTTTAGTGGAGACAGAGAGGAAATAGTTAGAAAGATTGAAGTTGTAGCTTAGCTATGAATTTGAGTTTGCTCTTATTGCTTATCCTATATTGCTGCTTTGATGCTTTGAATTAGTTAATATTATACATAAGTTGACGAGGTTGGATGTATCGCCTCTGAGGTAGTCTTTTGAAGGTTTCCTTCATTTGCTTCTGCTGTATATTCCATTTATTTACTGTGAAGTACATTATAATGAACAAGATTTATTTTCCCTGCCAACAGGCTACCCAGGGAACTGTCATCCTAAACATTCTCTCAAAATATTCAGAAGGCAAGCATCACAAGCTTTGCTGACTAAATACTCTTATGCCAACATTCTTTTCCAGCTAAGAATGATGCGTTTTTTTTTTGTTGTAAAAACAGCTTTTTCATCAATGATTGACGGAAAGGGTGATGATATATCTACTTCTGAGCTTATTGGCGGAGCTCGCATTCACTATATTTTCCAGTCAATTTTTGTGAAGAGTTTAGAAGTACGTTTTGACTGTACCATTGATTCCCTCTATTTTGATTTCTGTTGAAAGTTCCACAGTTTCTGACTAGATTTGCCACTTTAGCATTTAAGGCAAATGACTTTTTTAGAATTTGCCAATGGTGCAAGTTTGCTGGCTTTAAAAGGTCACATCTATCATGTTCAGTTTGTTAGCTCTGTTTGATGGTTCTGTATCGAGATTTTTCAATGTTTGTCAATCCTGCAGGAAGTAGACCCATGTGAAGATTTGAGTGATGATGATATCTGCACGGCTATTCAGAATGCAACTGGACCTAAATCTGCATTGTTTGTACCAGAAGTAGGTTTCTGCAATTTCCTCACTGATTTTCCATCTTCATTTGAGTTTGAGTGCTATATAGTTTTGTCCATATTTATAGTCCACTAATTGAGCTTTCTCATTTACTGATTATCTTGACTGTTCAATAATATCTTTTCACTTTTGACCTGGGACTTGTTAAGGTTCCATTTGCAGTTCTTGTCAGAAGGCAAATAGCAAGGTTGCTAGACCCTAGTCTTCAATGTGCAAGGTTCATATATGATGAGTTGATAAAGGTAAGAAAATAGGATGCATATTTATATGTAAAATATAAATATATGTATTTTGCTATACCTTAAAAAAAAAAGCAATTTTGTTGTAGATGAGTCACTCTTGTCTAGTTAGCGAACTACAGCGATTTCCGGTCCTTAGAAGGTGCATAGATAAAGTTGTAAGCAACTTTCTGAGAGAAGGACTTCAGCCTGCAGAGGCAATGATTGGGAATATGGTTGAAATGGAGGTACATTCCGTTTAGTGATTGTTCTATAAATTCACTTCACATTAACTTGGTAAAGAAATCAACCTGGTTCGAAACTTACTGTCATGGATCAGCAGCATTGCTAAAGACACTTTCTGCCTTTTCTTGATCTGCAGTACGTTATTAGCTTCCTCTTTGTCTTAACAAATTAACAGTCCACCCTTTTTCAGCAAAGGAGTATTTTTTTTAGCTAAAAGCTTTCATGCAATTGCTGGCATTATCATGATGTTGCTTTGTATCTTTTAGATGGATTACATAAATACATCACATCCAAACTTCATTGGTGGGAGTAAAGCTGTTGAGCAAGCCTCCAAAAGCATCAAGTCTGGGGCATCTGCTTCTCCTAAACTGAAGGTTCACTTTAAAAAAAAAAAGAAAAAGTGTTTGGTTCTTTTCCCTCTTTTTATTAAGATTTACTTGCATAATTTGTGTACCTAAGACTTTCCTTTCAGCATGCTTTAGTGTGTGTTTGTGTCTAACCCATCTGTCTTTACATTTTGTTTGAATAGCAACAAGGTGTTCAAAAGGTGGCAGATGTTGAAAAATCTGCACATTCTGGTGGGTTTTAGCTTATTGACAGGCATTGAATTGAGCTTGCATTTACTCATCCTTAGAAGTGAAGCCATATGGGGCAGACATGCTGCATATCCTTTTCTTCTTTTCTATGCCAATTGGCGATTTATGGTCAGAGGTGTCCCTTGACGGTGCACGCTGTTTTATTGTGGAAATGTTAAAATTTGTCCACGCATCACTTTTTGGATTATTCTAGGCTTCAGTTTCATTGCTAATATATGTGTATTATGATCAAATAGGTGGAGCAGGAAATTCCAGTTGGCGAATCTCATCTATTTTTGGTGGTACTGAAAATCGCAACTCTTCTAAAGGAACTGCTGCAAGCATGTCATTTGGTGAAGCTGTTCATAGCACGGAGCATTCCTCTTCCATGATTTATTTGAAGAAGGTACATGTAACTAGCCATCTTTAAAGTGTTGCATTTTGTATTCTTAATGGTTATCTTCTTCTTCTTTTTTCTGTTTAGCTTCCATGAATTGATCCTCTAACATGTTGGTTGACTCTTAAGCCTCAAACAATATTGAGACCCTCAGAAAGCCATTCAGACAATGAGGCTGTCGAAATCGCTGTTACAAAACTACTGTTGGAGTCATACTATGATATTGTCAGGAAGAATGTGGAAGACTTAGTGCCTAAAGCAGTTATGCATTTCCTGGTAATAATCTGAAATTCTTACTGTAAGTTTCTTGGCTAGCATATCTGGAGGCAATACAGTCAAATATCGATCTTGAGTCATGTATTTTGTGGATGTAGTACTTTCATCTCTGCTTAATAATGTGAATCTTGTTCTCAGATTTTCTTGGGAATTAAAAGTAAGTTGCAAAATGACAAATATCCAAAGAAATAGCATTAAATTATGCATTTAACTTTTAAATACATTTGCTAAGAGGAGGGGATAAAAAAAAACTTGAGGGAAAAGAGTCAAAGACTTAGGTTTGCTTCTTCTTTTTTAATGTTCAATTTATTGGACGAAGAAATGGTGAGAGCTTAGGCCGCCAAATAGAGATTCCTAACATTTGAACTATGACAATTGTCACATTCATGGTGTGATAACTGTTGACATTCAATTGGGAAACGCATGATCTTGTTCAAGTTGGGCATTGCCGACTATTTTACAAATGACATTAGATCATGCATTTAACTATTGAAAAACACATGATCTTGTTAATGATTTATCAAGATACGTGTTGGATCACACGATCATCGTAATAGTAGATTGTTTCTCATTCCTCCTTTTTTGCACTATACTTGGCGCCTTTTGGTTCTGCTTCACTCTATGCTTTCTTCAAATTTAGTTTATGAAATGGATAGATATAACTTCAGTGTGAATTCGCTCTAGAATCGGCATTTTGCGTTTACTTTTTAATCTACTCTCACCAGGTGAACCATACAAAAAGAGAGCTGCACAATGTCCTCATCAAGAAGCTTTACAGGTAACAACATTGGCACATGGAGAAATCATGTTTTCTTGCGAAGAAAGTTCCTCTAAATATCTTGTGTTTAACTGTTTTCTTGTGTCCTGCAATATTAAAAATTAAAAAAAAATTGTGCAGGGAGAATTTTTTTGAAGAGATGCTACAAGAACCTGCAGATGTGGCTATGAAGAGGAAATGGACACGAGATAAACTATGCATTTTGAGGCAGGCTCTACGAGTAGGTTTCTCATCCTTGTGATTCACCTTCAAAAGTATGTTAACTGTTCTACCTGTTTTCTCTCAAGGAACAAAATAAAGGAGACTAGAGAAACACATTCCCTGCTTTCCTTGTTTTTCTTTTATATGCTTCCCGTCCTAGAGATTATTCGACACTATGGTAGCCTGTTCTTGATCATGATTTAGTCTTAACTGTCTATGATGTTTCTTTGTTAACATCGCCTTGTGTCTGAATTGCACATGAAGATGTGTAGTTAACCATGTTTGCCGCGAGGCAAATAGAGTAGCTGATGCCTTTATCTCAAGACATGTTCACTGGTGTTTTACCTTCTCTTTATGTTGCTTTTAGATGTTATAAGGGTGTCTTCCTGCCCCATATAGTGAACTTTATTTCCGAGTCTTAAGTTTTAGTCAATAAGGTTTGCAAGAGTGTCATCTCTCCTTCTAGCTAAAATATAAAGAAAATCATGGTTGTCTTTCTAACACTACCAGAAGATGTGAACTCAAGCTTATATTTCTTATGCCTTTCACTAATCTAGTTTTGTCTGGTATTGTTCCAATGAAAGGTGTTGGATGAACTGCCATTGGAAGCTGAAACAGTGGAGAAGGGCTACAGCTTAGACATCGATGCTACTGGTTTACTTAAGATTCATGAGCAACCTACATCATCGAATGACTCAACCGGTTTTTCGAGTGGCTCGTATTCAGCGTCTCCCAAACATCACAAGGAGCGTAAGTCACCCCGCTCTGGCGAACTACTATCATCTGTATATGCTAATGCAGATTCAAATGGAGGTGGATGGAGTTCTTTGCCAGAGTGATTCTTCTGATCCTTTCTGCCCTGTTTGTGGGTCAAGTTAAAAGGAATTGTCTCCCATGTTTCTTGTTAGTAGGTTAAGTGCGGGTGGAATTGTGGTGTTTGTATAATATATGTGATAATTCGAATCCTCTCGGAAATATAGAGTAACTCATTCACTTATAAATGGGAGGGTCAACCTTTAAATGGGTCATACGGTACCCGGTTCAGATATAGAACGGTTGAGTCTGATCGAACTGGACTAAAATCAAAAAAATAATATATATGTATGATAATCACGGTAAATATTGGGTTAATCTCTTTTGTAATAAACTAACTTAAATAAATCTCTAGTGAAAATATCGAAATTGTTGTTGTTATGTTTCTCTAGTGAAAATACTAATCATAAAGAACCGCTAAGAAAACAAAGCAAAAGAAAACACCGTGAAAATTGAGGTCAAAACCAAGGAAGAGAAGAAAACAAAAGACAACAATTAAGAAAAATGGAGAAAAAGACGAAGGTAGAAGAAAGTGTAGGAGAATGTAAAACAATAAATTCCTTTATGAGAGAAGCACCAACCATATGCTACATCAACCAAGACACATGTTGTAGATGTATCAATGAGATGATACGTCAAGAGAAGTGTTTTGACCAAGATAAACCGGATGAAAATAACCAAAAAAAAAATTACAAAAGCAAGACAAAGCAAAACACCAAAGCCCCACCCAATACTCCGTAAAAAGCGTTACAAACTTGAAAAAAAAAATGTTGATTCATGACAATACACTCTATCTAGAATAAAGATCTACATCTGGAATTGTTGTCGAAATGGAAAAAGAAACTCTTGGACAGAAATCAAAACCCTATATATTTTATAGGGGTTTGTTATTTACACCCAAAATTTTATTATCTTCACCCCAAAATCAAAGTTTTATTTTTTTTAAATAAACCTTACACCTCTTGAGTCATAGGTGTGTGACTCAAGAGGCGCATCTATTTTTTTCTATATACATATATATACCATGCCCCTCTTGAGTCACACGTTTGTGACTCAAGGGGCGTAGGGTTTATTTAAAAAAAATAAAAAACGTTAATTTTGGGTATAAATAGTAAAAAAATTTGGTGTAAATAACAACACCTATAAAATTGATGATGGATCCATCTTATGGATAAGATAAATTGATGATGGATCCATCTTATCCATAAGATGGATCCATCATTGGAATGCTCACCGGATAAATGACTCCCCCCTCATAAAGAAAATTATTTCTATGCCCCAGTCGGGGTGGCTCACTGGTGGGGAGCAAGGGGGGATGTCAGGAGGTCTCGGGTTCGATCCCTACCTCCGCCCCTTTCCTTGGATTAAAATCCAAGGTTTGCTTTGCTCCTTTCCCGTGGGTCGAGCCGGTCGGCGCAAGCCGGTTTACCTGGTTCTTGCCGGCTGGGTCACGTGCCCGGGGTTTGCCACCGAAGGTGGGTTCCTCGTCATCAAAAAAAAAAATTATTTCTATCAAAAATGAAATCTTAACTTGTACAGGTTCCGAAGAAAGGACATCACAATTGCTTACAACATGGTGCCAAGATGGGAAATTCAAAGTTGGAGTTGCGTGTGAATTCTACATAAGGAAAGCTCTCAAAACCTCCATGGGGTTCAGTGGTGTGGGATGGCGCCATAATTCCCAAACATTCATTTATTTTATGGTTGGCTGCAAAGAAAAGGCTTGCAACCAAAGATCTTATCAAGACAAGAGAAGTAGAGCTCACTTGCTGTTTTTGTGACCAAGCTACTGAAACACACGAGCACATCTTTTTTGCATGTAATTTTTCTTCAAATATTTGGATGCAGGTTAAAAATTGGTTGGATATTTGAAGAGGAATGAGCTCCCTGCAAGGTGCCCTTAAATGGATGAAGAAATAGCAAAGGAAGGAGTTGGCAATCCAAGGCAAAAAAAGTGGGATTAGCAACAACAACATACTTCATCTGGATAGCAAGAAATGATAAAGTCTTTGAGACCAAAGCTTGGAGTTCTGAGGAGCTGTTATACCCTTATAAAAATTCATGTTTACAAGGTCCTCAGTCAAGCCTTCTCCTTACACTTCACCTCGGCTACCACTCTCCAAGAAGGGCTCATTCAGGCTCAACAACAAATTTCGGATTTGTGGTGTCCTACCAAAGCAGATGGACTGTCTCAGATTCCAACCATTTGCTTGCTGAACAGAAGTCAGAAGGGCCTAATATTGCTCAGGAAGCAACTTAAGGCAAACCTCGTACCATGGGCTGCTTAGGGGTAACCTTTTGATTTTGTTACCCCTGGATGACTTGGACTGAGACTTTTGTAATCTAATTAGCTCATGGCTCTGTTATAACTATTGGTCTACCTTAATAGGTTGTAAAAGAGTGTTCAAAGTACTAGGTTATAGCTACCTTGAAGGCCGAGTCGAATGGGTGGCTTTAACCTAGTACTTTAAGGTATTTGTCTGACTTCTGATAGTTGTGGCTTGAGGAGACAAGATCTGCACATAGGCCTTGACCCTTCCACCGAATTAGGATGTGAGTCTCACTCACTTTTAATGTTTCAATTCAATTGTAGCCTCGTTTTGTAGCCTATGGTCCTCTGTAAACTAGTTTGTAAATATCTCAATTTCCTAATATATTTTTAGCTTAAAATAAAAAAAAACATACAAATAATAGCACTATTTGGAAAAAAAAAAAAAACGTCTCATCGCCGTGAACGAGCAGTCGCCTTCCCGTGAACGAGCGGAGCACGGACGCCTCCAGCCCTTCTTCCTTCTCCAGTTCTCCCGAGTCTCAATCCCCCGTGAACGGCAGCATCCCGCCTCGCCGTCGCCGACGGGAACCGCCTCCCATCGCCGGCATCTCCATTCTCGAGCAGTCGAACCCGCGGGAGCGCCACGCAGAGGCGGAGTCCGTTTGTCCCGTCGAGCTCCATCTCGATCCCCATCTCCATTCTCCAGACTCCAGCGGACCAGGGTTGCGCCTATTTCCGGCCGGCCGTCGTCCGTACTCCGTCCCCGTGACGCCTTTGCTGCAGCCCAGCCTGTCCCTCCCGAAAGCCGAGCGAACAGCACTCCAAAGCTCATTCCCCGCCATCACTGAAAAGGTAATCATCTAATTCGTCTTTGTTGTTCGAATTGATTCTTATCTTCTCCAATCATCTAATTCATCTTTGCTGCTGTTGTTCGATCCTGATTTAGTGATTTCAACTTTTTGATTGAAAGCTTTTGTTAGAGATGATGTCTAATCTGATTTTCGAATTGAGAAGGGCAAGTTATTGAAATAAAATTATTGAGATTACTGCTTGAGAATTGAGATTGGTTTCAACTGTCATGGAATAAAATTATTGGAATTATTGCTTGAGAATTGAGATTGATGTTGAATTGTAATCTGATTTTCCAATTGAATTGAGATTTGATCATTTATGTACTATTTAATTAATCAAATATCTCTCCGGTGGGATTTGGTGTAAAACAAATCTGATTTCAACTGTAGAAGTAGAATGATTCAAACAATTTTTTACATATGAAGGCATAGTGTGAACCATTGTTTATGGGAAGAAGTTGGTAACACTTGAAAGTACTGATCTGCTTCCATTTCTATTTGAGAAAGTATGGCCTTCTCCTTTGAGGTTGTGTGGGGGGTAATTTTCTTTTGAACTTCCCCTACTACTCCAATGGCACATTTAGCTGTCATTGTGTTATTGATATCAATCAGTTTGGTTGAAATTATTTACCTATCATTGATCATTCTCATTGTTTGGTTGAAGTTATTTAGCTATCGTTTGGCACTAGTTTGTACTATCGAACACGTTGTGTGTTTACTTTTTTCTCGATCTTATTGTCTACTACGATGGTGACCCACTCAAAACTTTTTGGCTCTCTCCCTAAGGAGGGATGTTCTAGTGTTGAACTTATTTGTAATATTGAACTGGTAAGATGAATTTTACTATCGGTCTTTGTAATTTTTAGCCCCCCTTTGCAGAAATCCTGGATTTGCCACTGCTTCTGGCTCCTGTACACCGAACGCAGCACTGCGGCAACCAGCAGCTTCTTCTTCCCCTCCCAATCGCAGATCCGAATTTGCTAAATTGAAAAGGTTAGAGTTTCATGCCTTATGCTTTGTGAATTTGTGCTCTAGCTTTTGTTTTGAGATTCAATTTTTAAGTAAGATATGGGAATTCATTTAGGGTTTTCATTTTGGGAATACAAATCCATAGCCAACTTACTAAAGCAACTGAGTGGGGAATACCTAACACCTGCAGAAGTTTATAATATAAGCTGTCAAAAAGAATCAACACCAAATGAAAGATCGGTATTGTAGAACTTTGCTTGTATTTACATAGGCAAATAAGTTAAACGAATAACCATGTCAACTAAATATTTCTAGGTGAGTCTTGACATTTGAAAGGCAGACATCAACTAAAAAAAGGAATATCTCACACAATGTAAAGAAAGTAAGGCAAAGTATGTATTCACCTTGTAAATCATCTTGGTTATGTCAGTCAAATGCACACATTTCATATAAACCTATGCTATGAAAGAATTCAAATTAGAAGGCATAGTTCTGGATTGAAAAACTGGAGAAAATACTTGAAAAAAGAAGATGAAAACTCGTAGATGAATTTATCTCCTCTACCGTCAAAGTGAACTTATTTGTAAAAAAAGGAATCCTGGATCTGCCACTAATATAATGCCAATTTTCTTGCAAAATTCGGCTTCGATTTCCATTCGCAGTTCTTGTATTATCATTTTATCCTTGGTGGGTGAGCAGGAGTTTGCAGAAATGGATTCTTCAACTCCGCCCTGTCCTGTCCCTCACAAGCAGCTCTCCGTAAACTTCAAGGTTCCTCCATCTCTCCCTTCCTCCTCTATTTAGTGTACTGTTTTGTTTGCCAGTTGTGATTTCGAAAGTTGTCCTTTGTGTATGTTTAATTCACCATGCGTTAATTTGTTCATGCCAGAGAAGGCTTCTTAGGTTTGAATGACGATAAGGTTCTAATGTTTGATCATAAAGGTCCTCTATGAATGTGTTCGTGTTGATTGCATTAAGGAGTCATTCTTGAGGATAAGAGCTTCTTCATGATTATAAGGAGTATTTTTGGGGCTAATAAGGAATTTATCGGTGCTATTTAGGGGACTTTTTATGCTCACAAGGAGCCATAGTGTGTAAACCACTTGCGACAAACGAACCCTAAGATAGCTTGAAGACTATCACCTTGCTTGAAACATTCATGATATGTTTTACCACTAGAAATTGCTATGACATAAATGCAAGTTGGTACATAGTTTTTTTGTCTAGATCACTCTTCTCTTTTCAATTATTCCTGTAGCTTGCCGCTGAAGAACTCCAAAAGCCTCTTCTAAGTTAGGATTGCAAGATTTAAATCTCTTGTTTGGAGCCAGAATACCTAGTATGCACGATTCATCTTGAATATGGGAAATTCTATTCTTCGACCAACTTTGCCTGAATTCTTTTCCTTAATTGTGAGAAAGGAATGCTAAGGGCACAATTTGTAACTGCCTAACGGGAGAGGAGTGTCCGATCACATAATTTTTACGAAGAGCTAATGTTTATTGGGTTTTGGTATCTGTGTGTGGCTGTAGGAAATGGTTGATTCTTGGTTGAGAAGATTGAATCCTTGGGAATTTTGAACAAAAGATTGTTCTATTCAACCAAAAGCTAGTTCTTAGGCATGTTTGTTAATTCGTTGGCTTTGGACATTTGCTTACTCGGTTATGTGATGTTTTACTACACATTTCATTGTTTTCCTACTATCTTACCCACTAAGATTGGCAGTTGAGGTAACATTTTGGTCAATGGATTTTGAGAAGCATTATGAATTCATGGTCTTCGAAAGTGATTTCACTTTTTTTACACCTACTTTTCGATATTATATAACATACTATATTTTCATTAATTGCTTATATTATAACAAGTTCTTCTTAGCTCTACTTCATATTTACGATTGTGCTTTACATTTTTTTTTTCCATTTCAAGTGATCCTTGCATGACAGGAAAGTATTCAAAATCATTTGAAACTAGAATCGCCAATCAATTTCTTTCCAAATGATTTGACCATATTCAAGCAAAAATTACTTTTTTTTTTAAATTGTAGTCAAAATTACTATTTTCTCCTATCCAAACTTAGCATGTTACTCTTGTTCTTGGATGTTATGTTGCTTTTGTATTCTGTAATAAATAATAATTAATATTGTTCTTTGTTTAATCATATGATTAGGAAAGGATTGCTTGTAGAAGCTCTTTATTAATCTTCCTTTTTGTTAGCAGGGTACTAAAATAGATGTGGTCATATCTAGCTACGAGGATCATATACTAGTGAGTTCCCCCGTGTATATTTTTTTTATTGAATATATGGTATTTTCTTGTGTAACACTTTCTAATCAGTTTTTTTCCCTCTCAATTGCCAGGTTATTGCAACCCAAATAGGAAGCATGGGAACGATTCTCCATTCTAGGAAAGAACAAGGGTTTACGGTCGAACCAAATTTCACCGTGTCTGTCATATTCGGCAAGAGAGATGAGGTAATCCTTGTCATTGATTTTCTTGGTATTGTCAGACATTAACCTGTTGTATCATTGGTAAGTTATAGTTTATTGGTTTCTTTGCAGCCAATGCTCGTGGCATGCGCTCGTAAACTAATTGAACATATCAGGTGAACATATTAGGTAGTAATTTGCAACTTCTCATTCAGCAACCACGCACTATTGGATGTCAAATTCCTATCGTTATATTATGTGCAATTGAGACTTGTTCTGCTCCATCCTTTTTCAGATCCCATAAAACTTAGAGATACAAGGAGGTTTAGTACCCTTATAAATAAAAGCAACAACTTAAGGACAATAAATGCTCCTTCTACGGCTGTTGGGGTCTATCTGTTTAGTAAGAATCTCTAGGATTAGGCGTTGGCCGGACTTGGGACGGGTTTCACACCAAATTTAATCTCGGTATTGCGGGCACGGGCAGGACTAAGCCCACTTAACGGGTTGGAAATATCGTCCGAGCCCATCCGGTACGGGCACAAACTACCCGCGGGTAACCGCCAAATGTTGTTGCTGTTGTCGTACTTAAACAGAAAATGGAGTAGTAATTGGCAAAACTATATTTATACATGTATTGACAAAATGAAGAATAGCAAAAACCATATTTATACATGTATTGAGCAGTATCACTCAGCAGTAGCATGGTTTTTTTTTTCGATAAACAACAGTAGCAATTTGGGATTTAGGGGATTAGGGTATAGATATTTTTTTCTTTTCTTTTCTTTTCTTCTTGTAATTAATAATATTTATACATGTATTTTAATATATATAAAAAAATGGCGGGTACTAGGCCCGTAACGGGTAGCCCAATCCCGTACCAGCGGCGGGTGCAGGCCGGACTTGGCGGCTCGCTTGGGCTTTTCCCCTGTCCATGCCCGTCCAAAAAAGCGGACGGGTAGGGCGGGTCGGCCCTTGTTTGCCCAGGTCTAGATTTGAGATAGGGCCTTAAGAGCCTCTTGCTAAATGTGTTTAGTCTCTTCTCCCAAAATGTTTACGCGTAGGTTGGAAATTTCTTTGTTCTCCTTCTCCTCTCCCACCCTCCCTCTCTATATTACATTGCCTACACAGACGAATACTTCTTCTAATATGTTCTTGCAAGTTTTTATATCTGAGAGTCTTCGACTATGCCATTACTAAGATGTCTCCTTTGCAGTAACTCTGGGTCGCCGAAATCATTGGTGCTTTCCTTGGGCCTCAAAGATCACTCTATGGTGCGTCCTCGACTCCAACCTAGAAGCTCCTTTTTTTGGAACAAGTTGCCATAAAATAGTTGCATATCTTTTGTCTTTGCAGGAGATGATGAAAGCCATTGTTGATGCTGTGATCAGTAACCGCCTTTGGTAGCACAATGCGCATACTCGGTGGTGTTTATCGTGTCTTGGAGTGAATGCAATGGGTTACCCTGCCTCACTGGGAATACGGCGATGTGCATCGAGAGTGGGTTGTTTGTAGTTAGATATAGGATTTGAAGAAAGCTGCTTATGGTGTTTTTGAATGGAGCATCCCGACTGTGTGCTTTATGCCAAGGGACGAATGAAGCTCATTTCAGGATTCCCTAGTTGACTGTAATTTCCAATGCTAAATTATTTCTGTGGTTGCTAGCATTTTGAGGTTGTGTTAAGATGCTCCTTAATGTAGTAGAATCCCTAATTTTGAGGTTGTGGGGTTGTCTTTCTATTTCCTTTACAGCACTCCCCATCCCTTACTTGCTACCCTGATAATTACACACCTTGTTTGTTAGATTCTTGCTTGTCCATGGGGGTTAACCTCCAGCAGAGATCACGTCGCCACGTGTACGGCCCAGAGGATTCCGTTACAAACCGAATCAAACCAAACCAGTTGAAAAGAAAGAATAATTTGTAAAACATATTTTATTTAGTTTTCTTAATATTTGAGTTTGACCCTTTTGGTTATCATCTTGATTCGAAATCATATCGATACTAAGATTTGAGTGATTTTTGTGATTTGGGCTGCACCCGAATTTTAGCGGGTTGCCTACGTATCTCCCAAAAGAGAATCAAGCCTCACGTAGTTTCTAGTGCTTTGGATTTGCGTATTTTAACATCTTAAATATTTTCATGCATCATTGGATCATATTAGGATCCACCTTCTCGGAAGGGTAGCCCTAACATAAATCACACTATCATATGCATGAGATTTTCTCGTGTATCGCCCGAAGAAATTGAGCATACCTTCTCGGAAGGATTTTCCAACTTAACGGTTATCATTTACATGGAAAATCATGTGTATTTAGTTTAAACTTAATTTTAACCTCGTCTTCAATTTAAAAGTGAATTTATAGGTTAGCGACTGTACCCGACATATTTTTGAGATTTAATATTGGGTTACCTACGAAGTCGTTTTACACGTCAAGTCTTTATATAGTTCTCTTTAAAGAAGCAATTTGATTTTGTGGCTTGATAATTGAACCCGACGAGCTTTAACTTGTATCGGGTTTCCTACATATCCGATAAAGCGGAATCAAATCGTATGTAGTTCTTTTGGCACCATTTTAATTAATTAATTTTTCAAGCACGTTATGTGCATTTGACAATAATAGAAAGGGAAATTTACATAAAACCACCCTTTAAATATGGGTGTTTTCACTTAACCACCCCTTAAACCCAAAAGTACATAAAACCACCCTTTAAATGGTCTTTGATTACAACTCACCACCCATTTATCTATTTTCGTCAATTTATCATTAAATATATTATATTTTAATATTTTTAAACTCAAATTTGATTGTAAATATATTAAAAATTTGAATTTAAGGGCTCGGTTATATTTTAGGATCATTTTATTTATTTTAAAAAATAATAATAAATAAAGCCTAGAATTATTATCTTAATTTATGTTCAAAAATGTTTATAAATTTTTAAGACATTATGTAAATTACAATTTTATTTATAATATGATTAGAAATCATAATTTATATTTATAAAGTTAAAAATAACCTTAAAATTATTATTTATTTATAGTTTAATTATTAGTTTAATAATTAAACTTTGTTAAATATTCAAACAGGTCTATAATTATATTTAATTTATACGATTAATCGATAGCCTATTTTTTAAAATTTAGGGAAATTTAAAGAAAAAATTTATCTATGACAAATAAAATGGATAAAAAAATATTAGCTTTTTAAAATAGATAACTTTCTTGCCTGCGCAGCCTCTTCCTTGGCTTTTATGCAATTAGTCTCAGCTCTCATTGCTCTTTCCTCCAACTCTCGACTCTTCTCAGAGCATGTTCATTCGTGAGCCCGAACCCGGACCCCTAACTTATTTTTTTCTCTGCCACATCAGCTTAAGGGCCTCATTCCAACTTTTTATTATTTGCACCCTCATTCGTGAGTCCGACTCTCGGGCCCTTAAGTTACTTTTTACTATTTACCTTTTTCAATTACTCAATTATTATTATTATTATTATTATTATTATTATTATTATTATTATTATTATTATGCAAAATGCAAGACACTATATTACTGTAAATCAACAAATACGTACTTAAAAATAATTTTTGTGACAATAGTTAATATATGAGTATTATTTAATCAATTTTTTTTATTTTCAAACATATTCAATATGGGTGTCTATAGATAGATAAAATTAAATTACATTAAAAAATATATATATTTTTTTTTAAAAATGCAGAAAAATCGATTTTCAAAATATATACATACAAGCGTGCCACATGGCACCCATCCATTGGTCAATGTGGTAGCTTTAGCAGAATTTTTTTTTAGCCTTGGAAAGCCTTCAAACGCGGTGTTTTGTGGCTATCTCCCACCGAACGCGTAGTTTTGCCTTCACCAGGGTAACCGAAACGCACGTGACCCGCACACTACCTCGGTTGTAGTGCTATGAGACTCTTTCCTCCGGTCTCGCCTGCAAGGGCCTTTCTACCCGGGCTCATGCCCTTTTCCTTTTTTTCTTTTTTTTTTGTCCGAGCTGGCATATGTAAGGGCCTTGAGGCCCGCTGTTGCTTATGCTCTCAGCAGCCCCCTCCAGTGGCCTCCTTCCCCGTTTCTTTGCAGGACGTCTGGCAGCTCTTCCCAATCCTGCACAAATGAATAAGAAAATAGACAGAAACAGACTTACATACATGTATAATAAAAAGTCAACAGATTAAAAGACAACATAATTATATACAAAACAGATTAAAAAAGAATAATAAAGTCAACTGGAAACAGAATTATATAAAGTACATACTTATGCATTTGATTAAGAAATAAAACCACTCATCATAAAACAAAATATAAAAATTAGATACAAAGAGACTTATATACAAAACAGAGTTATATGAACAAAACAGAATAAAAGAATAAAAAAAGCACATACTTATAGAGATTTATATGTATATACTCATATTTATATGTGTATGCAAGTACATAGATAGAAACATGACTGTTCATTACTTCGATACTCTTTATCTTCATTTAGTTTTTGACAAATTAAGTAAAAAAACCTTCTATTTGTATTATTCTTTCCTTAAATCTCATGAGCTGCAATAAAACTTCTTTAAGATTAGTCTCTCTGACAAATCTTCTTAAAAGAGGATACTATCTCTAAAGAATATAATTGTCTCAGAAGAAGGGTCAATTATAAAAAAATTTAAAAGAAGAAATTTGACCTTAATTTTAAAAGAGGATACACGTATTTCTCAAAATTACTCCTTCATTGTTGAGAATTAAAATCTCACGAATATTTTAATTAGTTTAATCAATGATTGACATCGCCCTAAGTAATTAGTTTAAGAATAAAAATTGCAGTTTAAATTTGAGGTTTCGGCTGCAAAAATTAGTTTAAGAAAAAACTTGATGGTTCTTCGTACAGCGAATTAAACTCTCGCGATTATTGTAATTAGTTTATCAATGATTGTCATCAGCCTAAGGACTTAGAATATTGTGTTGTCTTAGTTCATGTAAAAATCAGTAAAAGTAATATTGTCTAATGTTGAATACAGCAGAATTGTGAATACAGCAGCTCCAAACAGTACCAGAAAGCATTACTCATTTATAACAGATTTTATATGTACTTATGAATCAGCCCATGCTTAAAAAAGCAATTTCAATTAAATGGCAATCCAAACAGTAACAGAAAGCATATGGAATCAGAAAACAAAAACATACCTTTAGAACACGAATCTGTTTAGAATCCAATACGATGCTATCTTGCATTACTCATTTATAACAACATTATATGGAGGAAAAAGGATTCATTCATAACAATTAACACCTTTTTAATAATAGTAAATTGACACTACATTTGCTTGTCAGTTGCATTCATCTCATAGAAAGGGGGACATCTTAATAAAATAACTCATTGAACACCTAAACCATGTATTTCAATCCTAAATTCTGAAATTTGATTGCCTATTACTCAAACCAAACTAACCCCAGATTCGAAACTCCCATTCAATCTAATCCCCAAATTCAAACACCTAAACCCTACATTACAGAAATTTCAAAAAAAAGATCTAAAACATACCTTTTCTAGTGTGAATGATCACCCGTCGACACTGCCCTTCACACTTGCTTGTCAGCGGCTTCGTCTTCCAAACTATACAAGCATCCTCTTTGTTCAAATTGTTGGACAATTATGCGAATTGAGGAATTTTTCGGAAAGAAATATTAGATAGTAGACACGAAAAAAAGATGGAAAAGTGGGGGAGTAATCAGGAAGAGAGAAAAACGGGCGGACATTTTTAAGCACTTCTCATGCAAAGACCATCTCCACACATAGAAATTGCAATCCAACAAGAAAAACAATAATAATTCAACAAAATTTATACATTAGGTAAGGAGTTCAGTTGGGTATATCAGACATTTAATCGAACACCATCCGTGCATCACCAATCTCTATCAAATTGAACAAGTATATTGCTATGACTGAAAATCAAAGACAAACCTCACGAATTTTAACACCTAAATTGGATGTTTAAATGAAGAATAAGTAATTCAGTTGGAAAGAAAAACTGCAGTCGCCTACATCCCAAGAACTCAATTCACAAATCAAAAATAGAGAAAATTGAAATGCAAACATAGCATCAGCAGTGTCGGAAAGGCAAACTTACCATTGGAGAGAGGACGATGAAGAAGTTGAAGAAGAAAAGTTGGCGAGACCTTGTTCACAACGAACTCTCCTCCTCCAGTCCTCTTTTTCAGTAGGTTATTCATCCCTTCTTGATTTATGATTTCAAAGAGTTGATTGGTGGAGGTAGCAATTCATTTTTAGGAGTTATGGGTTGTGTGTTCGTGTTTGATTTTCTGAAATCAGGCTTTAGGAGTGATTAATTCAGTTTTCTATAAAAATTGGTATCTTTGAAGCTTTGATTTGAAGATTTGGAGGAAAGGATTTTGTTTATTTGCAGTTAGGGATCTTTGGTGCATTTTGAATAGAGAAAAAATCATTTCATTATACCTTGTCTTCCATGTTTCAATGATGCACTCAACGTGTCTGACAAAATGCCTATAACAAGATTTCTAATTATTTTCCACTTTGTATTTGTTATATGGGATATGCAAATACGTTATTTTGTTGATAAGGAGACCCAAAATGAATCTAAGTTTAATTGATTGGAAATGAATCTAAGATTTCGGATCTTCTACTTACATCCATAAATCTGGCTCCTATTTCAGGGCAGGAAGCTCACTGTTTTTAGATTTTGGGTGTAAAATTTTATTTTGTAGGTCATATTCAACATTGATGGTTATGCATTTTCTGAAGTATTACTTCTATTTACCGTGGCTATAACCGTTGCTACTACCCTTTGGCCACAACAGATGGACTTTTAGCCACGGTAAACAGCCGTTGCTATAATATTCTATTTTTTTTTTTCTAATGACCCACCCCTCACAAACATTAATTAAAAAGAAAAATAAAATAAAAATAAAAATAAAAAATAGATTAAAATAATAATAAATAGAGGGAGTTTGTGAGACAAACATTAATTAAAAAGAAAAATAAAATAAAAATAAAAATAAAAAATAGATTAAAATAATAATAAATAGAGGGAGTTTGTGAGGGAATAGGAGATTCGCACCAGGTTAGGTGTAGAGTCCAATAGGTAAAATTTTTTTTAAATAACGGGTCAACGACGCTCGAGAGACTTGTAATTTGGGAGGTGGAATTACTTTTCATATTGGGTGGGATTAGTAGGCCCGTAAATGGATGAGTATCCTTCACAATCACATGCTTAATTATTAATTAATTGATACATATCCCTATTGGACTTTTGTGTAGAAAATTTAACATTTAAGTGCCTTCCTAGTCGCTAGTCGTAGCTAGAGTTGCCTTTGGTTGCAGTTTATATATAAAATCAGGTCATATATCATTTTAAGTAGCCAAATTAACCAACCGGCCTGATCGATCAGACCGCGTACGTACTTAATCATGGCGACTTCTCCCAAAATATTACTTGGAGGTGTGCTCTTGTTGCTCATTTGCCTTCTTGGAGATGCTCGTCTTCCCGCTGCTTTTCGTCCCCACGGTACTAATTCAAATTACCTAACGTTGCTCTCTTCATTTTTTATATACTACGTATGTACGTTGCTTACTTTAATTGAATTAACCGTTGGTCGAAAAAAAAATTGAATTAGATATATATATATATAGTCTAAGGAACCCGGCCAATAAAATTTCATTTGTTATATAATAGATTCATTTTAACCTAATAAGTATAAAATTGTTTTTAACAATAAATAAAAAAAAGTCTGTATTATATATATATACTACTCTAGTTTTTATCTCTTAAAAAATGTGTAAATAGTGGATGACAAATAAAAGTGAACATATAGGGTATTATCTTATATTTTAGGATAATATTAATTAGAATAAATTAAATTAAAATATTATTTAGTAGATTTGCTAAGATTTGATTTAGTAGAATAAAATATTATTTGTAAGTGTAACCCTTTAATATAAGGGCGGTGAATAAGTTAAAAAAAAACTCAATCAGATCGAAATGATTCTATACCACAAAGAATTAACTGAAGCTAAAATACCTTAATTTTTTTTAACAAAAAACTCCATATCGAGGGTGACTCCAGTATAATCATAAATCATTTAAACAACTACATTAAATGTCCTTGGGAAATTGAGCTCATTCTATCAGATGTTAAACTTCTTTCATGTTCTCCAAATTGGCAATAGAGTGACTGATAAGGTTGCACACTTTTGCCACTCTGTCAAGGGTCAATATCTACGACAATTCTGGTCTTTCAGACCTTATCTTTAAGGATGCTGCCGGGTAGAACTTGTTTACCTGAATTCTTTCCTAATAAAAAAAAACTTATGTCCTTACCGCCACAAGGCAAACGGAAAATGCTAGCTGACTCTCCTAATGAAGGATTTAAGTCATTCATTCATAACTGTCATCAATGTTAAATAAGTCTTACTCTCCAGGCGTTGGCCACGGCGGTGATGATCGGATCGGGTTTCTGGATTCGCAGCGCCACTTAACGGCCCCAGGCAACGTCGTCAAACTCCGGGCAGTGAAGCCTTCGCCCCCAAAGGTTGCGGGTCCATTTCGAACCTGCACAAGCTATACGCGTTGCCGACGTCTTGCTCCTCCTCTCCACGCATGATCATTACACATACGTGCCGTAAAAAAATTAAGACGCAAAAAAATGTGATGCTAAAATATTTAAATAGTTTGTAACTTTTAAGTATGATATGTGTTCTGTTTGCCAAAAATAACGTACTGCTCTCAATCTAGTGATCGGTGTGTTTTGTTTGCCAAGAATCTATGTGTTTTTTAGTGATTGAATTTGAATATTTATATATGTAGAAGTTGTGTGGTTACGAAACAATGGACAAGGGGTACATGTACAAGCTGTGTGGTTATATATATACTTAAAACTTGTCGTTTACTATTCATGTACACTTTTTTAGAATGATAAAAACTATATGAAATATTAACTTTTTTTAAAATTTGTTTTTATAAATTCATACTTAATAGTAATAAGTATGAAATTATTAAAAATATATATTAAAAAATTAATATTTTATATAGTTTTTAACACCTCAAAAAGCGTGCATGAATAGTAAAACGTCAAGTTTTAATTAACGGAGGGAGTAACTTACTGAGGTCTAATTTCTAAGAATTTAGTTTGTTTTAGTTTACTAGTTGGCGCCGCACGCTACGCGTGCGGACACCCACTCTTAGTATTTTACTCATTTTGATTAACAATCTCTATTGTACATTTTATATACAATCTACTAATCATTAAAATGACATTTTTATATTTAGTTCAAAAATATCAATAATGACACGTTTTTCTGTACAAAATTAACCCTCTAAGATCACATATTTTGTTGAACAGCGGGAGTATAATGCTTTTGATGTTTAATTAGATTGGTTTTGTGAAAATGTTTTAACTTTTTTACATGATTTTTTTAACTTTAAAACTCTATAAAATATATATATAAAAATTGGTGTTAAAATTGATATTCTATTTATAGTTCTTAGAGAACATGTTGAATATTTAAAATTTATTATTTTGGATAAAAAAAAGTATTATTTTTATTTATAAATGAAATAAATTTTTGCTGTTTAAGTTGAAATTTTATAGATCGTAAAGAGTCTACCCATACAAATGCATTATACAACATATAATAAGCAAAAAAGAAGGTGCATTTTTCATAGATGGTCCTGGAGGCTCTGGAAAAACATTTTTGTATTGTGCACTTTATGCAAAAGTAAGATCAATGGGAAAAATTGTTCTTCCCATTTCTACAACTGGAATCGCTGCATCAAATATACCAACGGGTAGAACTACTCATTCTTTATTTAAAATACCATTTGATGATAATAATGCATCCGTATGCAATATTTCAAAACAAAGTAATTTAGCACGGTTAATAAAACAAACAACATTGTTCATTTGGGATGAAGCATCGATGGCAAAAAAAAGAGAACATAGAATCAGTAGATATGCTCTTACAAGATATTTGTAATAATAAAAAATTATTTGGAGGAAAAATAATAGTTTTCGGTGGTGATTTTCGACAAGTATTACCAGTTTTACCACATAAAACTCAAGAAGCTAGAAGCAGTTAATAGTAGCTTGGTAAGTTCCTATACTTGGCCATTTCTAATCAAATTCAAATTAACTCAAAATATGAGAGCAAGGGATGATTCAGAATTTTCAAATTTTCTACTACAATTAGGCAATGGAACATTACAATATAAAGAGCATAGTATTATTTATTTGCCAACGGATATTATCTCTTTCTAATTGATAATAATAGCTTTGATCTTTTAATTAATATGATCTTTCCTGAAATAAAAGAAGGTTCTAATATTACACATGCTTTAAATAAAAAAGCAATATTAGCACCAAAAAATGAATAATATTGCTTTTTTATTTAAAGCATGTGTAATGTTAGAACCTTCTTTTATTTCAAAAAAGATCATATTGATTAAAAGATCAAAGCTATTATTATCAATATCATAGCAAGAGATAATATCCGTTGGCATCAAAGTTCTAACTTTACCTATAATGTATAAAAGTTTTGATACGTTAATTGATGATCAATGCAATATTTATCCAATAGAATTTTCGAATACTTTATACCTAAGTGGAATGAGTCCACATAACCTTATTTTAAAAGAAAATTGTCCGGTTATATTGCTTCGCAATCTAGATCCTGCTAATGGTCTATGTAATGGAACAAGGCTAATTTGCAAGAAATTTTTCAAAAATCTAATACAATGTGAAATATCAATATGGTATTCTATTGGAGAAATTGTATTCCTTCCAAGAATTACATTAAAACCATCACCGGTGACAAAATATCCATTCCAATTTAAGAGAAAACAATTTCCAATAAAATTATGCTTTGCAATGACAATTAATAAATCACAAGGTCAAACTTTAGATCAAGTTGCAGTTTACTTACGAGAACAATGTTTCTCACACGGTCAATTATATGTTGCATTTTCACGAGCAAAAAAAAGAAATCAGTTAAGAGTCTTTAGAAAAGCTTTAACAGATTCACCATATGATACACAATCAGTGAAAAATATTGTTTCTTTTGAAATATTGAAGAAAGCAGAGGTTATATAATATAGGTTAGAAAATTAAGCATCTATATCAAATAGTCATTTAATTTATTTATAAGAAATAGATAAATTATATTACTAATTTTTTTAAAGAATATTTATTGCAGGTGATAACAAATTAGAAGAAATGGTATACATAATATACCACAAAGAAAAAGAAAGCAGCAAAAATTGTGACAAAATAAGGTAAATTATAAAGTAAATCGTTTATCTTATACTCAATAAAAAAAATTTATGTATACTCTTTTTTATTCTATATTAAATAGCATATTCTTGTGAATTTGATATTGTTCTATAGTATTAATTATTATCTTATACTATATGCATTTGTTTAATGTTAATAAATTTAAAAAATACAAATTAAGTACATAAGACCAAAACAATAAGCCCTTTTTTATTATCTTTTATAATTGTAAAACTATTAGCTAATTGAAGTTTATCAAAAATATTTCTACGGAAACTACCATTTATGGGCATCGGCTAACTCTGTGCCAGCAGCCGCGGTAAGACAGAGGATGCAAGCGACAAGGAAATATATTAAAATGCAAAAAACAAAAAAAAAATGGCTAAGTCATTGTCTAGACGGAGATGGAATTGTTCGAGCCGACCCTTTGCATGGGCTCGACGCCCCTTCTTAAACAAAATCAGCTCCATATCTCTAACTCTAAGGGAGGGGAAGAAGTCGTTCTTAGATCCTTTCCTTACAATTCCAGAAAAAATGTCAGGAAAAAAGGGATTAACTGGAAGAGAGGAAGGCAAATCGGGAACCGGTGCTTCTCCTTCCTCGTGTACCTCCGGTGGCGGTGTCCACTGTAGATGGCCGCTCAGCCGTGTCACCTGCGACTCTTCCATCGGCTGCAGATGACTTTTCCCAGATGGCCTTCCGGCTGCCTTTGCCGACTGCCTTGGTCGGCCTCCTTTCCTCTGCCTTGCCTCCTGCTGGGTGTGACCTTTGGTGATTACTGGTTCTCCTCTTCGGAGGAAATCAGTCTCTGGTATTGGTGTATCAATTATAATTGCTTCAGATTAAAATTGCTCAACAGCCTGGGTAACAATGATACAATCGATCGGAAACTAAAGAATTATATTTGCTTCAGATTAAAATTAAGGCTTAACAGCCAGGATGACAATGATACAATCAAAAGGAAACTACAGAAGATTACTTACCTGCTCTTTAACCGATTAGAGATTTACAATTCTCAAAGCTTAACAGCTATCTACTATCTAAATCATGATTGTAATCCTATATCTTTAGATACTATTCTGTTTAATCTCTTAATATCTCTTTTCAATATTGGTTTTTCCAACAGTATACCTATTGTTCAGATTCAAAGATTTCATGTCAATTCTTCTCAAATCTTAAAGGTCCTTCAGATTCAATCCACTGCCTGTGATGTTCATTTGCCTCAAATAATTGTTCATCCTATGATCTTCTATAATGATTGTGATAATTCAAAACATCACATTAAATGCTATGGATTTATTATCAATGATTGGTTTTATCCCTATTACCAAATAGAATTCTTACAAATTAATCCATCTTGCTTAATGTCCTCTTATTCCATACAGATACTTCTGAGTCGGTTTTCGATCTATGGGGTCGGCCTCTGCTGGCTCGTTATGAGACTAATAGCAGCAAGAGATCCCTTTAAAGCTGCTGCTGGTGACCATATGGAGATTTCGGCTGATCAGAATGATGGTGAATTAGCGAGGGCTGACAAGAAGAAGGCTAAAGCATCTTCAGTGCTTCAAAGTCGGTTTTTTATCTTTAGGGTTGGATTCTGCTCTCAAGCAAGCAAGGAACTCATTCTGGTAAGCAAGCGGTGCGAATTCTGGTATAGTTACTATTATAGGTTCCTGTTGCTCTTTCACCCGATGTACCTTAATGTTGTAAGGGCTGTTTGTTTGGTTCTTGTGTGTATAGTTAGTCCTCAGAGCATCCATAATTTTGCTATTCCGATGGATGCCTCTTTGGTGGTGTGGCTACGTTCTCCATTTAGGGGCTTTGTGTGGCTTGTGATTATTTTCCCTGGTTCTTATTTCTCTTATCCTGGATACCCTTTGAACAACTATTTGTCATTAGCTGATGTTTCCAAAACCACAGTTCCTCAATTATGTTGGATTACATATGCTTCTAAAGAGCTTAACAACAAGTTCTCTGGGTTAGCACCCTTTTTGGTTAACCTTACACATGTTGAATTGCATCACTGGAAGAAACAGACATACTACACTACAAATGGAAGGAAACTGCTTAACAGCAAAGTCCTAGGGTTAACACCCAAGCTCAATCTCTCTAAATATACAAAACTATACCAAATCTTGAAAATTTCGATATCTAATATCCATAAGAGATCACCAAAAAATAGTACAAACCATAATATAGTTACTAAAAATTTGTGTCACAGGTACTCAAAATTTTCTTTGCAATCTATACATAAATTTATAACACATAACTACAAATCAAATATTATTTACAACACCTATCAAAAATGGTATATTACAAAAGTATCTAAAATAATTAATACGAAATACCACAATATATCAAAATGCTCAAAAGGCAGCCACACAAAAAAAAAGATTATTAAATGACAAACATAGCATATTGGAACATCAGAGGCATAAGAAAACCTAACCTATGGCAAGATCTAGCCTATATCCAAAAGAGAAACAACTTAGATATCCTAGTTTTATCCGAAACAAAAACAACTCAACCACCAGTGGAAAATCTATACAAAAAATCTGGATTCAACAAAGCCCATCACATTGCCTCAGATGGGTCAAAAGGTGGACTATGGATCCTCTTCAAAACCTCCAATTTTACAGATTCAATACAACAAATAACTACATCAGATAACTGTATTATGTACTTAGCTAACATTAACAACTTTAGATTTATCCTTAACTTTATTTATGCACCATCAAATCAAATAGAGAAAAACAACTTTTGGGATAAAATAATCACATTAACTCGACAGTATAACTTCCCGTCCCTAATCATGGGAGATTTCAATGAAATAAAATCGTCAGTTGATAAAATTGGTGGAACAAATCCACAGAATAATAGATTTACCCGTATTCGGAAAATTAATGAGGAACTAGATATCCACACTATCCCCTATACTGGTAGCCCAGTTACCTGGAGGAAGAGACAAACTCCTATTAATAATATCTATGAACGTTTAGATAGAGTTATGATCCATACAGACATCTCCAATCAGTTCCCCAACTTAACTGTCCATAATCATCCCTTTACAAGCTCCGATCACTCTCTAATATCCATCTCAATTGGAACAAAATTAATCAGAGCAGGATCACCCTTCAAATTTGAAATGTCTTGGACAAACAATGACAACTACAATAAACTAGTTAAATCAACCTGGGAAAATAAACTTCATGGATCATTTATGTTCACACTACTACAAAAACAAAAATTACTTAAGAAAAACACAAAAAATTGGTGTAAATCACATCCAAACAATAACTTCAGACAATTAAAAGATATTGAGGATCAACTCCTATCACTACAAACTCAACAAGTTAGAGGAAACCATAATGATAATATAAACAGTAAAAGACAAAGATTACTAAATAAACGTCAATCACTCATGAATTTTAATAACAATTTCTGGAAACAAAGGGCTAAATCTAATTTCCTTAAACAAAGGTTTTTTTCCCTATACCTCTACAATTCCAGAAGCTTAATTTCATTTAAAAGCTTGAGTGGCAAGAGGGAAGGGGGTTAAATTCCTCAAGTCAGAAGAATGTTTTGATTACTTTGTAATGCATATAGATATGTGGGACTTTATCACTTTGTTTTTTGAATTCATCCCAAAACCAAATATTGTCATTATATTTCCTACGAGCTGAGTTGGGAAGGGTGATTACAACTTTGTAATTTTCAAGCTTTTTTATATTTAGAAGTTTTTTAGGTTGAATTTGATACGAAATGTTGTCCGTAACCACCATGTTCGTACAGTGATTAGGACAAGAATCGATTTCATAGGTTCGTATGTTCCATACAATGTCAACGGAGTACACAGCACAATGAGGCTGCAAAAAGCCGCAGAACATGAACCATCTTTCAGTGCACCTTTCGAACCACCAAGCAGCGGAAGAGACGGAGAATGGAGGTGAAGCAGAATGGTTTTCATAGCATGTCATAGATCTGCATTTGCTCTTCTTTCATTATAGAAAACAAGTTAACTACAAACAGGGAAATGAGAGATGAAACAATAAAAAAATTAAAAAGTAGGATAATGGAGAAAATATATTAAAATCAGAATAATTCACCCCCTTTGCTCTTTTTTCATTTGCTCTTTTTTCATTATATATAGGCAGATTAATTCACCCCCTTCAAGGGGCCTTTGTCTCGGATAGATCTATTCAAGACAATGAGCTTATAGCGCACGAAATATTTCATTCCTTCCGAAGTCGTAAAGGTAAGTTGTTCCAAGATGGAGAACAATGTGGAGTGGAACAACTTGCCTTGTAGTATTACGCTGGAGAAAGCGGCATACCATCTTGAACCAGAATGAACCGATGGGTCTTTTATACCATCTTCAGCTACAGACATCAGACGACTCTCGTCAATAAGACCGATATGCTCCAAGTCAATTGATAGTCTCAAAGTCCAGTATCCTCTTCTTCCATCACAAGTGATCGAAATTGAACAACAACAGCTTTAGTAATCTGATGGCATCACTATACCTGAAAAGAACAATGAAGATCTGATATATATGGTCAGGAAAAATTGAATAAAATAAAGAGAAATTTCGCTTGGTAGCCACGAGGTTTGGTTTTTTTCGTATGGTACCCAAACATTTCAAGAATTTCGCATGGTAACCATGAGGTTTTGATAAATTTTGTGTGATAGCCAAACTTATTAAAAATCATATAGAAATTATATAAAATGATAAATATATTATAATTCACTCACTTAATCACTCATTTTTGGTGTTTTACTTTTAAAAAACCGTCAACAACCCTTTTAATATTTAAGGAGATTAAATTATTTACCCAAAGAATGAGTAAATTATAAAAAAAATCACCTAAAATTAAAAAAATAAGTACATAAAAAATGAGTAAATTATTTAAAATATGTACTTAATTTATTTTCAAATCCATAAATTAAGTACATATTTTAAATTATCATTCATTCATATTTGTTTAAACTAAATAAAATATTTTGGATAAAATAAACTTTGTATTATATATCTAATATGTAATCTTTTTAAAACATTAGAAAGGTTATTAATGACTCTTTGAAAACAATCAACTACATTGGGTAATTATGTATACTTTTTCAAATTTAAAAGTTTTTTTAAAAAAAAAACTACCATTATTTTTTTGTATAAGTTATTCATTTATCATGCAATTAATGTGTAGCACTATAAAAATTTTAAATGGTTTTAGTTAACATTTTAAAAATAAAAAACCAAAATTGGGTTGTTGTGTGAAAAAAATATATTTTATGATTATTTTGTGATTTTACCTATATTCTAAAAGATTTTTAACCAATTTGATTAACATAAGAAATTTGCCCAAACCTCATGGCTACCACACAAAATTGGTCGAAACTTCGTGGTTACCATGCGAAATTTTTGAAAAGTTTGAACACCATGCGAAAAGAGTCAAACCTTGTGGCTATCAGACGAAATTTCCCTAAAATAAACATCTAAACCAGTAAATACTAATACAATGCAAGAGTTGATGCTTCTTTCCCGTCAATCATGAGACCATTGGAACACATATTCAGAGAAGAAGAGAGCTAACAAATCATCATTACAGTAAGTCAAACCTCAAAGATTTTAATTCATGTGATCGATATTAAACTAAAAAAAATAATGAATATAGCACAAACTAGTGTAGATCCCGTCCCGTATACGGGGAGAATACAGTAATATAATATTATAAATAATTTAGATAGATTCCAATAATAAAAAATAATGATCTAAATATAAATCGTTTTTCCACCAAAAATTAATACTATGAAATATTTTTTATTTATATTTATATTTTTGTCAATTAACTAAAATATATAGATAGATAGATAGATAGATTGTGGCTTATATACTTTCTATAAATTATGATAACATATTATTTTATTAATTTTTTTTCTAAAATCAACCACAACACGCCACATAGGATTTTTTGCCCTAGAATCAACCACAACGCGCCACATAGGACGCTATGCATCGGTTTTAGTATATGTATGTACTAGTGTAAGTCCCGTATACGGAGAATACATTAATACAATATTATAAATAATTTAGGTAGTTTCCAATAAATAAATAAATAATAATCTAAATATAAATTATTTTGCCACAAAAAAATAATATAGATATAAATAAAATTAGTTCGGCAGATTATAAAAAAATTTAAATATCTTTTATTTAGATTCTCTCAAAATATAAATAAAATTCTCATTTATAAGGTAAATTTTTTTTTCTAACCTATCATTAATTGAATCTCATGTAATTTAATAGATAACTGTTTTTTAAAAATATTTTAATTTTTTTTCCTAGAATCAACTACAACGCGCCACATAGGACTTTTGTCCCCAGAATCAACCACAACGCGCCATATAGGACGCTATGCATCGGTTTTAGTATATGTATATATAGATAGATAGATGCTCAATTAGGAGGACACACCTTTGATGGGCTAATGGGCTTTTGTTTCCTTTACTCTTTTAACTTCAGCCCATTACAAAGTTTAATGTAGACCCCCGGCCCAAATATGAATTTATGAATTCCATAAAAAAAAATTTATGGAATTCATAAATTCATATTTGGGGGTCTGTTTGCTTCCGCCAGCGGTAACTGGCAATGTCTTAACTTCCTTCACAATTCTGAATCTGTTGTGCTATCTTGGACTTGGTTTATTTTATGGAAGAGGTTTATCCCTCAACAAACCTCCTTTTGGAAGAAAGGGATTTCTTGCTCTCCAGGGCTTGTATGTGCAAATCTCACATATATTCATATATTGTGCTTTACCTCAAACAAAGCTTTCCATAATCAGAAACCTCTCCCAATTTCCCTATAGCTTCTCAGGTAGTTGTTGTATTGTAGTTGCAGAGTTGGTGTTGATGTTGAATTAGTACGTGATCTCGAATATGGGTCGACCACTCCGTGAAAGCTTGAAGCACTTTTACACATTTCTGTGCTTGGAGCCAAAAGTTGAAGAGGCTCATTCACAGATTGGACATAAAGGTTATTCAAGGGTAGTGCATTGTAATGATCCCGATGTCCCTGATTCCCTTAAGTTCCGGTATAGGGACAATTATGTGTCTACAACCAAGTACACCCCTGCCAACTTCATCCCCAAGTCCCTGTTCGAGCAATTTCGCCGAGTTGCTAACATTTATTTCCTCGTCGTGGCTTCTGTCTCTTTCACTCCCCTCGCCCCGTATACCGCTGTCAGTGTTCTTGTTCCGTTGGTTCTTGTTATTGGCCTCACTATGGCCAAGGAGGCCCTCGAAGATTCCAGGCGTCGGAAGCAGGTGATAACTTTCATTTTAATTTGTTGGATCATAACTTGTTGCATGCCATCATAACTTTTTTCTTGTTGTTGTTGCTGTTGTTGTTGCAAGTATCATTTTAATTTTAATAGCAGAAAAGTTATCTACTTTATATGCATATTAGTTTTACTGCCCGCACTCTTGTGCGGTTTGCATGTTTATAATTATACTATGCATTTTATTATATTAATTATATTTTTTTTATTAAAGTGTAGAGGTTAAAATAGTTTCCTTGAAATATTTCAGTGAAAGATTTCATTTAACTAAAAACTAAATTAAGTGGTATTTTATTTCACCAAATCAAGTAGATTTTTCTTTTTTCTTTTAAGTAAATTTTTTAACAATATAAAATCCCAATAGACCTTTAATAAAAGAATTTATATTTATAGTTGTTTATAATCATTCATTTTATTTGGTTTTATATTTAATTTTCTGAAACAATTTTAAATTATTATCAATTTTTTTTTATAAATATATATATAGAGAGAGAGAATGGGTAATGGCTAACTTCAATTGCTAATTTTATAAAATGCTTAGTTTTATCTTGCTTTCCTTCATATTTACTTTATTTTTTACATTTCATCTACTATACAATAATAGATGAATAATTTTTTCTTGTGCATATATGTTAGTTATTTTTAAATAAAAAATTTTAAATTTATGATATAAAATATAAAGCTTACATTTTGATAAAATGTAAAAGTTATGAGATAAAATCCATAAAATTAACATTAATGTTTAAAATAATAAAAAATTTGCATTCTTATCATTTATTTGAATTTATTTCTAATAAAATTTTTAATGTTGAGTTGAAAATAATATAATTATTATATCAAAACATTTGAAGATCAAAAAAATATTTTAAAATCATAAATTAAAACCTTCGGAGTATCACCTATAGTTTAAGATTTATCTAGATTCTACAAAAAAAAATCTATTATTTAAATAATATAATAAATATAGGGATAAATATCTATCTACTCTATCTTTTACTATATTTAATTGACTAGTATTCGTTACCCGCGCGGTTGCGCGTTTTGTTAATAAATTATATTTTATTATATTAATTATATTAAAATATTATATTAGATAATTAATTGACGTGGCTTAAAAAAATAAAATCAAATTGACGTGGCTAAAAAAAACTATATATAAATATATTATATTCAGTTTGATCTAAAAGGTAGAATAACGCACCAAATATTCCTTCTTCATCTTTTAAAATAATAAATAATATAGTTTATTAACAAAAGCATGAAAATAATAAATATGTGTAACAACTAATTCAAGTTATATTGGATAGATTATTGATCTAAAAAGATAAGTTTTTAGCTAACTATATTCATTTATTAATTGATGTGGGCCAGAAATATAATACCACTTTAATCCAGAAAATGCCACGTAAGCAAAAATAAACCCGCTTTAATCCAGAAAATTCCGTGGATGCGAGATCGCACCAGAGCCCGTTTCAGGCCTCTGTTTTAGTATTTTATATAGATGGTTTCTGTGATTTGAGTTAAAAGTCGTTAAAGATTTCTATCTCTTTGTTAAAAAATATTATTGTTAATTTTAGTAACTATTTAGACTAAACCTAACTGATTTCATCGTATCATTATAAGATTCTTTACTTTAACGAAATTATTTATTTATATCGTAAAATATTATTTAAATATAAAACGTATATGAATTGCACCAAAAGTTATTTCAAATCTCTGTTTTAGTGGAGGTGTACACCTCCACTAAAACAGGTAGAATAATCGAACAAAGGTAGAATAATATATTGATCAAAATTTGATGGTAAAAGGTAGAATAATCGAACAAAGTTTACGACATGATATATATATATACTCCGTAGTTTATATAGCATTACAGATAGTTCTCTACTTAAATTTTATCATTAAGATAGTACATATTTATATTTAAATATATTATATTCAATAAGATAGTACATATTTATATTTAAATATATTATATTCAATTTATATGGTTAATTTTGATTTGTTTTATTTTATTTTTTACCTTTTTTTAAAAATTCCCACCGTTAGTTCCATACCCACCCACGAACCACCCGTTCTAAGCGTACAACACAGTGGCCGATTAGGTAATGGTAAACCTACAAATATTGATCAAGTTCATCTAAAAAGATAAAATGTTTGACAAAGATTTAATTTGATCTAAACCGACTAAAATTTAACGGTGCTATGTATAAATAAATATATATATAGATTTCTTTTGTCACGTATTATAAATATTCACTTTAAATATTTTGACACATACTATAATTTTGCATTCACTTTATTGCCTAAATAAATACGTATTATAATTTAAATATTTAACGGTGCGGTCAATTATCTTTAAAGATTTCTATCATTCACTTTATTATAAATACGTATTATAATTTAAATATTTTGGCAAACTTATATTTTAGCATCTATTAAATAATAAAATGTTAATGACTTAAAATAAAAATAATTAAAGGTAAAATATTATCTTCATTCCGGTAAGATTATTAACTTAGATATGAAGTATAAAAAGATTACACAGAATAACGTAAGGTAAAATATTTTATTAATAATAGGTTTTGTAACACTTAATATATGAAATTTAATATTTATATTAAAAATTAATATAATATTTTAATCAAAAACAACTAACAACCGGCTTTGTTAAAAAAACAAATGGCCATACTCAACATTAATACTCCATTCCATGATATTTAAAAAAATCAAACCGTAAGCACACCAAAAAAATAAAATTTGTCGGCATGAATAATATTAAATAGAAATATTGGATAGATTATTTGATATAAAAAAGATAAGTTTTCTACCCAATTAAGATATAAGGTTGGATATATTTATAAAAATGAGTGAGATCATTATAAAAATATATTCAATTTAATCCAAAAAGATAGAATGAATGACAAAGATTTAATTTTTTCAAAAAGGAAGATAAATAAAGATAATTGATAAAGATAGAAAAATGATGGGTTAGTTTTAGAAACAATAAAGTTAATACCCGTTCAAATAAATACAATTGATAATTGTTTAAAATTTAAGAGATAAATAAATAAAGACTATTTATTTTTAAGATATAGTTGTCAAATTCTTTAATTAATCAAAATCAATTATAATTTATTTAAATAAGTTACAAAATGTTATCAAAATTTAACAAACCAAGACTAATAACTTAATATTCAAATCAATTGTGATGATTAATATATCAGAAAAAGAAAGAAAAGGATTTGCGTATGAAATCTGCACTAATATATATAGCTTATACACACAATTGAGATGGGTATTAAATATAGTTAATATCGGTGTAAATAAATACAATTGATATTTTTTGTAAAATATTATAAAAATAAGTGAGACCATTAATTGAATTGGCAAAATTATATTGGATTATTAATAATGAATCAAATATTGGATAAATATAAGGTTAATCAAATAATAAAAAAGATAACACTATTTTAATCCAAAATATGACACATATGAAAAAATAACATCATTACTAGATAGATTTATTTAATTAAAATATAAGATTATATTGGATAGATTATTTGATCTGAAAAGATAAGTTTTTTTAACTATCTATATTGACTTATTAATTGATGTGGCTCAAAAAATAATACCTCTTCCATGGGAGCAAGAAAGAGGAATCGATCCGCCATGGATGCAAGAAGGAGGCGATCTAGATGGCGAGTCTTTCCACTCTTGATTCTCTCTCTCAGATTATTCTCCTCCATTTGCCTCCGTCGCACCTCCGATGCACCTTCAGCCGTTGGATCGACGGTTGTCCGCTCCGCCTTTGTCGTCCGCTGATCGCCTGCCTTCCTCGCTTGACTCCCTTCCTCACCGGTTGCTCTCTTTGATTTTTTTACTGCCAGTGTGATGGGGAGTTAACAAGGGTGGGTTTTGGGGTTTTTATTAATGGGTAAACACGCGCTCTATTAGGATGGAGTGGGTGTTTTTGTTTTCAATTTAATTTACAATTAAGCCATTGGAATAATCTTCGCCATTCATTTTCTTAAGAGCCCAGATTTGTTAACATTTAACACTATAAGAGGTGTTAACATATAATCCATCCTCTATATATGGAGTCGTTGTTTGAAATATCGACTCTGTTTTTTTTTTATAAAAAAGAAATAGAGTAATTAATGTTGGGCTTGGATGATAGGGGAGTTATTGTTTGGCATGGATGACGTACACGTGTTGCTGTTGGGCTTGGATGAATTGGGGGATGTATAAAGTATAAACCGTCTTTTGTATTTTTTTTTTAAAAAGGTAGAGTATGTTTCAAACAGCGACTCTACCATATATATAAATTTTTATTCGTTTTTTTACCTCGTATGAAAATAAACTGAAAACTAAAAAAAATTTGGGCTAGAGTCACTGTTTCAAACAGCGACTTAACCCTATTTTGGCTAATTCCCAAATAAGTTTGGTTTCTTGGCTATTTCTCTAATTTTCCCCCTTTTTTGACTATTTTGAAAAAAAATTTCATAAATTACTATAAACATTCCAGATGCATTTTTTTCATCCGCCATTGTTTCAATAAATGATTCAGTTAGCTGAGAATGATTGGGTTTCATGTTGTGGACCTGTGGTGCTAGTTGATATTTTCTGTTAATGATGAGTAGTTACCTAACCTTAGAGCTAAAAAAAACATTTCTATACTATTGTGTTGGTGTGAACTCAATGTGTATACTGGAATGATTCAGGACATAGAGGCAAATAAGCGGGAAGTAGAAGCCTATGATTACAAGCACCAAAGGTTTCATAAGAATTCATGTCAGAAAATCCGAGTTGGTGATGTTGTTAAGGTGAATAAGGATGAATTTTTCCCTGCTGATCTATTTTTGCTTTCAACAAGCTATGAGGATGGGATCTGTTACGTAGAGACAGCAAACCTCGATGGAGAAACTAGCCTTAAAGTGAAGCATGCTTTGGAGGTGACAACATTTTTGGACGACGAGAGCTTGCAGCATTTCAAAGCCAAGATCAAGTGTGAGGATCCGAATGAAAACCTATATTCCTTCGTTGGCACACTGAAATACAATAGAGAAAAATACCCCCTTTCTCTTCAGCAACTTCTTCTGAGAGACTCCAAGCTTCGAAACACGGAGTATGTCTACGGAATAGCGGTATTCACTGGGCATGACACTAAAGTTATGCAGAATGCTATGAATCCTCCTTCAAAGAGGAGTAAGATTGAAAGACGAATGGATATAATTATTTACGTTCTTTTCAGTATCCTCATGGCAATATCTTTAACTGGTTCCCTCTTCTTTGGAATTGAAACCAAGAAAGATATCCAAAATGGAAAGACGACAAGGTGGTATCTTCAGCCAGATAACACAACAGTGTTTTATGATCCCAAAAGAGCACTACTAGCCGCATTCTTCCATTTCCTGACGGGCCTCATGCTGTATGGCTACTTGATTCCGATCTCGCTGTATGTCTCCATCGAGATTGTGAAGGTCCTGCAGTGTGTTTTTATAAACCAGGATGAGAATATGTATTACAAGGAAACAAAGAAGCCAGCGCATGCTCGGACATCAAATCTGAATGAGGAACTTGGTCAAGTGGATACTATATTGTCTGATAAGACAGGTACACTGACATGCAACTCCATGGAATTCGTTAAATGTTCAATAGCCGGAACTGCTTATGGACAAGGTGTGACAGAAGTTGAGGCTGCTCTGGCCACGAGTAGCCAGAGAAACATAGATTCAGTTGAACACCCAGGTAGGAAAATCAAGGGCTTTAACTTTAAAGATGATCGCATCCTGAACGGAAAATGGGCCAAGGAGCCTCATTCCGATGTGATATGCAAGTTTTTTCGTGCATTGGCTATCTGCCATACTGCCCTTCCAGATGTAAATCCAAAGACAGGCGAAATATTTTATGAGGTTGAATCTCCAGATGAAGCTGCATTTCTAGCGGCTGCTAAAGAGGTCGGTTTCAACTTCTACACGAGGCACCAGACAAGCATACTACTGCACGAACTTGACGCTAACAGCGGAAAAATTATTGACAGGTAGTTAGGATATCATCCATGTTTAATGTTTCGCTTGCTTGTCCATTATTTGATGAATGATTCCTTTCTGTTTTTATTCATTGGTGGAGGATTTCACTTGTTAACATTTGTTTTACAGGGAATATAAGCTCCTTAATGTTCTTGAATTCAGCAGTCACCGTAAAAGGATGTCTGTTATTGTAAGGAATCCCGAGGATAAGATTTTACTCCTCAGCAAAGGTGCTGACAGGTCAGATATGTTACTTTCTTAACTGAATAGAGATGCTTATCAAGGATCATTTGTCATCATTTTTTTTCCTTGATTATTTATCAGTGTCATGTTTGAACGACTTTCGGACAAGGGGAGGGCCTTTGAGCAGGAGACTAAGGAACACGTCAATAAATATGCCGAGTCGGGTTTAAGGACACTAGTCATTGCATATCGAGAGCTTGAAGAAGAAGAGCTTAGAGAATGGGTCAGAGAAATTTCCAAGGCAAAAAGTTCTGTGGATACAGACCGCGATGATAAGATTGATGCCGTTGTTGATAAAATTGAAAGGGATTTGATTCTTCTTGGGGCTACAGCCGTTGAAGACAAGCTCCAAAAAGGGGTAATGCTTTCGTTTTGTTTATTTTTTATGTTTCCGTGCTGGCCCTGTTGACAAGATTCGGAGATTTGAGCTTTCGGTGTTGAGAAGCTGTTGGCATCACCTATCTTTTTCCGTTTACCATTTCCACTGGCTATCTGTTTCTTAGGTTCCCGAGTGCATCGACAAGCTAGGGAAGGCTGGCATTAAGATATGGCTCTTAACCGGTGATAAGATGGAAACTGCAATAAACATTGGGTACGTATTATATGGTTAACAGATTTCAGTCTCTCTATCTAACATATTTTTGGCTTCTATAATGTAAGGTGTTCTTGTATACACAGATACGCGTGTCGCTTAGTGCAGCAAGGAATGAGGCTGCTTATGATATCATTAGATTCAAATGAAATAACTGCACTGGAGAAAGGCAGCAAAGAAGCTGCTGCAGAGGTACAATTTTACGAGTTCCTACTTTCAATATCTTGATATATAGTGGCTTTGTTAGTAGATGTGACATTACTTATGTGTCTTTCTCAGGCATGTTTCAGAAAAGTTAAAGATCTGATAGCTTCCAGCAAGCACGACATTACCACAAACACACAAAGCTTCAAGTTTTGTTTGATAATCGATGGAAAATCCCTCTCCTTTGCTCTAGATCCACAACTAGAGAAATCATTCTTTGAGCTTGCAATTGGTTGCGCTTCTGTAATATGTTGTCGTTCTTCGCCCAAACAGAAGGCCCTTGTACGCTTATTCTTTCCGATATAGGCCTGTTTTTCGCCGATGGTTTCTCTAAACACCAAATAATCTAATAATGTTGTAGAAGCTACGCAGGTTACGAGAATGGTGAAGCTTAGGACCAGGAAAACCACATTAGCTATAGGTGATGGGGCAAATGACGTTGGCATGCTTCAAGAGGCGGATATTGGAGTCGGAATAAATGGGGTAGAAGGAATGCAGGTCAGTTCCATTCCTTGCCACTATTTTCGAACAAGTTGATTACACATACAAGTGACATGAAGTTTGAATCTAATCATAAGACAGACAATGTTGTTGTTCGCAGGCTGTCATGGCAAGTGATTTTTCCATAGCTCAATTTTGTTTTGTAGAGCGATTATTGCTTGTGCACGGCCATTGGTGCTACAGACGCATATCGATGATGGTAAAATCCATTTTCATCTCCACATTTCATTTCATGTAATGGTTTTGTATTTGTCGAAGCTGATATGGGTTCAATATATGAATGCAGATTTGCTACTTCTTTTACAAGAACATAACATTCGGCTTAACCCTGTTCTGGTTTGAGGCATATGCTTCTTTCTCAGCAGAGCCCGCTTACAATGACTGGTACATGTCGGTCTACAATGTCTTCTTCACTTCACTTCCTGTAATCGCTCTTGGCGTGTTGGATCAGGATGTCTCCGACAGGCTCTGCCTCAAGGTACATCTTTAGAGATAAACTTTTACATATCATGTTACAAAAGTAAACTTGTTGGTTAACGAAATAATGGAATGGAATGGGATGTGTTTGTGGCCGGGCAGCATCTATTATTGTACCAAGAGGGAGTCCAAAATGAGTTATTTAGCTGGGTCCGAATACTCAGTTGGATAGCCAACGGAATCATGTCCTCAGTGATCATATTCTTCATATCCAGCAAAGCCATAACCCCGCAGGCGTTCAGGGAAGACGGGAGAGTGGCAGACTTCTCAGAGCTGGCGGCAACAATGTACTCGTGCGTTGTGTGGGCTGTAAACTGCCAGATGGCACTCTCTATAAACTACTTCACATGGATACAACACCTCTTCATCTGGGGAAGCATCACCTTCTGGTACGTTTTCCTCGTCATCTACGGCTCCATCACCCCAAACTTCTCCACCACTGCGTACCGCGTCTTCCTCGAATCCTGCGGCCCCAGCCCCATGTACTGGCTGGTCACATTTGTTGTCGTCGTAGCCTGTCTTCTCCCATATTTCACCTTCAGGGCTATCCAGGTTCGGTTGTTCCCCATGTACCATGACAAGATTCAACTCGGTTACATTGGCGAACCCGAAAATGGACACCTCCCCAGGTGCGATTCAGAGGCTTCAGTTGTGGTTCAGAGCCCCAGGAGTGCCAGGGTGAAGAAGAGGGCCTCATGTTGGACTACTAGTGTATGATCATTATTTCTTTCTCCATCTTCTCAAGTTTGTGGGTGTTTTGTTTTCTCTCCCTTTTTTCTCCTTTTCATTTTTATATTTTGGAATAACTTGTATATATTGGGTTTTCAACCTTTTCTTTCAAGTTGTGATATTTCATTGATGTATCGAATGAAGTTTATGCATTCAAAACAACACTTTTTGAACAAAAATACGCAAATAATCGTACATCACATTTTATTTAATTTAATTTTTTTTAATATTTGAGTTCGACCCCTTTTGGTTATCCTCTTGATTCGAAGTCATATCGATACCAAGATTTGAGTGGTTTTGGTGATTTGGGCTGCACCTGAAATTTAGTGGGTTGCCTACGTATCTCTTAGAAGAGAATCAAGCCTTACGTAGTTCAGAGTATTTCAGATTTTGTGTTTGGTTTGGATTTGGTTTGGATTTAGTATCGTTTTCTTGTATGCATCATAGGATGAAGTTCAAACTCACCTTTTACGAAGGGTAACTCGAACAACACTCCACCCAAGTAACCTAAGTCCACCTTCTCGAAAGGGTAACTCAAATAACCTGCCTATCATTTGCATAGAAAACGACTTGGCTTTTGTGTGGAGTTTGATTTTGAATTTGACTTGTTTTGACTTAAAGGTCAATTTGGGGGTTGTGATTGAACTCGTTTGTGAGTTTCCTACGTACCCTTTTGGAAGGGATAAAATCGTACGTAGTTCTTGAAAAGGACAAATTTGAATTTGGTATTTGGGTTTTTGAAGTTTTGGTCGTGACCGAACTCGACGAGCGGAAGCTTTGTATCGAGTCGAAGGAGACGCTTTGGATTTGATGAGAATTTGATTTTTATTTTTGGTGACCGAACTCGATGAGCGGAAGCTTTATATCGAGTTAGAGGGGACACTTTGACTCTGATGAAAATTTGATATTTGGGACGACCTAAAGTTGACAAAGGAATTCGAGGAGATTTGGTTGAAAGTTTGAGTGTGACTGGACTCGGTGAGGATTTGATTTATACCGAGTTTCCTACGTATCCACCTGTTTAATGGAATCAAGTCACCGTAGTTCTAAAAGAAGCCAATTTCATTTATTTTGGCGGGCGACTGAATCCGATATATATTGAATTTTAATATCGAATTTCCTACGTAACTAGTAAAAGAGTATCAAGTCTTTACGTAGTTCTTTTTGGAACCAAATTTGATTTGGTTTTAAAAATGTGATCGTTTGAGGATCGTGTGATTGAACCCGAATAGCGATAGCTTTGTATCGAGTTTCCTACATATCCGGCAAAGCGGAATCAAATCTTTTGTAGTTTTTTTAGAACCAATTTAATTGGTTTTGTTTTGACCTCATATTCATTTAAAGTGAACTTAGAGGTCAACGACTGTACCCGATATATTTTTAGGATTTAATATCGAGTTACCTACGTAGCCGATATGAGACGTCAAGTCTTTACGTAGTTCTATTTACAAACCGAGTTTATATTTGGTGAAACCCGATTTGAGGTTTTGACTCCGTTTTTATTTGTGAGTCGATTTTAGATTGACCCACTAGAATTAATTGGCAAAGAAATTTTACGAGTTGAATTTTATAATTTCGTTAAACTCAATTTCTAATTTGTGCCAATTATAATTTTTATATTTCAGTGGGTCGGTTTTGCAATTAAACACATTTTTCTTTCAAACGTGCAGTAGCATATATGACATTGATGGCTTCAATTGTGATAATTCATTAACAATAATCCGTCATCACGTTTTGGATGTCCAAACACATGGATCCGAACAACAATAGCTGGATATTCACGGCCCAATGAATCAGCCCATCAGCTCCTTCCCGTTTTAATTTGTGTTGCTTTTTTTTATCTGAGCCCGAGAAATTGCTGCTCGATATTTCTAGCAGCTTCTCAACTCAGGCGCAAGGAGCGGAGACGAGTGCACAAACGCATGGAGTCCGGTGGTTACCGGTGGCTCGGTGTTTTGGTCTGGGCGTTTGAAAGAGAGGCCGAAGGACACGGATGAAGGCGGAATGAGGGCTGATTGCAGACAGAGCGGGTCGAGCTTTAACGATTCGGAATGAATTAAGGACATCCCGATCAACAGTATGTTCTAGGTTTTTTTTTTATTCCGAATTTCAGCCCTTAAATTTGTTGTTTGGTTTAGTCTTTGAGCAATTCATGCCTCTAAAGCTTTCTTTCTCCCTGCAATTTGTAGTTTTAAAGCTTTTCGGTTTGGGACAGCCCCAATTCCAGGCTCGGGAAGTCTATCAACCCCACCGGTCGTCCGAATTTGAGCATCTGGGAGGAGGAGCAATGCAGCACTGCAGTGTCGAGGACGACTCTTACCTTGGACTCTCAGCTTAGGTATGTTTGCTTCCCCTCTTTTCTCCTTCCAAATTTGATACCCTTGATTTCTCAGTAGTATTGATTGGTTGAACCTACTGATTTTGGGTCTCAATTTGTCTTCAGCATATGCCAATTTGGGTTTTAATTTGTGTTCGACTCAAAATTAATTTAGATCGAACATGTTAATTGAACTAACTTGGATTCCAGTCTCTGAATTTATTTTATGAGAAACTGAAATCATGGCTCCCCATTGTTCTTCAGTTTTTGTTGAAAGCTGAATTTGTAGCATTTAAGGGTCCTTAGTTTAGTTGCAATTTGGTAGCAATTTGTGCCTCAAGTTAGCCTGGTCTTTTGTATTTTGAATTTTAGCCGTCTGGATTTGAGAAACACCATGGCAAACTTCTTCATGAACTTGCTAATTAGGTCTATCAAAATTTTGGCAGCATTTCGCCTTGACTTAAGGCAATTTATCGGTCCCGAAACCAGGCCCAAGAGATTCCCGCAGGCCTCTCAAGGGTGGGGTTCCGGGAGCGATTATTTTTTGGCATTAATTTGGTAGCGTTTTGCCCCTGCTTAGGGCAGTTTATCAGTCCCGAAACCAGGCCCAAGAGATTCCCGCAGGCCCTCTCAAGGGTGGGTTTCAGGACTTCATATGTGCTAACCCTGAGTTAATACCTTCTGCTTTCTCTTTGCTTGCTTCGTTTCCTCTTGCTTTTTGCTTTTGCTTTTGCTGGTGTATTGTGTGTTTGCAGGTGCTTTAGGGCCAAAAGAGGAAGAAGTCAGCCAACCCTAAACAGTTGTACCCTTTTATAGGGAAGAATTATAGGGGCAGTTACTCAAAGAAACTCCCCCACCACGTACTGCAGTTGCAATCTTTATTTAATTTGTTTTTTTTTATATTTTTTTTACAATGTATTGGGCCAACTGGGTGTGGGGCTGTAATTTTTTTCTTTTAAGATCCAATTTTGAAACATTAAGGTTTGTGCTTACTTTGAAGAAATTCGATAACATTATTTATGAAATCATGAATTTAAATCGATTCATGAAATTTTGCCCCTTCAACAACAATGATTCAAATTGATTTGTAAAAAACTCCAACTTCTCTCTAGTTTTCTAGAGTGAGAAACAAAAGGAGGAAAATCATCCACCAACCACTGGCAACCACCATCTCCAACCACTGGCAACCACCAGTCCACCACCAACAAACACCATCTCCAACAACCACTGCCGTCGCCGCCTTTTGATAAAAGGAAAACCTTTTTCTTTTGAGCAATACCAACCATCAATAAACAAACATCCCATCCAAAACTTTACCCAAAATCTCAAATCCTAATTGTTGGATCTAATGCTTGTAATGAAGTTTTTCAACAAAGGCTTTTGAACTTCCTTCTCCCATATTTATTTCTAGGGGTAGGTACAAATCCTGCAAATCTCGTCCCGTCCTGATCCCGGTGAGATTTTGAAAAAAAAAATTCAATCCCGTCTCGATCCCGTCCCGCAAAAAATATGAGAGACGGGACACGGGATGGAAAGTTCTAGTCCCTACAAATCCTGTCCTGTCCCGCATATATATAAAACTATATATATTTTATATAAAAAATATACATAATATCTGATTTATGTTATAAGTATATATATGTGTAACTCAGTAGCATTCCCACCAAATATTAAAAAAACATACTCAGTACTTCAGTAGCATTATATGTATACATACAGTGGGTATATATACACTTAGTAGTTAGTAGTATATATACACACACACTCAGTAGTAGATTTAAATATTTAATAAATTTGATTTCTATCAATATAAAAAATAAAAGCCCTTTTTATTGGATTATTTTAGATTTTTTTTCACGAGGGACAAGTCCCGTTCCGTTCCGATCCCGTCCCGTCCCGCGAGGGATAAGACCCGGTGGGATTCAAAAAAAAAAATTTCAATTCCGTCCCGTAAAAAATACGCGGGACGGGACGCGGGATTACCCTAATCCCGTCTCGTCCCGTCCCATGCCCACCCCTATTTATTTCGAATGGTATTTGGAGAGGACTTTATAACGAGTAGTTTTAGATAAAGTCATTGATAGTTCACTTGTGCATAATTGGTCTGAACCTGTCTATAACAAGTGGTCTTTTTTATACCACGCCACAACTTTCTAAAAGGGTTTTCTTCATCGTCGTTTTTCCACAAAAATTGAGGCTTACAGTTTTTCACTCCAACAATTTAGAAATGATTTTTTTGTTGCTGCGATGGCTCTTCAATTTTGCAGGTCACTAGTCAATCTATCCAAATTTGAACCACTTAATGGGATGAACTACAAGCGCTGGTCACAGAAGATGCTCATCTTCTTTGAGCAAATGGAGATCGAAGATGTCCTCCTACAACCCGCTCTTGGGTCTGCATCTCCTATAGAAGCTGAGAAGAAAGATGCTGCTCTTGATGCTACAAACAACAAGGAAGGTAAAGTGGTTGTAGTCGATGAGCCAGCACTAAAAAAATATTACCTCGACAACAAAACAATGCACAAGCATTCTCATCCACGTCACTTATAATCCCATCTTTGATCTGCTGTCAATACATAAATCTGCAAAGGTTATACGGGATCTGTTGGAAAAGAAATATGGTGCTAACGATGCAAGAAAAAAGAAGTATGTATGTGGCAAGTTTATGCAAATTACGATGGTCGATGACAAGCCTATCATGGACCAGGTGCACGAGTATGAGAATCTGATGGCTGACATCCTCTTCGAGGATATGAAGATGTGCGAGGTCTCGTAGGTGAATTTTCTTATTGAAAAATTGCGTGACTCGTGGTTTGGTCACCGGAATCATCTGAAACATAAGAAGAAGGACATCATCCTGGATGGGCTCGTCAGTCATATGAAGATCGAGAAGGCTAATTGTCTGAAGGACAAGCCCAAGTCCAAACCTACATTCAATGAAAGCGAACTTGGTTGAGTTTTTTGTGAAATTTGACATGTCTAAGCAAGGAAGCCAGTCTAGAGCCTCTAAACAAAGTTTTAAACCGAAGAAGAGCCAGAAGTTCAAGAAGTCTGGCAAGTAGTCGGACAAGCAATAGAACCAGACAGGGACTAGAATAGGATGTTATGTCTATGGAAAGCTTGACCACAAGGCTTGGAAATGTCGCAATCGCGCTGACCTATAGAACTAAGGCCAAACGACAAACAAGCCAGCAGCTCCAGCCCAACAGCAAGCCCATGTTGTCTAAGACAACAACAAGCTAATTTCCATGTGATCACTAAAGTCAACCATGTAGCCATCAAGGTCGAGTGGCTCTTGAACAGTGGAGCTACTCTCCATTTTTGTGTTCACAAGGACTTGTTTGCTGAGTTCAAGGATGCGAAGGACATTGACTAGGTCTACATGGGCAACTCGAGTGTCTCTTCAATAATTGGCAAATGGAAGATGACACTAAAGCTCACCTCAGGGAAGTTTGTAACCCTAGTGAATGTGCTTTATGTTCCTTCTTTATGCCGAAATCTGATTTCGTGTGGCTTACTTGAGATAGCTGGAATTAAGCAAGTGACCGAAGGTGTCAAAATGGTTTTAACTAAAAATGGAGAATTTATAGGAAAAGCCTATAGAGCTGACATTCTGTATATGCTTGAAACCATGATTGAGAATAATGAGAATGCTTCTATTTATGCATATATTGTTCTTTTTGTAGTGGGCGTATGAAAATGCTTTTGTTGTAGCCATCAGAGAGTCGATGTTGATACTCACTAGCTTTGATATAGGCTGTTTCTCTTCTTTATTCGCGGAGGTGCGATTTCAACTCCAATGTTTCATCATTGGTATCCTTGTTGAAGTCAAAAACTCTTGCTGAAAGGATCAGCAACTCAACTGGGACGACCGCGTCCATGCCAAAGGTCATGGAAAATGGTGTTTCTCATGTGAGGCTTTTTGTTGAGGTTCGATATGCCCATAGAACCAAACGTAAGGTTTTCGCCCATTCACCTTTGGCGGGGCCTAATCTTTTCTTTAACGCATTTAGGATTTGTCTATTAGTTGTTTCAGCTTGGCCGTTGGACTGGGGGTACACCACAGATGAGAAGCGAAGGTCTATGTGGAGCCCAAAACAGAAATCACGAATAGTCTCACAATCGAATTGAGGTCCATGATCAGTAATGATTGCTCGCGGTACTCCAAAACGACATATCATATTTTTCCAAAGGAACTTCCGTACTTTTTTCTGCTGTTATCAAAGCCATGGCCTCAGCTTCGACCCACTTGGTGAAATAATCGACTATTATGAGGATGAATCATAGTTGTCCAGGACCCCGCGGAAAAGGTCCGAGGATGTCCATTCCCCATATTGCAAAAGGGTACGGGGCAGATATGCATTTGTGGGGGTGGGGTGGTCGATGTTTGAGGTCGGAATGTCATTGACAAGGATCACATATCATGATGTAGTGTTGGGTTTCAGCCCTGAGGCTGGGCCAATAATATCCTAGTCGTGTGATCTTTATGGCAATAGCTCTCCATCCTTGGTGATTCCCACAGATGCATGCATGTAGTTCTCTGACGATGGCCCGACCTTCCTGGTTGGATACACAAAGAAGATCCGGGAGGTGAAAGCCCCTTTTATATAGCCGATCGTCTTTGATTCGGAAACGAGAAGCTTGTCTCACAAGTTTTCGATATTTTGGGTCATGGGCTCCTTCAATCGGCCCATTGTTGATGTATTCTAAGATGAGTTCTCGCCAATCGGATGGTGATATCGCGAAAACCCCTTTATGAATCCCCCGAGTGTGTCTACGCTCTATTAGCACACGATCACTTAGTTTGAGGGGTAGCGTAGCTCCTAACCTGGCTAGGATATCAGCTCGCTCATTTTGTTCACGAGGTATTGAAGAGACTGAACAACGGTTAAATGCAGCAGTGAGCGTTTGTACTCGGGTAAGGTATTCCGGGAGCATTCCTATTTTTGCCTCATATTCTCCATTGACCTGTTGGGCTACTATTTCTGAATTAGTGAATATTTGTACTTGGCGAGCGCCATTGATCAGTGCTTTCTCTATCCCCGCTATCAATGCCTCATATTCCGCTTCGTTGTTGGTTGCTTCGAAAAGAAGCTGGAAAGATAAGTCAGTGACTTCCCCCGTTGGGCTAGATACTGTTACTCCTGCTCCACACCCGTTGGATGATACAGACCCATCTACATTGATTACCCAATCCTCTCCCTCGTGATCTTGTGTTTCCGAGAATGTAGCCTCCACTACGAAGTCAGCTAATGCTTGAGCTAAACGGGATTTCCGTGGTTTGAAATGAATATCAAACTCAGATAGCTCTACCGTCCATTTTACCATTCTACCAGAGAGTGACGGTGAATGAAGGATTTGATGGAGGGGAAGATCGGAGAGGATTTCAATGGTGTGAGCTTGGAAGTAAGGCCTCAATCGTCTTGCTGCAAAGACCACAGATAAAGTCATTTTCTCAATAGGGGTGTATCTGGATTCAGTTGATTGTAGCACTCTACTCACGAAATAAACAGGGAATTTGGATTCCCTGGTTAGCATGGCGCTAATGGTGGTTGATCCAACTGCGAGGTATAGAGTTGTAATGTTTCGTGTTCTCGGGGGTAATGAAGGGTGGGAAGAGTCGTAAGATATTCTTTCATGTCTTTGAAAGCTTTGTCCAATACCGAACTCCATTCTACCGGGCCTTTTTTCTTTAGTTGGTCGAAGAAAGGTAATGAATGATCTGCCAATCGCGAGCAAAAACGGCTCAAGTAGTTGATTGACCCATTGAGTTTCTAGATGTCTTTTCGTGTTTTAGGAGGAGTCATCGAGTATGATTTGCACTTTTGAGGGGTTTACGTCTATTCCTCGGTGACGGATCATGAAGCCCAAGAACTTCCCAGAATCAATGCCAAATACGCACTTTTTCGGGTTTAGGCACCCGCAATTGAATCTAAGAGCGTCGATGGTTTCTTGTAAGTCAGAAGGGTGTTGCTCTTTGTTCAAACTCTTGAACACAATGTCATCGACATAAACTGCAATGTTCCTCCCTATCTGGGGTTTGAAAACTCTTTCAATCATTCGTTGAAAAGTAGCGCCTGCATTTTTCAATCCAAAGGGCATTACCTTGTAGCAAAAGGTGCCCTGATTGGTGATGAAGGTTGTGCTCTTCTCATCGCGTGGATGCATTTTGATCTGGTTGTACCCTGAATAAGCATCGAGAAAACTTAAAGTGGCGTGACCCGCTGTGGTATCTACTAACTCATCAATAGAAGGGAGCGGATAACTATCATTGGGACATGCCTTGTTTAAATCTTTAAAGTCGACGCACATCCTCCACTTTCCACTGCTCTTTTTGACCAAGACCACATTAGATAGCCATGTTGGGTCATTAATCTCGCGAACAAATCCTGCTTGCAAAAGCTTTTCTACTTCTTGTTTGGCGGCTTTAGCTTTTTCCACGGCCATTTTCCTTTTTCTCTGACACACTGGTTTGGTGTCGTGGGTGAGCCTAAGGGAATGCTCAGATATTTCTTGAGGAAGACCCTTAAGGTCTTGGGGTGACCAAGCAAAGACATCTCTTGAATTCTTGAGAATATCTTTAACGCGATTTAGATCGGCGGTCTCCAGACTATGCCCATGATAAAGAGCCTCGGTGTTGTTGGTGAAAGGGAAAAATGCCACCTTTTCTTCGACAATCTTATCAGCGATCTTCGTTGGTCGGACTTCCAACTCGGCTTCGTTGGGGTGAGAAGTAGCTTCCAAATCATCGTTTTCAATTACTTCTGACTTTAAAGATCCCGGGGCAGGTCCGCCAATAGCAAGTACTCTATGTTGATTTTTCTTAAGGGATGCGAGGTAGCAGACCCTGCTCTCTGATTGTTATCCGCGTACTTCCCCAACCTTTCCATCCGCACATGGGAATTTGATGCCAAAATGGTAGATGGAACAAACTATTTGAAATTTGAAAAGGCTCACACGGCCCATGATGGCGTTGTAGATGGATGGTAGACGAGCCACTGTGAACTCTATCATGTGAGACCTCCTTCCCGGAGGAGTTCCCATGGTCAACGCGAGTTCAATTATCCCAGCTACTTCAACTTCATCTCTTGAAAAGGAGATAAGTTTTCCAGAATAGCATCGTAGAGCACTCTCCGCAATCCCCAATTGTTCGAACGCGTTCCAATATATGACGTCCACTGAAGAGCCTGTGTTGACTAAAACGCGTTTGACTGTCTTCGTGCCTAGTTGTACATGAATAACCACGGGGTCTAAGTGGGGCATCCTGAGATCGCGGGCGTCAAAAAAATAGAAATTCAAAACAGCGTGCTTTGTGGAAGCCTGTTTAACGCTGGATTCTGACGGGGGCTGTCTAGCTTCTCTTTCATAGTTTTTTCTTTCCTGATTGCTTGTTCCGGATGTAGATGGTCCTCTCGCAATGGTATTGATGCATCCGTCGGGAAGGGGCGGATTTTGATCATTGTGATGAGAATGTACAGATTTGTTCTATGATGACCTTGCTTTTGGAATGCGGGGAATATCCCTTGGTGGGGGCCTATAACCATTAACCACCGCCTCTATTCCCATTTCTCCCTCCACGTCCTCGCGGGTAGCCGCCTCTTCCCCTTCCCCCTTGGCCATATGGTGGACGGTATTGTTGGGGTGGAAGGACGGGCCGGTTTTGGTTTTGATTCGCAGGTGGAGCACAAATTTGCAGAGGCACTGTTGGTAGGAGGAATAAAAGTCGAGTATCTCAAATACAAATAATAAAGATGTATATAAATGTAAACCGACTCCTAGCCTGTGCAAATAATTACAAGACTTCCTCCCGTTGTAGTGGAAGGGTAGTCAGGATCGATCCACGAGGAGGCGTGTCAGTGGGATCCTAATAGTGTTGGAAATCTCACATCTTGCGTCAACCAGAAGCCTCGATTTCGACCTTGGTGCTCGATGTCGACCTCGGCTGTCGATCCTCTCTACAACAGAAGACCTGCAGAGACAAAAACAAGCAGTCGATATCAACAGGGGAAGGTCGATATCGATGTTAGTCCACGAAGTCGACTGGCTCAGAAGTCTGCCAGTCGATACAGAAGGTCGATTTCGACGTCTGGGGTCGATATCGATGTTTGCAGCAGTGACCCAGGAGTCTCGAGATCGACTCAGAAAACTGTCGATCTATCAGCGTGGTCGATATCGATGTTCAGGGTCGATATCGACGTCTTCCTGTAGTGGGTTAGTTCTTCGTCGGCAAAGAAAGGCCGAAGATTTAAGAATGGGAAAGGATGCGATGAACAGAAATAAACAAAGGTTTTGATGAATATAAACTATGTAAAAGGAAACTCCTAGGATTAGGGTTTACCACAACGTTAACCAATGCATGCGATAAGATAAATAAGACGGACAATTGCGCTATTTCACCCGAGGGACAAGCTTTCGCTGTACACCAACTCTTAGGATTACTCTTGCAAATAAACCTAATTGTCTCTACCAATTTTATGTTTATAACTCAAGTTGTTAGCATGAATCCCTTTTCTTTCGATTAGGACTAAACATAGAATCGTAGGAGATGATATAGACACAACGATATCAACATCTAACACTTACCTCAAGCACGCATGGCTAACGTCGGGCTCACCCCGACCCTAAGAGCTTTGGGGGACTACTCACTTCTCATCATGGAACTCATCATTGATTGAAAGAAATAAACTTGCATTAAAATATAAACTTCGAAGCTTTACAACTCAACGCCGGCTCTCGCAAACGCCAAATCCTAAAACTTCTCTCTAACTCTATTGATATTGATTGTATGTGTTGATTGATGATTGAAAGATTGTTGAATGCCAGCCCCCTAGGGCTTTATTTATAGGCTACTAATCCTCGCTATCCAAGGATTGTAACTTCTATCTAAACTATGAACTCTATCCAAACAATTAAGATAGGTCTTTTATTTTAATAAAACTTTAAAGTAATTCAAAGGTAGAAAGTAAATAAATATCAACTGCTATCTATCTATATGTTACAAGATAAATCCGTGCCTCCTTGAAGATATAGTTCTCAATCCGCATCTCGAAATCGAGTCTATCTTCTGTCGAGATAAGGTCGATATCGACGTCTGTGTTTCTGCTCGACTTGTCTAGCTCTAGTCGATGTCTATGATGAGGTCGATATTGATGTAGTATGTCGATATCGATGTCTTCTTGGTTGGTCTGTGTGGTCTATCTCGACACTCAGAAGGTGTGTCGACAACTATGGTCGATATCGATGTCTTCAGGTCGATATCGACCCCTGCTCAGCTTCACTTGGCTTCTTCGTTTTGACTCCGATTTCATCGAATTCCTGCATGTTTAGCTCAAAACTCGTGCAGACTCTATTTCTTGTACTTTAGCCCATTCTTACACAAGTTTATATTCTTTTGAACATTTTCTTTGGAAATCTAATGAAATAAGAAGTCAAAAGATGCAATAAAAGGAGATACAAATATGTACATCAGGCACTATTTGTTGTGGGGGAGGAGGAGGAGGGACACCATAAACGGGAGGTCGTATCATAGACGGTGTGCCATCTGTACATTGCTTGGGGCAGAGGTAGGTAGATTTGGGTTGGTCAATTGATTGTATTATACCTCTTGGTGTTGATGTTGTGGAATGAGAATAGGATTTGGCCAGCGGGGGTTATAGTGTTGTTGGTTATCTCGACCTCCTTTGTTATGGAATTTATTGTTGGGCTTGTGAAAGTGGAGAGGCTTATTTTCATTGGTCTTTGAACTCGATCCTGCAACCTCCAATGCGTGAATCTGCAAAGTGACCAAGTCGCGCAACATGTCATAATTGCAGGGTTCCTTTTTGAACAAATAGGTCTTGAAATCGCTTTCGGCCAGGTTGCCCATCAAGATGGTGCTAGTTGATTCTTGATTGAATTTTGGGATTTGCACGACCATAGTAGTGAATCTGCTGAAGAAACTGCCCAGTGATTCAGATGCTTCTTGTTTAATGGAATTTAAATCCAGCATGGTGCGCTTCTGCGTGGAAGCGCTGCCAAAATGAGCAATGAAAATGCTCGACAGTTGGGTGAAGTTGCTTATTGATGATCGAGGTAGATTGGTGAACAAGTCAACGCGACTCCGCTCAAGGTGGATGGGAAACATCGACAAAACATGACGTCATTGTTTTTTTCTTGGTTACTTTATACACATATACTCTAGAACCTGTTTGTTTATTCTAAACTTAGTTGAACTAGCTCGAAATTACAATCGATACTCCTCCGGTCCTTGTGGATACGACACTTGATTACTACAACTGAACCCCATACACTTGTGGGTGTAGGTTTTTAGCCTATCAAGTTTTTGGCGCCGTTGTCGGGGACCGGTGCTAGTTTTGTCGAGGTTCAGGCAATAATCATACTAACTTCGCCTTTCGGCTCCGAATAATATCAAAATTGCCCATAACATCTATGATAACCTAGGAATCCTCAAGAAGTTTAGTTTCACTTTCGATCAATAAACCTTCAGGTTTAATCACACAGTTCCGATGGATCCTAATCGCCTTTCGGTCTCAATTCACCATCTAAATTCCAATTTAGGTTTTTCGTCTTTCGATTTCGAACCCTAAATCGGATCTAGTCGATTCGCATCAATCAGAATAAGCACAACATGATTAAACCACAATCTAATTCAGAAATCAGTCGAGAGATACTAAGAACAAGCCTATTTCCGCATTGTCGGGACAATCCCAACCCTAGAACAAGAAATCTAGCAACTCATGGAGAAGTTCATGCTTGATTCAATCAAATTTGGCAAGACAAACATAGAACAATAGAGATAGAAACGGAATTTACCGGAATTTGATAAATCGAACAAGTTTCTTCCACAAAATCTTAGTCTCCCCAAGGTCCCAAAAGCTCTGCCCCAATGTCAGAATTTCGGCCTCCCCCAAAACTGAACTCTACAACCCTTCCAATCCCCCCGATTTTTAGAAAGAAAAACGAATTTAATGATGAACACAGGAAACACTCGGTCGAGTGGTTTTTGCACTCGGTCGAGTGGACTCTGGGCAACAAATTTTTGTAAAGCACTCGACCAGAGTGAGACTCGAGTGGTTTCTGCACTCGGTCGAGTGGTTTCTGGGAAGCATGTTCTGTAAAGCACTCGACCAGAGTGAGACTCGAGTGGTTTCTGCACTCGGTCGAGTGACTTCTGGGAAGCATGTTCTGTAAAGCACTCGACCAGAGTGAGACTCGAGTGGTTTCTGCACTCGGTCGAGTGGCTTCTGGCTTGTTCACATAACTTCACTCTTGCACCACTCGGTCAAGTGGTTTCTGGAGATTAACTTTGCCGAGCTTGCTTCGCTTCTTTTGGCATGTTTCCTCAATCCCCGTGCCTCCTAGTTCGTCTTTGACGCCTTCAGAGCGCACCGAAAAACCTCGAAGCTTGTCATTCTCCTTTAGCTCTCTCATTGACATCAAAACCGCTCCGAAACACCTGAAATCACAATAGACAAGCGGTAGACACCGATTCCACAAAACTAAACAAAAAGGGCTAAGAATGTATAAAATACTCAGCTCAAATGCCCTAAAATCGATGCTAGAATGCCCTAGAATCATGACTAAATAGACGCTATCAGTGGATGGGAAACATCGACAAAACATGGCGTCATTGTTTTCATTCATGCCCATGGATGTGGTGAATTGATTCATGTGATCATTTGGATCAGAGTTTTCGGTATACTTCGCGATGGACACGTCTCTCCATCTTTTGGGTACCGGTGTTTCACGTATGGCCTTGCAGAAAGCAGGTGGGAAAGGGGGCTCATCCTTAGGAGTCGGACCAGGGGCTCTTGACGAATTGGATCTTGAGGAAATATCCCCTGTAGAATCCTCGCGGGCTTTCTTACCAACGTTATCTTTATCGCGATCGCGATCTGCACCTTGAGTATTATCAAATGGGCCCGGGAATAAGTTGATCATGGCGCGAGCAGGGGCCGATTGTTGATAGTACCCGTAGGGGTCATACCGGGGAGGGATCATGTTTGCGGGTTGTCCATAGAAAGAGTTCGGAGGACAACCACCCACAAAGTAAGTATATGGAGGGTAACCCCCCCAAGCCCCGTGTTGTCCAAAAGGGGGAATCGCGACGTTGTTCTAAAGTGATTGGGGGAGGGGGGGGGGGGAGATCCTCGCCTTCTAGGATGCGATTCTCTTCGTCGGGGGGATTATTTAGATTTAGTTCGTTGTTCCATCCCTCGCCATGATGTTGTTCTCCAAATTCATCTCCAAAGAGAGTGAGATTCATTTCTTCGCTACTTGCGATGTTACAGAAGTAAATTTTTAATTTTAATTAAAAAACCAGTTCTTCGAAGGGAGAAAACAAACTTTTAAGTGAATATAGAATGAAAAAAATTATGAAAGCGAAGAAGAAATTCTTCGGGAAACCCCTCGTCGTGAAAGGTTCCCACAGACGACGCCAATGAAGCTATTCTAGGATTTCACCTATACTTATTACCTCAATGTGATGACAAAAGTCCTTAAATACCTGCCGTATTATGTGATAATACTTGGTTTCGCGATCAAATGAATCTTTTATTGCTGAGGGCAATCTTACAGATATCCGAGGTTCGCGATCAAGTATATTTACTATTCAATCGTCGTCTTTAGAGGAAGTTTGCTTTGATGAAGTGTCTTTCCTAGAAAAGCTACTTGTCCGATTCAAGGATCTAAAGAGCTCAGACCTAAGAGTTTTATGTCAAAGGAAGTTGCAGAGCTCCTTTTCTTATCTCTCATCTCGGATCCTCTTTCTTGTGGGCATTAGGGGGTATTTATAGTAGTATTTAAGCGAGCAGCTGGCTGGTGACCTCATGGTTCACATAGGGGACACGTGTAGCTCATGCCCTCATGCCAGCAGTCTAGAGTAGCTACACGTGGCGACGTTTAGAGGAGAGGTGCTTCACCAGCAAGCTGCTTGTCTTTCTGAGGGAGTTTAAGTCGGTCTTGGAGCCTTTATTCGCGATATTAATTATGAGGGGTGACATTCTTAGTTAGACTCGAGCCTTGGTTTATGCGAATTGAGGAGATTCTGATCGCGAGGATACAATCTTTAGGGATCTTTAGGGAGTACATGACTTTCGTAGGTACATGATCTTTGCGTGGGGTAACACATTTATGACGTCATACCACTATTAATAAAAGAGGTTATTTTCCATGGCATCGTCAGTGACAGTGTCCTGTTTTAATAGTGGTGACAATGTCTATGACCCTCTTATCCATTTTTATATTTGAGAAGAACTGTCCACCTCATGTCTTTTGACTTCTCATTAGCCCCTGTTTTTATAGTGGTGATAGTGTCTATGATCCTGTTTTTATTTTGGTTACATCGTCTATGACCATCTTACTCATTCATATATTAGAGGAGAACTGTCACCATTTGTATTTTGGCTTCTCTTAACGGAGTACTGTTTTTCTTTGGTGACAGCAATGGTTACATTTTTTTATTGTGGTGTCACTGCTAATAACACTTTCCTTTGTCCTAGAGTTTTCCTTTGGTGACAACAATGGTTACATTTTTTATATTGTGGTGACACTACTAAATACTAATAACACTTCCCCTTGTCCTAGGGTTTTTTTCCTTTTGGTGACAGTAGTGGTGACACTACTAATAACAATGTTTTTATGTTGGTGACACGCTGTTAACACACTTAGTCATTCATCTCTTAACGGAGTACTATTTTCCTTTGGTGACAACAGTAGTTACATTTTTTTTTATTGTGGTGTTACTACTAATAACACTTTCTTTTGTCCTAGAGTCTTCATTTGATGATAACAATGACATTTTTAATTTGTTTATTGTGGTGACACTGCTAATAACACTTTCCCTTGTCCTAGAGTTTTTTTTCTTTTGGTGACAGCAGTGGTGACACTATTTTTCCGTGGTGACACCACTAATAACACTTGGACCATTCTTTCTTTGTTACACTAGTAGTGATACCACATTGTACATTTGTTGTGACACTATTTTTATAGTGGTGACACCACTAATAACACTTTGTTATTCTTCTCTTAATGTATCTTAGGGCTTTTCTTTAGGGACAACAATGGTGACACTGTTTTGACCTTGATAACACCACTAATAACACTTGACTATTTTTTCTTTGGTGCGCTTTGTTGACACAAAATACAAAATGTCAAAGTTTTAATAGTGCACAGGAAGCGGACCTCATTCTTTTATTTCAAAAAATATTGTATTATAAGCCACCTATTTCAAAACAAAAATGAAAACCTGATTTGTTTAAATAGACATAGGTTTACACATTTCAGATCCAAATCAATGAATAGTATAAACTTTTCCTCCAACATTCCATGTTCCTACGCATACTATGCGAACCAACATTCCATGATGAAATCATTTAGCACGACTGAATTTATTTTTGTTGCATCTAATCTTGTACTAGTAGTTCAATTTTGAAGGTCTCTGAATTTGACCAAGCAATCGAACGTCCGTGACCAAGCAAGACGAAGGTAGGCAGACACCAAGCAAATCGAACCTCCGTGATCGAGCAAGGCGATCGCACTTTTAAGTCGTTGAAACTCTCAATCTCAATCCTTGGGATTAGCGACTGAGCAATCCATCTCCAATTTCAAATTCTCTGCTACCTAGGGCATAGAAATTAGGTACAGTTTCGCTGATTCAGGGACGCACTTGGACCTGATCAGGTAGGAGAATACGCCGTCTTCGGCGATGAGGGAGGCGAAGCTCTACATGGCCGTGGGCAAGGATGCCAAGGAGAACGAATCAGGTCAGAGAATATGCCGTCTTCGATGTCGGGGGAGGTGAAGCTCTACATGGCTGTGGGCAATGATGCCAAGGAGAACGAAGCCTTCAATCTCCTCTTGTCCTAGGAACAGGGGCAAAATCGAGCTCCGTCTTGATAGGGACAGGAGGACCGCCATGGTTGCTCGGCTGTAGGGAGGCCGCGGCGGAGGAAGGAGCAGTTGTAGGTAGGCAGCAAACCTGGAGTCGGGGATGAAACGCGCCTAATAGGAAGGGGAATAGCAGAGGCAAAAACGTCATATTAGGACATTCACTTAAATTTCAAATGAAAATGGACCCTTTATAAAAAAAAATGGGTTCTCAAATGGACACTTAGCAAAAATTTCCAAACTAAAACATGATTTTTAAATTTACGTAATAGAAATGAATAAATGCTGATTTGGCTAAAATGAATTAAAATCTTATGATTATATGCTGCACATCGGCTAAGACGGACAAATGCACAAGCACAAGAAGCTCATTAATTTTTGTGTTATTCGAAATCAGGCAGGGCCAACTATAGGAAATTACAGTACTGTATTGAATCTTGCTTGGTACGAGAAATGAGAAAGTGATGTGCGTTACTACTCTTAAGTCTTAACGCTGCTGCAAATAAAAATCTTGCTACTGTACAAGCAAATTACGTACAAATCCCCAGGGAATGGACATACATAGGGGAAGTCCAATAGAAATACGTACTGTACATAAAAGAGAAAAGGAAAAATAATTAATTTTGAAATTTGAAATTTCTCGCACTTTCTTGATGAAGTGGAATAGAAAAAAATTAGACTCTGTCGCATCTCTCTCTCTCTCTCTCTGAAAAACCTTTCTATCACACAAATCTCTCTCTCTAGGGTTTCATCCTCAATCCGGCAATCCCCTTCCCCAAGCCATCGATCGCTTCTTATTCCAATCCTCCCCCGTCATTCTCCCCGTCTTCCAACCTGTCAACCATGGCGGACGAGCACAATAACTCGGCACCGCAGGCACCGGCAGCGGCACCACCGCTGGGCCACTCTGTGATCCCAATCGTCAACAAACTCCAGGACATCGCTGCGCAGCTCGGCAGCAACCCGGCGTTCGATCTCCCTCAGGTTTGCGTTGTTGGAAGCCAGAGCAGTGGCAAATCCAGCGTGCTCGAGGCGCTCGTTGGCCGTGACTTTCTCCCCCGGGGCTCTGATATCTGCACGCGCCGCCCGCTCGTTCTACAGTTGGTGCAGACTCAGAGGAATCCTGATGGCAGCGGTGAGGAGTGGGGGGAGTTCTTGCACTTGCCTGGGAAGAGGTTTCTCGATTTCAGTGAAATTCGTCGTGAGATTGAGGTGCGACTTTGTTGACTTTGATTGTGCTTCTCTGGTTCAATTACTCCAACGGATTTTTCTTTACTGTTACCTTTCTTTTTCCCCTTTTCTTGAAAGTGAATTATTGAGTAACGGATTGGAGTTCCTACAAGTCTGATCACCGTTAGTCTTTTAATCAAGCAAATAGAACTGGCATTCTTTATGATCTCCGCTCTTCTACAAGTTTGTGCATATCTATTGCTAATAGTTGATATGCAAGTGCTTCACGGTTTGTCTTGACGAGTTAGTTTAATTTATTCTTTCTAGTAAAGACTGTTTTTATTTTGATTTAGTGCGAGCTCTTTGCAGTTGTATGAGCAGTTTGATAGTGTAGCTGGAGTATGTCATATAACTTCTCTGGGGCCTCTTCCCACTTTTGCGGGATTACAGAATTCCAGTTGTGTTTAAATGAACCAAAGAGTTTTTGTGAGAGAGCACATTAAAAAGAAAATTGGGAGCGGAAAAACTTTCTTGGCATTGGTTAAAGATAAAAACGCCCTATTTGATTTGATGCATGTATTTTCTACACAAATTACTATAATATTTCACTCAGAAATGTTATAAAAGGCAGAAGGTTGGCCGATTGGGAAAGTATGTAGGGGTTAGATGCAGAAAGCAAGGCACACTTTTCAGAGGTTATAAATATGATAGCTGTAAACAATATATATGTAACGATTCTTAAAACTAAACTATGATTTTCCTTTTGTGGAAAGTTAGGAAATTACTAGTATTTGAAAGCACAACAAAACAGAGGTAATGAGTGTTCTCGATTGGTGATGTCTTGTGAGGTGCTCCTTGGAGCCTTACAGGCTTACCTTGCTTTACCTATACATGGCAAAGTTACAGTTTTTTTAAACACTGTCCTAAAGAATGAGTGCCTAATTTGTTTGGATTTTTTGTTGTTGTATAGGACTTATAGCATCAACTCAATGTGTGTTTGTTCAATCACTTCAATAATTAGCCCTATGTCATCATGGCATGATATTTTTAGATTGTTTAAACCAATGAAACTAGTTTTCGCCAGATCAAAACAGACAAGTAGATGGTGTTATGTGACATGTGACATAGTTGTTTACTAAGTGAGGCATGATTATTTTTTCACTTGTTGGAGAGTCGCTGTATCACCTAGCTAACACTTGGATCCAAAGGAGGAGGTCGAACTGGAAATTGGGGTGTGTTTTGGATTCCTAAATACATCAATTATAATGTAATTATTTTTTCTCAGTTTATGTGCGTGATTGGTTTTATTAATATTTTATCTCAGTTTTTGTGATTTGTTTTTTGTTATTCATCCAAACACTCACGTATAACAAGTTAAAATGATCGCATTATAATTAATAAATTTGGAAATCCAAACACACCCTTGATAGATATTCGGTGTATTAGTCCACTAAACATATATACTAGATTTGAATTATCCTTTTCAGCATAGGATTTCACTTGCATGTGAAGTTATACGATCTCCTTGTCATGTGTGTGAGTTACTGATGTCTTAATCTAGTCACCAAAAACATTGACAGCTTGTGCTGATAACTCCGTGTATCTTATTGTGCCAAATACTAAGACCAATGATTTAGTGGGAGAGTGACAAGTTCGTATAGTTATTTGGCTTTGTTTGGTGAAGTTAGTAGCTTTTCATAGCTTTTGATTTTAATATTATATAGTCTTAAAGGTGCTAAAGCTACTCATCTCAAGCTTTTCGTAGCTTAATTTTAAAGGCTACTCATCTCAAGCTTTTCGTAGCTTAATTTTTATATTTACAAATTTATTTTTTCTCTCCTCTCTTATCACCCAATTTGTTTCAACTATCCTATTAGTTAGGGTTACCAAACATCTTACCAGCTTAGAAAAAAATTTAATAGTTGAATTCAATATTTTTTTTACACATCTAACATATGAGCTTTAGCTACCCCATTAGCCTTGTGTTACGAAACGGAGTCTTTATCATTTTGATTGCCAATCAATGTAGAGCATGTGTTGTAGGGTTTGGGATTTTATTTAAATATAGAGGTTGCTATATTATGGAGCTCATGATTATATTCTGCAGACATAAAAGATTTTCAAGAAGTAGACTCCTTAGGCTTCTAATGTTTTTTTTCTTTGCATCATGGTATGAGATTAGTCATAGCTATTTTTTTAGAAGGAATTAAATATCATATTCCATGCGAAAAAGTGGACAAAATCTAGTAATTCTTATATATTTTTTCCATGATCTGTCTATGAGTACGTCAAAAATCAGATGAAACATTTGGAATTGCTCTTACTAAGTTGATGAAGATGGATAATTGAACGTAACATTGTTATCTCTTCTGCACAACCCTCCCTTCAATTTCACTTGGTGGGATTCTACCCTTATTATTTTTGTTCCTATTTTTGCATGCATAATCATTTACTATAATTTTAGTGTGATTTCCTATTACAAGCTGAAACAGGCAAATTGTAATGAGTTGATGTTGAATCTGAATAATAACCTGATCTCTTGTCTCTGTAATGTTTCACAAATGTTTTCAGGCTGAGACCGACAGAGAAACTGGAAAAAATAAAGGTGTTTCAGACAAGCAGATCCGTTTGAAGATATTCTCACCTAATGTCCTTGATATAACCCTTGTAGATCTGCCAGGCATAACAAAAGTTCCAGTTGGTGACCAACCTTCAGATATTGAAGCACGAATCAGAACTATGATCATGTCCTACATTAAAGTGAAAAGCTGTTTGATTCTGGCTGTTACGCCAGCCAATTCTGATTTAGCTAACTCCGATGCTTTGCAAATGGCTGGAATGGCTGATCCTGATGGTAAGTTGTGCTTCAGATTCTTCTCCTTTTTTCTTTTTTTACACCATTTGGTTGATCAAGTCTTTGACTGTGTTGTACATGCTTTTGTTTTTCAGGACATCGAACAATTGGTGTTATCACAAAGGTATAAATGCTTTGATTTCTACTCTTATCTTTGTTTGTCATTTATTGTTGCTATAACATTAAATGAGGAATCTTTTTTATTGTGATTGCAGTTGGATATCATGGATAGAGGGACTGATGCTCGTAACTTTTTGCTTGGTAAAGTTATACCCTTGAAACTTGGATATGTGGGGGTTGTAAATCGTTGTCAAGCGGTAATCTTCTCCAGAGCTATGTTATCTGATCTCTATAGTTTATGTTGGTTCAATTATGAAGATCTCTAATTCCTAAGGTCTTATTTCTATATATTAATGCTAGCTTCATTAATATATAAAATGCATTTTAGAGTTTTCTTATTTATTTATCCACTTCAAGCAAATGGTCATTTGTTAGGGGATTGGATTTGCTCTTCATTTGTTTACCCGTACTTAATCCCACTCTCCATTTATTTATAATTTTGACCATGGAATTTAACTTGATTGGTTGAAGAAATTATTTCATGCCTGATGTCTAGATTAACATTAGTAGAGTACATCACAGTATAAAATAAAGTTTTGAAGTGGATTTATACAGTGATTAGTATTGATGTTCTTATAGTTTCTTAGTTATGAAACGTCATAACCTCCATCTTCTGTAACTGGAACAGGACATTCTGTCTAACAGGAGTATCAAAGATGCCTTGGTGGCAGAGGAGAACTTCTTCCGTAGTCGTCCAGTAAAAGCTTATTACCTTTAAATTTTTAAATATTCGGTATGTTTATGCTGCGTTTTATGTTAATGTATATTCATAAACGGTTGGTATTTTTTCCAGGTTTATAATGATCTTGCAGATAGGTGCGGTATTCCTCAGCTTGCAAAAAAGTTGAACCAGGTACATCTGCTTCAATATTGTTGCCATTTCTCTTCATAGGAACCCTTGGTATCTTTTTTTTTTTGACAACATTAATTTTGTGGTTATAATCTATGTCAGATTTTGGTGCAACACATCAGATCAGTGCTTCCAAATCTGAAAGCCCAAATAAGTTCTCAACTTTTTGCTGTTAGCAAGGAGCATGCAAGTTATGGTGAAGCTATTGAATCAAAGGTAATTTATTACTCCATCATATGTTTTGAAGGTACTATAGATGCTTCTGTTTGATTTGTGAATTGCTGTGGCTTCTGTTGGCCCATATGTGAAATGCATATTCACACTTTTTTCATACGAACGTTTGGTGTTCTTGTGCAAATACTGCTTGTTAATATGACAACAAACTTGCAGTTCAGGCATTTTTTTTCTTTTTCCGTAGAGGAATATTCAATAATAGAGCTTAATTGTCATATTAGGTATTTAAACTTTTTTCCCCCTTTCCCTTGTTTGTTTCATATTTTTGTCATAAATCCTTTATGGAAAGACTGGAACAGTTATCCTAACACTTGCTAAATTTGTTTAGATTTGAAAGAAAGTAGCAAAAGGGAGGTTATTTTGTGGAATGAGAAATAGACATCATTAAGGTCTTATCCTTTGTATTGGAAATGTCCATGTCAAAATGCACGTCAGTTATTTTGTGAACATTTTGACAATGTTGAATTTCAAAGATGTAAAAAACTGCTAGATAATTGTTTTTTGTATCATAGAAGAAATTGTCGTTGATGTCCACCAGCCTGAGGCAAAGAGGGAACGGGCTCTTGGGGACCAATAGGGGTATAAGTTTCATTTGGCGATGTGCTGATTTCTTTTAAGAAGATGATTTGGAGCTTATTTTGCTGATCAAGAGAGCATAATGTATAATGTATATGTGTAAGAAAGTGCTGATAAGGAACTTATAATGAATAATGTCTTCGCTCCAAACAAACACATAGTGAGCTAAGGGTTGATTGGGTGACAAATCAGGTGATTGGAGGTAGAGGTACTTGTCATGAAGAAGTTGAGCTGAATATACGTTTAGAGGGTATGCATGATCAATTTTTTATTTTTTTTGGTTTTGATGCTATCACATTTCATACAGAATATTAATATGTATTACAGTTGGATGAACACATTTACATGTTCAGTGACTTCATTTTTACAGATCATAATCAGGATTAGTTTCTGCTGATGTTTTTTTTTAATATTAGGGGTTTGTTTGGATTCCAAAACACTTTAATATTTTTTTTTTGGTTTGGATGATATCACATTTCATAGTTTTTGAAATATAGTGGAGGAGTACATTAGGTCCTTTGTATCCAGTAATTTGAAGTCATATACAGCCTGTTGCTGAATGCCTCTGGTATAAAGCCAAAAATAAGTGTTACAAACCTTTCAAATTGTTACACACTATGTTCTTCGTTGACGCTATGTGCTTTTTTTTAATTAAAAAAAATGCTACATCGAAGTCTGAAAGTGTGAATTCTTTCTATTCGCTCAACCTATTAATAATGGTAATCTTTGTGAGATTTCTTTCATTTATTTACTCGAAAGTACGTTCTAATGACCAGATTTATTTTTCCCTGCAACAGGCTACTCAAGGAACTGTCATCCTAAACATTCTCTCAAAATATTCAGAAGGTAAGAATCATGAATTTGCTGAGTATGACACTGTTATGCCAACATTCTTTTCTGGCTAAGAGTGGTGGGTTTTCTGTTGTTATGAAAACAGCTTTTTCTTCAACGATTCAAGGCAAGAATGAAGAGATATCTACATCTGAGCTATCCGGTGGAGCTCGTATTCACTATATTTTCCAGTCAATTTTTGTGAAGAGTTTAGAGGTGTGTTTTGACGGTGCCATTGATCCCCGTCTATTTTGATACTCATTAAAGTTCCAACTGACTTCTTAGTGTCTGACTATATTTCCCTTTAGTACAAGTCATTTGGCCTTTTCAGAATCTTTGCCAGTTGTTCAAATTTAGTGGCTTCAAAATTTCACTTCTGTGATGTCCAGTTTTCTTACAATCAACTCTATTGATCGATTGTGCATGACGTTTTCAATGTTTGTCAATCCTGTAGGAAGTAGACCCATGTGAAGATTTGAGTGATGATGATATCCGTACGGCTATTCAGAATGCAACTGGGCCAAAATCTGCGTTGTTCGTACCAGAAGTAGTTTTCTGGATTTCACTGATCTTTCTCTGTTTAGTATTCTTGTTTTTAGACAATATGATATTCTTCTATCTTTATTTTAATTTGGTTGCTATAATATCGGGTGTTTCCTGCTTACTGATTATCTTGGAAGTTTGTTAATATCTTTTAATTTGGAATTCTTTAGGTTCCTTTTGAAGTTCTTGTCAGAAGGCAAATAGCAAGGTTGTTAGATCCTAGTCTTCAATGTGCAAGGTTCATATATAATGAGTTGATGAAGGTAAGAAAATGTGATACATATTTATATGTGAATATATATATATATATTGTGTATTAATGTATGTATATTATATATCTATGCATGTCTATTGCTATTCTTATAAAAGTAATTTTGTTGTAGATGAGTCACCAATGTCTAGTTAGTGAACTACAACGATTTCCTATCCTTAGAAAGCGCATGGATGAAGTCGTAAACAACTTTTTGAGAGAAGGACTTGAGCCTGCTGAGGCAATGATTGGGCATATTATTGAAATGGAGGTATATTCAGTTTAGTGATTGCTCAACCTGATTTGAAATTTACTGTCATGGATCAGCAGCACTGCTCAAGACACCTCTTATCTTTTCTTGATTTGCAGTTAATTATTAGTTCCCTATTTCGATGTCTTCGTGCTTTTCTGTCAAATTCTTATACTTAATCCAATTGACTATCTTATAATATAAAGGTAAGCCCTTGAGTTGTAGGCTTGCAGTTGTGGAGCTTAAATGAATCAAGTCTGGTTTGACCATGTAAACTGCTATCACATCTCCTCTCATGTATAAACTCGATGTGCATGTGTTGAAGCTTTGATAGTGTTTTTCTTAATGATGCAATGTCTGTTACTAAATTCCTGCAAAAAAGTTCATTCTTAATATTTTGGGACTTCCAATTATTTTTAAGTTCGAGGGCTTGAGAATGGCATGCCAACACATCAGTAAGAACCAAGATAGTTGTGGGAGCTTTGATATGATGTAAAGTTCTACTTCTAGGCTTGTTCATATTGGTGCTTGCAACATTTCTTATGTCAATGGTTTTTAAGCCACATTGTAATCTTAAAATGAATGTTAGTAATAAATATTGTATATCTTGTTGTGTTGGTTATGTTGCTAGTAGTATTATGTTCCAGTGGGGACCTGAGATAAACTAGACTTTGAAATAATTGAATGATATGCAGTTCATTCTTTAAGGTCTATTGGCCTATAATTCTGAATTCTGATGCAACTCGATTCTATATATCTTATATGCCTGCTAACTGCAAAATATGACTTTTCCCCTTGGCATTTTTATGTTGCTCCCTTTTTCTGCACATGATTTATTTTTCACCTAGAAACTTTCATGTTTTTGCTGGCATTATCTTGGGATGTTTTGTATTTTGTAGATGGATTACATAAACACATCACATCCAAACTTCATTGGTGGGAGTAAAGCTGTTGAGCAAGCTTCCAAAAGCAAGTCTTATGGGGCATCTGCATCGCTTCCCAAAATAAAGGTTCACTTCTTTTCAGCTTAGTATTTGATTCTTTGATTCTTTTCTGCTGTGTTTACTTTTGCTAATTAAGATGTAATTTAATATGCATTGGTCTTCTAGGATGGAGCAGAACCTTCATCTGAAAGAGGTGTGAAATCTCGAGCTATTCTTGCTAGGACAGTCAATGGAGTGATTCCTGAACAGGTTGGCTATTAACATCTGAATCGAACCTGGAAGTCTTCTATTCCAGTTTAGTTTTGTACAATTTCATATAAGGCTGTCCGTTTCTACCTGGAGTGATTCCTGAGCAGGTTGTCTAACCCATATTTCTTCTGATTTTAATTCAATAGCAACAAGGTGTTCGAAAAGTGGTGGATGTTGAAAAACCTACACATTCTGGTAAGTTTTCTGTCAAGCATTTTTCTTCAAATATTGACAAGCCTTAAATTGAGCGTGTGTTTACTCATTACTCATTACTATTAGTGGGTCAAAAAGGGGAAGAACCTGCTGCATATCCAATCCTTTTTTCTTGCGGATTTATGTCCATACGTGATTTTATCGATGCACACTGATTTATTGTACACATTAAAATTTGCCTATACTAGGGTTTCTGGATTATTTCTTTCGGTGCTGACCTGAAATGCACAGATGATGCGTTTTATTACTAATTTGTGCTTTATGATTTAATAGGTGGAGCCGCAAATTCTAGTTGGGGAATCTCATCTATCTTTGGTGCAACTGAACATCGCAGTTCTTCTAAAGAAGCTGCTGCCAACATGTCTTATGGTGAACCTATTCATAGCATGGATCATTCCTTTTCTATGATTCATTTGAAAGAGGTAGATGGAACTGATTCATTTAAGTGTTGCATTTTTTTTTTCCTCTTTAAGTGTAAATTTATCTTCTGACATGTTTGTCAACTCTTGATGAAGCCTCCAGCAATATTGAGACCCTCAGAAAGCCGTTCAGAAAATGAGGGTGTTGAAATCACTGTTACCAAATTACTATTGGAGTCATACTATGATATTGTCAGGAAGAATGTGGAAGACTTGGTGCCAAAAGCTATTATGCATTTTCTGGTAATAATCTGAAATTCTTGTTGGTCCCAAGTAAATATTGATCTTGAGTTGGGAATTTGTGCTGCTAATGCAAATATGTGTTATTTGTCCATATTAGTCATTCTTTTAATTCAGGAAGTGGTAATATAACTATTAGCTGGACTTTTACTGTAACTCGGGTCATATGGATCTGAAATTAGGCTTCTGATAAGATTACTTTCTTAGAAAACCCGTGTCAAGCAAATCGCACTAGTTAAGCTGTCTATCTTTTCGACACATTTGACCAAGTGATAAATTTTTTTTTTTGAGTTCAGGTTCGGATCGGGTCACAGTTTTATTATAAAATGATGGTTATTCTTTGTTTATCTTAATTGTTGACTATGAAACTTCATTTATTGAGTTAAATTAGGTCCCATTCTAGATAATTCACATTATGGCGTGTTTAAAAATGAGATAATTAAAGTAATTACAAGGATGAGTCGGGTCTTGTTCGGGTTGCGTCAAGGACGGGTTGGGTATAGGTTGGGTCGAGTCTGTCTATGATCGTGTCTATTCGGGTATCAGGTCAAAATAGGTCGGGTTCGGGTTGCCCATGACTCTAGATTTCCGGGTTCGGTCGAGTCTGGTTGAGGTGGGTTGGGTCGGGTTCTCAAGTCTTGTCTGATTTTGCCAGATCTAGGGAGCCCTAGGCCAAAGTGAGATTCCTGAGATATACAGTGGCATTTTTCAGTTTTCACCCTCGATTTGAATGTGATTTAACTTTTTCGTTCATTATAGACGTGCAGATTATCGTAAGATTTAAAATACTTTTTGTGTTAATGAGATTCTTTTCAGACACTAATTTTGATTTGGAATTCACTAGGGAAAATTGTCTAAAGCACTCTTACAAATTGCACTCTTAACTAAAGATGTAACAGTAGATTTGGTGAAACAAGTTAGTTTTACTATGATTTGTCAACCAAACATGCAAGCTACTACATGATGAATTTCTGGTTATGTATCAAGTTATGTTCTTGACCACTGCCCCTCATGGTAGTAGGTTGTTTCTCATTCCTTCTTTGTTGCAGTAAATATATAATGTCTTTCACTTTATAAACCTTTTATAAGTTGGTTTGTGAAATTGAAACATGTAACTTAGGTGGGAATATGCTTTAGGTTCCTATCTCATGTTTACTTTCTATTCTGTACACTCATCAAGGTGAACCATACAAAAAGAGAGCTGCACAATGTCTTCATCAAGAAGCTTTACAGGTGACAACATTGAGACAGAATTCCAGTATTATTAAATTCTTATCTTATGTTTCTTTTCCTCTAATTCAGTTTTTTGCTGAATCTGAAAAGTCTTGTGTTCCTGCTTCCTTGGGTTACGGAACCTCCCTAAACATTTGTGCAGAGATAACCTTTTTGAAGAGATGCTACAAGAACCTAACGACGTGGCAATGAAGAGGAAGCAAGCACGAGATAAACTGCGTATTTTGAGCCAGGCTCTACGGGTAGGTTTCCGGTCCTTGTGATTCATTTTCAAAATCATGTTTAACTGTTCTGTCTGTCTGTCTGTTATCTATTCATGTTTCTGTTCTCTTAGGCAGTGCAAGAAAGGAAACTAATCTGACCATAGGCTCTTCTTTCCTTTTCTTTCCTATACTCCCCTTCCTAGTCTCAACTGTCTATGGATATTTTTATCTGAACATTCACATCCCCTCATGTCTACTTGCAGTCTTGCACATGGAGATGTGCTGTTAATCACGATTGTCAATTAATGGGTGACTGGTTGCTAATGTGTTCTAGTTTCTGTTGTTTATGCTTTTTAGTAGATGTTAATGCGTTACATCTCTTATGTCTACTTGCACATGGAAATGTGCTGTTAATCACGATTGTCAATTAGTGGGTGACTAGTCACTAATGTGTTCTAGTTTTAGTTGTTTATGCCTTTTATTAGGCGTTAATGTGTTCCAAATGTTTCCTGCGCTAATTTGGGTTTACCTGGTATTGCTCCATTGAAAGGTGTTGGAAGAATTGCCCTTGGAAGCTGAAACAGTGGAGAGGGGTTACAGCTTAGGCCCAGATGCTACTGGCTTGCCAAAGATTCATGGGCTTCCCACATCACCGTATTACTCAAACAGTGTTTCTAGTGACTCATATTCAGCGTCTCCCAAACACAAGTCGCGTAAGTCTTCTCATTCTGGCGAACTACAGTCATCTCTATATGCCAATGCAGATTCAAATGGAGGTGGACGGGGTTCTTTGCCAGGTCTTTATCCAGCAATTGATGCATAGAAAATTCTTAAAATCAGTTTTGCCGTATTCGTTGGTCGAGTTGAAGGGGCTCATCTCCAATATTTCTTTTTATACTAGCAAATAGCAATCAAGCTTCTCCCAAATTGGCATCCTATACTAGTTCTATAAGTGGATTTTTTTCACGAAAATCCGAACGTAAAGGGGGGCAAACTAATACAGGAGCACAAATATAGCATAATCTTTTGTAAGTTTAGCATTATTTTCTACTATTCTTTCTGCGCCCTATTATATGATTGGTCACCAAAGTGTGATGCTGCTTGGCATATGCCTAGTTGCTTTAGTTGTGTTTCTGGTGATCCTGTCTAGACATCATTCGGGTTCATCGATGGCTACTCTTTGCCTGCCTATGTTCTGTTTTCCTCTTTATATGAATAATCAATGTCAAACTCCTTGGGCATGACTTTTTTTTTTTTTGTTAATATTTGGCTGTATAGTTTGAAGAACAATGTAATTGAGAAAGTGAAAAGTGCAATTTTTTTTTGGAGGGGTTATATTTGGTTCATGTATTGCTTGTTTTGTTATCTGTCTACAGGGAAGGTCCATTTGGCTTTCCAAAAAGGAAAGAAACATTTGCATAATATGCGGTTGAACCAAGTATAGTTGGTAATGATGCTCGCACTGCCATCTTCGTCATCATCTAAAGTAATTTTGCATTGTCGATCTACTTATGATGCTCGCACTGCAATCTTCGTCATCATCTAAAGTGATTTTGCATTGACGATCTACTTATGGCACTATCTGAATGTGTAGCGTACATTGGAATCATTTGAATTGTTTTTCTCAAAATTTAGTAAAGTTTAAGGTAAACAAGTCAAAGTAGCGCTGACGGTATTGGGCATTCACTACACCACATGCTTCGCTCCATAAAAAGATGGGAATGTTTTCTGCCCCTTCCAAGTTCCAACACAAATTAAAGATTTTGTGTACATTTCCAACTTCCAAGTCCCCGTATCCTTGCACATGTACGAAATTGAGGAAAAAGAAATTAGGTGAAACTAAATTGGTTAATTCACTTCGATACCCTTATTATGGGATACGAGATGTGACTCCAAAGATATAGAGTAGTCAGCGGTGAGGACCCTTTAGTTCGCATTTATAGTCCTTTCTATAGTCCGTCTCTTTTTATTAGTTGACAACAATTATAACATTTATTAAGAAAAATAATTAAATAATTCAGCACATCCAATCAAGTGATACAAACTATATTATTGACCGTAATTGCGGACTAAGTGAGCTCAACAATGGCTAGAGTCAGAAATTTTTTTAGAGGGGGTATAATTATATAGGTGTGGTTTTGTTTTACATTAAAACAACATAAAAATCTCTATATAATATGATAATAAATGATGTTATTTTAAGATAACATATCTTCGTTTATAATAAAATATCGTTGTTTTTTCCTGTTAAAAAATATAAATATATAAATGAAATAACCAAAGAAAAGAAACCTAACAAAATAAAGGTAGGAAATGCATTACAATAAATATTGAGTCAATATTTAAATTGGTGTACTTTTAACATGTAATAATGTATAATAAGATATAAATTGGTGGATGTGACCGAGATCTGACGGCTCGCTATCGACCGAGTCCAAATCCGAGGTCTCCACTTTTGTTCCTCAGGGATTTCCTGCGTTGCCTCTACCTTCTGTCAGAAGAGATGACTCACATTGTCCCAGTTCCAACTTTGTTCGCCTTCGCCGGTTTCGACCTTCGTTCTCTAGTTTGTTTGTGGTGGTTTTGTCTTTGTTGATTTGTTTGTATTTTCGGTTCTTTCATAACGGTTTGTCCGTTGCCGTTCTTTCGACCTCTCGTCTCATCGGGCATGTCCGGTGACTCGAATTCTTTCCAATTAAAAAAAAAAGATGTAGAAATTTAAACTTGCGTAACTTTTTACCTAATTGTCGAAATAAGTAATATAACTAGAATCATCGATTCCAACATAACGTCTAAGTCAGGAGCATGTTGGGCAAGAGTGCAGTCCTAAGGAAAGAATTTTTCAAGTAACTAGGTTCCATTATGTAGAGTGATGATGAGATTGACAGAAACATCTAACAACATATTTAGGTGGGTCGACAGAATGGAGGGGTGCATCAGGGGTTCTTTTCGATAGAAAAACGTCTCCTATGTTGAAGGAAAATTTTCACAAAGTACGTAGTTGTCTATCCAACTTTGATGGACGGTATAAAGTGCTAGCCAATTATTAAGACCCAATAGTAGAGGATGTTGATGGTAAAAAAGAGAATGTTGCGTTGGATAAGATTAGAAAACATTCGAGCTAGTGCGAGTAACAAACATGAGTCTTGAGAATTAAAGGAAGTAAAAACACTCTATTATAATTTGATTGATTGAAAACTCTATTTTAATTTGAATTGATATATAGAATTTATTAACAAATATATAAACCTTTGCAACTTAATTTTATTAAATTCGAGATCAAATTTAAATTAAATTGATCTTTGAACAAAAAAATAAAGCAAGCTACTTTGTACATAATGACAATAATAATATATTATGTTCTATGTAGGTATGGCACTATATTGAGCAACATCCACCTGAGGGGGCAAAAATATATGTTTCATTGCAACACTCCACTTGGAAAAGCATTCAACAATTTCTCGGAGTATATTGTCAATGTTTGCAATTAGTTGATACAATATAATTTGAAAGATGAAGGAGCATTTTATCAAAATATATGATTGATATTTGGGATTCGAGTTATACAATCAGTTCATTCATTATAGTATTGGAGGAAAGGAAGAAGAATGAATAATGTAAAGGAAAAGTATATAAATACTCTAAATTTATTTTATTTATTATGAAAAAAATGTAAATGAATTTCACTTCCGAGAATTATGCGAACTTTACTAGCATGACCTTGAATTGCGATCCACACAATTATGTGAACTAATTTACTAGTTCCTCTGCCAGTTAAAACTTGACGTTTTACTATTCACACACGTTTTTTGAGTGTTAAAAACTATATAAAATATTAACTCTTTTTAATATATTTTTGTAAAAATTTCATACTTCCGCCAGTTAAAACTTGACGTTTTACTATTCACACACGCTTTTTGAGTGTTAAAAACTATATAAAATATTAACTCTTTTTAATATATTTTTGTAAAAATTTCATACTCGTTACTATTAAGTATGAATTTATAAAAACAAATTTTTAAAATAGTTAATATTTCATATAGTTTTTATCATTTTAAAAAAGCGTGCATGAATAGTAAACGACAAGTTTTAATTAACCGAGGGAGTAGTATTTTGTAAAAAAAATATAGAAGATAAAAGACACATTCGAACTCAGTGGGAGCAGAAATATGTGTTTCATTGCAACACTCCATTTGGAAAACTTGAAAAGAATACCAGATTACACGATGGTGTTTTCTAGCAGCCATGTGTGGTACAACTACAACGAGATGGTGATTACATATCAAGACACCGTAGTGAAGCATTTGAAAATGGTCTTAGTGATAAAAAAGATTGTATCCAGGAGACAAACATCTTCATACGTACGAACCACAATAGATGGTGAATGAATGCCAAAAAAGAGGTGAGTTGAGGAAGAAGACAGTCACAAAGCTCATAGATCATCCTTTCTCATTGATGGGGTGGGAGTTTGAATGAGGGAAGTGACACAAGTCCATGTCGACAAAATGGTACGAGCATCGGCGAAGGGGGCTATATGTGAGCTCCACATCCCAAGATTGATGAAGTATCTCCTCGACGAATTGTTAGAGGTTGGACGGACACCGTTATCACTTCGGTGTAATAACTACCAATATGTATTCTTTTTTATGCTTTTATACTTATGTCTAATTTTATATATTAATGTATAGTAAATATTTATAGCAATCTTGACAATTACGCTTTTACTTGATGAGTTGGGTCTGCTAGTATTGAAAAATGTGTTGCACTCATCTATTAGAGACTTCAGTCAGTGTTAAAGGATCAGTTCTTAAAAGTCAAGTTTTCACTCAATAGGAATTGCAACTCTTGGTCCAAAGGCATGTAACACGACGTTGATATTTTTCACGACCTTCGAGATAGAGTCTCCAAGCAATGCTTCAGTCGTCTAAACAAAATATATCTGAAGTTTCTAGCAAAAGTGCCCAAGCCAAAGTGCAACGATCAGTTTTAGAGAGTTTCATACGAGATATATAACATTTGTGCATGACCTATAATAATGCATTCAAGATAATCTTCCTATCATGCCGAGCTAGATTCACAGGTTTTAGAAGCAAATGGATTGGAATGACATTAAAGTTGACTCCTCGATGGATTTCATCTCCATGTCCGAGGCCTAGTTGAACATCAACAATTTTATGGAAAGATACCAAGTAGGCAAAGAAATTGAAGCAACCATGGCCCTAGACATCAGGTAGTACTTGTAAGCTTTCAGTTCCAATTCAGGACACTCTAGCTAATTTATTTATGATCACCTCTTTTATATTCAAATAGAGTAATGTATAATGTTAGATAGAGCTTGGTATTTTACATATCATGATATCATATTTGATTTTTTTTTTGGGTTCTTGATCTTGATGGCACTTGAAGCTACTTGACTCTTGAACCAGCATCACAATCTTCCCTTGAGGAAGTTGGTGCAAAGCTTCTTCCATGCTTCCTTGTCCGGTGCTTGCGCCTCGAGGAACTTATCCTTGGTTTGATTAGCTAGAGTGTCCTGAAAATCCCACCATACATAATGTAAAAGTATGTTCACATCTATATATACATACTATATAAATAGATGAATAGCTTGTGTATTATAGTAAGATATGAAGCTAGATCCATAGTGTACCTCAATGAGATTACGCTGATGAAGGCGGGCTATGAGATGGAGGAGGATATCATCGTTGTACTCGGGATGACCCTGGATCCCCATGATGTGGTCTCCATACCTAAACATCTCGATTCCAGTCTTGCTAGACCGGGCCATTACCTCTACGATTGGAGGGAGCTCTCTCACCTTTTTAAAAAAGATGTGAACAAAATTTTAAAACAAGGGTTTTTGTTTTAAAACCTAATTTGGGATATTAAGAAAAATAACTATTTTGTACTCCATTGGTGAAGTTCTTATGGGAAACGTATTGAGGTTGCACTAGCAACCAACCAAACAAACGTGTACATTACAAGAACATGTCATTATAATTTAAAAGGGTGTTTATAATGCAAACCTCATCTTGGTGGCATTCAATGATGGAAAGAACAGTTGGGATGTTCAAGGTAGAGAAGATCTTTGAAGAGGAAGAAGACAACTGGACTGTTCTGACTCCAATGTCCCACCCTGTTTGTGATCGCCCTATTTTCCCTCCAAGTGCACGTCCAAGGATCTATTTACATCCAACGTATCACAACACACCAAATAAAATACCCTTTTTAGAGATTGAAAAATATCGAACATCAATCAATATATTATATGAAATACCCTTCACACTTGTCATTTTATATCTCAACACGCTCCACAAATGCAACTAAGGGAACATGCCCAATTGACACTTAGATGAATGAGTCTAACATCTCATTCTCTTTATAGTTAACCCCTAGACCAGGATTGAAAAACGGACTATTAGACTAACCTAGTTCTGATACCATATCAAAGTTCGACTTGAGCCGATTATTGGGGATCGTGTGTGCAAGTGCAGCTGCACTAGTAGATTAGCACACAAGTCGAATGAGATTCCATCATAAAACAAATTGGCAGTAGAAAGATTAGCCCACCAAGTTATATAGAACGTTTGTTAAGTTCCTACTTTCAATACGAGACACTTATTTTTTCCAATACAAATCCTCTACAACACTCCCTATAACACTCCCTACATCACTTAATTATTTTCACATTTATTTAATCTTTAAAAAAATTATAAAAATTACATACATATTATAAACCCCCATTTTAATATGTTTATAATTTTTCATTTTGAAAAATCATGTTTTCAAAATTTTTAAAAATTCAAAAGGTATTATTTTATGAAATATAATTATAAAAAATTTCAAAACATGATTTTTCAAAAATAAAATTTATAAACATATACAAATAGATGTTTAGAATATGTATATAATTTTTATAATTTTTTTTAAGATTAAATAAATGTAAATATAATTTTGTGATGTAGGGAGTGTTATAGGGAGTGTTGTAGAGGATATGGATTGTATTTTTTCATATCTTGATGAAAGTATTTTGGATCTAGGAAGTATCGATGTATATATACGCAGATGAAACTTTATGAGATCCTTCCAGTTTAGCCTTGTGAAATTATATGGAGAATGAAAAGGTAACGTTGTAACATCAAAAATATCTCTCCACACACTGCGAAATATGGAGCCATCCATCAAGGTAGAGTTGTCAAAATTTGACTCCATCCAAGAACCCAATTCGACCCACTCGAATCCAGACTTGATCAAACCCGATAATCTAGTGTCATGCACAACCCGAACCCAAGTCCGACCCATTTTAGCTCGATTCGTGAATAGGCACGAACATAGACAGCCCCGATCTGTCTTTGACCTAATCCGAACAAAACCCGACTCATCCTTGTAATTACCTTATTTTTCTCATTTTTAAACATACAAATAATATAAATTACCTATAATAAGACCTAATATAACTAAATAAATAAAGTTTAATAGTCAACAATTAAAATAAATAAAAAATAGCCATCATTTTTATAATAAAATTAACTATGACCCAACTCGAATTCGAACGGAACCAACCTGACCAACTTCAAATCTATTTTGATCTGAACTTACCTGACCCGACCCGAACACATAATATATCTAACATATGACATGATCTAACATTAACCGAACCCTAATCAATCAAATTGCCACCGCTACTAAGGTGTGTAGAAATGTTGGTAAAATCACATGTTTTTCATTTGCAAATATTTCACTTATTTTTTCTGCAATAACCTCGCTATATAGGGATGAGGAAAATTTTCATTGCCCCGAAATGGAAAATTTTGAAACATCAACATCGAAGCCATAAAGAATATGGACGTGGAGCCTGGTCTTGGTGTGTTAATGGGTGGCTTTGCTTATGAAAGGTGAGGCAATTTCCCACACAACCTCCACTCAGCCACACGTTTCAACGTCCATGTCATTTTTTTTAAATAATGGGAGGCTTGGGTTGATGACATCTTTATTTGATTTAATTAATATGGTAATTAAAATTTTTAGGAAGATAATTAATGAGAAGCTAATTCTCATGAAGTCCAATTCAGGATAATTGTGAAATTATGATTGTTTGATTTTTTAGTTTAGGGTATTAAAGGTGAGAATTGAAAATTTCTAAATATAAAATAATAGAAGTTGAATTTATCTAAGGAATATAGGTAAATGGACTTTTTAAAAATTGGAGAAATTTATATCATCAAGAAGGATTTTTTATGTTATGAAAAATGTGAACAAATTTCAAACATCTATTCTATTTATGAGTTTTTTTTTTACATTTTTTAAAATATATGGAGGCCCTATTCCCTCTATATATTTTACATTTTTTTTAACAATACGAAACAAGCTAAATTATTTGATATAGAGTTGCAAGGGAAATTGAATTTGCAAAGTAAATCATTACTGTAGCATTTTTCTAAAAAGTACTGTACTCCGTACACGTTAACAATTCTGATTTATTAAAAAAAATAGATTTGATTGTTTAATGTTTTGTAAATTTTAATTATAGATTTTATCCTTTTTAATAGATAAATAATTTTCAATTTGCATTCTTTAAAGAGTTGAAAAATATGGTTCATAAATAATTAATGGAGTGGGGCATGACTTACTCCGTCATTGCACATATGCACCTATTTATCATTATTCATTAATCCAGACCTGGAGACACGTGAGACATGTCCGTTATGATAATATAACTCATAAATATATTATTACATAGATTTGTTATGCCCACTAGAAACAAACAAGAAAAGCTAGGAAGCGTTATATATTATAAAATTAAGAAATATCAATAATTAAATATATCCTTGTTCTTAATTTTAATTGGCTAGTGCTACACAACACCATTATTAATTGAAATTATTGAAGCAATTATATGGTTTCTATTAATGATCTACAAAATCTCTCAGATTTAATGCAAGTGCATTAAAACCAAATAAATAAATAATTTTTTTGATGGAAAATAAATAAAATCTATATAAAATACTTAAACAAAGATATAAAACGGACTCTGATGTTATTCGCATACGTGTCATATTTTGGAGCAATTCATATACTTGTCATATACTGGATTAATATGATGTTATCTTTTTTAACCATATCAATTAATAAGCCAATATAATTTTATCATCTCAATTAATGGTCTCACTTATCCTTATAAATATTCAACCTTTTATATATTAATTAGTTAGAAACTTATCTTTTTATATTAGATAATCTATCCAATATTACATCAATTAATAAGTTATTATCATATCTTACTTAGTTATATTTTGATAATATTTTGTGATTTATTTAAATAAATCTAATTATTTTTTATAAAATATATAATTAATTTTTGATAAATAATAGCCATATATGAACAAATCTAATTAATTTTATAAAGTAAAGAATCTTACAAATATACTATAAAATTAATCCATTAGGATTTCTACTTTTCTCATACAAAATTTTAAATAAATTATTTAATTTTCATATAAAATTAATTTAATAAAAGAATAATTTTAATATATAAATATAACAGGGTAACGAAAACTAAGTATAAATAAATAAATGAGAGTTCCGTAAACGTGAAACGACACACCATTGATGTACCAATCAGCACTTGCCAGCTATGTAGCTTGCAGTGCACATACAATCAATGCAGTATACTTCATCAACGAAATTTTAAAAATCTATTTTGCCGTTACAAAATTATATAATGACGAAAGTATATGAAAAGAACGTAAATGAATTGCACTTCATAGTTTGACAATAAACAAAAAAATTTGACAATTAAAATTTGACAACAAACAATTTTTTTTTTTTAGCTGTGGTAACTGCTAAAATCCCAATCCGTTGGAGTTGGAGTTTGGTATATTGCACAAAATTTGACAATTTGGTGTGCGAAAACGCATCTTAAATCGTTCAAAGAGCAAACTCAATCTTCACAAACCATATAAAAGTATTATCTAGGAAATTAGGTAGGATTTTAATTCAAATGTCACACTATATTTATCCTTTAATAGGTATTAACTCTTTATTTAAAAACACCACAATCCAAAAAAAAAAGGAGAAAAACAATACAGTACTAAATTCATAGAATGTGTTTGACGAAACGATCTATATAGAATTTCCGATGACAAGAAATTCAGATTTCTAAAGAAATAGGGAAAGGTCAAAATCAATTGATCAAAGTAGGCATAACGAGAAAGATACGATTTCCGTAAACGTCAAGATCAGAGAGAGAGAGAGGGATTCGGAATCAAGCAAAGGAAGCACATAGCAAACAATTTCAAATTCAAAAACAGGATATACCAAACCGAAGCAGAGCAAAATAATTAAGTAGAGAATTGATGGATGACATCCGAACCTGGTGACCGAAGCAAATACCGAGCACCTTCTTCTTCATCGAGTTCAATTTCTGTACGAGTTTCAGCAGGTCGCAGATCCAGGCGTCGTCGCCGTGCGCATCATTGCAGCTTCCGGTGATTACGAAGCCGTCATAACCTCCGATTTCGTCGTCTTTTGGAAATTCGCCGGCGGCGACCTTGTAGACGTCCCAGATCTCGTCTTCCTCAGCCAGCATTGCAACGAAAACTCCAAAATAGCCGCCGTACTTGTGCTTCACGTACTCCGAGTCCTCCGCGCATAGCAAAACCGCAAATCTCTTCTTCGCCATATCTTCGTTCCAACGAAATCGATCAATTCACCGAAAATTGCAGTTTGATTCGGAACTTAAATGTGATCACTTCTCCTCCTCCTCCTCCCTCGAAGCGCACCGGACGGAGAAGAAGAGGAACTGAACAGATGGAAGCGAGAGAATGTGAATTCCTTTCCGGTACGTCGTTTTGCGAGTTGCCGTTTCGCGTTTTAAACTTGTTTGGGGTTTTTGGATAAACAGACACGTCATCTACTCACGCTTCAATTAATTAGTTTTTGCAGTCTATATATATATATATATATATATATATATATATATATATATATATATATATATATATATATATATATTCTTTTATAATATTATATTATTATATGGATATACAAAGATATACACTTTATTTAGATATAATTTTTACCTTTATATAGATTTATCTTATACTTGGAGTCCAATGATATTATTCTTATATATTGTATTGGTGGATACACCACAAGACACACAATTGAATACAGTCACATGTTCTCCTCCCTATCGTCAAGTTTAGTGTTTCAATTTCTTCTATTTTATACTCTCTCCGTTCCATCCTAAAATACCTGGCTTAGGCTTTGAACTTTTGTAAAAAATACATGGGTTTTTAGGTTTATAGGGTAATTATTACCCCTAAAAAAGTACTCCCTCCGTTCGGTTTAACATATCGTTTACTATTCACACACGCTTTTTTAGAATGATAAAAACTATATAAAATATTTATTTTTTTATAAATTTTTTTAACAAGTTTGTACTTATTAATAATAACTACGAAATTGTTAAAATTTTTTATTAAAAAACTAGATATTTTAGTATAGTTTTTATCCCCTAAAAAGCGTGCGTGAATAGTAAAGTGACATTTTTGCCGAATGAAGGGAGTATAATAGTAAGTAAAATTAAAGAGTTATCATCTCTATAATAATAATAATGAGTTTTAAGAATAAATAAATTTCCTTAATTAACGTACAAGGGTCTAAAATACACGGAGGGAGTAATACGTTATCAGCACGAATCTGCCTTTACTAGACGTGAGCAAACATGGGTCAACCCGCCCAGGAAAATATGCGGGCTTGGACAGAATAGTAGGCTCAAGCGGGTTGACGGGCCCAGTCCGGTAGGCCCAGATTGCCGGGCTTGGACAGAGGGTGAAGCCCAAGTGGGCCGACAGGTCCGACACGATTTTATATTAATATTATTATAATTATATAAGTTATATATAGTATTATATATTATTAACATAATAAAAATATATACATAATTTCTATAATTTATAACTATATTACGGGTGTCATACTACTACGAATTTGAGACGCTAGACCCAAAAACCAAGCTCGGACAAGGCAATGAGAGCAGGTTCGGACAAGTCACTAGACCTAAAAACCGGGTGTGGCCCAAGCCCAAGCCGGTTTAATGAGCTGAAAATTTGGTTAAAGTCCGACCAAAGCCCACCCGACCCAACCCATGCTCAGATCTAGCTCTTACTAGGATTTCAAGATCGTACCCTCTTCTAAAGCTTTGTGTCAATTTGTAAGATAAGTTTTCGATCCCATTGTTTTATTGTTTGTGCTTCGGATCTCCTTCCCATCGCCGCTTGTTTTGTTTTTGATGGGTGATTCATGATTGCCCTCCGTATGAATCCTTAAGAGAGACCTATGATGAACAATTGAACATAATGAGTTGAGCGCATTGGAGGATCAATTTTGATTATCACCCTGTCACTGGGAGGATCTCGGCATCCGAAGCGACGACTGTTGATCTCAAGCGCTGACGCTCGGCAATTGAACCCATCCGCCGACGTTCGGAGACGACCGGAATAGGCGTTTTCGATGATTGATAGTACATTGAGTCTGTCAGACAGTACGTTTGGCGCCTTCACGGTCCCCCGACGCCGCCTCTGCAAATTAAACGAAGAAGACGACCTATTTGGCTATTTGGTTGCAAATATAGTTTAATTACAAAACCAGCCCTGGAATTCTCAAAATTGCAGAAAAGACCTAAACTTCTAAGGTTAAAAGTTCTTTCTCTAATGAATGATCCGATGAGTATCATCCCAGAAGCGATGAGATTTAACATGTGAAGTACATGAACACATCCTCGAAGATGATATGAACCCCCGAACTGGTGAATTCTATCCTTAAAGTGGATATAAAATATATAATCTCAATTATTTATCCGCTGAAATGGATAAAGAGGTATATCCCCTGAAGCAAATAAATTAATTACCAATTACATCCCCGAAGAGGATATATACATAAATTATATTAAGTAGCGGACCTATTCAATTAGGCTAGAATTACAAACTAATTAATTAATTGGCCCTAGAGTTTGATTTTTCTAATTAAAATTGAGTTATACATGAGTCCAATTATTTTGTTTAGTTATTAGATTACCTAAATTAACTTATATTCCGTACATGCTTTAAAAGTAACTATATTACATTATGATACATATAGATATAACTAACCATGTTTATAAATAATTTAATCGGTCTTATTGCTCTATGTTAATCCTTTGTTTGCTTTGATTGATTAATTAAATTTATTTGCAAGTCCGATTCGCGTGGATAGAACAAAGTAAATTGAATGATTATTCCTCATGACTGTTAATTTTAGGCTGATTCGAGCATGTACGTATAATTGACACGTATAAAGAATGATCTTAGATGATTACTCTTTTAAATATAATTATTACGGAGCATTGGTTAGCCTAGCCATATATATACTCACGACTAGTATCTATCTATGCAGTATTATACATATAATTAAGGTTAGATTTGTATACAACTTGGGATTTGATTTTCACCTTCTCTTAAATTTGAAACAAATTGGGATTATTTTGTTTGTATGAGAGTGCATACAGTTAGGAGGCTAAGGGTAGTTACAAGGGTCTTGGATGTGTGACACATGTACGGTAGATAAGACTGTGTATAGATGTATAAAAGGGCTTGAACCCAGATCTGCAATCAATGGATTTGAGCTTCTCTTCCGTTTTCTCGTTTCTGTTGTTTTGATTTCCGTTTGTGAACTGAAGCTTTGTTACTTCATATGGGATCAGAGTGGAAAAAGCTCCTGCTGATCTAAGAGTATCTTTCCAATTAGACTCTGGTTCTAGTTTCTGTGGTGTCGTCGTTCTCCATGGGAGATGCATATGCTTTAGTTCTTCAAGGTCAAGAAACGCAATTTCTGATGGCGTCGAGTGATCCTCTTGTACTCGCGAATTCAGATAGTCCTAATGCACAACTTTCACTATTTAATTCAATGGAAACTTTTTTTTATGAATTGGAGCCGGAGTGTCAAGATGGCGCTGGGCGCGAAATGCAAAATCGGTTTCATTGACGGATATTGCGTGAAACTGGTAAATGACGGCAACAACAGTCAGAGGTAGATGCGAACAGCTTACATGGTTCGATGTTGGCTTCTGAATTCTATGGAAGCTTCCATCTCTGAGTCTTTCATATACGTTGATTCAACGAAGGAGTTATGGCAAGACATTACCGAGAGGTACACTACACTCCTTTGCTTTATCAATTGAAGAAAAATCTTTATGCAATTAGTCAAGGAAATACATCTATAGATGTGTAATTTGGGAGATTGAAGAAACTCTGGGAGGAAGTTGCTCGTTTAGAAGGCATACCTCAGTGTAATTGTGGAGTTATGGATAGATGCAAATGCATGATCAAATAGAAATTGATTGAAATTGATGCTAAAAACAAAGTCGTTCAGTTTCTGATGGGGTTAAGTGACGATTATGAGGGTGTTAGGAACCAAATCTTGGCCACTGATCCCATGCCCACCATAAATAAGGCATTTTACATCGTTCAGCAGGTTGAACAGAGCAAGGAAGGGGATTCAGTTATAGGTCAAGATTCCAAGAAAGGTGATGATGCTAATGTCTTGTATGCTAGTAGGCAACAAAATTCTAATTGAAAAAAGGAAGACAAGTCCAAAAGGTTCAAAGATAATCCGAGGAAATGTGATCATTGTGGTAACAAGGGCCATTTGAAATAGAATTGTTTTAAGCTCCATGACTATCCAAGCAAATGTAATTATTGTGGTAATAAGGGACATCAGAGGGATAATTGTTTCAAACTCCATGGTTACCCGGACAAAGGGAAATCATCAGGTAGAAATGGAGGCAAATTTGGAAGAAGTTCTGCTAATGCTACTGATGCACAATGGGCTGATGAGAGTCCATTAGACATCAGCTCAAAGGATGCCAAAGTTGATAGTGTGCTTGTCAATGTTGTATGTCAAGAGGTTATGCGGATGATGAAAGGCAAGCAGATAATGGCTGATTCGGAGGATTGTTATGCAGCAGCCAATTTCTCAGGTAACTACAATCCCTCTCGAGCTTTTTTGATTGAAAAGTTAATTGGCAGTCAGTTTTGAATAATAGATACAGGAGCTTTAGACCATATGTTGTATGATGCATATATGCTTGCTGATTTTAGAAAGATTGTTAGACCTATTCAAGTAGCATTACCAAATGGGACAAGAATTTTAGTGGACACAGTTGGGAGTGTTAGATTCAACACCATGTTCAGTTTGCAAAATGTGCTATTTGTGCCATCATTTAAGCACAATTTATTATCAGTTGGCAAGCTGCTTGAGGGCAAAGAATTGATAGCATTATTCAGTGCTAATCAATATCTTTTTCAGGACCCTAACACTAAGGACATAGTGGTCAGAGGAGAAAGGATGAATGGGCTTTACATCATCAAGGCTGCTCAGCAAGAAGAGAGGAGTCGAGATTGGTTCAAAGTAAAAAAAATAGTATGCAGATGGTTCAAAAGTGTAATAAATATGTGAGCAACGACAATGAGTTGGAGATAACTCATGCTCGTTTAGGCCAAGTGTCATTGTCTAAACTCCATCATTTGAAACAGTTTACTCATTTGAAGTGTAAGGATTTTTTCTGTGATAGTTGTGTGATGGCTAAAATCCATCATTTTCCTTTTGAAAGAAGTTCATCTTTTGCTATTAAACCCTTTGACCTGGTGCATCTCGATCTATGGGGACCATATAGGCAAGCTACTGTGGAGGGATTTAGATATTTCCTCACAGAACTGGATGATCTTACACGAAACACTTGGGTTTATATGTTGAAGGACAAACTGCAAGTGTTTCAGACCATCCCGAATTTCATTGCTTTTGTCAAGAATTAGTTTGGGATGGAAATCAAGCAGTTTAGGAGTGACAATGGATATGAATTTGTGCAATCTAGTTGTAAGAATTTGTTTGTTACTAAGGGAATCATACATCGGCGTAGTGTCCCGGGGGTGCCTTAACAAAATGGTTGCGTAGAAAGAAAGCATAGGCATCTACTCGAAACAGCTCGAGCTATGAGGCTTCATGCTCAGTTGCCCATCAGGTACTGAGGTGATTGTATGATTGTTGCTAATCATATTATCAAATATTCTCCCTATTGCAGTGCTTCAATGGAAGGTTCCTTATGAAATCTTGTTCCAGAAAGCTAGAGGCGTCCTATGCTAACCTTCATGTCTTGGGGGTGCTTTTGTTATTATAAAGTCAGGCAGTCTGAGAGAGACAAGCTTGGTCCTTAGGCAAAGAGATGCGTATTCCTTGGGTATCCAGGTAGCATGAAGGGTTACAAATTGCTTAATTTGGAGAATCATAGGATTGTCTTCAGCAGAGATGTAGTGTTTCAAAACACTTATTTCCTTTCAAGAACATCACCCAAGCTTCTCCTCCTTTAGTTCTTGGTCGCAGTCTTACCCTTGTGAATCCTGCTATTGATGAAGACCTCATCCTTGATCATTTTGTCCCAATTGAATCTGGTTCACAACAGGTAGCTCCGGAGACTCCTTCAACTTCTGATGGTAACAATCAAGGGGATTCGTTGGTCTATGCTCCTCATCATGTTTCCTCGACACCACCTGTAGAACCTAGGAGGTCAACTAGAAGCAAACAACCTCCTTCTAATCTCTCTCAATTTTATTGCCCCACTTTGGCTCGTGGTTCAAGCTCCCAATCAGTTTCTTTTATGGCCAGCACACTCTTTGATCTGTCTGATTTCTCAGACGAATTTGTGGTGTCTTTGAACAATGTTTTTGTTGTCAAAGAACCTAGTTCTTACAAAGAGGCTAGTGCAGATTCGAGGTTGGTTGAGGCTATGCACAAAGAGATCACTGCTCTTGAAGAAAACCACACTTGGTGCTTGACAGATTTTCCAGAGGGCAAACGTGCTATTGGAAGCAATTGGATTTTTAAGATTAAGTATCAACCTGATGGATCGGTGGAGCGATTCAAAGCACGTCTTGTTGCAAAAGGATTTACACATATCAAAGACAAAGATTACAAGCTAACTTTCTCCCCAGTTGCCAAATTTAACTATAATGAGGGTTGTTATTGCTTTGGCTACCTCAAGAGCTTGGAATATTCAACAATTAGACATTAACAATGCGTTTTCACATGGGTTTCTCAACAAAGAAGTTTACATGAAGCCTTCTGTGGGATTTCATAAAGGGAAACCTGGACAAGTTTGTAAATTACTCCGCTCATTATATGGGTTGAAGCAAGCCTCTCGACAGTGGAACCTTGAGTTGTCAAAGTTCCTGATTCAAATGGGATTTCACCAGTCCAAGTTCGATTATTCTTTCTTTGTCATAGGTACTGGGAAGCATCAAACAATAGATGTTGTTTATGTAGATGATCTATTGCTCCCAGTTTCAGATGAGGCATTCATTCTGCACACTAATCAACAATTACACTCTGCCTTTACAATTAAAGATTTGGGGCTTGTTCGTTATTTTTTGGGGATTGATGTGGCCCAATCCAACAAAAGATCTGTTTTGAATAAGAGAAAGTACATTATGGATGTCTTACATGATTCTCAAATGCTTGATTGCAAGCCTACAAAGTTCCCTCTGCCCAAAGGCCTCAAGCTCTCAATTGATGATGAAGCTCTTCTTCCTGATCCTGAAATCTATAGGAGATTGGTAGGTCATCTCCTTTACTTGAATCTTACTCATCTTGATCTCTCTTACTCAGTGTAGCACCTTAGTCAGTTTGTAAGGGAGCCACGGGTCCCTCATTTTCAAGCAGCCCTTCATGTGGTTCGTTACCTCCAAAATTCTCTAGATTGGCATTTTTTCTTCCCTGCATCTTGTTCAGAGGATCTTACAGCCTTTTATAATACAGATTAGGGCGATTGCCAATTCACGGCTCGGTCTCTTACAGGATACTATGTGTTGCTTGCCAATTCCTTAGTTTTGTGGAAAACCAAGCAACTTTTTAATGGGATCTTTTTACCATTTGGCAGCTTACTAGTTGACGACGTCCCCACTTAAAATCCCTTTTTAATGGGATCCAGGCGAATCTGGAGGCTACACTTGTGGTCAATATGGGCTTACCTGACCCGCGTGCAACATATCACTCTTTTTTTTTCTACCTCAGTTTGTCTAAATTCCAAAAGCCTCTTTCTCTTTGTCCTTGCTCCTTTTTTTATAGCAAACGGATTGTACGGACGAAGTTGTGACAAGTGTCTGATCGGTCTTAACACGTGTATGTGTTTAAGGTTATCGTGGGCAGTGGGTCGGCATGCGTGACACGTGTCTTATTTCCACCTCTTATACTTTTCGTCCGCGGATGGATTGATTAGAAATCCGATCATTTATTCAGACGCGGAGGACAATATGTGTGACACATCCAAGTTTTCACTAGTATCATCTTTGTTTTTTCTTCCAATGACATAAAAAAAGGACATGTGGTTGAATAAGAGGTATCAAGTGCCAAAATGAGAGAAAATGCAAGCTTGGTGTTAAGCTGTCATGTCAAATAACGAAGGATATAAAAGAATAGTTGGTAAGAATGCAGATCAGTTTATTACTGAGGTTTGTCATTGGGTTAGGAACTTATTATCATTACGATGCAGGAATGACAACAATCATATGTTTAAAAAAACTCAATCATTTACTTATTATATGATACTTGCAATATATTCTAACTTTTTTCACTCATATATAAATATAGTAGATGGAATGTGATGGATGACAATAACATGTATAAAGAGAGATTATTGAAAAAGATCTAGGTCAAAATCTTCTCTATGTACCTTCTAAATAAAGTAGATGGAAGAAGATGGATGACATGTATCTGCATGTGTGATGGTTGTGCTATTAAAAATGGTGAGGTTGTCCTAAAAACTAATCCCAAACAATCATGAACTGAAAATTAATTGAAGCTGCTAAAAGTGAAGATGTTACATATATTAGGATCAATTTTTTGCACTATATAATTGTTTTAGCCCTATATTTGTTAGTGTTGTTGATTTTTGGAGTTGTTAATTGATATTCTACAACATGTGCTATTGGTGTTGATGCAATGCTTAATACTACTTTCCATTATTACTTTGTTAGATTTTTTCCAACTTTTTTATTTTATTTACATGTATGTAGCTAGGTTGAATGGAATTTTCCAAATGAGGAAAGTGTTAATCGGGTTGTAGAGAACCAATGTAAGGAACTTTATCGACAATGGCATTGTAGGCTGAAAGAGCAATTTTTTGACGGGTTTTCAATAGCTGAAGCATTGAAGAACTGTCTCAAAGATGTTAACCCTATAGAATAGAAGTGGATCGTAGAGAATTATTGGGGTCAAAGAAGCAGAAGGTGAATTTATTTATCGTGTATTTTGATGGCTTTTCAACAACTAAAGCTATTATTGTTGATCAAAGTTTGTTAATAGGATGTATTTTCTTATGCCTAATTAATATTAATATTGAATTGTTTTATAGCGTATTAGCTAAATTAATCTAGGAAATAGGGCAAAGCAAAAGGTGAAGGTTGTCCAAGGATCAAAGTCAACGTCTACAATTCTTGACTTGTTGATAATAAAAAAGAACATATATATTATCACTGTAAATGCGTATTTTTATGATCATAATTAATTAATTTACTTTGCAGAGGAAAACTCGACATCTTGCGGTTTCCTCCGAAGAAGCCCCCCAAAATACTGAAGATGGTAGTGAAGCATGTCAAGAAGCCCTTGAAGAAGCAAGTGAACCACCAACACCACCACTTCCTGAATATATTAGGTTATGGGCATTGACCAAAAGGTAACCTCAATTAAGAACAACTTAGAACACATTTTATTATAAATCTCAGAACATGCGAAAAGGTTGCACCTGAGTTCATTCTCACTTGATGTTGAAGGGCCTAACCACAATAGTCCTATTCTTTATAGCGGTTTTTACCATCCATCAATAACTAGTACTATATATGTTGGTTTTATAAACAGCCCTATTCTTCCATTACTTATATATGGTTTTATAAACAATCTTATTCTTCTATTACTTATATATGGTTTTATAAACAATCATATTCTTCTATTACTTTTATAAAAAGTACTATGTTACTTATACTTGATTTTGTTGCTACCTCCACCAATATATGATTTTCAGGAATAAAGATAAATCCATGGACAAGTTTGTAGAGGATAAGTTGGAAGAATTTAAGCAACTCCATGAGGAGCGCAACTCCAAGTACATGGAGTTGGTAATCTAACATTTAAGGAAGCTTACTTACAGGTGTTGGGTACATCGTCAGGGTATATCAATGGTCTAGTTATGGACCCAAACCACCCAAGGCCTTAAAAGGTGGGAGAGTTGCATATGAAGAAACTGAGTTGAAGGAGCGCGCATATTCAAGTGATTCAACAAGATAAACTTATCATGCTTGAAGAAATCAAGAAGATAAAACAAGATGCGACGGAAAGAGAAGAAAAGATGAAACAGGATTCCAAGGAAAGAGAAGAGAGAATGATGGCTGAATTTCATGCAATGATGAAGGAACAATTACTTGTCTTCAACTCAGGACAACTACATTACATGACTCCAAAATCACTTGTTAAAATTATCAAGTGTATTTTTTGGTCAATCTCATGTCTAGTGGATTTCTGCCATACCTAATGCATTTTCCCTTTAACTGACTTAGAATCTAGCTTATTTAACTGACTTAGAATCAATTTCAATTGTTTAGTGGATTTCAATTGTTTGTTACTTGTCTTTAATTGACTTAGAATCTAGTCATACCTAGTGCATTTTCCCTTTATCTAGCTTATTTAACTTTGGTTAGTTTATATTGTTTTTGGTCAATCTCATGTCTAGTGGATTTCTGCCACAATCCAAGATATATGTTTAAGATTGAATCAATTTCCTATGGATTTCTATTATATTTTTTCGGTAAAACTAATTTAAATAACCCAAACTTTGGTGGGGTGAGCCGGTAGCACCATGAACTTTAGAAAGTGACAAAAATAACCCAAACTTTTACTACTATGTGCTTATATCACCACTAGGCACCAATATCTTTTTTAAAACAAAAAATAACACCTAACTTTTATAGTTTTGAAATCAAATCTAAAACAATACTTAAAATAGGTTTTTTTTAATCGAAATTACACAAAAGGTAAATTTTTTTAAACGAAAAATAAATTTTCGACCTAAGATAATTGAAAAAAATATCGCTAATTTATATCATATTTTAAAAACCCAAAATTTGGTTTGAACAAATGATATTCGTTATAAATATTTTTTAAAAATATTTCTCAAATGAATTTTTTAATAAAAATTACGCAAAATATAACTTTTTATATATATTACCTTTAAATATTTCTCAAACGATATAACTTTTTATATTTTTCAAATAGGACCTAAAAATATTAAACTAAGTTTTTAATCAAAATTACACAAAATATACTTTTTAAAATAAAAATAAAATTTTCTGCTTAAGATAATTGGAAAAAAATCGATAATTTATTTCATATTTCAAAAACCCATAATTTAGTTAGAACAAATTATATCAGTTCGAAATATTCTCAACTGAAATACTCCGTATATTTTTTATTTTGTTGTATTTTTGTTAATTTATTATTATTTTCAATTAAAGAATAAATTAAAATAATTCATTTGAGAAATATTTTACAAATATAATTCTAACTTATATCATTTGTTCAAACCAAATTATGGGTTTTAAAAATATGACGTAAATTAGCGATATTTTTTTCAACTATCTTAAGTCAAAAAATTTATTTTTCATTTAAAAAAATTTACCTTTTGTGTAATTTTGATTAAAAAACCTAGTTTAATATTGTTTGAGGTTCTATTTTAAAATTATAAAAGTTAGGTGTTATTTTTTATTTTAAAAAAGACATTGGTGGTGATATAAGCACATAGTAGTAAGAGTTTGGGTTATTTTTGTTACTTTATAAAGTTCATGGTGCTACATGCACACCCAACCAAAGTTTGGGTTATTTGAATTAGTTTTACCTATTTTTTCTGCCATCTAAGACATTTTTTTTTGCTCAATCACATGTATGTGTGGATTTCTATGATTTGTTTTTTGCTCAATCTCATGTCCTGTGGGTTTCTATGATATTTTTTTTCTCAATCTCATGCCCCATGTCCTAGTTTGAATTTGGAAGGTGTAGAAATTTTGGCTTCTGTCCCAAAATGGAGTTTTTGTATTTTATTATTTTAGTTTTATGAATATGTAATTTCAAGTTGAAGTTAATTGTTTTTGCTGCTGAAATTTTCATTACTTAGTACTTTCTTTTTCCTTTCTGTTAATAGATTCAATGTTGTGAATCTTGGTAGCTTGTCGGTTTAGCTGTACAGTGACTTTCCAATGTGTAATGTAGAGAAAATTCTGGAACTATACCAACCTTAGCATGCAGACTGTCGATCACTACTTCGATTAGGCCCTGCATCATCTTTTCATGTTAATGTTCGAGTTGTAAGATACCTCGTGCTAATGGACATGGTGAACTTATCTCGGGGTACAAAGGAAGCAAATTTGGGGTGGACAAATGTTTTGAATTGAAGTACTTATTAGTATTATGTTTGGATTGAATACCTTTTAAACCAAGGTATTTTAAGTATAAAAAAATTGAGATAAAACTAGCTAGTTAACTACTATTATGATTTATGTATATTTTGTGTGTATAATAGGTTAGACATGTTTCAAAAAAGGCTGAAATATATGCAAATTTAGGTGGACAAATCATGATATCGTCCTTATCTTTTGTGACAAAATAAGAATTTAGTCACAAAAGATAGGTGAAGGTAGTGACAAAAAAATACATATGGTGATAAATAAAAAGTTTGTCACCGAAAAGTAAGGGTGAACTGGATTTTCATCACAAATAAATACTCTACAATGACAAACTTTTATTTCGTCACCAAAAGTTGCCTATAGTGATTAATATATTTTCACCCAAAGTTTTGTGACGGAGCTAAGGCGACGAATGAGTGACTATCACAAAGTTATAATGGCGACAAAAATTTTATTTTGGGTGACGAATTAATTTATCACCCAAAGTGAATTTTCTTTTTCTCTCTGAAAAACTGATTTCCTCACTCAAATTTCAATCCCGCTCAAAGTTATTAGGATCGGGATTATAGGATCGAATCACAACATGATATGTGGATCGGATTGTAAGATCCCATTAGGGGATCATAAGATCCTCGAAATATAATTAAATAATAAAATAAAAATATCTAAAAATATATATAACAAAGTGGCTTAATTTAAAGTTCTAGAATGAGGGAAAAAAATGTTAGTTACACAATATATTTTAGTTTCAAGACATAAAAAGTCACATTTATGACCTTAGACATTGTCATATTGGTTAAAAGACTCAAACCAATTGTCTCTGAGCCATATTAGGGCTCAATCATGCTAGTTAGGCTATATGCAACATACATGCAATTCGAACGAAGTGATCTACATTTCATACATGAATGTGTACATTTAAAAACTCTAAAATCAACTAAGAAAACAATCCATATTGTTAACAAAAATAGGATCGCGTAGGATAGTAAGATCCTATCAATCCATTAAGATTTTAAAGATCCCAATATTAGATCCTACACAAAAAAAAAAAGATTTTATTCATAGATCCGGATCGGGCTCGTGAGTAGGATGATATCGTAAGATCTTAAGATTCTAAATATCCGGATCGAGATTCTAATAATAATGATCCAGCTCCTGCTCCGTCCGGATTTTGGTTTTGTATTTCGAAATCAATTAGGAATCTAATGGCCAGCGAAGGGAGCAGCCCAGCTTCGTCCGATCTCCCTCTCGCTTCTCGTTTCCGTGGTCGATCCGAAGCCATTAAGCACTCTCGATCTCCTCCCTCCCCCTGCTGTCCACATCTGAGTGTCTTCATGGAGGTTTCGCTTGATGGTTGAAACACAATCAGGGACTAGATCGATTAGATCTAATAATGAAATTATAAGCTACTGGTGATCGCGATGAACTTAACGTCGTAGTGGTCTCCAGCTGCCTGGCGAAGAGCTTATCGGACTTAAGATCGCATTAACGACGACGAAGACGAAGCCGAGGCTGACCCTGGCCCGCCAGAGTGACGGCGAGGTCGTCGAAGTAGTCACCGGCCCGACAGCCGGGAGGAAGCGAATCTCTTTGTGATTTGTTCTAATTGAATTGGGGGAATATTTGGGACTAAGGAAGAAGGTCTATATTGAACTTTTATTTTAATTACAAAAATTACCCTACAAATATATATGAGAACTATAAAAAAAATTATCTACAATTAAAAAATTACATAAAAACCACCAAAATTTGTTATTATAATATTGTGTGATGATTGCTTAGTAATTTTTATAGTCTCAACAATTAAAAAAAAAAGACTATGTTGGATGGGGTAGTTTAAAGATATCAATAATTAAAAAAATTACATAAGCTCGGCTAATAATGTCTTTTATTAAAAAAAAAAACTAAAGACTTGTTAGTTTACTATCAACAAATTTTTAGATAATAGTATTAATTAAGAAGGAATTTGTTATCAGTAAATTAATTTTATTAAAGCCCCATCAACCACTACTAAAATTTTTTAATAAATTTGTAAATAGCTAATTCATTAAAAAAATTTATTAAAGCCTTGTCATTTGTCAACCAGTACCAAAAAAATTAAAGTCGCATTAGCAATTAGCTTGATGTCAGTAATTTCTTAGTAATATTAACTAGAAAAGAATTTATTGTCAGCAAATTAATTTTATTAAAGATCCATCATCTAATATCTGTTTTAATGAATTTTATTGTCAGCAATAAAAATTGCTGATAGTTTTATGAAAACCTTCAAGGAGCTCATTGTTGACATTTTTTATGTCAATAACTTCATCTTCCTTCTTCCTAACAAAAAAATATGTCAGCAATTAATTGTATTAAAAAGGCAACAATTACTTTTATTAAACCATTAGCAAATAATTAATTTCTTAAATCATCAACAAATAATTTAATTAAACTGTTAGTAATTAATTTAATACTTTAATTAAAATTATCATCAATTAATTTTATGTCAACAACTTCATCTTCCTTCTTGCAAATAATTTTATTGACCTATCAATAAAGAATTAATTTCTCATTGTGCTAACATCATTTTTTGATATTTCAATGTCAACAATAATAGTGTATAATATCGTCGATATTAAAAATATCATCAAAAGTGGTGTGATATAAAAATGTCAGCAATAGTGGTGTTTAATTACAAATTGCTGACAATAATTAGTTATTATTTTAGCAAATTTTTATAATTGAATCATCCACTTCATCTTCCTGTTGGTGTCATAAAAATCCATATGTTCGCAATTAGTTTTATTAAAGTCGCCAAAAATTTGGTTATGTTAAAGTCATCAATACATGTTTATTAAAGTCACATATAATGAGTTTTATTAAATTCGTCAACGGTTAGTTTTAATAAAACTATTAGCAATTAGTTTTATTAAAACCATTAACAATTAGTTTTATTAAAACAATCAACAATTAATTTTATGAAAACCATCAATAATTAGTTTTATTAAAGTTGACCTACGCATTCGTATTAATTATTATTAACATTTTTTATATTTTAATGTCAACAATGATGGTGTCAGGTATTACTAACATTAAAAATGTCAACAATAGTGGTGTTAAATACCGCTAACATAAAAATGTCATCAATAGTGGAATTGTCATCAACGCGCTTAGGTGAGTTTTTATCACCAAATTAGTATGAAGTATTTTTAGCAAAAATATTTAAAAAAATGCAAATGAAAAACAAAGCAAGGAAAAAGAATAGGAAAGAGAAAAACAAAAGAGAAAAAATAAAACACAAAAAAATATTTGGGTTATTTTTTATAAATTGTAATATTCCTAAAATATGGGGTAATGTTTATGTAAAAAATCAAAATAAAGTGTCATTGAAAAAATTATGGGCTATTTTTTTTAATAAATTGTAATATTCCTAAAATATGGGGTAACTTATCACTCTTCGATTTTGTATTCTTTATTGATTATGTTTTTCTCGGTTTTTCTTCCATTGTCATAATGGTTAGTCCGTTGCCAATTCATTGGCCTCTAGATCCACCGAGTTTTTTCGGTGCATTAAATTCCTTTTCATTAAAAAAAACCTTGATAATCAAGACTGACATGATCCCACAACCACTTGCGACTAATATAGATGGTCTGTATGACCATTTCTAATAACTTTTCCAAAAATAGGAAAACAAAATGCATATTTTTCAAATTATTTTGTACTAAGTCCAACAGCTTTCTCATTTCGAAGATTGGGAAAATCATTTAGTTTTGAAGAATGCTTCAGATTTGGAGAAGCCTCTAGTTTTTGTGTTGCTTTTTCATTTTGAATAATGAGATGGAGAATCTGTTAGATAAAAAAAAATCTTAAAATTCTTCAAAAAAAAACTCCAAAATTCCTAAAATGGAAAATATGTTGGAGATGCTAAAGATTTGGATCTGTTTTGGCCTTGCTAGACTGCTAATCAATGACATCATTACGAATGCATATATAAAGATCTCTATCATAGCAATTGTTTGGAAGACTCCAACAAAACGATTAGTGTATCTATAGCGTATCTATTGACTTCTCTGAACATGTTACAGGCCTGCGACGTACCTCGAACTTTGAGGACATTGATAGATGCTCTAACAATAGTACTTTAAAGGGGAATTATTGGAGTAATTTAGTTAGTCTACAACAAATTTTAAAAATATTCAAAGGGAAAAATTAAGCAAACCGTACGTTTATTGTAATGTGACATCGGATCTTCCAATCTAGGGCTTAGAAAGCCCAATTGAAGGACCACACGTGTGCGTCCTTCATAGGTTGACTAGAAACATAAATATTTCCGAAGATCACGCGATTCCTGCCCCGAGAAATTATGGGCATCATTGGCTGTTCGCAAAGTACAGGCTCTCCTCCCACTCGCTTATCCATCGTTTGAGCCTTACTCGCTTAAATCGAGTCGCCACGTGTAAACACCTGATTCTGTTAACAGCTGTTGGGCTCCGCTAGCGCGTATCGAGAACAAGCGCGTGGGGTTATGCTTCAGAATAAAACTAAAAGTAAAACCGCTTACCGCTTTTCAGTCTAAGCTGTTTATATGCGCTACCCGTTTTGCTGATTGGAATTAAATACTACTCCGAGTCTACAGAATTTAGGGCTTTGCCCATTTTCCTTAATTTTTTTTCCTCTTCAGGGAAATTTGGCCAAAAATTGCATTTTAATAGAGGTATGGTCTTTCTATTTTAGTTCCTGGAAAACATTTTCCTATTAAAAAAATGGACTTAAGAAATTTGAAAAAAAGTTTTATCTAACTTATGTTATTAGGGTATAGGCTAATTTTCCTCCCTCTGTTTATAAAAATATACTCCCTCCGTTAATTAAAACTTGACGTTTTACTATTCACGCACGTTTTTTGAGGTGTTAAAAACTATATAAAATATTAACTTTTTAAATATATTTTTTTAATAATTTCATACTTGTTACTATTAAGTATGAATTTATAAAAACAAATTTAAAAAAAAGTTAATATTTCATATAGTTTTTATCATTATAAAAAAGTGTGCATGAATAGTAAACGACAAGTTTTAATTAACAGAGGGAGTATCATTTATTATCAACATACGCTATTTTTAGTATGATGAAAATATATATATATATAATATTAATTTTTTAAATTAATTTTATATAATTACCCGTATATTTTTTTTTTGGATATTGTTCCTTTTTGAAATTAATGATGACTTGCTCATTTTAAAAGATATTTTTTTTATATATATATATATATATATATATATATATATATATATATATATATATATATATATATATATATATATATACTTTAATTAACTAGTCGATATTTTTATAATTATGATGATGATTAATTAAACAACAGTAATTGAGTAGCTAGTTTCTTTTTAGTTTCAAGTCAGCCCCTTCTTTTTCCTACCAGCCTACCAGACGTACGAACATATACTTTACAGATCAATCTAGAAAGGTTTCTAATAATTAAGAGTATCTCCAACCAAAATTCTCTAATATACAAGCTTTCAAGTATTTTGCCCCAATAGTATACTTAAGTGGATCGAGAGTCTAGCTAGCCATTTTGTTAAAGTAAGGATCGTATGCACAAGAACATCGGTTAGAGACCAACATATAAGTCTAATAACGTTCCATCATAAAATCAATTTGCAATATGATGAGTAATAATTCACAGTCTTATATATACACAATAGACTTGTATTGTGCACGCTTTCTATTTGCCTCATTTAATTTAGTCTCTTCACGTCACAGCAATAAGATTCCCTGGCTTAAAGTTTTCTCTAAAATGGAAAACTTGAAAAACAAAATGATAAATTTCTATAAATTTATAGGATTCTCCATTTATTTTATAGAAGAATTTAGAAAATAATATTGAAATCGCTAAATTAGAGAGTTATAGTTATTTTTTTGTTTACAACATTAAATTTTACTTATTTTATAATAGAGCAACTATGAAAAAAAAGTGTTGGAGATGCTCTAGTAATTATGATACTAGATTTTATGTTAAGATATTCAAATCAATTAATAATACTAAAGGAGAAGCCGCCTACGTCTTGTGGCGACTTCTTCTTTAATATAGGTTTGTTTGTTAACCGATTAAATATTTTTCTATATTTAAATAAATTATTATTGATTATAAATCAAATTACTTCTTTAAATAAGTAATTAATTAATTCTTTTATTTTTTTTCTAAATCTTAACCCATTTGATTTTCTTTTTAAATGACTTTTTTCAATAAAAACATATAATCTTTTGTAGTTTTGATTCATGTGATAAAATATAAATAAGATCCATTTAATAAATTACTTTGTTATAATTTGATTATAATATATTATTGAATTAATGCAACTATAATAAAGGAAAATCATTAGTTGAACGGGTATTAATATGAAATTTATTTAAATTTTAAAAGGAATTTAGATAAAGTAATAAGAATCCTATTGTATTTTATCTTATATGAATGTTTCACATTTATGTAAAATTATTATATAAAAAGCATCCGTACAACTGTGCAAGCACTAATCTAGTTGAAATCTTAATGAAGTGACAAATAATTTATACAACATTAATTATTGAAGTGACAAAACTTTATACAACATTACCAAATTTAATATTTGTGAGTCTGTAGTTTAGCATTTTTTTTCCTCAGAATCTGACAATAGGAATACATCTATTTATATTAATTATGATAATAATAATTAATTAATTAATTTATATATAGGGAAATAACTTACAAAATACAACCAAAGAACCTTTCTGTCTTCTTCCCTTTGAATGGCCGCCCCATCGATCTATTTAATCTGCCCGCTGCGCGCAAAACCTTCTTTAATGGCCGGCACCGGCAAGTCAGTTCTCCAACCCTTTCTGCTTTTCTTTCTTTCTTTATTTATTTATTTATTTTGACAAATCATGTATATTACTTTTTGTTGTTATATATATATCCTTTAATTATCTTATTAGTTTAACCTATTTGCTAGCTCAATAAATCCAGTGCTGTTGAAGTTGACATTTAATCTAATGAATCTGCACCTAACTTTTAATTAGGGCGCGCTGATAATCGGATTCCTGATCGATCAATCGATCTGCTTAAGGGCAAGGTGAAAAGAAATTCAATAGAAATCAATCAAAGAGATCGATCGAGAGGGATTAAATATGGGGAGAGGGAAAATAGAGATAAAGAGGATAGAGAACTCAACGAGCAGGCAAGTGACTTTCTCGAAGAGGAAGACTGGTTTGTTGAAGAAGGCTCAGGAGCTTTCGATTCTCTGCGACGCTCAAGTTGCTGTCATCGTCTTCTCCTCCTCCGGGAAGCTCTATGATTTTTCCAGCACCAAGTAATATACCTTTCCTTCCATCCATATCTCATACCCCTCTATTTTTAATTTCATTCTTAAGTCTGAGCAATCAAAATAAAATTAGCTTTTAATTTTTCAATTGATCGACGTTTATATATTTTTTTGTGTGTTTATGGGTTAGTTTGTTGCAGAAATTAGTAACTTGCTTTGATTAAATTTGTTTTCTTGAGAAATAATTATCAGAATACTGTAATTGGGAAATTAGGGAAAAAAACATTGTGCCCTAATAATTACGGGTTCGGATCTTATCAAAGTCTGATGGGATTCGTGATTGGTGTCGATATACAGGTGCTCCAGCACATCCTAAAAAAATAACAATAGGAGTAGTCCACCTATCTTATATACAGTAATAAACTTGAGTTTTTTTTAATATATGTAAAGCACCTGTTCTTTTGCATTTCAACATATCTCATGGAGTTGATGAGGTAACTCTAAGATTAAGTTGGTTTTTTTACCTCAAAAAATAGATTAGCATGGGTATAGATTACTGCTGTGAAGCTGAGCACAGCTACCTTAGCTCACTTGAGCCAAGCAAAGATCAAAGGTGAAAACCTATTTGTGGAAAGCCTAGCGCGCTTAGGCGGCTCAAACTTTCATTCAATGGGGGAATCCCCAAAACCTTATTACAGAATCAAGTGACAATGATGGCTTATATACCATCAGTCCCACAATCTGTCACACTCCAATCACATGATGAGTTTTGGTTTATTACAAGTTTACAACATTGTCCCAACCAAAAGGAAAAGGAAATAAACAAGCAAAACTAATAAGCAAAATGTAGAGATATTCTCCATATCCCCCATTGAAGTTGGACTTAGGGAGAAATTAACCAAACTTGGAAGAAAGAAAGAGATGTTGATTCTCTCCCAAAGGTTTAGTCATAATATCATCAAGTTGGATCCCTGTGCGAATTGAATGTGTTGTGGAGACACAAATCCATCTTGTAATCTTTCACGAACATAATGACAATCAATACGTAAGTGCTTAGTTCTCTCATGGAAAACTGGATTTTCAGCAATATGAAGGGCAGCCTTGTTATCAAAAAATAGAGGTATAGGCTTGGGAACCCTGATTGAGAGAGCCTGTAAGATTCCATCAATCCATACAAGTTCACTTGTAGTCATGGACATGCTCCTATATTCAGCTTTTGCAGAGGAGTTTGAAACCGTGTTTAGCTTCTTTGTTTTCCAAGAAACAAGAGATCGAATTGCCAATAAACACATTGTAGCCAGTAAGAGATCGTGCAATGAATTGACAAGCACCCCAGACTGCATCACAATAACTTGTGATGTTGAAGGAAGATTGATTGGAGTAATGAAGACCAACAGATAAGGTCCCTTTCAAATATCTCACAACATGCAATGCAGCTACATAATGAGGCTCTCTAAGCTGAATCATGAATTGACTTAAGTGTTGTACAAAGTATGATATATCATGCCTTGTCAAGGTTAGAAACAAAAGCTTGCCAATCAATCTTCTATAAGACTCTTCATCCTGCAGAATAGCTCTTGAGTCTGTGGATAATTTCAGTTCCTTTAGAAGAGGAAAGGGAGCAGGCTTACACTTAAGAAGTTTGCAATCCCTCAAAACATCAAGGACATACTTTCTCTGATGTAACAATGTCCCTGATACATCTATGTATATCTCTAAACCAAGAAAATATCATGCAGTGCCAAAATCTTTAACTGTGAAAGTTGAGTGCAAAGCCTGTTTGGTGTGCAGGATAACTTGTTCATCATCTCCAGTAGCAACAAGTCATCTACATATACAAGAGCAACCACAACTCCTATTGGCACTCTTTTAATAAAGAGTGAATAATCTTCTGCAGATTTCATAAATCCAAGTTGCAACAAGAATTTGCTCAATTCTACATTCCATTGCCTTGAAGCCTGTTTGAGACCATAAATAGACTTGTGCAACGTACCTGCACACTTGTCCAGGTTTGCCAAGATTGAACCCATGTGGAGGCATCATGTAAACTTCTTCATCCAGATGACCATGCAAAAATGCATTGTTCACATCAAGTTGATGGAGAGGCCAATTCTGCATGGTTGCAACTGCTAACAAGACTCTCGCTGTTGTAAACTTAGCAACAGGAGAGAATGTGTGTTTTTAATCCTTTCCTTTCACCTGATTATATCCCTTTGGCTACCAACCTAGCCTTGAATCTTTCCACCTTTCCATCAGGCTATACTTGACCTTATAAACCCATTTGCTCCCAATGGCTTTCTTCCTTGTAGGATGATCAGCGATGCTCCAGGTTTTATTGTCCTCTAATGCCTTTATTTCCTGCTCCATGGCTCTAACCCAATTGGGATCACCGGCAGCTTGAGAATAGTATGATGGTTCATAGACAGAACTCATCAAGGCAAAAGTATCTGTATACTGAGGATTTTCTGTGACAATTGGCCCCAAACATGTCACCAAGAATGACTGAGAGACATAATGCTAACCACCAGTTTGACAGACAAAGTCATTCAGTCTAGTTTGGTTGTTCTCAAGGACCTCCTTAATGGAGTAAATTCAACAGGATCTTGAAGAAACACTACAAAGGTCTGTGGGCAAGATTGAACCCCTGGAGATGACTGTGCAGATAATTGACCCTCTAGATTTAGTGTATCATCAACCACCTAATCTTGGATAACATAAGATCCATCATTTATGACAGGGAGCTCATAAATATCATCCTGACTCTCTGCGGGATTTACCAAGGGAAGAGAATTCAAGGGTGGCGTCAATTCATGATCAACAATGTCAGTTGCATTCATTTTGAAAGGAAAATTGTTTTCCCTTATCGAACACCACATCTCTGCTGATGAACATAGTCTTCCCATCTATGTCCCACAATTTGTATTCCTTTTGCCCATGGGGATAACCCATAAACACACATTTTTTAGCTTTAGGTCCCATCTTGTTTATGTCATTATGAGATACAGGTGCACAGCAGAGACATCCAAACACTCTCAATTTATCATACTTAGCTGGCTTCTGAAACAATCTCTCATAAGGATTGTCCCATTCTAAAACAGCACTTATAATTTTGTTGATCAAATGTGTTGCTGTCAACACACATTCACCCCAAAACTTGATAGGGAGCCCTGCATGAATCCTCATTGCACTAACTGTATCTATGAGGTGTCTGTGCATGAATCCTCATTGCACTAACTGTATCTATGAGGTGTCTATGCTTCCTCTCAACCATCCCATTTTGTTGAGGAGTATAAGGCATAGACTTCTGATGTATGCTGCCTTCATTAGCAAAAAAATTTGCACATTGTCTCTGCACAAACTCTGTGCCATTATCTGTCCTTATGCACTTCACTTGTCCTCCAAACTGAGTTGTGACATAAACAGTGAAGTCAAAGATGGTTCTAGGCACCGACATTTTATCCCTTAACAGGAAGGTCCAAGTGACCCTGGAGTAATCATCTAGTATGGTCAGAAAATAAGAAAAACCATTGTATGTAGGAGACTTGTATGGTCCTCAAAGGTCCATATGAACCAAGGCAAACAACTTTCACTTCTGTCAAATGACACTTGTGATGCTTAGACAAGTCACAGGTTTCACAAGCAAAATCATTCAAAAACTTTTGATTAAACATATCCAAGTGTCTCAGCTTTGACATAGAACTGTGTCCCAATTTAGCATGCATAAGATCCAAGTCAACACTGACTTTGTTACAATTTTTAGAAAATAATAACTGGTTTTTGCTTCTACTGGCTCCTGCATCATATGCCTCCTTTCTTAGCTTCTCTACTTGACCATCTGCTAGAATCTTGTAAATCCCATGCTTCTTATCTCCATACAGCACCACCTAACAAGAATTTCAAGTAAGTCATCAAATCATTATCATCAAGAAGCTTCCAACAGACAATAAATTATGCTTAAAGTCATGCACCATAAGAATATCATTCAAATCAACTGAGTTTGTTAATTTCTGATTGCCCATTTCAATAACAGATTTGATGGTGACATCAGGCAATCCAATGTGCATCGGCTTACTAATTCTAGACTTATTCATAAGACAAGATGAATCAGGTACCATATGGTATGTGGCACCATGTCCATAATCCACTCATAGGAAGGTGTTGAAGCTGCCACAGTATTTACATTAGAGTTTGTCATTTTACCTGCAAAATTGACAAAGGAGTGCTCACTGGTACTCTTCCCCTTCTTCTTCTTCATGATTTCTTGATAAACTGCAGTCACCATTGCAGAATCAATGTGCCCTGTTCCTCCTTTGTCATAAGCAATATCATCAAGAGGACTATTTTCACAAGCCATATTCCTGTACCCATCAACCTCACCAGCTCCCTTATGAGACTCTGCATTGATTGCACCTCTCTATGACTGATTCCCTTTCTCTTTATCTTTCACAGCTCTAAACCAATTTGGATAACCATGGATCCTGAAGCACTGATCAACAGTGTATCCCCTCATGTTGCAATGAGTACATATTTTTTCTAGCTTTTGTAACCTCCTAATTTCCTTCCAATCTTTCTTGAAAGGTTGGTTCCCAGATGATGAACCTGTTGGTTGATAATTCTGTCCATGCTTTCCTGCAGTAAAAGCATTTGACTCAATGGTGCTTCCTCCTGATCCTCCAGAGGCCTGATTCCCATTCTCAACTTGTTGAAGAATGTAATATGCTCTGCTTAAATAGGGTAGTGGGTCTGTAGCTAGGATCTGATTCTTAGAAGCTTCATATCCTTCATTCAAGCTCATCAAGAGTTCCATCAACCTGTTTCTAGACTCAATATCTGCAATCCTTTTTGCTAAGTTGCAAGTGCACTGAGCTATCACACCACATGAGCACTCAGGCATGCTCTCTAAGACTTGCAGTTCATCCCAATACTTCTTTAATGTATTGTGTAAGTCAGCAAGACCCATACTGCCTTGAGACACTTCACTAAGCTTCTTCTTGATCTTAAAAATCATGGGAGCATTTGATTGACTGAATCTCTTAACAACTTCATCCCACAACAGCTTCGCAGAGTTGACAAACATAAGACTCTCAGCAATATTCTTTGCCATCGAATTTAATAACCAAGATCTGACCATAAAATCTGCTCTAGTCCACCTTTGTAAATCAGGAGAATCAACAGCAAGTTGAGCACATGATCCATTCACGAAACCCAGTTTACATTTAGCTCCTAAAGCCATTGTCACCCCTCTACTCCAGGTCACAAAATTAGTACCATCAAAGGGAATCGACACTAACTGAGCCCCTGGATGATCAAAGTTAGACAGATACAGAGGGTCATTGAGGTTACCTTGAGTTGCCATTTCGTCGTCTGGTGTTCTAGCCTCTGAGCTTTCACTCCCATTAATACTAAACATGAATCAGTCACGATCAAATCATCAAGAGAGGAATCGAATCCTTACAGCTCTGATACCATGTGAAGCTGAGCACAGCTACCTTAGCTCACTTGAGCTAAGCAAAGATCAAAGTTGAAAACCTATTTGTGGAAAGCCTTAGGCGGCTCAAAATTTCATTCAATGGGGGAATCCCTAAAACCCTACTACAGAATCAAGTGACAATGATGGCTTATATACCATCAGTCCCATAATCTGTCACACTCCAATCATGTGATGACAGTGATGACAGTTTTGGTTTATTACAACATTATCCCAAACAAAAGGAAAATGACATAAACAAGCAAAACTAATAAGCAAAATGTAGCTAGAGATATTCTCCATAACTGCGAGCCCTTCCCTCGAGGAATTAGCCTCAACTTCTTCTTCTTTTTTGGTTTAAAGGAGAGATGGGGCTCTCTACGCTTTGAGTGCGCTTTATTAAATGTAGAAAAAAAGGGCTAAGTAGTCAGTATACGGGGGATAGCTCGACCTCTAACATCATTTTGCATAAATATAAAAGCACCCTCAGGTGGGTTAAACAATACATTTAATCCAGAGTTATAAGAGAAAGCTAGGCTAGCTAGGTAATTTGCAACGCAGTTTCATCCGCGAAACCCATGACATAATTGGATATCCTACTCCTCCTTCAAAAAGTTTTGGCACTTCGTGACTAGACTAGTTAGCTGGTGACACCGCGGTAGCTGTTTCCCTAGGAGGATCGCTACAAAGATGTGAGTCTGTTTCAAGGATCACAAAGCCACCCTCCCAAGAGATCTTAAGCTCTTGTAACACTCTCCATAGCTCTTCCATGGGGACCGTACAAACGAAAATATCCATAACGAAGTCGTGATGCCACTCACCAACATTATTCCTAATAACTCCTGCTGTTGTATTATTGCCATCACGATGCACAACACCATTAGTATTGACCTTTATACACTCCTCAACGGGCTTTTCCCACTTGATTCTCACTTCCTTCCTCTTACCCTCTCTAGGTGTGCGCACTCCTTGTTCCAACTTTAGGCATATTCCATAGCTCTAGTGATGATGATGTTCTTTTTGCTCCCTTGCAGTCTTTGTTTTTGAAGATGCGGGCATTTTGCCATTTCTATAGTCACCATAGGGTCCTTGCATATATATCTCTCCACAAAATTAAGTTATTGAAAGATGAGGAGTTAGGAAAAAGATGGCTCGTGGTTTCCTCCTTGACCATGCAGCTCGAGCATACTGAGTAGGTGGAAATGTGTCTCCTAACACGTTCCATATTAGTTAGCACTCCCCCAACAAGACATCTCCAAACGAACACCCTAACACACTCATGCACCATAAGCTTCCAAACGCCCTTAAACACAGGCTAGCCAGTCCAACTCAACTCTTTGTTGCCATGAACAAGCATGTAAACCAAAGTGATAGTGTACTCCCTGGTGTCTGAGAGTGCCCAAGCCAAATCATCCACGTCACCTTCAATTCCTTCGTACTAACATCCCAGCTGGATACCTAGCAAGAGATTCCTGAGGGAGCACAAGTGGGAGATCTCCCACTTTCAGTGTCCCTCGTTAGACCACAAGTCAGTCGTGTGCCCGCAGTTGGAGATCGTCATGGGGGACCTTCTATAACGCATATTGCACGAGGGGTTTCTCAACCACCCAGAGCTTAGACCAAAACCGAATGGTCTTGCCAAAACCGAATGATGACCTTCTATAACGCATACTACGCTCGTAGTTGGAGATCGCCATGGGGATCAACCTCCTTTTTATTTATATTAATTATATATTTTAAAAAAAAAACAAAGAAATTGGATGTTTTGCCAAGCCTACGGGCGCTCGCTTGTAGGGTGTTTTATTCTATATATTATTTTAACTGGGGTATTTAATTTTGAGCATATATATAATTTATAATTATAAGCTAGGTTTGAAAATTGTAATCGCGTCAAAATATGATCATAGTGTCATTTTACAAAATTTATATGATCATATTTTGACGCAATCATATTTTACAAAATTTTTGTATAATTTTGTAAAATGGCACTATGATCATATTTTGCCGAATGGAGGTACTAAATAGCGTGTAAGATTAAAAATGCTCTTTCCACCGAAAAAACAAAGATTAAAAATGCTCTCACAGTCACATGGTCATACGACTCATACTCACGACTTAGATTTTTTTTAAATCACATTTTTTTAATAATTAAAATTTTGGAACATAACCTCCATTCAAATTCTACATGCAAATTATTGATACCGGTTGATTCTGTTTAGAGTCCAAGTTGAGATGTCCGCTAGTGATCCTTAGAGTTCTCTGTGAGCATCTTCCGTTTGGCTGGTCGATTCATTAGTTCTGCTAGCTTGTAGTTTACAGTGTAGGATGACATGTACTTTATTTCTGCATTTTTCCTTTCCGTTAACGTTATTTATTTCTTGTAATTTCCATTCAGTCATTTACTTCTATTTTTTTTATTCTGGTTGCACATGATAGTTAATCCATCTCCCGGCTTGTCCAAGCTCTCGATTGCTTTAGCCTTGTTTAGATAATCGAATTTCTTTCCTTATATAAAAAAAATCTACATGCAAATTTAACTAGCTGATCTAATTAATGTGTTTTCCCACCCAAAAAAAAATGTGTATTTACATTTTATTTGAAAATGGTAAATGCAGCTTGAAAGCAGTTATTGAACGGTACCAAAAATTGCAGGACGAAAACAAGCAACTGTCAAATTATAATTCTGCCATGGAAGCAAAGGTTAGTCTTCACAACAAAATTTATATATGCCTGTCCTAAATCCGAACAGCATCTTTATCCATGATACCCAATTCAAGTATTATATCTTACATTTTTTCTTGCCACATCATTTTAAAATAATTAAATGCACAATCATGATACTCACAAAAATATCTTAACATATATTTTATTTTATTTTTAAATCTTTGTGGGTGTAGAAAAAAAATAGGGGTTGTTAGTTACACCCGAAAATTTTACTATTTACACCCAAAATCCAAGTTTTTGTTTTTTTTTTTAAATAAACCCTACGCCTCTTGAGTCATAGGTGTGTGACTCAAGAGGCGCAGCTATTTTTTTCTATATACATACCCTGCCCCTCTTGAGTCACACGTCTATGACTCAGGAGGCATAGAGTTTATTTAAAAAAAAAAACTTGGATTTTGGGTGTAAATAGTAAATTTTGTGGGTGTAAAAAACAACGCCCAAAAAAATTGGTCTACACACATTATTGTTTATTGGATAAAACTAATGATATTGTGTAAGATTAATGAATATAATGGTAGTTATTTGTAATGATTGTCTTGATTCTCACCACAACTCTTAGATTTATTTTTATTTTTTATTTAAAAATAGGGTTATGATACTCCAAGTAACACCATTAAAAATGGTCTAATATAGATGTATTCAGGCTGTCCGTTAATTAATTTCTCCATTGAAAAAACTCTCAATATATGTATCTAATATTCATATCCTTGCAATGTCGAATAATCGAATCTGTTGTACATGCAAATGTGCTAGAAGACGATTAGATATGTCTAAATATCGAGAACTTCATTTCTACCTCGGCAAATGAAGTAAATCAAAGGATTGAGTGCTAGCAACCTCGACTGAAAAATGATGCTGTACTTGAGTACACAAACATTTTCCGATTACATTGAGATAGTGTTTCCAAATGACCCGAAATTATAAGTGTTTTAAAATAGTCAAATTAAACAAACAAGAACAATGAAGAAAAACCATACAACACATGAAGACACGTACAGAAACACATGCTAAAGCATACTGGTATGCCAGCACTCTTTAATAATTGTACTTACTAGCTAGCCCTCCTCGATCGACAGGAATATCACCACTACGTTTCATCACACACCATAATTGTCAATAAGATGTTCATATAAGGGTTGTATATGTTCATATAAGGGTTGTATATATAGGATGTAAATAATCAATATAGATTTAAAATTTTCAATTTGGGAATATTCAAATTTTAAGAACCCACAAAATGAACATTTATTTTTTCTTAAAATTCACATCTCAATCTAGAATGTTTAAAAATTAAAATGTTTAGAATCAGTATTTATTTAAAAAATAGTAAAATATGTATAGCATTATTGTTTGTGAATGGCCGGAAAAGTTAATTAGTTAGAAAGAAATATAATATAATAAAAAAAATAATGAAAATAATTTAATAAGCAGTAATAAAATGGGAGAAACATACCACCTAACATAATTCAAATATTTATACAATTTAGGTTTGGGGTGAAAAATGGAAAATAAAAGCTAATATGATATAAATAAGTACATGGTCATGGAACTAAATTTGAAGTCAAGGATATGAAGACATGGAATCAGAAATTAAAATTTAAGTGGGATAGATAAGTTAAATTTTTCTTATACGTCGCATGATTTTATTAATAAAACCTTTAATATAATAAATAAATTATTAATTTTTATTAATTTTTCTTAATTTTTTTCTATTATTTTATTTTTTTTAAATGAGGCTGGTTGAAACCTTTAATTTTATTAATAAAACCTTTAATTTTTTTTATCTATTATTTTATTAATAAAATCTTTAATTTTCCGTACATGAAACCTTTTATGAGTACGTTCCCTTGAAATCTGGAAATAGGTATAAGAAATGTTGAAAAAATATAAGATGATAATTTTTTCAAAAGGTTAGAAAATGTTAAAAGTTTATGTTATGATCATCTAGGATGATCACAAGATTCACAACCCAAATTAGATTTAAAATTTTTAATGTTGGCATAATTTTTTTTCTTCAATTTTGAACACTAAATTAAATCCACAAAATGTATATTAGTTTATATTTTTGCTTTTCAATAGACATTTAACATCTCTATATTAAATAAATTTAAAAATATAATTTTGTTTATTATTCATTTTTATAATTAAAGAATTTGTTTTCATTTTTCAAGGCAATAACCCACAACTGCCCATTTTTTCATTCATGGAATTTATAAAATTTTGCTTGTAGCTCTTAAAATGTGTTCCCCCCTTTAAGAGGCCCAGAGTAAATGTAAATTTAAAAAAAATGTTATTTTTAAGGTAATTTTATTTTAGGGAAATTTAGGTTGGTGCCCCTGAGATTTTGGCAATTTTGGATGGTGACTCATAGTTTTTGGTTTTCCACATGGTACTCTTAAGATTTTGCAAAAGTTCGTCTAGTGCCCAAAATCAATATTTTTTCAATATTGCACAAAATCACCATTTACTTTTAAATTGTACATAATTATCTATATTTTGGCAAAAAAAAAACACTAAAGCACACTCGTTTTTAATATTAAACAAAATCACCCATTATTTTTGAAATTTTAGCATAAAACACCTCGGATTTTTAAAACCACATAACATGCCAATTATTTCTCAAAATTTGCACATAACCACCCATTTTTTTAGAACAAAATGTTTAAGCTATAAAATGCTAAAAATATTTATTAAAATAAATACTTGTTACAAATATATATGTTTTCTATTGAATGGTTGAGTAGACTTAAAAAGCATTGATTGATGCGCGTGTGTGTATATATATAATCAACATGAGGGAGAGAACAACAAGAACAATAACAAACTCAGTATATCCCGCTCAAAGAAGGATCTAAGGGGTCGAGTTGTCTGCACCCTTTTCCCCGCTAGGTAGAGAGGATATTTCCTAGTGAGCCATGACAAGTCACCAAAGATGGACAAGACTTAACACCGACAGGCAACACACAAAGGAATAAAAGGATAGCACATACTCTCTAAAATCTAAAATACAGGATGTGCGTAAGCAAGTTGTGAATTAGCAGGAAAGCACAATGTATGAAATGTTGCACACGTATAGTGTTCGTCGACTCAGATAGCACTCCTCCACTGCACCCTATCACATGTCATCTCCTTGGTGAGTCCTAAAATGGTCAAGTCTTGTCTAATCACCTCATTCCAACTCTTCTTTGGGTGCCCTATACCCCAATGAACACTTCCAATAGCCAAGTTGTCACATCTACGCACTAGCGCACTTTGATATCTCCTTTGTACATGTCCATACCATCGGAGGCTCGATTCTCACAACTTAGCTTGAATACTACTCACACCTACCCTTTCTCGGATACTCTCATTTCTGATTTTGTCGCGCAAGGTAAACCGACACATCCACCTGCGCATCCTCATCTCCGCCACCATGAGTTTCCGTTATTGCGCCTTTTTTGTCGCCTAACACTCTGCCCTATATAATAAAGTTGGTCTTACCACCACTTTGTAGAACTTGCCCTTAAGCTTAAGTTGAACTTTTCTATCACATAAGAATCCTAACGCAACCCTCCTTTTCTGCCAACCTACTTGAATTTGGTGTTTGACATCCATGTACATCTACACCTCCATCGCTCTGTATCATAGATCCTAGATACTTGAAACTGTCTTTCTTTGTATCAATGTCCCCACCCAACATCACGCCCTTGTACCCCTCTTCCTCCTCACCCAAACTGAATTCCACATATTCTCTCTTTGTCCTGCTCAATCGGAAGCCCTTCTACTCAAGCTTATCCCTCCATAGATCTAACTTGCTAATAACCCCTTCTCTCATTTCATCCACCTGAACAACATCATCCACAAAAAGCATGCACCATGGGATCCCACCTTGGATATTTCTCGACACCACATCCATTACTACTGTAAAGAGGAACAGGCTCAAAGTCGAGCCTTGGTGCAAGCCTACCCGTACCGCAAAGTATTTAGACTCCTCACCGAGTGAGTAAACACTAGTCTATGCACCGTCATGCATATACTCTCATGTAAGTTTCCGATACCCCTTTAGCTCCCAAGCATTCCCACATACATAAGATCCCTCGACACTCTATCATTTGCCTTCTCCAAATGAATGAAAATCATATGCAGATCCTTCTTACGTTCCCTGTATTTCTCCACCAAGTGCCTCATCAAATGAATAGCCTATGTAGTTGACCTTCCTAGCATAAAACTGAACTAATTCTCATATACGCTAAACAGCCTTCTCATACGTTATTCAATAACTATCTCCCATATTTTCATTGTGTGGGTAAGGAGTTTAATGTCTCTATAGTTGTTGCATTGTTGTACATCGCCCTTGTTCTTGTATAGTGGGATTAACTTGCTGAGTGAGAGAGGTGATTGTATATATGTGCTCATCTTTTATTCATACATAGGAGGTCTCTTCAACAATAAAATCTTATCATCAAAATATTTATGTTAATTGTCAAAATCTTATTTTAAATCGTTGCAAAACCTAATATATTTAGTACAAATAAGATTATCTATTGAATAATAAAATCTTATCATCAAAATATACATACATTAATTTTTAATATAAATATTCAACATCATATCTTTAAGTTGTTACAAAACCTATCATTTTTCATAATAATTAAGATTATTTTATGTTTAGTCATTAATATTTTATTATTAAATTAATAGATATTTAATGATGAATTTCATATAGAATATTCTAATTCCTATATATTAAAATTATATTTTAGCCACATGATCGATGAGCTTTAATTATTTTATTCAAATGACTACAATAAAGTTTTTAATTTGTGAGAATTTCTCATCACCTAAGTGAGCCAACGTTTATATTATCTATGGTATTTTTTTTTATCAAGTAAGTCTCATATACATCTCCCATAAAAATATATAAAGGATGGTTTTGTAACAAGTATTATTTTAATATATATTTTTAGCATTTTATAGCTTAACCATTTTGTTCATAAAAAATGGGTGGTTATGTGTAAATTTTGACAAGTAATTGAGATCTTATGCGGTTTTAAAAATACGGAGCGTTTTTTGTTGAATTTTTGAAAATAATGGGTGATTTTGTTTAATTTTAAAAATGAGTGTGCTTTTGTATTGCATTTTTGGCAAATATATAGATAATTATGTATAATTTAAAAATAAAGGGAGTTTTTATGCAATATTGATAAAAAAAGGTTCATTTTTATTCATAAAAAAAAAAGTTAAAAACATTAATTTCGGACATCAGACGAACTTTTGCAAAAACTTAGGAGCATCATTCGAAAAACCAAAAACTATGGGAGACCATTCGAAATGGTCAAAACCTCAAAGACACTAACTGTGAGAGTTATATATAGGTTGTATAAAACCAATATAATTTTAAAATATTCATTTTGGGAAATTTTTTTCTCGTCAGCTTTTGAAAGACCCACAAAATGCACATTTATTTTTCTTGTAATTCACATCTTAGTCTAAAATGTTTAGAATCTTTAGAATCAATATAGATTTGAAATTTTAATTTGGGAATAGTAGTATATTTTTTTCTAGAAAATGCACATTTTTTTTTAGTTAGGCTATTGGCAAGACAACAAAACGACTATTAGCAAGATGATTTCAGCTAAATTGAACAACAAGTCCTTTTTCATTTTGAAAAATATTTACAAATTGATCAAAAGAAAAAAAAACACTAATTGCATTAATCCAAATACTGATTAATCTGTTTAGTGTTCATCAATGGTTATCAAAATCCTCCAACCTCATCCTAAGGGTAAGATTAATAAGTTCTAAAATCATCCTAAGGGTAAGAGATTAATTAGTAATGAGAATTGATTATGGCACCCGATTAACAATAGACCTCCGGGCACTGATTGGAGAAGAGTCCTTCCTTTTGGAGGATCTCACATGTCACCGCAGGGAGAAGATGTAAAGTACATGGAACCGTCCCTCATCTCGGCCGGAGGAAGAAGGAGAAAGGAAGATCATAAAGATCGGTATTTTGTTTTGACTGGTTAGATAGTAGTAGTAAATATTGGAGGTTAATTGTAATATGAATTGACTGAATGAGAGGTTAAGCTGTTATTGTTTTTGAGTACTTGTTGGGTTGAAAACTTGAAGAAGAGGTTCTTTACACCCTGTTTGAATGATGGGATTTGAAGGGATTTTTAAGAAGTGAAGAGAATGTAAATTATGGGTTTAGATGAACAATTTAAAGGAAGGGAAGAGATCTCAAATTTGAATAACTGCTCAATTTGGTGGGATTTCACAGCTCACCAAAATGGTGGAATTTGGTGGAAAAGTGAAATTTCTCTTCTCTTCACTCCCTTTTTCCCTTTTCAATTTCTCACCCCTTCCTTCCCGTAACAAACTTAGTTGTCAAACACACTGTTAGGGTTTCTCACCTCTCGTTTTAATTAGTAAATACTTTATAAATGTGAAAAGAACTTGTGCACAGTTTACTCACAATCGTTTTTATCAATAGATATTTTTTATTTTGTTAATAGACTTTAGAGCATCCCAACTGCTCTTGTAAAATAGAGAAAATGGGCAATTTTAAAGGAAATATAGGTTTTTTGACCCCAACTACTCTTGTAAAACAATCCATAAAATAGAGAAATGGAATAAAAGAAAAAAAAATTACTAAATTTAGAGGAATGGTTAGAATCTAAAAAATTAAATGCATTCATCCCTTCCAATATCTACCTATTTGTTCATTGTTTATTACCTATTATTTTATTAAGTTAATGGAATTTTATTTATTAAATTATGAATTTATGCATTTATTATAGTGTATAATAGAGAAGCAGATGCAGTTGTGTAAAATTTTTAGAGATTTTGATATTTTGTTTTCTATTTTAGAGATTTTTTTAGGGGATTTAAGAGCATTAATAAGACTTCATTTACTAACTAAAATCACTTATATTTTAGGTTTGGGAAAGGAAAGTAGAGACATTGCGGCAGCAATTGCACATCTTGCAAGAGAGCCAGAGGTTTGTTGTTTTTTCTTTTGAATACCTTCTTTTTTTCAGCAAGTAAGACTAGTATCGGCTATGATTATTACTCCTAGAATGCAAAACACATATTAGCATTACATATTAGCATTAATGCACCAAATCCTATCGGAACTCTGAAGTTAAGTACTTAAGTGCACTTGGACGACAGTAATGAGATAATGAGGACCTTATGATAAGTACTCGTGTTGCATACCCTAAAGCACAGAGTATTACCTCCCATTCAAGGTTCACAATGAGACGACGACATTGGTTGATCAAATAGTAATCAGGTGCACAAATATATATCATCCAGAAAATATGCCTCGATGACGACCACTCGAAGCACTGTGGCTGCAGTCACTTGGGGACCAACAAGATCCCAGTTGTGCTGATATAAGATGGCCAGGAATCCGTCGGGTCCTGGGGCCTTGTAGAGACCCATAATTTTCATTGCATCTTGAGTTCGAGTCTTTAACAGGCGAAAAGATCTAACAACCTTCTGCTGATTTTTAGCTGGAAGTTGATTAACTGGTTTTTAATATGGTGACTGAATTGCATTTGCAGGATGCTTTTAGGAGGAAATTTATCAGGTTTGAAGCTCAATGATCTTGACAACCTTGAAGGTCAGTTGGAATCCAGTTTGAATTCCATCCGAATCAAGAAGGTACGAAACTAACACAAGAAAAATGGAGATCTGTACTTCAACTGCATTTTCAATTTCATCAAATATATCTATACAGACGTTTACTTGATTCTTTGTATGCAGGAACAGTTACTGACTGATCAGATCAAAGGAGCTAAGCAACAGGGAAGCGTCTTATGTCAAGAGAACATCCAACTTTGCAACAAGGTCAATCTCATCAGACAGGAGAACTCGGAACTCCAAACAAAGGTATGTATCTGCTTAAAAGGTACAAACCCAGAGTTTGATATGTTCATAAGAAATGGTATACATAATTGCAGGTGCAAGGATCAAAATTCATGTACCATCTACAAGTGCACCCAAACATTTCATACAGTTTTCGTAACGTTGAACAAAATTGGGGGTCGATTCATCTGCAGCTGAGACAGCCACACCAAGAGGGTAGTGATGATCCACCCCCAAAAAGAATGAAGCTTGGGTATTCCTAATCTACCCTCTCTTAGCTTATACAAATAGGGATGATGGTAGTTTTTTCATCATAGTGATGAATGAGCTGATGTTTATCTGCAGCCTATAACTGATCTAAAAAGGATTGAAATGGTGTTTGTCGAGTACGGTGCCTGTGGCATGCTTGTACATGATCGAGGACAAGTAGTTACCTGTGGTGGTGCCTCGAGAGCATGGACCGAGTGAACAGCTGCTGTTTATAGTCAAACTTGTGAACACACCCTTGGTTTCTTTGTTTTGTATCCTAGAAATGTTTCACTATCAGTAACAACTAATCGTTTATAATAATTTAACTGTTAGCTGAGCACACCCTTGATACTGATAGCATCAGCTCAGGTGTTGCTGAAGAACTCTATAAACCATCAATGTATTTGATAATCGATTGAAATCTGTGATTTAGAGTTGTATGAACTGAACCAATCACAAGTTAGTGTAGTGGTTGTGGGGTGTATACCCCATGCCAAGTCGATTGAAAACATGGAGACGTTTATAAGTGGGATGGTCACAGAGTATCCGATCCAGATGTAGAGCGACTGAGCCGATCGAATTGGACTAAGATCAAAAAAAAGAGTTGTATGATCTGAAAGAACGAGATATCAAACGTATAGGGCTTTCGAGCTCAAGAGCTGCAATCAAGGAGCTGTGAAACCAAACCCTAATTAAGCCTGCTACAAAGCCACCCAAAACGCAACCAAGGGCAAAAAATATAAAGAGGAAGCATTCTGTGAAGAGCAAAAATAATCTCAAGCTTGGGATTTTACCAAAATCCAACGATGATAAGATCAACCAGTAACATGTATGTAGTGCAACACCATCGCATATTCCCTACCCCTAGTACTACGACTTGTGATCTATGACCTAAAAGATGAGCCACAACAAGGTCAAGAGACCCACCACATCGAGAGAGGCAGCCTATGTACACAACTGCCATGGTCCCATGATGGAAGTCACTCCCATCTATCAGTTGCCCCACCAAGGAAAACACCAATTTACGACCATATAGTTCACAAAATGTCTAGAATCCTTCTATAGGACCTACCAGGACCCATATAACAGATGAATCAAACAATATTCGAATTCCAGGACAGTGATAGGGTATATTTTAGTCATATTTTAAGTATAGATTTGCATATTAATTTAGAGCATTTTTACATGTTTTATAACTTAATTTATATTATTTGATTTCCGGAGTCTACACTAGTGTTTTTATATATTTCAGGTATTTCTAAGCTCGATCGTATGAATTTAAAAGATTGCTCGGGATCATTATACAAATTAAAAGCATGATGGGCCGAGCTAAGTTCGTATGGGCATTGGGCACCCGTTGATCGAACCGGAGGAGAGATATGCCGATTTGCACTCAGCAAGTGCTTCCTTATATTTTATTAGACATATATAGATTAGTTAGATAAAATAGAATTAGTTATATTAATATATTATATAAATTAGGATTAGATAGATAGATGGGGATATTAGATCTAGCTATAATATATATACATGCCGTATGCATACGGAAGATACCGTGACGGTCACTATTAACCAAAACCCTAATTATGTTTTGTTTTATTTTTATCGAGATTTAAACTCTTCCGTTTCGTCTATGGATTGAAGCTTTGGTTTGATAAAGTTGTGAGATTTCTATTCTTGTTCTATTCCTATTGATTCGTATTGATTCTTTTGCGAATATTGTTGATTTCTTCTAGTCCGTACAACTAGTTGAGATTATTGCTAGGATTTTGTAGATTCCTCGTAGCGAACCTTAATCCATAGTAGCAATCATACCTTTTTAGGACTCGTAGGACTAAACTGGTGTGTAGAGAATCAATTATATGTTAAATGTCGACTCGTAGCTTGGTGTTGCATGTATCCTGGTTAATCCTTAATCTTAATGCTACTATTAGGTTAAATCTTAACCGTGTTAGGGTTATCTAATTAGTAAGGGTTACTAGGACTCGTAGGACTAGTAATTTACACAAGATCAGGACAGGAACAATAATAGGATGAAAAGAGAACTCGAAGAAGAATCGAGGATCAACCGACCAAACTAAAGTGGATATTTGTAGATGAAACTATTATCTTAATTGTTTTCTCCATTAACTTGTTTATAGTTTCTTTTATTTTCTTTCTTATTCTCAAACACAAAACCCTTTATTTTTCTCTTAATTGGTAAATAGACTTTACTTAGGAATAACTTGATTCTCTGTGGGATCGACTCCTTACTTACTTGCTATACTTAGTTAGTTAGTCTGGATTTATTTTGATAGGGATTGAGGCGACTAAATTTCTAGTGTCAAATTGGCGCCGTTGCCGGGGAGTCATAGTTTATTTCTTTGTTTTGTGTGTTTATCAATTATTGTATATAACTAACTCATCTCCATAGTTGGAGATATTTGTTTTTGTGTTTGTGTGTCTAGGTGGTTCATTCTAAAGATGACTCAAGGTTTATATTGTGAGTTTTGCGGAGTTACTAATCACATATTTGAATATTGTCCGGTGTTTAGAGTTCCGATCCAAAAAGTTGAGGAAGTATACCATATGTGCAAAACTCAACTTTCTCATGAGATGGATATCATACATGAGATTGCACAATTGGAGATCCAAATTGGACAATTAGAGCCTCCATGTCTAACTCTGCAAACATCACAAGAATCGTCCATGTTGCCCCTTATGGAAGAACACTTTGCTGTAATGGAGTCCCAACTTACAATGATCCAAACAGATTTCAATAGTGAGATGAAGCGGATCCAAGTGGCTCAACAAATTACAATTCCAATTATTTCAGAGATTTTTCCTATGCAAACTGAGGTGGTTGTCAGTGACGACTGCGCTATCATCCCTTTTGGCGAGGAGATCTTAGAAGATTGGATAGATGAGCAAGATGAGGAAAATTTCACGAAGGGAATTCTATTGTTTGAATTTAAGGAGGGTGCAAACGGACAAAGAGCTAAAAGAAGGCAATGGAGGAGTGCATATTTTTATAAGCCACCAATGGAACTGAATTGGTGGTATTACATATCCTTTGCAGAGAGTCATGCTCGCATATTTGATAAATTGAAAAGGTTTTTGTCTGCAATATTATTTAGTTTCATTTTATCAATACATGATGCAGGTCTAGGTGAGATATGTGCTCAAAAATTTGACAAGTTGTTGAGGGCTTTAACAATGTCTGAATCGATTTTAGAGAGAATCAAGGTATTTTTTTTATTATTGTTTTTTTTTAAAGCTTGGAAATGTTGGAATATTTTTATTGTTATTTTTAAAATTTGAATTTTCTTTTATTTTATTTTCTAGTTTAGTTAGATTTTTTTTGTTATAAATTTCATCCTTTATTTAAAAAAGAAAAAAAAATTCAAAAAAAAAATCACAAAATCAAAAAAAAAAGAGAGAAAAGGAAACTGTCGTTTTTTTAATTTTGCTTTTTACTTTTATTTAGGATTAATTTTACGTTCCTTTTATTTTATTTTTAGTTAGGAATAATTTCTATATACATATTTTTTTTTCTCGGAAAAATTTTTTTTCCCGTCTCCCTCTTCCTTTCCTCTCTTACCCATCTCAACCCTGCTTCACACCATACCTCCAGCCGCCTCCAGTCCCACTGCCCTCTTTACCTCTCTGTTCACATCTCTGACCGCCACCACTCTCCCTCCGTCAGCCACCACACCGGCCACACCTTTGCTTGAGCGCCGCCCTTCTTCACCACCTCCTCCTCCCGCACTCCGTCCTGAAGCCCAGAGACTACCGGACCACCAGCCTCCCACCATTGCATCGCTTTTCCGCGGCCACCCTCGTCGCCTGCGTCGGGCCAACAGCCGCCCCACCACTCCGGCTATCTAAGATTGCCAGCGCATGAGATTGCACCGCCTCCATGTCTGTTCTCATAGCCGAAACCCTAAACCAAGGGCCACCTGCTTCTCTCTCGCCGCTTTTACCTCTACCGCCAGCCATCACACCTCCGCCCGGAGCTCCTGCACTCAGCCTTAGCCGCCCGACGCCGCCTCAATCCTTGCTGCTGCCGGCTTCGATTTCAATCGGGTAAGCACAGGTTAGCCTTTCTCTGTTTCGATCTGCAGTGTTGAGTTTAATGACAATTCCTCCTGCCAAATTTTGGCAATGCGTTCAATTCTGGATCTGCTATATGTTGTTGATCAATCTGCTGGACTTGAATGTGGGTTTCCTGTGATGGTCTAATTGAGTCTGTTTGATCATCAACACATTTGTGTTGCTGTGTTGGTCCCGTTTTGTCCGTTCCTTTATTCTTTGGCTCATAAGGCCATAGATGCTTCATTATGTCTTTGGTAGGCTTTTGTTTATGTTGAACCGAGTGTGAAGATTAATTGAATTTTATAGCTGAACTTGATCAATTTGGCTGATAATTTTGGTTGATTTTTATATAATTATTTGAAGTTCGGGCTACTGGACAAAGCCTTTATATTGACTAGGTTGGTTGATCATAAGATGTGTTTAGGTCCATGTTTTTTTTTTATTCTCATGCTTGTCTCATGCTCCCTGTGTCCATTGATTTTTCATGATTTTACTTGCAAAATATGGATGAGCATGATCGATAAGGCTATCCCTATTTTACTGGTCAAGTTTCTAATTTTTATACTTGATTTTTGATACTTCATTGACCAGTGGATATGGCGTCTTGCTTTGTTTGTTATTGTCAAGTGCTATTATCGTCTAGCTCCTTTGAGATGGTGCCCATGCTTCAATTTTTGCTTACTAGTTCTTGCTTCCTGAAATTACTTAAATTCCATGTTTTTAATTTATCATAAGTGATTGAGCACGGACTGATAAGCTGATTTCTAATATACTGGGTTGTGTTAATTCTTTTTACTTGGATGATATTATTATGCTTGGAAAAGTGGACTTGCTTTGTTTTGTGTGTTTTCTTTGCTTTTAGTTTTGGCCAGGACCAATTGCAAAGAGGAAAGGCCTATATTTTCCCACCTCCAAGAAGGATCACAAATGCCAATTGCATCCAAGTTGCTGCTGGAAGCTTCTGCTGAACACCCAGGGCTGTAATTTCTAAGCTCTTTTTATCATGTTTTAAGGGTGTTAATACTTAGGAATAGTCACTTATCTTGCTGAATTTTATGCTTTTGATATTCCTTTGCTATTGAACTGAATCTGCCGCTGATTGCTATGCAAGTTTGGCTTGTTTTTGCTGCTGTTTGTGGTGTTGGACAGGTCCTATAACTGTGAGAAGTTGCTGAATTTTAGGATCGGTTAAGAGGCTACACAACTACCTCATCTTGAATTGAAAGCTATTGCTAGAATGCCTGATTTAATTGTGAGTTTCCTCTACCTCTTTCATTCTTTTTTATTACTTTGAGGACAAAGTAAAATTTTAAGCATGGGGTGGGGGAATTCAAGTGTAGCTCCATATTCATATAATCATATATGTGTTAGTTTTTTTTATTTCTTTTTCAATTTTTGTTATGCATTGCATTATAGGTTGCATTGTAGGTATTTGATAATATCTCATGGTCTCATATAAGTTATATTGAGTCTTAGATTTTGATTAGTTGCTCATTTTAGTTGTGTTAAGAGTTATTTCTATGATTGGTATGACCTCGATGATGATATATGGTTTTTCATGGCTTAAGAGTTAATAAATCTTAATTTTAATTGAATAACGACACTTGTGGGATTCCCATAGATAATCTGGATTATGAGCTTTAGTTATAACTTGATTATTGGTTGGATGTTCAGATTAGAGCAATTAATCTTTAATATTTATATGATTTCTAATGTTTATGTCTAAACCCCCGATGAAAAGCACTAGTAAATTCGGTCATCTATTTGATGTTTGATGTGTTTTGATATATATGTTGGGTTGATGAGTGTAAGGAGGATAAAATTCACTTACACCGCTTGAGGAGGATAAAATTCACTCGAGTGAAAAAGAATCATCAATAAACCAATGATCGAGGAGGATAAAATTCACTCGACGCTCATGAGAATTATGAAAAAAAATACGGTTAGTAACCGATCCTGTTTGTGGAGGATAAAATTCACACAAGGAGGAAGAAAAAAAAATAATTAGAACATACTTTGAAAAAAGACAGAAAAATAAGAGCTTTATTGAAACTCCGAAGCAGAAAAGGCTAAGTAATCTATGGTTGTTGATAACTATTTTTAAGTGTGCTTAATGAATTTGATTGCCTAATACATTCTGAAAGCAAGCATCCCCTGAACCTAATCTTGTTTAAGAAATGAGTATGAAGGGTTTGATTTGGGTCTCATAGTGTCATAACTATTTTGAGATTAATGTAATAAATACTTCTAAAGCCATGGTAACTATACTGATGAGTGATCATTCATAGAAATTTCTTTAAGTCTCTTGTCTTTAATTTTGAGTTTTTCTTTATTTATGATAGTTTGCTTGGGGACAAGCAAAAGTCTAAGCATGGGGTAGTTTGATAGGGTATATTTTAGTCATGTTTTAAGTATAGATTTGCATATTAATTTAGAGCATTTTTACATGTTTTATAACTTAATTTGTATTATTTGATTTCCGGAGTCTACACTAGTGTTTTTATATATTTCAGGTATTTCTAAGCTCGATCGTATGAATTTAAAAGATTGCTCGGGATCATTATACAAATTAAAAGCATGATGGGCCGAGCTAAGTTCGTATGGGCATTGGGCACCCGTTGATCGAACCGGAGGAGAGATATGCCGATTTGCACTCAGCAAGTGCTTCCTTATATTTTATTAGACATATATAGATTAGTTAGATAAAATAGAATTAGTTATATTAATATATTATATAAATTAGGATTAGATAGATAGATGGGGATATTAGATCTAGCTATAATATATATACATGCCGTATGCATACGGAAGATACCGTGACGGTCACTATTAACCAAAACCCTAATTATGTTTTGTTTTATTTTTATCGAGATCTAAACTCTTCCGTTTCGTCTATGGATTGAAGCTTTGGTTTGATAAAGTTGTGAGATTTCTATTCTTGTTCTATTCCTATTGATTCGTATTGATTCTTTTGCGAATATTGTTGATTTCTTCTAGTCCGTACAACTAGTTGAGATTATTGCTAGGATTTTGTAGATTCCTCGTAGCGAACCTTAATCCATAGTAGCAATCATACCTTTTTAGGACTCGTAGGACTAAACTGGTGTGTAGAGAATCAATTATATGTTAAATGCCGACTCGTAGCTTGGTGTTGCATGTATCCTGGTTAATCCTTAATCTTAATGCTACTATTAGGTTAAATCTTAACCGTGTTAGGGTTATCTAATTAGTAAGGGTTACTAGGACTCGTAGGACTAGTAATTTACACAAGATCAGGACAAGAACAATAATAGGATGAAAAGAGAACTCGAAGAAGAATCGAGGATCAACCGACCAAACTAAAGTGGATATTTGTAGATGAAACTATTATCTTAATTGTTTTCTCCATTAACTTGTTTATAGTTTCTTTTATTTTCTTTCTTATTCTCAAACACAAAACCCTTTATTTTCTCTTAATTGGTAAATAGACTTTACTTAGAAATAACTTGATTATCTGTGGGATCGACTCCTTACTTGCTATACTTAGTTAGTTAGTCTGGATTTATTTTGATAGGGATTGAGGCGACTAAAATCCTTTTGTCAGACAGTCCAGAGACTCCGGGGCAAGCAGAGTGTCCTCAAATAATGCAGGAATATAACAATGGAAGAACACAAAGGACTATTGAGATTTATGCGCTTAAGTTAGTTCCAACTATGGCTTCTGTTCTCTTAATTGCTCCAGGGTTTCGTAGCCAATCAAACCGCTCAATCAAAAAGAACAAACAAGTTCAAAAGTAAAATAGATAAAAAGTTATAGCCAACCTCATTGTGTACTAAACAACTCCTACTTTCTCATCTGAGAAGTTTCTTATGTTTATTGCTCTACCCATTCGCCAAATAAAGCCCAACTCACCATCTCGACATTTGCAAAGAATCGTCCATTCAACCAAAGAAAAACTAGAATGTCATCTGGGTCAATCCCAGAACCTAGCAAGGTAGCTTGGTACAACCACCTAAATCCCAGTCATCTGAAGTACAAACAAAAACAAGCCCTAACCAGAGACAAAACTTAAGGGATTAAAGGAGGTAAAAGTTCAGAATATCACCATTCACCAGGATTATAAAGAAGAGCTCCTACTTCTTAGCTTCCTCGTACTCAGCCTCAGGTGTCTGGTCACCACCAGCAGCACCACCGGCACCCCCAGATGAAGCATCGCCCGAGCTGCCACCTGACATGTGTTGTCCAATCTTCGACACAGCCTTGTTTGCAATGTCAATCTTTGCTTTTATCTCATCCACGTTATCTGTCTGCATTGCACTCCTCAAATCTGCAATAGCATCTTCAATTTCTTTTGCGATCTCGCTGGTAATCTTTTCTCTGTACTCATCCAAACTCTTTTGGACGCTGTAGATAGTTGTGTCAGCGGTGTTCTTGGTGTCAATGAGGGTTTTCCTCTCTTGGTCCTTTTGGGCATGCAGCTCAGCTTCCTTGACCATCCTATCGATTTCATCATCAGAGAGCCCACCAGAGGATCGGATGGTGATTTGCTGTTCCTTTGCAGTAGCCTTGTCCTTGGCCGAAACAGTCACAATCCCATTGGCATCAATGTCGAATGTCACCTCAATTTGGGGCATGCCACGAGGAGCAGGCGGGATGCCCATCAGTTCAAACTCACCAAGCATCTTGTTGTCAGTTGCCATTTCCCTTTCACCTTGCAAGACCTTGATTCCTACTTGAGTCTGGTTGTCAGCTGCTGTTGAAAACACCTGAGTTTCCAAAATGAAATATAACATCAAAACATCATGATGCGAGCCTTTGAAGATAATAATAAAAAATCAAAGACAACCTGAAGGCCAGACACTACAGTCAATACTAGTGTATAAATACCCAAAATAGACTAGTGTCACACTAGTGACCACAAGGAACAGAACAAATATCAGCTAGTGCAAACTCACCAGCAACTAACAAGAGACTGTAAAGAAACAACCATAAAAGAATATATCAAATACAGAGAAAGTTGATGATATTACCTGACTCTTCTTGGTAGGAATAGTTGTATTCCTGTTAATGAGCCTGGTGAAGACTCCACCCAATGTTTCAATACCAAGTGATAGTGGAGTGACATCCAAAAGAAGCAACTCCTTGACATCACCTCGCAGAATTCCACCCTGAATTGCCGCACCCATAGCAACTGCCTCATCTGGGTTCACTCCTTTACTAGGGCTCTTTCCAAATATCTCAGTAACAACCTCTTGCACCTTTGGTACCCTGGTCATGCCTCCGACCAAAAGTACCTCATCAACATCCTTAATGGACACCCCAGCGTCCTTCAAGCAGCTTTTACAAGGGTTTCTGGTCCTCTCTATCAGGTTGTTTACTAGTGCCTCGAATTTTGACCTTGTAAGTGTGATGTTCAAATGCTTCGCACCAGATGCATCTGCTGTAATGAATGGGAGATTAATTTCTGTTTGGGATGTTGATGACAGTTCTATCTTGGCCTTCTCAGCGGCTTCTCTTAGCCTCTGCAGAGCCAGACGGTCCTTTGCAAGATCAATTGCCTCGGTTCTCTTAAACTCGTCCACTAAGAACTCTAACAGGGCATTGTCAAAGTCCTCTCCACCCAAAAATGTGTCACCATTTGTGGCTTTTACCTGTACAAGCATAATTCCTCAGCAATCTTTTCACAAAGTAACTATTAAAGAATGGTGAAAATATAGAGATATTTATACCTCAAAGACACCATTGGAGATTTCCAAGATGGAAACATCAAAAGTTCCTCCACCAAGATCAAAAACTGCAATAAGACCCTCCTTGTTGCTCAGTCCATAAGAAAGTGCAGCAGCAGTAGGTTCGTTAATGATTCGTTGAACATCAAGTCCTGCGATTCTCCCAGCATCCTTTGTTGCTTGCCTCTGAGCATCGTTGAAGTATGCAGGAACAGTAACCACGGCTTTCGAAACGGTCTTTCCCAGGTAAGCCTCAGCAGTTTCCTTCATTTTAGTCAACACAAATGCTCCTACTTGGCTGGGTGAGTATTGTTGGCCATTTGCTTCAACCCAAGCATCACCATTAGGAGCCTTGACAATCTTATAAGGCACCATCTTCATCTCCTTCTGTGTTTGTGCATCGTCAAACCTTCTTCCAATCAGACGCTTAGTTCCGAAAACAGTGTTGGTTGGATTAGTTACTGCCTGCCGCTTAGCCGGTGTACCAACAAGAAGCTCTCCCTTCTGGTTGAAAGCAACTACAGATGGTGTAGTTCTAGCTCCTTCAGAATTCTCAATCACTTTCGCATTCTGTATACAAAATACAAAATAAGTCAAATAAAGTTCTCACTGAAAAAAGCCAACCATTTATTAGTATGAGATTGGGAAAGAGAAAGGGACACGAATGTAGCCAATTTATAAGTCAACACTCTAACCATTTCCCTCATTTCCCCTTCTCATACGAAAGTTGCTTCATTTCCCCCTTCTCATACAAAAGTTGCTTCATTTCCCTCATTTCAATCCTCCATTTTAGCAAGGTAACCATATCCTCTATAGTCTATATAGTATATACCCCTCTAACCATTCCCCCTCTTTTATTTTTTGTACATAAATGAATACTCTTCTCTCCTCACCTCTAACCTCACAAAAATCTCCATCTCCATAATATTATTTCCCATAACAAATTTATTTCTTTTGCTTTTCCCTTAGACTAATCTTATACCAAGCAGGCCCTACGATTAACCCAATGCACTTGAATCAAACATATTTAAGATAATCAGCAGGGAACACCAACAAGGACAACAATATCTAACCTTTCCTTCCATGACGGCAACACACGAGTTAGTGGTACCCAAATCAATACCGATAACATCATTTCCAGCCGGCCTTGAGCTACAAGAAAGGGAGAAAGACGTCATCAAGTAACAAACAGACTATATTACCTAAAAAAGACACCGAAGAGTAATACATTTACTAGCTTACCTGAACGGCCTAATAAGGGACGACCACTTGGATCCAATCAATGATTGCTGTGATTTCCCAGCAAGCTGAATTTCAACAAACAAACTTCCAAATCAGGCAATGGAAAAACACAAACACACCAATTTCAGGAAGCACTAAACTAAATCGATAATGAAATCCCTACATATACATATACATATACACGAGCTAAAACCGTGCGTAAAACAACGAAATAACCTGATCTAATTTATTCCTCAAATTAAACACTCAATATTGACAAAAGGAAAGAAATCACAGGCCAGTTTCCAGAAATCAAATAATAAAAACAGAAACACAGGGGAGATGAGAGAGAGCGAGAGAGAGAGACATACAGATCCGAAGGAGGAGAGAGAAGAGATGGAGCGGTGGTGAAGAGAGCGCCGAAGGAGGAGGGTCGCCATTAGAGGGGGAAGATGAGATGGAGACTCGGGACTGAGGCGATGTAGATGAATCGGCGGAAGAGGGCAGATGTTGGGGGTTTAGGGTTTAACCAAACCGAAACGAGGCGAAGAGGCGTCGGGGAATATGTGGTGTTGAGTATATATAGTGGTAGGAGGTAGCGGTGGAGTGTTATGGAACCGTGGGAGGGGGTGTGCGTGAGAGGAAAGCCACGTCAGTCGTGAAGCTTCTAGATCCTCACATCACAATTTTGTCTTCCTTTTTCCGTAGAAAACTAATTAAAAGAGCTAACAAGAAGACCCAAATGCTGTGGAAATCTGAAACGCCCAAAAACAATTTAATGATTCTTGGTTACCATCATTTCGGTAACACTTGTATTGGGAATCGATACGAGTTGGTATGGTTGATGGTAGGTAGTCTTGAAATACTACGATATAGTGTCATATCGAATATATCGAATATATATATAACAAGGAAAACGATTCGATCCACCACCATGTCTAGTAAATTGAGAGGCCGAAAACGGCAGATAGACTAACTGTCATGATACAACAAAGAAACTAAAATATAAATCAAATAATGAATGGCACGCCCCAAACCGACTCCAATAACAATCAGCCCAACCAGTATGGAAGTTGAGGAGGACAAATGATAGACTGTGAATGCTGAGAGCACGGGAGAGTGTAGAGACGAACACGGTGTCTTGACGCCGGGGAGATGAGAACAGAAGCCCATCAAGGAAAAGAGACGTGATCACTAGGGAAGTGTGGATCACCGACGTTCCCCTTACCTAGATGAGGGATCTTCGAAACCACAAACGCTGCCACAATCAACTCGATCAACAGGGCACCCGAGACTAAAACTCTTCCGGAACTAAAGCTCACTAAATGTACTTTGGACGGCTTGATTAAGAGAATACTTATATAAATTCTAAAAATACAATAAATAAATAAATAGTTTTTCGTTATTCTACTCCCTCCGTCCACGAAAACTTGTCGTTTTAGCCTCGGACACAAATTTTAAGGAATTTCTTAAACTACCACAATTACCCCTAATCTTCTTATTGCAACTCAAATTGTTTGTAATCCACTCCTCCATGACTCTTTACATTCTTACTAATCCCAAAAAAAGTACAATTGTAAGAATAAAATTGGAGCCAAATTTTAAATTAGGTAAGACCAATTCAAATGCTAAACCCCAACATATATTGGAGCCAAATTTCACAATTGTCATTGTATCACCATCGGAAAATTGTTGCAATTCTACCCATTAAATCATGAATCCTCTATATCACTTTGATTTAAATTTTCTTCCACATGAAAATGATCCTACTGATTTCAATGAACCACCTACTTATGAGCATTGGGAAGAAGATGGTGTACTTGAAGGCAACAACAACACTGAGATTTTTTAACATGAGTCCAATCAAGTGGTTGAAGGAGACATCCGAGTTACAAGTCGATCATCTTCGAGTGATGATAACCAATCAATTGATTTGAACATACGACCAAATGATGAGAATTGTGTTTTTGAATCTAACCAAGAGGAAGAAGGAAGCATTCCTATTCTAGCCACGTCACCTTCAAGTGGTGTTCACCAAAATGAAGAAGAAAATCACCCAACTGATAATGGTACGCCACTACTTTCAATTGCTTAATTTTGCTTTGTATGTTTTCTTATTATGAAGAGTCCAATGTTGTAGCTTCTCTGTTGGAAATTTATTTTTCCTTATCATGACTAAAGCCACCTACTTTATTTTGTAACTTGAAAATGACAATGATGATATATATGCAGAGGGTGGAAGAGAAACTAGAAGCTATCGGATGACATCAATTGAAGAAAGAAAGCTTATATATGCTGCTTTACTAGCCAAAAGTTCAAATGGAAAGCTGAAACGAAACTCAACAAAAGAGGTTGCTTCTTTATTCTCAATACCGTTAAGAACGGTTCAACGGATTTGGAAACTCGGAAAAGCTACCCCGGAAGGTGTTGCAGTTGATTTGTCCCATAGATGGCGAAGAAACAGCGGCCGAAAGAGACTCGAAGTTGACTTTAATGGCATTAAGGATATACCATTAAGGCATAGAACAACAATAAGGTCACTATCTCATGCTTTGAAAATCAGCCACGGCTGTCTGCATTCACGTGTGAAGGAAGGCTTGCTTCGGCGTCACTCGAATGCAATCAAGCCACATTTAAAAGAGGAGAACAAGATAGCCCGACTTCAGTTTTGCATATCTATGTTGGAGAGGAGTAGTTTGCCACACGAGCCGAGATTTGTTGGGATGTACAACATTGTGCACATTGATGAGAAGTGGTTCTACATGACAAAGAAGTCAAGAAACTACTACTTGCTTCCAACCGAAAGTGATCCTGTGCGTTCATGCCAAAGTAAAAATTTCATTGGCAAAGTAATGTTTCTAACAGCCATTGCAAGGTCGCGGTTTGATGATGAAGGCAATGAAGTTTTTTCTGGGAAAATTGGAGTGTTTCCACTAGTGACGATTGATATTAAGGCGAAGTCGAAACAGAGAAGCTGGGACCTTGGAAACCAAGCCACTCACTTCCGTAACAAAGGAAACAATACGAACGTTTCTAGTGGGAAAGGTTCTTCCTGCGATTCGAGAAAGTTGGCCGAGAGAGGATGCAAATGCACCAATTTTTATTCAACAAGACAATGCAAGAACACATGTCCGCCCTGATGACATGGAGTTTCAAGTGGCTGCGTCCCAAAATGGGTTTGACATCAGATTGCTTTGTCAACCACCAAACTCTCCGGATTTGAATGTGTTGGATCTTGGATTTTTTAATGCAATTCAGTCCTTGCAGACTAAGGAGTGCACGAAAACAGTGGATGAACTAATTGGTGCTGTTCAAAGGGCATTCAACGAGTATCCAACGAAAAAGATCAACCATGTTTTTTTGTCTTTGCAGTTATGTATGAGGATGATCATGACAGTTGAAGGGTCCAACGATTATAAAATTCCTCACATAAATAAGCTCGGGTTAGAAAGGAATGGTTGTCTTCCTACACAAATCAGTTGTGACTGTGATCTCATAGAAAAAACCATGAGTATTTTAGGAAGAAATGGAATAGGGAATCAGAATTTTCAGCATGTCTGAATATTCTGCATTGTAATCTGAATATTTTGCTTTGTAATCTGAATTTTCAGCATGTCTTTTTGTTTATGTTTCCCTTGGACTTGTTAGATTTTTTTTTCTTTGCTTGATATTGTTACTGTCACAAAAATGACTCACAATTTGCAAATCACAACTTCAATTTTCCATAAGTGGTGTAATGGAGTGACCACAAAAGAGCATTCAGACGAAATGATTTTTTTTTATCAACTGTAATTACATTTCTCTGTCCTATAAGCTGATTTTTCAGCACATCAAACCTTGACGATTTTTTTTCTTTACTTGGCTTTGTTATTGTCATACAAAAGACTCATAAACTTCACTTTAAAGCATGAATTTAGCATAAGTAGTGGAATGAAGATTGCCCACAAAAGAGCATGACAGTAAGCTGATTTTCAGCACTCTATAATCTGATTTTTTTGGCCATACAAGCTGAATGTTCAGCACCTTAAATCTTGAAGATTTTTTTGTCCTTAACTTGTTACTCTTACTGGCACACAAAAGATCCCTAAACTTTACTTTGAAGCATGAATTTACCATAACTAGTGCAATTAAGTAGTGCAATGAATATTGCTCACAAAAGAGCACGACAGTATGCTGATTTTTTTTTCTCCATAATCTGAATTTTTTGCCATATAAGCTGAATTTTTAGAACCTCAAAATCTTGAAGATTTTTTTTCTTAACTTGTTACTCTTTCTATCACACAAAAGACTAAGAAATTTCACTTTAAAGCATGAATTTACCATAAGTAGTGCAATGAAGATTGCCCACAAAAGAGCATGACAGTAAGCTGATTTTTTTCTCCATAATCTGATTTTTTTTGCCATATAAGCTGAAAATTCAGCACCTCAAAGTTTGAAGTTTTTTTTCTTAACTTTTTGCTCTTATTGTCACACAAGTTTTGGCATAAATTGTTATTTACAACATTAGTTTACCATAAGTAGTGCAATAAAGAGTGTCCATAAAAGAGCATGGCAATAAGCTGATTTTTTTCTCTATAATCTGATTTTTTTGGCCATATAACCTGAATTTTCAGCAGCTCAAACCTTGAAGTATTCTTGTTCTTAACTTGTTACTCTTATTGTCACACAAACCTCTTCCTTATGATTTTTTTAGAACTGCAATATGACTTTTGAACAATATTGAGAATTTTTTCAACATTCTTTTCTGTATTTCCAGCACCTCTTCCTTCTTGTAGATGGTGTAACTTGTTATGCAATTGCTATCGTACTCCATTTCAGTTACAGCAGCTCAAACCACTCATAAGTAGTCAATCAAAATTGGATTGCTCCATAAGAAGTGCATTGAAGAGTGCAGAAAACAAGACTAAAACATTGTTTTATCGCTTACAAACTAGCACAAAACGTCATGACAGAAGTTTGCTCTTTACAAACAAGGCTAGAACACCATAACAATAGTTTATCCCTTACAAACAAGTCCAAAACACTAGAAGACTGCCCACACATGACCTTAGTAGTTCATCATCTAGAAATATGATGAATAATTTTATATCTAACCAGACTTTGAGAGACTCCAATGGACCGATGGGATTAAAATATTCAGCATTATCACAAGCACTTCATTGGCCACTTGATCTTCATCGGTACCTTCTATTTCCATGGGGATTTTGTTCAAATCAAAGTCGTGATGTGCTACAGCTTTCGCGGCAGTCAACGGAAAGTTCGATTCAACGCCCTCATTCAATGGAAAGTTCATACTTGAATCATGCTTGACATTTAACTCAACATCCTCGTTCAACTGAAAGTTGAGAATGGAATCCCGCTCTTCATCGAATGGTGAGAAGTCGAAATCGAGAGCATCGTCAAATTGGGTAGTTGATAATTCCATGATCCTCACCTGATGAATATGTAGTTGGGCCTAAAAGAAAATTTAATAAAGGAGTATGAGAGATTTGAAATATCATCGAATCAAAAAAAAAAGGAGATTTGAAATATCACACATCAATACAAAAAGATAAAGATCGGATCGAAACAATAAAAAGATTCGAGTATATATGAAGACCTACTTACCTTTGTCCCGTAAAAGGAGTATTCTTGTTTCTTTGACAGTTGTAGTTAAGGAGGAGGAGAGCTAGTAGAGGTTTTAGTTTGCAAATTCAATGTAAATAGAATAATTAGGATTCAAATTGTTTTTGGCGGGGGAAGATGAGAAGTCATTGTGTGCATTGTGACTTGTGTACCTCCCCAGCCACTGTCCTTGTTTCCATAATTCCATCACATTAAATGAGGCAAAATAACTAAGGGCAATTTAGGAAATAATAGGGGTTAATGTCTAAAACGACAAGTTTTATCGAACAAATTCCGAGGCTAAAACGACAAGTTTTCGCGGACGGAGGGAGTATTTGTCAACATTGAAATATAAATTATTTTTTTAAACCAAAATTTAGATCAATTAAAACATGATTGACAATCACAGCCTACTTCAATCGAAAGTTGGTTCAATAAAAATAATATTTATTGTCTATGTAGTGAAAAAGACCAAAATCTGAGAGAAAACACGGAGATTTGCAAGGGATTTAATTGTAAACAGTCGAACTTCATTGCAACGATGTCGGTACCGATACAATATGACAAAAATTAAATTTTAAAAATCTAATAATGAGTGGGTTTGTGTAATTTTTATTATAGTGGGTTGTTAAGTCAAGGAATCGCCTTCAATGATAAGGTTAGATATTTTCATTTCGAGGGCTCGCTGAATACCAGCTCTTAAGGCCAATGCTTTAGACATTAATGGAGATTGGACTCCTATAAGTTTATTCTCCAGTACTAACGGTCGCCCTATGTTGTCACAAATAATTTAACCTATCGAGCTCTGTCGCTGCCCCGAGGCGGAACCATCAAAGTTAAGTTTTAATTTTCCAGTCGGTGGTCTCTTCCATTTCTCCTTCTTCCTTACACTAAGGCTTTTCTTAAAGGGATTTATTCGCCCCCGCAAACCATTGTTGCCCTCGTTGGCGAGCTTATCTGCTTTACTCCATTCATTGAGATAGGAGTCAACAAGCTTTGCAAATCCCTCGGCGTTCGGCAATTTTTGTTGTTGGAAAATTAATTTGTTACGAACAGTCCATATGGTCTACCAATGAAATGTCAGTTTCTGTTTTTGCTGTTTATCTAGTAACGTGTCTAATTTCGTCATTAATACTTTAATGTCTCTTGATAATACCATACCTATTGGAGAACCATACCTATTGGAGAAGGACGACGACAGAGTCCAGAAGGACTCGGGTGATTTTTTTAAGTATAATTAGATTGAACAAGTTAGGTAAATGGAAAGGGAAGGGAATGAAGTGAGACAAGAGAGGTTGCGGGTTCGATTCCAGATGTGCCCGCTTTTTGCTTTTTTTTTTTTTTTTTTTTTTCCCCGGCATTCAGCTTCAGCCTTCATCAACAGCAAGGGGTTTTTTTCACAAACCCACAGCCGAAGGCCCGAAGCTACTGCGAAGACGAAGAGAAGCCACTGCAGCACTGGCGCACTGACGGCCGCCACTCCTCCCCGGCGTGGCAGCGACCCGGTGGGCGGTGGCTCCTCCTCCAGTCCTCCCCACGACCGTGCTGCTGCGCTGCAGGACTTGTTCTTCTTCACTTCGAAGCCCTCCCACTAGTGACTAGTCCCAATTCCCAAATCCGAATTTGTTGAAGGTTGAATTGAAAAGGTTAGTGTTTCATAACTTTATAGTTTATAGTTTGTCAATTTGTGCTCTAAATTTTAATTTGAGATTCAATTTATATGTAGGATATGAGAATTTAGGGTTTTGATTTTGGAAACCAATTTTGTGAAATTAGGGTTTGTGAACCAATTTTGTGAATTGAATTTGGGGTATTGTGAATTGAAGTTGTGATTTGGGTGATTATTTCTGTGTTTCACAAACAAGTAAAAAATTGAAATGTTGACTGAAAATTCACCAAACAAATCTCAATAGCCTCTTTACAAAATCCCAAACTTCTGAGTTTAATTTGTGAGTAATGTATGAAAAGCTTAATCCCTCCGAATAGTAACATTGAAATTCAACAAGCTAAGGTGAGTATCTTGTTACTTAAAAATAACCTTAGCTGTAATTAAATTGAAATCAGTAAGTCCAACAAGCTAAGGTGAGTATCTTGTTACTTAATTTGTAACCATAAACAAACCAACAACCTAAACTTTTCTAGTGTGAAAAATTGATCATGTAACGTGTATCAAGGGATGGCGAAAAATCCTGGATCCGCCACTGTCATAGGTATTTTTCAGCCCCCGGCGAAAATCCTGCCTCCGTCGTCGACAGCGGAGGCACCACAACTCACTGGTATCTGTTTCAATTTGGGGATTATTCAAAAAGTAGGGTTTATTGGTTTGGAAATTGTGGATTCATTTTCTGGATTGGAATCATCAATCTGGGTTCTGAGTTTCTGAACGATTTTGGTTCGACGTTCCCTGTTCAGAAAACTATAATCCAACTTCAGTGGTCTGAACCTTCTTTCATTATGTTTAGTAGTTTATTTTTATGCTGTGGTGCTTCTCTTGATTGTTTCTACGTGTTTCTTTGACAGCTTAATTTGGGTTGGTTTAAGGGTTTGCTGATGCACCATTGATGTGAATTAAGGTCGACGAGCATGTCTAGTGAGGAGTATGAGATTGTTCACATCCCTGGCAAGCAACCTTTTTCACCAGGCCACCAGCCAACTGGTTATCCCTCTCCTCTCCTACCCTCTACTTATAAATTCTTCTCAATCTTGGCTTTTTACTAAAGATGTCCTAGAAACATTCTTCATGGCCTAGAGTCCCGTTAATAAAAAGGTTGTAGCTTCAGTAGGCTTCCAAGATTGCTTTTACAAATGTGCCATGATAACTTGAATAGGTTGGGGATTAATGTGATCAATTGCTGATTTTTTTAACTATGTCTCTTCCGTCTGAAAGGGGGCTTCTATTGCTTCTCCCGACATTTTAGCAATGCCTAATGTACCTACTCATTTGTGTTTTCTTTTTGTATGCAGTAAACGTTCTTGCTTCATTGATTGACCCAAGCTTTGCCAATATTATGGTCAGGTTTGTCATCAAACTTTTTTTTCCCTCTTTCCCAAAATTTCTTGCAGGACAATAATGAATTGCATCAGTGCTTTGTGATCCTCTTTTTAGTATTCACCTCAGATGATGCTTGTTGAAATTTCAGTGTTTTAGTTTAGAAGAGAAGAAAGATAGTATTAGGATAGTTGTAAAGTATTTATGTATTTGGGGATTGCTATAGAGAATAAAATACAGTATTTTTTTGTGGGTATGAAAAACAAGTCTCTTCATACTACTTGTGCAGAATCAGAATACAAGAGTTCGAGTGAGATATTGTTTGTCGTTACACCTTTGTATATATAATACTTGGAAAACTACTTACACACAATTAACTTCTTTTAGAAAGTTGAACAAAGTGGCCCGGTTGGAAAATTTACGGCATGTTAAGAGAGTGCGGAAGAAATGTCTTGATGATGGTATGTTGAGAATCTGGTTTTCACTTTCTCAATATGATTTTTCCTCAATCAACTGTACTTAGCAACAATTTGTTGACACTTGACATCAACATTTTCTTTTTTTGGAGGCATTTGCAATTAGCATTTTCACTGATACTAGCATTTGCAAGTCAACATATACTTATACATGCATTTGCATTGTTGATGTTTGCCAATATATTTTACAGGGAAGACACAGTTGTCAGTAATATTATGCCTTGCCAGTGATATTGAGGGTGACTTAAGTGACATACCCAAGGATGTTGTTGATTTAATCAATTCCTACCAGCTGACTACGTTTGTTACACAAGTATGTCATTACTGTTCAGTAGCTTCTTCCATCTTTTCCTTTCATCTTTTACTAGTATGGAAATTCATTGTGTTATTCATATCCTTAATTAATCAAATGTTTACTAGTATGGAAATCACAATCAACTTACAAGTTCAACCCTTCCTTAAAAATGGCTCGTCTTTTATTTACTCCGTAATATTTATGAATTCCTTGCCCTGGGTCTGAAGTTTATGTTCCCTTATTATAATTAGTATGGCTTGGAAGTGTTTCTGTTTTCATTTATAGCATTGACTTCTACTATCAACTATTTAGTGTTTGGTCTGGCTATCCTCTAGTCCAACTATATGGCAGTGGTTTCAATAAAATATCGTGAAAGCTTGTTAACTTGGGAAGCGGAAGCTGAATTTAATTTAAAAAAAACCTGGATCTCATTAAAACACTTGAAATTTTATTGGAAACTTGATTTCAAATCATTGTTTCTTTAAGCAGTGAAATTATGGGAATGAGAGTGATTTGTAGCTTTTTTGTTTTCATTTTTATCGAGGAACATAATCTATAATCTTGTCCGTTTATTTACCTTGATTTGTTACATTTGGCAACATTGCTTAATCTTTCACAATTTTTAGGTAGGCAAATATCCAGCAACATCAAAAGAAGAGTGGGAAGACCAATGCAAACTTTGGCCTACATCATTTCATCCACCTACCTAGTAAGCCATACTTAACTTTTTAATTAGTTCCTTTTATGGCTTGGAATTTTTGCTTGACCGTATTTTCTGAACTTTTTACGTGTATTGTTATGTGCGTATTTTCTAATGCCTAGTGAGCAGGGACTGGATTTGTTCCTATTATTTGCAGAATAAGAGTATGCAGTTTGAAATATTCTTGGTAACAGATGAAATATCATTTGGAAAGTTGGTTAACCCACACTATAAGAGAAGTTTTTGATTGAGAGTATGAAGCTGTCAAGGTTAAAATGTTACAGTGTGGATTATAAAATAAAATAATCTCTAGTTGACGTGCAGAAACTTGAATTTCAATCACAATCTGCATTATAAAATAAAATAATATAGTTCTAGGAAATATTAAATTCAAGAGCTAAATACACTCTCCAAACTAACCAATGGAGCGCACAATCCTGGCTAAAATTATCATTACCTTCAATCTTGAAGTGGCATTGCATGAATTTGATTAGTATATATATATTTCAGAAGTTGTTTATTTATTTATTTTCTAACAAAATTCTTTCAGTTTTATGCATGTGCAGCTCTGACGTGGAATGCTTTTCCAAGTGGGCTGTAATTCTTTAGTTTGACAATCTGACTGATTTTCTTCCAAATTTCAGCAATATTGAGGGCATAACTGGCTTTAGTGATGAAGGGTCACAAACAATTTACAGTTTCATGCAGCATGCTATTAATTTGGCCTCGGGTGGAAAAGAGGTAATAGATTTTAATCTCAAAGTTGGTAATTTTAGGGAGCCTGAGTTGAAAATGCTGTCTGACCAATGGATCTCTATAATACAAACTTTAGCGCTTTCTTAAGAAGTTTCCTGACAAGTTGTTTGGTGTTTGCTATAACTATCAGGTTGTGAATGCTGCTATTATCGTGGATCCATCTATTAATCAAGTTATTGCCACGGCATGTGATGATATCGGTTCATGGCATACTTCTCCTCATGGAAACTGCACAGAAAAAGATACGTTCGACGTTAAGCACCCTGAAGCTTTTACTTCAGATTCTTCTGCCAACGGATCCTCATCTGACAAGTTGCAATCAAATTATCCTCGTAATAATTCAATACATTTGGACATGGACGTCCAGTGTTTAAACCCTTGGCAGTGGTCCCAGCGGAGGTTATCTGCAGCAAATTCTTGTGGTTGGCACCCTTTACGACATGCTGCATTGGTTGCTATTGAAAGTTCTGCTGCTAGAGATAGGACCCTTTACCCTGGAGTGGACAATACTGATGTGAACTCGATTCAAGCAGACCCTCTTGCAGCATGCTCTCCCGCCAAAAGAATGAGAATTGCTAAAAACGTAAGCTAGATCTGTTTCCTTTTTCTTTTCTATTTTAATCATAACCATTTGTAGGTTCCGTCAAGCTGAGTGATTTTGATAGTTTGTTTTGTCATTCAATATTATAAATGAGACACTAGGTATGCTTTATTGTTTCCTTTGGTAGTTCATTATAATAGAGTTAATCTTGATTCTAAAATTTAGGGTGCAGACAATGAAAAGATTTCAAATGATGCTGTTCATTCTGATGATTCAGTGCGCCCTTACCTTTGTACTGGTTTTGACATCTACCTCGCATGGGAGCCATGTTTTATGTAAGTTCATCTGATTCTCTGATACAGTTCTCCCCTAATCTTTGACCTTACGAACTTTGGATAATCTAATCTTCTGATTCTATAAAATGTTAAAATGGTAGGTTTTTAGGGCATTACATGTAACATCTATAATCACTCAACCAGACGAACAAAGTTACTAAATACCTAGAGTTGGCTATCCAAATATAGCTCCTCCTGGACTGGGCACATTCCATGGTTTATGATTTTATGTTCAGTGTAGCTTTATTATTGTTTCTTCACCATGTAAGTAATGAATGGTTCTGTCTCTTTTTTTGCTGGTCACAAAGACTGAGAATGAGTGCTAGTGTTGATGCTATTATAGATGCGCATCTCCTTCTCATCAAAGTTTGAAAGAAGTTTTACCTTGAAAAAGGTCTTGACGAAGTTGAAGATTAGTATTCATGCTAAGGAATATAGATTTTCATGATGCTTGTCAGGATTCATCCCTATTTGAACCATGAATTCATGGTATCTTGTACTTGCTATCATAAGCCTTCAAATCCGTTCACCATCAGATTTACACATTTATTCTAATATGGAATACACATACTGTTGCATTATTCATTAAAAGGTTCATCTACGTGATAATTTTCTGCTGTATTTGACCGCAGGTGTGCGATGGCACTCGTTCATCAGCGAATAAGGCGCATATTCTATGCTTTTCCAAATCCATTCACTGGTGCACTTGGAAGTGTACACAGATTGCAGGGAGAGAAGAGCTTGAATCATCATTATGCAGTTTTCCGAGTAAAGCTGCCAAACGATCTTTTACAGCGATAAGCTTCCAGACCTCGCTGCATATGAGTGATTTGGAGGCATATCAGGCGTAACAGGCAACAATGTTGCACATTATCTTACTAGGTTAGGGTTGTCTGGTTCGTTTTTATGTTTTTGTGGCTGTCATGTTGTTGATGCCTTGATTGCCAGAGGTTTTAAATTAATGCTAACACTTGTTTTGTTTCTCAAAAGAATATTTCTTTCTTTTTTCGGAAAAAAAGCTCATAGAAGAGAGATTAAAAGCTCATAGTGTCTAACTAATTGTAATCTCTAGTTTTAAAGCTCTCGAGTTTAATTATATCATAAATTCTTTTAGATAAGAATTTGGGTGATGACAGTCCTTGCCGAGTAGATGTTAGAGAAATAATCTCGTGTACGTTTTCTCTGACATGTTTCCCAGTGAATTGCACCATTAATCCCTTATCCTCTCAATCCACTATGCTCTCAGCTGCTAATCAGTAATTGGTCTGGCCAGTTTTACTGTGTTCTTGATTGAATTTGGTGGAATCTTCTGTGTTCTTGAATCTTGATTGAATCAGGGTTCATCCAGCCAGCATTATGATTTGGGTTTTTTGCAATGGAAGTGCATCCCATATCATTGGGTTTTTGTGATGCATCGCTTTTCTTCCCATTTAACCTATTTTTGTTCAGGATTGGATCTTAATTGCCATTCTTTCTGTGTCTGGTTGAGCCCAAATAAATTTTAGGTTGTAATTGTCTAAAGAACTAGCAAACAAATAATTTAAGGCAAAAATACAGAAAACCACCCGTTAAATATATATGCTTTCACCTAACCACCCGTTAAAAGTCAATTTACAGTAAACCACCCCTTAAAAGTATCCCGTCAACAAGTTACCACCCATATCCAATCTGGCGTTAAGTTTCCATTTACCAAATGTAAAAAGACACAAATACCCCTGATAATTAAAGAAAACAAAAGGACAAATAGACCATAAGAAGCAGCAGATACAATCTCTCCTCCAAATCCCTCTGAATCGTGCGATCGAGTGAAGAATACAGAGAACAGAGGAGGCGACTGGCGATTTGAGTCACAGAATCAACGTCCTGCTTGTGTACGCACATGAGAAGGTTGGTATTTAATTTAGGGTTTACTTCTACAAATTTAGGGGTTTAGTCGATCAAGAAAGTGATTGTACAGGAGGTTAGGAGCAAATCATTTTTCAACTGTTGTTATCAATGGAGTTTATTTGTGGTTTGTAAAGGCTTGCAAGTTTATAATATTTTGATGCTTTCTTGTGTATTGAGAAAAAATTCGTATCTAATTTTGGGTTTTGGTTAGGGGCAGTCGATTCAAAGTGGTAATTGAATCTTCGTTTGATTAACTGAAAAATTATTGAGAGAAATTTGATGGGCATGTTTGCAAGGTAGGAAATGCAACATACAACTTCATCTCACGGTGGGAGTGCAAGTGGCAATCGAGGCCTGCAAATGCAACATACAACTTCATCCCACAATACTAGCGCACTCACATCATCCTGCACTTCTCGGTCAACACATTCATCAAAAATATCATCATCCTCGGCCCTAAGACCATCATCACTTAAACTTGAAGAATCCGACCCTAAGTCAAAATCATCTACACAATCATCATCTTTCTGGTCTACTTCAAGCTTGTTGGTCTTTTTTGAGCTTAAAGGTGGTGCAGATTTCTTATAATTTTTTTGTGGGGCTGGAGGTGGCACTACTGGTATGAGTGGCCCATGGGTTGATGAAGCTTGGGTAGTTTTGGTTTGGTTGACATGTCCAATGCTAGACTGTTGGGTACTCTTGGGGCTTTCTAAGGTAGATGGGCTCACTTCTCTCTCTTGGATAACATAAACATGTGCTACTTTGTCTCTTCTCAAGGACTCTAACATATTTAGTACATCCTTATCAAATTCTATGGACTTTAAACCTTTATCAATAGTTTCTCCAGCAACAATGTACCATAATTCGACACCACTCTCACTTTCGATGGTTGTTGGGTGTTCGGGGGAGGCGGATGGGGTATTTGCGGGTCGAAACGCGCACAAGAATGTAGTGATACAAGAGAGCGTCAACTTCGCGTCTCCGAAAAACCTGATATGATTAAGATCACCGGCGGTGTTGTATGTGAAGAGGTGGCGTTATCGTACGTTTCTTATTCTGTAAATCGTATATGTCAGCAATTTGAATTGTGTATGTCACCTATTTGTATGGCCGTGTCACCTGAAGGATTTACCGTGTCACTTGTTTGATTTTGAAGTTTCACATTTCTTAGTGTGTTCGCCAATTTGTTTAGAAAATCACTCTTGTCACCTGTTTGTATGACCTTGTCACCTAAAAGAAAGGTTAAACTCTCATTCCTAAATTTTGATATCCCGTGTCACCCAACTAAATGATCTCTGTCACCCAATTGCAATAACCATGTCACATCAATTAATAGCAAACAGATTCATATAATCGACATTTCTAGATTTTGTTATCCTGTGTCACCAAACTAAATAAACCCTGTCATCAAACTACATTAACATTGTCACAGCAATTAATAGCAAACATATTCATAATCGACATTCCCAAAATTTTTTATCTCGTGTCACTTGACTATAAATACCATGTTACCTAACAGAAAACTTACCACCTCTACATCCTTGTCTGCATCATTCCCAGCTTGCCCCATCCTTGACATCCCCTCTCAAGTAACGACACCCAAAAGGTGTCCACAACGACAACTCGACGTCCAACCTCGTTGCCCCTCTTCATTATCTGTTTACGCAGAAGATAACATGATTGTTCCATGTGTTGCATCAAGGGAGTTAATTACACTAGTAAGACAACCTCCTAATGCCCTCTTTTTAAAATTCAAAACCAAATTAAAATCCACTAGAAATGCACTAACTACGTCGGGAATGAAAAATCTCAAGTAATAACAAATGTTTCAATTCATAGGAGGCGGAGGACCTTATCGTCATTGCTTCTCCTTATGAGAGCTTCTCCTTATCTTGAGTTACTCTCACTAATCACCTCAACATTACCGACCTATAAAAAAATCAGTCTTTAAATTGGAATCCAGATTCCCCGTGTCACCCAAACTTAAACACCGTGTCCCTAAACTTAAACATCATGTCACCCAAAATGAAACTGGAACCCAGATTCCCCTTCTTTTGTAAACCCGCTTTCCTTTTTTTTCCCAAATTTCATTTGATTTGATGTGCATTAAATATAGCAGACTTTTTTTTTCCTTTTCAGTTTTCCTTTTTCATTTTTTTCCTAGCATTTAATGTTTTACTTTTTTCTTTTCTTTTCTTTTCTTTGGCAGATTTACATTAAATGCTTTTGTTTTTCCTTTTCTTTTTTCCCCATTTACCCCCTAAAACCGCCAAACCCGTGGTGGTAACCGGTTATTGCATGCAATTTTTTTTTCCATTTGAGTTACTTTTGCAAATTTTCAAGGGTTAGGGTTAGTTTTGCAAAGTTTCTAACTTTTTGGATTAGTTGCCTATATTCTCTCTTAGATTAATATATGTGTTAGATTAATATTTTTAAAATCTAAAAAGTTATATTGATATTTTTTAAATCTAAAAACTTAGGAATTCAACTTCCAAAGTTAAATTATAAGGGCTTTATACAAGGTCGAAAAAGGGCTATAGTCAAGACTATTTTTACAAAATTGCATACAAAGTCCTTCCCAACCAAAATGAACTCTAACCCATCCTCCCTTTCACGGAAGATAAGAATTAAAATTGTGTGTTTTAGGGTTTAAAATTAGAATTAAAATTGATCAAATTGGTTGTTGTTTGTGTCTTTTGTTTGATTGTTGTTGATTTGAGTGTTGTTTGAGTTGATTTATGAGTATAAATTGAAACGAAAACGAAAGAATTTGGTCATTTTGTTTGCGATTTTGGTGCGATTTTTGATGTCATTCCTGTCGGCATAAATCTCGTGAATTCCTTGCTGTCTACGTCGAGCTCGGTTGCTGGCACCGAGGTGATGATGGAGGCTCAATTTCTGTCACTGAGGTTACTTCGTACCCTCGACAACAGAAGCCGAGCTCCCTTCATAACCTCACCATTATCCACCGAGCTTCCTCATTAACCTCATTCAATATAGTCAAGGTTATTTATTTAGCTCATCCTCTCAGAGCTTCGACAGATTTTCAAACGACAACCAAGAATAATAGTCGAAAGTCTTTCGATAATCATCCGAAGCGATTGATATATCAAAATAAGAGTCGATCAATTCATTCCTTGATAAATTTACGAAAAGTTTGTTCAAAAGATGGAGTATTTGGATGAAGGCACTTAGGGTTTTTTTCAATTCGCTTCGATTCGTAGAGGAGAGAGTTTTGAGTCTATTTGCAATTGTTTGAAAAAAATGAAAAGGACTTGTGTGTAATTTAGTTGAACTTATCTTGTCAATAGTCATTCGGGCATCTTGCCTCTAGCCTCACTCTAAATTAAATTCATCTAATTTTGAGGAAGTTTACTTTAACTTCCACCATTTTACATCTGCAAAATTTCAATTCCTCCATTTAATCCTCTAGAATAAGTGCTCGTTTGGATTGGTTTAAAAAACCCAAGAACTTGAATATCCCAAGAAGTTGGATAGAATATCTGTGTTTGGTTAAAACCCAGAAATTGAAATTCCCATGAATTTAACTTCATGTGAAATGCATGAATGAATTACTAAGGGGTACATGGTAAGACAACTTCCACCCTTTTCTTACTAATAAAAATCTCTTATTTATCTCGCTATATCAAATCCACCATTATTTCATTTTTCAACCAAACATGTTTCATAAAATCCCATAAAGTGTAACTCATCGGAAGTAGACTCTCGGGAATTAAATTCCCGGGAAGTAGACTTTCTACATTTATCCAAACGAGCACTAAAAAGGTTACTGCTGTTGTCCAGAAAGGGAGGGAGCATGGGAAATGGGAACCTTTTTGTGTGGAGGTGTGGTGGCTGCGACGGCCTCAAACGGGGCTGCAGTTGCTCCGGCAAGGGGATGAAAAAAATGGGTTGTGGGTGTGTATCCAAGTAGCAAATGGGGGAGGTGAGTTCCTTTTTCTGTTAACTTCAGATGAAATAGGGAAAAAGATTGGGTGTTGGTTTTTGAGATCTAAACGAGGAGGGAAGGTTGTTTGACTTTTTCCAAAATAAGGTGGAGCAAGGAGAAAGAGGTACATCACTATAAATGGAAGGAGGATAGAACAGCAGAGGTCTCGTTTGACATGTGAATTATTGGGGGTGAAGACTTTTTTTTTAAAATAATCTTGGTCATTGATGTTTGGCTGAAAAAGGTGGAAGGTGGAGATTATTCACTTCTTTTTAAATCAACTTATACACATTTTTAAAGAATATATAGTAAAATAACATCTTTCTATAACTTCTAAAAATCTTTCTATCTATATTAAATTATTGTAAGTCAATTTTTTGATAATTTTTTCTTACTAAGAGCATGAGCATTCGTGGGACTTGAGACCCTTAACGTTTGGGCCCTTAACTTACTTTTTCTCTGCCACATCAGCTTAAGGGTCCCAATATAACTTTTAATTATTTACACATCCATTCGTGAGCCCGGACCCGAGCCCTTAAGTTACTTTTTACTATTTACCTTTTCCAATTATTATTATTATTTATTTTTATTGTCATTATTATTTATTATGATTATTGTCATTATTATTATTATTATTATTATTATTATTATTATTATTATAGGCGAAATGGGTGGAAAATTTGATTTTTTATATGGTAAAAATAATAGTATATGGGTATTTTTGATATAATTTTTTTTAAAAAAAAAATATATGCAAAATGGGTGTCTATGAGTAGAGAAAATTATTTTACACTTGAAAATTATTTTTTATTTTTTATTTTGTTACAAAAAATGCCAGAAAAACACTTTTAAAAACTTAAATTAAAGGCCCTGACACGTGGCGCCCTGTGATTGGCTCACGTGTCAGCGCAATGGCTTTCAAATGTTGCTCCCAGGTGAAGGCCGAACACTGTTTCATGGCTTCCAGCTCCCGGACGACGCCGTTTTGGTTTTATTTGGCAGGCGGGCAGCACGTGCCTCCCTCCCTCCCTCGATTTGAACGCTATGGGTCCGAATTCTTGGACTCCTATATACGGGACTGAACACAAGGTTCTTAGCCCATTCCTTTTTTCTTTGTGTTTTTTTATTCCATCTGGCAGACTTAAGGGCCTACCAATGTTGATGCTCTAAGGGGTACATGGTAAGACAACTTCCACCCTTTTCTTACTAATAAAAATCTCTTATTTATCTCGTTATATCAAATCCACCCTTATTTCATTTTTCAACTAAACATGTTTCATAAAATCTCATAAAGTGTAATTCATGGGAAGTATACTCCCGGGAATTAAATTCCCGGGAAGTAGACTTTCTACATTTATCCAAACGAGCACTAAAAAGGTCAATCAAACACATTTTCACAATGAAAAATTCTCATAAAGTAAGTTCTCATTAATTCCAATTCTCATATCGAACCAAAAGAGCCCTGGAAAAGAACAAGTTGAAGTGCAATTGATTTCAAAAGCCAGAAATCCACTTCAACAGCACAAGTAAAGAGATCCAAACTTCAGTGCCCGAAAAATGGGTCAAATGAGAATACTAGTAAAATATCATGACATTATTAATAACTCCTGTTTTTCCCCAATTCCAAATGTCATGGACGAGCGGAAAAGCTAGGCTCGTTTATGTTGAAACCAAAGAACAAAAACAAGATAAAAAAGCGTTACTTAAAGCCATCAATGGAGCACCTTGCACAAGCCTCAGTGTCTGGATTTCTTCACCTGTGCCTTGAACTATGGCCACCAGAATCTCTCTCTCTCTCCCTTCCTCTGTCGTTAACCCGCCTGGTGTCCTCTTGTCGAGGTGGAGGCGAGGGCTGGTACCTTGATGGCTTCCGCTTGAAATGCCGGTCATCATCACTGGACTCGTAATCCACCTGGCTCTGCCGGTGGCTCTTCCTGCCCACTGACGATGAGGCTGCCAACCCCTCACCGTTAGCTGGAGGAACGGCCTCCTTGCTCGATGGTTTTGGCTCAGAAGAGTGCTTGCGCTTCTTGCTAGGCTCCTCTCCTTTTTCAGCGAAGCTGATGCGTGCGAAGACACTTTTCTGCTTACGCTCAGCAGCTGCTGCAGAAGATGGTTTTTGTGAGGGTGGGGCAGGGAGTGGAACCTCTGATGAGGGCTTCGTAGATGACTCTGATCTTCGATAGTGGTGATGGCGGTTCTCACGGTCACGATCACGGTCACGGTTGTCATATCCGTCAGATGATGGTTGATGGTGATCGGAGTTCCTCTTGGAGTTGCCATTGCTGCTCATGCCATGGTGGGGACGGTGGTGGTCATAATCATCGTTATGGTGGCGACTGCGTTCACGATCATAACGCTCCTCACTGGGTTCTCTCCGGCTGGGTGCTGAATGCTGCAGAGGTGCAAAAATGTGCAAAAGTGAGCTGAATGTCCAATTCAAAAGACACTATAAAAACATAACTCCCTCATTTAGCAAGAGTTTGGAATTCAAAGACCCGAGCCCATAGGATGATCCGATCCGATTCTCTATTCTATATAACAAGAATAATACTGAATTTCCTGACAACTTAATGTAAAACAATATGTAACACCCTAGTAAAATATTCATTGGCAGGGAGATTAAAAAGCAAAATCTTGTTCTGCAGCTGCTTATCATCATTTGGCACTGGCACCCTGGGTTTGCATAAGAGGGGCAACATATGCAAAGGAAAATTTCAATGCATGCTATAAAATATGGCAACAACAAATTATAAAAAATCTACATTATTCAAATATCAAGTTATCACACAACATTATGTGGATACATGCCAAAAGGCCAAGAAATATCACCATCCCACTAAATGCTCAAAATCATCCCAGGATGAATATTGCAGTGATGCAAAAAAACCTTCTAGTAAATACCAACAATGAAAACAATAAGAATGATCCACAAAAGAACATACAGATTTTGATTTCATGGATACCACATTCACACTGCTGCTGACTTCCCTACCAGGATCGCGATCTTTTGGCATCTCTCTGTTGCAAGATAAATAACAAAACCAGCTTAGTCTTTTTTAACGATGTTCATTCAATTACTACAAGTCCTTGCATCTAGAAGAACAAAAACGCCATTAAATTACTGGAAGTTCTCCTGCGTACCTTTCACTCATCCGTTCCATCTCGCGTTTTCGTCTTAGACCAGCCTTCCTAGCCTCAAACTCTTGCCTTGTCATCAATGGAGGCCTGACATTAAATCCCATGGAAAGATCCCTAAGATTTAAAAGTAAAGATGTGTGAATATGAATAAGATTTTGCTCATTCAGAGTTCAAGTACTTGGCCCATTCCCACACATAACACACGTCAGATTGGGCAATGAGTACGTGCGGTTAAACTACCACATATAAAAGGAGAGACGGCCAGGACCAAATAAAAAACACATGGAATCAGTTCTCGCAGTCTTATAATAAATTTTCATCCAGCCATAATGGGAAAATAAAGCCTTTAGTAATGACCAGAATAAGCTGTATATGTGATCACGTAAGAGAAGCAGGGGGGCAGACTACCTCGGAGGTGGCATCATAGGAAACATGGGATTTTGTGCCATAAAGGGATCACGTGGTACCACACCTGGAAAATGCACATCCATGGGCCCAATACCATAACCCATGTTGTAAGGCATTCCACCACCATATGAACCCATATAACCATCCATTCCCGGTTGAAATCCAGGTTGCATCCCATTCCAACATGGATTATAGGATGCAGGACCCATTGGCATCATGAAGCTATCTGCTGCAAAGTCTTGAGCCCCTCTCCACTGCATCTCTGTAGCTGCAAGTCGTCATTTGCAAAAAGAGCATATTTAGAAGACTAAGAATTCAAGCCATGTAACCTTCATGCCCCATGCAGTAGAGCAAAATAACACTGAGATGTTATGAGCACATAAAATGCAGAACTAAACATACCATTTACAGGCAAACGGGGCTTCTTCTTCTTCTTCTTCTTGACTGAAAAACAGAACGGAAGTGTATGAAAAGAGGGCACTTGATGGTGGAAAAAGCAGCTGAATATTAAGCCACTATTTAAGGTTCATATTTACCAGGAAAATCTATTACTAATATCCATGCAGCTCATCCTAGATTAGAAAATGCAAAGGTAAATGAATGAAGTAGGCTCATATGCACAAATTTTGTAAGTCAGCAGAAGTACTTTCTGATTCTTACATAATGCAAATTATTTACCATCAAAAAATAAAAATAAATAAATGCTAGTTATACACACCTTCAGCAGCAGCCAATTTCTGCTGCACTTCTTCCTCAGCTGGCAGAGCACACCCCTGGGATGCAGGTTCTCTAGCACTAGCTGATTCATGAGAAGCTTCAGAGATATCTGGAACTTTAGCTGTCTTCAATTTGTCAGAGGTCTGCTGAGTTAGAGGTTGTGGAGGAGGATCAGCTGACCTTTCTGCATCTGCAGTCTCTTTAGGGTTAGGAGTAGTCTCTTTGACAGACGCAGGTGGCATGTGCTCCAACTTGACGGCAGCAGACTGAATCGGTGAAGCAACCTTAGGTTGAGGATACCTGGCTGATTCCATATCTGACAAATATTTGCAATGTATAATCAATAACACATACAGATTAAACATGTATTCAAATTTAGAATTACAATGACAATGGACAAGTTAAAGTGGGTGCACACAAGTCCAGCACCTAAATCAATAATACCATTAGTAACATGAAACCAGTTCCCAACAATTTTGAACATGGATGAGTGTTTATATAGTGTATGTCTTGGTAGCATTAGTGATCAGAGTTGTGCCCAAATATCTTTTACTCGAAATATGCCAAGTTTGTAACACAGTGATGAAAATAAAGATGAGGCAATTATGAACTACTCCCTCCGTCTCAAAATACATGTCTTTTTAGGACTAAGCACGGGAATTAAGAAGTAGGTTAAGTGTAATGATTAGATGTGAAAAGTAGGTTAAGTATAATGATTAGACTTTGGTATTAGGGTATTTGTTTCTTTTTTTTTCAATTTGTAAGGAGGAGAGTAGGGGTGATGTAAAAATTAGAGTAATAATTAGATGTAAACAGTAGGTTAAGTGTAATGATTAAATCTAAAAAGACATGTATTTTTGACAAAATTACATGGGCTAAAAAGACATGTATTTTGAGACGGAGGGAGTATGATAATAGTTACTGGAAAAGAATAAGGGAGCAGTAGTTATTAAGAGGGGATACAAAACAGTGGTACGAAAAGAAATTTGTAAGAGCAGATGAGAAAATAAAAACAAATAGCTAATACAACGAAAGTGTGCAACTATCCAGTTAACAGGCAACCTGCCTCCTCTACTCGCACTACAGGTCCAACTACCTCTCATGTGTATCCCCCAACTCTGTGTCACAAGGAGAGAAAACTACACAGCTTTGATTACCTTGAACTTGGAAAGCACTTCCAGCATTATCACCACTGCTGTTAGTAGAAGACAAGATACGGTTTATTGTATCCCTTAATGTCTTATTTGGCAGAAGATCATCGGCAAGAATATCTTTGACTCCACAAACACAGATCGACTTAGAGATAATGTAGTCCCTGATACCTGAATAAAATGCAGGCAGTTGTTATAGATTAGATCCAGAAAAATGCGAATACTTCATGACATCAACCAAAGAAACAAATTTGAAACTCTTGTTGCGAAATTCAAGCCATGGCTGAGTGATATGCTAATTAGCAACATTTTCTCGTACAAATTAGGTGATTAGCCAGTGAAATAATCAATAAAAGTCACAGCTTATAGATCAGTATATAATCAGCTGTAACAAATCTTCGAGAGAGTAAAGGACAAGTTGAATCATTTAGATTAATGCCAAAACCCCTCTTGTCTCCTTACTCAGTCCCCCACTCTTAAGTAAATAAAGAACCAAACTTCTAAATATGAAATGTAAGTAGCGATCAGAAAGTAAAATGAATAAGCACAATTCCATAATCTGGAATCATAATTAAGAATAGCTTGAAATTTCCAATTATCAAAATAAAATGATCCAGATAAAACCATTGTCCAGAATTTAGCCACCTTACATTTATCACAGAAACTTGTGAAACAGCATTTACTCGTCAATACAGCATCTTTAATTACTTCCTTGCACAATGGACAGTGAAGCTCGGGAGGAAGATCTCCCAAAGAACGAGTAGAAGTGATTCCTTCCATTTCCTTTTCAAAAGCAGCCCTAAATCAAGAAGCAAAATCCATATAAACTTAAAGTATCTTCATTTATAGATGGTACAATTGAAACAAAGAGGCCAAGAGCATACTCGTTAGGTTGTAAAACACCAACAGCACCACTTGGCATTACCATGGTTCCCTCAGGATTCGCCATCAGCATTGTCTTTGGAATACCAGTTGGAGGTCTCACTTTCTTAGTATCAAAATTTGGATCACCATTCGTTGGGCAGTGCTGAATAAAATGCCCTAAAACATGCAAAGCAGTCATGTTTAGCATATATAGAAAGGTCCAAAACATAGTACTCTCTCCATTAACTAAAAGATAATCATTTTAGGGTGCATATCTTGTTTTAAAAAAAGCAAGTCATTTTCGATATTTTGTTCTTTATTTTACACAATTTTCCCTTGCGAACATTAGTACATTGTTAATAATAATTTTTGTGAAAATAAAAAAGTAAGTAATAAATGAGTACAATAGAACATTGCTACTCTCTTTAAAAGTGTGCAAAATGCTAAATTGACATCTTTTTATTAATAAAGGAAGTATAAATGACAATGAGCATAAATAGGTATCAACTCACCAGGCACCCTGCACCTATGACAAACGTATCCTTGTGGAGGTATTTTCCGCTCACCAATTCGGCCTAAATATACAATAAGTAGAATAAGGTCCTCATCATGTACCAATGATGTTTTATCCATGTATTTCCATATTCAAGAACATTTTATGGCATATTGCCATCAAGGCATCAACGGTTAAAAGATTAAAAAAGAAAAAAGAAAAAAAACTAACAATTATTTCATGAGCTAATTGCATAAAATAACTCAAAACTATTGAGGTGAGCAGCCTATTAGATTATGTACAATTACGCCAATTATGAACATATCATTAAAAAAATCTCAGCTTCATACAGTACATGAATCTGACATGCTAACACAATGTCAATTAGATTAAAGGCCTTAATTCTAACTTTTTATGGACACACCTGCACATGATCAACGATAACAAAAAAATTTGACACTGTGCAACTCTACAAGACTTGTGATAATAACAGCAATACATAACTGACAGTCCTTTCACTTATTGTGTTATTGACTACTTACTTTTATTTATGCAATTAGTCCTCATTTTCAAGCTTATACAGTAGAATAAAAAGTACATAGAATAGTCACAATTCTACAAGACTTGTAATAATTATAGTAGTACACAACTGACAGTTCTTTCACTTCTTGTGTTATTGACTACTCACTTTTAATTATCAATTATTCCTTATTTTCAAGCTTAAATAGCAGAATTAAAAGTACATAGAAATGTCACAAATTTGACTTTAATTTTAAATCATATGTGCAGGTCAGCTAGGAGGAGTTACCGAAACCACGTCCACCCATCATCCTTCCCCCCCTTCCAAAGCCTCTACCTCCAAATCCTTCAGCACCTTGGCTGTAAAACATATAGCATTATTTAAACAAGCATGTCAGATCTAGAACTCTTAAAAGGACAAAACAATAGAAGAGATTCATCCAAATTAACTAGACAGAAAAATGGCACACCTCTGCCAATCTAAAGCTGAAGTTTCAATAAGTGCCTTAATCTTACTGTCCTCGTCATCCTTGCTTGGAGGTGGATCTTCCCAAACTGCACCGCTGGCTTGTGATGGAATTATCTCTGGGATTGGTGCATATAAATCATGCCCAAACTCATCATCCCATTCCGGAGGTTCAAGCTAGAAGTTCCAAATTCAATTTGTATCAGCATAAGATGAACACTTGAAAAAAGAAATAAGCAAGGCCATGGCTTACATCTCTAACACTAGAAACAGCAGAAGTGAGGTTAGCTTTTGGAAGATCATCATCCGGCCTGCTTTCAACCATTGACCTGCAAGATAAAAACAGAGTTCCTGCTCAAAAACAACTCTAAACAACTCTGCATGTGAAGCCTGTGAAATTACACACGGTTCTTCACCACATAATCATCATATTCATATACAATCCAACATCTAGCCCCCAAAAGTTGATACAATTCATATAACAAAAGCACAAATTCTTGCATTTAACACATGAAGGACTAAATCTAAAGAAAAAACCTATTTAATCATCCTGATGAAATAATAGTCTAGTACTACAACTGAACGCTCAAAAGTTGCAAAGTTGGAGGCAGTACTCTTCAGGCCGAGTAACAATTGGCATGCCAGAACGTCTTGGAACCCGGCGAATTAAAACAGATGTACTTTTTGGGATCACGGCTTCATGGGGATACTCTGAAATTGCAGAACAGACAAACAGTGTATAAAAAGCTGCAAGTGAATCAACCATGTGATGAAATGAAGTTGATAAAGGCAGACTTGTGTAAGTTCATTATCCAAAAGACCAGAACCTCAATCCAACCCATAAAGTAGTCATGGTAAAATTACAACAGGCCAATTTTGGGCAAGCTGAACCAGAATTTACATAATACCCAAGTTATACAGTTTGTTGGAAAGCAACAACCAGCTCTGGTTTACAAGAAAATACCACCCATCCACCAGCCATTCTCCCACACCTCAAAATTCAAAACTCTCATCCCCAAAACCAATCCAGTTATAAGCTCAATGTGCAGTGCTGTTTTGGGGGAAATTTGGATTTAAATGAAGGCCCTCTTTGGGTGATAAAGCTGCAGCCTTCAAGCATGTCACAAATCCAAATGCCCAATTGCACATTGTACATCAAACTTTAAAATTAATTTAGAATTGCTTGAAAGAAGTTCATTTTAAGCCGATAAAAACAACCAACCTTCATTAGTTTGGGCGTTGATGACCTCGATGTCATGATCAGTACCCCTGCCCAAATGCTTTGATTCATAAATTCTATCTTTTAGATTAGACACTGGTATGAAATGGCCGTCAATAGGAATTGAGACATAATCTTTTGCACTTTTAAACTTGTAATACACTGCCATATTTTTTTTTTCTTTTCCTTGAAGACAAATCAAACAAATCGCAACGCACAGAAAAATTGTTAACCAAATAGTTAACAATATCAAAAGGCCATCGTAGTAAAACGACGGCCTGCAATTGAACTGGAAAATAAAACTATATAGGAATACACCAAAATAATTATCTCCTTGTTGGTCTTCAACTCTTCTCTCCTAGCAGCCACGGACGCTGAATTCTTCAATTGGTTCTTCAATTCGCATGAATCAGTAATATTGCACCAGAGATGGAGACGCGATCCAAAAGATCCAGCCCGCAATTGAAGAAGCCCTTCACTTGGACGACACAATCAACAATCCAAGAACGGTGCACAATGGTCGAAATCCACGACTTTCACACAATTGACGGCAATTGATGCTCCATGAAACGATCACCGAAACGACCGCACGGTGAAGATTCCGCTCACTTCTTGATTAATTGATGGATCGTTAGAGAAACGACTCGAAGCAGCGACAAATCTGGAAGTCGCGAGCCCAGCAAAATCGACAGCGGGGATTAGCAGACAATTTGGATGAAATTCACCAGACGGAAGAGGCCTGAGAATCAAACAAGGCCTGCGATTGGAACAAGGCCATCGACGGTCGGAGTAGAAATTTTTTGGGAACTAGGGTTAGGGTTTGGTAATGTAGGAGGGGAAAGGAGATGAGGCTGATGAATGATTCAGTTGGCTTGGCCGAGAAGCCGAAAATGGATGTACAAATAAAGGCACCGGTCTTCCCACTTTTTATCTAACAAAACCACGGTCGTCTACAAATGTCAATGGCCAATAAATTGATGACACGTGTTCGGTTACTAGTACATTTATGCGGTGAAATCATGGAATCCGGATAACCTGTTACACCGGGTGTAACATTGGATATAATTAGATTTGTCAATCGGATCATTCAGATCGGATTCGGATCAATTGAGTCTCGGTTTCGAATCAATTGGGTCACCGATTGTTTTGGGTCGAGTCAAATCGGGTTTGTCCTGGTTTCGAGTCGATCCAACAGGTCAAAAAAACTCGAACTTTGTAAAGACTTTTTAAAAATATTCAAATATTATCAAATTTAATTATAATTGATGATACCCTAAAAATAGGGCTAATAAAACATTGTATTAAATCAACCAAGAGGAGATTATATGATCTTAAAACGTAATTAAACAGAGGTTTTCCGCTATATAAATTAAACCTCGAGATAACAAAAGATATTAATTGACTTCAGTGTGATTCTTAAGTATAAGGTAATAATTATTCCATAAATTAGCATATAAGCTCAAAATATAAAACCAAAGAATCGCGAACTTATGTATTTGGAAAGCTGACCAAAACACGATATATTTTACATCGCATATAAATAATGAAAAATGAGTGTTGTCACAATGGTCGTTGGTGGTTGGGGATATTCAAAAGGTTTCAGGTTCAAATCACACAGTAGAAAACATGTGTTTTTACCTTTTGATTAAACCCATTGCATTCATAAGTAATTAATGACATCACATGCCATCGCGATCAATCACAATCTGAAACCGCTCGCGAAGCCCAAATCTTGGCCCACTCGCGAAGCCCAACCTAACAAAACAACAATCGTGATCAAGTGGTGAGTGTGTACCATATGAGATAACGCGTTCTCTTTGTCCATTTAGGAAGCGAAATTGTATTTCTCTTATGCTCTGCCACCTATATCGGTATCAAGGCAAAATCACTTCGGTCCACAATATTTTAAGCAAACCATATAGTCAGCTAAGCACGTGTCAACATTACAACAAATGTATAAACAATCAAGCATGACAAGGCTTAGAGCATCTTTAACCATGATACTTATATTGAGTACAATAACTTACTTTTTTGTCATTTCTCTCTCATCCACCTCATTTTAATATTTGGCACTCCACAACCATGATATTTGACATGAGTATCTTATTTCACTTTTTGCATCAAAATTGCTTTTTGAAATTTTTTTTGAAGTAAAAAGCAAATGGGATCCATTATTAATGTTTAATTGGGTAATATTCTATAGTATTGTGTCATATAGAGTACCATATGTATGATACTTGAGCTCACTTTTTCTTTTAGTTCTTTAAAAAATCTTATTTTTTCTTACATTTCTTTTTTTTTTCTAATTGTTATGGTACTTGGAGTACCACCATTAAAGATGGTCTTATGGATCAAAGCCTATAAATAAGAGGTTTAGACCTCCATTAAGGGGTCGGGATTTTAATATTGAATGGGTTTCGGCCCTTTGGTTTGCTTTTCGGTTCTCGGAGCGGAATTTGTACCAAATTGCGTGTACCGAACCATGGAGAGTTGGTGTTCGATCGAGAGCGAACTATACGAAAACCGAAAATCTTCAATAATATCAATATGTCAATTTAAAATAAATAATAATATTATAATTAAATTTATAAATATTGTAGTAATAATAATATATAAATATAAAAAATATAAAAATATACAGTACAAATTAATATTTATACAAATAAGTAAGAGGGGAAGAGAGTGGTTAGAGAGAGAAACTCTCAAAGGAAAGAAATTTTTCCTCTTTGCCTCCTCTCTTCCTCAAGAGCTCCCCATGAAAATATTTGGAAAACCACCAGCTCCACCACCACTATTGGTGGCTGCCGGTCATTGTACCACTTATCATCTCCATCTCCCATTACTACCGTCATTCAACGTCATCTTGTGACGAAGCTAAGAGCCGTTACCTATCCTCTATCTCACTTAAGTGAAGCCAAGAGCTGCCCGTAAAACTTCATTTCCGGCCTTCCACAAAACCCACTTCCACCTCACCTCAAACCGTAGCTCATCTCCACTAACCCAGTTCCATAGATTGTTTTTTTTTTTCAAAAAAAAAGAATTTTTAAGTTGAAGAATTGTTGAGTTCAGATCCATCGCCGACGGAGGATCCTAGGCAGCGACACCACATCCCCTAGCCGCGACTCAGCTTGTCCGTCAAGATTCAATTGCTTTGGGGTCTGATCCGACCTCATATTGCCTAGATCCAGATGTTTTCGGTCCTCCTCACCTGTCTGTACCACAGGTTCATCGCCCAGTCCACCGTCTTCCTCCTATGTCCCACTTTGGCGTCGATGAAGCAAAGAGCTTCCGGTGGCCCAGTGGCCAGGACCTGTTGTTCGTCTCCCTCCCCCACATATCTCCCACCTTGGAAGCTCCACCCTCCATCTTTACCACCCTCCCTCCACAAATCTCCCACCTTCACCATAAATCCGACCTTTCCAAAAAAAAAAGGATATATGGAGTCCTTCTCTACTCAGATCTGCAGAGCTCCGGTCACGGGGCGGCGACGACACCACCTCCTACAGACTCCCTATTGTCGGATCTATCAGGTCCTCTTGGTTTAAGGTCAGATCCGTCATCTCGGTGACCAGATCTGAAGATGAGCTCCATGTACATCTCTCCCAAAGTTGGTAATGGCGGTCCCAGGCCACTGTTCCTGCTCGCCCTAGACCGACAGAGCATAGAGCTCCGGCTCCATCACCTCCCATCGGCAAAGCTAAGTGCTCCGGCTCCATTTTGACCCACCCCGCTTTTCCCGCCGGCGAAGCTAAGGGTTTTCGGTTTAAGTTGCCACTCTGCTATGGTCGTCGGTTTGCTGTTCAAATGTTATTGACGCCATCCTCATGCTTTCACTTTGCCCAACCCAAGGTCTGACATCTTTAGTATGCCTGGGCCCCACTTCCTTTCAAGTCTGCCTTTTCATTGGTTAAACTGCCAACTCACATCGAAGTTGTACTAGTCTAGCCCATGGTTTTGGTCAATGGTTTTGTTGGCAGCCCATGGTTTTTGGGTCAAAGTTTCCTTCCCTTCAATTTGGTTTAACTTGTGTAAGATAGCAAGCTTGGGTCCCATTGCTTAGCCTCTCTCTGATTTTGACCCATGTGGCCCCCATAAGCCTCCTTCCCGTCGTCCTTCTCTCTTCAAATGGTTTGGCCTTTCATTGATGCCATCCCCTCAAGCCCCCATGATTTGCTTCTTTCCAACTAATGAGCTATCAATTTCAGATTGGCCCCACCTTACAGATCACACTTTCATCAAACTTTCAGCCCTTGCATTGATTTCGAAAGCCCACGATGTCTCAAGCTTCCAGCTCACTCTTTGTTCCTGTTTTGATCCGCCCTCTCGCTTCTCCGAGCCCATTTGCCTTTGTCTTGTGATCCCCCTTAACCCGGATTTTTTAACACCCCTTCCCCCATGTTTTGAGCCTTTGTTTACCCCAGGCTCCAAGGATTCGAGCCATGTCTAGCTCCACTGGCCTTGACTCCTTTGTCACCTGTTGTAGCCGCGATCGCGGTCCCTAGTTCGCCCTTGCGACTTGTGGACCGGGCACGTGCTACAACATCCACCTTCGACCCTTCCACCCTCCATGTATTTGTGAACGCGGCCGGAACCTCTATGCTGGGTGTGTTCCTCACCACAAAAATGTCCCCCTCCTTGGGTAAATTCGTGTCTATCCTCTCCTAGTTTCTTCACATACTTGGCCAGCTTAGTGCTCTGACCTCACTCGCTTGTCTCGACTTATGCTTTTATGAGTACAAGGACCCTCCCGCCCCCCACTCATGTACATGCTTTGAACCAGAGTCGGTTTGCTCCTGGCCGACTAGCACTTCATTGCCCGTCTTGTCTTCAGGGGTGGGATCCCATGGGATTGCGTTCTAATCCTTGTCCTCTTAACTCACTTGTCTAGCCTTACCTTTGTTGCTCCTAGCCCCTGGTTTGTTTAGCATGAGGTGTTCCTTGGAGTGGATGCCCCAGAGATTGACCCTTCCATCTACCTCCTACGGCCTCCAACACCGCACTCACGATTGCTTGATGCTGCGTCCGGGGCCCATGGACCTAGACGACTAAACGCTCGATCTGCAACCTATTGATTAGACTTGTGTGTAGGTGTGTTTGCATGCACGATTATTGGCTTGTAGTATGTTTTGGGGCTTGCATGCCCCGACTACAGATGACATTATGCATTGTCTTAGGACGCTTGTAGGCCTCGGTTATTGTATTGGTCCTTACTTGGGGTTTGCAACCCTGAGTAGGACCCATGGTGGTGTCCCCTAACTAGGCTTCCCAGCCTAATTAGGGATGACACCTCATTTCATTTCTTGGATTTTTATTTCCCGCACTATGTAAAATACTTAGTATTAATACAATTTACCTTTAAAATAAAAAATATACAAATAAGTGTTCTAAACATACTATAATTATAAAGTATATACATTATTTAACTTATGAGTGACATTAGCAAACACAATTGTATGACAAATCTGTGTGGAGTCTATGTGGTGCCTATATGGTGTCTACTCGCTGTTGGCTCACGGGGTCAATTTTTACCTAACAAGTCATCGGATCTCGACCCTAAAATTCCCGGGTCATTCGGGTTCGGTTTGTTTTCGGGTCCCAGGTCTAAAACACTGGGTTCAAACCCAAAAAATCATCGGGCATTCAGGTTGCATGTTTTGACAGTTCTAGGTATAATGCTTAATTATTTTTTATACAAATTTATATTCAAAAAATTTTAAAAATATATTCATACACTATACATTTATATTGAAATATTTATAAATTTTTATTATTAAAAATTACGCTTTAAAAATTACTCATAATTAAAAAAATAGATTATTTTAGTAAACAATTTTTTTATTCCTCTAAAACATGAATTTTCATTATAAAGGTTTATAAACATGTCAGTGAATCAATATAATTAAGTGTAAAGAATATACATATATTTTAAAAAATCAATATAAATTTATACCCAAAATAATTAAGTGTTATTCCGAATGTTACATCAGGTGTAACAGGTGATCCTATTTAAAAATAATGTATCTCGTCGTCTTGTTTAAAATAGAGAGACTTATGTGATATGTTTGGGTATATTCAATGTGATAGAATGAGAAATGAAGTTATTTATGATAAGATTAGAATAACTTGCAAGTTGTCTAATGAATTTTGGAGCGCCTACAAAAATTTAATGCAATATATATATATATATATATATATATATATATATATATATATATATAGAGAGAGAGAGAGAGAGAGAGAAACTTTTTTTTATAATTCGACAAGGCTACATGCACCGAGCACAGGTGCTATATGCACTCAACATGAATGGGTTCTAGTTTTGTTTGAACCTCAATTTGACACGTGTCCAACATTAAATATGTCTAACATAAAGTAATGAACGAATCAAAGATATGTTCAATACAACAACAACAACAACAAAAACATTCCCAATTATCCCGTCTAGACAGGGTTTGGGTGGTCAAGTTTTATGCACTATTCCCTGACTACATCGAGAGAATGTTTCCGAGTGACCCAAGCACAAGCATGAACACATAACAAACCAAATTGACAAGTAACGGACGGATCAAAAAAGCAAGCTTACAATTTTTGGAAAAAAATTGATTACACAAACGGATCAAAGATCCGTTTTTTTTAAATCTAAGTAAGTTTTAATTTTTTAAGAAAAAATTAATACGAACAGATAAAAGATTCGTTCGTTACTTTTTAATGTCAAACGTACGTATTTAATGTTGCACACGTATCAATCTGAGATTCAAACGAATCTAAGATATTAGATCTGTTCGTGTTGAATGCATATAGCACATGTGCTTGGTGCAAATAGCAACAACCTAGCTTATTTGGGGTTTAAAAAGTTCGGTTTTATATAAAGTTTTTTTTATTAGGAAATAATTTGAGGGTCGGACAGACCCGATACCTCGAGAGGCCGACAAAGTCGGAAGACGGTAAACCGTCTAAACATACATGCGTAACAAACATAAAAAAGGGTGTTGTACAAGCGGTGAAAAGCACACAAATGCAGGCAGTTTCAACCCTCTTTTTCCTGCCCCTTTTGGGCTTGGAAAAAAAAATTAAAATCCTGAAAGGGTATTTGGTGTAAGCGGATCTAAAATATTTGTCTCTTTTTTTTTAGAAAAAAAAACAACTTCTAGTGTGGAGCCTTCTGGAAATGAAATAGAATCTTCTATTTCTCACGAAATTACATTAGCCACCAGCCCGTAGAATCACAAAGTACATCAATAGTTGTCCCTTTCCCATGAGACTGTTGTATGATTCATATTTCTCCATGAACCATTACTTTAGTTGAGGGTTTCTAATCTCCTCTCCTCGACGACAAGAGGACGTGTTAGCTTTGTCTATCCTATGTTCTCGTTACTCACCATCATTGTTCGAGTGTCACTGTTTTCTACATTGAGTGACCTCATTAATGATGTGTTTTGCTAGTTCTAGCTTTTTATATAGGGTTCTTTTGATAATTTTGTTTATTTTTTCATTTGGGATCTTGTTGGACCATGATAGTTAGTCTGTCGCCCTTTCGATTTACTTTGTATTTCAAATATCTTGTCGTTTAAAATAACATAAATTTTGCGAGATAACCTTGAGATTAAGGGTAATTCATGTAATCAACACTACTATTTTCAAATATTTGGTCGGGTAATGCTTTTTTTTTCCGTGTTGTGCCTATGTGTTTAATTTTGGTTATAAAAAAGTTGTAAACATTTGGGGGAAAAGGTTAAGTTTTAAAATATTTAGGCTCCCCAAAAGAAGACTAAATTTCTCGTTTGGTCTTAAGCATTTGATCACCGTGTCAAATAAGTCTAGAAAATATCAAATAAGTCATTCACATCTCTAATGTTTCTACCTGAGTTCATAGAGAGTTCTTAACGTTTTTATTCACATGGATAATCCTTCCGTTAAATATTAAATTATTTTCCATTCAGAACGGCACATGACAATCCTGATTTGTCTGTATTGGTCATGACAAAAAGAAATAAGAAAAAAGATCACGTGTCAATCCTCCGCCCAAGTTCATCAATGGTAGAGTTGGCAAAAATCAGACCAACTTGACACTTCAACTAAAATTCACGAGTTGAGACTTGAGATGAGTTGATCCAATACTCCAAATGACGAAAACTCGAATTAGCCCAAATTTGAACAACTTGACCTCGAAATGACCTGAACATAAACTAGAAATAAAAAAATCTATTGTTTTGCACTATTTTGAGTTAAACTTATAACTTTGAACTTTACCTGACAACGACCTAACCCGATATGATCCAAACCAAAATAATCTGACTCGATATTTATCCAAACAACCAAACCCAAAACCGACACAACTCGAATTTAATCAAACCCGATAATGACCCTACCTAATATTAACCCAACCCTGAATTGACCCTACTCAAACTCCACTCAAGTGACGTGATTCCTAGCAATTTATTGATAACTCGCATGATCTTTTTTTTTATTGTTAACTTGGTAAATATGAAACAAAATATAATTGTCACTTGTTATTCTGAATGGTACACCGTTTAATATTTAATGAAAAGATCTATCTATCTATATCTATATATAAACTTGGGTAAAGTCTCATTAATTGCATCTATTAAATATTTACAAATAAATCTAATATATACTCCGTATTTTTTAATGTATGATTTTTCAAATTAAAAGTTTATAAATATATAAAAATAAATGTTTGCTATATAAATATAATTTTTTTATAAGATTAAATAAATGTGAAAATAATTTTGTGATGTAGAAAGTGTAGGTGAACTTGATTGAAGCGATGGAAGAGCATCTTACCCAAATTCTTATTTAAATTAAAAAAAAATAGGGATGACATTATGACAATGGGTCGAGTAATGAGTGAATGTTCTGAATTTTTACCCGACCCGCCATCCGAAAAGCTCACCCGACCCGTCTCATCACCCACCTACCATATTACCCGTCCCGTTTCATCCATTATCCCTCGGGTAATCAGGTGGCTCGAATGAATATTCGGGTGAACCGTGTTCCATTAAATTTAGCCAATTTTTTTTTATATAACAACAGACCAACAAACCATCCCAAATTTAACAAAACAAAGATCCATCAAACATACATCTTGCAAAATAAAGTCTTAAAAATAAAATTCACAAAAAACTGTGCCAAACAGATTTTGCTCGGCATATATAACACTATTCAGCAGACGTTATAACTCCAAATACACATTAAACATCCTGTGAGAACAACCCCATATTCAACAAAGAGTAATCATCCTGGAAAATGAAGTCTTATAAACAAAACAACATTGCAACAATCTAAACTAAGATTTGTCGTAGTCAATAACAATAAAGGCAAGGGATTAATCTTCAAATCTTCAACGTAATCATCAATAGCTTAATGAAAAGGTATTCCTTCCAAGGAAGCAACCTAAAAAATAAATAAGAAACAAGTGGTTCAACAAAGAATTCAGGAAATTAAAAAATTGATTCAATAAAGAATCCTTGAAATATGATCAATTCCATAAAAAAAATCAACACCTATAGAAAATATTCAACAACTAATTCATCACCTATAAAGATTTAACCCCAATAAACAACTAAAAAAATGATTATATGACAAAACAATTATAAAAATGAAAGTAAATATTGAGATCGATCCCATGAAAAAGAAAATAATAACAGATAATATGAAAGTAACTATCGAGATCAATCTCATGAGACACAATGGTTGGACGACTCTTTCAACAGGTCGACATAGATCCATTCTTTGAATTAAAACTGCTCTAAGATTTAACATAACTATTTACTTGAAGAAATACATGTGAAGTAATCACCGGATTCAGTCGCCAGCATCGTTAAATGAATTTGCACCCATCTAATCCGACGAGTGACAATGGGTCCTATGCAAACTAGTGAATCCGAAAACTCAGCCATTCCATTCCTTTGTCTCTACAACCACCTAAGAGTGACAGCAAACAAAACTCGAGGGCAAGTTATTTGGATTTATTTATTCAGAACTGGTTTAATCGTAGATCACCCGAATTAGCAGCAACAATCTAATCGCACAACAACAACAACAACAACCCAGTAAATCCTGCAATAACGCAGGGTCTGGGGGGTCAGGATGTACGCACTCTTTTTCCGAACAAATCGAGAGAGTGTTTCCGATAGACCCAAAACAATTGACTTGTAAATCCCATGGTAGCATAGTAAAGAGTGGAAAAGAGACAATAAGAAGCAGTGAGAAAGGCTGGAAAGAATCAACAACAATAGAACAAGACACCCAGCCTAGAACTACTAAACGTCATAAGCCCGAGTGGACCTCCTCCAGTGGTCTCTATCCAGTGCCAATTCTTCCGATAGGTTGAGCAAATTGAGATCTTGCCGGATAATCTCCATCCAGCTCTTTTTCGATCTACCTCTACCCCTGCAAATAGCTCCAAACTCCAAACTCTCACACCTACGAACATGCGCGAATATAGGTCTCCTCTGAGCGTGCCCAAACCACCGCAATCTGGACTTCTGTAGTTTGTCCACAATACTCAAAACTCCAACCTTGCTCCTCATGTCTTCCTTTCTGATTTTGTCAAGTCTCGTGTGCCCACTCATCCATCGCAGCATTCTCATCTCAGCCACTACCAACTTCTGTTCTTGAGCTTTAGTAACATGCCAGCACTCTGAACCATACAATAAGGTCGGTCTAACAACCACCTTATAGAATTTTCCTTTCAGTTTTGCCAGAACTTTCTTGTCACATAGCACCCATGACGCTCTTCTCCATCTCAGCCACTCCGCCTGAACTCGATGCTCGATATCTCTGTCGACACCCCCATCACTTTGAACGTACGAGCCAAGGTACTTGAAATACTCTTTCCTTGGGACAAGAACACCCCCCTATAAATCAGATATCCCTGGGTCTCTGTCATCTCCAAAACGGAACTGAACATACTTGGTTTTGATCCTACTCATTCTGAAACCTTTAGACTCCAGCACCTCCCTCCAGGTTTCTAGCCTGCGAGCCAAACCCGATCTCAAAATACTCAGAATCACCATTCGTACATACCCCTGATAACTCTGATATACGACCCCGACACTCCCTTCTCTACCAAGCATCTCCAAGTTACAAAAAAAAAAGAAGCAAAAAACATCTTGTAAAATATTATTTAAATTTCCAATTATAATTATGAAAGTTCTAACATAAGCTGCAGACGAGTTCAACAAGTACAACTTATTTAAATGACAGATGCGAACAAATATGGAAGTTTGATGGCAAATAAGTCGGTCAGAGTCTAGCTGTCCTAATCCTCTGCTTCAGGATCGGCCTAATGAAATCTTGGTAACCATCAGGCACAACCGATTGATTTAATGGATCCTTCCATGCCTCCTCGTAGAGTTTTGGGTAGACATTACCATCGTAACGGCCCAAGGCTGAGCCAAGATAGTGGTCGGTGTAGTTGAATGCGTCAACAAGCGCAATGGCATTGGGACGGAGCTGAAAACAAAGTGTTGATGTTAGTTTAGCTGATGGGAAAGGAAAGAGGGCAATGAAGAATTGAATGAAAAAAGAACCTGAGAGTATAAAGATCTGAGAGCATCTCTGGCGAGAGATGCTTGTTTTGGGAGGATGCAGCCAGTGGAGAGGAAATCGCCCAGATGCTTTTTGAGGATGGACAAAGCATAGATGCTGCATAGGACCTCTAACTGTCGCTTTACTCCTTCACCCGGAATGTCTTGCTGCAGCTTCTCAATGAACCTAAAGAGATTGCAACAAGAGGCATATCAACAATTATTTTTGACAGTTGCAGACCTGATCGGACACCTAACAACTCAAACAGTAGGTATTATACTTCAGCAGTCCAGTTTAATTAAACGAAACATCCACACCACTGCAAATTCACAATGTTAGTCATGGCCACTTGCAAAGAGAGAATCTTTAGGGACCTTCGGAAGCTTGAAAATAGATCTGGGGAGAAAACATCGCTACAAGGCCAACCCAGCTCAAGAAGCCACCCTAACGACTAACATAACAACTTCTACAATACCAGGGCTGGTAAGAGAAGAAAAGGAAGAGGGCAAAGTTGAACGCTGATTTTTTATTCTCATAAAGAACACGAGACATACCCAGTTAGATAAGTAAGAGATTAATCAGCAAGCTATAGGCTACAGCTACCAGATATGGCAGATGTCCTCTAAACCCATCCAGATTTATCCTTTCATATGTTGTGTATCAATGTCTCAGTTCCCAAAGCTAAATAAAGTACTGGGTATGATTTATTGAATATAAGTGTAGCACACCACACCCCAATCTGGGCATTAACAAAACAAACTTGGCGCGTTTGGTGTAGGCTACTAGGCTCTGCTCAACAATTAGACCTAACAAGTAAAAATACAAAAGCTGCTAACACGACACTGATCTGAGTTTTGAAGAAGCACATCAGGTGATTCAGATTTGAGTATTTACACTGAGAATTACAGGACTTTTTAACGTTGAGAAATGCAAATTTGCAACACTTGGCTACTAGAAACAAATGCCCAGCACTCAGATAATTCCCTTTTATTTTTTAATTTAAAGAAAGCAAATACCCATATGATTAAAAAAAAAAAGAAGCAATGAAACCTCGAAAACAAGGAAGCTTACTTAGAGACCACGATCAACTGGCAGTGAGCAACCGCTGCTCCAGTGGTATCGGCTGACAGCTCTGCAAAGCCTGTAAGATAATAATAAACATAAAGATCAGTGATCAGCTATACATGTATCAAAGAAACACAAACACCACACAGAATTGAAAAACTGTGACAATCTTATTTTTATGCAAAGAAATATTATCTTTAAAAAATCCATGTATTACACGGGGACTGCACTAGATTATAAAAACAGAAACCCAATGTATATTGGATATATAAATTGTTCGCAGTAGGGAGAAAACTACCTTCTTCTGGATTCGAAAATTTGCTCAGACTTTTAGCACATGAAACTGCCATCCTAGCAGACCTCGCTTCAAAAACCTCAAGTACAATACTCGGCTTCAACCAATCCTCAGCTATACGGAAAAAAGAGGGAAGAATATGGTTAGAAGACAATGCCTCAAAGTTACTAACCAGCCATATAGCTCGCTGACGTATCAATATGTACAGTAAGAAGGATGAAGGCAAAACTGCATGCCAAACCTTTCTGGACATCACAATGACATTCTAATAGATGCTCTACCCGTCCCATGTATTCAATTGTACCGACAAGCTTTTTCCCTGATCCAAGTTGAGAAACTGTCTTCATCAGGAATCTACTAACCTGCAAAGGGAAATTAGATATAACCAAGCATCAGAAATAAAATTCAATGTGGGTCGAGAAGCTACAAACTGCACAAAAACTCAAACCATCCTTGTTTAACACTGAACACAAGAATTCATCAAATATTCTAGAGAAACTGCCTATTGAATACGATTTTGTTATTTGATTGATGAAATGATGATTTAGTATCTTGTCCCTGTTCAAGTCAGGCCCCTAGTTGCTTCATCCTAGTATATCCAACATAAGCAAAGTATGAGGAAATGAGACCTCACGAATGCTACTTCCCTGGGTTTCAATATTCACAAAATAGAAACCAGCAATACAATATGAATGAATAGCCGGGATGCCTATAGAGGAAATCAGATTTCTAATATTTCCAGACAAAACCTAGACAACCAACTCTAAATTATAAATAAAGACAAATCCGTGTTACCTATAAAATAATCCTCTTATATTAATCTCCTACATGGTTGTTTTTCCCATTAATACCTATAAGAATAAATCTTTTAGGTGTAAATATAGCTTACATTTGATTCAATATGATGAATTCACTATATAATTCTATTAGTTCTTCAGAGGTGAAGTTTTCAGCCACAACAACCCATGAAAGAGAGTATAAAACCAAACCTGCAAAAGAAGTACAACATTGTCGCCTTCATATGTACAAGTTGGGGCATAAACAGCAAATAACTCCGGAAGCCCACTGCTGCACAGGTAACCATGTCCACCACAAAGTTTTCTGCATTCATCAATTGCATCCTGCAGAAGATAAAGCACAATTCCCTAAGTGAGAGGGGGATCTAAATGACCTTAATTACAAGCTGGCAAAATAAGGGTCATCCCAGAATGTAACTGGAAAGGTTCCATGTAAAGAAAATAGGCTTCCCTAATTATATCTGTTTCGATTTCTTATATAGCATTTTGGAGTAGGATACAGCACATGTTGGACTTAGTACAAGCAGAACATGCATTACATCAATAGGAATCTAAACCCCAAAGTCTGACTCTCTCGTAATGTGATGTGAAAATTATTATTTTTAAATACACCAAAATGAAAGAAAAACCTTGATTATTTAGAATATCCATCAACACTAATTTATCAGTAGTTTTCTGCATCCATTCTTTTGCAGGCAAAAACAAGAAAACATAGACAAATGTAACAAAAATCTGGACCATACAAATCTAAAAAGGATAATCAGATACCAAATAAATGACAACACTAGGTATAACAGGAATAAAGAGGTCCCAGGTAAAACGTACAGAAGTGAAAGATGTTGTCAATGACTTCAGGCCAGCAGTACATGCATGAGCCTCCGGCAATGTAGTGAAATCATTTGCTTGCAATCTTTGGGTAACATCCGTGTAAAGCCATTTCAACCACTCACCAACAAATCTGAATGCGTAGGCAGAAGCCAGCAAAGGAAAAAGTCTATCTTGCTGAGTCCTATAATCAATCACCTACAGGATAAGACAAAAAAAACAGATAAAACCTTAGCAATTGAGTCCAAAACAAGGAATCAGATATCCTTGTGCAACAAACAAGGGAAAGAAAGAACCTTAGCTTTCTACCAGAATCATATTATTTACTTCGTATTATGTTAATGAAATCCATTTATTAAATTCTTCTTGTCGAAATTATCTTTAGATTAGGAGATATTGTATCATATCAAATTATCAATTGGTTAGATTATTTAGAAAGTTGATTCACTTTACACTCCAAATCTAATATGAGGTATCCATCTTCTTAACATTAGGGCAGAATGTGATTATGAATTAAAATTAGCTAATAATATTGATTTTTCTGACAATCAGACTAAGTCTATCTCCCTCTGGTCCCTTGCCAAATCCCTTTTCAATTTTGATTCTCCCCTCTTCAACTTTCTATCCTTTAATCCCTTTTAGTAATGCTCTGGATCAGTATGTCAAGCGTAACACAGCCTGCTGCCACTGAGCAAATAAAATATATACAACTTTGAATACAAAATCATTTCAGCTTGAATTAATTCTTCAGTATTCAAGCAATAACAACAATCATACTGAAATAATGAAACAGAGAGAGTAGAAAGACTCAACAATAGATGATATTTTGTCAAATATATTAACTAATGAGCAAATTATACACATAAAATAGATGGGAACCATGTGAATTTCTTTCACAAAGTTATTTTTTCGCTGCAAACTTCACTGGCACCTGTGATGACAATTTCTTTTCAATAGATAGTTCACATTAATTTATAGTTACCTGAATTTCATGCCCATTTTTCGGACCGAATTGTCGACGGACAGCACTGTACCTTGTAGCAATACAGACAGCTCGTGATAAAGCACACGAAGCATCAGCTACAATTGTCTGTCTCACATAGACCATAGTTCCATAAAGTAACTGTCGGGGAACATTTGACTGTACCACTTTCCCCTCTCTTGTAACCTGCTGCACGCTGAAAAAATGACAGAACACTAATGACAAGACATGCACAATAAAAAGATAACAAGGAAAATGTCAATAAAAATCTTAAGTGCAAGCCACATCAATGGGAGAACTATAGATGTTTTTCGTATAAATTGTGGGTAGATCCATCGATGGTCCCTGAACTTTTTTTTTTTAAAAAAAAAGTCAAAAAATGGGTCCCTAAACTGATTTTTATTCAATTAAGGTCTTTAAACTATGCGTTTGTTTCATCATTTATTTGGATAGGACTATATTTTCACCAAATTACATTGCTCAAGGACTTTAGTTGATTTTACCCTATAAATTGCACAAGTCTAGAAAAGATAAAGAATGAAAAGTATAAAATCAAAATCACAAAAGATAAAAAAACGTAAAAAAAATGGCAAGAGATGACTCAAACATCAAGGCTATCCATGAACTTGAACCAGCCTTTCTTAAACAGAGATGTACAAAATATATTCTACTTTCAGATGCTAATTCTAAAACCACAGAAGTGTCGGATGCTACATTTGAGGAATATAGCAAACAAGGAATACCTCTACTTTAAGAGTATTTAACTAAATTTATATGGCACAACTACTACTACACATTAAAGACAATTTGCACGTGATCGAGTTAGAGCACAAAACAGACTTCAAATAACGGAATTCCGACAAAGAAAGAAAGAAAAAACCCATGAAATAACTGAAGTCATTTACTGATCCACGGGTTGTGAAATCCATTAGTATATACTTTAGAATTCAACATTACATATACAAATGTAAGTTTTGAGAGCTAAATAGTGTTGACGAACAAGAGACATTGGAAGACCAAATATTCACGATAATTGGCAAAACAATAGGACGGATCTCCCATTTTATTCACTTGTTTTGAGGTTTAAAGAACAAATCAAAGTGCACATTTTCATCTAGCAAATATCATAGCCAGACACGATAAGCCCACAAAAAATTTCAGGAAGGTAGGTAATAAGTTAAACATCCTAACTGACGAGTAGACTAACCACAGAGTTAAATGTTGGAATAAAAATTTCTTATAATGCAGGCATGGTATTTATACAAGTAAACATTGAGGGAAAGTGGACAGACCGCATCAGCATCTGGTCCCTAGGGATGCGCACATTATCAAATCTCAGAACCCCATTGTCCATAGTGTTATATGCTCCATTTCCAAATTTTAGCCCAATATCACCAATAGTAATTCCAGGCAGTGGTAGATGATCATCCAAACTTCGCAGTTGCACAATGAAACCTTGGATAGGATCAGTTTACACAAGATTAGCATTGCTGTAATGGAAAAAAGCACACTGAAGATGTTCACAACTGAAGATATAAGAATGCTTTTATTTTCCTTCTTTGAAATCTACGGTCCCTGTCCTTCCATCACAGAGATTGCTTTAACAAATAAAGATGATCAAAATAACATTTCCTCGACAAACAAATCAGATGCTCACCATTTATTCCATGGTCCTTCCCATCTGTTATCAGCCTTGCATAAACAATCGCATGAGTAGATACTTTTCCCAGACCACCAGGCCACCACTGATAAGATTGTCAAAATATGAAATGAGAGTAAACCGAACTTTAGAACAATGAGATGACTCATTAATCATAATAATTTTAAAAAACACACACACACACACTGAATGATACTAGGTATGACATAAGCTGAACACAATAAAATTAACAGTTTGGTTTTTACCAGAAAAACATCAATTGTTTGGTCATTCTATTAAGCCTAGCTATTTTGATGTTGTGCTTTTTTGTTTTTGAAGTTTTGAATGAAAGATTTCTAATTTTTATCTTGAATTAACAGCTTCTATCATTATGCAAATGCACACTCATCAATGTTTTATTTTACACTTCTAGTAATGCTCTGATACAAAATACTAGATAATGGATGATTTTGGGTTGAGAAAATGACGAAGTGCATCCAGAATAAAAGCAAGTCAGCACAAGCATAGAGTTTACCATACACTCAAGTCTATTGTAGGACCTGATCCTGCATACCAAAGTCAGTAGATTCTAGATAACACTAAAGCTTTTCAGATTTGAGTAGACAAAGTTAAGCCCTAGAATAACTCTGGAAATTGACAACCTACACACAAAACTAGATTGGTGATTGTTTTGGCCATAATAAATATCACTACATCATTGTCATTATTCTATGCACTAGCATAATACTAAATTGCAAAGCTAGAAGGTCAATACTGCTGTCAGTTTTTAATTGTTGAGAAGAAAGTATGGTAAGAGAAGAAAAAAGGGGCACCATTACTCACTTTGCTAGAGGTCAATGTTGGACTATGGATAACGAATTCATCCGTTTCAGGATCAAAAGTAGCTGTAGTTTCAAGACCTTGAACATTGGAGCCATGACCGAGTTCAGTCTGTGCATAACATCCAATTATTTGCATTTTATATGCCATTGGCAACCACTTCCCCAGCTGTTCTTCAGTACCTTGTCCTTTGATCGCAGGAATAAACATCCCCTGCAGTTAAACCATATGGCATGCACTCAGATGGTGAAGCACACAAGAAGAGCGCATGAATGAAGAGCATATGATTTGAAGTATCTACAAGTAAGAGACAATTTGAAGATCAAAACATTCATAAGCAAGCAATAAGATATCTAGACACTATACTATTGTGTTATCTGTCATAGAAATTCTCAAGATTTTATCTGATTAAGATTTCAAAAGCATGTTCCACCTATTTGTGCCCAATAAAAAAGAGAATGCATCAGCTAAGGGAAGTTACCCAATGAAGATCTGTGTAGGCGGGTTCATCAACAAAAAACCGCAGTTTATGTGCTTCTAGTTCTGCATTAAAAACAAGAAATTCACCTTAGCTAAAGATCAACAGTGAAATATCAACTTCATAAGAAACTTCAAAGGAAACACGGGACCAGATAAGTTAAATCCAAGCAATCAATACCAGACAGACGGAGCTCGACTATTCTTTTCCACCCATGAGCTGCTTTCCTAAGGGTGTTCTTAAACAATTCTTTCCTGTCCATCATAACTCTGTCATCCTTCTTAAAAGCCTGAAATTACCACATTTCACAAACTGACAGTGAGGAATAAAGCCAACCATACTGATCTGAACAGCAAAAACGAGCAAAAGGAGCTTCTGCAGGGATATATACATATGTGAATTTTATTTCATTTCTCCATCAGTGAGTACATGTTTAAAATCAACCTTGTAGCATTTAGAAAGAGGAATTTTTCAGGAGCAGACTCTTAGGTTTCCCAGAAAGCAAACAGTCTTAACAATAACAGAAAACAATCTTTCGAAACGCAAACTGATTCGAAAAACAGCAAAATTGAACTTCAAACAAGTACGTCCTCCATCAGAATCACTAAGAAACGACGAATCACAGAAAAGCCAAATCAGCTGGTAAGCGACAAAAAAAAAATCAATGCTCAAAAAAAGGATAACAAAAACAAAAAACGAAGAAAGGGAGAGAGAAAGAGAGCTGACCGGATCGCTGGCGACGAGACGAGCCATGCGATCAGAGATCTCAAATTCACGCTGGCCACCGGCCCAGACGATCTTCATAGCATCAACATCGAACTGCGCCTTTTTCCTCTCGTCGGCGTGGTAATCGACAGCACCGTCATGGCTGAAAGGCAAAGCAGTGTCGGCCATGGATTGGATGGAATCCGACAAAAAGGGCAAACTTTTTTCTGCAAAGGGGGAAAATATCTTCTGAAGAACCAAGTTGAAGATCCTGAGTGTGTATAGAGGAGAGAGAGAGCGAGAGATTAGGGAGATAGAATGGGAGGATATTTATTGGGAATTGGGACTGGTGAATTGGTGATGGGCGAAGGATAGACGTTGCTGCACTATCTATCCTATTGCAGAAATCAGAGTAGTTGGAACATGGATGGATGGAGGAACCCAAGAGCAGCCGTGTGTGACTCCTCCGGCGGGTACATTAATTATTACGTAGTATTTATTTATTTTTATTAAAGTGTTATTATTATTATTATTATTATTATTATTATTATTATTATTATTATTATTATTATTATTATTTTGGTCGAAATCTTCGGGCCCGTTAATTTAGTACCGATTACATTGCTGCCGATTACCTTTCATAATGGAAAGCATCCTTTCGGATAAGGTTTTGAAAACATGTATGATTATAAATGTTAAAATCTCTGTCAGAGCGGCAAATGTGTGTAACTTTATCAGTCATTTTATTGTCATTTCTGGGCACGTGAGAGAACGAGACTTTTTTCACACTCGACAACAATGTTTTGACATCGGATATAACTAGTTCAATTTCCTATGGACATGTAAACTTTGTTTCTAAATGATTTATGATTATAAGAGAGTCTCATTCAATTTGTAATCTTTTTATACCCAACGCAAGGGTCTGGCTGTCAATTCTGTCGTAGCCAATATGGATCGTTCTACCCTCCCAGTCTCGAATGATGTAGCCAATCAAGCTATCGTTATGATCAAGTGTAGATCCACCGAAGTTTAATTATTAGTACTTTTTTGTCATAGTCTTGACTGTGTGTGAACAATGGATATATGATTGATTTTTTTTATTAAGTAATAATTCGAGCTCAGACATACCTGAAACTCGAGATGCCGATAAATCGACAGACAGATGAACCGTCGAACATAAAAATAAACCGAATAAAAAGAAAAAGGGCACAATCAACACGAACAAGCACTCTGAAAGAAAGGAACCTAGGCAGATCTAAAACCGAAAAGTTGAGGATGCCGACGAAGAACGAAGCCAAGCACCACCAAAAGAAAGCACCGCAGGTCAGCAGAAAAGCAGGACACAAACTCATGTGGGTAGTGAAGACGAAACTCCAATGACCACTCTCCCGGATACGGAGTCGCCCGATAAATTATGCCACGTCTCCAACTTGTCTCAACTCTGGATGCTGCACACTCAACCAAGTAGAAGAACGCCCAGAACCACCCACAACGTGAAGAAAAAAATCACCCAAAACCGGTCAATCAAGACACGGATTTCATCACTCGAAAAACAAGGGTTATTAAACCTTGCAAAGAAAGTGGTTAATATATGTATATATAAAATTATATATAAATATAAATTTAATTATATATATCCTTATTACTATAGAAGTGAGGGTAACTTCGAATCCGAGCCGATCACTCTAGGCGTTATCTACGACTATAATTGCGTCTGCCCCTTTTCTTATAAAAACATATTGTTCATTGTCAAATCCCACATTATGACCGTTCTTTTTGGGTGGGTGAATCTGATCAATGGATATGAACTAATATGTACTATAATGTCTTATTTAACCCTCAGACTTTCCATTTAAAATTATTTATTTTTTTGTTTTATTGTCTTTTTGGTCATTTCATCTAATTCAACCTAACCTTTCCACTCCAAATGTCCTATTCTTCATGATGCTAGCTGAATTTTTGCTACTGTTTGGTGACATTGCTAGCTGAATTTTGAGTTGCTACAGTTGTTTCTTTTCGATGCATCTCACTCTATCCTTTACCTTGGGAATCTTCTTTTGTAGCTCTCTTTTATTTCCTTTGTTTTATGTCGTATCTGTCTTATGTAGTTTTTCTTTTTGAAATATTCTTTGTCACTTTACACTTTGTTCTATCTGATTTTAAGAGTTTGGTTTGTTGGGCTTTCAGTTTTATCATGTCTTGAGAATTTGATGTTTGATCTATTTTATATGGCTAGATTTTTTGTTATTGGGATTGCAGCCTCCATCAACCACCTTTGGCATGATACCTTTAAGTGATTTCTATTCTTTTCTCCAAGAAGTCAATATCAGAATTTAAGGGTTTCTTGTTGTTTAGTCTTAGATGTCTGCTTTGCTGCAAATGATTCCTGAATACTAAGCACTCTTTTTGTACATCTGTTATTTGACTGGATTTAATTTGACTCCAATTATGTATTTGAGTCTTTTTGCTTTATATCCATTCCATGTTGGTGTTGATGTATGTGCTCTATTTTTAGATGACCATCTCTTTTCTGTTGTATGTTTGAGATGTTTGGCATGATTGTTGTTGAAGTGTGATTGCACATGGCTTGATCTAATTTATTTCTCTTCAATTATCTCTTTCTACTATGTTTATACTGCTTTTTTTCTACTTTATAGTGATTTCTCTTGTAAATTATCTTTCAAATTAAGAATTTACTGGAAATGATTGTAAAAAAAATGTGGTCTTGATCCATCATTTTTATTACAATTCGAAGTAAGATTTTTGTTTTGTGGTGCATTTATACTGCAATTACATTTAACTTTGGCATTACAATCTTGGGAAAGCAAATTATCCGATGGAAAGTGGATCTAGGCCAATGGCCAATTGTTATACAAATTTCAATGTTTTAATTGCAACGACACTACTACTACTTTATATATTGATGGAATAAATCTTTAGATTCATTACGACTCCACTCGTTAACGGATCAGGATCCTCTACAACCCATTGTGCACCCCACGTTGCACCGTTAAAATCATATATTTTTTTAAACATGATTTTTTCCAATAAAAGTTTATAAATAGGTAAATATACAAGTATTTGAAATGTAACTATATTTTTTTTAAAAAAAATTCAAAGTAAAATTATACCCGAAATAATTAAGTGTTGCACCATAGGGTGTACGGTGGGTTGTAGAGGATCCTGACTTCTCGTAAACTCTCTCGTAGTTGCAATCTCGTCTCCTATATGGTATATTTTTATGCATATTATATGGATACTTTTATAAAAGATATTTAATTATGTCCTATTAATTTGGTTTTGAATCGATTGTTTTTTAATCTTAGCTTTGTGATGATCATATAAATAGTTGCTACACATAGTTTAAGAAGAATACTGGTAGGCATAAGAGATTCAAGAAGAATCTATAATGTTGATGCCATTAAATTTTAGAAATGAATGTTCACAAGTACTCTATTGTGTGGGATTGTAGTGATGGCTTGATGGCTAATAACACCATGTAATATTGGATTGGGGTCTATTGGAAGTTGCATGTCGACGTCCACTCCTCTTTGTCCAGCACCACTTGGCTATAAAGAGCAAAAGACCTCAACTTGAAAAGAAAGAGATAGTTGGCCCAAAGACTATGATGACAAGCATGAGCGATTGATAAGAAACCAAGAACGGAACTGCCAGAAATGATGGTAGCTAAGATGCTACTGGAAGATCCTTATTATGTGGGGAGTGTCCTTTATAGAGGATAGGCAGATGGTACCCTATACTAAGAGATCCAACTCTTGAACATGCTAGCGGTTGATGATGTAACTAGAGTTAAAAAAAACTACACTGCCTAAAACTGAAAAGCATTAGATATCGTTAATTGCTTCAGGCAGCAAATAAATTGCTACCGTATATGTCGCGCGCGTGCACAACCTACTTAGTATATATATATATATATGTATATATAGAGGATAGATCATGTGTAAGCAAGCCTTACTGTGTAATTTGTGAGCAAATCTGGAGCGTCGGATTAAGAAGATCAAACGGATGAGATTAAAAGTAACTTGTGAACAGTGACATTATTCGTAGGTACCAAGTGATTATTCGTATGTACATACATATGAATAATTCTTTGTTGCATACGAATAATTACATTTGTTCATACATACGAATAATTACATTATTATACACGAATAATCGCTTGGTACCTACGAATAATTTCTCTGCTCACAAATTACACCGTAAGGGTTGCTTACACGGGATCCAACCTCTGTATATATATACCTAAAAACAAACAATTTTTTTTGATTGATTGTGATAAAGATGGGTCTATTTAGGAAGAGTTTTTTTTTTTATCGAAATTCGAGAAGAGGTTAAAGGGGGGTTATAAAGTTTGAAAAAATTAAATAAAACCGAAGCTTTGTTTTTTATTAGTAGGAAAGAATTCGGGGAGGGGAGAATTTTACCCGACAATATATTTGTGGATGAGGTCATAAAGAGTGTGTTAGGCAACCAGTTTGGACCGATAGGAAAAAATTCACACTACTAGAAAACGCTTTTATACTCTCAAAACTAACCTTGAACATAGCCTCAACATTAGCCTCGAAAACATATTACCCTAAAAAATGCAATCGAATTCGTCCTCAAGACACATTTCGAGGCGCAAATGAGGGAGGTTAAATGTGGCCCCGAATATTAACCTCAAAATTTTTGTTTGAGAGTAAGATAACCTCCAAATAATTTCGAGGGTAATTTCAAGATCACTAGCATCGAACTATTTCGAAACTAAAGTTAGTGCTATTTAGCCTTCAAATGAAATTAGTAGGTATTTTCAAGGGTACTAACTTCGAGGCTAAATAGTACTCCCTCCGTTCGGCAAAACATGTCACTTTACTATTCACGCACGCTTTTTTAAGGGATAAAAACTATATAAAATATCTAGTTTTTTAATAATTTTTTTAAAAAATTTCGTAGTTATTATTAATAAGTACAAACTTGTTAAAAAAATATAAACAAATAAATATTTTATATAGTTTTTATCATTCTAAAAAGTGAGCGTGAATAGTAAACGACATGTTTTGCCGAACGGAGGGGGTATCAATTTATAGCCTCAAAATATTTTAAGTGCAAATGCAAGAGCAAAATAACCTCCAATTTAACTTCGAAAACAACTTCCAAAATATTTAGAGACTATCGTACCATCGAAAAAACATTCTCAAGTTAATATTCGATACCACATTTAACCTCCCTCCTCTACACCTCGAAATGTGTCTTGAGTTTAAATTCAAGGGCATTTTCAGGGGTAATATGTTTTTTAGGCCATTTTGTCAATTCATTTTATAGTCAATTTGGAGGTTAAATTTAATAATTTGTTAAATAACAACAATAAACAAACATAAACATTAAATGTTTGAAGAAACATAAATTGTATAATTAAATCATGCACAAAATGTTAGTTCAACCATAACCTTGCACAAACATAGTTGAAAACCTTTCCCTTCTATCTAGGATTCCTATAGTGTAAGGGAGTCCAAAACTTTCTTCAAGAAACCAGTGGTCATGATGCATCTGCCATAGCCCACCTCCAACCTCCCTTTGCACCACCACCATCTCAAATCACCACTCCAACTTTCTAGCCTAGCCCGGTCTCTCCGATGTCGTGCTTGCCCGCACCGAGACTAGGTTCGCGTTCGCCTCCTTCCCTCCCGACCTCATTGTCCGTCTGTGCCGCCACCCTCACCTCGGCAGCACCGTGTACCTCGACGTCAATTTCGTGTTCACCAACTTCCCTCTCAACCACTCCGGCCACACTGCCCCGCCCCTCCCTCTTCCTCCACCTCCAGCCCCAACCCTCCCCTGAAATCTGCGACCTCGTCCCACCCTTCCCCGAATTCGATTCAGAGCTCTTCTCTGGTTTCGTTTTTCGGCTCCTCCCGGGCCGATCGTCCTCCTCGGTGTTGCCTGCCTCTATCTCGGTCGGGATTCCCGCCCCTCTTTTGCGCCCGTATCAACTTCCCTATACCTTCCCACCGCCCACTCATCGCCGTCCTCTCACCACCGGTCGCTTCTGCTTGGCTGGTCCCAGTTTTCCAGGACGACTTTCAATTTTACCTCTCCTTACACGGCAAGGAGAAGTCTTGTCATAAAGTTTGGCGTGCAAGTTGTATTTGCCTTCCGCGCCAAGAGCATGGAAATTAATTTTAAAAAAATTAATTAATTAATTACATACACACTTCCTAAAATCTTTTTATATACACGGAGTATAAACCCCGAAAGTGCTTGATCAAAATCCCGAAAAGGCTCGATAAAATCCCGAAAGGGCTTTTAGGTACGTTCTACTAGGGTGGTTCTCGACAGCTGCTCTGGGTGTTCTTGTCATTCCTTCTCTTAGTTGGGGCTCTAGCGTCTGGTGTCGGGTCTGTCTAAGGCTGAGGCGGTATGTATCAAGGCGACTCCATGTTCCGGTAATTTTCCTGGAGGATCGTCTTCACCACCCACAAGGACTCCTGATGTACTGTTGGCCAACGGTGTCATCGCTTGGTGGCGCTTAGCATCGGGTTGTAGTCTACGTTGTCCCCAACTTATTAGGGTTAGGTTCGTTTGTTTTCTTAGATTTGTTTCTTGCCACTATTTGTATTGCATCTTCTTAGTTTAGGTTGTATGTTTGACGGTTCGCCGTCTGCCGACTTTGTCGGCCACTCGAGGAGTCAAGTATGTGACCCTCGAATTCTTAACTTATAAAAAAAACCCTGCACAAAGATAAACATGTTCTCATAGCACAAACCTCATAAGTTATAGGCCAACTAATTACACTATATATCCAAGATACCCATGCTACCTACAAATTAAGGGTTAGAGTTTGCAAGACCGGAAGGAGATGACGAAGCTTGACCTGCCTGAAGGAGATGAATAATGGTGCATTGGAACTTTTGGTTCTTTACAAGTTCAACAATGGTACTTCGTAGCTCTCGTACCTCATCTCGAATGGCTTGACATCACAAAAGCACAAAACAACAAGTTGTTTGACTACATCAAACAGCTTAGCAACATTAAAAAAGCTATTTTAAGCAATTATAGTACAAAGCTGAAATAATTGCCTGAGTGGAAAAATCATTGTACAATGAATAAAATGTTACTACTATGAATTAAACTATAGAAGAAATAAATAAATAAAACAACTACCAAATCAGAAAGAAAGAAAGAAAGAACTAAGAGCTCCCATTAATTAAACTAAAGAACAAAGAAAGAAATAAAACAACTCCCATTAATAAAAATAAAGAACAAAGAAAGAAATAAAACAACTCCCATTAATAAAAAAAAGAAATAGAACAACTCCCATTAATAAAAATAAAGAACAAAGAAATAAATAAAACAACTCCCATTAATAAAAAAAAAAAGAAATAGAACAACTCCCAAACAAAACTTTACTTGGACACCATACAAATTCAAAACAAAAAAAAACAAATCTTAACAAATAGAACACAAGGCCATATTCACGCTAAGAACTACTAGTGGATTAGGCAACAAACACCTTCCATTTAAACAATTCCTATCTACAAGCCAAGTTCAACAAAGCTCAAGATCATCTCTCTTTTACTTATTAGCCAGTAACTATTCCCAGACAAGAAAAATCACATGAAATAAAAAATTAGTTATAAATCGATTATGTTTTCTAAATGTTGAGAAGGTAAGTCATTGAAGAAATTAGGTAAAGTTCTCCCCTCCTATTGGGGAGGAGAGAACTTTACCCGACAATATATTTATGGATGAAGTCAAGAAGATAGTGTTGGGCAACCGGTTTGGACCGGACTAGACCACAAATTCGAAAACCTTGGACCGCAGTATATGGTTTCGGGTTTTTTGATCCACGGACCAGTTGGACCAGCTTAAAAATTAAATGGATTAAAAATAATTTATAATATATTTTAAAGTTATTTATTAAATGTGAGAATAGACTTAATTAAATTATTATTACTCATAATACATGAATAAAAATTAATTTATAATGTTTTTTTATTTGGTTACTTTAATTTTATTTTAAAAAATACATATATGCACGCACACACGGTCTTGGACCGAAAATTCCAGTCCGGTCCCGGTCTTGGAGCATAAACCGGAATTTAATTTTTATGGATCGTAGACCGGACCGTTATATTTTTGGTCCGGTCCAAGACCGTAAATTCTGGTCCGATTCCGCTCCGATCCAAATTTTGTCCAACACTACACGAAGATCAAGATATCATTATAAATATCAACCCCCTTGGCAGAGCGGCAAAAGTATGCATTTTTACCAGTTACTCTGTTGCCATCACGGGGCACATGAGAGAAAAAACATCCCCTTAGTAAGGATTTTGATATCTTACATAATCAATTCAATTTCTCACATACATTTTTATTTGATTTTAGGTGATTAATGATCAGAGAATCCTCTTCTATATGTATTTTCTTTATTCCTATTTGCATTGCTTTTAAAATGCCTTGTTTCAACGCCAATGCTTACCCCTTTAGCGGGGTTTGTTTGCCGATCAAATTATATCTTATATTGATGGGACAGTCTTCCCAGTCTCGAATGATAAAGCCGGTGGAGCTATAATTGTTGGACAATGTCTATCTGTCAAAATTTCGTTTAAAGGTGTTGGATGGAGGTTTTTTACATTTCATTTTTTGTCCTTCATATTGTTTTGTTTATCTTATTTGAGCATATATAGTGTTCATTGACATCATGTTCTTTGTCAAATTTGCAAGCATTATACTAATTATCCATATTTAGTGATACGATGTGTTTAATTATATTCGTCGACGGTGGTTCTTCATTTTGGAAGGTAGCTTTATTTCTTATATACCAAGTTGTCCACTGCGTGAAAGTGACTGTTTTTTTTTTCTGATTTATTTAGTCTGCTACCAATCAAGTTAACTATCGGTTTTATATCTCTTGTGTTTGCTTTGATTGAGCTTATTTCATGGCGGATTTTTGCACTTAGTAAAGAGTGTATATTGTTATATTGACAGACAATGAAAGGTGTGTATCATCCTCCTCCACTTGATTACACAACACACAAAACATGGGGACCGAGACTCTTTTTTGCCCTAATCGACATTTGGTGGTAAGCTATTTTGGCCAAGTTTCCAAAGAATTTTTTTTTATTTTTAGTGGGATATCGATGTTACAGATCAACGAATTTGGTTCATCTTCCATTCAACTATACCCAGAATTAATTAGTTTGAAAGCGCTAGAAGTTGTAAATCAGTCTTCTCTGTCTGGTCACTAATATAGTTTGTCTTCAAAGAGATTGCTTGAAAAAGCGGGACGTCTATAATTTATTTTACAATGTTTTGGGGTAAGGTGGCATACAATTTTTCCTCCCACCATTTCCCCTATTATGTATTCATTAATCGTTTCATTGATGTTACCAATAGGTGGGTAGTCCAACTGACCCAAATGAAAAGGTTGAAAAGTTTATTGGACTAGACAACCACTGGAAGTTAGAGGAATTGCGTGCCCTCCTTCCAGATAATATTGTTAAAAAAATAAAAAACACGAAAATTCCACTAAATGAAATAGAAGATCGATTGTATTGGAAACCTAGTAGAAATGGGTGGTTCAACACAACATCCGCACTGGAAAGTATTACAAAAACTCGAACAACAATTAACCAACATACACAATGGATTTGGAACACTGATTGTTTTCCAAAGGTAAAAAATTTTCTCTGGAAGCTTGTCATGGATGAAACCTCTACCAAGATTAGACTTGTTGAGAAATGGGTTGCAGTTCCTCTTTTTTATAGACTATGCAATCTCAATGATGAAGATTCTGAACACATTTTTATAAACTGTCAATGCTCAAGGGAACTCACTTGAAAAATAGACCAACAGATTGGAAGGACACTACAACACTAAAACAAGGGACAAAACTATGAAAGAAATTGCAACAGAGATCTTCATAAAGCTATCCTCAACACAAAAAGCAAAACTTGCCATTATATGGTGGAGCTATAGACAATTAGAAATAAGATTGTTTTCGATGACCAAGGGTTTGCAAATAGCCAAAAGCAGGAGCAAAACATGAAACAACAATTAATGCAATGAGAAGAATCTAAAAGACAATTCTGGGAAGATACGGATCAAAAAAACTAATCACATGTGTAGAAAAATATTTTCGACAAGGCAAAGCTTGACACGAGTTGAAATTAAAACATTTTACGACTAGGTTAGAGCTATCAACTTGACTAGTAAGCATTTTGGTCAATTCCTACATATTTCACCGGGTCGAAATATATTTCCAACCAGGACAACTTAATTACGTCGGAAGATGTTTTCGACCAACAAAGGTGTCAATTTAATTGACAAACTATTTGATAAGCGCGTTGATTCAAATTTTCGACCATTTAAATTTAAAATTTTAACATATATCGGAACTTCTCATCAAACCTGCTTTAATTTTTGGATGTACACTTGACTTATTTGTGATGGAAATAATAATTATTGGAAATGTGATTGCAAGGGTTTGTTTTGGGTTTTGGGTAGTCTTTTGCTAAACCTATAATGTGCAACTATACGTGGCATGTTTCAATAAGAGGAGGGTGATCTGATCACATCCTGCCCAGCTAGCCCTTGGAGTGAAGACATAGGCGTTAAGACAAACTACAATTAATATTGTACATGGTAACAAAAGGTTTGCAGTAGGCTATAGGTAGCATATACCACAAAAGCACACTAGCTCTCCAAACAAGCAACATCGGCTCGGCCATTTGCTCCACCTTTGACTTTGCAGATTGACCAGTGTACTAAATTAAAACCCACAAAAAATTGTACTTAAAATTTGCTTGCTATAAAATACACAACCTGCAAAAAGGTATGCTTGAAAATACAATAAAAAATAAAGTAGGAATAGGGTCCATTAGGGAATATAGCAAAAGGCTTTGCTTGAATATACAAGACAAACTTCAATGGTATGGTGCAAATGTTTTAATAGGAACATTTTGATATAAAATGTGCTCCAATGGTTACTTTTAAATGTTCAAAATGTACACATTTGCACAGAAAGTGCTTAAATATATATAAGCACATCACCTCATCATGTGCAAACACTTTTATCACTTTTCAACTTTTATCATTGTGATCTCTAGAATGAAACTTTTATCATATGTCCCCTTGAGCTTCACTCTTCAACTTCGCCCTTGTATTATAAACTTTCATTGTAGAAGTTACAAACAACCTCTTCTTTTTTTTAGTTTGTTTGTTGTAAACAAGCCAAAATAGGCTTTGGTGGAGTTCCAGTAACGATGAAAGCTAATTAATGTTGTCTCTACCCGCTCTTGATATAGCTAACCCACAAATGAGTGTTCTTCCAATGAAGTTGGAATGTCATGTTTGTGGGTTCCATGAATGATGTCCATCCCCCATTCACCTCTTTTGAATTCCACACTGGATAGGGCGAATGAACATTGTTCAAGCTTGGATTCGGTTCTGCGATTCCTGCGACGTTGGCCATCCCCTTTAACTCTCGCCCTCTTCTTTGATGTGTATGCCCTGTACTTCTCGCAAGCGAGTAACACACTACCACGTTAAGTGGAAGTTCTTCCCCACGCCTAGTGGAAGTGCTTCCCCATAATCATGGCATCTCAATTTGTCCATGTCTGTAATGTAGTGAAATATATCGTGTAATCAAGAAATACCCGATTCTAACACTCAATGTCGTTCTAGTCACCGTCCAGTGGATCAACTTGCTCTTCTATAGGGTTTTGGGATATTGCAGTTGTGGTTCAACGAGGGAAGAACAACAGTTCATATAAGAGTTTTGGCAAACAACGGGATAATATATAGTAGAAACAATGTCTAATTATGGCGATTAAAACTATAAACAATAAAAACAGTAATAGACAATTTTAATATGACGATGAGGGAAAAAACAGGGCATAATCGAAGGCTAGCAGAGCACTAGAGGTGATGAATTTGATGATGCACAACCAATTCAAACATTTGCGGAATCATATTAGATTTGTGCGTGGATCGGGTCAAGAATTGGGGGATGTATTCAAAACATGACAATGGATCAAGGGTCAAGTCAAGGGGTTACCAAAAACAATCAATCAAATAGATCGATCCCGAACCTGAGCAAACCATCAACCAAAACCCCAAACATCATTTCTTAATCAGATCAAGATTTTACTGCACCAATTTTTTCAATTTCAAATTTGGATCCAAGAAGAGAAGGGTCAAAAAAGGGAAAGACCCCTGTTTCAGTTCAAGTAGAGAGAATTATCTTAAGATTCATGCATGGGGGGAGGGGTAAGAAGCCATAAAAACATGCGGACATAGGACCACCGCCTTCACCATCAAGTTACCTCACCACCAAGAAGCAGCCACCATCGGGTTGAAAGGAGCCTTCAAGAGAGACTCGCAAACGACAAGACATAAGAACAATTGAGACTTGGAGAGCTGCCACCAACCGTAACGTTGAAATAAGAGCCACCATCACTAAGACCTTTCAAACCTTTTTCTTTTTTCGCAAATTCCGTCTTTCCCTTTCAGATTTGCCCTTTCTTCCTCTTCTTTCCGACTTTGATGTATTTCCCTCTTCAACATCTTCTCTAGCTTCCTTTTGCTTTGTTTTTGACGCTCAAATGTTTTTTTGCAAGATTGATTGGGATGATTTTCTTTAATTTTTTAATATTGAAATTGTTTGTGTTTCTGATTTGAAAGGGAAGAGTTTTGCTTGAAGCGACACCCAATTAGCGTTTTAGAGTTTTCAATGGGTATTCCACTCTTGAAGCGCAATTCCACCACCTTCCACTACAAATCTATCTATATAAAATACTAAAGCAGAGGCCTGAAACGGGCTCTGGTGCGATCTCGCATTCACGGAATTTTCTGGATTAAAACGGGATTATTTTTGCTTACGTGTCATTTTCTGAAATAAAATTGTATTATATTTTTGGCCCACATCAATTAATATATATTATACAGGTAATACACTTATTGTTGAAAACATATCCAATTTAACTAATCAAATATAATAAATCTTTTTTATATCAAATAATAAGTTATTATCATATTTTAATTAGTTATATTTTAATAATATTTTGTGAATTGAAGTTTTTTCCCTCAAATTGTAAAATAACGTCAAAATCAGCGTGATATTAATTAGATACATCACATTGAGTATAGATTAATTAGATACATTACATGTATATATTAATTAGATACATTACATATTTACATATACTATAAATTAATTAATGACGTCCATAATATACATTACATATAAATATATAATAGAATACATTGAATTTGGTTTTTGCCGTTTTTTCAACTTTATTACCCTTAATTAGATACATTACATATTTACATATACTATAAATTAATTAATGACGTCCATAATATACATATACATTACATATAAATATATAATAGAATACATTGAATTTGGTTTTTGCCGTTTTTTCAACTTTATTGCTCATTGGGTTTACCAATTGAAAATATTTTTTAGGATTATTTGTCACAAATCACGTAGTTTTTTAACAAACCATTTTTTATATTTTTTCCTTTTGCAAAACCACACCTTATCTATATCTATATCTATCTATCTATATATAATACTAAAACAGAGGTCTGAAACGACCTTTGGTGCGATTCGCATACGTGACATTTTCTAGATTAAAATAGTGTTATTTTTGCATACGTGTTATATTCTGGATTAAAACGGTATTATCTATCTTTTTTAGCCACATCAAAGAAGGAAAAAATATCACGTATGCGAATTGCACAAGAGGGCGTTTCAGACATATATTTTAGTATTTTATATAGCTACGTAAGCTTTTTATCATAATTGAATATTATATATTTACTTTATACGGAGTAGTAATTTATATTAATTTAAAGATGATTTATATAATAAAATTTATTAACAAATCGCACAACGGGCGAGTAATAAAACTGGTTATACTTAAATCATTGACCTAACTCTTAAAAAACCATTATTATTCTTATTATTATAATAAGTACTCATATAATAAGATTATCCTAAACACTCTTTCCCTGTAATAATTACTAATCATTATCTATTATCTATCCAATATAAAAAAGAAACGTTTTAAAATGATAAAAAAAAAACTATTTTATGGCAACCAAACCGAATCAACCTTCCAGTCACCCAAGCGCTGACCAAACCAACCCAAGCAGTCCCCCAACCATCACCAGGTCCAAATTTTCTCTCCTCCGCCAAATTTGCTGCCAATTTCACTTTCTTCCTCCGTCATGGCGGCTTCCAGTGCGCGCGCAGCCCGATCGGGGTCCTTGCGCCACTCCCGCCTCTCCGATTTCGACAAGCTGGAGGGCACCGGCAGCTGGGAGGCCATTGAATGGACCAAGCACGAGGTCTCAATTTTCCTTCTTTCTACTTCTCCCTTTCTCATGTATCGATTGAAATTTTGGACTTTTGAAATTGAGAGCGTTGGTGAATTTGGCTAAATTCAGCCTTTACTGAGGAGTGTCTCCCACGGAATGTCCGAGTTCCTGCTCGAAGCTGAAAGGGTCGCTGTGGAGGTATGAATCATTTCTTTGCCTTCCTTGAATGGATTTTCTTCCTAGGGTTTCAGAATTGGTTGTCAGTTGTTACTTGTTAGTCACTCTCGTTGTTTCGTGTTCAGCGTTTATTTGATTTTGATGCGCTCCCTTTCTCCTTCTCTTGTTTGCAGGGACACGGTGTAGTTCTTGTGAATACTGGCGAGGCCGGCACCTTGCTGGTCACCAACTATCGTTTGCTTTTTGTGGTGAGTGATGTGTTTATATTTGATTTCATTTCAACTTTTTAGTCATTTCAACCAGGACTGGTGTCTTGTAAATATTTTGGACTGTAGAGTGGATTTTCCTGCTGATAGCCTCTTAGCGCAGAACACTTGGGAAGATCCTTACATGTTGCTTTGCGTTTGTTATAGCATAATCAAATGTGACAATTGTTCAAGTTTTTTTTTTCCCTTTTTGATTATAACTTCTCTTGTATGTGGATATATCTTGAACTCTTTGAAGTGCATCCTAGAGGTTTTGATTATCTTGTTCTTCAGACTAGTTAGGCTTCCATTTGTGTTTCTAGCTATGTTTTGAACCTTTAACTGCGTCCAACTACATGAAAACTGGATTTTTTTGTACAATATGATTATGAGATCTTGTGGTACAAGTTATACAGTTGTAAAATATTTCTTACTGTATTTTTTTTATTTTCTTTGATCAATGATTTTGACTTCCTGTTTAGAGAATCCTATATATGTACAGATAGCAACAATTATGACGTGAGAGATAGTACTTGTTCTCTTCTATTTTGGTATATCATTTTGGAAAATTTATATTTAGGTTATGTGAGGTTTGGCGTATTACATGTAACATGTAGTTCAATGATTTGAGTTAGGTGTCACGGCGTTTGATAAATTTTCACTTAGGTGGTATTTTTTTTTATGCAAATATAAAAATCACTTTAACATTCAAAATGATCCTATATATTATGGTTTTGTTTAATGTGATCCATTTGGTCCATTTGAGTTGAGAAAATAAAATAAATCTCTATATTGACACTTTATATCAACAATATTGTATAAAATTGACGGATAGATATTTGCCAATATGCTACTTATACGACATATTTTTAAACCTTTAAAAATCATTTTCTGGCTCATGTGGACCAAATGGGTCACATTTAACAAAATCTTTAATCTAAGAGATCATTTTGAGGCATAAATTGATTTTTATATCTACAATAGGAAAAAATGTGACATAAGTGAAAAAATATCAAAACTTATGTCACATAAGTAAAGTTATTGAAACTATTTGCTAAAAGTTAAATGATATGCCAAACCTCATGGCACCTAGATAAAAATTTCCCTTTTATTTTTATCGATTTAATTCTTGAATCTTAATGTATCATTGATTATATGACGACGACCCACTATATCCCTTTGGAGGCAGGGTCTGGGGGTCAAGCTATATGCATCGATTCCTTGAAGAAGTCAGGAGGATGTTTCCAAAAGACCCAGAGTTATTGGACCTTTTGGAAACAACCTGCTGACTTGTTCAAGGTGTAATTTTTTTTTTTTACAGTTCAGTTTTTCTGCTTCTAATTTAATCTCATGTTCTTTGCCTTCCAAAGAGTGAGACGACTCGGGATATAATTGCGTTGGGGACGATACCATTGGCAACAATTGAAAAGTTCAACAAACTGGCATGTTATCTTCTCCTTGCCTTAGCTTACTTTCTTTTCATATGTAAGATTATCTAGTGTGGTAATTACCTGTTCAACTCCGAATTTTGTTTTCTTAAGGAGTAAGTGTTTTCTTCCTTCGAACTTCTCTACCACCTTGTCTTTTTGTAGGAAATATGTTTCTCCATATAATGTTCCACCCTCTACAATTTTGCTTCCCCATGAAAGTTATGTAAACTTTTGGCTACTTATGCCAATATGAGATTTATCTCAACAGTAAAAGTAGTATTTTAAATTTTCTGACCAGAAAAAAGTGGAAGTGAGCAAATTTTCACCTTATAAAAATGAATTCATAATTTTCTAATAAACTGCTTAAGGGTTGAATATCAATGACGATGGATATAGGAACACATTGTTTTAGAGGGTTTTGTTTATAATCTAGGCTTTCATGACTGGCTTCTAAAACATTTATTTGTCCTACAAGAACTGGATTCTGGCAAATTATAGAAGGATTTGTTTATGAAAATACTTTCAAATTTGGAACACCTTGAATTGTTAGACAGATATAATGCCAAAGATGCTATCGAGCATCCCCTTTTCTTTTTCTTCCTAATATGAGTTCTCCATTTCATTTCCCCATTTATTTGTCACGAACAGAGCACATTACTTGCTTCACATATCTTCCTTAATTAACCATCCATCCTCTTCTCCTTCCTCTATTTACTTTCTCACTATTTCTCCCTTCAGCTTTCCTTCTCTTTGGACTAGTGCAACCACTACCATCATGAAGCAATAGTGGACCCATATGAATAAAATCAGTATCTGAGTAATTGCAGAAGATAGGAACTTTTTTATCTCTTATCACCTTAAAGACTTTAGAAGTTTCTTTGAAAGATCAAAGGATGAATGAACATATTTACCTTCTAGTTGTCATCTTTCACACCAACAACAAACTCCCTATATCCCGCTCAAAGCAAGGTCTGTCTAGTTATGTTTCAATTAAATAAATATTAAAATCCACATTGTTGCTTCATTTGCGATATTTCTGATTCATATCATTTGATAGTCATATGTAGACATAGTTTAATTTGATGTGTTTACCAAATTACCATCATAAGTGTTGTTTAGTGTCCATAGATATTAACTTCTTCTTTACGACGATCCAGGTTGTCAGGCAGCCCTCAGGATCTCGTCAATCAGACAAGTCTTCATCTTATCGGTTACTTCAGATTTTTGGTAATGCTTCTCCGTTTTAGTTCATTTGCACAGTTGTTTCTGTTTGTAACAGTTCTTCCTTGATTCCGATACTTGCTCTTCACCCTTAAAAAGTTATATTCAAGAGGTATCTGATGTTTCCATCTCAAGGTTATATTTCTTGATATATTTCATCTGATTAAAGCATACTTCATTCTTTTCATTCCTAAAATTTTGTAGATCAGGATAAGATTATGGCTGCAAAACGTTTTAGCTTTCCACACATGGAAGGATACATGGATAAGAATCATGTGTCAATTTTCTTTTGAAACAAGAATCCCCATGTTATGTTGTGCAGGCAAGGATATGAGAATCATTGTTTTTGGTTTCCGAGCTCAAACAAAGCTGGTCAGTCCTGCTAATGATCTAATTAGAGATGGATACTGCTTTTAATCCTTTTATTATTGTAATTATTATTATAAAAAGATATTCTTTGCTAATTCATGTCCTGATCAATTATCCGTACCACTATATGGGAAAAGGTTTTGCCAAAGATAATTTCTACGGTATTGAATTGTTTATAGCAGCTTTTGCTTTTAATCTTGGCTATAATGATGTTAGGCTTGAAAATATTTGCTTCCTAATGGTTAAATTGCTTCAAATATGTCCAGAGGCGTGCTGTATTTGAAGAGCTTCTGAAGTCATCTAGGCCTACAAGATTGTGGGATCTCTATGCTTTTACTTGTGGACCTTTGAAACGTCATTGCACTAATCCAAAGGTGCGGTTGCTTGATGAATATTTCCGGATTCTTGGATTAGGTTCTGCTTATAAGGCATCTGATGATATGATTGAAGAAGGGTCATTTGCCCTCTCTAATGACCTATGGAGAATAAGCGGCATAAATTCAAAATATGAACTATCTGCAACATACCCATTCAGCATGATTTTTCCTAAGTCCATTAGGTAAGACACTTGAATCATGTTTTCATTGGGTTATTGAATTAATGTCACCAAGTGTACATCAGACACTGGTCTCCTTGGCTAAACTGATCCTAATATCTGCTTCAAATGTTTGCTAATGCTAGTGATAAAGAAATACTAAAAGCATCAACCTTCCGTGCCAGGAGTCGGCTACCTGCTATCTCCTGGTGTCATCCTGGTATATACTAACATTTGCATGTCATTATTACTCTTGTTTCATTCAGCTGTTGCTCTCTGCTTATGTGTTCTTTTATTGAATGAGTGAAGGAACTGGTGCAGTTCTTGCACGTTCTTCCCAACCATTAGTAGGTCTCATGATGAACATGAGAAGGTAGTCCTGTAATCATTCCCTATTTTTATTATTTGAGTATGCTGCATTTTTTTTGGTTTAATCTGCCTTGTTGAATTTGAAAATGTCAAAATGGTGAAATTGTGTATCCATGGATATCTTGCCTAAGTTTTGTGCATCTGCAATGCAATGCTGCAGCAATACAGATGAAAAGTTAGTTGCTGCTATGTGCACTGAACTGGTTGGTTTGGGGGATGAGAAAAGGTAATCTGGAAATTTGCCTCAATTTATCTGTTGCGTGTTCATGTTGTTCCCTTTTGAATATATCTGAAAATTTTGTTTTCAGTTTCATATTGCATTTATGAAGAACTCGTTGATGTTCCATTTGCTGCTTTAGGTTAATACTTTACTGTAGAAATTATGACATAGAATAACTTAAGGATGTGCTAGTGTGTGATATTTAACATCATCAAATTACTTGCATAGGTTTTGGGGAATGTAAAAAGATCTGAACCTAATGCTTTAGTTGGACTTGTGGAAATATATTCTGGCACTGAGACTGTTGGTTAAGGTGTAGGGAAGTAATTTCTTTCTTACCTCAAATCATATGGATCCTTGACATAATCTTATCCCTAAATTCTGTCAAACATAATTTGTGGTGGTTGTGGATACACCTTTCATATACCGCAAGCTTCTGAACTTCATTGGCAACATGCTCTTTGGAAGACTTCTAATAGTATGTAACCTAAATTGTCACATCTGGGAGATGGAGGCATGGAGCTAACAGGCCGAGGAACTGCATTTGTTCACTTATAAAGCCTCCTTTTTTATTTTAGTGTGTGCGTGTGTGTCTAGGATCATCACATTAGTTTGTTTGGTTGGTCTGATACTCTGATGAAACTTATCATTATTCCTAATATTCCGTTGTGTTGTCATTTTTAAATGCTCCATTTCTCAAGCTAATCCTCATAAATTGAATTTATTGACAGGAAGCTGTACATTGCTGATGCTAGACCTAGGAAAAATGCTCTGGCTAATAGTGCAATGGGAGGTGGTTCTGAATCATCTTCTAATTATTTCCAATCAGAGGTTGATCGACTACCACTGAAGCGTGAAACCTTTTGTTTATCTATATTCTATATACATATACTAAAACCGATGCATAAGGTCCTACGTAGCATGTTGTGGTTGATTCGATGAAAAAAATTCCTGCCAAAAAATTATTAAAATAATATGTTGTCATAATTTCTAGAAATTTATCATAAGCTACCTTTTGTGTGTGTGTATAAATATATATTAGTTAATTGATAAAAATATAAATAAAAATATTTCATACCCATATTTACCAACAAATATTAATAGATAAATATTTTATAGGTGTTATTTTATTTATATCTATATTATTTTTTGGTAGAATGAATTATTTATATCTAAATTAATTTTTATTTTTTATATTTTCCACACACTTTGATCATTATTAGTTTAATTCTCACATAACATTGTAATTCAGATTTATGGTTTTTTTTCATATTTTCAATCAGTTTCTCTATTAGATAACAAATGTAATTTTAGAATATTGTGTTAACATATTCCCGTGCATGGGACGAGACACACTAGTTCTGTTGATACATATCTTTGATGTCAGAAATTTATACATATCTTTGATGTCTCTTCTGACAGTATCTGGTACTCTTCTCATTTTATCCCAGATTGTTTTCTTTGGGATAGACAACATACATGCTATGAGGGAAAGTCTTGGCAGGCTTAGAGAATACCTGGACAGTTATGGGACAATATCATCAGATGGGAAGTCTTCGATCCTTGTAGGTTTCTCAGATTTTGGAATATTTATAGCCTTAACTTATTAATGATTGAAGATTTTGTTTCCACAGATAATGGAAGTTAGTTTTCTTAAGAAAACCTATTCTCATTGAAAATACTTCTACGTTTTATCTTGTCGGTGACTTGGAGTCTGCTCATATTTTAGGGGAGAAAATATCAAGTCTGCTGATTGAATTGCTTTCATTATGTGAGCAGAGGCATGAAAACAGTGGATGGACTTGGGGTGGAAGCTCTCTTAGCAGCATTCCTGCTTCAGTGTCAAACCTTGGAGATACTGGTTGGTTACTACATGTTCAGAGTGTTTTGGCTGGTTCTGCTTGGATTGCAGCACGAATAGCAAAGGAATATGCATCAGTGCTTGTTCATTGCAGGTTGGATAGTTGTTTTTGTAATTCTTTTAGTTATCATTTTGCAGCGATGTTACTTAGAGATGCCAAAACGAAACATTTGTGTTACATTTTGGACCTGTGATATTTTATACTCCATCATGGTGCCCAAAATTTTTTGTGCAGTGATGGATGGGACAGAACAACTCAGTTGGTATCACTTGCTAGTTTGTTACTTGATCCCTACTATAGATCATTTAAAGGATTCCAGGTACTATTGACCCTCCTCCTCCCCTTTCTGGCATCTGTATTTCCTAAATGCTTGTGGAAACTAATGTATGTAATGGGATAGGCTTGCTTTTGTTCAACACGTGCATCCATGAATACAGATGCATAAAAAAAATTGTATATAGTAGATTAAGGTACTGCTGGGGCAGTTGCCTTGTAGCATATAAATAGAGAAAGTAAAGACAAATCATAACGAATGCATAGATGTGTAGATGATCTTAGCACTACCAAAAAGATTAGATAGTTCTTGAGACCTTAAATTGGATGAACACATCTTTTCTCTTTTCTCAGTTAAGATGTCATTGTGATTTTTTCAGAATGTTTTGAGTAATGTTGGCCCTTGTTGGTATTCTTTTTGGATAGGCACTAGTTGAAAAAGACTGGCTTGCATTTGGGCATCCTTTTTCAGATCGTCTTGGGATGCCAAATGTATCTGGAAGTGGGCCTTTTGAATCAGTACGGCATGCTTCTACAGGAAATGTTTCTCAATCTTTAACACGGCAGCAATCAAGCTCAGTTGTACCTCCACCTCCCAGTTTATCACATGCACAAACTTCACACAATTATTCACCCATATTTCTGCAGGTAGTTCTCACTTTTCAAGGTCTGTACTTGTATGTTTTGTTAGATAACTTCAGTTGTTCTCATGACTATAAGATGGGCATTCCCTTTATTGCATCAATGCATATGTAGCCAATATGGTATTCTCGATCCCTTGTTATGAGTGATAACTTACCAAGTACACAATTCACCTAAATGCTATGTTTTGTGCAAGTCATTCCCATTTTGGTTTTAATTATTCTCTGAGAAATAAGCTTGCCACCTATCAGGGACTACAGAGATTATGGTTTCTCTAGTAAAAGAACATATTGTCTTAATTAAATAGATAAAGATGATGTTTAATCAATTGAGTTCAGCAGCAAATAATGCTGCGCACTGTACGGGTTTAGCAGCTGAGAAAGGGCTAGTGGTACTTTTGTATGAGAATGAGTTAAACTCACTGAAGCAATGATCTCTTATTTCTTTGATGCAGTGGGTCGATTGTGTCTCTCAACTTCTGCGGATGTACCCCTTTGCTTTCGAGTTTTCATCGGTAAGGCTAGGTCACACTGAATTATACAGGAAAATGTTTCATGAATGTGTTTATCAGTTGACACCATCTTTTGAATCCAGGCCTTTCTGGTGGATTTCTTGGACTGTGTTCTTTCTTGTCGCTTTGGGAACTTTTTATGTAACAGGTAACTACCTCCACTGATATCTACAGACATGAATTATAAATTTATAATTTGGCTCTTTTCCTTTCTCTGCTTTTGTTGTTTTCCCATCTGGGCGTGGAGTAGGGGACATTTTCAACATTGCCATATCACTTAACTCTGGTAGTCGAAACTACGAATAATTATTGAGTACTGCATATCAAATTCATGTTCTTCATTTCTGCCTTCTGGACCTGCATTCAAAATCTGTTTGTTAAAAGTTGAAGAAGGTACAGAAAATAGAATGGTATCGAGTAAGAAAAATCATAATAATATTATTATTATACAGCTCCATGTCATTTCGAAGAACGATCCTGTGTGTTAGTACAACTCTTTATGACTACATGAATATCATTTTCTTGGGAACACCAAAGACCTGACTTCTTTTGCCAATTTTGTTCCTCAGTGAACAAGAGAGGGAACAAATGAGAATTTCTGATGCTTGTGGATGCCTGTGGACTTATTTGACTGATTTGCGCGCTATGGGAAGTCGTCAACATGTGCACTACAACATCTTCTATGATCCTTTGAAGCATGATGGTCCACTATTGCCACCGGCTGCAGCTCTAGCACCTATTGTTTGGCCCCAATTCCACCTCCGTTGGGGTTGTCCCGAAGAAGTTGAAGCTGTACGTATTGAAACTAAATGCAGGGGCATGGTTGACAGGTTCTCTGAATTGGAGAAGGTAAATTACTCTGCTTTAATATTTCTTTTAATACTTCTGAGTTCTGATGTCATTTTTTAGGGAAATGTAGAACTTCTGATTTCTGAATGAAGAATGAACAATTAAAAGATGACAGAGGCTGATAAGAAAAGCATGCTTGTGAAATGATCATAGATAATGCATATTCAAAACAATCAACCTTCTTCAAGGCAATGAATAGATTAAACTGGTTTGCAATCTGCATCTTAAGATTCTATGTTGGCTCCAACTCTCCCTTTCCTTCAAGGCAGATGATCTTTTATTTCATTGCAAATTTAGGTAGTGGTCCTTGTCTCACTTTCCGGATAGCTAATATTGTATCCACGACCGTTTACTGATTATCAAGGGAACTAGAAATGAACTTGTTTAACAATCTCCCTTAAGAGTTCATTGCCCATCTTCAAGACTATCAAATCATATGAGAAACATCCCCCCATTGTCGAAGCAAGAGTTAATATCATTAGTATGGAAAATACTAATGAAAACTCTATTTAGAAAGGGGTGTCTTTAGTGTGCCTATATATAACCTACAAGTTCTTGCAATGGTTACAATTTTTCTATCACTTGTGCTTTCTCTACATGAAAAGGTAACACAAGGTTTATCCTGTCAATATGTTATGGATGATTCTTACTTTATACTTAATCCTGTCAATGCAATCTGATAACGATCATATGCATTCTAACAGGCTAAAGAAATAGCAGAAAGGAAGACCCATGAAGCCTCAGCCGCCGTGGAATCTTTAACCCGTGAATTACGAAAGGAGAAGCAACTAAGCGGCTCTGCTATGAACTTGGCAATGAAGGTAAACAAGGAGAACTCCTCAATCAAGCGTGCATTACAGTCATTGGGTTGTCGGATCCACTTTGCCAGCAATGGAGACACGACCATCGACATTGACCGATCCTCAGTAGAATCATCCTCACAGAAGATGTATTCTACCTCGAAGAGTGGAAAATCAGACCTTTCGGCCTCTATGCCAATGATGACTGAGGATGACTTCTCAAACGACCCATTTAGCCGGTTATGCGAGTCAGTCTGCACATTGGGCGCCAGTGACAGCCATTGCAGGTGGCCTGAAGCCATCTGCGCCCAGTTCGGAAGCCAGATTGTCGGCCTTAAGGCCAACTTCGACGTGTTTGATCGGCTTTCTATAAATGATGACTACTTTTGACGCAGCCGCCGAAGCTTCGAACTGATTTTAGAGGGTTCAGATGTCTTTGGCACGAAACTAACCTATACGTCGAAGCCTCCAACGAATAACGATCTCTACACGGAATAGAGCGAGAATTGGGTTCTCAACATGTATATAGAACGCCGAGTCAAAGCAAAATAAATTCTGATTGTTTACCCATCAATAAAATGGACCATTTTCAAAGTTCAGTGAGTATTTGTTCAAAAGCTTTGATTGTAATGCCAATAAAATGTTACTGCTTTTTAAGCAAATGAGGCCTTGATCTGTCGGATGCAAATTTTTTTTATACAGGGAATAATTTGAAATAGCAAACAAGCCTCTATATATATATATATATATATATATATATATATATATATATATAGGATCGAGATCAGGTGAGAAGCGCTCCATCCAATGAGAAGAAAAGAAGCGTTCTGATTGGTCCACGTGTCCAAAATTGAATTAGAAATAGGAGACACGCGGATTACCTCAATTAATTAGTAACACCTACACAAATTAATTAGTAACACTCTACTCTCGCAAGTAACACTACGTACATGTTAAAAGTGTTTACATGGACTTTTAAAAATTATTTTTTGGCATTTTCACTTGTTAAAAAAATATAAAAAATATATTTTTGGGTGTAATTTAATTTTATCTACACATAGACACCCACTTTGTATATCTTTTTTTGAAAAAAAAAGTGGGTCACAAGTTGTAAAAAAGTGGTTCATCAAGTTACCAAGAAGTGGTTCAACCCTTTTACTCTTAGTGGTTCAGCTCTTTTACTCTTAGTGGTTCAACCCTTTTACTTTTAGTGGTTCATTCCTTTTATTCATAGTGGTTCAACCCTTTTACTCGTGTGGTTCAGCCCTTTTAGTCACTATATCACTCTCTATTTAGTCACTGAACCACTCTCTATTTAGTCACTGAACCACTCTCTATTCAGAGACTAAATAGAGAGTGGTTCAGAGACTAAGTAGAGAGTGGTTCAGTGACTAAATAGAGAGTGGTTCAGAGACTAAATAGAGAGTGGTTCAGAGACTAAATAGAGAGTGGTTCAGTGACTAAATAGAGATTGATTCAGTGACTAAATAGAGAGTGGTTCAGAGACTAAATAGAGAGTGGGTTCAGTGACTAAATAGAGAGGTTCAGAGACTAAATAGAGAGTGGTTCATTGACTAAATAGAGAGTGGTTCAGTGACTAAATAGAGAGGTTCAGAGACTAAATAGAGAGTGGTTCATTGACTAAATAGAGAGTGGTTCAGTGACTAAATAGAGAGTGGTTCAGTGACTAAATAGAGAGGTTCAGAGACTAAGTAGAGAGTGGTTCAGTGACTAAATAGAGAGTGGTTCAGAGACTAAATAGAGAGTGGTTCAGAGACTAAATAGAGAGTGGTTCAGTGACTAAATAGAGAGTGGTTCAGAGACTAAATAGAGAGTGGTTCAGTGACTAAATAGAGAGGTTCAGAGACTAAATAGAGAGTGGTTCATTGACTAAATAGAGAGTGGTTCAGTGACTAAATAGAGAGTGGTTCAGAGACTAAGTAGAGAGTGGTTCAGTGACTAAATAGAGAGTGGTTCAGAGACTAAATAGAGAGTGGTTCAGAGACTAAATAGAGAGTGGTTCAGTGACTAAATAGAGATTGGTTCAGTGACTAAATAGAGAGTGGTTCAGAGACTAAATAGAGAGTGATTCAGTGACTAAATAGAGAGGTTCAGAGACTAAATAGAGAGTGGTTCATTGACTAAATAGAGAGTGGTTCAGTGACTAAATAGAGAGTGGTTCAGTGACTAAATAGTGAGTGGTTCAGTGACTAAATAGAGAGTGGTTCAGTGACTTAATAGAGATTGGTTCAGTGACTAAAGAGAGAGTGGTTCAGTGACTAAATAGAGAGTGGTTCAGTGAGAGTAAAAGGGTTGAACCACTAAGAGTAAAAAGGGCTGAACCACTATGAATAAAAGGGCTGAACCACTAAGAGTAAAAGGGCTGAACCACTTCTTGGTAACTTCATGAACCACTTCTTTATAGCTTGTGAACCACTTTTTTTTTTCAACAAAACATATACAAAGTGGGTGTCTATGTGTAGATAAAATTAAAATACACCCAAAAATATATTTTTTATATTTTTTTAACAAGTGAAAATGCCAAAAAATAATTTTTAAAAGTCCATGTAAACACTTTTAATATGTACGTACAGTGTGTTGATTGGCGCGTGCAATTAATTAGTGTTACTTGTGAGAGTAGAGTGTTACTAATTAATTTGTGTAGGTGTTACTAATTAATTGGGGTAATCCGCGTGTCTCCTATTTCTAATGCAATTTTGGACACGTGGACCAATCAGATTACTTCTTTCCTTCTCACCGGTTCAGCGCTTCTCACCTGAACCCGACCCTATATATATATATATATTAATTATATAATTTATATGGAATTGTAGTAAAATACTAGATATTGATTATATAATTTATACTTGTACATTTATTAGTACTTTATTTTTAATACTAAATGACTAATAGTATTCAAATCACATATAAATTAAGGAATACAATATTATTAAATAAATTATTTTCAAGATTTTTTCCATTGAAACGAACCTACATTATAGATTTAGGGGGTGATTTCAAAGTTGTGTAACTTGTGTACCTTTTTTCTATGAAATTTCAATCTTTTGGGATACTTAGCACATATTGTAAAGTTTAACATCAAACGCAAAAATAAAAAAAAAAATTTCACAAACTTTTAATGGGTGGCCCGGTGGGCTACCCTGCCTGCCCATGTGGGCAGTCTTGGACAAGGTAGTTGGCCAAAAAATCGGGCTTAGCCCAAGCCAATCCTACTATAATGGACCAAGATTTTCACATAGGCTCGAGTAGTGCTCGACCCAAGCCCGCCCAGCCCGGCCCATGCTCAGGTCTACCCACAACCACTACACCAACTTATGATTGATATTTATACTGTTCAGGATATATGGGTTATTTTCACTTCATATCGATCTTGTTAGTACTTATGGTTTCGGACCTGCATGATGTGTATTAGTTTTCTTTTTCTTTTTATTCTATTTGTAGTATTTTGTTTCTACTTGTGTGTTTATGATGGTTAATCTACTTGTTGGCCTGTCCTGCTTCTCAAACACTCTAGATTTGCCTATTTGTAGAATCAAATTTCTTTCATGGTATAAAAAAAGGATCACACCCAATATAGGATCGCTTCTAAATACGGAGTATCAACTAGTCAAAATATGATGGACCAATAATTAGAGGTCATGTGTTCGGATATACATGTGCAATAAGCCTAATATTTAAACTCAATAAGGTTCTATATATATGTATCGTAAAATCAATTAACAATAAGATTAATAACTCATTAACCTAGCTTATGCGTTATTGAACTTCATCATTTTTTAATCAATACGAGACCCCTATCCCAAAGGTTCGTATGTTCTTAAACTCACAAAAGAAATAAATAATGATCCTTGGCCACACTATTTATGTTTTGGACCGAAATGTCTAGTATTTTACAACTTGCTCTACCGGAAATTAGGTGTAGTTGGTGGGTTTATCATGCTTCTTAACCCCCTCCCTCAAATTCGATATATTCTACTTAGGCTCCTTTGGCTTCTCATCTCTTATTTGTCAGCCTCTTCGTGACACGAGATAATTAAGTCGACAATAAATACGTAACCAATAACCACCGTGCCACAAAGAGGCCGACAAAGAAGAGATGGGATGAGATGCCAAGAGCCTCATGCCATTTTCTGGTACACTAATCTTTTGAAAGATGTGAATAGATCAAAGAGTTCCATATTGAAAGTATGAGAAAATACAAGCATGGTATATAAGTCAATGTGCTACTCATTGTATTGCCAGTTGGTTTAGAATGTGGGGCTAAGATAAGCTAGAAGGAGATCGTGTGTGGGCCCACGTACGGAAGACAGTGAGACACGAACAACATACAAAACCTCAATCACAACTCCATATCAATCCAACAGATGGAAACCTCACTTAGTTTATATACTAGTCATAAGCTCATAGGCTCATGCCAATGTCTGGCTTAGAGATTCTGATTATTATGTTTGTTTGCTATTTGAGAATGAGATCCTTCACCAATTCAACAAACAAAGTTAACAACACTAGGATTGAGTTAGAATTACCTGGTCCGATACATAATTTCATAAACCTACCAACTAAATACCCCTCTTATATTATTTTGTGTAAAGACATATATATTAATCCATATATATATCACTACTGGAAACAAAGCCATTTCCAACGTAACTATTCCAACAATTATATTTTATTGGAAAATATTCCAACGCTAAAAAGTATTGGAAATGAGTTTCCAACTAGTATTGTTGTGGGAAATAATTTTACATAATTTTCCAACACTAAAAATTATTGGAAAAAAAATTCCAACAATTGAATATATTGGAAACTGATTCTAATATTTTCAACCGGTTAAAAGTTACCGGAGTAATTGGATTCCATATTTAAAAAAATTAGACTGAGAAAATATTTACAGTTATTGTACGGTTTTGATCAAGAGATTTTAATAATAATAATCATTTATTTATTCCTAAAAAATCAAGAAATAGTTATCTTGCAGTTGAGAAATAATCTGATTAGAGAAAAAAATAATATAGGTGAGAGAAAATTGAATTTAAACAGAGAGAGATTGTATCTCACAAATCTAGAACGTGGCTTTATATGCAGTTGATTACCAACTGATGAGGTTTTACAGTTTCATCTTCTTATCATTAAAATCCATGTTTATCTCTCTATTTTTATCTTCCTTTCTCCCTCTCTGGTTATGTCACCAGAACTCCATTTTTACTCAAAAATATTTAAGCTATTTACAACGCTTGTGGGGTGAAGTACAAATCTGTTAGGCTTATGCTCGAGTACATGCCGACATCAAGCCCAAAGTGTATGCAAATGACAAACTCATCCTTGAACACAAGGTGTTGGATGTAAGGCGGTAGGAGGAAGCCATGGATATATGGCAAGTGCAAAGTCACCCTCAGCACACCGCCTATTTTTGCATGAATTTATTTACAATGGGACGATTTTGGAGTTTCTAAACCCGGATGAATATTTGATTCATCGATGGATAGTGTCTGATATTCACACACTCTTCTTGTGTTCTATCTTCGGAGATGAGCGATATGATCAACCATTCTGTTTGCTGATTAGTTTGGTTTCCTTTTTTTTTTCCAATGGTCTTACATGAATGGGTGGATCTAGAAATATCATATTTGTTTAGCCTACTCTAAGTATATTGTGCTTTTCTTATTTCTTTGATTCATTCCTTTGAGATATTTTGTAATCTTTAGAACGTCTAAATTTTGTAATATATGAGTCGATTTTCATATGCTGGATAAATAAAGTTTATATTCATGATTTTTTACATTGTTTATTTATTTAGTTATATGTATTCATTAGTTATTATAATTATAGTTATGATAAAAAAAGTGAATAACCGTAGTAAGTTCAAATTTTCTTTTTTAACAATAACCGTGAATTCCAACTGTTTCAATAGTTGGATTTCCAACACTAAATTTGTTGGAATCTCCTAATGCATCTACCGGTACAACAGGTTAGATAATATTTTTAATTTAAATGATTTATGTGTTCCAACGGTTTTATTTGTTGGTGATTTCCAAGTCACAGACCACGTTGGAAATTCCAATAGAAACTAAGAGCATTCCCAAGAGCTTCCCTAAAACAATCTCCAAAATAGAGAATGAGAAATCAAATATTCTGAATATTTTTTTGCCCCATTCCAACAGTTTCCCCATTATAGAATTCACCCCAAAATATATAGAGTTTGCTCCAAATTTAGGGAATGACCTCTATATTTTCCATCCATTCTCTATTTTGGAGAATATAATGGGGAAGCTCTTGGAGCAAAAATCATCCCAACATTCTCCAAAAAATGAAGATGGAGAATCTCTTGGGGATGCTCTAATGGTTGGAATGAATTCCAACGCCCTTTTTTCCAACCTAGCGTTTCCGGTTGGAAATTTCAATAATTCGTAAAAATATGTTGGAACTTCCATCCTAAATCACCGTTGATAATTCATGTGTTTCTAGTAGTGTATGCTAAGTGCAACCAAATCAAAATATGTACATAATGTATTGATCATGGTTGTAACACCAAAGTGTAAACTTAGAAATGCCTGCTAGTGATTACTTAAAACTTAAATGTCCTAACCACCGAACATTCATCCATGCTAGCCCTAAAAAATATGAGTTAATTTGCTAATGGTAAATAAAGTTAAAAATTGGTAATTTTTTGTAATTTCTCAAAAAATCAATCCAAATTTTAGAAACTATGTTTAAAAAATGGTATTTCTAATTTATGTCTTTGGAGTATAGGTTAAGAACCTTAATTGGAAAAAATGTTACCAAATAACATATGTCCTAAAAAAATAATATTAAAAAAAACTAAAATAAAAATATCCAAACTTCTACTATATATATTATTTCAAATAATCCAAACTTAAAATGATAAACTTTACAAAATCACTTCTTATTTTGAATATTATACAAATCATCTATTATGCTATCGATGACTGCTGAAAAACCAAAGTTTTTGTTGTTATAAATGCCTTCAATGAAAAGTGAGACAGTTAATAAATTGATTTAATTTACTGCTCATATGATTGGTATATAATCTAGTTCGTACCTTTTCGACCAAAATGTTATTGATTTTGTATTAGCAAAGATTGATCTGTTTAGATATTAAACACTTGCATTATTTTATAAAAGTAAATATACCGACTTATAAACTTAATTCTTTTAGAGCAATTGTGATCACTCATGGTTAGAGCCATGGTGAGAGCAATTTGTGATTACTAGGTGTAACGTGTTTGCCCATGCTAAACATATTGCATTATATGTAATCTTCTTTTATGATTAATTATAAATTTTCACATTAAATAGAATAATAATGTTATCTATAAATAATAAATAATATACAAGTAAATCTAATCAATAAAAACAAATGTACTAAAGTTATCAAGTGTTGGCACAAACAACTGATTTAGACCGATTTTAGAGTAGCAAATACGGTGACTTGTTTGAGATGTGAAGAGATCAAATGAGACTACATTGAAAGTATGAACTAAAACAAGTCTATTATATAAATCGGTTGGCTAATCCTTCTATAGTTAATTGTTTGTAGGATGAAATCTCATTTGGCTTATGTGCTTGACTACTAACGCATGTACACTCGTTCACATGACCAGTCATGAGTCCCAATGAACTTTAATATTGGAGGGAGGTACTAGAGTTTTTTTTTTCTTCGTGCTGCTTGGGCCATCACATCGGTTATATCGGGTGTGCATCTCGTCTTTCTTTTGATTTTGAGGCAAGACTCTTTTGTCTTTTTTTTTGTAACAACGATTACAAAACTATAGATTTACTTCTTAAAAAGAAGTATAATTTATGAAAAAAAATGGAGGATAGACTAGATTATAATCCCTTAAGATCATGCCTCAAAGTGGAGCCAAATCCTCTGTCCCCCTCCTTGTCCCCCTCCCCCGTCCCCCCTCACAAACTCCCAATTAAAAATAAAAATAAATTAAATTAAAAATTAAATTAAATACAAAAAGAAAAAGAAAAAAGGAAAGATGTGAGGAGGGACAGGGTAAGGGGACAAATCCGGGGACAGAGGATTTGGACCCCCTCAAAGTACCTTAGTGTCACTAAAATAAAACAACACATTTTCTCCACATACCACTTTTATCATTTTACTAATAACTTTCTTAATATCTCAAAAGTATATTTTTTACCTGCAATTTATAAATATACCTCTTATATTAGTTCTTTCAATTCAACTATTATATTAATATATTGTAATTTAGTTTATCTAAATCAAATTCATTTTTAATAAAAAAATCATTATAATATTTTATTATATTCTTTCAATTTAAAAATACACAAATATAAAAGAGAATCATAGATTGCGAATTGAAAATCCCAAACTTAGTTTAAAAAGATGTAAATTGCATGAAAAACAATACTTGACTAAATACAAAAACACATCAATCAAGTACGTTACAAAATGAAATTATACATAAAACCCAAACATGTACGATAATTCAAATATTTGCATTTTCCAGCCCTGTCAAGGTCAGCTATTTTCAAATGCAGCTCTTGGTTTTCTTTTTTAACTTATGAGACCTTTGTACGAATCATTTACAAGCTTCGAAGCTTGTAAATAGGGGTGGGCGTGGGACGGGATGGAACGGGACTGGACCGGGATGAGGCCCGTCCCGCTTTAATTTTTCCGGGACGAGATTCACCTTTTTTTTTTTGAATCCCACACGGGCCTTATCCCACACGGGACGGGACGGGACCGGGACGGGATGTGAGTTGTCCCTCAAATAAAAATATTAAAATATTATGAAACTTGAAAAATAAAAAAATATTTTCATAGTTCATGCTTCATAGAATGATATCGGCCAAAAAGACAAATTAGTATATTAAATGACCCCCTAAGGACAAATTGGTATATTAAAAGACATTAGGGACAAATAGGTATATTAAAAGTAATCTTGTGGATAAATTGATATATTAAAAGACTCTAGTGGACAAATAACCTTTTTTTTACATCATTAGACTTCCTTTTCATTTTATTTTAATAATAAAATCACTTTAATATATTTTTATAATGATTAATTGGTTACATACTCATATAATCTTAATCATTTGATTGTAATCATAAAAAAATTAAATTTGCATATATTTCTATCAAATTATAAAACTATTGGATTTTTATCATTATTTGTCACTAATAATATTTATTATATAAATTTAATAAATAAATATTTTATTACAATGGTTGTTTATATAAATTGCACAAATTAAATTGTCCCGTAAAATATGAGCTAATATTTGTTTAGAAACCACAAAAAAATGTTTAATAAAATAAAAATGAAATAGGAGAATTTTTATAAAACCTTGCAGAATAAAATAAGTTAAATTATATTTCATATGCTATTATTATTATTATTATTATTAATAATTATTATTATTATTATTTATTTTCTAAAAATAAGCAATAAGTGTTTTAACTTGCCATTTGTAAACCAACTATTAAATAAGCGTTTTTTTTGTAATTTATACAAAAAAACCAATAATTTTTTTATGTAATAATATTTTATACAACATTATTAGTTACAAACATATGGCAAAAAAATAGTTTTATAATTTTATAGAAATATATCCAAATTTTTATTTTTTTATGATTATATATTCAAATGAATAAGAGGTAAATAAATAATTAATTATTTAAAAATATATGAAAATTTTTTATTAAGAAAAATCAAATGACATGAAACCAAATGAGGCAAAAGGGCTATTTGTCCCTTAGAGTTTTTTAATATACCAATTTGTCCATATGAACACTTTTAATATACCTATTTGTCTCTTGAGTCTTTTAATATACCAATATGTCTTAGGGGGGTCATTTAATATACCTATTTGTCTTTTCGGCCGAATGATATCACTATAATGTTACCATTCCCAGCAACACAATTTCATACTCCGTACAAAAAAACATTGCCAGCAGCACAAGCCTCCTGTAACCCTAACTGATTAGAATTGAATAGAGATTTCACTATTTCAAAATGGAGAATAAATTGTTTTGTTTGCCTTATATAGCCCAAATCCCTAACCCCCCAAGCCCATAGTAATTTTTTATTTTCAAATTACTTACAAGTCTTACAATATTATTATTGTAACTTGTGTTTAAAATAACTATATAAATATATCATATAAATCACTAAATTATTAAAAAAAATTAGTACTACCAAAATTAAAACTCTTTTCCCATATAAATATAAATATAAATATAAATATAAATTTGTATTTATATATATAAATTATATAATATATATATATGCATGACGGGACCGAGATTTGCGGGATTTGTGTCCACCCCTACTTGTAAATATAATCAAAAGTGATGTTTACACTTTTAAATTTGGTTAAACTTATTCAAAATTTATTTTAATGTATAGAGAGAAATGAACCTAATAATAATATTGTACTACATTTTATTTTATTAAAAAAGAATTATAATGCCAAAAAATGTCTTTATTTAAACAAAATTGGACCGGTTATGAGTTAATCCCAGCCGTCCAAAGACTCAGCACATGGAGTGCAACTGGGCTCTTGTTTGGAAGGCTTCTTCAAAACCCAACGTTTCTACACCATTTTTTTTAAAAGGAAATAATTTTACTGAATGTAATACCTAGCCAACAGCATCCGAACGAATGAGGTCAAGTAGACCTAAATTATTATAGAGCGAATGTCCCCTCAGAAGAGCGGTAAAGATGTACAACCTTACCGATCACTCTACTACCAGATTAGGACACATATGAGAATAATACTTCACTAAATTCCAAGATGATTATTTTGATATATATCTCCCATAATTAGCTCGATATCTCATAGGTACTTACCTTGTTTACTCGTATGTTTGATAATGATTTGTAAATCCCCTTCAATTTTTAACTTTCTTATTTGGAGGTTTTTAGCGTTCATAATCTCTTCCCTTAGGGCGAGAGATTCAACTCGTAAAGGGCTTTGCTTGCCTATGAATGTGTAACCCAAGGAAATGTTCCGAATAATATACCCGGCCTTGGTTTCTTCTATATTACTTCCTTTGCTTGTTTTCTACCTTTTGCTTTCTTACGTGGAATCCTCAAGGATGGTTCATCTTCGAAGTTACATAAACGAAACCAATTTTATTGTTGTGTACATGGATGTAAAATGCTTTATTTCACCTAGGATATGACTGTTCTTGAAAATTACATCGTTCCTATAACGATAAGTTTTACTACTTTTTTTTTTCAATGAAGAATCCACACATTAAGTGGTAAATTCCAATCCAACTTGTGTCGACTGACTCGAATCAATAGTAAGAAACAAGGTAAGACTTCCACTTTCACCCAAATGAAGAGACGAAGGTAAGGATCGAACCCATGATCCCCAACCACCCCCCTTACTCCCTTCTCGGCCTTTAGCAACAATAGGTTTTTACATTAGACTTATCAAAACCAACTCGACTTGAACAACAAAAGATTTTTAGATCAAGATTCAGAATCAAAGTCTTACTAACTTAGTTGATAAGGATGATACGTAGTGTCCAGTAGGTCCTTCGAATCCCCCTTCTCCCATATTATAATAGGCCTAATGCCTACCTATAAACCAAAAAAAAAATCAAGATTCAGAATTTTTTTTACTCGAATCCAAGATACTCATAATTTATTTATTTATTTATTCAGATAAATCGGATTAGAGTCGACCCAATCATAAGCGGAAGAGTGATAGTTCCCCAAATCCCAATTCACCCCACCCATCATCCTCTTTCTAATCGTCGCCTTTCTCCCCCAAATATCTCCGTCACTCCACAACCAGAAAATCTTAATTAGTACAATATTGTTGAAATGTGGTTATCCCACATCGGTTATATAGAGAATGCTTGAACAACATATAAGGTTGAAGGGCTACTCCTCTCATTGCCAATTGGTTTTGAGATGGAACCCCGTTCGGGTTTATGTGTTGTTCGAGTCTCCCGTATGTGGGCCCGCACACACGACCTCTCTCCAGCTTGTCTTAGCCCCACCGGGCCCAGCCGAGTTTAACATGGTATCAGAGCCGGGTTCGGCTAGTTGCGGTCTGGGCTTCGGATTAGTGGGGTTGCTGGCAACTTGTTGGCTAAAAATGTCGTTTCACGGGAATTCAATTCATGGGAAGTAAGTTCCCGGGAATTGTACTTCCCGCATTCAACCAAACGAGCCCTAGGTTGCCTTCTAATTTTTGATGTGCGTTTATTGCATTGTTTAGATTGATTTTAATGTTTCAATCAACGTACGTGAGGATGATATTTGTCTGGGCAAAGTTTATAAATCGACTAAAATTATGAATAGACTGTAATTTATAAAATTTTTGAAATATGGGTTGAAGGGTTATAAAATGATTTATATGGGGTAAAAAATAGTTTAATTATATAAATTGGGGTTTATTTGGTTGTTATTTGAAGGATAATTAGATGCGTTAAGCGGAATTTCAGATCATATCTAAGCATCTAATTCAAGGAACTTCATGCATAAACGATAGATCAATCATTGTGTATAGGAGATACCTCTTGATGCGTGAACCGGATCGAGTCGGGATGGAATCGGAAGAGAACGAAAGCCTCAAATGCGACTTCTCTACTTGGTCCACACGAGCCCGGTGTCTAGATCTCTTTAGCTTTCGACTGCTAGGACGAAGGTCGAAAGACTAGCAATCGAATTGCTTGGATGATGATTGTGGGCTACCTTTTCCTTTGAAAACCAACGTCACTCTCTTTTGCTTCTCAAAGCAATCTTGATCTTCTAAAGATCAAAAAATTAGTGACGTGATTAATTCCCACTCAAAATTGAGGCCGGTTATGTTTTTATTCATTAGAGGAAAGACCAAAGGAGTTATGCTCCGTTAGCAAGCAATTGTAACTCCTGTATTGATTGGTCATTTGTAACCCCTAATTAAACCCTTTTATTATTTATTTCTTAAATAAATAATATATCTTATTAATAATATATAACATTATATATTACTAATCACCATCAATCCCGTTGATCTATTCCGTAAACTCAAAGTGTGTGACCTCATAGGACCCGTTTATAATAGTCATAGAATTAAACCATTTAACCCCATTAATCGTAATTGGCTTCTAGCAAAGCATTACGACTCCTAAAATAATCGGATTGAATATCTCTATCAATTGTCCTATTCCATGTTTAGTCATTGCACATTAAATTAAAGGACACAATTCCTTCAATCTCCCACTTGTCCTTAAACAAGTGTGCAATATAAGATACCTTTGTCTCTTAATGTCTTATTTGATGATATGATGACATTCATATCTATTATCAAATATGTTTCTTGAACTCCGAGTTTGAACTGTCAATTAAACGGACGATTACAAATAATCCATCCGAGCATGGCCATGAATTTTCAGTTCTCGCTCTTCAAGTGGCCTAGACACAATTCCTTTTCGATGCATCACAGTATGCATGAAGAAGGAGGACTTCTCCAGTCTTGTATGACTATGGCTCCCACTCAACTTTTGGCAATCCCAACTACGACCTTTATAACTCCCTGTTACGGAAAGCGTTTAGCCGTGTCAAAGAAATACCGATCATCAAGAGAGACCATAACATACTCATGTCTGAGGAATCTACTAATCATGGTTTAACTTAAAACTCTGCAATCCCTTTTGTAGAGTGTTAAGGTAGGTCTGTCCTATATGTATCATCCATACATATATATGTAATTGACTAGACATCTCCATGTCCCTATAGCCCATGAAACCTGGCGCTATCGGTCAACTTACAATATAGTCAATAATAAAATCACCTATGTCCAAGTTGATGATTTCAGACTACAGACTTGGGATAATTCATAACTGCATTCACTTAATGGGGTTTCATTTACCAGAACACTTAAGATAAGCCCATTTGCGAACTACGAATTATTTGGACATTTTATTTATTATCGTTCAACACAATATATAAATAAAGATGAAATATCATATATCATAAAATCATCCAGTCGAACATAAACTTAGTGTCTAACACTCTAAACATAAAATGTAATAGAAAGCAATCTCAAAGCCATTCTCCAATGTGTCTGAGACCCTTAGCCCTAGTGTGACTATCATGCTTCGGCCTAGGCATAGGTTTTGTCAATGGATCTGCAATGTTGTCATCTGTATACACCTTACACATCTTAATGTCACCCTCATTAACTATGCGTCGAATAAGGTGATACTTCCTCATAACGTGTCTGGATTTGGAGCTTGAACTCGGTTCCTTGGCTTGGGCTATGGCACCATTGTTGTCACAATAGATGTCAATGGGCCCTGAAATGCTAGGAACAACACCGAGTTCATCTATGAACTTCCTCATCCAGACAACCTCTTTAGTTGCTTCATTAGCGGCTATATATTCAGCTTCTGTCGTAGAATCGGCAACTGTGTCTTGTTTGGAGCTCTTCCAGCTCACAGCTCCTCCATTAAGGATGAAAACATATCCCGATTGAGACTCAAAGCCATCTCGGTCAGTCTGGAATCTTGCATCAGTATAGCCTTGTACGATCAACTTATCATCACCCCCATATACTAAGAAATCATCCTTGGTTCTTCTCAAGTACTTTAGGATGTTCTTAGCTGCACACCAATGTGCCTCTCCTGGATTCGATTGGTATCTGCTATACATGCTCAAAGCATATGCAACATCTGGTCGTGTACACACCATGGCATACATGATAGATCCTATAGCAGAAGCATAAGGAATCTTACTCATCTTTTCTATCTCAGCAGGTGTCTTAGGACACTGCTTCTTGCTGAGATATATACCATGTTGCATAGGTAAAAACCCTTTCTTGGAATCTTGCATTTTGAATCTGTTGAGAATCTTATCTATATAAGTTCCCTGACTCAATCCAAGCAATCTCTTAGATCTATCTCTATAGATCTTTATTCCAAGTATATATTCTGTCTCTCCCAAGTCTTTCATTGAGAAACATTTCTTTAGCCATTCCTTAACGGACTCTAGCATCGGAATGTCATTCCCATAAGTAGTATGTCATCCACATATATGACTAAGAAGACCACTTTACTCCCACTAAACTTCTTGTATACACAAGGGTCCTCTTCGCATCTGATGAAATCAAACTCTTTGATCTTTTCATCAAATCGAAAGTTCCAACTCCTGGATGCTTGCTTAAGTTCATATATAGACCTCTTAAGCTTGCATACCTTCCCCGCATTGTTTGGATCTTCAAAATCCTCTAGTTGTGTCATGTACACATCCTCTTCCAAGAATCCATTCAGGAAGGCGGTTTTAACGTCCATTTGCCAAATTTCATAATCATAATATGCGGCAATAGCAAGGATTACCCTAATGGATCTTATCATGACAACTGGTGAAAAGGTCTCATCATAGTCTATACCATGAATCTGTTTAAAACCTTTGGCAACTAATCTTGCCTTGTATACAGATACCTTTCCATCCTTATCCGTCTTAAGTTTGAAAACCCATTTGCTCCCTATGGGTTTTACCCCATCTGGGAAATCTATCAAGTCCCATACTTGATTTTCAAACATTGAATCCATTTCGGATCTCATGGCCTCAAGCCATTTCTTGGAGTTTGGACCCGTCGTTGCTTGCTTATAGGTATTAGGCTCATCATGTTCTAACAGAAGAACATCAAGGTTTACATTCAAGATGAAATCATCATAACGTCTTGGTTGTACCCTTGGCCTATCTGATCTACGAGTGGGTTCAACCGGTTCAACAACTGGAGCTGGAACAGTTTCCACAACTGTTTGTGGATCCTCTTGTTCCGGTTCTTGGATGATTTGGGGCCCTTAGCCTTCCAAAACCATCAACTCGTCCTCGACATCATCCATGTCATCTCGTTGTTGAGTTTGTTGCTCTTCATCATGAACCAGTTCAAGATGAATATTTCTCCCACTTGACTTGTTGGAAATAAACTCTCTTTCCAAAAAGACACTATCCCTTGCAACAAACACTTTTTGCTCAGTGGGATTGTAGAAGTAATATCCAAAACTACCTTTTGGATAACCTATAAAATAGCATTTATCTGATTTAGGGGCAAGCTTATCAGTTTGTAAACGTTTTACATAAGCTTCACATCCCCATATCTTCAGAAAAGACAATTTTGGAACCTTTCCAGTCCATATCTCATATGGAGTTTTGTCTACAGCTCTAGACGGAGTCCTGTTTAGTGTAAGTACGGTAGTTGTGAGGGCATATCCCCAGAAGGATACCGGAAGGTCAGCAAAACTCATCATTGACCGAACCATGTCTAACAAGGTCCGATTTCTCCTTTCAGACACACCGTTAAGTTGTGGTGTTCCTGGAGTAGACAACAGTGTTACAATCCCACAGTTTTTCAAATGATGATCAAATTCATGGCTCAAGTACTCACCACCACGATCTGATCGAAGTGCTTTTATTTTCTTGCCAGTTTGAGTCTCTACCTCATTTTGAAATTCCTTGAACTTTTCAAAGGATTCCGATTTATGTGACATAAGGTAAATATATCCATATCTACTCATGTCATCAGTAAATGTGATGAAGTATCTATAACCACCTCTAGCTTCTGTACTCATTGGCCCACAGACATCAGTATGTATAATGCCCAATAGTTCAGTAGCCCTTTCATTTGTTCCTTTGAAAGGTGACCTTTTCATCTTACCCATCAAACATGACTCACATGTATCAATGGATTCACAATCCACATCTTTTAGAAGTTCATCTTTATGGAGCTTCTTCATGCGATCTAAGCTGATGTGACCCAAACGACAATGCCATAGGTAGACTTCACTCAACTTATTTGATTTTTGCCTTTTTGTGTTTATGTTATAAGATTCTGTTTTAAGGTCAAATACAAATATTCCATTAATATTTTGAGCACGAGCATAGAAGATATCATTCTTATGAATAACTATACCTTCATCTGTAGTGCCAAAATTAAAACCTTCAGAATAAATTACTGCAGCCGAAACAAGGTTCTTTGTAATGCTAGGAACAAAATAACAATTATTTAGTTCTAAGATTAAACCAGAAGGAAGAGATAAACTAAAATCTCCTACGACAATTGCAGCAACACTTGCTCCATTTCCAACGCGTAGGTCTATCTCCCCTTTCTTCACTTGTCTCCTATTTCTTAGTCCCTGCACATTTGAAATAATGTGAGCACCACATGCGGTATCTAATACCCAAGTAGGACCATTATCTAATGTGAGGACATTGGTTGACAGTAATTCAATAACATAAATACCTGAAGTGTTGGAACTCAAAGTCCCATTCTTCTTGTCTTCCAGGTACTTGGGACAGTTTCTTTTCCAGTGTCCCTTAGCCTTACAGTGGAAACAATCATGGTCTGCAGCCACCCTTGGCTTCTCACCACCCTTAGGTTTTGCAACTTCCTTGCATTTCCCTTGGGTATTGTTCTTGTTCTTGGCTACCTTCTTGAACCCTTTCCCTTTGTTGACATTAAGAACTTCCTTCTTGTTGTCAGTGCGAGTATTCTGCTCAGCAGCTTTGAGCATACCATGGAGTTCATTCAGATTTTTCTTAATACCATGCATATGGTAGTTCATCCTGAATGAGGCAAAGCCATCATGTAAGGAGTGCAAGACGATATATGTGGCCAACTCTTGGTCATATGGGGTGCCCAGTGTCTCCATACGGCTAAAAAGACCGATCATGTTAAACACATGGGGACCTACTGGCTTTCCATTCACAAGTTTGCTATCCAGTATAGCCTTGTGAGTTTCATATCGTTCAATCCTTGCTTGTTCCTGAAACAGCATTTTCAGGTTCGAGATGATAGTATAGGCATCTTGGTGTTCAAACCTCTTTTGAAGGTCAGGTTCCATGCCTGCTAGCATCAAACAAGTGACAGGCAAAGACTCACTCTTTAACTCCATTACTCTCGCCTTCTCCTCATCTGATGAGTTGTCGGTGATAGTAGGGATAAGGGTGTTTAGGACGTCCTCACGCCCTTCGGACCTGAGAACAATTCTCAGATTCCTTTCCCAATCGAGAAAGTTCGTTCCATTCAATTTGTTTTTCTCAACTATTGAGCGCAGGGTGAATATCAAGTTATCGTTCGACATAATGCCTATATATAAAAGGAAATAACATGCAAATCAGTTTATGTTCGAAATGCAAATTACTTAAAAATTAAACACCTTTAAAATTAAGTAAATGCGCATTTTATTCAAGTTGTTATTGTTCCTTGTGAATAAAATGATTCCAAGATCCCATTACAGACAAGACTTAACGTACTTTTGCACTGCCTTAAGTCTTGTGTGCTCAAGGTAAGTAACAATTACTAAATATAACTCCTTATAATTCTTGGTTGATGATCCACATCCAATGTAAAATCATCCCCATGCCTCAAGATCCAAAACTTTGCCTTTTGGTCTCTTGTTGGGTACAACCATATCAAGGTTTATGAACCCCCGTATAGATTCACCCTCATTAGTCCAAGATTATGGAAAGACACCCTCACTTTTGTGAAGCCCATCCAACCAAAAATCCAGAATTTAATGGGTTATGATATGGAAAGGCATTGCCCCAATTTACCTTTGGAACTTAAGCATGCAATTGTCATTTATTTATAAGTGAAAAAAATAAATAAAACAAATGCAAAACTTAAATAAAATGCAAAAGCAGGCATTCAAAATGCAACGAAAATTGTGATCCTAGTATGACCCCTACGATGGAAAATTTTAAAGATCTAATCTTCATGGGTCTCCACCCTCGCACCCTTCATGGATCTCCATCCTTGAACTTCTTATGTCTTCTTCATCTTGTATTACAATATTTTCTAATAATCTAATTACCGAAAATAAAGTACAAAAATACATAACGATACGCAGATCGTGTACAAAAAAACATAACGATGCGCAGATCGTATTTATGGGCCATACTAGTCACCTTATATATGCAAGCAATATATCATAATATAAAACAAGCATAATAATTAATCTCAATTTAAATTTAAATCCTTATGTGGCATTAATCAATATAAACCATAGAATGTAATAATTGGATTAAATTGTATGAAAAAGATATAATATCAAATATTAATCTTAGGTGGGATTTCCTAACTTTTAGGAAATAATTAAAATAAACAATATCATAATATTATCCATCTTAATTTTATGGGCAAAATCTCAATTCACCGGCAAATATTTTACAACCAAATATTTTACGGCAAATATGTTATATCAAATATATTTTGAGATCTAGCCAAATATGCACACGAAAATCATCCACTATTCCGGTTCCATCACCGAATTGGATCAAATCCGACTCGGATCGGTGGTATTCTATTTCCATGTTAATTCATACAATTTCATCTCTCAATTCATCAAAATCTCCATTTCAATTTTACATTTTATCCATATAAAATTAACCATCAATTTAAATCAAGATCCGCATCAAAAATTAACAATTAATCTATTGATCGTATCAATTTATGCAAGATGGCTCTGATACCAATTGAAGGATAATTAGATGCGTTAAGCGGAATTTCAGATCATATCTAAGCATCTAATTCAAGGAACTTCATGCATAAACGATAGATCAATCATTGTGTATAGGAGATACCTCTTGATGCGTGAACCGGATCGAGTCGGGATGGAATCGAAAGAGAACGAAAGTCTCAAATGCGACTTCTCTACTTGGTCCACACGAGCCCGGTGTCTAGATCTCTTTAGCCTTCGACTGCTAGGACGAAGGTCGAAAGACTAGCAATCGAATTGCTTGGATGATGATTGTGGGCTACCTTTTCCTTTGAAAACCAACGTCACTCTCTTTTGCTTCTCAAAGCAATCTTGATCTTCTAAAGATCAAAAAATTAGTGACGTGAGTAATTCCCACTCAAAATTGAGGCCGGTTATGTTTTTATTCATTAGAGGAAAGACCAAAGGAGTTATGCTCCGTTAGCAAGCAATTGTAACTCCCGTATTGATTGGTCATTTGTAACCCCTAATTAAACTCTTTTATTATTTATTTTTTAAATAAATAATATATCTTATTAATAATATATAACATTATATATTACTAATCACCATCAATCCCGTTGATCTATTCCGTAAACTCAAAGTGTGTGACCTCATAGGACCCGTTTATAATAGTCATAGAATTAAACCATTTAACCCCATTAATCGTAATTGGCTTCTAGCAAAGCATTACGACTCCTAAAATAATCGGATTGAATATCTCTATCAATTGTCTTATTCCATGTTTAGTCATTGCACATTAAATTAAAGGACACAATTCCTTCATTATTAAGAGTAGTTTTATCTTTTTATACCAAATAAACTCAAATAAACCATAGTAATATTTCAAAACAAACTTATCATTTAAACTCCAAAATAATTTCTCATAATACATAAATTGGACACCCATGCCACGTTTATCTCAATTAATCGGGAAGTTTAGATTTCATACATTTTAACGAGTGAAATTTTCCAAATATAATTTTGTGAACTCTGGAAAAAAAAAAAAGCCTAGGCCCTATGCCATACGAGGATTGCTATTGCTACCCTCTTGAAAACGAGGAGTGGCTAGATGAGTTAGCAAAGAACACCTCTTCAATCAAATGGTCTCGATTGGCTAGATGATCGAGTTACCCTTGGATAGTCTCTCTCATTTCGAGCTCGGGGCCAAAACATACATATTGATATATTCGAGTTCTTGGAGTAGAGTACTGATCTATGGCAACATTGCTCGTATTTGCAAAGAACGGTGAGGAATATGCGAAAAAATGAACAAAAAAAGAAAACCCCATCATGCTAGCTAGGGTAAAGATCAAAGCAATGAGGGCACAGAAAACTGGAAAGGCGAAAATTCATGTATGTAAACAGAGGATGCATCATCAAGTCATCAACTAATGACTTGATTGGGGTCGACGCCATGGGAGAACAAAACGAAGAGCTGGAGAAGAGAACAGAGAGGGAGGAGCAGGTTGGGCTAAAGATCCTCAAGTCCAAATTTCATAGTTTGTTTGCTAGTACATGACAAAACAGGTTAAAAGAAAATCATAGGAAAAAAATAAAAGTTCCACTAATTTCTAAATGGACTAATTAGAAAACATCACATTATTAATTAGTAACCGGGGTGAGTGGATTTTCTAGGACACTTTTATAATCTATATTTTCTAGTTGGTTTACTTTGATTGGTAAATATTGATGATTTTTATATATTTTTACGCGTTTTTATCAATTAAAGCGAGTGTATTATAATATGTACTATAAAGACGGACTAGAGAATTTTAATTTTACTGTTATTGAGGTGGGCCAGGTTCAAGTCGAATTCTAACAATTAGGTTTGGGTTGTTTTTACTTGGATTATTTCAAATCAAAATTTTGGGTTTCGAATAAATTGAATATGTTATGGAAAATCATTTAAATGATTATCAATATTGTCATTAGGCAAAACTGTAGAAAACTACCCTTTAAATAGGGTGTTTTGTGAAAAATCACCTCTTCAAACTAAAATTGTAGAAAACCACCCGTTAAAACTATTTTCTTAGCAAAGTCACACATGTCGCCCAATTTTCATTAATTGAATGTTAAAGTGTGTGAAAATTCAATCATACCCCTTATTTTTATTATTATTTTACTCCATTCAATTGGTATTAATTGGTATTTAACTTTTGACACGTTTTTTAAAAGTAAAAAACTCTATAAAAATATCAAAAATATTATTTTTTTAAAAATAATTTCATACTTACAAAAAACTCTATCAAAATTGATGTGTAATTTATATTTTTTTATACATTTAAAACAATGTGCATTACTAAAGGGCTACTTGAAGAAAATAAAAATTAAAAAAAAATTTCATATAGTTTTTATTATCCTAAAAATGTGTGTGGAATAGTGAACATATTTTAGAATAATAAAAACTATATGAAATATCATTTTTTATAAATTTATTTTCTTCAAGTAGTCCTTTAGTAATATATACTTTTTAAAATATATAAAACATCAATTATATCTATTTTTTATAGAGTGCTTTTACTTTTTTACTAATAAATATGAAATTATATGTATATATGAGTGAAACATGTTAAAAAAGGTAAAAATTAATTAATACTGATCAGATAAAGTAAAATAATAATAACAGCAAGGGATCGAATTGACTTTTCATGCACTTTAAAATTCAATTGACGGAAATTTGGTGATGAGTGAGACTTTGCAAAGAAAATGGTTTTAACGGGTCATTTTATGGAATTTTAGTTTTAAGGGGTGGTTTTTCGCAAAACACCCTATTTAAAGGGTGGTTTTTTGCAATTTATCCTTGGCGTCAAGTAAGTATTGTTTAAATTGTTAGAAAATTATAAAGATATATCTACAAATCTACAAAATTTTATAAAAATATGAACGATCTATAATTATTAAATCGTAACTGACTAGCTCTTTAACAGGGGAAAGGAAAAGTATTTTGAAATCAGAGCAAATTGTGTGTTTGTATCTTATCTCGTAAACCACACCTATACCTACCTACATCTGCTCTTGTGTGTGACAATATTAGTAACCTCTTTTGGTTTGGATCGAGTTCGAATGGAATCCAGACAATTAGGTTTAAGTTGTTTTCAATTGGAACATTTTGGAACATTTTAGATTGTGTGAAATTTTGGATTAGATTAATTTGAGTTTAACTCGTTCTGAGTTTTGATTCAGTTATGATGTTATGGAAAAAATCATCTAAATGATTGTTCAATGTTGTCATTAGTGGTGTTGTTTATATTATTACAAAATTATAAAGATATGTCTATATAAGTTTTTAGAAATATGAATGTTGTAATAATTACTAAAATTGTAACCGATTCTTTTTAAGGAAAAAAAGAAAGTTGATTTGAAATCAGAGTTATCTCGTGAACAATACCACATCGTTCTTTCATATCCTCTCTCCTATTGCCTTCCCAACTTGCTGATTTTGTCTCAAAGGCGTTATGGTTTTCGTATGAATAACTTTCTTTTGTAGTCTCCAAGTGATGATCGAGTCTTTCCTCAATCGACGGTGACACTAGTGATTTGTAATTGTCGAAAGCAAAACTGAATCTGAAGACGATCCTGTAAGAGGCGTGGATTGATGGCGAAGGCAGGGTGAGGGTTTGAGGGAGGAGCTCTAGTCAGAGAGAGAAAGTCAGACCTGTTCAGAGATTGGAGAAGGGTTTGAGGAAGGAGTATATCTGTCATGGAAAAAAAGAGGTGAACTTTTGGCTAATAAAAATCTTATAATGGATATTTGATTAATTTAATTCTTAAAAGTGTCCTCCCCACCTAATTTTCTCTTTAATTTTTCAATCAAAGCGAGGATGAAATATCATCTTGCATTTATCCATATTTTAGAACGGGGTGGCTATATGCACCCAACGCATGTGCTATATGCACTCCTTAGGACGGATCATGGATCCGCCCGTTGTAAAATTTTGAAAATAAAGACCGTCCGTTATATAAAAAAAATCAAAAAATTACATAGGACGGATCTAAGCTCCGTCCTATGTAAAAAAAAAAAAAAAGAGGCGCAGCTTTCAGCTTTATGTGTAAAAAAATGAAAGAGGCAAGCTGCGCTTGCAGCTTTATGTGTAAAAAAAAAAAGAAAAAGGCAAGCTGCGCTTGCAGCTTTATGTGGAAAGCAACAAAACACAAGGGCGGATCTATGATCTGCCCTTGTACTATTTTTTTTTTAAAGCTGCAAACAACTTTTTTATTTTTTTTTGCTTTTTTTTTGAAAAACTGATCCGTCTGTGTATTTTTATTAAAATTTGTTACCGACGGATCATAGATTCGTCCTAAGGAGTGCATATAGCACCTGTCCCATGTGTATATAGCACCCGGGATGAAACTAATGATGAATATAGCCGATAAAAAAAACAAAATGAGCAACCCAAAATTGAATCGAATTGACACGAAACCAGTTTAAATCTAATCCTATACCAAATCCGATTTATCCGGAATCGATTTTACTCGAAATCTAAATGATCTAAACAAAAACCTGACTCAAATGTCCCGATTGAAAGATCTTTACTCATCATTGTTAGGCGCAAAAAGTTAAAGCAAACCAAACGCACCTCATGTAATATCCCAAATACACCAATACCTTATACCTATATATGGGATACTACCACCACTTCGATTAAAGAACCCTTTTTGCTACCGAAAAACAAGATTTTGCCATACCTAACAAGCAACAAGTTTAGATTTCAAACATTTTAGGGAGTGAAATTTCCAAATATAACTTTGTGAACTCAGAAAATAATAATAATAAAAAAAAAAACCCTACGCTATATGAGGATTTCTATTGCTACCTTCTTGAAAACGAGGAGTGGCTAGATGAGTTAGCAAAGAACACCTCTTCAATCAATGGTCTCGAGTGGCTAGATGAGTTACCCATGGATAGTCTCTCTCATTTCGAGCTCGGGGCCAAAACATACATTGATATACCACAACACCCAGTTCAAGTTCTTGGAGGAGAACACTGATCTATGGCTACATTGCTCGAATTCGCAAAGAACGGGGAGGAATATGCAAAAAAACACACAAAACTGGATAGGCGGAAAATTCAGGCATGTAAACAGAGGATGCAAGTCCTTGTTCAGTAAGGATAAACAATGATACAACAATAACAACCCAGTTAATCCCGCGTTTGAGCGGAGTTTGGGGGTCAGGATGTACGCACTCTTTCCCGGAACAAGTCGAGAGAGTGTTTCCGTAAACCCAGAACAATTAAGACAATAGAACCACATGAAAATCATAGAGATAGAAAGGAGCAGAAAAGAAGCATGAAAATAAACAATGATCACAAGTCAAAAAAAAAGTCAGCAATTTTATTGCAACTCATGAATTGCATTAGCAACCAACCAGTCCACCCATAACCTTACTAGTTTCTGCTTTGATCGCCTTATGGGGGTGAAGTAGCCCAAGCAGTTCAACTGCAGATATCCAATCCACCAAATCAAATTCCATGGAAGCAACATGAAAGAATGCAGGAAAACCTATGAGACAAGTATGATCATCCTCAACCTTATAACACATTCGTCTTTCGGTACGAGTTCAAGCGAAAAACCAAACCCAGATTTCAGCACTCTGCTCACAACAAGGGCACATCAGATGGCCATAAACCAACCCTATTCACATTGCATTCGAAGCCGAAAAGCATTCAACATTGTAATGGATTCACATGGGAGAGGAGGAGGGAGGCTAATGTTTCTCCATAACTACACCTGATTTTTACTGTCTGCCTAAAATATCAAGGTGATCTGATCTCTTAAATCTAGCCAATTTTTTTTTTGTTTCCTCTATCTCTTATATGTAATTACCCTAAAAAAAAAGGAAAAAGGGAAAACCTAGTGCAAGTTTTTACTTGTATTTCTTGAGCAACTCCATTGCAAACTAGATCAATTCTGGGGCTTGCTGATCAACCGAAGAAGCTCTGGTCAACCATGGCTGCAGAAATCTACCTCTGCAGGAAATCGAAAAAGAAGGAACAGTTAGAGAGTGGAAGAAGGGATGACAAATTGAAAGAGGAACTGAATTGATTTTGAAGAGCACCTTTGAAGGAGCATCAGCGGTGCGGTAAGACTCCGGAGATACGCCGACGAGCCACAATCCAGGGAAGAGGCTCTGTGAACGATTCCACTGGAAACAATTAATCACACGATCAAGAAAGTATGAAGAACAATCGAGTTGAGGAAGAGAGAGCGAGAGAGGGGGATACTGACATCTAAATGCTTCTGGACGTTTCTAGGGCGCTTGCGGGGGCGGCGGGGAGGTTTTGAGCCGGTGAGAGCGTAGAAGTCGTCCTCGATCTCCTCCTTGGAGAGCGAAACCCATAGCTTCCGTTTCTCTTTCTTCTCAGCGGCGGAGGTGTGGCCGTAGCCGCCGTCCGTCAAGCCTCGGAGCCTCGACGATTTCGCCGCGGTTTCCGGCTCGGCGAAGAGCTCCCCGCTCTTGGCGTGGGAAGCAGCAGCGATCTCGGACGGCGCCGACCTCCTCGGCCGGAGATTCCACTGCCTCTGCGCCTGATCATCGGCTGCGGAGGCGGCGGAGGCGGCGGGGGCGTCAGGCTCGGAGTCGGCGACGGCGGGGGGATTGTCGGGAGGAGGGGAGGGCGCGGGGCGGCGGAAGCGTTGGTGGGGGGAGTTGACTGAGGAGGAGCCCCATTTGAGGAAGGAGAGGGGGAAATTGTGGAGCGGCGACTTGATTGGGGCAGTCGCCATGGGAGAACAAAACGAAGAACTGGAGAAGAACAGAGAGAGAGAGAGAGAGAGAAGAGGAGGAGGAAGAGGAAGTCTTGCTGTTGGGGTGAGGGGAGTATATATAGCGGGGTGGGGGAAGAGTGGAGAGGCACAAAACTGATAAAAGGCTGCTGCTGGTGGTTTTGTTTCACCACACCCCACGCCAAGCCTTCTCTTGTGCACCACATCACATTATTAGTAACTCGGGTTAGACGGATTCTCTAGTCTACTTTTATGGTCTATAGTGTGATTCGTTTATTTTGATTGGTATATGTTGATAAATTTCAATATACTCCGTATTTTTTATGATTTTCTACCAATTATAGTGAGTGCACTGTAATATGGACTATAAAGACGGAGTAGAGAATCTTTGTTGCTATTAGGGTGGGTTAAGTTCATGTTGAATTCTAACAATCAAGTTTGAATTGTTTTTACTTGGATTTTGAATAAATTTGAATCACTATTGTCATTAAGTATTGTCTAAATTATGAGAAAAGTATAAAGATATGTCTACAAAAGTTTTTAGAAATATGAATGGTGTAATAAATATTAAAATTGTAACTGACTCTTTATAAGGGGAAAAAAAGTATTTTAAAATCGGTGCAAATTGCGTGTCTGTATCTTATCTCGTAAATCACACCTACACCTGTTCTTACGCGTGGCATTATTAGTAACTGCTATCGGCTTGAATCGGGTTCGGATTAAGTCTACACAATTAGGTTTGAGTTGTTTTCAATTAGATCATTTTAGATTGTGTCAAATTTCATATAGATTGATTTGAGTTTAACTTGTTTTGGATTTGGATTAGGTTTTGTTGTTATGTAAAAAATTATCTTAATGGTTGTCAATGTTGCCATTATTGGTGTGGTTTATATTATTAGAACTATCTATATAAGTTTTTACAAACATGAATAGTGTAATAATTATTAAGATTGTAGCTGATTCTTTTTAAGGAAAAAAAAAAGAAAGTCGATTTGAAATCAGAGTTATCTCGCAAACAACGTCACTTCTTTCTTTCATATCTTCTCTCATTTTTTCCCCACTTACTCATTTTTTCATATAGGAAAAATTTTAAAATGACTAGATCCTGTTAGACTATCAATCAATGACATCCTTATAGATGTAAATACTAAGTTCATCATTTGTATCTAATCTTTTTGAAAAAGCCCAAATCCCTAATGAGTGTTACTATTTAGTTCTTTTTTTTACAAAAAAAAAATATATGTTAGATTTTTTGGGCTAATAACATAAAAACTAGTTTAGTTTTTTTATTAGGTAAAAATTTGAGATCAAGCAAGTCTGATTCTCGAGAGGTCGACGAGTCAGCAGACGGTAATTGTATAAAGATACAATATAAATAGAAAACACAGGCTCGACTAGACTGCTGGAGGGCCTTGTACTCAACTCGACACGGGAAGGAAGTACACTGTTGAACTGGAGGGTGTAGTACTCAACGAGCTGCCAGCAACTCATTGCCGAAAGGTGTACTCACTTTCGATGCTCTCCTTAATCGACGCCAGCAAATAGTCGCTACCGGGGAAGAGTGTGAAAAGAGAACCGGGGAACATGAGAAACTCGGGCGTACAGGAGAATAGAGAAAACGGGAGATTGGAGAAAGACAAATTAAAAGAGCGAGGCTCCCGGGTAACACGACACATGATGTAACCCTGGGGGTAATTTGAAAAATTAAAACACTCGAGCTTCTAGGATCGAGCTAAGGAATGCTGATTTATGTGGACAAGGAAATCTGGGTTTGAATTCAAAACGGCAGGAAGAGTTGTTACAACAACCTGCAAGATATGGTGGACTCAATTCAAATTGAAGCCGGCCAGATTCAAGCTAAACTCAAGGAAACTCAAACGGCCACAAGATTATGGTCAACGGTATTTAAGAGATGCTTTGCAAAGCTTAAAATGACACGACTCTCAAGCATTCAACTACAAGCCTTCTCTGCATTCAATCGACCTCTAGTTGATCTATTTTCTTTCTTTCTCATTCTTATTGTAATCGCATTATCTTTTAAGAGAGAAGAAAAACACGAGCACTATAGGATAAATCAATCCCCCGTTATACTAAGAGTATCCTTATACTCAAATGTATCTACACTTCGGTGTCAAGGGGCTATTATTTCACTAGGTTGAGAGTTGACTAGATAAGTAGCGGGTAAGGCTACAAGGTATTAGAAGAGAGGAAGTTCTTCTAGGTTGTATCTAGGACTCAAGAGAGTGAAATAATAGTTGTTTGAATCGTAAGGGTTGGATAACTATAGGTGGAGAAGTAAGCTGGTTTAGAGCCGAACTTCGTTAACAATTCTTGTGTCCATCGTTTTTATATTCTGCACTTTACTTTTAACAGTATGTTGTCGCACAACAAAACAAGTTTTTGAGATAGGTCTTGAGATCCACTTCAAGACCTTGACATCCGGATCAAGACCTTGAAGCACATTCCAAGGCCTTAAAGTCTCATCTGCGATCAGTTTGTGAAGAGCTTAGATAATCTATTCATCCCCTCCCCCCCCCCCCCTTCTAGAGTATTCGTTATATTATTTCCTACTGTGTTCTTCAAATACTATACCTCGGCCCCTAATTCGTAAGTTTAGGTAAATGGTCTTTGAGGCACTGAAGAATAAAGAAATCTACTATTTTTTTTTCATTTCTAGTGTTTTGTTTTAAGGTACTAATTTCTAGTATTTATTGTACCGAAGTTTATTTATTTTCACTACAACTCTTTTAACCGTATTTGCACTACTATTATTCCTACTATTTGGATACTATATTTGGACCCCTTATTTTGGATAACCTTATTTTAGAGCATTGATTTATATTTAAGACATTTGTTGATTTAATATCTACTAGTGCAGTACCCGCACTATGGCGCGGTTTTGATAAAAAAATCTTAATAATAAAAAATTTATTATTAAATAAATGATTAAAAAAGGTAGCATCCACTAATAAATGTAGGGAGTTGATAAAGTAAAAAATATGTAAAAACCATAAAATGAAGGTAGTTATGACACATTAGCAAAAATATTCTCATTTCATTAATGATTAAATACAGATAGATGGTTAAAAATGTATAAATTTTCAATTATTAACAATTTATGAGATCATAACATAAAAATGTTTCTTATTTAATATTTAGATATAGATTATAGTTTAATATAATGTTTGAATTAAATCAATTGATTAGAAAATATAAAATATATTAATTTAATATTTTTAATAAAACCAATTGATTAGATAATGTAAAATATGTTAAGTAAATAAAAAACTCTATTATAATTTGATTGATTAAAAATTTATTGGTTCAAATGTTTTGAATTGAACCTATTGATAAGAAAATGTAGTATGTGTTAATATATATTAATTTAATATTTTGAATTAAACCTATTAATTAAAAAATATAGAATATGTTAATTACATAAATAAATAAATAAATAAATAAATAAATAAAATGTTTCTCTTAATAGTTATTCGTTAATATATGATGTAACTTTATTGAAAAATAGTTTTGAATTAATCCCATTACTTAAAACATAAGAAGTAGTTTAACATATTGTATAGATATACAAATATATAGATAAATTATAATATAATTATATAAAAAGACAATATTATTATATAAAGTATATAAATAATAATAATAATAATAATAATAATAATAATAATAATAATAATAATAATAATAATAATAATAATAATAATAATAATAATAATAATAATAAGAAGAAGAAGAAGAAGAAGAAGAAGAAGAAGAAGTTGACATAATTAAGATGATACATGTATATATTAAAGGATATATTAATTATCTTACTAAAATAAATTGATTCTGTAATAATTTAACTTATATAAATATCATGTTCTAAGGTTGTGACACGTGGCAAAAATGCTTCTGTTTTATATATTATATAGATTATTCATTAGTTACTATCATCTTATTTATGAGAGTGTGATTGTATATCCCTATAAACCTATCGTGGTTACGAAGGCATTAAAGTTCCACTAATTGCTGACTGCAATATCCCTGTAGTGTATTAAGAAGGGGTGTTACAGAAAGTGGTATCAGAGCTATAGATCTTAGATTTTGGATACTTCAAAATGAATTTCAAAGTTTTTTAATGAATTTTAAATGAAAGAAAATGTATTTTTATATCCGAAGTATAAAAAGATGTTTAAATTTTAAAATATTCCAGCCCTCAATTACCTAACATGTAATTATAGAGTCTTTAGTATTCCGATCTTAACATTTGGCAGCTTGAAACTGATACACGCTTAATTCATTTTTAGATGTCTTTAATCCTATTTGGAAATAGCACTATTCTAAAAATCCCGCCTAGGCGCCGCCTAGTCCCCACCTAGGCCCTAGGCGCCCCCCCCCCCTTCTGCCTAGAGCTAGGCCAGCGCCTAGGCATGTCTAGGCACCCGTCTTGACCGCCTAGGCGTTAAGCGGCTCCTCACCGCCTAAGATCCGCCTAGCGCTTTTTAGAACACTGGGAAATAGTGCAACTAATGGGGGAAGTTGTCCCTTTAGCTGCACCAAGGCCATACTATAACTCGATCAACTTTGTCATGACTTGCCTTGTAATTAATCATGCAATATGGAACCGCGAATCTATCTTTCAGAGTATGTGGGTTGGATTCACCCTATAAGAGATTTTGTGATATGGAGATGAGGAAGTGGGAGAAGATAAAGAATACCCTTCGAAAGGACACTCGATCATCAGTTTATGCTACTCATTCACCATAAGGTTGATGCCATCAACTATTGGTATCGTATGATACACTTTGGCTCGGGCTATAGATTGGAACACATTGTGGTCGTCTCTAATGATGTGCTTCCACCATTGGATGTCATTTACTACAGGATGGAGCCGCAATCTATTTGCCCTGGTCATTTGGATAATTATAAGTTAGTAAGGCAGACCATGATTAAAATATCACCGATCTACACTTATGAGCATCACTACTTTGATCGCATGGATGCTAGAGAAAAGAGGCACTTTCGACTAGAACACCTCATTTGCGAAACATTGGACCATCTTAGTGAAGTAAATTGACGTGTAAGGGAGTGGAGGTGTCGAATGATCCATGGCCTACCTTCAACAAGTGATGTACCAACCTCATGGCAAATAAAGTAGCAGATAGAGAAGTTACAAAGGGTTGTAGAGCTACAATCACTTGTCAAGAAAATGGAAGAAGATTTGGAGTATGATATCAATTGAGGTATCATATTTAAATATTTGAATCCAGTGGCATGCACACACCTTGGATATTACTTCCCTGTTTGTGGGAGCCCACGCTATTAAAGAGAAACTAGAGGGTCTTCAGACAATATTTCAATTAAATAATGGGTGAAGGACATGCATGTCCTTGGATCCCCGTAGCAATTTCTAAGACGTTGGAATATTTTCTACATTGGACAATTTTGAGACTCCTCATAATTTTGATTTGAAGTTATGACATTTTGTAACTATGCATTGGTTTTTACCTTATTTTTGTTGGTAATTATAATTGTATATTAGATAAAATGTGCATCATTGCTCTTTGACAAAAGGAGGAAGTTGGCTTATGGTTAGGTAGGAGGTGAACCTAACTTACGAAGTCTTCAAATGATCGCTCGCAAACCATTACTTTATAAATTCTATAAGGAACTCTCTTAGGAGTAGGAAATGGGTCTATCTATTTGTCGAGCTTTGGTGGATTTCCCTCAAACACAATCTATAGAAATTCTATGAGTCCCTTGGTTGCTAAGTTCGATGACTCAACAATAGTGCAGAATTGACTTTCACGTCAATAAAGATAATTTATGGCTCTTGCTCATTCATGGATGAGAATAGTTGAGTCATTGACCAAATGTTATGAAAGTCCTTGTTAGCTATATAAAAATTTTGGCTTATATTGATGTTGCCTACAAGGTCTAAGCAATGATGGATGAGACTCGACACTTCGGTAGAACCAGGAATTCGCTAGTAGAAAAAAGGGACATCAAAAGCATTATGATGTCAAGAGGGATACAAAACCTACCTCAACAGGAGGCATGAGTGGGGGCAGAGCCCTAGCTAGTAGACAAAAGGGCGCTCTCACAATACTGGTGGGAGGCAGGTGATTTGTTACAATTGTTTTTTGTTTTGATTTTTTTTCGGTATATATAATGAAGAAATTTCTTTAAAAACATATTTAAAGAAAACTATAAATTTTGCTATAAATATAATATTTTATTACAAAATTTTTACATATATATATATGTGTGTGTAGTATGATGAATACTTTTTCAAAAAATATTGAAAGAAAATGATAAATTTTTTTAAAAATACGCGTTCCCTATATACACTGCAAATTAACGTCTAATCCGACGTTGTAACAACGTTGAATCCGACGTTATAATTTCACTTAAAAAATCCGAACCTTGTAACAACGTTGAATTAGAAGTTGTTACAACGTCTAATTCAACGTTGCTAATACGGGTCAGATCCGGCCTAATATAAGATATTAAAAAAAACAATTTTTTTTTTATTTACAACGTCCTTTTGGACGTTGTGTGTTTTTTTTGGTGTTGTGGGTGGGTTGTGAAAAAATGTGTAAAATTTACCATAGCAACATCCGATCCGACGTTGTTAGCCCGGTTCGGCCCGATCCGATCCTTCACTTCACATATTACAACGTTGAATCCGACGTTGTAATATAATTAACGCTACAACGTCGAATCCGACGTTGATTAACAACTTTAATACGTGAATTTGCGGTGTATATAGGGACACCCCATTTGTAAATGGAAAAAAATTGATAGATTGAAAAGTGTGACAAAAAAACCCATAATTGTGGTTTAAATATGACATTGATAGTAAAAAAATCAAATGAATAAAAATTAGAAGATTTTTGTTAAAATATATGTGTAGCAAAATGAATATTCTTATGAAAAATATTAAAGAAAAATTATAAAATTTGATTTAAATATGACATTTACAGTAGGAAGAATTAGGTAGGAGTAAAAAGTACTGCAAATAAGTGAACAAAGAGGTTTGAACCCATGACTTATTGCCTTACTTATGATTCCTTTCCTTCTTTTACTAACCAAGTTAGACAACATTTGTGTTGTTTTTCATATTTTTTATTTTTTACATTAATTGTTATTTTTTTTTAAATTCTATGTTTTTTCACGGGATGAGGGAGGGGTGTCTGCTCCTATGCCCCCTGTAGCCGCCCACGACAATATGTAAATGTTTTTACCGAAGGGTTGCTAGCATCAACATTCATTGAATTTAGGAACAGCCTGAACATCTTTCAATCTACCATTTTGATTGTAGGCAGGCCCGTCGAATAGCCCGTTCAAAAAGTCCAATGGTACAGGGTTCCAAAATTTCGAGGGCACCGAATAAAAATTTATTAGTACTTATATTATTTGTTGTTCTAATGAATCATGTTGCTGAATTGTCTCAATGGAAAGTGGCCTAACCAAATCCACTTAACTTTACCAATACCATAGATCGCAGGTTCGAACCTCAACCCTCTTGAATTTTTTTTTTAAAATAGTTAATAAGAAAGCCCAATGTAGTTTTTCATATATAAAAGGTTTAAAAACTACATTGGGCTTTCTTATTAACTATTTTTAATTAATTTTGGACCTTCTTATTAATTAATTAATTTTATTTGTTACCTTAATACATCCTCATGTTATATTATTGATAACATTATTTTCGGGGCCTTCTTATCAACTATTTATAATTATTTTTGGAGCCTTCTTATTAACTATTTTTATTTGTTAATTTAACACAACCTCATGTTATATTGATATAAACATAAAGAGAAAAAAGAATTAAAAATATAATAGAAGGTAGTTCTGTATTAAATTTATTTTGGTCTAATGGTCTTTTTATTTTTTAAATATAAATTTATTTATTATTGATTTACTCTCATACATGTTTGTGATTTATTAGTAAATCTTAATAAATACTCCTCCTAGTAAAATAGTTATATTTTTTTTCATAGGGTTTAAAAAAATAGAAACTCGATAAAATATTGACTTTTAAATTATTATTTAATAATTAATATATTTTATATAGTTTTTATCTTTATTAAAAATCTATATAAAAATTAAATATTTTAATAAGAGGTAATATTGAACAGGGCTCCTAAAATACATTGGACGACCCTGACTATAGGGAAGTGTTAGAAAATGAGATATTATTATTAGTTGAGATATATCCTTCGTGCATATCTCTTCATATTTGTTGTACATCTCTCTTGTAACCCCCTCATGTAAGTTGAATACAAGGGCAACCCCACTCAAGGGGATTTAGTAGGGCTGGACACAAATCCCGCAAATTTCGTTCCATCTTACATCTCATTCCGATGTCGTCCCGATGTTGGGATGGAAATCGACCTGTGAATTGCATTTGAGATTCGTAACGAAAAGGAAGAATGTGAAGAGAGAATGGAGTGATGATTCTACTGAATGTAATTCTGATTTTTTTTTTTGTATCTCTTACAAAATCTGTATACAATTGTCCTATTTATAAAATAGGCCCAAACAACGTAATGGGTTGGCCCAAATACGAATCAGAAGAATAGACCCATGCTCAAACATTATAACCCGAGTACAACACAATATACCCGAATCCTAACACCCGATCCCCGCGGGATTTGTAAAAAATAATTTCAATCCTGTCCCATAAAATATATGCGAGACGGGATATGGGATAGTGAGTTTTCATCCCACAAATCTCATCCCATTCCGCATATATATAATTAAAATTAATAAAACCATCTAAGAATATATTTATATTATATATATTAACATTTAATTATTAGACATTAGGATTAGGAAATAAGATTATGTAATAAATAGGAAGGGAAAGTAAGTAGTAGCACTCACCCAAAAAAAAAAAAAAACAGTAGCACTTGGCAGCAGCGCCCACCTAAAATAGGAAGTGTATTCATACAAAAAAAAAAAGTAGCACTTGGCAGTAGTGCCCACCTAAAATAGGAAGTGTATTCATACTTTAGGATTACATAGGAATCATGTAATAATTTTTGCTCATTAGGTAAGAGTAAGAGTATATAGAGTATTTGTAAGAATTTATTTTTGGAGTTTATTTGATTATTTTGGAAATTTTTTTATGAGGGATAAGTCTCGTTCCGTTCCGATCCTATCTCGTTCCGTGAGGGATAAGACCCGGCAGAATTTGATAAAAATAATTCAATTTTGTCCCGTAAAACTTATGCGGGACGAGACGCGGGATTACCCCAATCTCGTCCCGTTACGTCTCATGCCCACCTAATTTTTCTACATATACATCGGCCTCCACAATTTTTTTATAACGAAGAAACTCACCATTTAGTGGCAAACTCCGGGCACATGATCCAGCCGATAAGAGTCACACATTAGGTAAACTGAATAGCGTCGACCGGCTCGACCCACTGGTAGGGAGTAAGGCAAACCTTAGATTTTCACCAAAGAAAAGGGCAGAGGCAGGGATAGAACCTAAGACCTCCTTACCACCCTCTTACTCCACACCATTAAGCTACCTGATTGGGTCTCGACCTCCATTGATTGGTCCAATGTAGGTAGTTTTAGCAGTTTAACAAAGAGGTTTGTCTCGGCTACTATTGGGTGTCTACTAGACAAAGTAGCGTTGATAGGTTAAGATCGATAGAGATAAATGCAATCTAAATTCTCTACAACACTCTCTACATCATTAAATTATTTTCACATTTATTTAATCTTAAAAAAATTATAAAAATTAAACATATTTTAAACTTCCATTTTAATATGTTTATAAGTTTTTATTTTGAAAAATCATGTTTCCAAATTTTTAAAATATATTACTTTATAAAATATAATTATAAAAAAATTGAAACATGATTTTCAAAAATAAAATTCATAAATCTATAAATATTGATGTTTAGAGCATTTATATAATTTATATAATTTTTTAATATTAAATAAATGTGAAAATATTTTTGTAAAGTAGGGAGTGTGAAATTGAGTGATGTGGAATTTTCTTGGACATCACACACACTTTTTTGTGATATGGAGATTAATTTAATGTGTTAATCACAACCAACTTGAGATTAAAAAAAATCCACAGCCAAACAATACAAGATCAAGTACAAAAAAATAAAAATTCAAGCAAGCAAATAGTGGCGAAATGCACGTGTGTTTACTTATCATGACTAAGGAAATCCCGAAAGGATTTGAGTAAACCCACCCGAAAGGGTTTGAGTAAATCTTGTTGGTGTTTTGTTCGAGCAGCTTGCGGCTCTGCTTCCGATGTTTCTTGGAGGTCTTCTGCTTGGTTGGGGGTGTGGAGTCTGGAGTCGGGACTGGCTGGGGTCGTGGTGGTGCGCTCAGGGCGTCTCCGTATCTAGGATTGAGTTTCCTTGGAGTTCGTCTGCACTACCCACAGGAGATAGAGTCCTGCTGTACCGCTGACCCGCGGTGCCACTGTTCGGTGGTGCTTGGCTTCGTTCTTCGGCGGCTTCATCAGCTTTCTTGGAGTTGGTCTTTTTGGATCGTCTTGTTGTAGAGTTTATTTCTGCTTGTTTCATTTCACTCATTATTTGTATTTCTGTATTTTAGGTTGTACGCTTGACGGTTCGCCGTCTGCCGACTTTGTCGGCCTCTCGATGAGTCAGGCCTGTCTGACCTTCGAATTTTTACCTAATAAAAAAAAAAGAACTTATCAGGACTAAGGAGTCTCGCATATTTTCTTGAATTGTCAACTAGACATTCCGTGACCATATAATACTCCTCTCGTCTATAAAACATATAATTTCACTTTTGATTTTATTAAGCTAAAAACTATATAAAATATCAATTTTTTATTAAATTTTTTATAACTTAATATTTATCAGTATTAAATTATAAAATAATATTAATAAAAATTAATATTATATAGTTTTTAGCTTTTAAAAATATATGTTAAAAAATCAAACGACATGTATTTTGAATCGAAGAGAGTACACTTTTCATGGAATGCCCACTGCATATATCCAAAGGAGTTTATCCTCTATAGGAAACTATTTGTTCCAGTCTACCCATTTACTTTTTTAATTTTTAAAGACAAAACTAATTAAAATAACCTCACCTTTGGAAGGGTATTTAAAAATATCCTCACATTTCAACAGTAAAAAAATAACCTAACCTTTGGGGAGGTGGTAACAAAGATCCCGACTCTTTTTCTAACCATAAATTTAGGACAAACAATGATATATAACTGGTGAAATTAAGATTTTAGTAAATTTTGGATGATATTGAGTTATTTTTATGAGAATGATACCATTTGATCAATTTCATGTCATTTTATTAACCCAAATATGGTTGAAAAAATGATTTGGAATACTTTGTTATCACTTCCCCAAAGGTTGGGTTATTTTTCTTAGAGTTGAAAGGTGAGGATATTTTTTTAACACTCTTACATAGGTTGAGTTATTTTAATTAGTTTCACCATTTTTAAAATATGTCTAATTTTCAAATTCATTTAGGTTCCGTTTGGAAAAATCAAGTAACTTTTCAGAGTTTATGATTTTAATATTATATAGTCTTAAATAAAAATAAATATAAGATTTTAGTTTAATTAGCTTTTGAAATCTAAGCTTTTCAAAAGGTACTCATCCGAGTTTTTTCGGAGCTTTAGGTTTTTTAATTCACAACTTTTCAACAGCTACCTCAACAACTAGATTTTCCAAACACTATACTAGCTTATTAACCTATATTTAACACAAATAATCCAACAACTTCAGCTACCCAACGGCTACCATTTTGCCAAACGCACCCTTAATGTCCCAATAATCTTGAATTTTGGTTTGTATTGTAGAGAGTTCACAACAAAACTGGACAACTCAATATGCTCCATGTAAGTAACTATTAAGCTAAGTGACTAATTGATAAGAGAATTGACTGCAACATTAGCTTGGCGATGGATGTTGCTAACCTTCACTTCTCAATTAGCAAAGACAAACGAAAACCTCTAAATGGACTAAATCACCACATGCCATCTATAAAGTAAATGTAGATAGCTCGGTTAGAACCCCTAATGATTGCTATTATGGGGGCATCATTAGGGACAGTTAGGGCCAGGTGATCGACATCTTTCATCAAAAGAGAAAAACGGGATCCGTCCTTCAAACAGAAGCAGATGCTTTTTCCTTGGGAGTCCAACAAGTTATAGACAAAGGACTAACAAAGGTGATCATTGAAGGTGACAATATGATAGTAGTAGATGCGATACATGACAACTCCAAGGTTGATTGGGAGATCTATAGAACTATTGAGAAGATCAATCTGTTGAAAGGAAACTTTGATAAAATTGAATTCCGATATTGTTTCGGAGAATTGAATGCAGCAGCTGATTATATTGATAAGACGAGGTGGTTGTAATTTGTCAACTCTCCCCTTGCATGGGGACCTAATTAACATCATCCGTAGGAATGATCATGAATGGACCCTGTTGTGGCAGTGCATTCTTCTTCTTGCCTACTTTAAAAAAAAGTAGCATATGACAATAGTTGATTAGATGGAAGTCGATAAGTGGAGGGGATGATCTAGGCCCAAGTAACTTGTAAACCACGGTTGAATCGAACTTGACTATAATATGGATGAACTCCAATCAAGTTGTTATTTGAAGACCATAAAAGATGTCCAAAGCTTAGCAGTAAGTTTGGTATAGTTATATGCTCTTAATTCCTAGCCTCTTCAGTCGGTTCCTGGATTAGTTCGCCACCTGAAGTCCCTAGGTTCCCTTTAGAGACCCCAACCGAATTGAGCTTCACTCAATTGTTGGACAGAGTTTCCTAAATTACTTTGGACAAGTCTATCTGTCTTAAAAGGACGTGGAGGGTCTTTCTGAACTAATATCTGAATAGATGCGCACCACATTAACTGTCACAACCCCCCTAATCTTGTCTATTTCTTCGGAAATCAATTGTTCTAGCATTTTCATATGTACAAAAGCATGTAAGCAAACGTGGAACTCTATTTGTCGTCTCGTTAAATATTCTCAATATATTAAACCCTTTCTAATATAAGCAATTATATATTGGGTTGGTTGGGATATATGTATATGTGCACTCATCATGTTATGTGCACTCATCATGTTTCTTTGATTAAGGCCAAAAATATTTAAGTTGGAAAATACTTATATTGTAAAATTTAACAATTTAACAAAGAGGCTTGTCTTGGCCACCCCTATTAGGGTTCGGCCTCCATTGATTGGTCCATGTAGGTAGTTTTAGCAATTTAACAAAGAGGCTGGTCTCGGCCACTATTAGCCTATTAGGTGGTAGACTAGACAAAGTAGCGTTAGGTTAAGAATTAAGATCGTTAGAGATAAATGCAATTTAAATTAGGTGTGGCCACGGGTCACGGGTCAACCCGTGACCCGGCGGGTCGTACGGGTCATTGACCCGGCGTGTCCGGGTTGACGGGTAGGCGGGTGGGGACGGGTAGCGGGTTAGGGTTAGGGTCGGGGTTTAGTAACCCGGTGACCCGGCGGGTCGACCCGCCGGGTCGACATATTTTAAAAAAGTAGCCGTTGACGAGTGGGGCCCACCGGAGGCTGATTTTTTTTTAAAATGTAGTCGTTGTAACGGCTAGTTGGTGGGAGATTAGACTCGGGGCTATAAATAGACGACTCCTTCATGTCACAAATCACACATATTCCCATCCAATCCATCAATCACCTATCCATTTTATTTCATAAGCTCGTAATCATGTCCGACGCAACTAGATCCGGTGATAACCTTCGGGCAGAGTTGTTCCGTGATCATTACGAGAAGGTGGAGCAAGCCGGTGGAAAGTTCGAAGCCGTTTGTCGTCATTGCGGTCACAAGTACAAGGTGACAAATAACCTTGGATATGGAAATTTGAAGCTTCATATCACGAAGAAGCACCCCGAAAAGATCAAGAACGATGGCGCATCGGGCTCGAGTGGTGGTAACTAGTCTAGTATTCCTAAGTCCTAAGTCCTAACTCCTAAGTCCTAATCCTAATTAGTGATTTAGTGAGTAGTGTAGTTATTTAGTTATGTAATAAGTTTATGTTTTAAGTTTTTAACTTTTTATGTGATGTGAATCAGTGAATGTGAGTTGTGATTTGTGAACTTGTAATCGTATGTCGGTTTACAATAAACTTGTGTTTGAATGATTCTATAATTGGTGTTGTATAAGATAATTTGTTTAGTAATTACCTAACAACTTAGTAAAAATTACCTAAACATTAGATATCAAATTTAAAATGTCAAAAAAATTAAAAACTCAATAAAATAAAGAACTACGTGGGCTTTGATTCTATCGGAGAAGAACTACTTGGGGCCCCTTGCTCCACCGTTGCCGTCGAGCAGCTTTTCAGTCGCGGAGGTCAGATTCTATCGGAGAAGAGATCAAGGTTGCTTCCCGAGAACCTCGAAGCCCAAGTTTGCCTTGCAGATTGGAAGAAGGCGGATATGCGGATGCAGAAGAATAGCTTGGGGACTGATTCCGAGGATGACGACGGAGTGGATACGGAGTCCGTTGGGAGCTCCATTGACGGCGCGGTCACATATGGCTCAGGAGGTGGAGGGTCCGACGATCAACAAGACTAGAAGAATAGGTAACCGGGCCGGGGTTCAGACATACACAGGTAAAAGAACTACGTGGGCTTTGATTCATCAACCCCGGGAGGATACGTAGGCAATCGGGAAACCGATTCAAGCCCTTCTTCCCTTTTTTTTTTTCCCACACTCATTCATACACAAATTGTAAAATTGTTACGAATTGTAATCTTGTATACTTATAGTTGAAGTTGTAGTCTTGAGAATTATAAGTTGTAATATTGTAATTTGTACCTAAATGGCAAACACGAAAGGATATTTTTCAAACATATATGCGTCCAATACCTGTTCTCGACAATTCCGTAAACTCCGAACAAGTGCAAACCCGTCCAACCCGGGCCATATTCGTCGAGTCAACCCGCCGGGTACCCGCCGGGTCCGACCCGCCGGGTCGACCCTTCGACCCGCTGACCCGCCGGGTGACCCGAACCCGCCAACCCGTGGAATTCCCGGGTTAGGGTTCGGGTCACCCCTCCCCGACCCTTGACCCGGCGGGTCGAACCCGTCGACCCGCCGGGTCAGACCCGTGGCCACGCCTAATTTAAATCCTCTATAACGCCCCTTATAACACTTTCTACGTTATTAAATTATTTTCACATTTATTTAATCTTAAAATTTTTTAAAAAATTACATTCAACTTCTAAACCTCAATTTTAATATGTTTGTAAGTTTTTATTTGAAAAATCATGTTTTAAAATTTTTTAAAATTTAAAAAGGTATTATTTTATAAAATATAATTATAAAAAATTTTAAAGCATGATATTTCAAAAATAAAATTCATAAACCTATAAATATTGATGTTTAGAGGATTTGGAATTAGATAAATGTGCTAAAATGAAGCAAATCTTGGACATGATACACTTTTTTGTGATACGGAGATTAATTTAATGTGTTAATCACAACCAACTTGAGATTAAAAATTTCCTCAAAAAAAAAACTTGAGATTAAAAAAAAATCCACAGTCAAACAACACATTATCAAGTTAAAAATAAAAATAAAAAATTCAAGCAAGCAAATAGTGGCGAAATGCACGTGAGTTTACTTGTGAAGACTAAGAAGCAGTCTCGCATATTTTCTTGAATTGTCAACTACACATTCCGTGACCATATATATATAATACTCCTCCCAAATACATATCATTTAACTTTTTAAGTATTTTATCAAGTTAAAAACTATATAAAATATCAATTTTTTATAACTTAATATTTGCTAGTAATAAGTATTAAATTATAAAAATATTAATAAAAAAATAATATATTATATAGTTTTTAATTTCTTAAAATACGTATTGAAAAGTCTAACGATATATATTTTGAATCCAAGAGGGAGTACACTTTTCAAATTCATTTAATGTCACAATAATCTTGAGTTTTGGTTTGTATTATAGTGAGTTCACGACAAAATTGGACAACTCAAGATGTTCCATGTAAGTATCTATTAAGCTAAGCGAAGTAACTGATTAATAAGAGAATCGAATGCAACATTAGCTTGGCGACAGATGTTGCTAACCTTCACTTCACAATTAGTGTCATCAAGTAGCCTGTGACAACAGTTGATCAGACGGAGGTCGGTAAGGGGATGGGATGATTTGGGCCCAAGTAACTTGTAAACCATGGTTGAATCGAACTTGACTATATATAAGACAGATGAACCCTAATCAACTTGTCATCTGAAGACCATAAAAGATGTCCAAAGCTCAACAGTAAGTGTGGTACAATTGCTACACTGGAATGTATATGCTCTTAAGTCCTTTTCGGTCGAGTCTTGGATTAGTCCACCACCTCCAGAAGTCTCTAGGTTCTCTTTAGAGACCCCATCTGAATTGAGCTTCACCCAATTGTTGGACAGAGATTCATAAATTACCTTGGACAAGTCTGTCTGTCTTGGAAGGGCGTGGAGGGTCTTCCTGAATAATATCTAAATAGATGCGCACTTGTTTCACCATAGTAACTGTCATAACTCCACTATCTTGTGAATTTCTTCGAAAATCAATTGTTTTAGCATTTCCATATGTAAGCAAATGTGGAGCTCTATTTATCTTCTCGTTTAATATTCTCAAAATATTAAACCCTTTCTAATATAAGCAAACCAAGTCCTTCTAATTGACATCTTATATAAACAATTATATATTGGGTTGGTTGGGATATATGTGTATGTGCACTCATCATGTTTCTTTGATTAAGGCCAAAAATATTGTAAAATTCAAAGTTTTTTGATGCTCAATCCTTGCATTTTGATGCAATATTGCAATCAATTGAAGAGATCTTCCTCTCCATATATATATATATGGTTCATAATCATATAGGCCAATCTCAAGTCCAATACCCCATAATTGTACAAAATCACCAAAACTCCCCTAACTATTCACAAAATTGCAAACCACACCATAAAAGTATAAAAAGTTCCCCTAATCTTAATCCTTAACACCTTCATTCTATCAGCTAACCAATAGCTGCCCGCCAAGTGGCAGTGAACCCACTTGCCCATTGGTGTAGACTACTTGCAACCCCCCGTGGGCCATCCCACTTCCCACTTGCACCCCAACTTGCGCCACTGGAGCTGCCAAAACCTCCCCGTCGCCGCTGCTGCCGGAAGAGGCCGCAGCCACCTTCTTCCGCCTCTTCGGAGACCCATTGTCGGACGACGAAGACGACGTTGTCGATTGAGACGACGACGAAGAAGACATCGACGATGACCTCTTCGAGGTGATCCGCACCGGGTCGGGCTCGCCCGAGTTGACCCGGAGAGGAAAGTTGAGGAGCGCCTTGGAGCCGCGCATCCGGTAGGCGGCGCGGTCGTAGGCGATGGCGGCGTCCTCTGCGGTCTCATACGTCCCAAGCCACACCCTCGCCCCGTTCTTCGCCGGATCCCTTATCTCCGCCGCGAACTTCCCCCACGGCCTCCGCCTCACTCCTCTGTAGTGCTTCCCCTTCGCCGGCGCCGGAGCACCCGCCGCCGGCGACGATGACACCGCCGCCGGTGACTCCACCTCCGGGATCTCCGCCTTCACATCCACCGGAGAAAACGGCGAGGAGATTGGGGAGCCGGAAACCGGCGACCACCCGGTGGTGACGGCGTCGCGGAGGACGCCGAACACCACCATGTCCTCGGAGTCGTCTTCTTTAAGGGGGAGCTCGCCCCAGGTGTCCGTCAAGCACGGGTACAGGCTGCTGAAGCTCGTGTTACGGCGGTACACTTTGCCGGCGGCGGTTTGGGCCGGAGCTCCGGTGACGGTTTGTTCGCCGGATTCGCTTAATAGGTAGAGCCGGATCGACTCAAGAAAGGCGAAATCGGAATCCGAATAATTGATACTCATGTTTTAGATTTCAAGAATTTAAAGCTAATTTTGGAGTGTGTTTGATTGATTAATTGGATTCAAGATTGGAGTGAAGAGAGTCCAATTTTCTCCATTGGATTTCAAGGGGGAGGGTTTAAATAAGGAGGATTGTTTGGCCAATTGGGGATATTTTTTTTAAAGTTTTTTTTTTTATATTTATTTTGTTTTAATTTGAAAGAAGTGGAGAAATTTTGTTTTTGTTTTGAAAGTTGATGAAAGGAGGATGCAGGGAAGGTTCAATTAGGAGCAAGTGGGAAGGTGGATTTGGAGCACGTTGCTGAATTTTATTTTTTAAAAGTTTAATGACATTATTGATGACGTCATCGTTATGGAGTTTAAACCTGTTTATGAATTGACGATAGAGAATGGTGAACCCACCTTCCGGACCCTTAACTTACTTTTTTTTTGTCATATCAGTTTAATGACATCATTCTAACTTTTAAAATTTTTACCCTTATCGTGAGTCCGATTCCGATTTTTGGGAAGTGTACTTCCCAAATTCATCCAAACGAGTATTTATGTTTTTTTTATTTACAAGTTTCTATCATGTATCCAAAGTATCTTAACCGTTAGATTTTTTAAATATCATACTAGTTTATTAACCTATAATTAACACAAATAATTCATCAGTTCTAACTACACAGTCAATTTTAGCTACATTGTCATCTATCCCTTTATCAAACATAACCAGTAGTGTTACAGTGTATAGTCTCAATTTGCAAGTAAGACAGAAGGAAAAGAAGATAATTTTGAAAAAAAGGAAATCAGTTAGACTTTTAGAGCATCTTTAATGGTGGTAATTGGAGTACCATAGCCCTATTTTTAAATAAAAAATAAAAATAAATATAAGAGTTGGGGTGAGAATCAAGACAATCATTACAAGTGAGTACCATTAAGATGATACTCACTCTTACACAATATCTTTGTTTTATCCAATTAACAATAACATATGGGGACCATTTTTTTTCTACACCCACAAAGATTTAAAAATAAAATGAAATATATATTAAGATACTTTTGTGAGTATCATGGTTGTGCATTCAAGTATCTTAAAATGATGTGGCAAAAAAAATATAAGATATGATACTTGAATTGGGTATCATGGATAAAGATGCTCTTAGGTTGCTAATGCAAGATGGGTGGCGGCACTACCAGACAAAATTCAGATATCAGCATTCACTATCTTAATTGGTAGCCGAGATTATGTACGTTCTATGTAATTTTGTTTCGATTTTTCTATCCTATACCCGGGTATAGGATAAGATGTCCATTTTAGAAAAAATACATCCTTAATTAAATTCCATTAGCCAAATTTTAAATTAGATTCTTATGGTCGCTTATTTTTATAGGGTATTTTTCTCCATTTAGGATCTTATCCTATGTCCTTAGGGCATAGGATAGAAAAACCGATTTTGTTTTTGAGCTCAAATTGATTTTGGAGTTTCTGTTTTCGAATTGGGTTAGCCTCTATTTTTCGCACTAAATCTCACAACACTCAGTTAACTTTTTAATTTCTTTTTTATATATATGCGAAACTAATTAAAATAATTCAACCTTTAAGGGGTGTTAAAAATATATCTCCACCTTTTAAATGTAAAATAAATATCTCGACCTTTATAGATGGTGTTAAAATAATATCACAATAATTTTATCTAAAAAAAATGATGACATGATGCATACATGATAAAAAAATTTATAAAAGGCAAAACTAATAAAAAAATCAGCATTAATATAATTTTGTTAAACCATGAGTTTCTTGGATTTTGTAAAAAATTAAACCCGGTTTTCTTAAACCTGGTTTCCTTAAGAAAATATGTGATTATTAGGTAAAGCGGTAAAATTTAGTTGAATTTTATCCCTTTTCTTTTTAATTGTAATATTCTAGATATTGAATTCCATTTCTTAGTCCAAGTAAACACTGATTAATTATAATATTCTAGATATTGGCGTGAGGGAGACTAATTAAAAAAGGGTTTAAGAAAACCGGGTTTAATTTTTTTAATAAAATAATCCAAGAAGGCAAGAAACCCATAGTTTAACAAAATTAAATTAATGCTGATTTTTTTTTATTAGTTTTGCCTTTTATAAATTATTATTTTTTGCCATGTATGTGCCTTGTCATCATTTTTTTGAGATAAAATTATGATGATATTATTTTAACACCACCTATAAAGGTCGAGATATTTATCTTACATTTGAAAAGTGGAGATGTATTTTCAACACCCCTTTAAAGGTTGGGTTATTTTAATTAATTTTGCCTCATATATATTATACTCCCTCCGTCCTAAAATACATGATCTTTTAGATCATTACATTTTAATTAAGAAAACCTATTTATACTTAAATCTCATTATTATTAGGTTTAATTTAGTGGATATCCAAAAAATTGTCATAATTATGTAAATGTCCACTTTTTAAATAAATTAAGTAAATGTCCATTTTTGACATTTTTACCCTTCCTTCCCTATCTCTAACCCTCCCTCCCTCCTTCTCCTTTTGACTTTTTTAGTTTTGACATTGACTAGTCAACATTGACCATTTCGGTCAATGCCTACATTTGATTACATTTTTTCTAGTGACATTTGATTATATTTTTTTGGTGACAGTTGTTTCGGTGACAATTGTCTTTTTTGCTGACATTTTATTTTTTTCTAGTGACATTTAGGGGGATTGTTTCTAGTGACAATTGATTTTTTTCCCTTATGACATAGATTTTTTTTTGCAGTTGATTTTCTTTTGGTGACATATGTCACTATCACTTTTTTCAGGTAACAAATGATTTTTTTCCTACAACTAGATGATTTTCCTCGTGGCAGTTATTGATGACAATTGTTAGTAACGAGGTTGATGACAATATATTGTCACCACGATATTTTAACCTTAAAAAATTGTCACCATACCATTATATAACATCAAGGCATTGTTATCAACCCATATTTTGAAAAATTGAAACATTAATGCTAACAAAAATATTTCAACAAAACAATAAATGTCACCACCACATTATATATCATCAAAATATTGTCACCGAATAAAATTTTAAAAGTTTGACTAGTTTCTCTCACTTGAAAACTTGATCAATGTGTAATTGGTGACAAAAATATTGATTAATGCTAACAAAAATATCGTCACCGCGATATTGTAACCTTTTGATGACTGTCATCATTGAAAACTTGATTAATGTGTAATTGGTGACATGTGTTAATTTAAATTTTCCATTTATATTTGGTAACATTGATGACTGTATAAATACAAATGTGATAGTTAATTGGTGACAATATTGTTGAATAGCTTGAATACAATTTAGAACTTGGTATGAAATTGGTGATAGTACAATCTCATCAACTATTGTCACCATCTACAACACAATCTCACTAACATAATGTCACTAACTATATAACAATGTCACCAACTGCAGAAAATTGTTGTCAATTGGAACAATGTCACCAAAACAATTGTCACCAAATTAAATACGGAAAAATAATCAACCATTTGTCACTAAAAATAAAAAATTGTCACCAACTAGAACAATGTGACCGAACCAATTGTCTCCACAAATTGTCACAAATACAAAACACTATACCCAATTCTTGCCAATGAAAATAAAACATTGTCATCAATTGTCACCAAACAAAAATCTTTCTTAACCTCGGAACTCAATGATAGATAACATGAACATGAAAAAATGTGAATCCATTCATTACTGTTAATGTATCTCCTACAATCAATACCTACCAAATTTAGTCAGAATTTTACGATTTCATTCTTTAATTCTTGAAGTACAAATAAAAAATTGAGAAATAATCGAAAAGGAGATGAATGGATGAACCGAAAACCTCGAGGAGGCGCTTGAGGAAATAGAGAGTGAGAGCGGCCCGAATGAGCAAGAATCTGGCGTCCTAGTAAGTAGGGAAGAGGAAGAAGGAGGTGGCGCCAAAGACGAATCTGCGAGGTGTTGTTGAAGATGGATCTCGATCTTGGAGATCTGGTGATTTACACAACGAATAAGGCGTTGTTGAAGGCGTCAGCGCAGAGGAAGTTGTTGTTGGCGTCAGAGCGGATGGAAGGAGGAGGAGTTGGAGCTGAGGAGGAGAGATTGTGGAGATCTGCTGTTGGCGTCGACACGGATGGAAGGAGGAGGAGGAGGAGGAGCGAGGATATTGTAGAGGCGGTGGTAGGTGCAGGTGGCGTCGGCGCGGCTGGAAGGAGGAACCGAGGAGAAGACGGTGGAAGGTGTTAAAAATGGATCTGCTGGGTGGCGTTGGAATCAACCTGGCTCGTTGGTACACCGGCCGGAGAAGGCGATGGAATCAATTGAGGAGGAGAGATTGTAGTGGAGAAGTAGGTTAAATTAAAATAGGGGTAGTTAAGGTATTAAGATTAAATTATGGACATTTACTTAATTGCAAAATAAAAATGGACATTTACTTAATTACAAATCCTAAATGGATATTCTACCAATTTTTTTCGTATTATTATAGAGATGAGAACTCTTTAATTTTACTTACTATTGTACTTTTTAGGGGTAATAATTACCCTATAAGCCTAAAAACCCATGTATTTTTGTCAAAAGTTCAAAGCATAAAAGACCATATATTTTAGGATGGAGGGAGTATAATTTTAAATAAATTTAGTTCAGTATCCGCATTGTGTGCTTTTTTTAAATTTAAATAAATTTGATATTAATACATGTTCATTCAACTTGTTAATTTCTTTGTCGGTGACGGTTTGGGCTGGAGCTCCGGTTTGGGCCTGAGCTCCGGTTATGGTTGAATCGTCGAATTCGCTTAATAGGTAGAGCTGAATCGACTCTAGAAAGGCGAAATTGGAATCCGAATAATTGATACTCATTTTTATATTTCAAGAATTTAAAGCTATTTGGAGTGTCTTTGATTGATTAATTGGATTCAAGATTGGGCTTTTCAACAACTACTTACCTAAGTTTTTTGGAGGTTTTGATTTTTTATTCACAAGTTTTCATTAGTTACCTTATCAACTTGGTTTACCAAACACAATAATAACTTATTAACATATATTTAACACAAAGACCCTATCAACTTTATATTTAACACGAGTTTTTTTAATGTAATTAAAATTTTTATTTGAATAATATATTGGTTATGGAAAGTGTTCCAATAGAGTTAAAAAAAATTCTACCACTATTAAATCTAAGACCATCCACAATGGTTTTGTGTAAAATGTACACATTTGCACAAGGTGTGTAAAAATACACATAACTTTTTAGTAATTTGCTTCATTGGTGAAATGTGCATGCATTTTTTACATATCTTTGAAATACAATTTATTTAAAACAAAAAGGAAAATAAAATCATAAAAAAAATAAACCAATAAAATTATCTTGCTTTATGTAAAAGTTTTTGCACATGGGGGAGATGGTGGGAGATGGTGTGCTCAAATTTGCACATCATATGCTCAAATGTGTACATTTGCACACACCCAAAACCACCAATGGAGCTATACAATGTCTAAAAATAGACATTTACACATTTGCACACAGCCATTGTGGATGGTCTTTTAGTTAATATTGGTATCTTAATTAAGAGATGTCTTTTAGTTAGATAACAATTACTAAAATAATATATATATATATATATATATTAATATAGAATATTGTTGATACTGTGGTTAATTTTTTAGTCAATCTAATATTTATATATTGGTATATTCTTATTAACTATTATATATAGATATATTTTTATTTTGATTAACTAAAATATCTATATATATGGATAGATTGTTGCTTGTGTTGGCTTTATATGAATTGCAACTATATATTATTTTATTAATTTTTTTAGTGAGAGAAAAATTTCTCAACTTTAACCACATGATGCCACAAAGACTTTTATGCATCAACTTTATTGTATTTTTTTTTCATTGAAACAAGGTAAGAATTCGGAGTTGTCAGACTATGTTGACTCACCACCCAATAACATCACCTCTAACAAAGGAAATGAGCTTTGGGTGCAAATATGATTACCTCTTGATCCATCGCATGTCGCAACTGTGTTACTTTGTCTGCAACCTGTTTGACCCCGTGGAACTTATGTGTGCAGGATGACCACTCAAAATGTCAAAGGAGTTGTAGGATGTCGGTGATGGTCATCTCGACCTTCCAAGGACATGTATGTATCAACATTAGTATTATACGGAGTATAAGATAAGATAAGATTTATACCCTCATCATTTATTACATTATTGTTTTAATTTAAAAAAAACACAACTAATTAGTACGTTCTCCATTCCTAAATATATATTAATAAGTATGAATAAGTATGAACTAGTATAATCCCCGTGCCATGGCGCGTGCGCGATGAAAAAAATATAAAATATCTATTATAAGGATGAACAAAAAAATAATGTAAAAAATACAAATAGTAAATTATGTTAACAAATATATGAATGGATGTAATCGTTGCATTAGACTTCGTCCATAGGATGAGTTTGGATTGATTAAGTTTTGGCATCCGATTAATTAGATTTTTGGTTGATCTTTGAATGAGTTTTTGCTCAGGGAGTTGGAAACCCTAGTGGCCAAGTCTAAATAGACAGGAATTGAGAATGGAAGGTAGTATATAGATTTACAAATAAAAAAACAAATATAGGATTATAGTTTTTATCTTCATTAAAAATGTGTATTAATAGTAATTATTGAGCAGTTATGTAAAACAAATGTATGTTTGGTAAATAAAAGGATTTAGGTAGATTTGTAGATGGGTGTGTATATTTTGTATGAGGTGGAGGTAGGGGTGAGCATGTAACGGAACGAGACGGGATTAGGGTAATTACGTGTCCCGTCCTGCGTATTTTTGGCGGGACGTGATCGGGATGGGATGAATTATTATTATTTTTTAAATCCCGTTGGGTCTTATCTCTCAGGGGAGGGGATTTGTTCCTCATAAAAAAAAATTAAAACATAATAAAAAAATAACAAGTAAAAAGGTGCAAATTAAAATCTTCCATAAATAATCCCATTACAAAAACTAAAACAGTAGACAGTAGTAGCAAGTATTACAAATCCCATTACAAACTGAACTCAAAGATTGAAAATACAGTGGAAACATGGAGACGCTTGTGAGTGGGAGGGTCAACCCCTTAATGGGCCTACAGTAACCCGATCCAGATGTAGAGTGGGTTATGCCCACTTGAACTGGAAAGGATCTAAAAAAAAATTGAAAATACAATAGCAACTAGCAATTCATGCTTCTAACAACAGTAGGTTAGTACTCACTCCTAATGCCAAACTGATTGTATTAAAATTCTTATTTCATATGTTTTTAATGTTTTATTATTATTTTAAATTTTAAATTTTGGGTTTAAATAAAAGTTAAGGTATAAACTATAACATAAATATATTCTTATATATTTTTATTAATTTTAATTACATATATATATATATATATAATTATATATATATGCAAAACGGGACGAGATTTACGGGATACGAACTCTCCGTCCCGCTTCCCGTCCTGTGTAATTTTTGCGGGACAGGATCGAGACGGGATTGAAAATTTTTTTTTCCCTAAATCCCACCGGAATCAGGACGAAATCCGGATAGGATGCGGGATGGGACGGTATTTATGCCCACCCCTAGGTGCAAGTTTAAAAGTATGAGTCGATAAGTATTTATATTCTTCGAAAAACATCAATATAAAAATATTGTTGAGTGTTTGATATCAATAATGATATAAATAGTGGCTTGAGTGAAATTTACTATAAGGGATGGATTGCCAATGTTCGATCATAATTTAAAAAGAAGAATTGATGGTAATTGATAGAATGAAAAAATTGTTGAAAATGATATAATTTTTTAGAACTTCCTATTTACACTTAGCAAAAAAATTTCCTATAAAATTCTCACTTAAAACACCTTTTTTTTATAAGATAAAGATTTGGGTGTGATAAGGCCCCGTTAGACCAACACCTAAGAGCATCCTTTCGGATGATGATACATAACTCGAGATCATCCAGGAGGGAAGGTTGAGGAAGTGGGTTAGCCAACACCAAATGGGCAATCTTATTCGCTACAATGTTGATCTCGTGGAACGCATGCAGAATGGAGGCTGAATGGAACTGTTGTAGCGAGAGTAGAATGTCTGGGATGATGATCTCAATCTCCCATGAGCAACTACAACATCCCTTGACCGCATTGATAATCGTCAAATTGTCACCCTCAGGCATGATATTGTGGACTCGAAGCTCCCTTTCTCTTGATACACTGAACTGAAGGCCCCGCCTTTCGCAAAAAGAGCCGAGCTATGCCCACAAGGGACTCCTCCACAGTCGATTACCTTGCCAAGATGTTCACGGATAATGAAACCTGCGACAGAGGAACCATCCGAGGTTTTGGTTCCATCAAAATTGATTTTGATAGTGCCTAGTGGTGGTTTCTGTCATCTTAAGTTCCTTCATTTCCTTTGATTTGGTGTTTTTGTTTGTTGTTTTCTGTTCTCTTCATCATATATTTTTGTGGCCTCCCAGCTCTTTAGCGTTTGTTTTCTAAGGTATTCCATGTTTTCTATTGTTGTGTTGGTATGATCAAATATTTTTTGATTTTTACTTGTCCAAATGCTCCACCAAGTGGTAACCAACTTCTTTTTTTGTTCGTTTTCTAATTTGCCAAAAATTTCGCAAATGTGCCTCTTTTCACTATAAAATATTATTTTTTTAATCAATTTTTTTAAATAATTTCATACTTGGTAGTCATAAGTATAAAGTTAAAAAAACAAATTTATTAAAAAATAATATTTTATATACTTTTTACCTCTTTAAAATGCGTGCAAAAAGTTAAACTACTTTTATTTTAGAATAGAGGGAGTATTTAATATGTACAATGTAAATATAATTTTTATATTTTTTTATTATTATAAATACCCTAAAGGATACCTACTTTGAGGGTCGGGTCGGATTGGATCGGGTCGGATTGGATTGGATGGAATATGTCTTGTCATGTGCGTATATACATCGTTCGTAGACATGGTAGAAGGTGTCTCTTTCATTAATGTGGATAAGGCCAGAAGAAGAGTCTTGTCACCCTCCACCTGCAATTGAAAGTTATGCAAATCATTCCTCCCTTTATATTACACCTTCCAGGAAGTTAAGGAAAGTGAAAATGTAACAATCAATTAACTAATTAATTAATTAATTAATTAATTAATTGAGGGAGCAAGTGTAAGTGTAAGTGTAAAAGGTAAAAATCTAAAACACCCACCCTCCAAGAACCTCCATAAAATCGACTTTTCCAAGTGGCTATGCTTTGCTTTCAATCAAAATTATAAATGGATGGGTAATAAGATATTTAAAGAGTGACAAGTCCAGTGGAGTGGAGAGTTGGTATTTATAATTGACATCGATGGAATCTGGTTTTCAGCAAATTTAAACGCCCGTTAGTGGTTTCCCGGTGGTGGGCCTATTTGATCTCTATCTATCAATGCCGGAGATCTTAATTAGGATAAAATCGCTAGTCAAGGAGTTACATCATTTTATCGATCTTTTAGATATCATAAAGAATACAATTTGTACTCTCTTTTTATTATTTTCTTAGGGCTTTTTATAATGATAAAAATTAAATAAATTATTTATTTTTTTATTTTTAAAAATAATTATATATATATATATTTTTAATAATAAGTATAAAATTATTATAGAAATTACTATTTTATATAGTTTACATTCTTCAAATATATATATATATATATATATATATATATATATATATATATATATATATATATATATTTGTTTACACTTTTTTATTAAACTCGCCCGAAAGGGTTGAACTAAATCCCGTAAGGGCGTGATTAAATTCCGAAAGGGCCCTAATTAAATGCCAAAAGGGTTTTCAGGTGCTTTGTACTTGGGTGGTTCCCGGCTGCTCTTTTGGTTGATCTCGGCGGTCCTTTTCTTAGTTGGAGCTCTGGCGTCTCGAAGTCGGGACTGGCTGGGTCGAGGCGGTGTGTATTGAGGCGTCTCCGTGATCCGGAAGTTTCCTTGGAGGTTCGTCTTCACTGCCCACAGGGACTCCTGAAGTACCGCTGGCCAGCGGTGTCGCTGATTGGTGGCGCTTGGCTTCGGTTCGTAGTCTATGTTGTCCCCAACGTGTTAGGATTAGGTTTGCTAGGTCGTCCGATTTTGTTTGCTTGTTATTGTAACTGCCTGGTTTGCACCTTTTGTTTTTTTCATTGTATGTTTTGATGGTTCGTCGTCTGCCGAATTTGTCGGCCACTCGAGGTGTCAGTTCTGTCTGGCCCTCGAATTCTTACCTTATCAAAAAAAAAAATATTTAAATAATAAATAACATTTAAAAAACGAAGAGAGTATGATATAAAAATAGTGGTAGATCTTGAAACTTCTAATTGAAGATAGAAAATTACGATTGAAAAATTGTTTATCGTTGAAGCCAATTTTTTTTTACCAAATAATAGTATGTATAAAAATACAAAATACTAAAAAACTCAAAGAAATCATCAAAGAAATAATTAATTACGCGATTGTCAAATATTTTAATATAAACTACGGATTTGAAGTTATTTGATTTAATTATAGTATCAAGTTATGAAGTTTAGTAAACGATAATTACAATAGAAGCATCTAGGTTTTATAATGACGTGTGAAATAATTTGTGTCGGTTCAATCTTCAATCATTTATATTTTTTATGTACTCAACTGACAATTTAAGCATGTAATATAACAAATTGAAGCTATCAACATGAAGAACATATATACTAAATTTTATTTTTGATTAGGGAGCGTTGTATGAGACAATAATTATTTAGATGCTATCTTTAGCAAGTCTTATCTATATAAGATATTTTTCTATAGAAAGATGATTGTAGATGGTTTGTCTAATAGGTTCTAGATAAGGTAGGTATATCTATATCTAAATTTATCTATAGGTTATCTATATGAGGTTTTCTATTATAAATAGAAGCTTGTAGGGTTGGAATTATTGTATCCATGAAAACATCACAATAATAATAAACCCTAGACGCATAGAGTTTTTTTCTTTGTAGGGTGTTTTGCGCGGTTTTTGCGAGAAAACGGAAACCTTTTGTATCTCATTGTTCTCTCAATAATAATAAACCCTAGACGCATAGAGTTTTTTTCTTTGTAGGGTGTTTTGCGCGGTTTTTGCCAGAAAACGGAAACCTTTTGTATCTCATTGTTCTCTCATTTTCTTTCTCTTTAACGATATTCACTCACGTAAATTCATAATAATTAGTATAAGAGTGCAAGTTAGATGATGACATTTAGTGTGAAATTCGAGGTTCCCCATTTTGATGGGAAATTTCAGTCTTTGGCAACGACGAGTGAAGGATCTGCTGACTCAGTAGGGAATGTTAAAGGTGTTGAAGGAGACAAAGCCCGAGGTGGTGAAAGATGAAGACTAGGAGAAGATGTAGGATAATGCAACGTCGATCATTCGGCTTTGTCTAGCGAAGGAGTTGATATACCATGTAATTAATCTCAAATCCTTGGAGAAGATTTGGGTGAAATTGGAGTACTGGTATATGTCAAAATCTCTGTCACCAAATTGTATCTAAAATAAGATTGCACGGGTTGAAGATGATGGAAAACTCCGACTTCGTAAAACACGTCAACACTTTTAGCCAAGTTATTGGGGATTTGGTTACGAATGAATGTTAAGCTTGAGGATGAAGACAACGCACCTTGGAGATCCACTCTTTTACATATTAACGATGCACCTTTTTTTTTAGTATTAATAGCTAGTAATCTTCGATTTTATTTAGGATTTTGCTTGTAGAACATGATCTCGTTGTGTTCTCTAACCTATTCGTTCTAGAATTTGGTGATGGCGTTGATAGCAAGGAATGAGAAGATGATACCAAATACGGTGAATACGACGTTGCTTCTCATCATGAGTGACGTCAAAATTCCATCAAGAAAGATTCCCAATGCGAAGGGTTGTATGTCAAAAGAAACCAGGGAAGAGGGAGAAAGAAAGAGAAGCAAGATGAGGGTGATAGAAAAGCATGCATGAATAGCAAGATGAAAGAGAAGCGAGATGGGGGTGATAGAAATGTCCATATCGATGTTCTGAGGGAAAAGGCAGTTACTTATTACTTCTACAAGGAAGAAGGTCACTTTAGACGTGATATATTGTCCAATAAGGAAGAAGAAGTATGAGGGGAAGACGGATGATTCATCTTCGAAATGAGCGAGCGTAGTGCAGAAAGAAGATTTAGCTAGTACAAACTTAAATATGCTCTCAATGACGTCGGTAAGATATTAATATTTATGGCTCTTGGATACTAGTTGTTCGTTTCATATGACTTATCACAGGAAGAAAATCGTTGTGTTTCATATCAAAATACTTCCTCTGTTAATTAAAGCTTGTCTTTTACTATTCATGCATGCTTTTTTATAATGATAAAAACAATATAAAATATTAACTTTTTTACATTTAATTTTATAAATTCATACTTAATTAATAAGTATGAAATTATTAAAAAAACTTAATATTTTATATAGTTTTTAAAACCTAAAAAACGTATGTGAATAGTAAAACATCAAGTTTTAATTAACAGATGGAGTATAACTCAAACATGTAAACTAGTATAGTGAGCAAGGGGTCGATCCCACAGAGGAACAAGTAGTCCTATGTAGTATGTATTTATCAATTTGTAGAAAAGAGGGGTTTCGAGTTAGAGAAACATTAACAAGTTAGGAGAATCCATTATTAAGAGATAGTTTTACCTATAACTCTCAACCCTGTTTAGTAGTCCAATGAGTTCTAACAATCTCTTAGTCCTAAGCAATCATAACACGGTTAATGTTTAATCATAGGAATAAAATAATGTCTCAAGATGTGTAAAGCTTATAAGTAATATCAATCCCCTAAAGAACTAATATTAAAGTGATTAATAGACCTACAATTTTCAAACATTCATAATTTTTTATTCAGATGTCGGATTAAGGCGTATTATATATCAAAACGAAGTTGTCGACGAGTAGAATACACCTAGGAAATTTTTTGGATGAGGGAGGGGGCACGTGCTCCCCCATACCCTCCCTTGGCTCCGCCTCTGGCGACAGAGGAAGGGAGAAAGGAAATTAGGTGTGTTTGTAAGGATATATCCAGGGTAAGCTCGTAATTTCATAATATATCCTCAGGACCTCATCAAATAATCTTCCATTATCCAAACATCTAGGAGATTATTTTTTCAAAATGATTTTCATCCTCTTAATCCCTATAAATTATCTCCATCCTTTCCACCCTAAAATTTCATCGCGAAGAAAACATGGCCTTGGTCTATCCCGTGCCGTGATGTTTGGTTTGCCGGCTTTCGTGAAGGTTAGAACTCAGCCGTTAAGAACTAGTTAAGGGACCCTTCGTTACCCGGCAATGGCATCTTCAACGAAAGATGCCCGGAATTGTCCAAGAAGTCCATTGTCCTACTCCTAGGGTACTATAGATGAGACAAATCGTAGATGATTCAAGTTCAACCCTGTTGGGGATATTAGACTGTTCCTTTGACACATTTCACTAACCAACTACTCTCTCCGTTCGGCAAAACTTGTCATTTTAGCTTATTTCACAAGTTTTAAGGCAGTTAACAAATGCACTAATTTACCCTTAATTATTACCATCCTTTTTTACTTTATCGAAAACTACAACTAACAAATCATCAATCATATCAAGGGCATTTTTGTAAAGTGAAGGGCAAAATACCTATAATGACAAGTTTTTTTGAACAAAAATAACACCTTAAAATGATAAATTTTGCCGAACGGAGGGAGTATATAATATATCATCATAGATTATTATTATTATTAATGGCTTAGCTACGTTAGTTAGGTTTATGACGTGCATAAGTTTTTGTAAGACATTGATTTCTCCGCCTTGAAACCTTTTAAAATGTTAAAATTAATGGGGACGTAAAGTATTCCTTTTAAAATATCTTTGTATATTTATCGATTTAATATTCACATGACGAATATTATTCTCTTTATTTCACTACTAGATTAATAGGAAATCCCTAGGGTGATGAAGGTTGGAATTTCCAATGTTTTTAGCTAAAGCCATGGAAATTTCAACGTTTATTCCACTGTTGCTAAAAGCGTCCTTGGAAATTTTTCCAAGAGTTTTTAATGTGGTAATCTCCAATGATTTGAAGTGTTGGAAAGCAACAACCGTTGGAAAATCTAAAAATTGATTATTTACCGTCAACCTCTTCATTCGGTAGTGACAACTAATTTTTCAAGGGTATACAACTGTTGGAATACTAGATTATTTTCCAAAATATTTATAATAAATTTATAATTTTCTACCAAATCTGGAATTAATTAATTATTTTAAAAAATTATAAAAATATATTATTTGTCCATTATATCATTAATGATTTCTAGAATACATATATTATCTGGCAAAATCCAAACCAACAGAACAAACCCATAAACTAGCAAAAATGCAATATTTCATTATCATAAAAATGTGTAACAATACATTGTAACAATTAAAAACTGCGATAAATAACAACTATAAACGACACCATAAATTGAAACAAAATTCGGACTAACATACAAGGCCAAATAAACACCAAAAATTAATGTAATACACTTTAAAGACGATTGGAAGAAACCCCGTCGAACCACCAACAGTCTTGCCTAACAGACTTGTAGCACGACCACGTACACCCAACTACAGTCTTGATGCCTAACATAGTTGACGTAGAACAATCGAGCACACCAGCAACAAACCCCCTCGAATGAATTAGCCCCCCGGAAAGTAGTTCCAGCACCACCAATCCAAGCTGCAGCCACCCCCTTCCCCCGACCATAGTTTCAATATTGAACTTTCTGCCTTGGTTGTTGATACATTAGAACCAGAAGCGGGCCACCTTGGGAATATAACCTAACTGGACAACACATAAATGGCGCAATTGCCAAATCATCGAAATTAGGTACTTCCTCAAACATATTACAGTATCAAATATAAAACAAAACTGAAATCAATTCAATGGCACGTCATCAAAGAACAACTCGGTGTAGGTACATGCAAGCAATTACCTGTGGTGATTTGGATGAGGGAAGCAACAACTGTCGGAGGCAGCAATGGTGGAGGCGGCAAGGTAGGAGGCGACAACGGTCGAGGCGGTAACGACAGAGTCAACAACGACTGAGGCAGCGACAACAGAGGCTGCATTTGTGGAGGGGGGAAATAGTACGTCCGACTGAAGTCACGCCGGAGGTAGGAGCTGCAAGTCTGCAACCTTTGATCAGGAAGCGGCAAGCGGTGATCATAATAGAGGTTTGAATCTGTAAAGCCTGCAATGGAGGAGGGTAATTGAAATTAGGGATTAACGGTTACACGTACGGTTTTAGCTGGGAATGGATCGAAATCGTGGCATGATGGGTTGCGTTTCATTTTTGTAAATGGAAGTGGTTTTGATTTTGCTGGGATAAAAAACTATTCCTTTTTTTTAGAAACTACCTAAATAATTGGATAAAGGACAATTATTTTTTTCTTTTGTTAAAGGTAATAATGGATAAACACTACGGATCTAATATTTTTAATCTAAATGTGTTTCTTATTTTTCCTAGAAAAAAATGTCGTGAATTTGTACTCCATAAAAGAAATCAAGGGAACACTATTATGTATTGACATGTTTATATTAAGTACTTTTCTTACTTATAACCAGCGTTGTTAAAATTCCAATTTAATCATGTGATTCCAACAATCCAAAATTTTAAAAATATCAAAAAAAAACCCGGTCTTTTTTTCGATTATAAAAATCATGTAAAATATCTATTATAAGACATTTATAATATACACTTTAAATCTAATAAATCTTCAATATATTTAGTTTATATTGTACGTAGTTTATTTTTCAAATTTTATAACCTTTTATCGATATTTTGTTATGATTTAACATAATATTTATCTAATATGAAACATATTAACTTCATTTAAAAAAAATCCATCTCTGTGGTGAGATCTTATTATCTTACAATTCGATTCTATAATCCAATTTTTACACCATATTATCGAAGATCTAAAATCTCAATTTTAACAACATTTCTGATAACTAAGTATAGGAGAATTTTGAATGTATATAGATTATAAAATTAAATCATATATGTCCCATTCCAAAAATCCATAGTCAAGATAAACAAAAAAGCTATAAAGTATACATCAATGAAGCTTTGATAAATGGAATTTAAGGCCAGTTTGATTTTATATAAATCAATAAAACTTTAGTATATGAAATTTAACTACGTAAGCTTGAATTTATATAAACCAAGTATAAATCAACGAACTGAAATTTAATTAACTACTTGAATATGATGTTATTTATTTCATATTATGTAAGTATAAATAATATCACATTCGTATACTTATTTTTACATTATATTCATATTCAAAGAGCCTAATATTCATATATTCATTTGAAAATAACATGATATTTATATATGACACCATATTCATTCATTTCACCATTTCACCGTATTTTTCATTTCATCAGAACCTTACCCTATATATATACACCTATTAGATGCTTAATAAAAATAATTAATTAGAATATGTACATATAATGTTTTACCACACAATCAAAACAAACTCATAATTTTTTTCACCTGCAACTTTCGGAACTAATTAATTGTTTGTTTTTTAATATATATTTAACAATATTTCCAACGCTAACTACTATTGGAATGATTTTCCAACAGTATAAACCCTTGGAAATGTTCATGAAAATCCTCCCAACGATCTTGACCCTTGGAAATAGATTTCCATCACTTTTCACCATTGGAAAATATTCCAACCTATTTCACCCTTGGAACATGACTGTTGGAATAACCTGCGTTTCTAGTAGTGTTTGATTTTTTTATTAGGAAATATTTCAGGTGAAATACCTATACCCGAAAGTATCCTTACGAATGAGGTCATGCAGACATGAATTGTTTGAGATGTCGGTACCCTGGGCATAGCGGCCAATGTATGCAACCTTATCAGTCACTCTATTGCTTATGCAGGGAATGTGAAAGAAATAGACTTCTTTCACATCCGACAGTAGGGTTTTGATATCAGCTATGATTAATTCAATTTCTCTTTATTTGATTATAACACCGACTTTTTAAGTTGATAAATAATTCTGGTTGATGTCTAAAGATCCAGGGGGGCTCGGGGTGGCAATCGGTGACGGATCCAGGGGGCTCGGGGTGGCTTCAGCCTCCCTGGAGTCAGAAGTATATATATATATATATGAGCTTTTCGTAATAAGTATAACTAAAATGTACAATGAACTAGTAATTTCGCTTAGCTCACTTGGTCATTTGAAAGGGAAGGAAGGCACGACCATATAGAAGATCCCTCCACTGCACCACCACACCTCGACTTACTGTTGTTGGGTGCTGGATCGACTCATGTCCCTGTCCTCAGATCGCAGTCCTCCCCGCTCCCGCTGCAAAATTCCTTAGTTGTTGCCAGCTTGAATATTCTTCCAATCTTCCATAATCCGAATCAAAAGGTTAGTTTTTTTTACCTTATAGCTTATATTTTGTCAATTTGTGCTCTATATTTTGATTTGATATTCGATTTGGAAATTGGATATGAGAATTCATTTAGGGTTTTTATATTAAAAGCCAAATCTGTGTCAGGTAATTAGAGTAATGTATTATTTATTGATTGATTAAGTTTTGAACAAATTGTTATTATTACAAGTATAATTAATATAATAACACATTTTGTAGGTTATTGACCAAATTAATCAGGGGATGGAGAATCGTTTCAACGAGACAAACCTTACATTACTCACATGTAGTGCAAGCCTTAATCCCAAGAATTCGTTCTCCAATTATAGTCAGTCTAAGCTACTTCAACTTGCAGAGCTATATCCGAGACATTGAAAGATATGCACTCAAGCAAGAATTAGAAGTGTGGATTACATCTATAAGGGAAAATGAAGTATATTCTATGTTGGAAGATCTTGGAGATGTTGCTAAGAAGATGGTCAAGAGCGGAGTTAGCAAATCTTTTCCCTTAGTATATCATCTTATCGAGTTGGTTTTGGTGCTTCTTATCGCAACTGCCCCTGTTGAAATAGCCTTTTCTGCAATAAGTTTTGTGAAGACAGATTTGCGTAATAGGATGGGCGATGAGTATCTTAACGATGCTTTGGTATGATAAATTGAGAGTGATGTTTTCAAGAGGATAGACAACGAAGTTATTCTGAAACATTTTCAAAACATAAAAACTCGCAAGATAGGTTTAGCTCCTCTATTGTCAAAGTGAATTTGTTTGTAGTATTGAACTTATTTGTAGTATCACGATTGGTTTGTGGTATTGAACTTGCAAGATGAATTTTGTTATCGTTTTGTATAGTTTTCAGGCCCCCAGGCAAAAATCATGGGTCTACCACTGTTGGCGACTATTGTAGAATCTCTGACCAGAAAGTTAACTACCACAAATCTGCATTCCACACAACAAAAGGTATATGGTGGCATCTAAAATGGACTTGTATGGGTCATATAAAAAGAAGAACCAAAGAAATGAAGATGGACGCTTATTCACGAAAAGTGTCTTTCAAGCGAGATTTTTGGCTTGGTGACGTCCCAATAAAATGGGCCGTTTGAAGACTATATTGATCGGATAGAGTTATACTATACCTTGTTGGAAAGAAGACTCAAAGATCTAAAACTTTGATGTTGAAGACTTTTCCAAATTCTGTATTAAAGACACCTTAATCCAACCATCTTTATAGGAGAAGGATACTGGAAGGGTGCAAGCTTGCGCACACGCCTTTTCGCACACGGTCGTGTGCTTGTATGGGCTGGTAGCTTGGATTTATTGTCCGGGGACCACTGTTTGACATCTATCCATTCTATCTGATTGCGTTATTGTTATTTTTTTTTTTTTATCTATTTTCATTATGTAGGATTTTGTTAATTAGGATATTACCTATTTATTGGTTTTATCTTAATTAGATAAAGATAGATTTATTTTAGGAAGTATGAACACAATCTTTTTCCTATCTTGTTACATTTAGTTTTCTATAATTTCGGTTGTAATATGACAATTAAAATCGGTCAAGTTTTGAGAATAATAATTTATGCACACATTGCTTGTATTATTCTCTTGGCTCAAGGTGATCTTGTGGACTCAAGGTTGCACCTTATTCATGGATTCGATCAAGGCCTTAAAACTCGTTGAGATTGAATAGCGACTAAAAATTCATGTCCTCGATGTATTAGATCTATTCGATTAAAGGTTGCACTTGTACAAATTCGAATATCGGGAGCTAACAATTTAAATACGCAAAAAAGCATTTCCAAATGTACCAAGTGGTATCAATTTCCCTCGTCGGAAGGTTCGTACTCTATCATTTTTATTTTCATTCTCTGTTTTCCTTCTTTATTTTAAGTTCTTTCAGTATATTTTAAAAAAGTGTGGTTTATGTCGACATCATTATACCACCACCACCATTCCGCCAATTTCAGTAAAACCCTACCTTTCCATCGTTCTTGGTTTTTGGGCACATTTAAGATCTTAAAAATCATATTTTAAGTGTTTTTGTTAAAACTTGAACATTTTGATCTTGTTTGAAATTTTGTGTGTTTGATCAAATTGAGAATATCATCTTTTTCATGTTAGTTGTCTTTTCTTATTTTTTATTTTTGTTCTTCCTTGCACCTTTTTCAAGTTTTGTCATCTTTTTGAAAAACGAAAGGAAAAAGTCATTCTTTTTTTTAAAAAAGAAAAAGATAAAAGATAAAAAAAGGTTAAAGCTTTTTCGGGTGGAGGATAAAAACCACACTCGACCTCTTTACAGACGATGTTGCGGATGATAAAATTCACGCAATATAGTGTTTTTGTGCGGAGAATAAAATTCACACACCCATAGTGTTTTGGTGAGGAGGAGAAAATTCACGCACCTATAGTGTGTCAAGAAGGATAAAATTCACTTCACCTTAGCTAATTTACTTATTTTCGGTGGACACTAGTTTGGTCTACCCTTCCTCGCAGGTGACTTTTGTTGGATTTGGTTCGTGTTAAATTAGATTTCGAATACCTCTTGATTGCTTGGGAATGTGTCCAACTAAGTTTCTTCTCAAAACCTTTGTTTTGTGATTTCTTATTTGTTTAGAAACCAGGAACATAGCCTATCATTCATCGGACCACCACAAGCCGAACCTCTTCGCGTGCTGCTATTTCCATCTTTTTTTTCGCGTTGTTTTATTTTGTGTTGTTCTTTGTTTTGTTTTTTTTATCCTCTTTTATTCAAGGTCTTTTCATTCCACATGATCTACTCGGGGTGTTAGTATTTTTGCTCGCATGACACATGTATTTTACTATAAGGAGCAATGTTACTACGAGTCATACCACCCGACTCCACGAACTCGGAGACCTATCAACGAGGAGTTTGGAGGCATAATGGATTAGGCTACTTAGTTGGAGTGGGAGACAAATACCCAATTATACATCGATAGCTTTTGTGGTTATCTCATCGACATAGTGGTCGTCACCTCTAACTAAGTTTATCGGTGCTGCACACCGATGGTGGTTAGATGTGAAAGATTATAGGATGTGGGATGGATATCATTATATTTATTCTTCGCCATTATTGAAGTTGTCTTTATGACGCCGATATGTTCCACAACGCTACCTTCAATGATCTCAAGGTCAAGAAAGAAAAGCTCGTGCATTGAAGGCTCAACAAGAAAATGAAAGGAACCAACAAAAGGAGAAACTTTCCAAAGTCACCTCTAGGGTCGCCTCTCATGAGGAGACTTCACAGAGACTAGAGCGTCTCAAAACAATGTTTGATTGCCTTATGGAAAAGATGGAATCCCAATGGTCATGTAACGAGGCATCACCCACCCGACCACTGGTGCTTGTGGAAGAGCCTATTGAGGAACACGTTGAATTAAAGATTGCACAGTGCAATGACCTTCAAAAGGAGATTTCTGTTAGCTCTAAACTTGGAATCACCGCCTTTAAATTGAATTGCGAAGATAATTTCTGAAATTGTATCACAACTTGACTGTAGAGTTTTGACAAGCGCACCCACCATGCCTTACTTGGGTGACAAGTCTCTTGAGACCATTTCTGAGGTCATGTATGGTGATTCGCAACCACAAATTCCTGATGAATACAAGAGGTTCGTTGAGCCTTGGCGAGGTCGAGATAAATGCTTGCCCAATGAAGCATCAACAAGTGTTGTTTTTTTAGGAATCCATACCTTGGACACTTTTCGCACTACCACCACCACATCACCCAAGTCTACCGTTCATAGAAGTTCCCTTACCTCTTTATTCTTCTAATTCTTGTAATATACTTCCTTTAGTTGTATATATAGTTTGTGAGTATATTGTTTATAATGTTAATTTTGTTCAAGATTTTTTTGCTTTTAAATCATCATATGTTAATAATAATTTTTGTTTTCAATTTCATTCCTTTGATAACTCTTCTTTTACTTGCATTAGTATGTTTCAGAGTAAGAAAGGGAGTCGAAGATTTGCATGGTTACATTCTTGTGGATTTCATATCATTTTAGGATTCTTCAATATTATGTTATTTGCTTTTTTATATCTTTTTTGCATTTCATATTACTCTAGGTTGTCGAAAATTAAATTTGTTTATTTTTCCAGCTTTATAATTTTCATGGTTCGTAGACAATTTTTTTTCTTTATCTCCATGGATTTCATGGATTTTATGTCCTACTTTGTGATTTAGAGATTTTTGGTACTTATTGTATTGTTCTCCTCTTTTGTATGGACTTTTCGACCGCTTAGAGGAAAAATCGATCTTAATAAGAGGAGAATGATGATATCCAAAATGGCCTTCTATGCTCATATGAAAAGAAGAACCAAAGAAATAAAGATGGATGAAAAGAGTCTTTCAAGTGGGATTTTCAGCTTGGCGACATCTCGGTAAAATGGGGCATTTGAAAGCTGTATTTATCAGATTGAGTTATACTATATATACCTTGTTGGAAAGAAGACTCGTAGATCTACAAATTTGATGTTGAAGACTTTTCCAAATTCGGTATTGAAGACACCTTAATGGAACTATCTTTAGAGTAGGAGGATTTTGGAAGGATGCACACCTGTGTGCCTCTTCCCGCACGCCTTTTCGTGCATGGTCGCAGACCTGTGCTGGTGGCTCGGCTTCAGCGTCGGGAGCCCATTTTCCGACATCTATCCATTCTATGTAATTGCATTATTATATTTTATCTTATTTTCATTTTTGGTACTTTGGTTGATTAGTATATTACCTATTTATTGGTTTTATCTTAATTAGGTAAAGATAGATTTATTTTAGGAAGTATGAATACCATTTTTTTTTCCTATTTAGTTACATTTAGTTTTCTATAAATTAGTTGTAATATAATCATGTTTTGAGAATAATATTTTATGCACACATTGATTTTATTATTCTTTTTGGCTCACAGTGATCTTGTGGACTCAAGGTCGCACCTTGTTCGTGGCCTCGATCAAAGCCCTAAAACCCGTTGAGATTGAATATCGACTAACAATTCATGGACTCGACGTGTTTGATTTATTCAACTGAAACAAAAGCGCTCATACAAATCCAAAGATCGGGACCTAACAATTCAAATATACAAGGAAACAATTCCAAACATACCAGTATACCCCATTCCAAGATTGGCAAACTATGCAACCTACGTATCTCAAATGAAATAACTTTGGAAAAATACCTAGGCTATCCAATCATCAGTGTGAGAGTAAATAGAGAAATGTTGGAAGAACTTGTCTGCAAATCAAAGGATCAACTCAGTAAATGGCGTGCTAATGCACTATCACAACATAGTCGTGCTATCATAACTAGCTCAAGCCTAGCCTCTAAACCGCTTTATACAATGAACAATTTTATGCTCCCTTGTTTAATTCACAAGGAATTGGACCAAGTAAATAGAATATTTTTCTAGAATAAAGATATCCAACACAATTCATTGATAAGTTGGGATAAAATTTGTTAATCAAAAAGCAATGGAGGACTAGGTATATGAAAGACCAAAGATATGAGCAAAGCGTTACAAATAAAACTTCTTTGGAAAATCCTAGTAGAACCCGATAATATGTGGGTTAAACTAATAGACTATAAATATCTAAAAATAATTCATATTCTAAAGTATAAGAAAAATTGATAAAAGGGTTAGTTAGAGAGAGGAGAGCGGAGATTGGAGAGTTGGAGACATATCTTTTTCTAACTTTCTTGTCTTTGTCCCTCAGTTGTCGTTCTGAAGCTATTGTTTTTCATCTTGTTTCATTATCAATTTTTTAATTTATTTTGTCTATTTTATTCCTTGCTTTGTTACCTATAAGTCTCTAACTGGGTCACTCGGAAATATCATCTCGATTTAATCGTAAAAAGGGTGCGTACATTTCGACCCCCCAGACCCTGCTCAAAGCGGGACATCCCGGGTATGTTGTTGTTGTCGTCGTCGTTGTTTAAGAAAAAAAGGGGATGCGTCATGGAAATGGTTGAAACTATGCCCTCTCATTGATAAATTCAAAACTAGTATAATCTAGTCTGTGGATAATGGTAAAACAATTAACTTTTGGACATACAATTGGTTAACCACATCCCTAATAAACAATAAAGAGGATTGCCCTACGATTAAAGATGAACATGAGAAAGTGAGAGAGTACATTGTAGGGGGACGTCAATGGTGGGTGGAAAAACTGAATGCAAATATTTCACAGAGCATAATTAAAAACATTATGGACATCCCTCTTCCAAAAAAATATTTTGAGATAGACTGAATTGGTGGTCGGATATAGATGGATGGTTCATAATGCCTAGTGCATATAAGTTGATCACGTCACACAATTGACGCCCCTCCAAATGTAAAAAAATTTCCTTTGGAAGAGTAAAAAAGGTCTCCCAACGGCTACCCGACTCACTTAAATGGGTGTGGCTATACCAACAACATGCATACTCTGTAACCAAGTGATGGAGGACGATACTCATATCCTTGTAGAATGTCAATATACTAATAACCAACTTTCTTAGGCATTGGATATACGTCATTCCATTAATAGCTTAATTACAAATTCGAGAGAATTTGCTCGCATTTTATCCTTACTAGATAACAAACTTAAAGATCGGAAAAGGAAAAGCTAGCAATCACATGGTGGACTATCTCGTGCATTAGAAACCAAGTAGTGCTTACACGAAAAGCACTCTCACATCAGGACTAAGTCAAGCAGATTGTTATAAATCATATGGAAAATTGGACCAGAGGAACAAATTCAGCCAAAAGGAGCAAAGTAACAGAATAAGGTAACATCCCGACACCAATCCTCCATATGGAGAAAGCTACCTCAGGGCACATTCAAACTTAATTTTGATGGATCAACTCTTATTAATCATGACAGGACAACTAGGGATGGTCGTCCTATCCGATTAGGATATGATTATATTGGTCAGAAGACCCCAATAAAAGCAGAAGCTCTTTCTCTAAGATAGAGCATAACCCAAGCTCTTGCATTGTAAATAAAAAAGTGAAACATCGAGCGTGGCTCCCAAATTATAATAAATTATTTGAAAACCAATTCTAGATGTCCATGTGAAATTCAAGTGGTTATATCCGACATCAAAACCCTAATATATGGGTGAAACAAGTTTCATTCTCTCATGTTCTCTGTAACTGATAAGGTTGCACATATTTGCTGCTTTGTCAAGGATATTGACATTGACAATAACACAAATCTTCAGGACCTCATCTGTAAGAATGTTTTTTGGTAGAGACACACCAACGAAATTCTTACCTTATCAAGGAAAAAAAAGATAATTTTTGTTAAAAACAAACCACCAACACTAGCTTAGAAAACGGGTGCCAACTGACAATTTTTAGCCAAAAATACTTATCGACTTAAGTGACATAATTATACTTTTGACTATATATTAATGGTAAGTAAGTAACCCTATTTTTAGAAGGCTATCGAGTTGGGTTTGAGTTAATTACTAATTTGACCAACTTCTTAATTGTAATTCAGAATCCAACCTCTGTAATAGAGAGAAGGAAGTTCCATACGGTGTCCTAGCCTTGAGGCCCTGTGATTTTCAGGCGATGCATGCAATAATCCAATTTATGCGGTTGTGCACCTTTATCCGACGTTGAAAATATGATAAAATCTAAGTATAGTGTATAAAGTTGATAGACTATTTTTTCTATTGCTAATTAGTTTTAGGGTGAAATATACTCTAATAGGCTAAGATTGACATCAAATACTCTATTGTTTGTTGTTTATTTTTTCTATTGCTAATTAGATATTCATATATCGGATTTTCTAACCTATGCCCTACTGTTTGGTTAAAACATACTAGATTCGCTCTTTCTAAATATTTTTCTAGGATTCACTCATTTACTTTTAGGATTTTATTGAGTATTTATACTCTTCAAAATCTTTTATATGTATGATTTTATTTCATATATGTTGATACTTGATAGAGTTAAAAATAAGTCAATTAAGAACCTAGGGGCATAATTGTCTTTTAACCGCTAACATTTGATTAAACCTTAATTCTCATTGTATATAGATGAATGATAAACTAGGGGAAGAGAGGGCTTTCTTTCCGTCGATAAACTCTAATTTGAGCGTTAGAGGTTTCCTTCGAGAAGCAACCCCCGCCTCTTTCTTCTCATTCTATGTAGGAAAGTTCGAATGAATTAAGATCAAATGAGATCAAGGTAATTAATGAATGTGCAGAAATAGAGTTTTTTTCTTAATCCAGTTCGGTCAACTCATTCGCTCTACATCTGGATCGAGTATGGTGTGACTCATTTAGGGGTTGACCCTCCCACTCACAAGCACTAGTACAAAATGACTGATTAAGAGCGGTTTTTTTATTGATAAGGATAGCGCTTATTGAGGTGTTGTTAATGAAAGCGCTAAGAGCATGTTTAAGAGCGGTTTTTAAAAAGCGCTGTAAAAGACACAAGGATAGCGCTTATTTGTAGAAACCGCTTTCATCCTTCTTTTTTTTATTTTTTTTAATTCGAAAAAGCACAGCGCTTTTTCATAACAACCGCTGTCTATGGTAATTTTTTTTTAAAAAAATTATAGCTTTAATAGCGGTTATCTAGCACAAATAACACAAAACCACCGATTCAACATGGCACCACTCACCACCACATCTTTACCACTTCCACCTCTAATCTCCGTAACCACGTTCAAATTTTATCACATCTCCGAAGAGACACCAGATTAGTACGTACTATCAAAATTCAACACACTCATAAACAAGAACACCTGTATTAATGGCGTATGGAAGAATTACAAATCACATAAATTAAAGTCTACAAATTTACATAAAAATTGAACAACAAATTGAACCAATTGATGGAAGTATAGAACAAATTGAACAACAAATTGAACCAATTGATGGAAAAACAAAAAATTAACCTTAGAGAACCAATTGATGGTCGAAAAGTTCGAAACTAGTTAAGCGAAAAAATCCAAAAAACGGAAGTAGAATGTAGGAGATCGAAGCAGGCTTTAAGGATGGAGATCGAAGGAGTAGGCCCTGGGTGGGAGAACGTAGGAGATCGGAAGCGGAAGCGGCCTGATGGTTATACTTGAAGGTGCCTTTAAGGATGGAGATCGAAGGAGCAGTAACCCTAGCTAACTTCTGGATTGTGTTGGTGGAAGAGGCTCAGTCCACCGGAAGCGGCCAGGCTCAGTTGAGTCGGAAGAGGAAGCGACTCAGTCAACCGGAAGTGGTCTGGCTCGGTGACATCGGAAGCGGAAGATGGAGGCACTGAAGATGGAAGATGGAGGCGGTGGGCAGAAGACGGAAGCGAAAGATAGAGGCGGTGGGTGGAGGACGGAAGCGGAAGATGGAGGCGGTGAAGATGGAAGATGGCTCTCGCAATTTAGCTAGGGTTCTCTATTTTTATTTTTTTTAAGACTAAAATTAAACATTAACAACGCTTTTACTTGAAAACCGATATCCTTCCCAATTGGGACAACGCTTTTTGGTATAAAGCGCTGTTAAAAAAATGTTGTTTTTAAATATTAACAGCGCTTTTGCTTGAAAACCACTATCCTTCCCAATTGGGATAGCGCTTTTTGGTATAAAGCGCTGTTAAAAAATGTTGTTCTTAAATATTAACAGCGCTTTTGCTTGAAAACCGCTATCCTTCCCAATTGCGATAGCGCTTTTTGGTATAAAGCGCTGTTAAAAAAATGTTCTTAGCGGTTATTATATAAAGCGCTGTGCAAAATTTTAATTAATAGCGGTTTTTTAAAACCGCTTTAAAATTTATGATGTTAATCTACAAATTTGTACTAGTGAAGCGACTCCATGTTTCGAATGAGATTCGAACTTCGAATCTCTTGACACAGGATGTAGATTAATAGAGTTTCTAGAGCATACAACTAAGTTGTGCCGAATACTTTTATAGTATACCCGGAAGAGATTATATAGTCATATGATTCTAATCATACTATATAAATCTATCAAAAAGTCCTAAGAAAGATAAATCAAAATTTAAATATAAATTTATCTTATTAAGAACCTAATATAGATAAATCTATCTATAATAAATATATTAGATTGAATTTTCAGTTTCAAAGAACGATGACTTAAAATCAGTTTGCTACAAAACCTATGAAAGTACTTCACTACTATCCCTAATTCGAATCCAACATGAAAACACAACCCACCGATTAACAAGATGAAATAGGAGCACCGTGTGGATATTGAAGTCACATTTTCCAGTAAATGGAAATTGCAACCGATAATTAAAATAAAAAAAAAACATACATAACATTTGATGTATAAGTGACTAATAAGTGGAGTTATTTTCTCCAAATTAGGTGTAGTTTAGTGAAAAGAGAGAAAAGTAAAACGGATGGTGCACGTGTGAATAGGTCCTGGTAAACGTCGTCGTTTTGAAGAGTAATGTTTTAACCGGATGTTTCATTTGATCAACGGGCTGAACCCACGCGTACAAACGGACGGGATCCGCTGTCACAAAGGGGACAGCAGGCTGTCCCCTCCCCTTCCCCGGATAAAAAAAAATGATTGAAATTTGAAATAAAAAAAATTAAATAATAAAGGAGGTGTTTTTGTAAGGAGGGACAGCGAGACAGGGAGGGATCCGGGACAGCGGATCCGCACCGGTGTACAAAGCTCATAAATCATAATGATGACTTTCTATTATTCTACAAGGTGCTGGTGTAAGACCAGAATGACCAGTTCAGTCAATGGTCATCTTGTGAACTGCAACTTTTTTTTTAATGGGCTCCCTTAAATCTTTCTAACAATAGATTTTTTAAGACATGTACAGTAGTACAGTACCTCCTTTTAAGTTTGTCGATTTTAAAAAAAATAATATTTACTACATGATGAAATTATCACAACTCCCTCTGTTAATTAAAACTTGTCGTTTATTATTCATGCACGTTTTTTTAGAATGATAAAAACTATATAAAATATTAATATTTTTTTAAATTTGTTTTATAAACTCATAATTAATAGTAACGAGTATGAAATTATTTAAAAAAATATGTTAAAAAAGTTAATATTTTATATAGTTTTTAACACCTCAAAAAGCGTGCATGAATAGTAAAACGTCAAGTTTTAATTAACGGAGGGAGTAGTATATATAGGAAGGTGAATGCGCATTGTGAATTCAGGTATGCGGATTCCCGACATGCATTTTTAGAGTGCGTTTTTTTTAATATCAAGAAGAAATAAAATTCGATTATCTAGCCAAATATAGAGAAATTGAGAGAACGAAATAGCCGATAGATGTACTAACAATCATGTACAAACAGAAGCAAATACAAAAACAAATGATAGAAATAAAATTACACCAAATAAATGACATAAAATTAAGAGAATTTCAGAAAACAACGGACAAGTCATTTTATATTATAAACCACAAGCCAACATGACAAATGTAAGGAGTAAGGACCTTGAATTTTAAGTATTATTTTATTCATATTTTATTTAATATGGATTTAATATCAATTTCATTTCTAAGATTCGGATATTTTGAAAATTCCTGTCCTCGATTAAATAATCTTAATTTAAATCCTTTAAAGCGTTTCCAACCTAATTTTAAAACTTTATAGATTCATTCCGCCTTTTCACTTCGGGATTGAAAACATCTTCGGATCCCATTGTTATTTTGGTTTTGAAGTTTTATTTCAATTGAGTTGGGATAAGGTCGAGAGAGCGGGTTTCGGGATTTAATTTTCGGGTATTCGAATTTCATGTTTTCGGGACCACAACCTCTTTGTTCCCCCTCCTTTTAATCTTGTCTTCCTCCCTTCATGCTTATCTGAAAATATCAGCCCCATCCTCCTCATTGTGATGATTTGAATCCATGAAGGTTCCTACCCACCTTCCTCATTTCTCTCTTGGGTTAAACACCCGCATTTCCTTTCTCCTTCTCCCTATGCTTGTACCCCCTTGTTATGGCAAACAAAAAAAGCTCTTTACTTCCCCTTGTTGCATCCGAAAATCAGACCACAAATAGCCCCAAACCTCCCTCATTATAATCTGATTTTGGCCACAACTCACCTCACCACAAAACAAACACAAAACCCTCCCTTTTCCCTATCCTTCTTCCTTCTTTTGCCTTGTGAAACAACCACCCCCACTCCTCCATTGTGTCGCCGAGCCACCACCACCATAGCTCCCCTACCACTCCACCACACCACCATCTCTATCATCCTCTTCCTCTCGTTCCTCCATTGGAAGCCGAGAGCAGCACCTCAGCAGCCCCTGTTCTTTGAAGCCAAGACCGAGCCACTACAACCTCCACTTTCTCCTTCCTCGAAGAGCAGCAACAACACCTCCCTCAGCCTTCGTCGATGATTACAAACTGCCCAGGAGAGCCCATCAGGAGCCCGAAGAGCTGAGCCGCATCTCGTCCCCTTCCTTCCCCTGTTTTCCTTTGTTCAAACTCGGTAAGGGTTCATCCTTCACTTCCTTTCACTTCCAAACTGTGTAAAGTTCGGCCTTAAGCCTCTCCCTTCCTTCCTAGGCTGATCTCAGTGTCGATCCAGCTCCGACGAAGCTTGAAGGGCATCCACGAGCGTTTCCGGGTGAGTCGAAGACATTGGTGAACTAACCTCCTATCACTTCGTTCCTTTAGTGTCGTTTTGTTCCTAACGTGCTCCTTGAGGCCGGGGAAGAGTGTAGTGAGGACGAGAGCGGATGAGGATAACAAAGGAGGCTCCAACAAAGCTCGAGCAGAGCGAAGTTGTAGGTTTCACCGCGGCGAACACGAGTCTCGCCGCGGCGAACAAGAACAAGCCCGTGCAAAGTGACCTGCGCCACGGTGAAACCTAGGTTTTGCTGCGGCGAAGGAATGGGCGCAGCCTTGCTAGCCGTTGGGTCACTCAGGAGCCCTTGAGATGAGTTTCGCCGTGGCGAGAGACCCTTGTCGCCGCGGCAAACACGAGTTGGGTTTGGGTTTTGGAGGACCGAGCTTTGCCATGACAAAACTAGGTTTCGCCGCGGCGAAAGTCAACTCGCGGCCGCAAGAGCCCCTGCTCGTGGGGAGCTCGCTGGAGGGGTTTCGCCACGACGAAACTATGTTTCGCTGCGACGAAAGCCCATTTGACCGGTTTGGTCTATTCTTTTGTTCGGTTGGGTTGGGGTTTATGTTATGTTTTATTTAAATGTTTTAAATGATATTTTATGTTTATATGTTGCTTATATTTTTATTTGACATTTATGACCTGGAGATATTGAGATGCCTTAACCGGGATTTAAGGGTTTTGGGAAACTTGAAAATTTGACTTACTTGTTTTAACTTGGTGAATTACTTGATGAATCTTATGTGTGAAATTATGAGAATTAGGTTATGATATGAATATGTTGCAAGTATGATTGATGTTAAAATGATTATTAAGCATGATTAATGTTGAAATCTTAAGTTGATGATTATAAAGCATGATGTGATGATATATGTTGTGATGTGATATGAGATGCTAAAAGATGATGTGATATGTGGAGATGATATATGAGATATTACATGTTGAGATGATGGATGAGATATTATATGTTGAGACGAGATGTGAGATGGTATATTATGAGATATGACGAGAAGATGTGATAAATTATGAGATGAGTTGAGATGATGATGATATGTTTAAGATGCGATGTTTTGTTCTATGATTATGTGAGCTTATGTGTGATGATATCTCTCTTCCTTAGATAAAATATACATGCGTATATTTTATCCAAGACAACTCTAAGATGCTCCACGGGATCTTCTATGGTGTCAAGATCTTCAATCCAAGATCTTCCATGTGTGTACATTCTTATTCATACGTTGATCTGCTTTCCTTCAAGTCCATGTCCTATGGCCTTCAATGTCGATCGGGTGGGTCCAATGACCCTTAGACATCCGTACAGTCCATCTCAATCTGCAAAGGTCCTACACCTACACACACAATACATCAAGTCTAACCCTTTGTTTTTTTCCTTGATAACAAGATAATATAGAGATCCTGAAGACCCTCCAACATGGTCTCAATGATACAATCGAATTGCATGACTATACAAAATCTTTACCTATAAAGAGATAGATGAGCATCTCGCCCTCACTTCATGAAGTAACACAGTCTTATCAACAAGATTAAATGTATTTGAGAAATCCACTATAAGTATGGTTATATTGCTCACTCAATAATCGATTGACAATACGTATGTAGGACTGCCTCCGCGCCATTTAACCTCCAAACTAAAAGTCGTTAAGATATCTTTTTTTCCCACACTTTTTAGGACAGCCTTAGATACCAACAACATCCATGTTAGATTATAGAAGAATCCAAACATCCAAATTTTAGAAACTATTAAAAAACATCCAAACTATCTACGCCTATATCTATATCTATATCTAGACCTGGGCAAACGCGGGTTGGCCCGCTCGGCCGGGCTCGCCCGCCCTCCATTTTGGGCGAGCATGGACAAAGGAAAAATCCCAAGCGGGCTGCTAAGTCCGGTCTGCGCCCGCAGCGGGTACGGGATTGGGAAGACTAATGTACCCGTTACGGGCCTACCCGGTATTTATTTATTAAAATATATATATATAATAAATATTATTAATTATTAATTTTTATATGAAAAAAATAAAGTAAATCAATCCCTAATCAGATCTCTTTGCTACTGCTATAGTGATGTTGAGACATTGAAAGAAAGTCTAATACACCTTTGCTTTGTCCATTACCATCGCATGCTATTAGCCTATTACAACAAGATTATGGGATTAGATTTGATAATGCATGTTGTGGCATCTTATTACACTGTTTCCTTCACTTGTTCACTTGTTTTTTTAGATGTTTATTCAATTAACTTGTACCTCTTTCATTACTCAGCAGCAACTATTCCAACTAGCAATACTGCAACAGAACTGCATGCTGTTACAACAACCATTTTGTTTTTTCAACAACAGTAGCATAAATGTGTGTGTTTGGGTGTCCATAAAATTGGTCGTTAAACGGGCTTAGTCCGACATGCGCCTGTGACACCGGGATAAAATTTTGGGTAAAATCCGTCCCAAACTCGGCCCGCACCCGCATTTGCCCGGGTCTATCTATATCTATATAAACTCTTAAATAAAAGTGACACATAGGCAAAAACGTTTTGCAATTAATTTTAATATTTGAAATAATAAGTGGGTTTAATTCAAAATATTAAATTAATATATAACCTATATTTATTTGTAAATCTTCATATATTATCACAATAGATTTCATCCTGAATGAGTCTATTATAATCTTATCTTATGAGTTTGTTTTTATAAGTTTCATTCAAAATATTAAACTAATATTTTATTTAATTGTATAATACTCCCTCCGTTAATTAAAACTTGACGTTTTACTATTCATGCACACTTTTTGAGGTGTTCAAAACTATATAAAATATTAAATTTTTTAACATATTTTTTTTAATAATTTCATACTTTTTACTATTAAGTATGAATTTATAAAAACAAATTTGAAAAAAAGTTAATATTTCATATAGTTTTTATCATTTTAAAAAAGCGTGCATAAATAGTAAACGACAAGTTTTAATTAACAGATGAAGTATTAATTTATTATATTATTAATTTTTTTTTTTTAAATTCGAGCTATGGTGCGGTAAAACTGTACTAGTTAGCTTGTAAGTTTAAATGATCCAAACAAAATCTTGTCGAATGGGTAAACTTCACAAACTCGATCACTTCTTATTTTAAAAATTATACAAAATAATCCTAAATTTGTCAAACTTTGCAAAAAAACAAATGCCTATTTTCAGAAGTTCCACATGCAACTCAAGGTGGAAGATTTCATGATATATGGCCGATTCAAGTACAAAAGTTACAATATGGAGTAGTTGTTAATCTATCTCGATCTGTTAGTTGGTTTGCAGATTCGCTATATATCTAAAATAATGTAAAGTTTGACCGAATGAATATATAAACTTTATAGATATATATTCTATGATGATAATTAAGATGTTAATAAAGTAATGGGCACGTTGCTTACATTACAGAGGGAGAATCTGAATGCATTTATTATATGCAGAGTATAGTGTTGTTATTTGTCTGTATGTAATTCGACGTCATGCAATGTGTAATATGTTGCTGTTTTGGGCTTTCTAGAAGCATTCCATATATTGTACAGTGTAAATTGTACTGTATCTTATGAAGTCCTCGTTTGACATTATTGCTGAAATCAAAATAGGAATCGAAATCGGAATGGAATCATAAAGTTTTAATGAGTATGCTATTCACGAATAGTAGCGTTTTAATGAGTATGCTATTCACGAACAATAGCAGATTCAAGGATGGATGACACCGGTCCATCGCCCACCCTAATCTGAAAAAAAAAAAAAAGAATATATGTGTTATATAAAAAAATAAAACACAAGTATTTTTAGTTGTTTAACGGTGGAGCTCACCTCATTTTAAATGGAATTCAATCAATCCTTATTCAAATCTCACTAGACACATATTTTTCATTTATTTTTTTCCTCTATTCATTTTCTATTATTTTAAAATTCTTATAATTTATTTGGAATTGTATAATTAAATAATAAGAATTTTTCTTATGAATTTAAGGTATTCTCTTTATATATTTTTTAAAAGATTATTTCTAATAAAAATAATATAAAAATTAACCATAAAAAATTATGCACAGAACGAGTTTGAAATTTCTAGATCCGCCCTTACGAAGATGGAGGAGGGTAAGTTGTGTTGTTGTGGAGTTGGCAAAGGGGATCGACATCGATCAGAGGAGGTGGCAGCTGACAACACGACAGTTGTGCTATTGTGGAGTCCAAAAAAAAATGCATGTTTGGTCTTTGGAATAGTTCGAATCAGTTTGATAAAAAGAATAAGGTTTGAGTTGACTCCGGAAGGAGGAGTCAGCAACACGGTCATGCGTTTGGCAAGATATTGGTCGTGCCAATAACGAGACCCAATTGTAATGATCCATTGATAGAGTTGGTTGTTTTGTACGGTGTTAAATGAACCATTTCTAATATAATAATGGCTTGTTTGATTGACAATTGAATAACCCAGGAAGTAGATAAAATACATGTGTTTGGTTGGATTTTTTATCACAGAAAAACACGGGAAGTTAAATTTCCAAGAATTTAAATTCTTCCATTTTAAAAGAATTTAACTTACCTACTTCCCTCTAAGTAAGTAGCAATTCCACCTTTTATAATTAGAAAATTATAATTCCCTTGTTTTAATTCCTCTCATTTAAAATTCAACCAAACATATTTTTTCAATTCCTGGGAAGTGCAATTCGTGGGAATTCAATTTTCGGGAAGTTATTTCCTGGGAATTGTTTTTCCCGTGTTAAACCAAACGAGCCCTAATAATAAATAAATAAATAAATAAAATAGTGATAAAAGTAATCATGGTACTATAAATATAAGGACAATTTGCTAAAATAACCCAAAAACCCGGACCCTTTTACACCCCTATCCACTATCCAAACAAATTGAAAAATCTAACCCTCTCCCCTCAAAATCCCCCGTTACCTCACCTGCTGCAACCAGTTGAGAGAGAGAGAAGCAACACGACATTTATTGTCCATCACTCATCCATCCAAAACTCTTTCTCTCTATGTCTCTCTCCACCTCTCTCCATCGAAGAGCTCCATTGAGAAGCTTATTTATTCTTTGATTTCTTTGTCTTCTATCCCTCTACCTTCGAGGGTGACGGGATCTCCATGGGAGCTCGAATTCGGCATGCGCTACTGGTGTGAATCGCTTCCGGAGCACCGCTTTGGTGCCTTCGTCCTTCACCTTTGTTGTGATGGCTTTTCCAGGTCAATTTGAGGCGAGTGGAGGCCGGATTTGGAGTAGAGGAGGTGGAATCGAAGTGGAGGGGCCTTCGTAGAGGCTTGGTGAACCACTTTTTTTTTATTGATGAATGAACAATATATCAACTTTTCACTCTATGGTTTCTTACTGGACACCCTTTGGTACTCTACTGGACACCCAATGATTGCCTATTGGACACCCTATGGTTGTTTCCTGTCTTGCGTGTTGTTCAATGTTTCCCTGGTTCTAGTGTCGCCCTCCTCCCTAAGCTCATGTGGTAAAAAGAGAAAGGGGAATTGGTGCATTAAATGAGGGGAGAGAGAGCGAGAGAGGAGTGAAAAAGCAACAGTAAAGTCGCAGAGGAGAAAGGACAGAGGGGATATAACAGAGAGAGAGAGAGATAGAGGGGGGAAGAGTGACGGTAAGGGGGTATTAATATAATTTGAATTAAATCTTAAGTTTCAGATAAAAACTATCGAAGAAGAAGCAATTGGGCGGAGTTTTATTTGCAGGTTGACGTGTAAGCAGTTAGTTTTAACTGGACACCCAAAGTAAAATGACATGACACATATTGGAATCGACTGGACAAGAGTTATCGGATAAATAGATTCACAATCAACTTCAGATAGAAAATGAGTAAATTTGCTTCAGATTTGAGGGAGACACCTCTCGCATAACCTTTATCGAAAGCAAACTTGTCCATTTTATATTATCGAAGTTCGACTCGGACCGATGACTGGGGTCGTGTGCACGAGCGCACATGCACTAGTAACCTAGCACACAAGTCGAGTGAGGTTTCATTTTAAAACCAATAATTGATGTTAGAAGGAGTAGCCCACCGACTTATATAATAAGGCTCGTTATGTTCAATTTTCGATGTGAGACTCTTTATGCATGGTCTCATTCACATCTCTCAACATATATGACCCGGCGGGTCGGTGGGTTGATTAGTCGGGTCATGCAACTAGGCAAAATTGGTCGATTTCAGTTCGACACGTCGGGTTTGGGGTTTTTAATTTTTTTTTTTTTTGCGTTGAATTAGAAAAAAATAAATCATTTTGTTTTATGTAATTGTCGTAAAATCATAAATTATGTTGGAACTTTTAAGATGGGTTGGGAAAAAAAAGATGAAAGGTTTGAGGCGGTTTTTCGATTACCTAAACAAGTGATTGACCTTGCTCTCGGACCAAGTTGAGATTATATGAATGTTGTGTTGTGCACAACCGCACATCTGCTAGTAGACTGGCACACAAGTTGAGTAAAGTTCCATCTTTAAATCAATTGACAATAAAAAAGAGTTGTCCACTAACTTATATACTAAAGTTTTTTATACTCAACTTTCGGTGTGTGTGCTATTTTGTTCTCATTCATATCTCTCAACAACTACCTAATTAACAATTGAAATTGAATAAATATTTGCTCGGTTGGATGGTTTATATGTGAGATCAACCCTTAATTAATTAATTAATTGTCTCCAATCATCGTCTTAATGTGGCATAGACTCCCACCAAGAGCAAATTAAATGAAGATGGAACAAATTATAAACACATAATGACAACTACGATGTTGAATCCAAATCAAACTATTGAATATAGTGTTACCTCTCAAGTGATTAATAATTGAATAATCCATTGAATAGTCAAATGAGTTATTCAAACTAGTTGATTCAAGCAAAATCAAAGGTACGTGATTGAGAAATTAAGAGTTAAATCAAATTTTATTATTAAAGGTGGATTTTTCGTTATAAAAAAAGAGTTTAATTAAAAAGAATAAATTTGGACCATTGATTCAGTAGGACGGTTAAGATGACAATACGTCTAAATGCTCTTAAAAAATTAAACTGGTTTTGTCTGGTGTCAAAATCTTACTATATTGACTTTGAAAAAAGTTTCATTATTTTATGTACCTCTATTAAGTAACAGGGTGGCTGATAAGATTGCACATCTTTGCAACTTGTCAGTGTGTCGATATCTACAACAATTTTGATCTTTTTTTAGACCTTATCTGTAAGGATACTAAAACTCGATCGTCCGAATTTTTTAATAATTAAAAAAAAGGACGGTTAAGATGAGAAATGAAACCAAAGTCAACAATAGACTCATCAAGGCCCAACTGAGGTAACAATTTTGATTGAAACAAACACTGAAATAGCGATATCTTAATTTCGAAACGTTGAGATATACAAGTATATATATTATTAAGAAACATCAACGAAACCTCGATTGGCTTTACCTTAAAGGAAGAAATCCCTTGCTCCTCAAGTTCCAAAAGTAAAAACCATTTAAAGCACAACCTGACAAATTAAGACAACAAATGATTGTAATCTTTTGCATATTTTTAATACTTATCTTTAAGTTGAAGTCCATTACTCAATACTCCCTCCGTTCGGCAAAATTTGTCATTTTAGCTTATTTCACAAGTTTTAAGGCAAACAACAAATGTACTAATTTACCCTCAATTATTACCCTCCTTTTTTACTTTATCGAAAACTACAACTAACAAATCATCAATCATATCAAGAACATTTTTGTAAAGTGAATGGCAAAATACCTACAATGACAAGTTTTTTTGAACAAAAATAACACCCTAATATGACAAGTTTTACCGAACGGAGGGAGTATTAAATACTACTCCGGTCAGATTATCCATCATCAATTGATACAGGCCCCACTGGTTTTCAATATTCAAAACCGCTCAATTCTTTAGTATAGAGTTTTGCGAAAGTGATTACAAAATATTTCTCTGCACTAATACAATACTCTCTTCGTTTGAAAATATTTATCGTTTTACTTTTGTACATGTTGTTTAAAGAACTAAAACTTTATAAAATATTATTTTTTAATCAATTTTTTTTATGAATTGATACTTATTACTAATAAGTATCAATTCATAAAAAAAATTGATTCAAAAATAATATTTTATAGAGTTTTTATTTCCTTAAACAATGTGCACAAAAGTCAAACGACAAATATTTTCAATAGGAGGGAGTATTAAAATATTGTATTTTAATTTATTTTTTTAAAGAGGAACAAATATAATAGTTTTGTAATCAATGCATAATAGGTGATAAATTCGCAACTATTTAGATCTTTTAGACCTCATCCAAAAGGATGCTGCTGGGTATAACTCGCTCGTCCGAATTTTTTCCTAATAAAAAAAATTAATAGGTGATGGAAAATTAATACATGTATGGCACGATATATACTTGGTTAACCAATTTTTCACTGGATGACTATTTAACGTGTCATCCCAATGTTGTTGGGTCCGTTTGGTAATGCATGTAGCTTTTCGGAGCTTTTGGTTTTAATAAATTATAGTTTTAAATAAGTTAAATATAAAATTTTAATTTAATTAGCTTTTGAAATTGGATTTTCAACAGCTACTAACCGCAAGCTTTTCAGAATTCTATTCATTTTCTCCTATCTGATCAGCTAGTTTGTATCAGCTACCCTATCAGCTGGGTTACCAAATACCTTACTAGCTTATAAAAACTCCAATTTAACATATATTTAACACACTTAATCCATCAGCTTCAGCTGCCCCATCAGCTCCGTGTTACCAAACTGACCCTATTGGAATCGATGATGCACTGAAAAAATATCAAATTTTTCATATTGACAACTATCGTGAATGTTCTACCTACAAAATCAATGTGTGGTCTTCATTTTAATCGTATCTCATCGCATTGTTGTGTACATAACTCTTATGATAAGGATGGCAACCACATCTTCTTTAAATGCCAACTAATTACCAACATGATTACTATGATTAATGGTTTTAATTAACAATAGACTAATGTACAACCTTTGTATACATCCTGGCAATCACTGATGACTTTAAACAAAATGTAACAACCACTATGACATCAAACAAAGGGCAATATTATATTATAGCTCTCTACTTCATTTTCATTTGACATGCTATTCGTGAATATAGAAATCAGAAGATTTTAATATCCTCCAACAACCATAGAAATGCATAAATTAAGCAATTTTTAACTTTATAAGTTGAATGGAGCCTGATACCGAGACTTAGATAAACAACAAGTTTAATTAAGTCTTGGAAACAAGTCCACTCTCTGTCTGTTTGTACTGAGAGGATCTTAACAGCTAGCGCGCATGTTGGACTCCTGTGCGTCAATCAGAGTTCCGGTAATCCCTTTTTGTCTTTCTTTTTGCATCACATGCGAAAGGCACGATTCACACTTGGCAATGTCTCCGTTGACAATATATTGTTACGAACATGCTCGTAAGCTTCATGAGGCCCATATATAAGAAACTGAATTAGCTTGGCCTTGGCCTTAGCTTCCTTCTTGAGCGCGCATTTTCTTAATGATTAGACATTTACACTGAGCAATCACACCCCATTCACGGTTAATGGTGCCTTCCAGCATGTGCAATTCATCCCAAACCTTCTTAATCTTGCCATTCCATAATACGCATCAATAAACAGTTCCTTTAATTACTGAATATTGCGCAACTCCCTGTGTAACTGATAAATCAGTGGTGCATATTAGATTTATAGAATCATTCAACAATCTCATCCCACAATGAGTTGGCCGACTGAACAAATTAACATGTAATAGCAGAGGGGATTTGAATAAAAGCTTTCTCTGATGATTGTATTGCTTACCAAAACAAGAATATATATAATACAAATAAGTAAAGAAGATAAACTAAAATCCCTATACAACCGGACTAGTAGGAGAGAGGAGATACAGTATGCACACAAAGTGGAGCTAATTTCCATACAATCAGGAACTACATTTGACTACTTCTAATGACCGTTATTACCCCCCGGCAAGACCAAGGGCAGGATGAACTTGGAGCTTGGAGCGCAGAAAGGCTAACCGATTCTTGCTTAACGGCTTTGTGAATATGTCCGCTAACTGATCCGTAGATGAGACACTACTAATCTTTAAATCACAGGCTTCAATTTGCTCCCGAACAAAATGAAAATCCAACTGAATGTGCTTAGAACGTGTGTGAATCACTGGATTTTTGCACAAGAATGTAGCGCCGACATTATCACACAACAGCATAGGAGGAAGTTGTACTGGAAGGTGGAGATCACGCAACAACTGTTTTAGCCAAAGCAACTCAGCCGCAGTGTAAGCCAGCGCTCGATACTCCGCTTCGGTGCTTGAACGGGCCACGACCTTTTGTTTGCGAGATGTCCAGATGATGAGATTCTTCCCATGAAATATGGCAAACCCATACTGGGAGCGACAGTCGTCAAGGTCGGACACCCACCCAGCATCTGAGTATGCCAAAAGAAAAGGAGCACTCGTCGGACTAAATTGAAGGCTGTGATCGATGGTGCCATTCAAGTACCGTAAGATGCGTTTTACAGCTTGCCAATGTAGGGTGGTTGGTGAATGCATAAACTGGCATACACGGTTGACAGCGAAGGCAATGTCTGGCCTAGTGATAGTTGCATATTGGAGAGACCCAACTGTTTGTCGGTATAGGGTGGGATCGGAGAATGGTTCACCCGCCCGATAGAGTTGTGTGGATGGGTCTGCAGGGGTTGGAGGCTAGGCCAAGTAAAGCTGGAGAGGAGGGGGTACGTGATTGTGAGGGAGTTGGACATTCACATGACTTGGGGGCAATAGAATAGGGGAAGACATCCTCATTAAAGGCAACATGGCGAGAGATATATATACGAGAGGTGGATTTGTGATAGCACAAATAGCCTTTGTGGGTAGGGCTATAACCAATGAAAATACAAGGGAGGGAGCGGAAATCCATTTTGTGGGAGTTGTAAGGACGAAGAAATGGGTAACACAAGCACCCGAAAGTTTTTAAAAAACCAAAATCGGGCTCTTTGCTATATAACATTTGATATGGGGAGCGAAATTTGAGTATGGGAGATATGGTGCGATTGTGAAGGTAGGTGGCGGTTTTGAAAGCGTGTTCCCAAAAAATGTGGGGAAGGGATGAATGTGCTAATAGAGCGAGACCTTTTTCAACGATTATACGATTTCGACGTTCAACGGCACCATTTTATCAGGAGCTTCAAGAATAAAAGCTTTCTCTGATGATTGTATTGCTTACCAAAACAAGAATATATATAATACAAATAAGTAAAGAAGATAAACTAAAATCCCTATACAACCGGACTAGTAGGAGAGAGGAGATACAGTATGCACACAAAGTGGAGCTAATTTCCATACAATCAGGAACTACATTTGACTACTTCTAATGACCGTTATTAACATGAAACCTTCAGCGATTTTGCTTGCTTTGGAATTAATTATCCAACACATTACCATATATTCAGCATGAAGCTACTTATCATAATCAACTTCATCAGTTTCATTGGTTTCATACAAGCTCCAGTGAGAAAACCTAATTTCATTTTATCACCTAAAGGCGTAAAGCCATATATATGTGTTCCCCTACTTCAACTCGGAAAATTCTTCCTGTTGAACTTGGTTGCAATCAACTACATCCCATGGTGATCCAAATTGGCTAAAAACAATGGATTATAGTGAGCATTCGTGCCTCGACCATTTTTTACTTTGTGACTACGAAACTTAATTCAACTTCCATCTTCATGAACAACTGATATGAGATCTCCTTCAACATCTTGTGGAGCAAGAAAAAGATTGTGGAGATTTTTTGTTTCATTACCTGTAACAAACTTGTATAGAGGTTTATTTATAGATAACTAAGTCGGCTACTGCTGCCTCTAATTAACCATACTTTTACCTAGCTAACCCAACTAATCCCATATTCGCAAAACCTCCGATCACGAATCTCAACAGAATTCAGTGCATTGCAACTATAGTCAACTTACACTTATACCTAGTCTAGTCTACACATCTGTAAATGCCAACTAACCATGGCCATGATTACTATGGTTAATGGTGTTAGCAATAGACTAATGTTCAACCTTTGTATCCTGACAATCATGATGACTTTAAACCAAACGTAACAAGCACTATGACATCAGAAAAGGACTTTATAGCTCTCTACTTCATTTGACATGCTATTTGAGAATATAAAAACCACAAGATTTTAATATGCTTCAGCAGCACAGAGAAATGCATAGATTAAGCAATTTCTAATTTTATAAGTTGAATAGAGTCTTAGAAATTCCACTAGATAAAAACCACTTAGGAAATTGTGCAAGTTAAACGTTGATGAATCTATCAAGCCTTTGAACCAATCTCATATTGGTTGAATAAATGTGAACAAATCATTGATCTTCTTCCTAATGAGGTTTTTTTTTGGTTCAATTTTGTGAATCCAGCCTTTAAAGATTGTACTACCTCTGTTTAAAAATAGATGTCGTTTGACTTTTTAATACGTTTTTTAATGACCTAAAAATTATATAAAATATTAACTTTTGAAATAATTTTTTTAATAATATGACACTTATTATTAATAAGTATTTATATTATATTAAAAATTACTAAAAATTTGATATTTTATATAGTTTTTAACTCTTTAAAAAAATGTGTCAAAAAGTTAAATTCCATCTATTTCTGAACGGAGGTAGTACTAAAGATGTTGTTTACTCCGTAGCTCAATATGTAAAAGCTGATAGTGGGGGTCACAATTTTGATGGTCATCAATATAATCAATAAAAAAAATGAGTATTCATTGGGAGATTATTAAAATTATAAGGAACACTAAAAATTCTAAAATAGATTAGGAAGTCAATCAAACGGTATTATTTTATTGTTAAATCATTTTGATGGTCATCAATATAATCAATAAAAAAATGAGTATTAATTGGGAGTATTGTAATACTGTATTAATCAATCTGATTTTATTTTTAAATCATTTTGCAAGAATGATTTTCTATTAAAAAGACGTTCTAATCACTGCCTATCGGGGGAATTTAAAAAAAAAATCAATGTTATTTACACCACAAAATTTACTATTTACACCACATATCTCACTTTTTATATTTTTTATAAAATACACCCTGCTCCTCTTGAGTCACACACCTGCCCCTCAAGAGGCGCATAGTATTTTATATTAAAATACCTTACGCCTCTTGAGGGTCAGGTGTGTGACTCAAGAGGAGCAGTGGTGTGATTCAAGAAGCGTAGGTGTGGTGCATATAGTAAAATTTATGGGTGTAGATATTATATACCTAAAAAAACCATATTCCTAATTCCTACTGGAAAAGAAAAGACTTTACAGTAGATGTCAAAATCTCATGGCTTGAAAATTGAAATACATGTCCAGTAAAAACAAAAAGGATATATATATATATATCCTTTTTCACTTTATGTAAAAGATGGGTGACTGACAAGTGACAAAACGACGACGGATGATCCTTCCTTGTTGCACCCTGCAGCCTTCCCTGGAACCCCCCACACCCTATCCTCTCTCCAAATCCAATACGTATCCGCCTCCTATAAATACCCTTTTTCCACTCTCCTCCTCCGTCACTCACTCCCCCCAACCCATTTCCAATCCCCTTCTTCGATCTCCATCCATGGCGACGACCAACGATTTTCATGCTCTCGCCTACATCCAACACCACCTCCTCGGCGAGCTCTCCCCCTTCGCTTCTGTCGCCTCTCGTACCTCTAGCTGCGACTCCGAATTCGAACCTAATTTGATTGATTCCTCGCTTGATGAGAGCGAATTCCAGTTCCCTGGTTTCGAAGCTAAGCCTGAAATCGTCGATCTGTTTTCTCCAGCGCCAAAACCTAGCCAATTGAGTCCGCAATCCAGTTCGAGGTTCAACGAGAGGAAGCCTTCGATGAAGATCGCGGTTCCGGCGCCGGCGCCGAAGAAGGTCGATTGGATCGAGTTCGCCGATTCGACTCAGCCTCTGCCTCAGATCGCCGTGGAGGAGAGGAAGCACTACAGAGGAGTGAGGCAGAGGCCGTGGGGGAAGTTCGCGGCGGAGATCCGAGACCCTAACCGGCGCGGCTCAAGAGTTTGGCTCGGGACCTTCGACACAGCCGTTGAAGCCGCCAAGGCCTACGATCGAGCCGCCTTCAAGCTCCGCGGATCCAAGGCGATCCTCAACTTCCCCTTCGAGATCGGAAAGACGCCGTTGACGGCGGCGGATGGAGCCGTGGAGGCGAAGTTGGAAATTGCTGCGGCTAAGGCGGGGCAAAAGAGGAGCCGGGAGCCGTCGGAGGAGGCGCCGACGTCGGAGCCGCCGGCTAAGAAGAGGGAGGACGACGCGTGCCCGCTAACGCCGTCAATCTGGAAGTCGTTTTGGGATCTGGATGGGAAGGACGTCAGTGGAGGGATCTTCAACGTCCCTCCGCTCTCACCGTTATCTCCATTTGGATATTCACAGCTTGCTGTAATGTGATTTTGGAATCATCGATCTGAGATGCAATTGATCGACGCCGACGGTGTATATATCAGCGGCCAGGTAGCGCCCCGCGGCCGCGGCGACGGCAGCAGCGGTGGAGGTTGCTTGGTGGACGTTTTGCTGTATAATTTACAAATTTGTTTAATCTTTAATTTAGTTATAGCTAGCTAGATGCCTAGACTAATAGGGTTTGGATTGGAAGCTTGAATTTTATTTATTCATTATCTTGAAACTCTTAAGCCTTTGATCTCTGTGATATGATTTTCCATCTGAAGATGATGTTTTCACAATCATGTATGATTAGTAGAAATTTTGAGAAGTTTGGTGTTGAAGTTGAATGCATAAAATTGGTAGCTCTACCTCCATCTATTGACCTTTCAAGTGTATGTGACAATATATATATTACCATCTTAATCAACACTTCTTTGTGTTTGATATATAGGAGAATCTTTATAAAATCGAAAAGCTTAACATACACTCATTTTTTTGTATGTGCGCTTTTAGTGTAAACCAGTACATGATGGCCTCTCCTTGCCATTCACGAAGAGTTGTGTTCCTCCGATTGATTGACCTCGTGACCAATTAGTCACCATCGCCTTGTTACCTTGAGCTATTATTTCGACTCCCGTTCTTAATGTTCTACTTGACCAAGTACGAATATTCGTTGATCTTTTTTGGCATGACCCTAGCTTAGATCTCTCTTTTGTACGTGTTTGAACCCTTAGACCCGAATTTGTCCTTTTTATGAGCCATTTGATCACTTTAGTTTGCTAGTGTAAATGCATATGGTTTACTTTGCTAGTGTAAATGCATATGGTTTGCTAGTGTAAATGCATATGGTTTACTAGTGTAAATACTAAAATAGTATATATTATGAAAAGTAATACATATGGTTTACAAGTGTAAATGCATGTAAACTTGAAAAATGAATGCATGAAGAAACATATATGTACGCGGAGGAAGAGTACCAACATATTGAACTTAGAAATATATAAATGTTGTAGTATCATTTTATCGAACCTTAATTAGTTGGTTAAAATATGACTAGAATCTAAAGAGATGATAATATCGCAAATAAGCATCGTTGAATGTTTGGAATGACTCTGGTTTCTGATCAAACATTGATAGATTATCAAGAAAATCATGATCCCAATATGAAAGTAAGTCAATTATTCGCACCAAAAAAGCATTGGAATATAGTACTTAATCAAATACTCCCCCGTAATATTATCCCAAAAATATTAAAAATTCAAATATTGGATTGGGACACAAGGGATAAGTTAATTGGGAAATCGGAGCCAAACGGGAAATTTACGACAAAGTCTACAAAAAAATTTATGTAACCACATGTTACCAAATGATAATGATTATAAGTGGATTTGAAAACTAAATTTACCACCAAGAAGCAAGAATCTAGTTTGGAAAATGGCAGTTGAAGGTCTACTAAAAAAACAGAGACTGAATAAATACATAAATAGAGTCTCTTCTCAATTCTGCCGTTATAACTCTGAGGGTGAAGATATTCATCGCCTTTTTATGCAATGTTCTTTCACCAAAGCTATAATCGCGTGAACAAATGGTAGGAAAATCTTTTTTACACCTTATGGGAAATCAACTAACATTAGAAGATCTATCAACACTCAAACACGAAAATCCCCACTTTGAAGACTTATGCTTCATTTGGCAAACCATATGGGAAACTAGAAACAATGTAATATTCAATAACAAAAAAAGCAGAACCAATAGCAGGCTTAGTTCAAAAAATAATTGATAATACTTCCAACTGAATCAGATAGAGAAGGGACAGAGTAAAAATAAAACACAAAATAAAAGGATAAAAGTCAAGTGGATTAAACCCCAACAATCCATCTACAAGCTAAATGTAGATGACTCGTGGGGGGGGGGGGCATTAAGGGTTCCGATGGCCATGTTATAGATATGTTTCATCAGAAGATCTGCAAAGGAACTTACAGTTCTCCAAACAAAGTCTTTGACCATCTGTGTAGGAATGTAGCAAGCGATAAGGAAAGGTTTACGAAAGGTTATCATCGAAGGAGACAATCTGGAAGTCATAAGGGCAGTCAAAGATGGCGGTAGCTTCAAATGAGAGATTATATCTATATTACCATGTTAATCAACACTTCTTTGTGTTTGATATATAGGAGAATCTTTATAAAATCGAAAAGCTTAACATACACTCGTTTGTTGTATGTGCGGTTTTAGTGTGAATGGTATATGATGACCTCTCCTTGCCATCCACGAAGAGTTGCGTTCCTCCGATTGATTCAACTCGTGACCAATTAGTCACCATCGCCTTGTTATCTTGAACTATTATTTTGACTCCCGTTCTTGATGTTCTACTTGACCAAGTACGAATATTCGTTATCTTTTTTGGCATGGCCCTAGATTAGATCTCTCTTTTGTACGTATTTGAACCCTTTGACCCGAATTTGTCCTTTTTATGAGCCATTTGATCACTTTACTTTGCTAGTGTAAATGCTTATGGTTTACTTTGCTAGTGTAAATGCATATGGTTTACTAGTGTAAATACTAAAATACTAGTATATATTATGAAAAGTAATACATATGGTTTACTAGTGTAAATGAATGTAAACTTGAAAAATGAATGCATGTAGAAACATATATGTACGCAGAGGAAGAGTACCAACATATTGAACTTAGAAGTTAGAAATATATAAATGTTTTAGTATCATTTTATCGAACCTTAATATTAGTTGGTTAAAATATGAGTAGAATATGAAGAGCTATGATAATATCGCAAATAAGCGTCGACTGAATGTTAGGGATCACCCTTGGGTTTCTGATCAAATATTGACGGATTATCAAGGAGATCTGCAAAGGAACTGTTCTCCAAACAGAGGCTTCAGTCATCTGTGTAGGAATGTAGCAAGCGATAAGAAAAAGTTAACGAAAGGTTATCATCGAAGGAGACAATCTGGAAGTCATAAGGGGAATCAAAGATAGCAGTAGCTTCAAATGAGAGATTATACACCAAGTATAGAAGATCAAATTAATGGCGGCGTCCTTCGACCAAGTCGAATGCATGCATTATTTCAGAGAAGCAAATAAGGTTGCTAATTATATTGCAAGAAATGGAGATAATTGTAATATTTCTACTCTCCCTCTTAATAGGGAACTTTGTGACACCATCCATCAGGATGATCAAAGAGGTGCTTTACGTTTTTAGTGAAGCCCTCCTAATATTTGCCTACTATAAAAAAACTAATTGGAAAAAGATTATATTCCATATAACTTTAAAGATAAATGAGTAATTTTTGAGGTTTTTCGCTAGAAAATTAAGCCTCAACCATTTTTTTTGAATAAGAAAAGTAATTCCATTCTCTAGACAAGTCTAGAGAAACCGAGAGATTGGACAAGTAGGTAGATTGACTAAGCATCATGTACAACCATAAGTCAATGACAGAAGCAAATGACACAAAGAAAATTACACGAAGCAAATGACGGAAAAGAAACTACATGAAGCAAATGACAGAAAAGAAAATGCAAAAAGAAAAGTACATGTCATCCTACACTATAAAAATATAAAATACAAGTTAACAGAATACACGAATCGACCAACCAAAAAAACATGCACACAAAACCAGTGGACACCTCAGATTATGGACTCCAAGAGTCATCAGGTGTCAATCACATTTCCATGACGTCTCTAAGTATGGCACACCTAACCATCCTTTACATGAAATCTGCACCTTAACAAGAATAGCAAGTACACCAATCGCACACCCAAACCTTAGCCACACTATCACCCATTTCAAAACCCCAAAACCAAGCTCAAAACTCTGCAGAACGATAACAAAATTGTAAGTAGGCTACGACAAAAGTAAGGCAAAATAGAGGCGTATGAGCCAAGACAATTTAGAAAAATGGGCAATAATGAACTGTCAAATTCCGAGAAATCCGGTCGGGTCGTTAGAAATCGGGAGTCGTGTCGAGTTTATTTTGTTTTTGTTTATAAGGTCGGGATGCTTAAGCCATTGTGTAGGGGCTTCTCCCTTATTTTTTTTTTCGACGGGTTTTAGCCTTACCCGAAGCCAGGAAAACCGACCCGACTCGGACCTGCTCTGATACCATGTTAAATTCCGAGAAACCCGGTCGGGTCGTTAGAAATCGGGAGTCATGTCGAGTTTATTTTGTTTTTGTTTATAAGGTCGGGATCCACCCTTCTAACACAAAAGCTTAAGCCATTGTGTAGGGGCTTCCCCCTTCCTTATATTTTGTATGTTTATACCACCCACAATCAATGTGGGATGGCTATATTTTTTATCCCAACATGAACACATAGTGGAAAAGAGCAGTTAGAATAGGACCTCAATTGACCGAGGCGAGGCAGGCGAACCATCGTTTAAACTCGTGCACGGTGAGATAGAGCGGTTGTAATTAAGCCTCGACCTTAAATACAAAGAGAATGCAAGTATAAACAATATAACGAAGGCTAAGTAAGCAAAAGCTCTTTGGCTTCGTGAGCTGAAAAAATCAAGTATAAAGAGTGGTTCGCGAGCCAAATACAACAAAGAACGTGTTGGTCTCATGTATTTGAAGTAGAACAATAGGTCGGTTTTTATTTATCCCAAATTGGGTTAGGCTGATTTCAATATAGCTTTTCACACTATCTCGAGAAGGATTTGGTCCGATTAGTATAAAGTGATCTACAAATAATTGGTGATCGATTGAGGGTGGATTGTTCGACAAACTGGAATTCTTCACATAGGAAGATCGAGATGTTGCTTTCTGATATTCTCCTCTCTTGTATAACTTTGAAGTGGTTCAATATGTCTGCATCTTCCATGAGCTACAATCAATGTTCTAAAACACCCTTCAAGGTCCACCTAGACCCCCGCCTAAACTCTTGACCTCACCTCGCCTTTAAGGCCGCCAAGATCACCGAAACCCGCCTAGACCACAAAGACCCGCCACGAAATCCACCTAGACCTCCCCTAGATCCTTTAAACCAACGCTACCGTCATACATCCACCAAACGCTTTTTCGAACATTGCCTAGAATAGATGATCAATTGTAGCTCAATTATGGTTCGATCCTGTAACGGATTTATTGAATAATACTTATAGAATAACGATTGTACAAGTTTTATATAATATATAGTTTCCTATATGATTTTTTTGAAGCTATAAGGAGCTTGGCCCATAACCGAGCTCAACTACTATCCCAAAGATGGAAGCTCGGTAGCCTTGAAGAGATACAACTCACTAATTGAAACATTACGTTTTGTTTGGACGGAGTTCTCTAGCGTTTTTTCTTTTTCTTTTTTTTTTAAATGACGAGAAACCTATCTATTTCATCCATCACCCGCACCCGCTCCACCCGTGACCCACTTTTTTGTGGGTTTTCGCCCGCAAAATTCATGCAGGTGAAGTGGGTGGAGCGGGTACCCGCGAGTTATTTCCAGCCTACCTATCTTCGGTGGTAAATCTTGATTGTCATTTTATCTGCCTATAAAAACTTGGCACTCCTGATTGCTTGTTTATTCACTGTTTCGGCATCTTCTCTCTTTAAAAGGAAAAATTCTTTGGAATAATTCCTTTCTTCAAACCAAAGAAGTCAAATCCCTAATGTAAGATCACGAGATTGATGTAGAATCCTCCTTGAGGGTTTCATTCATTAGACAATGATATATATAGGTTACAAAGGTATTGGGCATTTGGGCCCACTATACAATATAAGACCTATGTAATCTATCAAACCCCCGCAGTCGAAAGTGGAGGGTCCCGTACAGTGAGACTGGACCGAAAATCAAGGAACAACTGGCGAGGTAAATCCTTGATGAATATATCAGCGTACTGATAGGAGGACGGGGCATGTAGAACGCGGACATGTCCCATGGCAACCTTGTCCCGGACGAAGTGGAGATCGAGCTCAATGTGCTTCGTGCGCTGATGCTGGACTGGGTTGCAAGCCAGATAGACGGCGGAGACGTTGTCAGTGTAGAGCAGGGTGGCCTTCTGAAGAGGGCAACGGAGCTCCAGAAGTAGATTGCGGAGCCAAGAGCACTCGGAGACAACGTTGGCAACACCCCTGTACTCTGCCTCGGCGCTGGAGCGAGACACGACAGACTGGCGCTTCGCTGACCACGACACTAGGGTGTCGTTGAGGAAAACACAGTATCCAGACGTGGAGCGACGTGTGTCAGGACAACCACCCCAATCCGCATCAGTGTAAGCGACGAGGTCAAGCTTAGAGGAAGGAGTGATTGTGGTGCCTAGCTCGAGGGTGCCGCTGATGTACCGAATGATCCGCTTCAAGGCCTGAAAGTGGGGTTCCCTGGGCGCATGCATGAACAAGCAGATCTGCTAAACGGCGTAACTGATATCAGGCCTGGTGAAGGTAAGATACTGCAGTGCACCAGCGAGGCTCCTGTACAACGTCGGATCATCAAACAACGGATCAGAATGAGCACTGAGCTTGTTGGGTGTATCGACAGGGGTGGCGACTGGCTTACAGTTACTCATCTTGGCCCGAGCAACAATCTCAGCAGCATACTTACTCTGAGAGAGAAACAGCCCAGACGCATGACGCTGAACAGCGACTCCCAAGAAGTAAGACAACGGACCCAGATCTGACATGGCGAACTCGGCACTCAACTGCGAAATAATAGACGTCCGAAGAACATCAGAAGAGGCGATGAGGATGATGTCCTCGACATATAGCAACAGAAAGGCCAAGTACAAGCCTCTGCGATAGATAAACAGAGACGAATCTGAGCGGCTGCCAATGAAGCCCAAGGGGAGCAGATGAGAGGCAAAGCGCTGGAACCAAGCCCGCGGAGCCTGTTTCAGACCATACAAAGAGCGCTTCAGGAGACAGACGTGCTTGGGACGATCAGCATCAGCAAACCCCGGCGGCGGAAACATGTAGACTGTCTCATTCAGAGGGCCATGCAGAAAGGCGTTCTTGACATCCAGCTGATGAATAGCCCAATGTCGCGACAATGCTAGGCTCAACACCACTCGGATAGTGGCAGGTTTGACCACGGGGCTGAACGTCTCATTACAATCAATACCTACCTGCTGAGAACGACCGTTGACCACAAGACGGGCTTTGTAGCGCTCCAATGTCCCATCAGAGCGGAACTTGTGGCGGAAGAGTCACATGCAGCGAATGACGTTCGCCTTAGGGGGGCGAGGAACCAGAACCCAAGTATCATTTCTTGTAAGGGCCCTGTATTCGTCGAGCATAGCCGCCTGCCAATTCGGGTCGAGGAGGGCTGTTTTGTGGGAGGTGGGAATGGGGGAAAGGGAGGTCGGGTGTGAGGCAGGGGGGGATTGGGATTCGGAGGCGACGGTAGGAGAGGCGGCGGAGGGGGTGCTGCGGTCGTGGCATGGTCGCGGCTTGTTGATGTGCGGCGGCCGCGGCATGCTGCTGCGGCCGCTGCCAGTGTCGTGGGTTGGGAGCAGGTGAGGGCGATTGAAGGGCGGCGGCCGCAGCATCATGTTGCGGCCGCGACAACTGGTCAGGCAGGGGGGCAATCTGTGAAGATGTAGGGAAAAGGGCGGCGGAGTGATGTGTGGTGTTCATGGAGACGATCTGACGAGGTCGGAAGGCACCAGAGATGCTGCGGGTGTGCGGTCGGTTGGTAGGAGGTGGTGGTGGTGGTGGCGGTGGAGAGACAGGAGCACCGGGAGAGCTCTGGGGAAGGAGAAAGTATGGGAAGGAAGACTCTGACTCAGACTGGGACGTAGGAGGTGTCGGAGATGGGAGAAGAGAAGGGAAAGCGAGACTCATCAAACGTTACATGACGGGACACAATAAGCTTATGGCTCCGAACATCGAGGCAAAGGTAACCACGATGATTAGACGGATAGCCTAGGAAGACACATGGAGTGGAGCGCGGGTGAAGCTTATATGGGGCGGTGGAGGACTGGTTTGGGAAGCACAAGCACCCGAAGGTACGAAGGTGATCATACCTAGGCAAGGTGCAATAGAGCGCCTGAGTTGGCGAGCGATGGTGTAGGGTAGTAGATGGTAGAATGTTGAGGAGATAGCATGTGGTTGATAAAGCGTGAGGCCAATAGGTAAGGGGAATAGATGCGTGAAAGAGCAGAGAGCGCATCATGTTGGTTATGGTTCTAATGATTCGTTCTTCCTTGCATTTCTGCTGAGAAGTATAGGGGCAAGACAACCGATAGGAGATCCCATGAGTGGCGAAGAAAGAGTGAAAGTCTTTGTTGTCAAATTCACGGCCATTGTCACATTGGAAGCATTTGATGGATGTGTGAAACTGTGTTTTGATGTAGGCATGGAATTTGGCAAAGACAGGAAACACTTGGGACTTGAAATGCAATGGGAAGACCCATAAGAAATGAGTGTAATCATCAAGAAACAGGAGGTAGTACTTGTGACCCTCCTTGCTAGGCACAAGCGAGGTCCATATGTCACTATGAATGATGTCAAAAGGAGCAAGGGTGGAGGTCAAGGACCATTGGAATGGCAGTCGGGCATGTTTGCCTAGCTGACAAGAAGAGCATAGACTAGAGCGTAGGTCTTTAGGACAGGTGACAAGACTCTGAGAATGAAGGACATCTAGAATGGCAGCACTGGGATGGCCCAGGCGTGCATGCCATAGGCTGGACGATGATGCCGAGAGGGCGACCTGGCACGACTGACTGGACGCAGGAGGTGGTGTGATAGGGTAGAGCTCCCCGATGCTGTTACATCTCATTCGAGTAACCCCCGTGGTAAGATCGTTCATAGATAAACCATAGGGGTCAAACGTAAGGGAAACATTATTGTCAGTAGTGAACCGACGGACAGAGATAAGGTTTTTGACAATCTTTGGGGCAATGAGGACATTGTTAAGGTGTAATGGGTGGTTTGGGGTTTGTAATTTGGCGTGGCCAATCACCGAAGTAGCAAGGCGACCACCATTGCCGACGATAATAGAGTGTGCAGGACCTTTAAAGGAAATAGAAGAGAGGTTACCTGAGGAGTGCGTCATATGGGAGGTGGCACCAGTGTCCATGTACCACGAAGCGTCGGGGAATGTCGACTGCGTAGAGAAGAAGGCGTGATGCATAGCAGGCGGAACATAGCCTGGATCGGACGATGTCAGAAAGGTCTGAGGACCGGCATGTCGAGGGGCAGGATATCCAGAGGACGGTTGCATTTTTTTTTTTTGTAGAAATATTGGCCGACTGAATTAATAAATAATTAACTCAGGGCCAAAAGCGAGAATAGTATAACACAAGGACGATTATGTAATTACTTTAAAAGAGATTGCAAAAGACGCTGCTTTCTTCTTCGTTGGAAGCACAGACAGAGATGAAGAAGGATCGGCGGCGACGAGTGGACGGAGGTGTGGGTGAGGCTCGGATCCGGGCTAAGAGTGGCCGGATATGTGCGTGTGGTGACGGGGGATTTCGGATCTGAGACGCTCGAGGGAGGACGGTGTTGTGATGACCGGCTACTGTGGGTGCAGGTCGAGGGAAGGCAAGAGCGAGGCCGACGACGGGTGTCGGTGGGATGACCGGCGGAGAAGGGGAAAGAGATGAGGGGAGGCTGGTAAGAGAAGGGGGGCAGCGGGAGGATCAAATTAGGGTTCCGTGAGGAAGAAAAGGCTGTGATACCATGTAAGATCACGAGATTGATGTAGAATCCTCCTTGAGGGTTTCATTAATTAGACAATGATATATATAGGTTACAAAGGTATTGGGCCTTTGGGCCCACTATACAAATAACACCTATATAATCTATCACCTAAATGCCTTTTTTGAACATTCCTAAAATGTCTCAACTATTCGTAAAAGGTATGAAAATCAAGAACTTCTTGGGAATTCCAAAGATCAATCCATTCTTTTTTAGTCTAAACATATGGTCAAAACTTTCCTTAGGTTCAAATCCTAATGAGAGGTCCATTAGAAATCAGAAATTGTTGAAGAAAGGGTAAGATGTTTCTTTTATTTCTTGCGTGCTATCGGGAAAAAAAAAAAAGAAAGGTTAATATATATTCTGGATGATTTAAGTACACCGTATATATACGAAAGGCTCTTACCCTATTTGATCCGAATATGTAATTTGAAGGCCGAATGAGTGTGAATTGGAGTAATTTTCATCATCTCCGACATTTTTGGATATCCATGATCCCATGAAAAAACAAAGGCCCATGGAAATATGTACTGGGCCGAACTCTGAAATAGGCCACCGAATTACAGAGATGGGCCTTTTTAACATTATTATTATTATTTTATTTTTGAAATCAATCAATATCAACACGTAAAACAAAACAATTTTTACATATTTGTCATTCTCAGCTTATTTTTAGGAATTTTAATCAATCGTTAATTTTCATTTTTTCCGAATTTTTAATTAATTGTTTTATCCTTTAATTAACCAATAACCAACTTTTTGGATAAAGATGGTGATTAGAAAGAGATTTTGACATAAAAGTGTTTTAATAGATTCCTTCCTTAAATCATTATTTATATCTATATCTATATAAAGTTATAAACTCTTAAAACATAAAAAAATTTGCTCATGTGTCCTTCTCAACTTATTTTTACAAATTTTAACCAATCATTAATTTTCATTTTTCAATATTTTTAAAATTAATTTCTCTTATCATTTAATTAACCATTAACCAAATTTTTCGGATAAAGATGGTGATTAGAAATAGATTTTGACATAAAAGTGTTTTAATATATTCCTTCCTTAAATCATTGTTTATATCTATGTAAACTCTTAAAACATAATAGTTTTTTCTTATGTGTCCTTTTTAATTTATTTTTAGGAATTTTAACCAATCATTAATTTTCATTTTTTCAATATTTTTTAAAATAATTGCTTTTATCATTTAATTAATCATTAACCAGCTTTTTCAGATAAAGATGATGATTAGATAGAGATTTTGACATAAAATTGTTTTAATATATTCCTTCCTTAAATCATTGTTTATATTTTGATTAGAGAAATTATTTTTATTTTTTTTTCCATTTATTAGTTTTATATTTTGATACTATATATATGTCTTAACTTAATCCTTGGTTATTTCACCCTAACCTATATCCAGGGCCGTCCCGATGTTTTCGGAGGCCCGGTGCGATAATTCGAATTATGCCTTTTTATTTTTATTTTTTTAATGATTGTTACGACCATAGCTATATTTTTTTAGTGAATTACATCTATTTATTTTATATGAAATAAAGGATGTTATGAAAAAAAATATTTATAGTTTATTTACATGAAATTAGTGTTATATATACTTCTTAATTTTTAGTGTCATTGGACGACTTTTTTTCAAAAAAAAAACAATTAAAGAATAACATACTCTCAGCATATTTAAATTTAAGGTATTTTATTACTATTTTTAAAAGTAAAAAATTATGTAAAAAATAATTATATTATTATTTTTAATTGTGTAAATTATTATATCTAGTAATCACAAAATAATTAAATTTATTTAAATAACGGAAAAAAAATTAAGAGCAATAGGTGGGGCCAAATAAAAAATGCATGCAAGTAATGCAACAGCTACAAAACGGAAGAGAGTGGGTGAGAGAATAAAAGAGAGGGGAAGTGGAGCAAAAGAAAAAACGGAAGAGAGGGGGTGGGATTCGAACATAGGTTGCTTCACTGAAGAGTGAAACAGAAACCACTGCACCACATTGATTTAAATAAATATAAGAAACATTTTTTATATATATATACTAAAATCTAATCTATTGGGCCCCCAACAAATTTGGACCCTGTGCAGATAGACCTCTTGCACCGCCCTAAAACCGGCCTTGCCTATATCACACCCCATCTATAAATAAATTAATTAATTAATAATAATAATAATCATCATCATCATCATCATTATATATCATTCACTTTTGTCAAAAATACCATATTCCCAACATCATCGTTGAAATAATAATATTGTACGTTAATAATTTAGGGCTTGTTTGGTAAGGGTAGATAGATATAGGCTATGGGGATAGAAATTCCAATATCTATATCTCTGTTTGGTATATTTTAACAAGTCAGTATATAGATATCAATCCTATATCTCTATATACTGATTTGAGGATTTTCTTTAGCTTTGGATATCTCTTCAAATTAGGGTATATGGGTTCCTCTCTTTTACATACTCGCTTCTAAGTTTCCATCGTACCACCACCGTCGACTGCCTTCCCCACCAACCCCACCCATGGATGACCACAAATCCAATTAGAATTCAGTGGTGCCTTCTCCATTAGTTTAAACCCAAATCCAATTGGATTAGATAGATTACCGATGAATCACCAGGAAAGAGTCGCTGTGGAGTTGGAAAATTTGTTAGGGAGATTGGAAGAATATGATAAGAATATGGAGGAGTATTTTGTATGCATATTTTTTAGCTATCAAAATCTATCGAATTCAATGGAGAAAAGTACCGATGAATCACCAGGAAAGAGTGGAGAAAAGTAATGCTCCCTAACAAATCTATCAAATCCAATGGAGAAAAGTACTTTCCTAGGAAGATATCGCCGAAGCGATAAACCCAAATCCAATTGCTCACCAATTAGGTTCAGGCGATCAACCGGCACCATCCCTCCCTTTGATTCATCTTCTGACTTTGATTCGTGCTCCTGTAATTTTTTGCCCCAAATTTGGATTATAGAAGGCAAAGAGATGAAGATGAGTTGGGTTTTTCTACTTAAATTTTTTTTTTAATCTAATATCTCTATATACCCTTTCCAAACGCGGATATTAGATATGGATATCAATCACATACCCATATCCAATACCGATATCTTGATATTTATATCTCATACTCATAGCTTATATCCTATATCTATATACCTTATCCAAACGGGCCCTTATATATTTTGTATATGATATCATTTTGCATAATTTTCATCTATATAATTTTTATTTTCTAAAATCTTAAATATAATTAAAACGTCTTTTTTTTGTTTAGTCTTTTTATTAAAAAAAAAATCAAAATATCTATTTATTCACTATTTTATTCAAAAATACAACATGCCGCGAAAATGGTACTAGTTCTTATTTTGTTCGGTGGTCATAAAGAACAAATTCCTTTTACTCCGACAAGCCCGAATTTTTTTTATATACAAAGTAATATTTTGGACGGTGTGGCCGGTGTCAGAAGAGAGCGCCCAAGTGCGTCCTTTCAGACGAGACTTCGAGTTCAGAGTCAAAAGTCGTTGGAATCCGAGTTTAGCCCCTATGTGCGCAATTCGATCCATCAATATCTTCCAAATCATCATCAAATTATTCGGTTCTATATATCTTCCATTGATCGATCAAAATATCTAATATTCCGTTTTACATATCTTCCAAATCATCATCAAATTATTCAAAATTCATATCCCCATACAGTAAAATAAAATAAAATAAAATAAACAAATAATGCATGTAGTACGTAGTATGGGACAATCTATATATCTATATAAACTCTTAAAACAGAAGAGTTTTTGCCTACGTGGCACGTCCACTTTAATCCTCTCCTTTTTAACCAATCACTTTTTTTCTCTTTCCTTTTTATTTCCTTTTTGCAATTAATTTTTATTTTTGAAATAACTAATGGGTTTAATTCAAAATAATAAATTCATATATAACTTATATCTATTTGTAAATCTTCATATACTATCACAATAGAATTTTAATGGATTTATTTCCTTTTTGAAATTAATTTGTATTTTTTAAATAACTAATCTATATAAACTCTTAAAACAGAAGAGTTTTTGCCTACGTGGCACGTCCACCTTAATCCTCTCCTTTTTAACCAATCACTTTTTTTCTCTTTCCTTTTTATTTCCTTTTTGCAATTAATTTTTATTTTTGAAATAACTAATCTATATAAACTCTTAAAACAGAAGAGTTTTTGCCTACGTGGCACGTCCACCTTAATCCTCTCCTTTTTAACCAATCACTTTTTTTCTCTTTCCTTTTTATTTCCTTTTTGCAATTAATTTTTATTTTTGAAATAACTAATGGGTTTAATTCAAAATAATAAATTAATATATAACTTATATCTATTTGTAAATCTTCATATACTATCACAATAGAATTTTAATGGATTTATTTCCTTTTTGAAATTAATTTGTATTTTTGAAATAACTAATTGGTTTAATTCAAAATAGTAAATTAATATATAACTTATATCTATTTGTAAATCTTCATATACTATCACAATAGAATCCATCTTTAATGAATCTATTATACCCTTCTCTTATGAGTTTGTTCTTATAAGTTTAATTCAAAATATTAAACTAATATTTTATTTAATTGTATAATATTAATTTATTTTATTATAAAAATTTTATTTTTTAAAATCGCGCCATGGCGCGGGAACTACACTAGTTTTAAATTAATTAAGGAAAACTGATAATAGAAACAACAGGATATGGACCACAATTAGGGGCGGTGTTAAGCGCACCACAAGAAATTGGGTGGGGCACCCAAAAATAAAATGTACTTCCGTCTTTTAGAAACGGAAGTTAAGTCATTTTATTTATTTCCTTTTTTTATTTTTTTTAAAATATTATACATAACTTCCGTGTTTTAAACACGAGAGGCAAAAGCTGTATTTTGCCTTCCGTTTTTAAAACACGAGAGGCAAAAGCTGTATTTTGCCTTCCGTTTTTAAAATACGAGAGGCAAAAGTTACTTTTTGCCTTCCGTTTTTAAAAAACGAAAGTACAGATCTGCTTTTGAACTCCCGTTTTTTAAACACGGAAGTACAAAATGCTGTTTTGCCTTCCGTGTTTTAAATACGGAAGTACAAAATGCTGTTTTGCCTTCCGTGTTTTAAATACGGAAGTACAAAATATTGTATACCTTGCGTATTTAAAAAACGGAAGGTTATGCTTTTTAATATGAGGAATTCCTATGCGGCCATACGGTATTTTGCCCTAGTTGCTGCCGATTTTCATAGAAGAATGTCGAACCATGTATTCAATGGTGATGAAGAAGTCAACAATAATATTCAGGTATTTATGCTCTTTTATAATAGAATTTAATGATAAAAATAGATTCAATTCGTGAAATTTGATTATTTTCAACGCTATTTCAATTGTTTTCAGTTTGATAGAATGAACATTGTTGGATTCGATTATTCGCCTTGTTTTGCGAATAACTATTACTGGAAGGATAGAAAATCGATGTTAGAATGGGCTCGTCAGATTGCTTTTATGAACAACTTTGTTCTCACAATTATAAAATCTTGGAATAGCTCTTGCTTTTATGAACAACTTTGTTGTCATTTGGGTTTGCACCCGACATTGACCGGACAAAGGTGAAGAAGGACCTTAGCAGGCTGGTGATATATAGAAAGTGGTTTGACACATTAAAAGTGGATAATGTGTGCTGGTGGCCATACAAGAGACCTGTTCGGGATTTAGAAGGCCCAGAATCAGTGTCATTCTACAGAGGGCTCATCGGCAATATGGGAATGTATGAGCCTTACTATCCGGATCGTGTTGTTCGCCAGTTTGGACGGGTCCAGCATATACCCCTTCCACCATTCAAGCCCTATGAAGTAGACAGGCCAAACAACCCGCATGCGTACATTGCTGCCTACGGTGACCAATATGATTTATGGGACGATCGGGATCGCCATGAGTGCCAGTTTATAACAGATATGTGCCCATTGTCTTTGGCTCCATGGGATGTTTCTGATGATTACTTTGATTATCACATTCGACATGGTAAACCATTTCTTCTACCCAGCTCATACATATCAGATCCCCCTGTGCGTCCCATTCCCCCCCCCGATGATAGACCTTGAGTAGGTAAAGTTTAAATTCATTCGCACATAAATATCATATCTGTAATGTTATATAAACAAATAGATTTTTTTTGTCATTCATTCGAATTTTGATGCAGCGTCGTCAACATGCTGTTATCATGGTGCTTGAGCTACACGAGCGCGGGGAGGGTGCATCCGCAGATGAGATAGCTTTGTTGCATCGTGTGTTGATGGGTGATGATCCAGTGCCGCGTGTCGCCCCAGAGTGGATGCCATCCCAACATCAGCAAGTAGGACCTAGCCAGCATCGTTACTACTCCCAAGAGTAGTTTATTATGTTGATTACTCTAAATTTGTAGTTTAGTATGTAGACCTATTAGTTGGACGTTGTCTGTTTTGAAATTTCTTTTGTTCAACGTCCTTATTAGAATATTTTAAACTTGCAACTCTATGAAAAGTTTATTGTTGTCTCTTTAGTTTGTGAGTAAGTTTGTTATGTTGATGAAATGATATATATATATGGTTTAGTATTGTTGACCGATGAGTTTATTTGATTCTAAACTCATGATGTAATAAAATCTACAAGAAATCAAAAGTTTTGAATGTTTGTTCGCAAAGCCAATAAACCTTTCTTTTACATTCAACGATAAGTTTTGAATTTCACTTAAAATTAAAGTTTTGATTGGTTTTATTTTTTATTTATTTTTCTTTCTTTTTACCATGACTTTAACTTAGTGAGCAACATTGAATCCCCGTTATTTTATACGACCTCTAAAATATTTAGTTTTTATGTTCTGTTTAAGTTAATTGTTTTAGAATATATCAGTTTATATCACATATACTTTTATATAACTATTTTGGTTGTGTTTGTTCGTATCAATATATATGTTATTGTAAAGTATCACAAATCATTATCAAAATGTAACTAATTGAATTTTAAGTATTTTAATATATTTTAGTTATTATTTATTTTCTATTATTATTTGATTTTTTATTAATTATATTAACAAATTTTAATATAAAACAAATCAAATCTTTATAAAACATTATATTAAATGATATCAAAATGTAACTTATGCAATATATTTGATTATTTACTCTTTATTGGATAAATATGTAAAAATATTAAACAATATGTAAATAAGAGTACTTACATATGATATACTAAAATATAATTTATTAACACAACGCGCAAGGGCATGGGTAACCGTTACAATTTTTTTTAATAAAGTTATGTGGATTTTTAATTTTTTTTTTAAACAAAAACAAAGTTAAAATCTTCTTAAAAATTGTACTCCCGTATTTAAAAAAAAGGAGGCATAAAATATCTGTACTCTCGTTTTTCAAACACGAGAGTTATAATTAAAAGTGTACTTCCATTTTTAAAATATAAAAGTACAACCCAGTTTTGCCTTCCGTTTTTAAAAAACGGAAGGTATAATAAAAGTGTACTTCCGTTATTTAAAATATAAAAGTACAACCCAGTTTTGCCTTCCGTTTTTAAAAACCGGAAGGCAAAAATTAAAGTTGTACTCTCGTTTTTCAAAAACGGAAGTACAGTTTCTATTTACAACTCCCGTGTTTCAAACACGGAAGGCATAAATTAATATCCCAGTTACACTTCCATTTTTAGGGCACGGAAGTACAAAATCTTTTTGAGTGCCCAACCGAAATCTTTTGTGGTGGAATTAGAGGACGCGCACAATTAATCGATCATGGTGCTTTAATTTTTAATTTTATTGAGTTAAAATTAATGATGGTGGTTTCTGTATGGACAAACGTATTATTAAGCATTAAGATAAGTAAGTGGATAACGTTTGTCCGCACTCCGCAATTTAATATTAAGTCGATCGATCGGGCCATTCCTTGAATTATTGTTCTTTGATTTTATTCAAACAATCAGGATTATTGATTGCCAAACGGATGTTTCCATAAAGTTTTTTAAAAAGTTTATAGGTATATTTAGAACACTCAAAGTAAACTAAAAAAGAAAAATGAAGAGCACAAAAGTACTACTCTTTATGGTTAAACAGAGTTAGTCTCAAGCCTGACAATTTAATCTTTGATTCGGATGACTTACCAGGAATTTCGATCACCAAAGATTGGAATATCAACAAGAAATGTCTGCTTCTTACTAAACGTGTTCGAAAATCAATTGTGTGGGAACATGTAAGCTAAATTCTGATGGATCTAAATTGGCCAACGGTTTGGCTTCCATTGGATTCGTCATCTGTGATGCGTTTGCAAACCCTATTATTATGGGGGTGGAATCTGTTCCGATATGCCTATCGTTTATGCGGAGGCCTTCGGGCTTCGGAATGGCCTCATCAAAGCAAAGTAGCTTGGAGTGGGTAACATCTTTATAGAAGGAGACGATCTGATTGTTGTAAAGGCTTTATTGGGTGACTGGAATTGCCCTTGGGTCATCGATCTGCTGGTGACAGATATTAAAGTTTTAGTGAGTTATTTTAATTCAATTTCTATTCGTCATATTTTCAGAAAAGCTAATGCAGTTCCTGATAAGATTGCTCATCTGGCCTCCTACATGTCGACGAAGATTTGCAGCACGATTCAGAACTTCAGGTTCTCGTCCAGAAAGACCCTCTAGGATGGGATTAGGTCGTTGTGGTCATCCTGGTATAATTTCTTTCCTTGTAATGAAAAAAATGAAAAGTAAATCTATTCAAACACATGTGTCTTAACAATTCTATTAATAAGAATGGATTTCGCCCTATCAATTATGTAAACAAAGTAATAAAAGTTATAAAATAAGTGATTTCTTTCATTATTTTTTTTCACATAGAAGGAGAGCATTAATTAATATTCTGTAAAAGTATGTTAAACATCTTTTCTAAAAAATTCTCTAAAATAGAGAATACTCGGATTAGTTCAACTGGTAATATGAGAAAATACTCGGATCATTATCATCATTTGATAAACAATCACAAATTATAATTATAAGTCTGTTAATTAATTATTTACATATAAGTAATAATTAAGCATTATTCCAAACTTATCAATCAAGCTAGGAAGATAAATATATTTCGAGATAAATATATTTCTACAGTGTTATAAAGTCTATGTGTAAGATGATGATGATGTTAGAAAATGAATTGGAGTATGATGTGTTGCCACTGGGTTTTAATTTGTTAAAAAGACACCACATCAGGGTCTGCGTCGGTGATAACGACTTTATGTTGAATTGTTTTACGGTGATTATTTACATAAATCATACGATTAACTATAAATAATCAGGTTAGTAATTTCCATAATATTTTAAAATTTTATTATTACTATTACTATTATTATAATATGGCGAAACTAATTAAAATAACCCAACCTTTAAGGGGGTGTTAAAAATATATCTCAATCTTTCAAATGTAAGATAAATATCCCGACCTTTATAAATGATGTTATATAATATATCCTAATGATTTCTCTCCAACAAAACTCTTATTTTTTGTATTGTATTACTCATGTATTTTCAATTCAAATAAAACATATTGTATAAAATTAAATTAGATGAGTTTAAAAGTTTATTTAATAAACTTTCGTAGTTTTAGATTTAATTTGTACCTAAATTTTTATATCTTTTTTTAAATCAATATCTATAACAAGCCAAATAAAAAAATGTAAAGCAAAATAACATATTTTCAATTAGTAAATGATTAGTTAGTGATTTAACTTATCAAAAATGAAGAATATTTTGCCAATTATAAACTTTATGTTACTATGAAATTGAAATGAAAATTTAATTATTTAGATTATTCAATGGTGTTCATTTATATGTAAGAAGTAAATTATTATTATTAAAAAATATATAAAAGAATGTTATTTTTTATTTTTTTATTTTTTCTTAAATCCAAAATAAAAAAAATTAAGATAAACTTAAAACCAATCTAATTTAATCTAATAAACTTGAATTATATTTTACACAATCAAGATATTGAAAATTATATTTTAAATATTTACTTGTTTTATTATATTTGTTTTGATTAAATTTAATTATAATCTATAAAAACGTATTAAATTCAATGATTTTTTTTCGGTTACAAAAGAGACTTTTTTTTAAAAAAAATTATCATGACAATCTAGACTATACTTTGTATAATTCGAGCATTAAGATCCAAGGGCACGCTTGTGAATATGATCATTATTTTTTGCCACATATGTGTCATGTAAGCATTTTTTTGGGGGAGAAAATTTTGGGATATTATATTACCATCCCTTAAAAAGGTCGGGATATTTATTTTACATTTGAAAGGTAGGGATATATTTTTAACACCCCCTTAAAGGTTGGGTTATTTTAATTAGTTTCGCCTTATAATATTCACATGTTTTAATATTTTTTAAATGAAAATTATTTATCTATTATAACATGATTATTTATACTTAATCATATGATTTATGTATTAATAACTATATTGTTATAGACAAATTGATAATTTTTCTCTTCATAATTTCTTGTAATCTCAAGCGTTAATTTTTTTAATCCAACGCTTTAGATTTGTTGATAAATTACACTGTAAGGAATATTCACATGCAAATGATCTAACATTAATCAAAACAAGGCTTATATAGTCCCTGCAAAATGTCACGTGAGAAGAAACTTCCTTACCTCATAGTCTGATTTATTACAAATGAGAAAATGAAATAAGCTGAAATTACAAGAAAATATCTATATTCTCTACACCTCAGAAGTCCCTCCAATCGCGACTTATATAGCTGCGTTCTCCGATCTGGCGTGAGTGAAAATTCATCTAATTAAATCGCCTCCTCTCGGCCAACTCCGATCTAGCGTGAGTGAAACCGCATCTAAATCGCCTCCTCTCCGCCGACAATGGAACCCCGATTTGTGATACAGAAAAGGATCTCGTCCACCGATTTGGATCAATTTCACCGTATTAGGGATTTGGGGAAGATGAAGCTGAAATCCGAATTTGAGGGAGCATGGGATCGTGGGTTGTGGTTTTGGAATTAGGGATAATTTTGTACTTGAATAGAAGGTGTACTTTTTATTAAATTTTGATATAAGGATAGACATTTAGCATGGACTTTTTATTAAATTTGGATACAAGGATAGACATATAGCTTAATTGTATGGGCTAGATGGACTCTTAAGCAAATTTTCTCTTAAAATTAAGGCGAAATTATCAGTTTTTCATATATAATTAATTACTTAGTTTCACCATATGTTATAAGTGATGGATGATATTAAGTTCCACTTACTGTTGTGTTGTGTTGTGTTGTATTATATTATATTATATTATATTATATTATATTATATTATATTATATTATATTATATTATATTATATTATATACATGTGGTTGATATCCATCTAAGATGCATATATAATACCGATTATTCAGGAACTAATCTTCTAATGAATTATTAGCTAGGTTTATGCCCGACCCCTAATAAAGCTGGAAGCTAGGGATTACGATCGATCAGAATTTGTAATTGCCGGTTAAATGCATGATATATTGCAAATGATAGAGATAGTATGACCTAAAGTTTAAATTTATCGATTACACAATTAGTTTCCCTAAATCAGTTTGATTTCATATGACAAAGTTTTGAAGTTCAATCATGCATATAATCATTTCAAACACGATCATATAATTTCATATAATTTCACTTTCTCAGAGTGTCGACATTCAGGTAACAGATATATATATACGTAATAGGTGGATTTGTCACGTACTATATATATATGTTGTGGCTCGTGTAGATCGAACCTATAGTCATGGTGGTTGATGCTATAACTAAAGAAAATTATTTGGTACTAGTAATTAGTTGAAATCTTATGACGTAAGGTAAAATTTCGTCATACAATATATTGAGGAAAATTACGCTTACACTTCAAACTCATATATATATTTTGATAAGGTAAGAATTCGAGCTCAAATATACCTGAAACTCGATGGCCGATAAGTCGGCAGACGGAAAACCGTCATAACAAACAAACGAAAACATAAACAGTGCAATACAACAAGCGAAAGCGCATCCTACAAGATGAAACTAGGCGAAACTAAATCAAACACGCTGGAGACGTAGACTACGGACGAAGCCAAACACCATCTAAGCACAGTACCGTTGGCCGGCGATACATCAGGAAACCCGTGGGTAGTGAAGACGAACCTCCAGGAAGCTCCTTCCCGATCACGGAGTCGCCCCGTACACACTACCACGATCCCAGCCAATCCCGACTCCGACTGTCAGAACTCCAACGAAGAAGAAGAAAGCCTAACCGCACCGAAGTACAACCGTAGCCGCCCGAACAAATCGCACCGTGAAGGACCGGTCGAAGAGACCGGTCGGACCCTATTGGGATTTAAATCAAGCTCTTTCGAGCATAATAAGACTCCCGGAGGAGGGTTGGACCCCCGAAAGGGATGTATAAGCTCTCCATAGGAGAGTATTTCTCTAATACTTGTTCGCCAGCCATTCTCCTTGCACCAAAAACACACTTCAAACTCATATGTCTAATCTTTCAGACTAGCATTCCTATATTGTAAACAAAAATAAATAAATAAATAAATAAATACCTCACAAGTCCACCAACAAAAGAGACTATATTACGTATATATGGATACGTGTATTACACCTTGAGTCATGATGTAAGGTGTAATACACGTATACACTAGATTAACTATAATTGGATTACGAAAACCAAACTAATTAATCACAGCATTAACTTACTATGACTGCATTCGGAAAAGTAAACTTTCTCCAAATATATATATAAATAAATTTACTTTGTTAAAATATACTCTCTCTGTTTCAAAATAAAAGTGACTTTTTTTTTTACACGCATTTTAAAGAGATAAAAACTCTATAAAATATTTGTTTTTTTAATGAATTTTTTTTACAGGTTCATACTTATGACTAACAAGTATGAATTTATAAAAGAAAAATTGATTAAAAAAATAATATTTTATAGTGTTTTTATCTCCTTAAAAAGCGTGCACTAAATGACAAAAGATATTTATTTTGGAACGGAGGGAGTAACTGACTCCGATCCTTACAAACAAACTCACACCTCAACAAACATTTCTATAAAGTATGTTATTAGTGCGATCTATGTCATATTTCATTCTTAAAGACATTTCAATATCACTATGTAACACTTAGTGCATCCCTTAATTATTTCGTATATAATTTAACATTGAATTTTTTTTAAAAAAATATATTTATAATCCACACAGTAACATTTACATGTTTATAAACTTTATCATGAAAATTATTACTTAAAAAAGTATAAAAAACATTTTTTTAATATAATCAATATTTTAATTATATATAATTTTTAAATAATAATTTTTTATGATAAAAATTCATAAATATGTAAATATAAGTGTATGGAATATGAATATAAGTTTTTTAAATTTTTTTAAAAGTTAAATTATACACGAAATAATTAAGTGATACACTGAGTGTTATACCGTGTTATATAAGAGGGTTTCCAATGCCTCGTCAAATTAGCTAAGTTGTCTTTATAACTTTTTACTTCTTTTGCACTCTTTTATCGCTAAAATTGGTAAAAAAATTAGATACAAAAAACCCTCCTTTCTCCCAAGTCAATGCCACCTCTACCGCACCCAAGCCCTTACTCTCCCATGGCTTCCCTTAGTCTCTCTCTCCTTATCGCATATGGCCGCCTCCTCCTAGCCACGTATCGATCAAGTTGGTCGGATTTGGAGTTGATATCGGCGGTGGAATCGAAGCACACTCGCAGTCGGCTCTCCTTTCCTCCTTCCGCCTTGGAGCAGCGGTTGTTGTTGCCATCGCTGCAATTGACGGAGCCCCAACGGAGCCACTTGCGCCTACGTTCAGATCAGTGGTGGCTGTAGGAATTGCTAGAGAGGGAGAGAAATGAAATTTTTGGTTGGCAATTTTTTTTCTCGGTATATATAATAAAGAAATTTTTTAAAATATATTGAAAGAAAACCATAAATTGTGGTATAAATATGATATTTTATTATAAAAATCATACAATAATTTAATAATATATATGTGTGTGTAGCATGATTAAGATTTTTTTAAAATATTGAAAGAAAATTATAAAATTTTTAAAGAATTTGTCATTGGTAAATGAAAAAAAAATGATAGGATTGAATAGGTTTATGTAAATGGACATTAGACCAAATTATTTCATAAAAAAATCTATATTTTTCTTCCGAACTAGGGAGGACTTTAGCCACCCCGACCCCTTCAAGATCCGCCACTCAGCCAATGTAAACGACGGTGGTGGTGTCGATGAAATTCGCCACATAGAACGAAAAGAGATGAAAACTGAATGAGATTATAAGCAGGGTCGGACCTCAGCCCGCCCATTTTTACAAAAATAAAATAATAGGTAAAAAAATTAAGGAAAATTAATAAAAAAAATTCTTTATTTATTTAGTAAATTAAGGGTTTTGTTAATAAAATTATGCGTATGAGAAAAATTTAGCCTGTCCAACCCGTCCAAATATTAATTTCTGCTTCCGCGCCCGATTATAAGCCAGTTGGACAAGTTCCGTTATTTAACCTGCAATTGGTAAAAAAAAAAGTTCCTTGCCTGTCAGTAGCAAATTAACTACAGTATATCTAAAAAAAATTAGCAAATTAATTAAAAAAAATGAAACTAGTAGTAAAAACTTCAAATTTTAACAGACTTGCTCACCGCACGGTCAATTTCTCGCCAAACACACGGTGACTGCCACAGTTTCGAAAATCGCGGGAATTTGGCCGGTCACACTTCTCAAAACCATGAGAAATGCTATAGCCACGGTTATGAAAACCGTCACAATAGTCGCTGCCACAATTGCTCAAATCGTGGAAATCTTAGGGAGAGGCAGACCTAGGGTCATCGGGAAATTGCGCCCCGGGTGTCACACCTCCCACGGTTTTCAAAACTGTGACCGGGTGAAATTGGACTAAATTTTTTGGGCTTTTTTTTTTGTTTATCAAATTGCGACCGGTTTGATTCCTACGGTTTTCAAAATTGTGACCGGTTTGATTTCTACGATTTTCAAAACTAAAACCACCATATTTCCTACTGTTTTCGTTTTCGTATCTGCCACCATGTGATTGACGATATTTTGACCGTGCGGATTGTCTCCCCAAATTCTAAACCTACACTAATGTACAGTGTACTGTATACATGGATGGATTTGTCCTAACAATTCAGGGGATGGAACCCAGAAGGGAGTTGCTGGCATTCTGGCAAGTATCCGTGTCAGCAGTGATAAAGGAGGAACGTGGATAACGTGGCCTTTCCAGATTTTGTTTTATCGTTTCTGTTTTTTCAGAAAAAAATCTAATAAATCAATAAAATTTGGTCGGAGATATTTTTTTATATATATAAATACAGACATACAGTAGATAGGATATCACTTGTCCCGCCCTGTCAATACGTTAACGTTGATATAAAACCCAAATTTGTCCATCTAAAATCGCAATCACAATCACAATTGCATTGTGAGGAACCCACTTCCTGATTTCCAATTGGGGTTCCTCCCTCTCTTTCTCTCATCTCCACACGTTAATCAATCACCTCCCCTCCCCTCCCCTTTGATATTTAAATCTGTTATCAATCACCGTTTCACATGATCCTCATTTCCCACACTACCTGCTGCACGGCATCCACCTAAACAAACCGACCCACTTCACTTTGATGATTTGATCCCTCTTCAATTTTCCTCTCTTTAGTGCTAATTAGCTAGGGTTTACTTTCCCCCCCTTTTTAACGCCTTCGATCAAATTGGGGTCTCGCATTTGAAGTGAGGAATTTATAGGATCATATTTGGGGTTTTCTCTGATTTGTTGCAAAATGGAGTTGAAGCTGTTTGATTCGGTTTCTTTATCTGGGTCTAATGTGTTTGGCATTTCTACTCCAAATTCATGGCGGTTCAGGGACTCTTGTTCCTCTTACCCTCATTTGTTTTCTTGCAAAGGTATCTCTCCCTCTTTGATTCAGAAATTGACTGTTTTAGTTCTCACTACTAGCCTATGTAGCAATTTGGGCATTTTTTGATGTTGGAATTTGACATTCTGATAGTGAAAAATTGGGCTGATTATAATCATGAATGTGTGCAATCAGGGGCGATTTCGAAGGCTTTGGGTTCGAGTGTCAGTAAGGCGAGCATTTCGAGTGGAAGTGCTCAGACTTACTTGAGTTGGATTACTAGGATCAATGGGGGAAGCTCTTCCAGCTTGATCTCTAGGGGGACTAGATTGTTGGAGTATTCTGATGATGAATATGATGGTGTTGTGGTTAACCCAGATTGTCTTCCATCTGATCCGGATACTTTTGCTTCTCGACTCAGTGCTTCGCTATCTCATTGGCGAATGAAGGTGATTCACTTCATTTGAAACCTCAAAGCAATGCCTTTATGATATACTACTGTTATTGTTCAGTTTAGTAGTACAGGTATCAGTATCAGATTTAGATACTGATCCTTATACTAATCCTCATGCCAATATTTTGCCGAAAACTTAAAATCAAAATGAGGCGATCCAGCTCTAAACCGCTTTCAATCCAAGGGCGATAACAATCTAATAACTCTAAGTGAGCAAATCTTGTTATTGCAGGGGAAAAAAGGAGTCTGGCTGAAGTTGCCTTTGGCACGTTCCGAGCTTGTTCCTGTTGCAGTAAGGGTATGATCTTCTACCTTCACCTCGGGCGTGACTCAAAACCATGTGATGATATATAGATGCTGTCATAAAACTGAAACAAAGATATGATGAGTGATAGATTTGTTTAAATTTATGATACCAGGAAGGATTTCAGTACCATCATGCGGAGTGTGATTATGTGATGTTGACAAACTGGATTCCTGAAGGACCTTGTATGCTACCTGCTAATGCTTCCCACCAGGTTGGGGTCGGAGGGTTGGTGATCAATGAAAAAAATGAGGTAAATTCACTCTTCATGAGTCGACGTTGGTGATGTTGTAGAACATCGATCATAAAGGTTAAGAGTAACGTTTATCTTAGTTCTGATACTTGTTATGATTCTCTATTGTAAGGTGCTCGTTGTACAAGAGAAATATTGCACTCCCACATTGGCTGGATTTTGGAAAATTCCGACTGGATTCATTCTCGAGGTCTGTTTGCTTCCTTTGTCTTGGTACACATTAGCTTGCTATTGTTTGTGTTGAGGAAGAACTAACATGGTTTGTTTGTTACTTGCCTCTCAGTCGGAAGAAATATACACTGGAGCTGTAAGAGAAGTGAAGGAAGAAACCGGGGTAAGGACTTTACGAAGAACCTTTTGTAAGGAAATACACACTATCTTAGCATAGCTCTGAGTGTATCTTATCATAATGTGCAGATTGATACAGAATTCGTAGAAGTACTAGCTTTCAGGTAATCGTCAAGCCCTTTTGAATACCGAATCAAGAGCGCTAGATAGGTTGTTTTTGTTGATACCTCGAATCTTACTGAATGAAAAATGGCAAACCACTCAAAACTTTGTTGGTTTGGTTCTAGGCATGCCCAAAACATGGCCTTTGAAAAGTCGGATCTCTTCTTCATATGCATTCTAAAGCCGCTTTCGACAGATATCAAGGTTGATGATCATGAAATTGAAGCTGCCCGGGTAAGAATATCACATACACTTGTTTCCTCATTTGACCTTGTAACAACGATGATATTTATTCATACTCAAAACCCGGAAATTTTTGTATGCAGTGGATGCCCTTCCAGGAGTTTGTGCAGCAGCCACAAGTCCAAGAGGACAGAATGTTTACTAACATGATCGACATTTTTAAAACGAGGCTCGGGAAACTGCAGTGCGGGCTCTACCCGCACCACCTCATGTCGAAATTCGATGGTGGGTTGGCTACGGTATACCACATTGATGCCGATGATCAGGGCGTGAATTGCAATGCCAACTGAACAAACCACATACTAATGTCATACATGCTATAAACGATCGTTAAGCGGGGTTACATGCTTGCTAAATTGCTAATCAACACTAAACTTGTCATGGTAGATGAACTGTATATAAGTATCAGGGAAAGGAGGGCATCTTATTGCCCTCTTTTTGCTTAGATTTGGTGTAATGTATGTAAATGATTCGACTCGTTTCGGCTTATAAAGAGGAAGCGATGTATTTGCCGCTTGTATAGCAAGATCTTGTGCTTATTAAGTTTAGGAGTGTTATGTGAACACGTAGCTCGAATTCAACTCGTACTCGCTCGATAAAAACTCGGCTCGAGTTCGTTTATTTTATAGACGAGCCGAGTATGAGTACATTTTTAAGCTTGATCCAAAGCTCGGCTTGTTCGAATTAAGCTCAAATAGCTCGAATTTTATGGAATTTCTAAAATTTCCGGTAAGTTACTGTAAAATGAGCAAGTAAAACTGCTTAAAACTCAAAAAAAGCTCGGCTCGAGCTCGTTCATTTCCTAAATAAGCCGAATATGAGCACAATTTTAAGCTCGAGTCAAAATTTAGGCTCCGCTCGAGCTCGCTCGTATCCTAAATGAACTGAATATGAACAAGCAATACTCGGCTCGAATAACAACCCTAACTAAGTTGTGACTCCCTATGGAATCGATTGCCTCTGTAAGGGGTAAATAAGGTTTTAGCAAGTGATCTGTTGATCTGTTCAAGAGGAATTTGAACTCAACACCTTTGACCGGGGAAGGATATGAACATAAAAATATGATGCTCTCACTACTAGAGATGACAATCAAGTCGAGTCATGTCGATATTGAGTCGGGTTATTTTCGAGTCTAACCAAGTTCGGGTCAAATAGGATCCGGATCAGGTCATGATCGCTATTGAGTCAAGGCATTCTGGGTTGAGTCGAGTTAAACTCGTTTAGTATATTTGAACGAAGAATATAAAGGAAACGAATTCAAATCAAGATTTTTTCTAGTCAAGCTGAACTAAGCTCAAATTACTCTAATCACAGAGCAACCCTACTCGTTTATATAGTTGCATTGAAATTTTGTATTTTTCACAAAATTTGCTTTTTAAATAAAGTGAACAAGTTCAAGCTGAATGAGGGTAGGATATTACTATGAAAACACAAAGCAATGTAGCTAGTAACATATTTGGATGAACAAGAAAGACTGTAATTTTCAAAATCTTGTAGCTTGCTTGTATCATGACGGTTAGCCCGTCTGCCGTTTGTTTCGGCCTCTCGATTTACCCACACTGGTGTGTCGGGTATTTTGAATCTTTACCTTGATCAAAAAAGAAAAAATGAACAACAAAGAGTAATTTTCAAAATCTTGTAGCCTAGTCACAATATAAACAAGGAACCACCAGGCTCCATAACCTTCAACCCCAAGCTCTTATTTCAGACATGACCTTACCATTTCTGATCTGCAGGCGCGAAGATGACATAAGGATTCTTTAACGCACTAACTAGAAATATTTCCCACTTGCTGGGAATTTAGATTTGCCATTGAATCATAAACATCTTCAGAAAAATACAGACAAGTAACTCTGGTGGGAGTGACTTACATCAAGGAAGAGTTGAGCAACACACACAGCCTCTTCTACATCTTTACGGTGTTTGAGGAAGATGTGCATCAGGCAGCATCTTGCTCAATAGGCTTGCACTAAATATTTGACTTCCAGTTCCAGCAGATTACAAAGAACAAGCTGTGACACTGCGGTCTATTGAAGCTCGATCTTTACCAAGAACTGGAGTTTCCTTCACAAAAGAGACATCCGGGTGAGTTGGGGTAAGCAACTGATGATGATCAAGGGCCTCCACGTCGTCTTCACTCTCCAGAGTTCCTACTGAAGCGGAATCTGATCCATCATCTGAATAGACAATTGTAAGATGCGGAGAAAATCAGAGACAATAATGAGGACACCTAATATGACAAGCAAAGAAGTGCCATAGAGAGCTTCATTTCTTAATTGCCAATCGGGTTCCCAGCATAAACTAAATAATATGCATCTGCAATGGGTTCTTTGGCTTAATGCTCCTCTATACCCGAGCTTTCATAAGATAAGACTTTGAAATCTGTTAGTGAGCAACGCCCCCTTGACAATCATCTATCTTGGCACTGTGCTGATTAGCCATCTAATATGAAGTTTATAAACCGCCCTACTACGAAGGCACACACCCCCCTTGATACCATAAGCTCACATAGCCAGGTTGAAGACAGAAACAAACTCATGTCATACAAGGGAAATTCATGCATAATTGCTGATGCTATTGCTATATGAGTCAAGAAATTACAAGGATATTTTTCAGTTCCTCCTCCATAGATTTCTTTTTTAAGGGGTTGATCGTCCCACTCACAAGGGACTCCATTTTTCCAAGAGAACAAGTGACAAAGATTAAGAACGGAACACTGACTAAACTATAGCACCATAGTCCAACTATGGAGGATTCAATGAAATGATAATATGTCGAATTGTCAATGAAACATAGAAAATCAACCAGTTGCTTGAATCCCGAGGTCATTTTTAAAAAATCAGCTGCTTGAATCATAAGTGATTCTGACCAAGTCAAGCATAACTACAGATTGTTTAACTTCAATCAATTCTCTTTTTGCAAGCACAACAAAGAGGATCTGAGCAAGATTGTTTAGTGATGCTTATAATTAATTTGATCCAGGCATGTTAAGAGGTGCATGGTAGTATTTTATATCAGACAAAATTCCAAACAATCAATTAGCAGTACATGAGAAAGACTGGGCTGTGTATCTCAACTCAAACAGAGTGTCCAGATGTGGGTTAAATAAACATATGGTTGCATTTTTAAAAAATCACTCATGGACATGGGAACTCGAACAAAAATAGTACAATCAAGGCCTGTGTTCTTTTTTACCCAAAACTTGCAAGATAAATGCTAAAGCGTACATAAAATATCTATTACCCACCAATCTCCTCTGCCATGTGCCGACTCATCATGTCGGATTCTAAATCAAGCATCGTATATAAATCATGTTCATTTATCACTGTAACTCAATCATGTGCAAGTATAACAAGGAAAATCTAGAACATCTTCTAAAAGGTATAATTTTTCAGGAGATCCCACCTTCATATTTGATCATTTGGGTTAATGAAACTTCTCCATATCAGAAGAGATCGGTATATTAAATAGAAAATGAAAAAAGTGCAAGAACATGTTGTCTCAACACTAAAATGGATCTCCAGAAGAACTACCTGAATATGATGGCCGGCTAGGAACTTGTCTTACAGATGTCACTTGAAGTTGTTCAGGCAACAAGCAATTGAAGAATGAACCTGAAGCCAAAATAGAGTTCTATTAGATAACAAAAAAAAAATGTCTTCCCAAAAGGAGGTAAAGTTGTCCATTTTAACTTGTTACAAGTTTGAGCAGCCAACAAAATGCTGGAAGAACATATTCTAACACACATTTGAATCTCAGGTGCATCAACATCATAAAGATGGATTGCTATGCTGATCGACTATGCTTCTTCCAGGAATACATGAAGAAACCACCACAATATAGAATATAATAGTTACTGATCATGCCAAATTTCTGTTGTACCTATGACATCACTATTTCAGGGATATATATCTTCCTTTGAAAAAGAAGAGAAATTTTACCTAATCTTGCAAGGCGATTAACCCATCCAGGAATATGTTTCCCCGTAAGGTGAAAACAGACTTCATCTGTGAAATGATTGCAGTTCTTGGCAATCAAATGGTAAGTATCACCATGATATTTTGAGGCAAGCTGCTCAATGAATAACCTATATTCAGAGCGACTCATTTCTGTCGTACCCAACAAAATTGATCTTCTAAAGACAAACCCAGGACAGCTTCTGGGTTCCACCTCAAACACACCACTGCTTGGATAATCATGAGCCCCAAATCCATACTCCATGCTATGTACTGTTAGACAGAAAGATAGTTAGTATATCTTCATGGCATTCTCCCCAGAGTCCCAGACTCCTGAGTCCTGGCCCCAAAGAAAATTAGCAAAGAGAAAAATACAAGAAGAAAAGAAAAGGGAAAACCACGCACAAAGCATAAACAATCATTACAAGAATATATCATGCATATTCTGGAGCAAAGCTATGTGCAGGAGCTGAAAATGTAACATTTGATAAAATAAATAAATAAATAACATGAATCCTAAATTCTTATACATCTTTTAAAAATGACATGCTGATAAGTTATTATCAAAATAGTAGTGAGATTAGATATACATAAGAAAGATAACTATATACAGTCAAGTCAACCCCCAATATTGACAGATTTATAACTTGTAATGCAGAAGTAAGGGAAAGATGGAAGAAAGTTGCAAGAAATTCATAACAAATCTTAGAAAACACTTATTTTAGGACGAAAGACCTACTCACTTACACCAATATTGCAGATTAGGCAATTGAAAACAGAAATATAAATAAATAGACCAATTTCCCAGAATAAGGTGAGAATAGACTATCAACTGACATATTACAAACCAGGATCCTATTTGCCTTCCTAGGTAGAAAAAACTCTGATAAGTAATGCCTGGTACACTTATTAAGGTCCCGCAATGTTACTCAAAGCATCTAATAGAATCATAACAGAAGAAGACAGATAAGATAATAAGCTATACTGTTCATTCAAGCACGTATTTTTATCTGAATTAGATAATTGGAAAGGTTATACTATATTTGATTTTTTTTAATCACATTCACTGAAAAGGTAGGCTCTACATATGCAAAACAGATTTTACGCATGCTTTCATTAGCCCTCCATTGCTTCTTTGAGCCTTGAGCCATTTGCCCCACTGAATTAGGTTCTATATGCATTTACGAGTAAAACAGGTTTTTATTTCCATTCATTTATCACAAGTTATTGAAAAGAAAAGTTTCAGACTGTCTTTTTCATTTAGGATTTGAGTTTCAGACTATAAAGATTGATGCTAGTTTTAATTGTTTGCACATAAACCCATACAGATTGACAAGTTCAGCTGCAACAAATCTGGTGTCAAAGTTAATTGTATGCTCCCTTTCCAGATTCTCAAAGGGACTAGAAGCACGCCCATATTTTTAGACTAAACCAGACTTAAAATCCATTATATAGGAGCTTAATGGTTTTGACTATTCAAGAACAAGCTATTCTATTACCTCTTACAAAACAACCTAATCCTTTCTCTTAACTTTTTTCATGTGAAATTGTGTTAAGGAAGCACACTCATATTTCTTCATTAACCAGAGTTAAAATCCATTATCTAGGAGCCCAATGGTTTTGTCTATACGAGCATACTCGTATTTTTTCTTAAACTTCTACATGTGAAATTGTGTTAAGGCTAGTAGGCCATAATTCATACCCCAGTCCATTTATAGCACATGCACGAATGGCTCCCAAGTCCCAAGCAATGCATTTCAACATAACTTGGCTTGAGCGAGTCCTTAGGGCGGATCATTCAAGCCTGCTACCTCACAAGTCACAATCTGTATTGATACAATTCTAACAATTCAAACCTACTTGAAGGTTCATTAAAATCCTTATGTAACAGAGAGAACATCACTGTTTCATGGTGACTAAAAACAAGGGAAAGCTCAGGTGGTATGGATTCCTCAACATGTTCTCTTACCTAAGATTAGAGGGGAGTTTTCACACACGATAATTCAGGAATCAAAATTGCTGGCTTGTTCACCATCAAATTAAGTTAAACTACTATGAATAGAACAAACTTCTGGACCTCCTGCATTCATCCAGCTGTACAATTCAGAGCGCCCCAACATAAATCGGCATTTCTTTGCACGTGTTCAACAAAGTCCAAGCCCTTTGCGGTCTTATAAATAGAAGTAAAAATGCATGGAGCAGAATATCTACAAAAATTTTGAGACCAAAGGCCCTACATTCTCAGTTTGCATTGGTTGAAAATGCAGCATGGAGATGCGGAAAGGGAAAATAAACTAATGAATTGGACCACACATGAGGGAATAATAGGATCACCTTCTAGGGTGCAATTAACCAAATTTCTACCTTGTTGGTTAGATTTTCCTATAACTAGCCAAGGCTAGATAAGTTTATCAAGAAACAAAGATGCATAGTCTTCTACAGCTACTTTTGGATAGGAATAAAAGGAACTACTCTAACCTTCGTCAAAATAACAATAGAAGGTGAAGGGGGAAATGGTGATATTTAAACTATCAAAGACTCTAAAAATATATACAAATGCCTCAGAATATGATGCAATATGGACAAAAAAATTCTCCTTAGCTTCTCTTTCATTGTTTTTTTTATAGTCCTCTCTTCTCCCACCGTCCAAATACACAATGTAAGGTGGTTCATGACTTTCATCTCTTCCCTTCTTCACTATACCAAACAAGGGTCAAAGTTCATCTCACAGCCTTCCAATTTCATCTGTTCCTTTCCCTTCTCATCCCAAAACCTAGATTCGCAACAACAAAAAAGGAGGCAGAATCTATATTGTTGAAGGTATCATCACTAATACACTATTGAAATTCCTAAGCCGGAATTGGACTGGGTGACAACAGTCTCCAAAATAACAATCGATAAAGCAGCTAGATCATTCTTTAAGCAATATGGTTTTCCTCTATCAGATGACTCAAACAATTGATGACCAGAAAGAAACATAATAGAAGCTCAAGTTGCAGTGGGATCAAGATTTATACCTTCAATTCCGGAATGGAAGATCCCGAGGCCGAACCAGTACAAGTAGTCATTCATAGGGGTTAGATCGTACACGTTGAGATACAACAAACTACGCTCCTTCCCTCCATTACGCTGCCCCCTCTCGGAGCTAAATCTCGCCGGGATCAACCGCATTGTATGAGAAATCCTCCACCTCCACCAAAACTAGTTCAAATTCTTCCCGCAATTCCCAACACTAATCAAGTCTACTCCACCGACACAAAAAAAAAAGCAGCACGATCAAATTTTCACACGCCAGCACGGAAGAGGTAACACAAATAGCCTCAAAAGGAAAAAGTTACCAGAAAATTAGCTCCGAGTCCTACCATAAAGATTCCTAATCGGCCAAAATTGAGCGGTTAGGTCAGGCCAGAGAGAGAAGAAACCCTAGAAATGTAGGGGATTTGGGAAGGGAGATGAGATCTAGTGCTAGGACAGGGAGATAAGAATCGGAAATTCGCAATCGCAGGCGAATTGAGGGAGGCTGTTGTTGTGGCGTTGGAGGCGGCGGATGAACGGTTGCGGGAGATCGGAACGAAGCGAAAACGGGGAGAGGGGTGGGGGGTGGTGGTGGAGGTGTGGACAAGGGAAGTTGGGAAATGACCCGATTCAAAGCGCTTCCTCCAGGATTTGAAGAAGGTGGGTCCCTTTTTCCTAATTTCATAGAAAGGGACACCAGTGGAAATCCACCTGCTAGGCTAGCCGCTACACAAATACGTGGTCTGAAAATACAGTATTTATTTTACGAGCAGGCTATATGCACCCATGATACTCCTTAATATGGATATATGATCTGTTCATTGCAACTTGCAATTTTTTTTTAAAAAAATATATGAATGGATGATCCGTCCATTATCAAAAAAAATAAAAAAAATTATATAGGACGGATCCTTCCTAGGTAAAAAGCAAAAAAAAGGAAAATGACATAAAACCACCCCTTAAATATGACTCTTTGCAGAAAACCATCCATTAAAATTGAAATTGCATAAAATCACCCCTTAAACCCATTATGTCTGTAGATCGCCACCCACAACCTTTTTTTCCGTTAGCTTGCCGTTAAAAAACAGTGAAAAGTCATTTTTATCCCTCCCTTTTAATGTTATTTTAATGAGAGAAAAATGTATGAGTTGAAATAAATTAATAAAATCTATTTATCCATTCATTTTAATGAGAGACAAAAAGGTATGTTATTCTATTAAAATAACATTAAAAGGAGTGGATAAATAGATTTATTAATTTATTTCAATTCATACATTTTTCTCTCATTAAAATAACATTAAAAGGGAGGGTAAAAATGACTTTTCATCATTTTTAACGGCAAGCTAACGGAAAAACAGGTTGTGGGTGACGATTTACAGACATAATGAGTTTAAGGGGTGGTTTTCTTCAATTTCAATTTTAAGGGGTGGTTTTCTGCAAAGAGCCATATTTAAGGGGTGATTTTCTGCCATTTCCCCCCCCCCAAAAAAAAGAGAGAAAAGCTTTTGAAAAAAGCAAAAATGTTGTTCTTGTTGTGTGTAGAAGGTGAAGAGGTGAATAATTCACCTTTTGTACTATCTCATTTTATTTTAAAATTGTACAGTATGTAAAACTCTCCTATAAATAGGAGTAGATCTAACATGTAAAGGTAATCAGATTCAACAATAAAGGCAATTACAAAGCCTTTATCTGATCACATAAATCCACAAATATCCAACACGTTATCAGCACGAGATCTAAAACCAACTGAGTTTTTGAGATCTCAAGGTAAAAACCTCAAATCTCAGCTCTTCAATTCGAAAAACATTTTTACCAAAATCGATTTTAGAGGAGTATGCTCTGTAGTTGCCCTAAATTAGGGATCTTCTACATCAGAAACTCATAAAACCCTCAGATCTCCCTGTTTTACATCATCCTTGTTCAGATCCGTTTTCAAAACTCACAAAGAATGGAACACAGAAAGAGGCTCAACACATCTTCATGAGTTTTCATACGAAAACGAATTTTTCAAAGCCAAAATACGGGAATTTCATCATAGGGATTTCGAAAATCCTTCACTCCAAAACAAGATTAGTAGATCTAGAGCCATTACAATATATTTGCAAAAAATACTACATAATACAATACCGTTTTTGAGCTACATTTTCAAAACTCGCCTTGCCGGAACCCCCATTGGAATGCCTAGTTGCACTTGCAATTCTTGGCCACCCATACAACATAGGAAACCACCAGAACCGCTACCGTCACCCCACAAACGAACATCCTTAGCAAAACACGATCGGTCTCGGTCATTTTTTTAGCTTGAGCGAACGACGACGAGAGGATGAGGGAGATGGAGGATGATGATGATGAAAAAGGAGGGAGGTGTGAAGGTGAAGTTGAAGGGCGGTAGTGGACTGGGAAAAGCAAAAGGGAAAGAGGGGAAAAGGATATATATTTTATGCCCCAAACAAACCTAGCCAGACTACCGTTTTTCCTTTCAAATTGATTTTGAATACATGAAAACATACGTTTTTTTTCCTTCTTCTTAACTCAGTGAATGTTGAAAGTACTGACATTTAGGTCCTTTTTTTTCCCTGCATGCACATATTAAATATATATGGTTTCATGTACATACTCTCTGCAAACTAGTACCACCTAACCTAGCCTTTCTTGCAAATTTGGACAAACTCCTACCTACTCCATGGTCAAAGCTCAAATACACACAAATATAAATAAATAATATATATATATATATATATATATATATATATATATATATATATATATATATATATATATATATATATATATATATATATATATATATATATATATATATATATATATATATATATATATACTATTCCACATCCTGCATACTACACTCATATCCAAATATAAATGCATGGTGCCATATGAATGTTCACACCCGATTTTATACATGCACAATTACGTACTATTATATATGATTAGTGCATTAATTAATGTTATTGTAAATATGTATGATTATATACATGGTAGAAAATAACGGTAGGTTAGTATACTAATTTACAAACATATCATTTACATCCCACTAATTAAAATTATAGTTAGTAAATTATTTCCATGATCTTCACACTCACATATATGTCTTGTAATTTCTTTTGTAGTGCTAACTATTATGGCAAACATCACCAAGAGAGAATTCGATATCCTGGATCTCTCAGGAGACAAGTTCCTTGAGTGGAGGGTGGACGCCTTAACACACCTTAAGGCCAGAGGTCTTGAAAAGACCATTGAGGCTAACAATACCACCAGTCCACAAGAAAAGGCACAAGCCATTGTGTTCATTCGCCACCATATTCATGAAAGCCTAAAATCTGAATACTTATTGGTGGAAGATCCTAAGGAACTATGGGAGAATCTGAATGAAAGATATGGCAATCAGAAGAATATCTTACTCCCAATGGCCTTATATGAATGGAACTCTTTAAGAGTTCAAGATTTCAAAAATATCAGGGAGTATAGCTCTGCTGTGCAGCGAATCACATCGCAGCTAATGCTATGTGGTCATGAGATCACAGATGGGCAAAAGATGGAGAAGACATTCTCCACAATGCATGCATCTAATGTGCTGTTACAGCAACAATACAGACAGAGTGGTTTTAAGAAGCACTCTGAACTAATAGATGTAATGCTGGTGGCGGAGAAAAACAATGAGCTCCTGATGAGAAACCACAACATGAGGCCCCCTGGCGCAGCACCATACCCCGAAGTGAATGTTGCAGATGCTATGAATGCCAACCTAAAAGGGGATAATGACCCTAAAAATTCACGAGGGTACAAAAGGGGAAAGTATCGTGGCAACAATCACAAGCAAAGCTATGGGAGAAACCGATCCTTCCATAAGAAAGGCAACCACGGAGAATCATTGTCTAAGGGGATGAAGCCAAAGGTCCGGAGGGGTTCAACAGAAACCCCAAATAAACCAAAGTCACAATGTTACCGGTGTGGAATGACTGGTCATTGGGCCAAAGTATGCCGCACAGCAAAACACTTATGTGAGCTGTACCAGGCCTCTCTCAAGGAAAAGGGGAAGAATATGGAAACAAACTTTGTTGCCACTAATACCCCACTGGTGCCGGGTGACCTGGATATCAATGACTACATGGATAATGAACTTGGTGATGGATTTGGCCAAGATGAAGGCACTAGCTTTTAAATTTCTATGCATAAAATAAATTAAGGATGCTTGTAATATATGTTTCCTTGCGTTATCCATGTAATGTAAGATATTCGTCATGTAAGATATTTGTGTAAGTTTAATTTCCACCATGTAATATAATGTCTAACTCTGTATTCTTCTTAATTCTTGAAGTCATGAATCCATCTGGAATTAAGCCTGATTATAAGCAGCAATGTCTAGTGGACAGTGCAACAACCCACACCATCCTGAAAAACAAGGAATACTTCACTCAGTTGACAATCTTTGAAGGAAATGTCAACACGATATCAGGTGTGGCAAAGATGATCGAAGGATCTGGAAAGGCTTGCCTTTTGCTTCCGAAAGGGACAAAATTGGTAATAAAAGACGCATTATACTCAAGCAAGTCTCAAAGAAATTTATTAAGCTTTAAAGATGTGCGTCAGAATGGTTTTCATATTGAAACCATGAATGAAAATGAAAGGGAATACTTGTGCCTGATAGCACATGTATCTAACAAAAGGAAAGTGGTAGAAAGACTACCAGCTTATTCCTCTGGGCTATATTATACCTACATTAGTCCATTTGAGGTTAATATGGTAACCAGACCAAGTCTGGATGACCATAAGATGTTTACCCTCTGGCATGACAGATTGGGCCATCCAGGCACAGTGATGATGCACAGAATCATTGAGAATTCACTTGGTCATACATTAAAGAACAAGAGGACTATCCAGACAAGTGATCTCAATTGTATTGCTTGCTCGTTGGGCAAATTGATCACTAGGCCCTCGAAAAATAAAATAGCAGTTGAGGCCCCTGCATTCTTAGAACGAATTCAAGGGGATATATGTGGGCCAATTGCCCCACCGTGTGGACCATTTCGTTACTTCTTGGTGCTAATAGATGCATCTACACGATGGTCACATGTGAGTTTATTGTCGACAAGAAATATTGCGTTTGCTAAACTCCTTGCTCAAATCATACGATTAAGAGCTCAGTTCCCAGATTATACAATAAAGAAAATCCGTATGGACAATGCAGGAGAATTCACTTCCCAAGCATTTAATGACTATTGCATGTCCATTGGGATTATAGTTGAACATCCAGTAGCGCATGTACATACTCAAAATGGTCTTGCAGAATCATTAATTAAACGATTACAACTGATTGCTAGACCATTGCTGATGAAATCCAAGCTACCATCATCAGCATGGGGACACGCAGTATTACATGCTGCAGCCTTGATTCGACTCAGGCCAACTGCATATCATAAATATTCCCCAGTGCAACTTGTGTCTGGCAAGGAGCCGAATGTGTCGCACCTAAAGGTGTTTGGATGTGCCGTCTATGTCCCAGTTGCACCACCGCAACGGACAAAGATGGGTCCTCAAAGGAGACTGGGAATATATGTTGGTTTTGAATCCCCCTCAATTATTAAATATCTTGAGCCAACAACAGGTGACCTATTTACAGCAAGATTTGCTGATTGCCATTTTGATGAATATACATTCCCAACTCTAGGGAGAGAAAAGAACAAAGTTAATCCTAGTAAAGGTGAGGTCACCTGGGATGCCATGTCATTGTCATATCTTGATCCTCGAACAAAAGTGTGTGAACAAGAGGTACAAAAGATAATTCATTTGCAAGGAGTGGCTAATCAGTTGCCCGATGCATTTACTGATATAGCAAAAGTGACAAAGTCACATATACCTGCTGTAAATGCCCCTGCAAGAATTGAGGTACCCATGGATCTACCAAATAAGCCAATCGCTAATGAATCTGCTGTACGTAAAAGGCGAGGTAGACCACTTGGTTCAAAGGATTTGAAACCAAGACAACCGAGGAGGCAAAAGGGCATGATTGGTAATCCCATAATAATTCAGCCAAATGACGAGGGCAAAGAGGTCAATAATGAGGATATCTTGAAAGAAAAAGCAAACTCCTCAGAAGAAGAGAATCTTGTTGAGCAAGATGAAAAGGAGAGTCTTGTTGAAGAAGACAGAACAATCGACAATTATGAAATTTCCATAAACTATGTATCCACAGGAACACAGTGGAACAGGAAAGATGTCATTGTCGATGAAATCTTTGCCTATTCAGTAGCAGTTGAAATGATGACTGAAGATGACGATACTGAACCAAAAACAGTTGAAGAGTGTCGTCGTAGGAAAGATTGGCCTAAATGGAAAGAAGCAATTCAGGCTGAATTAAAATCACTTGAGAAGCGTGAAGTTTTCAGTCCTGTAACTCAGACACCAAAGGGGATAAGGCCAGTGGGCTATAAATGGGTCTTTGTGAGGAAAAGAAATGAGAAAAATGAGGTAGCAAGGTATAAGGCAAGGCTTGTGGCACAAGGTTTTTCACAAATGCCAGGAATTGATTACGAAGATACGTATTCACCAGTAGTCGATGCAACTACCTTAAGATTTCTGATTAGCCTGGCAGTGGCTGAAAAGCTACAGATGCGCTTAATGGATGTCGTGACTGCATATCTGTATGGGTCACTTGACACTGACATCTATATGAAAGTCCCTGAAGGACTAAAATTGCCTGAATCTTGCAAATCAAAGCCTCGAGAGATGTTCTCCATCAAGTTGAGGAGATCATTATATGGATTGAAACAATCTGGGCGAATGTGGTACAATCGCCTTAGCGAGTACCTTTTGAAAGAAGGATACAAGAACGACTCGAGATGCCCATGCATCTTTATCAAAAGATACAAATCGGGGTTTTCCATCATTGCAGTATATGTTGATGATCTAAACATTGTTGGAACCCCGAGCGAGATTGCAAGTACAGCTAGGTACTTGATGAAGGAATTTGAAATGAAAGATCTTGGGAAAACCAAGTTCTGTCTCGGCTTGCAAATTGAACATGTAAAAGATGGGATTTTTGTCCATCAATCACATTATACCGAGAAAATTCTAAAAAGATTTCACATGGACAAAGCTCATCCTTTGAACTCACCTATGGTCGTTCGCTCCCTTAATATACATGATGACCCGTTCAGACCCCGAGAAGATGATGAAGAAATACTTGGCCCAGAAACACCATATCTAAGTGCTATTGGTGCCCTGATGTACCTAGCCAACAATACAAGGCCTGACATCGCCTTCGCTGTAAATTTATTATCAAGATACAGCTCAGCTCCTACAAGGAGGCATTGGAACAGAATCAAACACTTGTTCCGTTACCTTAGAGGCACACATGATCTTGGCCTGTGTTATCAAAATTGTCCAAATGCAACTCTTGTTGGTTATGCAGATGCAGGATACCTATCAGACCCACACAAGGCCAAATCCCAAAATGGATATGTCTTCACATTTGGAGAGACGGCCATATCATGGAGGTCCACAAAGCAGACCTTGACGGCGACATCGTCAAACCATGCTGAATTGATAGCATTATACGAAGCTGGTAGAGAGTCTGTATGGCTCAGAAAGGTGATAAAGTACATACAGAGAGAGTCTGGAATTAAGTCAATCAAGGGCAAACCAACTGTGATATACGAAGACAACTCGGCTTGTGTTACGCAAGTGAAGGAAGGCTATATCAAAGGAGATCGGACCAAACACATATCACCAAAATTCTTCTCTACTCATGAACTTGAGAAGAAAGGGAAAATTGAAGTCCAACAAATCCGATCAGATGAGAACCTCGCTGATTTGTTCACAAAGTCCTTGCCACCAAAAAGGTTCGAACAACTGGTACGCAAGATCGGAATGTGTCGTCTTCGAGAAGCTCGCTAAGCATGTCAAACTCAGGGGGAGAATCATATGCGCTGCACTCTTTTTTCCTTTGATCAGGTTTTTTATCCCACTGGGTTTTTCCTGACAAGGTTTTTAATGAGGCAGCATTACCAATGCATATGACAGAAGTAAAATTGTATATAACCCTTAAGAGTCATGACAGAAGTTGATTATTCAAGGGGGAGTGTTGTGTGTAGAAGGTGAAGAGGTGAATAATTCACCTTCTGTACTATCTCATTTTATTTTAAAATTGTACAGTATGTAAAACTCTCCTATAAATAGGAGTAGATCTAACATGTAAAGGTAATCAGATTCAACAATAAAGGCAATTACAAAGCCTTTATCTGATCACATAAATCCACAAATATCCAACAGTTCTTTTTTTTTTTAACTTGTGTTTTTTTGCATTGTAATTTATTATGACGGATTTAAGATCTGTCCTAACAAATTACAAAGCAAAAAAAAAAACTCATAAGGAGTGCATATAGCACATGTTGCGGGTGTATATAGCACAATGCTTATTTTATATACTCGAGTCATCTCCCTACATTACAAAAATATTTTAATATTTATTTTATCTTTTAAAAAATTATATTTATATTAATAAAATCTATTTTTATATATTTATAAAATTTTATTTTAGAAAATCATGTTTTAAAATTTTTAATATTTGTATTTTTTTAAATATTGTCTTCTAAATTTTAATTTAAACATTTTAAAACATGATTTTTTGACTTTGAAACCTGAGGTTGAGACTATATATTTGGAGAAAAAATCACCGTGTGAATATAAAATTGGCTTTAGTAAGATACTATAAATAAAATTGCTATAGAAAATTCTAATAAAACCTAAGTGATGTTGGATGAAAATTATTAGGGATAAATACATGGAGGAGTCGTCTATGGAAATATAAAAAATGGAAAAATAAATCCTTACAATGGAAATAGTTAATGAAGCTCAATGACGAGTTTTGTAGAGGACTAATATAACGAGTATGAAAGATTTTGGAGAAACAACTGGATAAGAAATGAACAACGGAAACATTGGTTACACATGAGTTGACAAATAGGTCGATTAATTTACAATAAAAAGTGGAAACATTTATACACAAGACAAAACGTAACACGGATGAACTCCGAAAAATACTACTAGAACAAGCAATACAAATGGCACTTATCATAAAAATTCCAATATATGATATAGATGACATGCTATATTAGTTGGACCTATCTTACGGTTCACGATACCTCGTTACTAATTGTTTGCAATGGAGTTGAAGTTATGGCAATACCAGGGAGAATACTTTCACCATTACCTCGCAAGAGTGCAAGATTTAGTGGACGACCATGCTTCACGAGGTATCCAAGATGATTTGATAAAACAAATACTTTGCGTTCAAGATGGCATGCTTCTCGAGATACGAGAATTCGCCCAATCGTTTAAAGAGGAAGGCTTTTATTGTTTGGATTGGCCCGAATTGTGGGATCTTTTCCTTTGCGTGGGTGACATGGAAAAGGTGGAAGAAGACTACAAGTTGGCATCCATACCCTTACCTTTCAAACCAATGGCGAGCGAGATACATGAGGGAAGCCAAGACGCAAGCACCAATGGTTCAATTGAAGATGGAGAAAGGAGCCCGATGCCCCTTCACATGGACTCTCATGAGTGCACGCATGAGGAACCATGTATTTTGGCACTTATTCCACCCATAGAAATCATCCCCAACTCACCTATTGTGGAACCAAGTCCGAAGCCGATTTCTGTGGCTCTCGAGCAAGGTAATGATATTTCTTACACTTTTGTGGATTTTGGTGAATATGTAGATCCTTGGGAGCATTACGTCAATAAACCACCAACGGAACTATGTTGGTGGTACTACATACCCTCGGCGGGAAGTCACACCCGAGCATATGAAGATTTGGAGACCTTTTTCAACATCACACCTTTTGACTTCGACTTCTTCTTATGTGGTGCCCACCTACCTAGATGGCGTGCATTGGAGTTTGATTTGCTGAAGAGGGCGTTGGCAATGTCCGAGTGAGTCTTGACACACGAGCGAATAAACCGTCGAGTCTATGACTATAAACAAGGACGCTTCTCGGGAGGCAACCCGAGGTTTGTTTCCTAAATTAGTTATTTCAATTTCTAGTTAGTTTGTCTTTTAATAAATTAGAAATTTCCTAATCCTTTATATGTTAGATAGATGCTTTCAAATATTTTGAGCTAACCATGCAGGGAAAAGTGAACAAGATCGAAGAATAGAGATTATGTGCTAAATTCGCTGCCAGCGCATCATGATTCGCTGCCAGCGAGTCCAGCCGCCCAGACGACATAGGAGCTGATTTCATTCGCTGACAGCGCACGGAACTCGCTAACAGCGAACAACACTCGCTGCTAGCGAACCAATACTCGCTGACAGCGAATCCAACAGTGATGCCCAGTCTTCGTCCGTTGTCGTCGCAGCCCATCTTATTCATTCTTCGTCATCTTCGTTCATCCGTGCTCGTGGTTTGTCAGTCTTCGTCGTTGTTGTTCGTCATCGTTCTTCTTCCAAACTTTTCATTGTCGATCTTCATCGTCTTCGCCGTCGAAATTTTTCCACAATGTGAGTTATTCTTTACCCTCTTTCTCTCATATTTTTATGATTTGTTGTCTTTGATTTTCATTGAGGACAATGAAGAGTTTAAGTGTGGGGGAGGGTTGCATTCATGGATTCATGTTTATTTTGTCGTTATTTTATTCATCGATTCATGTTTATTTTTCGTTCGTTAATTTATTGCATTGAAAAATGAAAAAAAATCCAAAAAGATCATGCATTGCATATATGTGTTATTCAAATACTCATCTTGCCTTAGTTTGTCCTCTATTTTATTTTTATGAGTTTTACCATATATGTTCCATAATATGATTGAATTGTCTAGCCATGTCACATACTTGTGTTGATTTTCATTGGAGCATGACTTGTTTGTTCAATTGAGCAAAGTATGATTCTTAGTCTTGGGCATTATTGAAATCCAACAAAACTTGTCCTAGTGAGAAATTTTGGCCTTATAGGGATTTTTATCATATTTATTCCCTTTTGCTTTCTTGTGTGACATTATACTCTCCTTATACACTTACCTCTTGAGATTGACATTGTTATCTATGTTTGAGGCCGAATTTATATGTTTATTGCTTGTGAGTTTCAAATGATAGAGCCATGATTTTCTTAGCCATATTATTATCCATATCCACCCTACATATGTGTCCTTTGCTTGTAGCCAAATTTGAGCCTCAGCCATTTCTTTGAAGCTCCACAAAAATTTATCCTTAGTCAATGATAATCCTTACCCTATTTCGGGAATTGGGATTAGAGTTGGTAAATGATTGATCTAGTTAGTGGAAAAGAAAATATTTGTGTATTATCGGAATCTTCAACAAACTAAAATAGAAATATAAAGAAAAAAATTGGCTACTATATGTTGTAAAGCGGTGTTACGGTGTAAAGATGTGTGAAACCTTTAATAAACTAACGTATTTATAGATCTAGGATTGGGCCAAAACCTTAGTAAAAACCCTAGATATTCATGGTAAAAACCGACCCTATAAGATAAGAGCAAATCTCTAAAGGGTAAATATAAATCTCCAAGGATAAACTTCGGAAGATTCTACACAGATTCAAGATTATCAAGATCGGTGGGCACCGCAAGGCATCAGCGGGCCCCGCTAGGCATCAGCAGGCGCCAACCTTCAGGGCTCCGAAATTCTTGTCTTCTCCATGCTTTCAGCTCAACTCCGTCCGGGCTCACCTCCGCTTCCTTATAGACATGTTTACTCCTCATCTCATCCATCCTTAGCAACTCCTATGCTCTAGCATCGCCTTTGATCCACCCTTTAAGTCCAAATCCACAAATCTGCAGAATTAACCACAAAATACATAGACTCCAAACTTCGACCATCAAATGATAAGATAAGAGAAATAATAGAAAACATACAATATCTACACTAAAACTAACCTAAAATTACCTAGAATTCCTATGTAAAATATGCATTATCACAGGGTCCTCAGAACCCTTCACAAGTATTCTTCTTTATAATAGAGATCTTGGTCTCGAGAAAGCTCAAATGATATAAAAAGGATAGTGTCTGGTACATTGATAGTGGATGCTCCACCACATGAATAGTGATGCATAGAAGTTCATGTCCTTGGACAAGCACAATGGTACAAGGGTAAAGGTGAGATCTACAACATAAGAAAGGTTAGGATCTATGACTCAGTGGATATTGAGAATGTAAACTTAGTTGAAAATCTTGACTATAATCTATTGAATGCCTCACAGATTTGTGACAAAGGACACTACTAGAAAAATGCAATTAGACATCTGTTGTGAACAGATGTCTTTCAAAAAAATTTCCGATCTTATTGTGTGTGTAGTAAAAGATCAACTCTTTCACATCGGTTTTAAGCTAATGTCTTTTCTTGGTCAAAACATCTATTTTATTTTGAATATAGATATAAATCAGCCCCTTAATTTTATTTTTGACATGTTCACTTGTTGTTAAAGCCTCACTATTTTCCATTTATAAGCTTATGAAGATGTCCATTCCAAGCCTAAATAACCTAACCAACTCTTAGAAGAGAATCTGAACAACCTAACCAACTCTTAGAGGAGAATCTGAACACACACGAAGAGAAATTGAGGAATCGAGGAATCGAGGAATAGACCCCTGGAGTTAGAAAAATGAGCGCGGAATGAAAAGTTAGAAAAAAATTGAAGCGGGCTTTGGAGGCAAGGTTACCACTTGAAAAAAAATTTGAACTTTCTTTTTTCTCTCAACACTTAAATAAAATTCTGACCCACTTTTTTCAACTTCTTAACCTCACTATTTTCCATCTATAAGCTTATGAAGATGCCCATTCCAATATTGAACACACACGAAGAGAAATCGAGGAATAGACCCCTGGAGTTTACTCTCCAAGACAAGTTGGTAAACAACCTAACCAACTCTTAGAGGAGAATCTGAACACTAGAAACTGTAGGAGTTACCACACACACGGCTCCCAATCTATCAGATAATCAGTTTTCCAAACTCAATATCATCAATGTTCAATTTCCAACTTACAGACGATCAGCAATGAACAGAGATGATGAAGAAAGAGACAAATTACCAAGTGCAAGAGCCCGGTCCATATCTGTTGGGGTGTGAGTTCCAGACGTCGGAGTGTCCCATTTTCTCTACGTTGATGGCAGTCGACTGAAGAATCTCTTAGGTTTGGCCCTTCAAAGCAAAGTGTCGCTTCAATGGTAGAGAAAACCCTAAAGGGGCGAGCAAGGCTTACGTATATTTTCCAAATCAAAGCGGGGTTTCGCCATAACACAACCCTTTTGAGCTTTTCTTTTCTCCTAGCTCTAGCCTTGTTGGATCAAAAAGGTTCTCGATTTAACTGGAGCTTCACCAAGATGTAGTGCTCGACATCCATGGAGGAACCCCTAAATTCAGAGACATAAATGAGAGAAAACAAAACCCTAAGAACCTTACAAATATAGATTTGTAAAAAAATTGAGCAAAACAAAAAAAAAAGCACGGATTGGGTTTTCACAAGAGAGAATGTCGACCTGTTAGGGTTGAAAACATTGACAGAGGCATGGAGACGGTGAAGGGAGAACGAGACCAAAGCCAAGAGAAGGAGGACATATTCGGAGGAAGGAGGACATTGATTTGTTCATCTAACAAAGAAATGTAATTAAATGGTGCTTGAGAATTATATGGTGTTTAACCCTGCTATAATCATAACAAACAGATTTGATATTTCTAGTAAAGCAAGTAAACTATGCAGAGGTAGATAAACATCAAGACCAAGTGATTTTCTCCATGAATACCAATTATATGGTGTTTAATTCTGTTTTGACCCAAAAAAATAAAATAGCACCAATTCTCAAATCTGACTTCATAAACCTCATCAGGAGAAGCACCTAAATTGATCCCAAGCCTATAGTTATCACCAAGTAAATTAGCAGTTTCACATAAACCAATTATATGTAAACAGTAATCCTGAAAAACTTCGTATGCATTCAGACCACTCAGCGAGGGCATCCAGAAGCAAAGTTGAGAGCTCTCTCCGACTCAATTGACTTTAAGTGCAGAAAATCAAACCTAGGATTCAACCACAAGGAGATCTAAAATAGAACCTATTGACCTGTATAAATCACTCATGTAATTGGAAGTGATAAAAAGCTTCCACCGAAAGAACAAAGAAATCGAGACTAGAACTAGAGGATACCAGGGAGTTGAATCGATCTGGTAGCTTCAAACTTGGAGCTTCAAATTCATTCGCTTATATGAGAAGCGGGGGAGAAAATGGAGGATCAAGCTTGCATCGACACACCGCCACAGCACCACCTACAGCAACCACGCACCGCCATGGCACCACCTATGCAGAGGTCGGTACTAGGGTTTGAGATTTTTGGTCTCGCGATTAGGCGACTTGAGACTTGAGAGGAAGAGAAGGGCAGAAGGTACAGAGAGGAAGTGAGATGGGAAGAGAAGGGCAAAGGAAGACAGACCTGCATCCGGCGGTGGTCGGAGAGCCTGGGTGCGACGGCTCGGGCTGGAGTGAATAGAGAACGAGGATGAATGTGAGGGACTGGGAAATCAAAGAAGATAGAGATAAATGTTAAGAAGTTGAAAAAAGTGGGTCAGAATTTTATTTAAGTGCTGAGAGAAAAAAGAAAGTTCAAATTTTTTTTCAAGTGGCAACCTTGCCTCCAAAGCCCGCTTCAATTTTTTTCTAACTTTTCATTCCACGCTCATTTTTCCCTTATTGCGGCGCATCTTGATTTTTTCATGACATACAATTTCACATCTGTCCTTATATTTGACAAATGTGTAAATTGGTTTACACATCATAATAAAAATTTTTGATGTAATTGAATAATTTAACATCTGTTAATTGTTTGACAGACTTAAATTACATGATGTCTAATTGCAGTATTCTAGTAGTGGGAAGAAACAAAGTATCATTCACTTTTGAAAATTGGAAGGGCAAGAACATGGTAAATACCTCAAAACCCTTAAAACTCATGCACACGAATCTTTGTGGACTAATTAGGGTTAAAAGCATAGGGAAAACAAGTATGTACTTGACATCGTTGATGATTTCTAAAGGTACATGTGGAACATCTTTACTATCTCAAAGGATAAGGTCTTCAATGAATAGCCCTTGCCAAGCTATTAGAAAAAAAAAATATTAATTTACCCTTGAAAGATATTTGTTCACATGGCACTGAGTTTCAAAATGTCATGATTAAGAAATGGTTAAAAGCATAAGATAGTCAATCAGTTCCTATCATCACTTATGATGCTACACTATTACTTGTTCAAAGGAAAGGTAAGGATATGTGATATCTAGTTTTCACTTTACAAAAGAAGATGACTTCTACTTGAGTTTACAAAAGGAGATGATAATTTCACCTCTCTAAATAGAGATGTCACTCTCATCTTAAGAGTTGAGCATCAATAAAAATGTTACTCAAGTTGGTTAATCATCACACAATGATTTGTATAATGATGTTCAATGTTAGATCCAAACTTTCTTACACTTGAGTTTCATGCACACTTCAATAAATAGTATTACTTTGCTTATTAAAAGAAAGACAAGCTACTTTACAATTGCTATTTTAGGGGGGGGATTTCAATGTAAATATAAAGAGAAGTTGATTCATACAAGAAACTTGACTTGACATTTTCAAGTTTTCAACGTCCTTCCATTGTTGTCATTAGCTCGACATTTGATTCACTTCTCTCGAACTTACTTGAAGAAGAAGTTGTCTCTGAAGTAGTCTTTCTTGCAACAAAAACGGGTTGCTTTGGATATGGAAGATTCATATTGTCACCACTCAACATCGAAAGCACGGTCGACATGGTTGGTCGATCACTCGGATCTTCTTGTACACATAGAAGCCCCACATTTATGCATCTTTTAACTTCATATGCATCGTATGATTCAACAGATTCATCAACCAAATCTATTGGACTCCCTTTGTCCCACACGAACCATGCCTATTGACAAATATTTATGACATAATTAATCATAATTTATCATTAAAAATTCAATCATATGTTAAACATTTATAAAGGAACTTACATATCCCAACAAGCTTATTAGATTGTTTTCGACTTTAAGTGATCTGGTGCATCTCTTTCCACTAATAGTTTCGAGTACAAGAATTCCGAAGCTATACACATCAGATTTGATCGAGAAATATCCGTCCATCGCGTACTCTGGAGACATGTAACCACTACATATGTGTATGGTAATATTAAATCAATAATTTTTCCAAGGAAGATATGTTATATAATTTTACAATTTAAAAATTGAAAGGAGTGAAGTATGGTTGTCTTACTGTGTTCCGATGATTCTCGCAGTGCTAGCGGCCATCTCATTCCCTACAACAATCCTAGCTAAGCCGAAGTCAGAAATTTTAGGATTCATCTCTTCGTCTAATAAGATGTTGCTAGGCTTCAAATCTCTATGTATTATTGTCAATCTAGAGTCTTGGTGAAGATAAAGAAGCCCCCGAGCAATCCCCATTATAATGTTGAAGCGTTTTGTCCAGTCTAATAACGCTGAAATTTTGTGATCTTATAGACAAGAAATAAGCTCATGGTGAGATTGAGCCAAATGGAGTTGGAAATATATAATATATGGACAAGAGAGGTTACTATTAAATCTAATAACTTACCAAAGAGAAAGGCATCTAAACTTTTATTAACCATGTACTCATAGATCAAGATCTTTTCATTTTCCTTTGCACAATAGCCGAGTACTCTCACAAGGTTTCGATGTTGAAGCTTCGCTATAAGTATTACCTCATTTCTGAATTCCTCAATGCCTTGTAATGATGCTGCTGAGAGCCTTTTAACGGCAATTGCATTTCCATCTAGAAGTTTTCCCTACAGAAAATATATATTAACTTTTATATAATGTAGGCAAATTGCTATATAATCACTTGTTATACTGGATAGAGAAGTGATGTTCAAAGTTCAAACAAATTACTTTATATACAGGACCAAACCCCCCAACTCCAAGCTTATTTGCATCAGAGAAGTTATCGGTAGCATATAGTATGCTTTCATAATCAACAAATGGTATGTCGGTATCTTCTATGTCATTATGTATTTTGATTTCAGTGATTCCTGCATAAGGCCGGTTTAGTAGAAAATATGTTAGTTTTGAAGAAAATGGATTTTCGATCAATTCAACTTGATCATATATATATATATATATATATTTGTCAATAAAGTGCAAGAAAACCTAGCAAAACATAGTTACCAAGGTTTTGTGTAGCCTTTCTCTTTTGGAGATGAAGAACAATGAAAAGAATGCCTAAAAAAAGCACAATTCCACATGTAGAAGCAATTCCAGCCTTCATCCTTGATGACAGTCCCTTATTATGATTTGTGTGTTCTTCCTTTGTACCAACTTCATCTACTAAAGAAGAAAGGTAATTATCACGATATAGTATGTATTTTCCATTAAAACCCAGAATCCGAAGGTACCAAATAGAAAAGTACGAATAATTTATTTCATTGAGTTCAAAATAAAAAAATCCATTAATCATTTCATTAATTTAATCGATTGAGGGTTTAGTAATCGTGGTCGTTAAGTTGTTTTCATTCAAATTTGTAATCTTCTTGTTTGTTTTTTTTTGGTTGAGAAACTTGTAATCTTCTTGTTTATTCATCTCTTTGTTGTACTTATACCAGGTCAATTATTTGAAGCCGCTTCCTAGTTTAAATTCATATGTGACAACACTTTATGTTAAATGAATGTGACTGACTTGTCCATTCCATATTTTAAAAAATCTATTATATATAATAAAGGAGAAGTCGGGTGAGACACATGACGGTTTCTCCTTAATCATAGTCGTATAAACCAATCACAATTTTTGAAATAATCAATATATGCACAAGATAAAATTTTATCTTAATTCAAACTATATATATATATATATATATATATATATATATATATACTTAATTCAAAATACTTTTGCTTACGTGGTGCGCTCTCCACCCTTCACTCTCTTCCGACCAATCACAACTTTTCTTCTTTTTTTCTTCCGAATTTTTTTCCCACTTTTATTTTTCAAACTATCTATATCTATATTATATACTATTTTAAATTAGAAGACTTTTGTTTACGTGTCATCTCCACTTTTAGCTATTTCAACCAATAACAAATTTTCTGTTTTTTTTTCATCCTACCTTCTCTTCTCAATTTCTAAAATACCTTTATCATCCCCAAACAATAATATTGCATTTAAATATTTATAATATATAATAGATAATAGATTTTTTTAACATAATTCACTATTTGTATTTTTTTTTTCATTTTTCTTTTGTTCATCTTATAATAAATCTATATACTATCTTAAATCGGAAGACTTTTGCTTACATGTCATCTCCACCTTTATTTTAGCTATTTCAACCAATAGCAAATTTCCTGTTTTTTTTTTCATCCTACCTTCTCTTCCTAGTTTTTAAAATACATTTATCATCCTCAAACAATAATATTGCATTTAAATCTTTATAATACAGAATAGATAATAGATTTGTTAACATAATTCACTTTTTATAATTTTTTTCATTGTTCTTTTGTTCATCTTATATTATATGTGTGTGTGTATATCCTCTCAAATGCGCCATAACGCGTGGATTGTACTAGTTTTTATTAATATATTTCCCCCAATTTTTTTTAGATATGGATATAATTTCAAAAGAGTTTAATCACAATTTTTATGGAAGATCTACCGCTTTTGCGGATAAAGAAATAAAATTTTCCTATCCTGAAGGTATTGATATATTTATGAGATATATTTTTGGATTTTGACCTATATACAGTTTAGATTGTTAATGTTATTTTACAAATGTTGACGTCTTCTCCCTTTTTTTGGTGTTGTTATTGCAAGTTATTAATGACTTTGTTTACGATTTTCTTGGTAAGCTTTTCGAAATAATGTGTTAATTGGTTACAAGGCATGTTATTTTGTATTTTTAAACCATTCCCGAATGGTTCAATGAGAAAGGACTTGTGGATAGTACCCAAAGGTCCCCGGTTCGAACCCCGGATGACTGCTCTTTATTTAAAAAATTCAAGGCATGTTATTTTGTTGTCTTTTATGTTGTCAATAAAGTATAAATTCATTCAGATTTGAGAAATTAGCTTTTCATATGTTGTTTTCACTAATATACACACACTAGCAAGGAGTAAGGACTATTGTGCAAGCTACCAGAATTGCTTATATTTTTATATTTTTTATTGTGTATTTTATTTATATAAAACATGTTTCAATTATTATGTCTCTAAGCTGAAAAGTTGGATGTGAGAAGTCCGTTATTTATGGTCTTAATATCATACGTCTTCTTACCTTTCTTAGAGATATTGTTGTTTAAGAGAGTGAATGAACTTGATTTGATTGTAGGCCTTTCCTACTGACATAAAATTTCTAATAATCACCCTTTCAGATTTTAGGTCAAGTAAATTGGCATCTCTATTGCCCCCATTTCAGTACATGGGTTTCGATTTCACTGCCAACACATTAGATCAATCCATCGAATTACAGTTTCGATAAGGTGATTCATTCTTATTCTTTCCAGTATATAAATTTAAAGAAGTTATGCATTGTATGTCGGATGATTGATGCTTTATCCATGTGCGCATGTTGTTCTCTGTGATCTCCGAAGGAATGATAAATTATGATTACCATTGCATTATATGAATTGATATGCTTGAGTCATCTCTACAAGTTCACATGTAGTATACTAAACATGTAAATAATTTTTTTTAAAAGATTCGTCTATTTTTTAAAAATATTTTGAATTGAATTAGATTTCAATCTTTATCATTTTGGCATTTTGGTCTTTGGATTGAATTGAATTAATTAACATCTAATTGGTTTTTTTCTTTAGGATGATAAGTATTAAAAAGTTTCATTTCCTTGATGAGCTAAAGACAAATTCAACAACAAGCATGAAAATACAGTGGAATATCGGTTCGAGTGCTTAGAATATGGAAATCTCCAAGAATCCCGACACATGGTGTCTTCTCCTTAAACGTAGTAATTTTAACCAATAAAAAAATAATCTCACTCCACATAATCAATATTATAATTTTCTATGAGATATGTAATAATAAACTCTCATCCACTTATGTAATTACATCTTTTTATGTTTGGTAATCATATATAGCTATATAATCTAAATATATCTTTTTCACATACTCAATATTATAATTTCCTATGAGATAAGTAATTATAAATTCTTATCCAATTATATAATTATATCTTTTTTTTATGTTTGATAATCATATATAGCTATATAGAGGTTAGGTCATGTGTAACCACCCCTTAATGTGTTTTGTGTTAACAAATATAGGCCGTTGATTGATTGCAAATAGAAGGACGAGATTAATTCCTGAAATTAATTAATTTTAATATGAAAAGATAAAAAACTACCCTTTTCTCCTAACACACGCGTGTGATATCCTAACCCAAATCCCCCTTTTTTTTGGACGATTATAAAACAACCGTCTCTCGCCATCTTCATCGCGTCTCATACTAGGGCGATTCCGGGGAAATCAGAGGGCGATTCCTACGAATAGTGCTCATCTGAAATCAGGCGGCGGCTGTAGGGGGGTTCTGCAGCGGCGGTAGTCGGCGAATCGAAGTATGTGACACTGGTGGATCTGAAGGCCGCGCACCATCGAATTCGCCCGGGTTAGGGATGAACGCGAAATTTTCATTAGAGGGGAGTTGAAAGGGGATTTTGATTAATATTTGTTGTATTGATATGAATATTGTGGAAATTTGAGTCACTGGTACGAAATAGGTCATGTTTCATACTCCGGGGGCGTGATATGAATATTGGTGAAATGATTCTTGACTTTGATGAATAATTGTGTTACTGTGCTGAATATTTCTTAAATGTTACCGAATATTGATGAATATTTGAGAAATTGTGAATAATTGAGTGAATGTGATGAATATTTGAGTAACTGTGATGAATATTTGAGTGACTGTGATGAATATTTGATAAATTTTAACAAAAACTTTGATGAATAATTGAGTGATTGTGATGAATATTTGATAAATTTTGCCGAATATTGATGACTACTTGGAAAATTATGAAGTTTTCTCATATTCGTTTGGTGAATAGAGCGTCGTCAGATGAATAATTGAGTGACTGTGGTGAATATTTGATAAATTTTGATGAATATTTGAGTGAATGTGATGAATATTTGATAAATTTTAACAAAAAACATTAATGAATAATTGAGTGACTGTGATGAATATTTGATAAATTTTGCTGAATATTGATGACTACTTGGAAAATTACGAAGTTAAAAAACTTTGATGAATCTTCCTCTTCTTCACTGTTTGCTTGGATGAAATCTCACTGATTTTCAAAAGTTTCACATACCATATTAATAGATCATGATCTTGATTTGTATGACTAAAAATCTTTTCAAAAAGGAAATTGGTGTAAATTGGCCAAAAAAAATGAAGCGCCTCTCACCTGTGCATCACACGCCCTCCAGATTGTGAGAGTGGAGTAGTTTTCCCAGTGGGTCCCACTTTTTTTTAAAATAAATTATTAAAATCCTTGATTAATCACAGCCTTCCATCTTCATTCAATCAACGGTTATTATTTGTTAACATTTAACATGTTGCTTGTAAACATTTGATCCGTCATCTAGCTATATACATACATACATACATACATACATACATACATACATACATACATACATACATACATACATACATACATACATACATACATACATACATACATACATACATATATATATATATATATATATATATAGAGGTTGGATCCCGTGTAAGCATCCCTTACGGTGTAATTTGTGAGCAGAGAAATTATTCGTAGGTACCAAGCGATTATTCGTGTATAATAATGTAATTATTCGTATGTATGAACAAATGTAATTATTCATATGCAACAAAGGATTATTCATATGTATGTACATACGAATAATCACTTGGTACCTACGAATAATGTCACTGTTCACAAGTTACTTTTAATCTCATCCGTTTGATCTTCTTAATCCGACGCTCCAGATTTGCTCACAAATTACACAGTAAAACTTGCTTACACATGATCTATCCTCTATATATATATATATATATATATATATATATCTTTTTCATGAAAAATTAATCCGATTCCATATAACCCAAACCAAAAATCTATCAATGCACTATTTTACCTTCTCATAAGATTTTCTAGAATGATATTTTGATGTAATTATAAATTCCTATCAAATTATGTAATTATATGAGTTTTTTTTATAATCATATCTATCTATCGACTATTATATATAATAAAGAATAAGTGTATGTGACATATGACATCCCCACCTTAATCAATCTTAATATAATAGTTTTCATAATTTTTTAGACATAGATACATTTTGGAAAGATTTTACCCAATTTTGTAAGATTTTGATAACAATTATATAAAAGTTTGATAATACTTTCAATTAATAAGAATCAATGGTAATTTTATTTTAATTATGGAACCATTCAAAAGTATTGAAATAAATTAATTAGTTCTCTGAACGGGTATTTATATCAAATTTATTTAAATTAAAAAAACTGCACATGATGTGGGTACTGAACTAGTAGATAAATAAATAAAAAGCTTATTTTATGAATATGCATGAAAGTTTGTTTTTAAAAGAATTACAATGAAACTCACTTTTATTTTATGGATGTTTATTTCCAAACAATAAGTCATATAGGCATTCTAGAACCTATTGTTATTAATTTGTTTGTAAAATTAAAACAATTAAATACAGAGGCGGATCTCAGTGTAAGGAACTGTTGCTGGGTAAAAAATTTTGGAATATCAGTTTATTTTGAATCAAAACTCAAAAGATGAACAAAATCAGTGAAGAGATGTTGCGCTTTCTTTTCACATGTCATCCTTTCGACTCTTGTGAAATGCATATATAATTTTTTATTTTTAAAATCTGGAAATTGATAAGACTTTTTCATAGTGCGCTAGATTAGTTTAATTAATTAAATAAGTGTTATAAAAATCTTAAACGAGTTGTTACGGGTTTGGGATATGGTTTCCTTAATTGAATTTTGGCTTGTAAAATTTTGTCTTTACCATGAATATTTTTGCTCACCTCACTTTGGAACATTAGATCCGCCACTACCTAAATATTGCAATGTGACAACGTTGGGAGAGACAATTTTGTTAAAATGGATTCGGTCAAGTTTACGTACCTTTAGTGCAATTCAGAAACTGGAGATCCGAATGGAAGCCCTTTACACATTTACACACCTTTGCATCCTCATAACAAGTCGTATATGGCCAATAAGCACAATCCGAAGATGTAATACATGGCGGTGGAGGTGGCAGATTCCACGACAATTCAACTTCCTCAACTAGAGGTCTACCAATCAGGTGCACAACGCTACATTTTGCAACTTTATAAGGAGAGGAGTTGTTGAGACCGAACAACTTGGACTCGATATTATTTGTGGTGTTGCATGTAGTTGTACTGCCTTGTTGTGGTAATTGTACAACAAACTTCATACCTGCTTCATTGATATGAGATACCTTGTATAAGCTGTTGCTTGTTTGTGTTGGCCTGAAGTAGACTTGACCGTTTGAGGAGTTGCAGTGGAAGTTGAAGTAGTTGGGACTTCCACAAGTCGACGAGTTGGTGCTCAGCGGGTAAGGAATCACGTTAGTCCCGCAAATGTTGCACGCATGCTTACCAAAATCTGCACCATGTACAAAGATCGATGATTTATTTTTCGACGTATATACGCTTCAATCTAAGATTAGATTATTAGATAATAAAATATGATAAAGTCGGTTGGGTCCGGTGGGTACAGGAGACACGGACAATACATAAACCGAACGGGATTCCATCTAAAAACCAATTGACAATGAGAGGAGTAGCCCGCCAAGCTTATATGTTGTTCATGATATCTCAATATTTTCAACGTGGGACAACCCAACCCTCAAGTGCAACGGCTTTAGCCAACAAGTTGCACTTGGCACATCTGCTTAAATAGGAACCAATATCCACGACATGTCAATAAGGCCAGCAACCCCACTAATCCGAAACCCAGACCGAATGGGAACCAATGTCCACGACATGTCAATAAGGCCAGCAACCCCACTAATCCGAAACCCAGACCGAAACTAGCTGAACCCGGCTCTGATACCATGTTAAAGTCGGCTGGTTCCGGTGGGGCTAAGACAAGCTGGAGGGGATCGTGTGCGGGCCCACGTATGAGAGACACGAACAACACATAAATTGAATAAGGTTCCATCTCAAAACCAATTGACAATGAGAAAAATAGCCCGCCAGGCTTATATAGGACGTTGTTCATGATATCTCAATATTTTCAATGTGGACAACCTCATTCCAACATAATTATAAAATATGATAAGGACATTAATTTAGGCATTTACCTATATCGGAAGGAGAAAGTCGGATGGAAAGGGTGCGGTTATTCGAATTGTAATACTCCTCTTGGATGCCGTAAAGCCCCTGAGTCCAAAGTTGGCAATTGTGCTTGCCGGGACCAGCATCAGGATCAAAAGAGTAAGCCTTGCATCCGCAGTTCTGTCGACAACCAAGTCTGCATTCATCCTCACTTGGGACATTGGTGTTGTCCTGAGTAGTGGACGGCAAATTGAGCATAGGCAAGCTCAGAAACACATCATCGGTAGCAGTACAATTCTGAATGGTTCTCTTGGTGCACTGATCACCAGAGAAGTCCTTGGACTCCCACCTTGTGGGATCATTAGGCTTAAAACCAGGCAAGCACTTGCACATAAACCCGTTTCCAGCATCACAAACTCCGGAACCTCCGCATGTCTCGTGCAGTTCACATTGATCCTTGGGAGCTGTCCAAAGAATTGACCAATTTTGACCCCTTGTATCAACCATACTCCACAACTGAATGATCCCATCAGGGTTCAAAACCAGTCGCCTGAGTGGCTGCATCTTTGCATCTCGTGGTGTGTTATTCAGAAAGAGAGTTAAAGGTGGAGGAAGAAGGGACAACTTTCTGTCCCAGTAAGGTATCGACGGGTTGTTGATCTTGGTAATAGACAGGCTGGGCTCCTCGGAAATCTCTCTTTGGAATGCGTAGGACCCTTGAGCTGGATCAAGAGGGCTTTTCCATGATGTCAAATTAATACTAGTATTGAAATACGACCTTTGATCTTCGAGGATGGTGTCGGTTGGGTCCTCGAAGCTTTGCCATGATTTAACTCTAGTGCTTCGGTCCGTCAGGATCAAGTTCCCATTATCGAAGAGCTGCAAAACACTCACTCCGGATGATTTTTGAGAATGAGAGGACCACAAGGAATGGTTGTTGGGATCCAACAGCTTAGCAATCCCATCTTTTGCTACAACAAGAGAGCAGTTGCGCTGTTGCTGAGCCGATACGGGCCTCTCCCGATTAGCAACCCACACGATCGGCTCAGAGTTGGCGTTGTTGTACCATATCCCAAGGTAGGTGTTGTCACCGCGGACAAAGAAGCCAAGCTTAAATGTCCCATTCTTGGAGATTAGGCTTCCACCGTAGCTGATTGATTCACCTTGTGTTAAGGTACTATTGTCAGCAATGGTAGTGGTATTAGTACAACGAGCGGAGGCGCTACAATTCGGCGCGGTCACTCCTTCGTAAATACTAGGCGATGGAGCTGGGCTAGTACTGCTCGCACTGCAAAGGGTAGAGGCGTAAACCACAAAACAAAGGATGAGGAACAACAAGTGGTTAGGCATCTCCTGAAGATGTATGTGCTGTGAATTAGAGCTCATTTCTCATTAGCTATCATCAGCTAGCTATGAATCTGAGAGAGAGAGATATTGAACAAAAGATCAATTCCTCTACATTAATTGGTATCTGGTTAACGAGTCAATGGTTGACTGTATAAAATAATTAGTCCTTTCATGCATTATAATAGTTCAAACACAGGTATATGATCCGATCTGAAACCATGGGCTTAGGGATAGTTGCCAAATCTGTCCAAATAATTAAGCCTTGTTTACACTATATCTTCTGACATCTTTGGGTGGTAAGTTGTCACATTGCAGCGTGTATTTCTATAAGAGAATATAGTTGACCTTGCTAATTGTCAAGTTGTTTCTTGCCTAAGTTCAATTTGCTACGTACTATATATGTATATAATTTGTCTTTGTTAGCACTTACCTTTCACTGCTTCTCACAATAAGTAGTTGAAAAAAAAATGCGAGAAATAATTAAGGGAGCAGTTGTTGAAAATTAAAGTTGATTTTAGGTTTTGATTTTTTTAAGTTACAAGTTGAAGTTACATACATATGAATGCATTGAACTACATTGAACACGTGAAGTTGATGCATGGTAGAAATTAGGACCGGACCTGAGATTTTCAATACCCGAGGCGAAATTTTAAAATGGGCCCTCTACTCAAAGCGAACACGAAAATAAAAAAGCATATAATTAATTAGTTACATATATCGTATTTTAATACAATGATATATAAAGTGATTATAAATAAAATTTAATCTATAAATAATTTTAAATAAATTTCAGTTGATTATTTACACAATTATACAAAGATAACAATTGGCTAAAGAAAGGCTATAATTTAGAAAAGTACAAACATATATATTGGCAGAAAACGAATGAAGAGGAAGAATACATTTTTCATAAAATTACGGTAAAAGAAAATAGTTGGAAATATGTGACTTTTATAACAGGGATCAGTTAAACAAAAATTGGGCCACATACACTAACACTCACAAGCCCAAATACAAAGCAACAAGGATTTTTTTTTACGATAAAAGATATGGGATTTTTGAGATATTAGGAAAATGAAAGCAACAACTATATATGGGCAAAGGCTATATATGGGCCCTCCAACTGGAGTGGGCCTGAGGCGATGGCCTGTTGGGCCTCGCCTCCGGGCCTGGTAGAAATGTAGGAATAAGCGTGAAAACACATTTGAATAAGCATTTGAGTTTCTCTTCCTTTTCAAATCGTCTCTTTTTATGTTATTTCCTCGTCAAATTCTATCACAAGTTGTGTTGTTGCTGAGACACAGTATGGGGTTCTCCCGATCGATTAGCGACCCACACGATCACCTCCGTGTTGGTGGCGTACTATATCCCAAGGTAGGCATTGCCACTGCGGACAAAGACCCCGAGCATGAATGTCTCATTTTCGGAGATTAGACTTCCACCGTAGCTGACTGATTTGTCTTGTGTTAAGGTACTATTATCGACAATTACTAAGGTACTATTGTGAGATATATTACGGAGAGGAGGAGGCAGCGACAGTATATATTACATTGTCGAATCGATTTATTTGCCTCCCGCTCGCAGTGCAAATCGTAGAGGGGTAATCACAAAATAAAGGAGGAGGAACAATAAGTAGTTAGGCATCTATTGAGATCCTCAACTCTGCATTATTTACATTCATAGTCCTCATTTTATTTTCTTTGTAAATAAAGTCCATGTGTGGACCACTTAGCTACCTGGCAAGTGTTTTGTCTGTATGCACTATTTAAGCTGAATGTTTTCTGTTTTGTTGGCATGAGAGAATGAATGGGATGCAATGGCAGAAACCCTGAATTGATCTTGACAAAACCCTGAAGACTCCACCTTGATTGTAAGACCTTGAGGCACTAATATGCAGGATACTTACAGGTCTTTGTGAGGATGATGAAAGACAAAACAAATACTTGGTTTCAAGACCTTGAAACCAAGGCCATTATATCTTCCGTTTAAGTTCCGTTGTTACTACTTTTGCCTAAACATATTTTATTTATTTTAGACTCTTGAGATGCCGAAGACAAATAATCTAACAGGCTTTTAATTGGGCCTTACTTCCTGGGCTTGGTCCGTTTTATACACTGCCATATATATATATATTCTTGCCTTCCTTGTCTAGCCCATTTTCAGGAAAGAAGAGTTCACGATCTTGGCCAAAGATGGAAATTCAGATTGCCGAATCCATAACGTCTTTATTGGACAAATCATGGGCTGAAGATTTTGGAAAGAAAAGATTCAGAAGATTTCAAACTCAACGGCTCTCCCTCCAACATTTGAAGACTACCTACTTATAGTGGATGGAAGAGAAGGAAAAATCACTGAAGAAGCTACACTGTTATCACGATCAAATCTTTTGTATTCAAACATTCATTTTCTGCTCTCGGTTTCCAGAAGTCTAAAAACACATTAGTTTGAGAGAGACACAAGAAATTATTGTACAAGTCATTTACGTTACACTAAGGTGTTGCCACACTCTAGCTAAACACACTCACGTGTGTTGAGAGGACTTCCATTTCACTTGTAAGGTTGAGTGCTAGAATAGAAGCGGTGAGGCTTTGTATAGAAGAAGGGAAGTTCTTCTAGGAGGTTCTAGACTCAAGGAAAGTGAAATAAGAAGTGTTGAATCCTACGGGTTGCTGACCCTAGGCGGGGACGTAGGACAAGTTGGTGCCGAACCTCGTTAACAATTCGGGTGTCTCTTTATTTATTTCGCAGCTATATCCTTTACTTATCTTTAGCTGTCAAAACGTTGATTGTCATATCAAGGTCTTGACAGCGTGCACGGCTTTTTGCCTCAAGTTATTTTTGAATTGCGAAAATCTTGCATACTCTATTCATCCCCCCCCCCCTTCTAGAGTATTATTCATCGCCTTATAGACTCTTCAATTGGTATCAGAGCTAGGCTCACTGTTTTGATCTAACAATCTTGTGAGTTTCTATAATGTCTGCCATAGGTGATGGAGGTTTTGCCCAAGGGAGATCTACCAACAGACCACCCCTTTTCTGTGGCAACAACTTTGTACATTGGAGATCTTTGATGCAGATGTTCATCATTGATCAAGACCTTGAACTATGGGATCTGGTGAAGAAGGGTCCACACATTCCAAAGAAGACAGATGAAACCGGAAAAGAAGTCAACAAAGCTGAAGAAGAATACACTCAAGCAGATCTGGAGAATATTGCTAAAAATTATAAAGCTATGAACTTGCTATATTGTGGACTTGATGCTAATGAGTTTAATCGTGTTTCCTCTTGCAAGAGTGCCAAGGAAATCTGGGACAAGCTGGTGGTCACATATGAAGGCACAAGTCAAGTAAAAGAAAGCAAGATCAACATTTTCCTTCGACAGTATGAGCTTTTCAAGATGAACCATGATGAATCAGTTAAGGAGATGTTCACGAGATTTACTCAAATTGTGAATAACCTCGACTCACTTGGAAAGACCTTCTCCAACACAGAGAAGGTAAGGAAGGTTCTCAGGAGTCTTCCTAAAACCAAGTGGGGTCCTAAGGTTACTGCAATTGAGGAAGCTCAAGACCTTACCACACTGCCATTGGATGACTTACTTGGAAAACTCATCACACATGAGATGATTCTAAATGAAGAAGATGGAGAAGTGCCCCCTACTGCCAAGAATCTTGCACTCAAAGCAAAGAAGGAAGACATACAATCCGATGATGATGAAAGTGATGATGAAGAAGACCCCTTTGCTCTTATCACCAAAGGACTTGCACGGATTCTCAAAATGAAGAAACAGTTCTCCAACAAAGACTACACTGGAACATCCAAATTCAAAGGTAAGTCCTCCAACTTGTCCAGAAAATCTAAAGTACTAACATGCTATGAATGTGGTGAGTCAGATCATCTTGTGAAAGAATGCCCCTTGAAAAAGAAGAACAAGTACAAGAAAAATGAGCAACGAAAGAAAGCCATGGTAGCAACGTGGAGTGACTCAGATTCTTCAAGTGACTCGGACACAGAAGGAGATCAGGCAAACCTGTGTCTAACAGCCGAGCATGAGGGGGCTAAACATCAAGATCTTGAGAAAATGGTAAGAAGTTTAATGACCAGTCCTCCTGACATTTTATCTGAGTTTTTGAAAAATATGATTTCTAATGAGGAAAATTACACCAGCGAAGTAAACATTCTGAAAGAGAAGCTGAGTGATCAACAGAAATGCATCAGTGAAATGTCGCTGGAAATGAAAAATCTTTTAACTTCTCAGACAGCTCTTGACATTAAAGTCAAGACCTTGACTTCAGAGAACTCTGATCTCAGGCAAAACCTCTCCTCTCTAAAGCATTGTAATGATGACTTAGAAAAAGAGAAGGCTAAGCTGACTGAAAAGTGTAAAGACCAGCAGACATCACTTATACAATTCACGAGATCTAAAGCCAATCTTGACAAGATGTTAGGTGAGCAGCAACTATCTATAAATAGAAGTGGCATTGGATACAATAAAATTTTTCCAAAGAAACCTAGTGCCACTTTTGTTAAAGCTAAAGGTAATTGGCGCTCACCTACCTGCTTTTACTGCTGTAAGAAAGGGCATGTGAAGGAAACCTGTCCCTATAGACGAAGGGATCCTCACATCATTAGAAACACATTTCCGGTACGTTTAAATGAACAGATAAGACAAGTTTGGGTTCCTAAAGGGACCAGACTACCCAACATGGTCTATCCCCATTATGAATCTAAATCTATATATTGGTCTAGCCGAAAGGGTTGATGTTTGTTTTGCAGGAAATCACCAAGATCAAAGATCCAAAATGGATTATGGACAGTGGGTGTTCTCGACACATGAGTGGAAGGAAGTCTTTGTTTCACAATCTAAAGGAACAGACCACTGGTACAATTACACTTGGTGATAAAGGGAAGTGCAATATTATTGGTATTGGTAATATTGGTAACAATTCTTCTACTTGCATTAAGGATGTATATCTGGTTGATGGACTAAAGTATAATCTTTTAAGTGTATCTCAGCTGTGTGACAGGGGAAACAAAGTGGAGTTTGACAGGCACAAATGTGAAGTCAGAAATGAACTATCAGGAGATCTTATTCTCACTGCTCACAGGCACAATAATACCTATGCTATAAACACTAACCAAATTGCAGGAACTCATCTCAAGTGTCTCAAGGCCTTGACAGACGATCCAAGTCTATGGCACAAAAGGCTAGGACATGTAAGCATGCACACCCTCAACAAGCTAAAATCTAGAGATCTTGTAAGAGGACTGCCTGACTTAAACTACAAAAGTGAGGCTCTATGCAATGCCTGTACAAGAGGTAAACAAACGCGTGGGTCCTTTAAACCCAAGAAGGTTGTAAGTTCCTCTCGACCCCTTGAACTCTTACATATGGATTTATGTGGTCCTATGCGCATCAAATCTCCTAAAGGAAAACAGTACATCCTAGTTATTATTGATGACTTTTCTCGTTTTACTTGGATTTCTTTTCTTAGAGAAAAATCAGAGGCTTTGTTTGAGTTTTCAAAACTTTGTAAGGAGTTACAAACCTTGAAAAACATACCAATCGTTTCTATTAGAAGCGATCATGGTAGAGAATTTGATCAACTCAACTTTGATTTGTTCTGCGCAAAATATGGAATTTCACACAATTTCTCAGCCCCTAGAACTCCTCAGCAAAACGGGGTTGTGGAACGAAAGAACCGCACTCTAGAGGACATGTCTAGGACAATGCTTTTAGAAAATGGTTTGCCAAAGATTTATTGGGCAGAGGCTGTCAATACAGCCAACTATATCCTAAATCGTTGCTTAATTCGTCCCATTTTAAAGAAAACTCCTTATGAACTTTTCAAAGGAAGAAAGCCTAATATTTCCTATTTCAAACCTTTTGGATGTACTTGCTTTGTTCATAACAATGGCAAAGATAATCTTGGGAAATTTGATGCTCGTAGTGACGAAGGTATCTTTCTTGGTTACTCCTTAAACAGCAAAGCTTACAGGATTTATAACAAGCGCACCAAAATTGTTGAGGAGAGTATCCATGTGGTATTCGACGAAAGCAATAATGGTGTGGTAAGTGAAAGTTTTGCAGATCTGAATTTAAATCATCATGATTCGGATGGAGAAGAAGAAGATAGAACTGGAACCAAGAAGGATCAAGAACTCAACATGCAAGAAAAGATCCTTGACACACATGAGCTATCTCAAGACCTTGAGGAGCAGCTTCATAATCAAAATGAAGGGAATACCAACAGTGAGGCACCCAGCTCTAATAGTGTGTCTCAAGACCTTGAGGAAAGACCAAATGTTGCCATCGATGATTACTACCCAAAACAACGAAAGTTCAAACATGCCTCATCTCACTCAGCTCAAGATATCATCTCAGATCCACAATCAGGTATCCAGACACGTTCTAAATTAAAAAATCTTTGTGCTTTCTATGCCTTTGTCTCTCTTGTAGAACCAAAGACTCCTGCTGAAGCACTCAAGGACCCGGACTGGATTACTGCTATGCAAAATGAGTTGAACGAATTTGAGAGGAACAAAGTTTGGACTCTTCAACCCAAACCCAAGCATCAATCTGTCATCGGAACTCGATGGGTGTTCAGAAACAAACTAGATGAAGCAGGCAAAATCATTCGAAACAAGGCAAGGTTGGTGGCTCAAGGCTACAACCAAGAAGAAGGTATAGACTACGAGGAGACTTTTGCTCCCGTAGCAAGGTTAGAAGCTATACGTATACTACTTGCTTTTGCCTCCTATATGGGAATTAAATTATTTCAAATGGATGTCAAATGTGCATTTCTAAACGGATTTTTGGAAGAAGAAGTTTATGTTGCTCAACCTCCTGGTTTTGAAAGTGAAGAATTTCCAAATCATGTTTACAAACTGGACAAAGCTCTTTATGGTCTCAAACAAGCCCCTAGAGCTTGGTATGAGAGATTGTCCAAGTATCTTCTTGAAAATGGCTTTCAAAGAGGTTTGATTGACAAAACTCTTTTTACCAAGACCCGTGGAAATGACCTTTTGATAGTTCAAATTTATGTTGATGATATACTTTTTGGCGCTACTAACAACTCCCTTTGCAAGGAATTTTCGGATATCATGTGCAGGGAATTTGAAATGAGCTTAATGGGAGAATTGAATTTCTTCCTTGGTCTACAAGTCCTTCAAACAAAGAAGGGCATCTTTCTTAATCAAGGGAAGTATACCAGGGACTTGCTCAAAAAATACAAGATGGATCAATCTAAAATAGCAAAAACTCCCATGAGCTCTACACTATCCCTTGATCAAGACAAGAATGGTAAGAATGTGAACCAAAAGGAATATCGAGGTATGATTGGTTCACTACTATATCTTACTGCTAGCAGGCCTGATATTATGTTTAGTGTTTGTATGTGTGCTCGTTTCCAAGCAGATCCTAAAGAATCCCATCTTATTGCTGTGAAGAGAATCTTCAGATACTTAAATGGAACTCAAGACCTTGGCCTCTGGTATCCTAAGCAAAGCAATTTTCTTTTAACTGGATTTTCAGATGCTGACTTTGCAGGATATAAGGTGGATAGAAAAAGCACCTCTGGGTGTTGCCAACTTCTAGGAACTTCCTTGATCAGCTGGCACTCCAAAAAACAAAATTCTGTAGCCTTATCAACTGCAGAAGCTGAGTACATAGCTGCAGGGGCTTGCTGCTCACAGATCCTATGGATAGCCCAGCAACTAAGAGATCTTGGCATCGATCTAAAAGGTATCCCTATTAAATGTGATAATACAAGTGCAATTTCTATTACAAAGAATCCGGTACAGCACTCTAGAACCAAGCACATTGATGTGAGACACCACTTCATCAGGGACCATGTAGAAAAAGGTGATGTATCCATCTCTTTCATATCTACTGAATTTCAACTTGCTGATATCTTTACTAAACCCTTGTCTGAAGAACGGTTTAACTTCATTAGATTGGAACTTGGTATGCTGAACAGGGATGCATTTTCGTAGGGGGAGCAAACACTCCCTTACAAAATGTAAAATTTTGTTTGGTTAAATCTCAAGGTCTTGACCCCTATGATCTTGAGCAAATCAACCAAAGTATATTACTTAGACCAAAAACTCCGTTAATATCTTTCTAGATATTGCCGGAATTTTTATTCTATTATTTATTACATTCCTTTTACATTCTGGTTTCAAAATCTTGTTATTTTTCTTTCCCAAGATATTTTATCCTTTTTTCCTTTTTTAAATTTATCATGTCTTAAAAACCTTCTCCCTCCCTCTGATTTCCTCTTTTTTACAACTTCATTTATTAAATCAGTTGGTTTTTTCGTTTAAAAATTTCAAATGTAATGAGTGACCCTTGGACTCCCCCAGTACGGCTATTTAAACCCTTCTCTTCCACCCATCACTTCACCCGTCACTCACTCACCCTCTCTCTCCACTCCTCTCTCTATTTTCACCAGTTTTCAAAACCCTCTCCTCTTTTCTCTCAAAAACCGTATCAATGGCTTCCAAGAGATCCTCCGCTTCTCAGGCTGCTCCTTCCTCCAAGCGCTTCAAAATGTCCGCCACCAAAGGGAAGAACATTTGCCCTCCTTCCAACACCAGTTCTGATGACTCAAGCTCTTCCTCTCCTACTCCACTGGTGCGACAGAAGAAGAAGGCTTCCCGGCCACGATCTACCCCCCTGCGTGCTCAACAGGTATCTCCTAGTATCCCTGACTCGTGGTTTGCTTCATCCAAGGTGGCCGAGTCCTGGGAACAGGGCTTTGGCCATCGTCGTTTATGCTTCTGCGATGCTGTTGATGTCAAATTACTCGAATCCATGCCCCTGGTTTGCATATCCCTCCTCAAATCATCTTGTCTGTGGTCGATTCTTAACCCCGGAAACTTTGCCTACCCCCGTCTTACCCGTCTCTTCTACGCCAACCTCACTGCCCATCGGGTCAAGGGTACCCTAACCCTTGTCTCGAAGGTCAAGAATACCCGAATTCGCCTCACTGCTGACAGCCTTGCTCTCATCCTCAATCTTCCTCGAGAGATCTCCACAAAAGACTTTCCTGACCGTGTTGAGTGTATTAACCGTGCAAGGGAAGATTTTTTCTTTCCCTCTCCCACTGATTCTTCCTCCTCTCTCAAACCCACACACACAATTCTCAAATTGCAGCCAAAATTGATCTTTGCCATACTTGCTCGCTGCATTTTTCCCCGAATCAACTCCCGTGAATTAATTACTGAAAGCCTTCTTGAGATCCTTTTTCTAGTCTTGAACGGTTATGAACCCAATTTGCCTGAACTCATGCTCAATTACATGCTGCATGCCTCCTCTTCCTCTCGTCCCATGCCTCTTCCCTATGCCAATATCCTTCCCAAGGTATTCGAGTTCTTTGATGTTGACACTTCTGCAGAAGAAAAACAATCATACAGTGGCATGATTGATGAAGCATGCCTCGAGCGCTTAGGGATTGCTAGGAATCTGAGAGGCCAATGGGTGCTTAAGAAAGAGATTAAAGGGACAACTGCTTCTGGCTCAGGAGTTTCTGACGAACGATTGGCTGCTCTGGAGACTGATGTTCAAGACCTTAGGATGGACATGGGTCGGATGTGGACTGACATTGTCTCTCGACAGGACAACACCCATGAGCTGCTCTCCATTGTGAACTGTAAGTTGGATCAAATGCTGCTCCTTAATGCTCTTACCTTTACTGATACGGGCTCTATTATGCCGCTGGACAAAGAAGCTACTGATCACACTAGGGAGAAGACTGGGAACATCATCCTCAACTGTGAAAGGATTGTAAAGAACAAACCAGTCCTGCGTCCAACTCATACTGAACCCACTATTCTCACTTTGGAGGAGTATGAGGTTGTAAAGAAGTACAGGGATGCGGAAAGGCAGCGCCAAATCGCCCAGATGCTGAAGGATCAGATCACTCGGAAAGCTATGGAGAGATGGCAGGAAAAGGCTCGAGACAGCGTTCGTCGGAAGTACATTGGGCCTGGGCAGCAGTACCCTACCTTTGGCGAATGGCATGATGAGGACACTGTCACTGAGAAGATTCTGAAGAAGACCTTCTCCAGGAGGAACAAGAAGCAGTCTGCTGATGGTGCCTCTTCCTCAAGGCCTTGATACGATCCTCCCTCAAAACCTTTACTTCTGCTTTAAACTCGTGGATTTTATGCTTTAAACTCGTATTTCTCTCTATATACCCTTTTGTTGGAAGACAAAAAGGGGGAGAATGATTCTAAGGTTTTAGATGTTTTTGCTGGTTTAGATGTTTTTGCTCGATGGAAATTCTCTTTTGGTCTAAACATTTTCATATCCTTATGATATATATATAATTTTGTCGTATATGTTGCTTGGCTAGCCTGAATCATGTTTTGTCTTCCATCAAGGGGGAGATTGAAGACTCCACCTTGATTGTAAGACCTTGAGGCACTAATATGCAGGATACTTACAGGTCTTTGTGAGGATGATGAAAGACAAAACAAATACTTGGTTTCAAGACCTTGAAACCAAGGCCATTATATCTTCCGTTTAAGTTCCGTTGTTACTACTTTTGCCTAAACATATTTTATTTATTTTAGACTCTTGAGATGCCGAAGGCAAATAATCTAACAGGCTTTTAATTGGGCCTTACTTCCTGGGCTTGGTCCGTTTTATACACTGCCATATATATATATATTCTTGCCTTCCTTGTCTAGCCCATTTTCAGGAAAGAAGAGTTCACGATCTTGGCCAAAGATGGAAATTCAGATTGCCGAATCCATAACGTCTTTATTGGACAAATCATGGGCTGAAGATTTTGGAAAGAAAAGATTCAGAAGATTTCAAACTCAACGGCTCTCCCTCCAACATTTGAAGACTACCTACTTATAGTGGATGGAAGAGAAGGAAAAATCACTGAAGAAGCTACACTGTTATCACGATCAAATCTTTTGTATTCAAACATTCATTTTCTGCTCTCGGTTTCCAGAAGTCTAAAAACACATTAGTTTGAGAGAGACACAAGAAATTATTGTACAAGTCATTTACGTTACACTAAGGTGTTGCCACACTCTAGCTAAACACACTCACGTGTGTTGAGAGGACTTCCATTTCACTTGTAAGGTTGAGTGCTAGAATAGAAGCGGTGAGGCTTTGTATAGAAGAAGGGAAGTTCTTCTAGGAGGTTCTAGACTCAAGGAAAGTGAAATAAGAAGTGTTGAATCCTACGGGTTGCTGACCCTAGGCGGGGACGTAGGACAAGTTGGTGCCGAACCTCGTTAACAATTCGGGTGTCTCTTTATTTATTTCGCAGCTATATCCTTTACTTATCTTTAGCTGTCAAAACGTTGATTGTCATATCAAGGTCTTGACAGCGTGCACGGCTTTTTGCCTCAAGTTATTTTTGAATTGCGAAAATCTTGCATACTCTATTCATCCCCCCCCCCCTTCTAGAGTATTATTCATCGCCTTATAGACTCTTCAATTGGTATCAGAGCTAGGCTCACTGTTTTGATCTAACAATCTTGTGAGTTTCTATAATGTCTGCCATAGGTGATGGAGGTTTTGCCCAAGGGAGATCTACCAACAGACCACCCCTTTTCTGTGGCAACAACTTTGTACATTGGAGATCTTTGATGCAGATGTTCATCATTGATCAAGACCTTGAACTATGGGATCTGGTGAAGAAGGGTCCACACATTCCAAAGAAGACAGATGAAACCGGAAAAGAAGTCAACAAAGCTGAAGAAGAATACACTCAAGCAGATCTGGAGAATATTGCTAAAAATTATAAAGCTATGAACTTGCTATATTGTGGACTTGATGCTAATGAGTTTAATCGTGTTTCCTCTTGCAAGAGTGCCAAGGAAATCTGGGACAAGCTGGTGGTCACATATGAAGGCACAAGTCAAGTAAAAGAAAGCAAGATCAACATTTTCCTTCGACAGTATGAGCTTTTCAAGATGAACCATGATGAATCAGTTAAGGAGATGTTCACGAGATTTACTCAAATTGTGAATAACCTCGACTCACTTGGAAAGACCTTCTCCAACACAGAGAAGGTAAGGAAGGTTCTCAGGAGTCTTCCTAAAACCAAGTGGGGTCCTAAGGTTACTGCAATTGAGGAAGCTCAAGACCTTACCACACTGCCATTGGATGACTTACTTGGAAAACTCATCACACATGAGATGATTCTAAATGAAGAAGATGGAGAAGTGCCCCCTACTGCCAAGAATCTTGCACTCAAAGCAAAGAAGGAAGACATACAATCCGATGATGATGAAAGTGATGATGAAGAAGACCCCTTTGCTCTTATCACCAAAGGACTTGCACGGATTCTCAAAATGAAGAAACAGTTCTCCAACAAAGACTACACTGGAACATCCAAATTCAAAGGTAAGTCCTCCAACTTGTCCAGAAAATCTAAAGTACTAACATGCTATGAATGTGGTGAGTCAGATCATCTTGTGAAAGAATGCCCCTTGAAAAAGAAGAACAAGTACAAGAAAAATGAGCAACGAAAGAAAGCCATGGTAGCAACGTGGAGTGACTCAGATTCTTCAAGTGACTCGGACACAGAAGGAGATCAGGCAAACCTGTGTCTAACAGCCGAGCATGAGGGGGCTAAACATCAAGATCTTGAGAAAATGGTAAGAAGTTTAATGACCAGTCCTCCTGACATTTTATCTGAGTTTTTGAAAAATATGATTTCTAATGAGGAAAATTACACCAGCGAAGTAAACATTCTGAAAGAGAAGCTGAGTGATCAACAGAAATGCATCAGTGAAATGTCGCTGGAAATGAAAAATCTTTTAACTTCTCAGACAGCTCTTGACATTAAAGTCAAGACCTTGACTTCAGAGAACTCTGATCTCAGGCAAAACCTCTCCTCTCTAAAGCATTGTAATGATGACTTAGAAAAAGAGAAGGCTAAGCTGACTGAAAAGTGTAAAGACCAGCAGACATCACTTATACAATTCACGAGATCTAAAGCCAATCTTGACAAGATGTTAGGTGAGCAGCAACTATCTATAAATAGAAGTGGCATTGGATACAATAAAATTTTTCCAAAGAAACCTAGTGCCACTTTTGTTAAAGCTAAAGGTAATTGGCGCTCACCTACCTGCTTTTACTGCTGTAAGAAAGGGCATGTGAAGGAAACCTGTCCCTATAGACGAAGGGATCCTCACATCATTAGAAACACATTTCCGGTACGTTTAAATGAACAGATAAGACAAGTTTGGGTTCCTAAAGGGACCAGACTACCCAACATGGTCTATCCCCATTATGAATCTAAATCTATATATTGGTCTAGCCGAAAGGGTTGATGTTTGTTTTGCAGGAAATCACCAAGATCAAAGATCCAAAATGGATTATGGACAGTGGGTGTTCTCGACACATGAGTGGAAGGAAGTCTTTGTTTCACAATCTAAAGGAACAGACCACTGGTACAATTACACTTGGTGATAAAGGGAAGTGCAATATTATTGGTATTGGTAATATTGGTAACAATTCTTCTACTTGCATTAAGGATGTATATCTGGTTGATGGACTAAAGTATAATCTTTTAAGTGTATCTCAGCTGTGTGACAGGGGAAACAAAGTGGAGTTTGACAGGCACAAATGTGAAGTCAGAAATGAACTATCAGGAGATCTTATTCTCACTGCTCACAGGCACAATAATACCTATGCTATAAACACTAACCAAATTGCAGGAACTCATCTCAAGTGTCTCAAGGCCTTGACAGACGATCCAAGTCTATGGCACAAAAGGCTAGGACATGTAAGCATGCACACCCTCAACAAGCTAAAATCTAGAGATCTTGTAAGAGGACTGCCTGACTTAAACTACAAAAGTGAGGCTCTATGCAATGCCTGTACAAGAGGTAAACAAACGCGTGGGTCCTTTAAACCCAAGAAGGTTGTAAGTTCCTCTCGACCCCTTGAACTCTTACATATGGATTTATGTGGTCCTATGCGCATCAAATCTCCTAAAGGAAAACAGTACATCCTAGTTATTATTGATGACTTTTCTCGTTTTACTTGGATTTCTTTTCTTAGAGAAAAATCAGAGGCTTTGTTTGAGTTTTCAAAACTTTGTAAGGAGTTACAAACCTTGAAAAACATACCAATCGTTTCTATTAGAAGCGATCATGGTAGAGAATTTGATCAACTCAACTTTGATTTGTTCTGCGCAAAATATGGAATTTCACACAATTTCTCAGCCCCTAGAACTCCTCAGCAAAACGGGGTTGTGGAACGAAAGAACCGCACTCTAGAGGACATGTCTAGGACAATGCTTTTAGAAAATGGTTTGCCAAAGATTTATTGGGCAGAGGCTGTCAATACAGCCAACTATATCCTAAATCGTTGCTTAATTCGTCCCATTTTAAAGAAAACTCCTTATGAACTTTTCAAAGGAAGAAAGCCTAATATTTCCTATTTCAAACCTTTTGGATGTACTTGCTTTGTTCATAACAATGGCAAAGATAATCTTGGGAAATTTGATGCTCGTAGTGACGAAGGTATCTTTCTTGGTTACTCCTTAAACAGCAAAGCTTACAGGATTTATAACAAGCGCACCAAAATTGTTGAGGAGAGTATCCATGTGGTATTCGACGAAAGCAATAATGGTGTGGTAAGTGAAAGTTTTGCAGATCTGAATTTAAATCATCATGATTCGGATGGAGAAGAAGAAGATAGAACTGGAACCAAGAAGGATCAAGAACTCAATATGCAAGAAAAGATCCTTGACACACATGAGCTATCTCAAGACCTTGAGGAGCAGCTTCATAATCAAAATGAAGGGAATACCAACAGTGAGGCACCCAGCTCTAATAGTGTGTCTCAAGACCTTGAGGAAAGACCAAATGTTGCCATCGATGATTACTACCCAAAACAACGAAAGTTCAAACATGCCTCATCTCACTCAGCTCAAGATATCATCTCAGATCCACAATCAGGTATCCAGACACGTTCTAAATTAAAAAATCTTTGTGCTTTCTATGCCTTTGTCTCTCTTGTAGAACCAAAGACTCCTGCTGAAGCACTCAAGGACCCGGACTGGATTACTGCTATGCAAAATGAGTTGAACGAATTTGAGAGGAACAAAGTTTGGACTCTTCAACCCAAACCCAAGCATCAATCTGTCATCGGAACTCGATGGGTGTTCAGAAACAAACTAGATGAAGCAGGCAAAATCATTCGAAACAAGGCAAGGTTGGTGGCTCAAGGCTACAACCAAGAAGAAGGTATAGACTACGAGGAGACTTTTGCTCCCGTAGCAAGGTTAGAAGCTATACGTATACTACTTGCTTTTGCCTCCTATATGGGAATTAAATTATTTCAAATGGATGTCAAATGTGCATTTCTAAACGGATTTTTGGAAGAAGAAGTTTATGTTGCTCAACCTCCTGGTTTTGAAAGTGAAGAATTTCCAAATCATGTTTACAAACTGGACAAAGCTCTTTATGGTCTCAAACAAGCCCCTAGAGCTTGGTATGAGAGATTGTCCAAGTATCTTCTTGAAAATGGCTTTCAAAGAGGTTTGATTGACAAAACTCTTTTTACCAAGACCCGTGGAAATGACCTTTTGATAGTTCAAATTTATGTTGATGATATACTTTTTGGCGCTACTAACAACTCCCTTTGCAAGGAATTTTCGGATATCATGTGCAGGGAATTTGAAATGAGCTTAATGGGAGAATTGAATTTCTTCCTTGGTCTACAAGTCCTTCAAACAAAGAAGGGCATCTTTCTTAATCAAGGGAAGTATACCAGGGACTTGCTCAAAAAATACAAGATGGATCAATCTAAAATAGCAAAAACTCCCATGAGCTCTACACTATCCCTTGATCAAGACAAGAATGGTAAGAATGTGAACCAAAAGGAATATCGAGGTATGATTGGTTCACTACTATATCTTACTGCTAGCAGGCCTGATATTATGTTTAGTGTTTGTATGTGTGCTCGTTTCCAAGCAGATCCTAAAGAATCCCATCTTATTGCTGTGAAGAGAATCTTCAGATACTTAAATGGAACTCAAGACCTTGGCCTCTGGTATCCTAAGCAAAGCAATTTTCTTTTAACTGGATTTTCAGATGCTGACTTTGCAGGATATAAGGTGGATAGAAAAAGCACCTCTGGGTGTTGCCAACTTCTAGGAACTTCCTTGATCAGCTGGCACTCCAAAAAACAAAATTCTGTAGCCTTATCAACTGCAGAAGCTGAGTACATAGCTGCAGGGGCTTGCTGCTCACAGATCCTATGGATAGCCCAGCAACTAAGAGATCTTGGCATCGATCTAAAAGGTATCCCTATTAAATGTGATAATACAAGTGCAATTTCTATTACAAAGAATCCGGTACAGCACTCTAGAACCAAGCACATTGATGTGAGACACCACTTCATCAGGGACCATGTAGAAAAAGGTGATGTATCCATCTCTTTCATATCTACTGAATTTCAACTTGCTGATATCTTTACTAAACCCTTGTCTGAAGAACGGTTTAACTTCATTAGATTGGAACTTGGTATGCTGAACAGGGATGCATTTTCGTAGGGGGAGCAAACACTCCCTTACAAAATGTAAAATTTTGTTTGGTTAAATCTCAAGGTCTTGACCCCTATGATCTTGAGCAAATCAACCAAAGTATATTACTTAGACCAAAAACTCCGTTAATATCTTTCTAGATATTGCCGGAATTTTTATTCTATTATTTATTACATTCCTTTTACATTCTGGTTTCAAAATCTTGTTATTTTTCTTTCCCAAGATATTTTATCCTTTTTTCCTTTTTTAAATTTATCATGTCTTAAAAACCTTCTCCCTCCCTCTGATTTCCTCTTTTTTACAACTTCATTTATTAAATCAGTTGGTTTTTTCGTTTAAAAATTTCAAATGTAATGAGTGACCCTTGGACTCCCCCAGTACGGCTATTTAAACCCTTCTCTTCCACCCATCACTTCACCCGTCACTCACTCACCCTCTCTCTCCACTCCTCTCTCTATTTTCACCAGTTTTCAAAACCCTCTCCTCTTTTCTCTCAAAAACCGTATCAATGGCTTCCAAGAGATCCTCCGCTTCTCAGGCTGCTCCTTCCTCCAAGCGCTTCAAAATGTCCGCCACCAAAGGGAAGAACATTTGCCCTCCTTCCAACACCAGTTCTGATGACTCAAGCTCTTCCTCTCCTACTCCACTGGTGCGACAGAAGAAGAAGGCTTCCCGGCCACGATCTACCCCCCTGCGTGCTCAACAGGTATCTCCTAGTATCCCTGACTCGTGGTTTGCTTCATCCAAGGTGGCCGAGTCCTGGGAACAGGGCTTTGGCCATCGTCGTTTATGCTTCTGCGATGCTGTTGATGTCAAATTACTCGAATCCATGCCCCTGGTTTGCATATCCCTCCTCAAATCATCTTGTCTGTGGTCGATTCTTAACCCCGGAAACTTTGCCTACCCCCGTCTTACCCGTCTCTTCTACGCCAACCTCACTGCCCATCGGGTCAAGGGTACCCTAACCCTTGTCTCGAAGGTCAAGAATACCCGAATTCGCCTCACTGCTGACAGCCTTGCTCTCATCCTCAATCTTCCTCGAGAGATCTCCACAAAAGACTTTCCTGACCGTGTTGAGTGTATTAACCGTGCAAGGGAAGATTTTTTCTTTCCCTCTCCCACTGATTCTTCCTCCTCTCTCAAACCCACACACACAATTCTCAAATTGCAGCCAAAATTGATCTTTGCCATACTTGCTCGCTGCATTTTTCCCCGAATCAACTCCCGTGAATTAATTACTGAAAGCCTTCTTGAGATCCTTTTTCTAGTCTTGAACGGTTATGAACCCAATTTGCCTGAACTCATGCTCAATTACATGCTGCATGCCTCCTCTTCCTCTCGTCCCATGCCTCTTCCCTATGCCAATATCCTTCCCAAGGTATTCGAGTTCTTTGATGTTGACACTTCTGCAGAAGAAAAACAATCATACAGTGGCATGATTGATGAAGCATGCCTCGAGCGCTTAGGGATTGCTAGGAATCTGAGAGGCCAATGGGTGCTTAAGAAAGAGATTAAAGGGACAACTGCTTCTGGCTCAGGAGTTTCTGACGAACGATTGGCTGCTCTGGAGACTGATGTTCAAGACCTTAGGATGGACATGGGTCGGATGTGGACTGACATTGTCTCTCGACAGGACAACACCCATGAGCTGCTCTCCATTGTGAACTGTAAGTTGGATCAAATGCTGCTCCTTAATGCTCTTACCTTTACTGATACGGGCTCTATTATGCCGCTGGACAAAGAAGCTACTGATCACACTAGGGAGAAGACTGGGAACATCATCCTCAACTGTGAAAGGATTGTAAAGAACAAACCAGTCCTGCGTCCAACTCATACTGAACCCACTATTCTCACTTTGGAGGAGTATGAGGTTGTAAAGAAGTACAGGGATGCGGAAAGGCAACGCCAAATCGCCCAGATGCTGAAGGATCAGATCACTCGGAAAGCTATGGAGAGATGGCAGGAAAAGGCTCGAGACAGCGTTCGTCGGAAGTACATTGGGCCTGGGCAGCAGTACCCTACCTTTGGCGAATGGCATGATGAGGACACTGTCACTGAGAAGATTCTGAAGAAGACCTTCTCCAGGAGGAACAAGAAGCAGTCTGCTGATGGTGCCTCTTCCTCAAGGCCTTGATACGATCCTCCCTCAAAACCTTTACTTCTGCTTTAAACTCGTGGATTTTATGCTTTAAACTCGTATTTCTCTCTATATACCCTTTTGTTGGAAGACAAAAAGGGGGAGAATGATTCTAAGGTTTTAGATGTTTTTGCTGGTTTAGATGTTTTTGCTCGATGGAAATTCTCTTTTGGTCTAAACATTTTCATATCCTTATGATATATATATAATTTTGTCGTATATGTTGCTTGGCTAGCCTGAATCATGTTTTGTCTTCCATCAAGGGGGAGATTGAAGACTCCACCTTGATTGTAAGACCTTGAGGCACTAATATGCAGGATACTTACAGGTCTTTGTGAGGATGATGAAAGACAAAACAAATACTTGGTTTCAAGACCTTGAAACCAAGGCCATTATATCTTCCGTTTAAGTTCCGTTGTTACTACTTTTGCCTAAACATATTTTATTTATTTTAGACTCTTGAGATGCCGAAGGCAAATAATCTAACAGGCTTTTAATTGGGCCTTACTTCCTGGGCTTGGTCCGTTTTATACACTGCCATATATATATATATTCTTGCCTTCCTTGTCTAGCCCATTTTCAGGAAAGAAGAGTTCACGATCTTGGCCAAAGATGGAAATTCAGATTGCCGAATCCATAACGTCTTTATTGGACAAATCATGGGCTGAAGATTTTGGAAAGAAAAGATTCAGAAGATTTCAAACTCAACGGCTCTCCCTCCAACATTTGAAGACTACCTACTTATAGTGGATGGAAGAGAAGGAAAAATCACTGAAGAAGCTACACTGTTATCACGATCAAATCTTTTGTATTCAAACATTCATTTTCTGCTCTCGGTTTCCAGAAGTCTAAAAACACATTAGTTTGAGAGAGACACAAGAAATTATTGTACAAGTCATTTACGTTACACTAAGGTGTTGCCACACTCTAGCTAAACACACTCACGTGTGTTGAGAGGACTTCCATTTCACTTGTAAGGTTGAGTGCTAGAATAGAAACGGTGAGGCTTTGTATAGAAGAAGGGAAGTTCTTCTAGGAGGTTCTAGACTCAAGGAAAGTGAAATAAGAAGTGTTGAATCCTACGGGTTGCTGACCCTAGGCGGGGACGTAGGACAAGTTGGTGCCGAACCTCGTTAACAATTCGGGTGTCTCTTTATTTATTTCGCAGCTATATCCTTTACTTATCTTTAGCTGTCAAAACGTTGATTGTCATATCAAGGTCTTGACAGCGTGCACGGCTTTTTGCCTCAAGTTATTTTTGAATTGCGAAAATCTTGCATACTCTATTCATCCCCCCCCCCCTTCTAGAGTATTATTCATCGCCTTATAGACTCTTCAAACCCTTTTACCATCATGAATGATGGTGATGTTTTCATGCATTAATTTATTGATTGCCGCTTGTTCTTGAGAGTGTGCTAATTACAGATCTAACATTAAAGCTAGATTTTTACATGGTATCAGCACCATAAGGTCCCTTCGCTGTTTTACGTTTTCTACTTGGCACTCTAAGGAAGTTTCTTCCATGGCTGATCAAAGGAGTATTAAGGTCAATTAGAGAAGGTTGAGAAGGTCACTTGGTCTGCAATAGTTTGTCGACGCCATCTGAGGGAAAGAAGGACTAAGAAGCAAGCAAGTGAGTGACTGAAGGAAGAGCCACTGAGGGAGAAGCGATTGAAGTGAAGTGTTGCCGAACTGAACTACTCCTCATTACTCATACTTCAATTCATAACCCTAGGGGTAATTTTGTAAATTTACACATCAAGCTTTTGAGCTTGGCTCGGGCTCAATTCAAGCCCAAAATATTGTTCAAGCTTGGCTTGTTTTATGTATTCGAACGAGCCGGGCTCTAGCTTTTTCGAGCCGACCCCGACCAGCCGAGCTTGAGCTATTTGGCTCAAATAACAGCCCTATGTAGAAATACTATGGTTCATCTGTGAATCGTGGTAATTTTGCAAATATTTTCAATTTACCATGCCACCACTTAAAACTGTGGTAAATAATATGTTAAATTACTAGGATTTTTTAAGGAATTGTGGTAAATTTACCATGTAACAAATTGAGCACGCTAAAAATTCAAAATATGGTAAATTACTATGATATATTACTAGAGTTATTCAAATAACTGAGGTAAATTTTTCAGTATTGCAAAATTACCAGGTCAAGACACATAACCATAGTAATTTAAGTGCCGCCAAAAGCTATTTTTCTACTAGTGTCGACCAATGTCTTAAATCCATGCCTATCTTAAATGGTTTCAAGGGCCTAGAGACTCAGTTAAGGAATCAACAAACTCAGCACGGCTACAAGAGTAGGAGAGTCCCATAGATGATGACAGATCACAAGGAAATGTTGTTGATGGAGGAATAGACAAAGCCCTTGTGAATGCAGTCTGTCATGAAGTGTTCAAAATGATCAAGGGAAAGGCAGTGGCCAGTGGTGGATCCAAGAATTTTGCCAAGGGGACCTGAAAACTATAGTGCAAGGTGCACTAAGGCGCAAAGAGCCCTAGAGCCAAGGCGTTAGGTGCATGGCAAAGGCGCGTGACTTTTGTATAGTGGATGTTGTTTTATCCAACAAGCATTATAAACTCCTCACGGCAAACCACTTCTAGCTAGAAGTAACTCCAAATGACTCCTCACGACTTTTGGTGTGGGTGGCGCCGCCTTGTGGTTAGAGGATGTCGGCAAACTCCCTTTGGTGTGATGGCTCCGCTCGCTGCCCTAATTCATTTAATCAATAGAAGGGGATCGAACGCCCAGATTTGGCGATTTTATCGTCTTCAAGCTCAATCTGAACATGGTCGAATAGAGTTAATGCAAGACGTGCAAGAACAAATTGTCATCATCGCCCAACTATGCTTGCTTCTCTACCTACTCTTCCGCCAGGTTGCAGTCATCGTCGCTGGGTTGTAATCGTCGTTGCCGGTTTAAAATCTTCGTCGCCGTCGTCCCCTTTTGGTTCACGCTCCGATCTCTCCTTCAAATCGTCGGCAACTCTGATCTTCTCTTCTGGTGCAACCATTGCCTACCATCTCCGGGTGCCGATGGCTCTCCACTGTTCGATCACTTGGTCTCCCTAGGCCGACCTTCTAGTTCTCTCTCGATCTCTCAAATTTCAGTTACAGTAGGGTTTTGTTTTATTGATTTCTTCATTTGTTTGATGGAAACACACACGCTTTATAATGGTGTGGAAGTGTGTTTTATTTATTTTTAATTAATTTAATATATTTTGTATGAATAATCTCAACCCTCCATCATCTTCTCCTAGTTAAAGATCTAGATTTGGTAACATGATATATGTTAAGAGGTGTGTACATATGATCTCTATATATATAATGAATTTTTGGATTTTCATCCAATCAATCTAATATACATAAACTTTCCAATAATAAAAGTTGTAAACATTTTTTAACCAATGAGATTTATCTAGTCTTACTATTAATCAAGTGAGAAATACTTTTTCTTATATGCCATAATCCCTTTAACTTTACTATTTTCTCCTAATCAACTAAATATAGGAAAAAAATATTCCAACTAATGAAATTTGTCCACGTTTCTTTAATCAATCTAACTATATCTAACTATTAAATCATACCTATTATTTATTAGGTGTTATAAATGCATTTATTTTAGGATTTTCACTCAATCAACCTATTTTACTTAAATCTTAAACTCATGTAATTTTTATATATTTTTATTTTTTTACTTACTTCACCAAATCTATTTTTTCTATTATATGTTAACGTTTGTTAATAGAATAGTCATTTTTTATACTTATAAAACATTTTTGAAAAAAAAATACGTGTAATGGCGCGGGGATTGTACTAGCTAGTAATTAACTTATGCTTGAAACAATCCGATTAATATCCAACCTAAACGGTAAAATAATGTCACTTGAAGGCCGGCCAAATCTTCAAGTCGATGAAATGAGATGGGATTTATATCAATAGGGGGGATTTATTACCAATATAATGTAAAATAAAAGCGGCAGTTTAAATCTGCTGTATATATATATACCTAATTAATTGAGAAAAAAGAGGTTAAATCCGGCAATATAATGTGAGAAAATGAACTTATCGCCAAAATGAGGCTGTGTACAAGATTCTCCGATGAAATCTGATAAAAAAAGAATCTCCTTCGATAAAAATGACATCTTTACATATAAAGAAAGTCGCTTTGATAGTTTCTGTTTTTACTAGACCCGACCTTTTTTTTTAACTTGCAGTATAAAATAAAGGTGTAAACCGTACCTTTTGTGTTGGTAATAGTTTAATTGTTAGTTCTTCGATCGATCGAGATAATCCATCAATCCATGGCGGAGCAAGATCATCATGAGCTCCACATCCCTTCAATGGCGGCGGCCGGTATATATGCATTTTGTATTAATGTATATTTAAAATTACATGTGTATTTAGTTTGTTAATGAATTGTTTCCGTGACGGTGGCAGAGGGGGAGGCGGCGGAGGTGAACGACAACCCGATAGAGGAGGTGCGGCTGACGGTGCCGATAACGGACGACCCGACGCTGCCGACGCTGACGTTCAGGGTGTGGGTGCTAGGGCTGACGTCATGCGTAATCCTGGCGTTCGTGAACCAGTTCTTCAACCTCCGTAATAACACCCTCCTCATTGACGCGGTGGCTGCGCAGATTGTGACGCTGCCGGTGGGGAGGTTCATGGCGTCGGCGCTCCCCACTAAGACCCTGACGGTGCCGGGGATCGGCTGGTCGTTCTCCCTCAACCCGGGGCCCTTTAACCTAAAGGAGCACGCCCTGATAACGCTGTTCGCGAGCGCCGGCAGCAACGGGATGTACGCCGCCCACATCATCGTCTCCGTTAAGGCCTTCTATCACCGCCAGTTGAATCCTGTTGCTGCCTTCTTGCTCTCCCAAACTACTCAGGTTTCTCTGTCTCTCTCTTTATTTTTATTTTTATTTAATTTAATTTTTAGCGCTAGTTTGGTATAAACATGTAAGATAAACGAGTCCTTAGTTAATTAGGGTTCGTTGGATTGATTCTTTCGACCCATTTTCGGATTTCGCTTCCATAAATAACCATAGATTTCATTTCATAGATTTTGCACAAATAACTTTGGTTAAATTTTAGTTTTGTTCTATGAAAATTGAAAAGTAGAGGTTGTAATTGGGTGATTCGGGTGGGATTTGGGTCGGATTGATTCGGTGTTATATATATATATACTAGTGAACATGCCCGTGCGATGCACGGGACATGATTTAGTCACATTACACGTTATTTATTTTTAATTAATATTAAAGATAATCAAGCTTTTATTACACATATGGGATGTGGATATCCAAAAAAACAAAACTTTTATTACACATACGTACTTTAACATTATTTTTATTGATATTGATATAATAATGTACATTCATACCACTAAATTGATTAAATTTAATAATATTTCTTCTTTCTTTCATAATTGTATTAACTTATTTTTTATGATGGTGAAAAAACGGTTAGAATCTTCTTTGTCTTGATCCATTGATTCATCTTTTGCACTTGGTATCAAAATATAACAACAAAACAGTTATAAAAATATAGTCAATTACCTTTACAAAAAGGGGGGAAATATAGGAATGAAATTAAAATTCATAACAAAATAGATTAATAGATAATCAATCCTTTAACTCAATTGACCTAATCAATATTATTAAAAAATGGAAAAGTTTGAGGGAAAGAAAAACAATGTAGAAATGTATGCTCGTGCAAAACCTATTGTGAAAGACGCTACGTGAGTCAAATTTAAAGGGTGATTGGAGATTTGGAGTTTGACATCATTAAAATAATGAATTTCACCAAACAATTGATTAAATTAATTGAACCGTTACAAAATTCACTAAATGAAGATAATTAAAGCAATTAATTGAACAATTTCAAATTTTATAACGTGTATGGAAATTTTTATATCGTCTATGAGTAATAATGGATCAAATTACATACTAAGTAATACGTAGTAGATAAAGATATGACTTAAATATATATCAAAAAATGGTTGATAAATATAACAAAAATATGATAAAATTACATAAACAAATCAACCATATAGATTAGGGGAGACTTTTAATGTTGGGCATTAATTTTTGGATTGCAGATTATGGGCATTGTATCAATAATAAGGTAAAGTTTGTATATGAATTTATAATTTTGATAGTTCGTATTATTTTTGGTTCACCGTTGATAGTTTGTATTATTTTTAGTCTTTTTTTAGAAGATCATAGACTTGTTTTGATTATCAATAAGATAAAAACTACAAAAATATCAATTTTTACAAAAGTGGTTGTAAGATTCTTTATCCTTCAATTAATAAAAAAATAAGAATACAAATTAGAAAATAATTATTATATATTATTTTTAACAAAAAAGAAGTAATAAATTATATATATATACATGATATAAAATAATAGCATAATGATTGGAAAAATAATACGATACACTAATAGAAATAATAAAGTACAAATAAAAAACAAAGTAACAAATAAAGAAAAATTAAAATAGGCTAGAAAAGTAAAAAACGAAAGTGGTTGTAAGATTCTTTATCACTCAATTAATCAAAAAATAAGAATACAAATTATTAAAAAAATAATTATATATTATTTTTAACAAAAAGAAGTAATAAATTATATACATATACATGATATAAAATAATAGCATAATGATTCAAAAAATAATATGATCCACTAATAGAAATAATAACGTACTAAAAACAAAGTAACAAATAAACAAAAATTAAAAAAGGTTAGAAAAGTAAAAAACGAAGAGAAGCTCCACCTAACAATATATGCTTCATCTCTCCCATTTGTTTGTAGAACGATTGAGTTTTAGGACTTGACTATTTATAGAAAAAACATTTCATTGAAAAAAAAACTTCTTACCTCTTAGACTATCTTAATTTAATTTTATTGACTTATTAATTCAAATAAAAATTAAATTAATTATAAATTCAGAATTTATACCAATTATATCCTCTTGGGAATCTTGTCTCATGATGGGTGTGTAAGGATTTGAGATCATCGCTGCAAATTTAAGAATTTATGCGAGTTAGAATACATTCTAAAACTGTGGGATACTTTTTATAAATTGTAAAACTGAAATAAGGGCATATTTTACGAAAACAGAATGTTTGGGAGGTTTTTCGTAGTTAGGCCTTCTTCTTCCTACAGCCCGACACAGCAATCAGCAACTTCAACAGTTCAAATCCGGCACCACTTCGGCGATCCTTGGCGGCGCCGACAGATCATGCGACGGACGATGCGATGGCTATGGGATCCCTAAGCCTTGGCGCACATATGGGAGGCTTTAGGTGGCTCCGGTAGCAGTGGACGAAGCCAGGCGAGGTGGCTCCGACGAATCGAATTTGAAATTGGGCGTATTCTATTTTGCATGGTTTTCTCAAAAAAAAATTGAATGGGATTGTAGATTAAAGGTTTTAGAACACGATGAACCAGATTCAGAGCTTGGAGATTGACCTTCAATGGTGGACGGAGCTTCCGAAGGTCGAAAGGGTTTTTATAGTCGATCTTAAAATGAGAACTAAATATCAAATTGATTGTACCGATCTCTTCCTCTTCTTCTGTTGATAAATTTGGTGTATTCAATTGCAAGAAACGGTTGAAAACTCATCCCAAACGACATCAAATTCGATTTGGGGCAAAACGAACTTAGACGAAAACGAGGCTGAATTCATTGATGATATCACAAGTTAAATACGTTTTTGACATGGTGATGTTGAATCAAAGTTAATGAAGACGTTTTGGAGATGAAACGTCGTGAAATTAAAAACCACCATTGAAGGGTTTGAACGTACTGTACACGGGAAGGAGGAGGAAGAAGGAAGGAGCGGTTCACCTGAACCGGTTCTTCATTTTATTTTATTTTTCTTGGTTTGGTCCGGTTCAGCCGGTTTAATAAACCAAATGCTTGATTTTATATCTACTTTTACATCCCTATTTATTTAATTTAATTTTATTTTTATTTTTATTATTTTTTTAAAAAAAATTAATTAATTGGGAACGTTTGGAAGATGAAAAGAGAAGCCTTTATTATTTTTTTGAATTAAAGACAATTCTTTTAATGAAAAAAATAAAGTTAAATTAATAAATAAACATAATTTTTATATAATTGGAGAAATAATTAGGTATGCATTTATGAGGCTTGCACACAACTTTTCTTGTTATATTATAGATATATATATATTCATATGTGATAGCCTTTGAGTTTTGATTATTTCGAGTTAATGTTTTTTGAGGTTAAATAATTATGTTTGAGTTTCGGTTATCTTGGGCCCGATGCTTTCTGGTTTGGGTATGACTTGTATTAATTAGGTTATTGCCACGTTAGGTCGATCATGTTAGTTTCGAATAATAAATTTTGATAAATTTTGGATTTCAGTTCAATTCATGTGGGTTGTTGGGTTAGATTTTTCAGGTCCGGGTTCAGGTCGATCATCAACCTAATGAAGTTATATTTTGGATAAACTCTTTTCGAATACTTTTTAGCGTTGGAATATTTTCTAAAAAATATAATTGTTTGAACACTTACGTTGGAAATGATTGATGTTATTTTCTAGTAGTTCAATTTATGATTGATGTTATTCATTGTAATGTGTTGTTTTGGGAAATCAACAGCTGCTAGGATATGGATGGGCTGGTTTGTTGAGAAAATACCTGGTTGACTCTCCATACATGTGGTGGCCCAAGAATTTGGTCACAGTCTCCCTCTTCAGGTACCTTATATAGCAGTCCGAATCCCCTATAACACAAATATATATCGGTCGTCGTCAATCTCTAACATATATACATATGTATATATATAGGGCGCTTCATGAGAACGAAAAGAGGGCAAGGTGGCAACTAACAAGACTACAATTCTTCATAATAGTCATAGTGACGAGCTTCTCCTACTACATCATCCCGGGCTACTTCTTCCATACGCTAAGCTGCATCTCGGTTGTGTGCTTGATATGGAAGAACTCAATCTCGGCGCAGCAGCTTGGCTCTGGCCTCTACGGCCTTGGCTTTGGCGCCTTCTCATTGGATTGGAATGTCGTCACTTCCTTCCTTGGAACCCCTCTCTCCACCCCTCCCTCCGCCATTATCAATACCATCGTCGGCTTCTTCCTTTCTGTCTACGTCCTCTTACCTATTACCTACTACTCCAACATGTGGAACGCCAAACGCTTCCCCTTCATCTCCTCTCACACCTTCGATTTCTCTGGCAATCCGTAAGTTCTCAACTTCTCATCTACTCTTTGTTCAACAATCATGTATTTCCGATGGATCGGAGCTAGCTAGACTAATCAATTCGATCATACATATATATATATATATATATATATATATGCAGTTACAACATCAGTCGCGTCTTGAATAAGGAGACATTCTCCATGGATAATGCAGCCTACAATAGCTACAGTAAGCTCTACCTCAGTGTGTTATTTGCCCTGGCCTATGGATTCAACTTTGCAACCCTAACGGCAACCATTTCACATGTTGCTTTGTTCCATGGAAGGTGATAGATCGAGTTTTTTTTTTTTTAATATTCAACTTGTCTTATAATTCAACATTGAATCTGAAGTGAACTTGAAACTCATCTATATCATCTTCGTTCCATCGATCAGATCGATATGGGCATTATGGAGCAAAGCCAAGGAGAGAATCGACGAGTTCTCAGACGTCCATTGTCGGATTATGAGGAGGAACTACAAACAAGTTCCTCAATGGTGGTTTGTTGTTCTATTGGTGGTTACATTTGGCCTTGCGTTTTTCGCTTGTGTGGGCTTCAATGGCCAGCTTCAGCTCCCATGGTGGGGGCTTATCTTAGCTTGTGCCGTTGCTGCCCTTTACACCTTACCAATTGGGATCATCCAAGCCACAACCAACATGGTATATATATATATATATGTGCATTTTTCATTTTTATAGCGTACGTGATGTGTTGATTGCTTATAAGAAAGTTAAAATGTACGTTGTGCGCACAGCAACCAGGGCTGAACGTGATAACGGAGCTGATAATAGGGTACTTATACCCCGGGAAACCCCTAGCGAACGTCGCCTTCAAGACGTACGGCTACATGAGCATGTATCAGGCGCTCTACCTCCTCTCAGACTTCAAGCTCGGCCACTACATGAAGATCCCACCGCGGTCCATGTTCGTTGTCCAGCTCGTGGGGACAATGGTGGCCTCCTCCACCATCTTCTTCACCACATGGTGGCTGGTGGAAACGGTGGAGGGCATCTGCAACCCTGCGCTCCTCCCAGTGGGCAGCCCCTGGACCTGCCCGAACGACTCGGTCTTCTACAGTGCCTCGATCATATGGGGGGTGGTAGGCCCGGCCCGAATGTTCTCCCCAGGGCTAGGGGTCTACTCGGGCCTCAACTGGTTCTTCCTCGTAGGGTTCCTCGCCCCGTTCCCAGTCTGGCTCCTGGCCCGGAGGTTCCCGGGCCAGAAGTGGATACAGCTGATCAACATGCCGGTGATCATAGGGGCGACCGGAAACATGCCGCCGGCGAGGGTGATCAACTACGTGACGTGGGGGATGGTGGGGATCTTGTTCAACGTCTACATATTCAACAAGTACAGGGGGTGGTGGGCTCGGTACAACTACGTGCTGGCGGCGGCGCTGGACGCCGGGGTGGCGTTCATGGGGGTCCTCATGTTCTTCAGCTTGCCGGGCATCGACGGCGTTAGTTGGTGGGGGCTGGATAACGACGACCACTGCCCATTAGCTACGTGCCCTACGGCTCCTGGTCTACAGGTTGATGGATGTCCCGTGCTTTAGTTTGATTCTGTATATATATTGAATGAATTGTTTCATTATATCATGTTTTTTAGTTTATCGGATACATTAGGAAGTTTGGTACGTAGTATTAATGATCGATATATATTTATGTAGGTAGATCGAGTTGTCAAACCCCAAATTAATCCGTCCAAATCGAAATAATGGAATGACTCTTGAATCTCTGAAATTTTTTACAAGTATGAAACTCGAGTTGACCCGGTTTAATTAGTTTAACATACGTACACTGAATGATCCGATGAGCAAATGCACCAGAATCCAATTAATTCAATCAAAATCCAAATTAATAAACCTAAACCGAAATATAATAAGGTCCGGAAATAAACGATGTTTGACGTGCACGTAGTTTTAATAGTTTAATACAGTAGTTATTAGTACTCACTCCGTTCGGCAAAACTTGTCATTTTAGCTTCTTTCACAAGTTTTAAGGCAATTAACAAATGAATTTACCCTCAATTATTACCCTCATTTTTTTCCTTTATCGAAAACTGCAACTAACAAACCATCAATCATATCAAGGACATTTTTGTAAAGTGAAGGGCAAAATACCTATAATGACAAGTTTTTTTGAAAAAAAAATAACACCCTAAAATGACAAGTTTTGCCGAACGGAGGAAGTAATAAGTATTAAATTGTGAAAAAAAATTAATTAAAATAAATAAGATATTGGAGTATAGTTTTTAGCTCCTAAAACTACGTGCACAAAAGTCAAACATCGTTTATTTCCGGACGGAGAGAGTATAATCATTTTAAATCGGGAAGTCGAGAATATTTTTAATACATTAGAATTTGCTTGATGAAATATAGGTTCGAAAAATTGAAATGCAAACAAAAAGCGGTAGTAGTCGGATAAGGATTGCTTAAAATTGGACTTAAATATATCATCACGGCAATAATACTTTCATTCTCTCTCCGTCACGAATACCTTGTTCTCAAACTTTCCACCTTTTGTTTTTAACTTCACGTCGGTTACTTCCTACATGACAAGGGGATATTGCGAATTCTCAACCTATTAATATTCCACCCCTTCATCCAATTTCAGACAATGACAAACATATTGGGTTTTTTCAATCGGTTCCCCCCTATGAATTTGTGCAATTGGTAATTAATTGGTCAAGTTAGGGTTTACTTACTTGAAAACCGAAGGTCCCTCTCTTGTGAACGTTGTCTGGGGTCTGTTCGATGTCGGTTTCTTCTTCTCCTTTCTAGCAGTGTCGTCTTCTTCCTTTTGTTTTTCTTCCTCTTCTTCCTTCTGTTTTCATTTCTCCTCAAACGGTTTGATGACTGACTCTTGACCTCCCTCTTCCCTATTAAGCATCTCTTTTGGCAGTTGAGTTGACAGTTTGTAAAAAAAATTGCCATCTCTCTCCTCATCTCTCCCTATATATCCACACATCACTGTCTCTCTTCTCATTAATTACACCACCCACCCCCGGTTGCAATTTCTGTTTTTACCGCCTGGGGTTCAATTTTTTTTAGGGGGGAGGGTTAACTTTAGCAAATAATGTGGATAATGGATTATGGGTGCAAAGGGTTTCGGGTTTGGGGTTAATCTGTGCAAATTCCCTCAAAAAAATGAAGCATAAGTAATGCAAGAGGTTGTGTATTCAAACCTCTTTGTTTACTTTTTATTCCTACCACAATTTTCCTATTATAAATTTTTTGTGTTTTTTTGCCACACTTCTCAATACTATTAATTTTTTCCCAATTACAAATGACATATTTAAAAAAAATTATAATTTCCTGTTAATACTTTTCAAAAAAGTATTTATCATGCTACACATATGTATGAAAAAATTATTTTATTGGTTTTAATAATAAAATATCATATTTATACCATAAATTATGGTTTTCTTTCAATAATTTTTTTTAAAAATCCTTCATTATATATATCGAGATTATTTTATTTCAAAACGAAAAGTTCACCTCCCCTTCTAGAAAATCCTACGGCCGCCACTAGAACAAAGGGTCTGGGAAGGCAAGAACCAATTGCTTGATTTCCGATATTATGAGTTATATCTCCCAGCAAGGTTTCCATACTTGGGTTTACGGAGTTTATGATTGTTAGCGAGTCACGTACCTTCAAAGTCTACATGCATGGATTAAACGAAGATGTGTAGTCATTTTAATACCTTCTAGGAGGGCAATTGCTTTAGTCATGAGGGGGGGTTTTGGGATCTACAACGGTTACCCCCAAGATGTGTAGCCATTTTGATACCTTCGAGAATGTGTAGCCATATGATTTAGATCTATAATATTCTTATAAAAATTTATATTGTGTGTTCGAATTGATGCTTGATTCGTGTGATTTTTGGGAGAGACTAGCGCCTCCACCTCCATCCTTCTTCCCTTACTTCAAGTCTAAGAACATTCGAGACCTCTCCCATAGAGATCTATCATCCCTCTCATTCTCCTTTGTTTACCTCTCGTCTCTCTTTTTATATGCCTTCTCTCTCGACCCTTTTCCTTATATATGAAATTATTTTTATAACATAATTACAATTTTAATATTTTATATATTTTTTCCTAAAAAACGTAAATAAACGCGTTCCATATATACACCGCAAATACTTCGTCGGATTGGACGTTGTAGCAACGTTGGATTAGACGTTGTAGCAACGTTCAATCCGACATTGTATTTGGTGGTGAATTTTGCAAAGGGCACGGGATCCGACGTTGTAACAACGTCAGATCCGACGTTGTAGCAACGTCGGTTTGAATGTTGCACCTTGGAATCCAAGCGGGCTCCGTCGGGCTTAGCAACGTCCATTGGAACGTTGTTACAACGTCCAAGTTTCTCCAAGTATTTTCTTAGCAACGTCTATTTGAACGTTGTAACAACGTCAGATTTGACGTTGTTACTTCATCCAAATTTCCCACATTCACCCACCCCTATAAAAGAGGATGATGACCGCATTTGAAAATGCAACACAACAATTCCACATTTTCATTCCTGTCATGGAGCCGATTACATCTGGAATAGAAGGCTCAACCTCCCGCATTGATTTTGTAATCACAAGGGTTCGGTACTCAAAGCCCCCGGAGGAGTCCAACTGTGCTTGCCGCAGTCCAGAATACAGTGGCATGCATCCATGCGCGCTCTTTCGGGTCGTGTGTGAAAATGAGAATCACATTTCCGCACCCTTGCAGTTCGGGTGTATGTACTGCAATGATTTTCATCCGGGCATTCGTGGAGCGTATGAGTGGAGGGTTGGAGACCTTCTTCTTCAACATATTCGGTCATTCTTCCCCGGTATAAATAGAGAGGACCACGCTGATGTAGCTCAAACAGCAGGGATACTTGTGAGGGCCGCAAATAAGGAGGTTGGAACCTTTGCATTCAACGAGTTAAAGATTAAACTCATTCTGAAGACGAATCATGTATAGGCTGGTCGATTGTTAAAAAAAAATTATATTGTTATCCAGTGTATTTGTTAGTTTTAGTAATGCCTCGATGTGTAATCTAATCGTTCCCTAATCGTTATCTATGAAGTGAAGCGTTTGCATGTGATTGTTTGTTGTTGTGAACGGGTAGAAACCATCGAAAATAATAACACAAGGAACACGAAATACACAAATATAGTATACCCATAAAAGACGAAATGTATGTCATAAACAAACAGAATATAATGTCTCTACTGTAGAGATCGAATGTAGCCCATGAAATGCTCATACATATGCTCTAGCTGGGGATGGTCGACCAATGCCTGAATAGACTGGTCATCTCGTCGACCCGGGTCGGTAGGCGCAGCCGGAGGAGCATCAGGTAGTACCACTGTCCTGGGCAACACATGACCTCGACTCTGGGACTCGAACCAAGCGAGGTAGTCAGCTGAGACGCCTCCTTGACAGCTCTCAACCGTCATCCGGTGACCGGTGACAGGGTAGAATCTATCAGGGTCCTGATCTGCCCAACGGTGGTGCTGCAGATCGAACGTCACGATGTAACGCCTCTGCAGGCGAAACGGTCGCTGCGCGAAGGTCGGAGGAATGACGGCCAATGGGGGCTCCTGCACGCGACCGAACTATCGGAGCACCCTGTCTGGCATGTACGGCTCGAAGACGCTAGCGAATCTGAGGGTGCCTCGATAGGTGGAGGAGCGAAACTGACCTGCAAAATCCAGGTCTCTGCCAAAAGGCATCCAATCGACCTAGGTTGAAAAACTTATATAAGGGAAACAATGTTACTCGACATATGCAGTTAAAATCAAAGAAAGTGAGAAACAGGTTACCTGATCGATGGTCATGCACTCAAGCTGTGCTCGAAGCCTCTTCTCACGACTGCGCCTCTCCCTGTCGTTCCCCCTCTTGGCGGCCTTCGACGAGTCGAATCGCGCCATGTATCAGGGATCATCCTCCAGGGCATCCTTGTCCGGGCGAAGCGAACCCGCAAAACAAGGGAAGTACGACCAGATCCATGCCTGAAAAGTATAAACCATTAGAGCACTTATTATATGTAACTCGCAAGCAGAGGAACATATTTACCGTATTAAAGAAACAGGTTACCTGCAATAGTGCAGCACACCCACGTAGGCCCTTAGCCTCGCCTCTCATGGCCTCCCCTAATCCCCGATAGAGGAAGGCAAGCACTCCTGCTCCCAAAGCTAGTCTCCCAGAGTGCGGCAAGTCCCAAACTAGCCCGAACAACGAGAAGTGTACGCGGCTCTGGGACTTGTCGATGAAGACCGTCGCACCAAGCAACGTAGCCAAGAAACAAACGGCGAGGTCGTGGTGGCGCTCTCTGGCAGCTGGGGTGTCGCCGGGCCACTGATCCCGACGGCGGCCGTGCCTCTGCTCCCACCATGCCGTCAACTCCGGGATGGGCGCTCCGCAAGCCTTCCTATGATTCTTCAGCTACGCCGCGGTCCAACCAAACATCTGCTGCCCCATCAGACAAGCGACGTCGTGGAGTGTGATGCTCATCTCGCCCCATGGGAAATGGAAAGAGTTCGTCTCCGGCTGCCAGTGCTCAACGAACACAGTCAAAAACTGGGCATCCACTCCGTCCTAGTTCAAATCAAGCAGCCCCAGTAAACCAGATTGAGCTGCCTCCTGCACCCATGTCCACGGACCCTCGTAGATGTAGCCCCCGAACGGACGGAGGTGTGTAGCCCGATGATAAACCTTCAGCAATTTATGCTGAAAGGTAGGGTTCGTCCACAGCCAGTGAGACCTATGGTGCTTGTACGATACCAAAAGATCTCCTGGAGGCAAGTCGCCAGCGGGGAGCTCATCGTCCCCATCACCAGCCTCCTCCTCCTCCTCGCCCCCCTCCTCCTGAGCCACCACCTCCTCCTCGGGCGCCGCACCCTGTGGCTCCTGAGCCGGCCCCTGTAGGTCCTCCTCCTCCTCGCCCCCCTCCGCCTCGCCCCCCCTCCTCCTCCTCACCAGCCACATGAGGATCCTCTGCATCCTCCCCGTCACTGTCATCATCGAGCTCCTTCTGCTCGAAACGAACATCCTCCGCAACCTCCTCCCGCGTCTCATCCGCTACAACAGCAGGTGTAAGGCAGGCACCTGCGGCTACGATGACCTCAGCCCAATCATCGTCTCCATGACAACGTCGGATTAGACGTCATAACAATGTCTAATCCGACGTTATATTCAACGTTGTAACAACGTGACATTCAACGTTGCTGCAACGTTATATCTGACATTGTATTAGCAGCGCTAACCGCGGATTTGCGGTGTATATAGGGAGACTCTAAATAAATTATACTGTAGTAATTGATATGTGTTGATTACCGGAGAGAGTAACAAAATTAACTGAAAAGTCGGGCGGGTGTCTTTTGCAAACATTAATTATTTAATGGATGATTTTTCTACAATTTTGAAATTAGCGGGTGGTTTTATGCGAAACGGCGTGTTTAAGTCCTCACGCCACTTCAAACTCTCAGAGTTCACAGACGGCGATTTGGAGGTCATGCCATGGGAGCTTCGTCCATATTCATCATCCACCTCACCTTTAGCTTCTTCTTCTTCCTCTCATCATCCCACGCTCTTCCTTTCATCGTCCTCCACGGTAAACCTCTCTCACCTGTCTCCCCGTCTACGATGCTTTCCATGTTTTGCGAGTCCCGGCGTGTTGTTTGCGATGATCTCCTAAAACCGATGTTCTAATTGTTTCGTTCTTTATCTGATTTGAGTTTCTTTATTGTTTAAAAGGGGATAGGTTTAATTTGCCCCTTGGTTTAAAGAACTTGTGAATTGTGATTTGTGATTGATCTGTGGATATACGACCAATTTGACCCTAAATTCGTGATTAGGATGGTTCAATGTAGGTTTCTTCATGTTTTTCTTTTGAATTATATATTGCTTTTTGTTTACACGCATGCTTCAGCTTATTTAGTCCCTGATTTAGTTTTTAGTAGTAATTGACTCCTCAATCTGTTTGAGCATTATGCATATTACATACATTCCATGAACTATTTTTGTTGTGATTTTGTAGTTTGAATTTCATGACTGTGAATGGACAATGTTTACTGAACTCCTTATCTTATCTAATGTTAGGCATTGGAGATCAATGTTCAAATCATGGTGTTACAAAGTTTACAAAGCTTCTGAGCAATTGGTCTGGTGCTGAAGGATATTGCATGTATGGGACTTCCTGTTTCCCTCTTTTATGTATTGCAGATTCTTTTTCTCATGTCCACACGTGTGCCTATCCTACATTAATGCTACCAAGCCTAGCAGCCATTTTATTTATCTGTTTCATATACTGTAAATGTATACAGAATCTACTAGGACTGATCAGTATTCATCTGCTAGTAGGAGTTGGTATAGGAAAAAATCTGTTGACTAATGTAGAATGGTAAAAGGGAGAACAGTGCTCGTAGTATTCTTGCTGACAGAGATCCATGCTGACAGAGATCTAAGTGGAGGGGATGTAACGTTGCCTAGCCTTAAGGCAACTTCTAAAGATCTAAGCTCTAAACGGTTAGTCTAGACTCTAGATCCAAGCTGACAAAAAAAAAACAGAGGATTTGCCTCTAAATCGCACTATAGCACTAGGCTAAGGATTACAAGTATGGCCTTTGAAGGGGCTTAATATGCAACAAGGAATGATAGTGACCATATGTACCGCCTTTCAGATGTTTGAGTAATACTAAGGATTACAAGTATGGCAACAATCTTGACGATTGTGTTTTTCTCTAACAAAATCTTACTGCTTTAAGAGAAGATAACCAAAACAATACCGTCTACATCTCATTTTGCAACTTTCTGCCTATGTTTTATTTTCTGTTGTTGTGAGTTGTGACATATTTGTTTCTTCTACTACAGTGAAATTGGTGATGGGACATGGGATTCTTGGTTTACTCCCCTTCAAGATCAAGTAAGCAGAATGAACTCATCAATTTGATTTCTCTCTTGATTTTTTTCGACCTTCATATTCTTATGCAAATCAAATCAATGTGCAGGTAGCAGAAGTTTGTGATAAGGTAGTCAATGTCCTGACTTTGGAACTCTTTTGGTCCTGCATATTTTAATTATATCTTCTTCATCTGATGGGTTATGCAAGACTTTCTCAGGTGAAGCAAATGAAAGAACTCAGCCAGGGATATAACATAGTTGGCCTCTCCCAGGTATTAGTTGAATGAATAATTTTTTAATACTGTTCACTTTCTAAATTCAAGCACAGATTGTTATACTTTAGTTTCCACATAATTTCACTCTGTCAAGTATTAACATTCCTGGTATTATGTAATGTAGCATAGAATGATATTACCCTGTGAATCTGTGATGCTTGAGATCGTCTTGTATTATTTCATTTTCTTTTGCAACAGTTGTATTGGTTCACTTGTGAATTGTCAGCATGTACTTCTTAATCTCAGTAGCAAAGTGAATTATCTCCACCAAGAAAATGAAATATACAATGCAAAAAAAAAAGGAAAAGTGACATCTAAGTGAAAAGCAAGTACATCTGTACATGCCAAAACCTATAGCCAATTTTACCCAAAGAGCAACTCTAGTTAGCACAAGCGAAGATACCTTGAGAGGAATGCTAAGATATCAGTTGAGGTTGTCATTGTCGAAAACGGTGATGATTACTTGGGTTCCATATTATTTGATTTGGTCATTAAATCCTCTGTTGCCCAAGCAAAAGTAATTTGAGGGAAAAGTTTTCTTTCTGCTGCAATTCCATTTATCATTATATGAATATTTCCATTATTCTTTTTTCCAATCATGTTGGTCAAATAACACCAGAAATACTTCCCTCTTAAGCATTTGTGGGTTGATGCAGGGCAACGTTATTGGAAGAGGTGTTGTAGAGTTTTGTGATGGAGGACCTCTGGTAATAACCAGCCCAATATGGAATAACAGCTTCCTCTCAATGCTTATCTTCACAGTCTTGTGTTCTATTATTTTCATTTTTGCATTCCTTTGTTCGACTCTTTTTGTGTTTGAATCTGACTTTTAGTTTTCAGCAACTTGTGATTCCACTTTTAGATTAAGGGTGTTGGTCTCCTTTCATATTTTGACAGATCAAAAACTTGATCTCTTTGGGCGGGCCACATGCTGGAACAGCTTCAGTCCCACTGTGTGGGGTATGAATCCTTTTTCCTTTCCTGAATATAACATATTGACTGCACAATTAGCTGTCTTTCTTGATGTTTTATGTTGTAATGATGATAGTCTGATTCAATGCTACCTTTTTTTAATCGAAAGAAATAGAAGAAGCTTGTTTTAAAAGATCTTGCGGCCTAGGCCTAAATATGTGCTAACTGCTAGTTAAGTTTTCTCATCATGCAAGAGTGACTATGATAGAGTAGTGAACATCACAGTTTTAAGACTGCAGTGCATATCTACACTACCCCTAAAATAAAAATCTCTGCCTTATTTTTGGTGTTTCTTCAACAATGTAAAAAATTGAGTTATTTGCTGCACTATTAAGTGCACAGTGAAAGGAAAGAATAAAAAAATAGCCGTAATGTATGTTCGATTTTCATGTCAAGCTTGCCTCCAATCCAAATTGAATTTTTAGGTTTTGACACAATTTTCCTGAATCTATTCACTTATTAAATGTTTACCAACCTTTTATACCAATAAGGGAAGATTTTGAAAGAAAAATTGTCAACAAAAACAATTTCACTAACAACTCTCATAAATCACTCTTATTTAATTCCCTAGAAAACTATTTTGGATCAAATTTAAAAGCCTAAAATGTCACTTAATTTGGATCCGAGGGAGTAGCAAGGGAGTGTAGTGAATCATTTGTTTTTTTACATGACATGTCATATGATCAGAAGGTCAGTAATACTTTTGATCTAATTTACATATTGGTTTCTATGTTTAGAATTCTAGCTAATGCAATTTATTCAATTTTATGGTTTGCAGTCTGGTATCTTTTGCATCATTGCGGATACTCTTATTAAATCAGGGATCTATTCAGACTACGTACAGGTACAGCCAATAAAAAACTACTCATGTCGGATATAAGTTTCCAAGGATATGATATCTTGATGCTTCTGTTTGTATCTTTTCACTTTTTCAGGATCATTTGGCACCTAGTGGCTATCTTAAAATCCCAACTGTAAGTTCAGTTCTGTTCAACATGAACGAAGTATCTTTTACATTGATTAGCAGAATCTGGTTCCTTCACATTTATTGCTAGCATTTGAGCAGTAAAAATGTGTGTAATTCATACTCTGTATATGTTAACATAACTCTTTGTAGGATCACAGTATCCCAAACCCCTCTGTAGACCTAGAGGTCACAAAATCTAATTAGATCCAATGATCCATTATGAAGTGTGACCCAACGTTTACCCATAAATTGACGAATGTGAACAACACAACCTGAAAAAATCCTGACAGCATATTTACACTAGATTTTGAATGGACTAAATAGGACCAAATTGAAGGTTGTTTAAGACCGGAAAAATTTGACACAAAATGTTCCATAGGGGACCAAAAATAAGCTAGATAAGTATCACATACTTTTATTTCAGTTAGTTTGTTTATTCAGATTATTTCTTATATGAAAACCGGAGATCAATATTAGTGATCTATCATATGAAATGCATATATTATGAGGTGGCACATAGTCAAATGAATAGAAAAATAAAACAGTTGGAAAAAACATTGTAGCACACTTTTTAATCAGATTGTAATAATTTCATTTGCTATCATGTATCTCCTTGGTATGGAATATTTTTCCACCATCATCATTAGTTAGGGATAATTTTTTTCATAGTTTGCCATTTTTGTTGGAAAAAAAACAAAGTTAAGAATCCGCCAATTTAGAATATTATTGTGTTGGTAAGTATGGAGTATGAATTTTGAGTTGAAATCTGAGAATTAGATTGGAAAAATGATTGTCAATAATACGAACTATCGCTCGTGAACCAAAAAAAAAATACAAACTTTAAAAACTAAAGATTCATATACAAACTATAACATATTAAACCAAAAATTAATACAATGCCAAATTTTGAAAACAAAAAAAATAAAAAAATAATTTAGACTCAAAATATAATTAATAAGAAAGTTTGGTAAATTTTTGTAAAATTAAGAGGAGTAAGTTTATTATCTTCCAAGTGCATCGCTCGGTGCTTGAATTCAACCTCATTAACAAAGCAGAATAAACTGAATCTCAAATTGTATTAATTTTGGTTTAATATGGTATAATTTATATATGAATTTGTAATTTTTAAAGTTTGTATTATTTTTGGTTAACCATTAGTTCATATTATTTTTAGTTATGTTTCCAATCAGATTTACCAAACCAGTCTAAAATGGGTAAATTCCATTGAAAGTACTATTCTAAATATCTTGTGCTTTCCAAATCAACTTCAAACAACATCATAGTTTCTTGAAAATGAATAATGTTTTCTGTCAATTATATATTGTTTACTATTGATTAAAATGAGTTTAAAAAAATCAGTTTCCATGAGGGACAGAGATGTATGATTTGATTTCCTTAATTCCTGCAACATTGACCACTATAAATTCGATAAATCCTTTTTACTTTCTTCAGAATATGGATGCCTACCTAGAAAAGTGTAGGTTTCTTCCAAGGCTTAACAATGAACTTCCAGATCAAAGAAATTCAACCTACAAGGAAAGACTCAGTAGCTTGGAGAACTTGGTGCTGATAATGGTGAGTTTCCTTGTTCTGTAAGTTTTTTGGGGGCGTCCTGCAATTGTCGTACTTTCGAGCACTTGATAGAAATCACAACACATCTACTTGCTCTTGTCCTCAACAGTTTGAGCACGACACTATTCTGATTCCCAAGGAAACCGCATGGTTTGGATACTACCCAGATGGTGCCTTCGGTTCTGTGTTGCCTCCACAACAGGTAGTCAATTAATGTTCCATTTCTCTCCTCGAGCAAAAATGTTGGTCCATTCTTTACTTCTTTCCCAGTTCAGTTTTTACTTTGTTTACACCAATTTTCAACACATGTTTTTTGTATGTGAAATAAATCAATATTCTTAAGAAGTTTGTACTGAAGTTAAGAAAGATCAGCTCATATACTCTTGGAGCCCCTTGATCCTTGGAAATTCTGCCTTTCATTGATGCTCAACTGAGAAATCATTCTGATAATCATTCGTTTTTTCCCCTGTAACATACAACTTTTCACAATGATCTCGATTCGATATACGTCTCTGAAACACAATTGTGAGTCTTCAATAAAAACAATTGTTGCTTGCACCACTTGTTTCTGCAGTTACTTTAATTGAATATTGTCACTTGTTTACATGTCAAGACAATCATCTGAGTTTTGTTGTGCTTGTAAACAATATTTCTTTTGATGGCTTCATGACATACTTCCATGGAAGGAGTACTGATTATAGCATTTATCCATGTACAAATTAGAAAATGACCTCAGGTTAGGGAGGAATGACATGATACGCTTTTTTGTTAAAGTGTTGTAGAGAAGTACCCTTGATATTGAATTAGAACATATGCCGTGAGAACAGTTCACATTGTTTTGATCACGATCTTTATTCTTTTTTATGCAGACAACGCTTTATATTGAAGATTGGATTGGTTTAAAAGCACTTGATGACGCTGGGAGGGTGAAGTTCGTAAGTGTACCTGGGAACCATCTTCGGATTTCACATGGTAATATGAAAAAACACATTGTGCCTTACCTGGAGAGTCAAGCATCAAAAAAAGGCAGGCTTGCAAACGCTGATGTCCAAGAACCTCACGCCAAGATTTCTCAACGGGATCACAAGCATCTCAAGCGTCGGGCATCTACTGTGATGATACTTGGTGTATGAAAGTTTGATTCTGAGCCCTCGTAGATCACAAGTTTCGTCATGAAATTATATTGCATGGAAAACGCGATTGATTAAGCATTGTTTGTGTGGGAGATAAGGGGGGTTGTTTACTACCCATATCGGTAAAGCACAGCATGTGCTCCCCCAAATCCCCTTGCTTACTTGTAAATAGAGCTGAGTTCCAGGAAATAATAAATGGGATTGCCTTTGCTTTTCGAATAGTAGAAGAGAACTATTATTTCTGTGAATAGGTCTGTGTGCATTCTTGAAGGAATCGTTTTACCTAATATTCTTCAAGTGATCTTGAGTTGTTTGTTGGTTTATGCCTGAATTTCAACTCAACATAGCCTTCACTTTCGTTGCATATTTTCAATTTCTGCTCCCAGGAAAACTGGCTTGTTGTTCGCACAGTTTCGTATCGCATTTTCAATTTCTGCTCCCAGGAAAACTGGCTTGTTGTTCGCACAGTTTCGTTTCGCCAAATAATGTTTGCTAACACGGGAAACCGGTGTCAGTAAAATAACTGTCAACTTTGCCGACACTGACTTCCCGTGTTGATAAGCTTTTTTCAAACCAAAAAAGCTTACCAACACCGGAATTCAACGAATGGTTGTGCATTTAGGGATAATTTGGTCATGCTTATAACAGTACCCCAGAAAAACATCCCACAAAATCACAAAAACCAGTTGAAAATCTCACAAAACCTAAAGCTCATGTTTCCCAAATGCAAGGTCAACATGAGACCAGAAGATTAGAAGCTTCTTTGAACACAAGTCACACTCACACCTACAAAACGGCTATCAGTTCGGGTCTGGCACAAACTGAGCTTCACTTTACACACCTGTTTTCTGATGAATAGTCTCGGATACAGCATGGGACCTAATCCAAAGCTTTTTGCAATTGGAAAAAGGTTGAAGCGGCAATGACAATCTTCAAATACTCGATCAAACTACTCTTGTATTTTTGCCATCTTCGGGAGTCATCTTCTATAGACTTGGCAAAACTTGAAATAGTAGCAGTTTCGAAGATCCATCCTTTTTATGCCAACATACAGAGATGTCCATTCAAGAGTCAGAGCATTTAGCTGATGATTTCTGATCACCATGACACTCTCAAGACAAGCGAAACAAGTGCAGCTCTTTGAACGGAAGATAAGCAATATCTAGGTTTGTTTCGAGTGCTGAACCAGTTGAATTGGTCGCTACTGGCTCCGTAGCCTCACATCCACCTTTTCACAACAGCTATAGCAGGTCTGTTAAAGTCCTGAGCCACTGGCTTTATGAGCTGAAATACCATAACCCATCCCAGTTAGGAATTGGTAGGAGTCCTGACTGGGATAATTGGTCGGTCACTAGGTGAAATACAGCGTGATGGCAAAATCTTCCCTGCCGCCTAAGGTGGTCATACCTGCAAAGGTGGTGACAAATTGAATCTTACAGCTTCATTTTCGAACCTTTTTTTTCATGCATTTAAAGGGCTCTGATTTATAATGATTGTTCCATGGGCAAACTCATACAATATCTGCAGATGGGTGCAGCATTATTTTTGCTTAAGGTTATATATACGCAAGAAAGGTTCCCGAATCGTCGAACCTTATAGACGGGAACTTGTTAGCACCTCCTCAGTATACATGGATGTCTACAGTGACACTGGTTATCTGGTCTGCCTCAATGGCACAGCTACCGTTCCTTCTGACTTGCTCCCCGGCAATCTTCTGCTGGGTGTGGCTCCTTAGCCACAGACAAGAAATCCTGGCCAGAGCCGCTTCACCAACCATCCGCACTTTGCAAACTGTACTCAGATCGATCCGTGCTTGCCCAGCACTGAACTCCCTATTTACCTTGGTTGGGTCATACCCATCAAGGTCAGATTTTGTTACTACCACCACAGAGCAATCATCAAAGGACATAAACTCCATGGCCTTCGGGGAGTCCTGGGTTCTGATTATGAGATCTCTGCAAGGATTCATGTAGCCCCTTTTGACCTTAAGAAGGTAATAGTTCTGAACAGCCTGCCAAGAGAAAAATGAACGCATGTTGTATGCAGGGAAAAAAGCTTGTGAGGTGATCACTGACTGGAACAATCAAATAACATGAGAAAAGGAGAAAGAGTTTCTGATGCAAATACTTAAAAGAGGTCTTAAAAAGATTAATTTTTTTTTTTTGACCTGCCATTGAGGTGAAGCAAGCAGAACTCTAGGCCTGATTGCCTTGACATAGCTATATGCCTCTTCAGGAGTCATGTTTTTGTATTGCACCTGCAAATGAGAGAAGAAATCCCAGAAACAAGGAAACTGAGTCATGAGTCATGAAAAATCAACGTCAAGATAATTGAACCATACAAAATGCAGCCCTTCACGGAGAACATACCAGGTAACACAAGACAATAGTTGTACTCCGACCCCGTCCTGCCTTGCAATGAACATATGTTGTACGCTGACAAGATGCATTTCCTTAAAATAAGCCAACAAAAAAAAAAGATTGTCAGATTAACCCTCCCCCCCAAAAAAAAATTCACAGCCCTAGAAGCAAAATTGCTGACAATAGTTAAAAGACACTACAAGAAAGATACAATTAGATGAAAATGGTTACAGTTGGCCCATTTTAGTTTGAGGATATTACACATTTGGGTTCTTCACCAAGTACAAATATGTTTGTATTGATTGCATCAACTCAAGTAATGAGAAAAAAGGGTAAAAAAAGGAAACTATACTAGGTCAGTTGAATGTGTTTTGTTTCAGGATATAACAAGTATATGGTGATTTTGTAAATCATAGATAATTAATCAAAGTATCTAATAGCATAAATTATTGAAATTATCACTCAATTTCTTTGAGGATGATATAAAAAGGGGCATGAAACATGTTATTGATTCAATCCTATGGAAAAATTGTTACTCTCTTATTACTTAACACCTTTGCACAGGACCAAGACCGGCCATAGATGGAGCAAAGAGATAGTATCTTGTTATATATCCATATTAAAAGTGCAGCTGATTGATCCTTGAAACCAATAATAACAAGCTCAAAACCTTCATTAGATACCCCTGTCTGCATAAGTACTTCCAGAATGAATAACACAAGAAAGAAACTTACTACGAATGAATGTGACTGCTTGACATATATCAACCACAGATGGAGCAAAGAGATAATCTCTCGTAGGAATCACCAAATGATCAATTTCATGAGCCTACAGTGATAAAACAAGAGTTCTTTTTCATCAAGTGACACCAAATGAGTGCAACGTTAAGCAATCACCTTGAATGATAGTTTGATCATGATTAAAACTGTTAAAATGTTGTTTTAGATCTATTTCATGCTTGCATAGTCTCATGTCCATATTATTGTCGGTGACAACTTTCAAATTTATATGTTAAAATGTGATGTTAAATGTCACTTTTTCTCTCTCTCTCTTGTCTCAAATTCTTCAAGTCAGAAAGCCCTGGCCCAACAGATATTGACATTTTCCTAACTCCCTTGCGTGCTGAGTTAGAAGTAAAAGCAGAGACCAAAGCCTATTGGTACAAGATTTAATTTTAATTGAAGTTGATTCCCCAGCCCCCACCTACTTCACCCACTCTGAAATAGGGAAACAAAACATAATTACAAAGAATGAAACAAACAAGTTGCATATCTCCAAAAACCTGTGGCATTCACTCACGTGATATAAAGATGTTGGAACCAATGTCTCATAAGGCTCGTTCAAGGTAACCACTCCCCCGACACCAAGCTCCTTCAGCCGCGAAACATCGGTCGGGAAAGGCACAGCTCCGAGCAAAACAAACTGAATATGCACAAGTGAGTAAGAGAAACACATTAAAAGAATCATAACATGGACATCTTCTTAAATCGCATAAAAGCAAGACACTCGAAATCGCATAGACATCTATGATGATCCAGACAGAAAGTTACACAGCATCTGTGAATTGATTTACGCATCCATGTATAAATAGAACTGATCCAGCCTACACGAATTGCTTCCATAAAAGTAAACATCTTGACATGAGAACACTAACTGAGAAAAGTCAGAAAACACCCTTATTGGGCTACTATCACCACTATACAATATATGATGACTCATGAGTAACATTCATCATCATCATCTCATCACCACAACAGCTAATATTTATGGACCAATTAACAAGCAACATTTTTCCTCAAATGAAATTGATCCTCCCTTCCATTCATTCTAGTTGAAACTATCTCTCCATGAATCATGATTCAACAATCAATTAGCTTGAATGGGAATACTTAATCCTCAAATGAATAAATTCACAGTCAACTCAAATTAGGGGGGAGATCATATTTCATCCAAATAGAACTCGTCAAAAAAACATTTTGGTCAGAGAAAGGAAGAAGCGATTTACCTCATCCACGCGATCCCACCATCTAAACTCCGACTGTAATTTGTTCCTGATAACATTGTAACACAAGGTAGGGTAGAAGAGAATGCGCGCCCCAGCTCCGACGATCACTCTCTTTGCATCCCAAGCAGCTACGGTTCCATCCGACGAGACGACGATGTCCAGACATGGATTATCCCCCGGAATAACGTCCTTTTCGCCGTTCAATTCCTCAATATACATATCAACAAGTTTCACCAAACCCTGAAATCCCCAAAATCAAACCCCTGCCGATTCTTGACAAGCGATACCAAACAGCGAACAAACAAGCTTGGATCAAAACCCTAAATTTGAAGTAGAGCGTTGGTCAACTAAATTCAACAAAAATCAGCCAAGAAAGAGATTCATCCAAAGCTATTACATATGGAAAGAATCAAAGCACGGAATCCGAGGAGGGTAGGATACGAAATCTGGGATATGACCGAAGATCTCGGAGCTAACAACACGTACAAGAAAGGAAAGGGATACGGAGATCGACAAGTGGATATTCCACCCGGTTCTGAAAATGGAGACTGAAAATGGAGAGAGAGAGAGGAAAGGAATCCAAACCAATGAAAAACGAGGGGCGAAATTGGGGATTGGGAATTTGGGATTGCCATTTCGGATAGGGGTGGGGTGGGGTCAGGGCCTCAGGGGACAATTTATTTATTTATTTATGATGAAATATTTATTTATTTTTTTGGGATAACATAATGGCGATTTCTTTTTTTTTTATTTGGTGTTTCATTAGAGTGAAATTTAGAAGACCACTCCTTGAATATAGAGGTTTTTATTTAACCACTTTTTATATTTAAAATTATAGAAAATCACTCTTTAAGTGGCCTTTATTTATAAATTATCACTCTTTTATCTATTTTCGTTAAACTATCGTTAAATATATTATATTTTAATATTTTAAACTGAAATTTGATTATAAATATATTTAAAATTTGAATTTAAGGGTTGGATTATATTTTAGAGATTATTTTTTTTAAAAAAAAATAATAAATATATCCTAGAATTATTATCTCAATTTGTATATGATAATATTTATAAATTTTTAAAATATTATATGAATTACTATTTTATTTATAATATGACTAGAAATCATAATTTCTATTTACAAAGTTAAAAAATAGATTATTTTTTTTCAAAATATTCACCAAAAAATAAATATTAAACAAAATATTTACCCTTTTAAACTATTTACAAAAATATACATTTATTTCAGATTTATCAGAAAAACGCGGTTTAGAACCGCGTTTTATACACATAATTTCAAATTCGAAACCGGAAAAAAAGATACAAAAAAAATGAATAAAACGCGGGTTAAAATCGCGTTTTTGTTTTTTTATTTAATTTCTCAATTAAAAAAGAAAATAAACGAAAAAATAAAAATAAAGGCGACCTGAGGCCGCGCTTTTGTTGTAAAAAAAAAGAAAAAAAAGGTCGTCTTCCATGGATGTTCTCCGCCCTCCTCACCGCCACCATCTCCGTCGCCTCTGCTCGCTGCCACCACCGTCTCCATCGCTCTGGCCGTTCTTCCTCCGCCCGCTTTCATCACCATTTCAGTCGACCTGGTGGTCTTCCACCGCCCACTGTCGTCACCATCTCCGTCGACCATCGCCCGATATCGTTCAGCAGGTCCTCCAAGAGATTGAAGCCTCCGACAATTCGAAATCGACGCCGGTCAAAGTGAAAGATGATGATGGCAGTGAGGATGAAGGGGTAGGGGGACTTGGAATTGATCGGAGTGCAAGATGATGATTGAAGATGATGATTAAAGGGTTGCCGGAAGAGGTGGGGGAACTTGAAATTGGGCATAATGGAGAACTGGTAAAACGCTCTACGTTTTTATTTTTTTAAATCAAAATTAAAATAAAATCCTAAAATATGTATAAAACGCGGTTTCAAACCGCGTTTTTATACGAAAATGTAATTTTTCCCCAGCACTTTTTTTGAAATTTGTGGATTTAGCCTAGAAACGCGGTTTTAAACCGCGTTTCTCTGAGAAGTCTGCAAAAAATGAATATTTTTGTAAATATTTTAAAACTGTGAATATTTTGATAAATAAATATTTTATAGTGTATATTTTGAAAAAAAATCTAAAAAATAAACTTTAAATTATTATTTATTTGTAGTTTAAATATTGTCATTTAATAATAAACCTTGGATAAAAATTCAAAAATGTCTATAATTATATTTAAGATATACGATTAATCGATAACCTAACTTTTTTTAAAACTTTCAAACATTTTGAGATAAAAGACATGCGAATTGTCCCATATATATAAAGTTTTTTTATATATAAAAAGTTATATATTATAAATAAAATGGATCAAACTCGTATTTTAAATTAAATAAATAAATAAATAAATATATTTAATGATAGTTACACTTACTTACACCATCATCCAATTTACAAGGTAAAGTTGTCCATTTGTTGGTTGGTTCGCCCTCATTCAATAATAAACCTTTGATAAAAATTCAAAAAAGTCTATAATTTTATTTAAATTATACGTTTAATCGATATCCTAAGTTTTTAAAAACTTTTAAATATTTTGAGGTAAAAGGCATGCAAATTCCTCCACATACATATATAAAGTTATCTATTACAAATAAAATAGATCAAAATCATATTTTAAGTTGAAATTTTTTAAAATATAATATTTAATGCTAGGTTAACTAAATTAGTAGAGAGTGGAGACTATTTAAGGCGTGATTTTTTTGTAATTTTAAATTTAAGGGATGATTAATTGAAAAACCCTATATTTAAAGTATTTTTTTAATTTCCCTTCTTCAAATTATTTTATTCTTTATTTTATTTTTAAAAAATTATATGAATAAATTAAATTCTAAACATTTATTTATATTTTTTAAAAAATCATATTCTAAAATTTTACAAAATTATATTTTATAAAATATCAACAAAATATGTTATTTTAGAGGGTTACTTTTATATAATAAAAAATGATACTAGTATGTTAGGTATTTTAATTTCTATTTACAAAAATATCTTTATAATGATTATAACATTGTTAGTTGGAGTTTTGATTTTAAAAAAAATTAGTATAACAAATAAGGGTATAATAATATATGTATTAATTTTTTAAAAATTTGTAAAAAAATCTAAAATGACGTGTTTTAATGAACGTGATCACCAACCCCGCCTTGTCCGCCCCTTACTATACACCATACATTCACCACCAACCCTTGCCTAGCTTATTTCCGCCACTTGATTATACACCATACATACATATTATTAATACATTATTCTAGAGTTCTATTACGATTGCTACATCGATCATTGAATTGGTGATAAAAAGGCAAAAATGAAATGGGGACAACCATAACTTGCAAATGGCAAAACAACATATAACACTGTGCCAATCTTAGAGTCAACATCCCAACCATCTTTCATTTCCTCTTTAAGAAGCTAATAAGATAGGTTTCGTTGATGGCACATGCTTTGTTTACCACAATTTTTATTTCCCCTACCTAAATATACATCCATTCAAATAGCATCAAATATCGCAACATCGAATATCCGGGTTTCCTTCCTTTTAAACAAGATTTTAAAAAAAAAAAATTAGAAAGTGCGATAATAAATTGCAGGCCAAAAATTCTTCATTTAAAGCAAATGTAATATAAAAAAAATTATATGAAAATATTTTATTTTAATAATTAAATGGTAGGCCAAAATTTCTTCATTTAAAGAAAATGTAATGTATAAAAAAATCATACGGAAATATTTTATTTTATGCATTTTAAATGGAAAGAAATCGATGGTAAAATTGCTAACTAATTGGCGATTTTTCTAACTTATACTTTCGAAATATTTTATCTTTTATTTAATAATATTTTTCTAGAATAGATGAATTATTTAGTTAGAATCTTTCTCAATTAAGTTTATTTAATATATTCACTGAAGATATATGTTAGAAAAACTGAAATATAAAAAGCTACCAACATTATATTATATATTTCTTTATATTGGAATGTTATTGTTTATCACCCATATGGAAACCTTAGAGCATCTTTAATGGAGGTACTTGGAGTACCATAGCCCTATTTTTAAATAAAAACTAAAAATAAATATAAGAGTTGGGGTGAGAATCAAGACAATCATTACAAGTGAGTACCATTAAGATGATTCTCACTCTTACACAATATCTTAGTTTTATCCAATTAACAATAACATGTGGGGACCATTTTTTTTTTCTACACCCACAAAGATTTAAATATAAAATGAAATATATGTTAAGATACTTTTGTGAGTATCATGGTTGTGCATTCAAGTATCTTAAAATGATGTGGCAAAAAAAATTTAAGATATGATACTTGAATTGGGTATCATGGATAAAGATGCTCTTAGGGGAATTAAGAAGAGGCTAGTAGGTAAGCAATGTGGTCACAATTCACAAATTTGCGTCATACAAAATTCTAGGGATTAGACTATCTCCAACAACTTCTTTTTTTTTCCCTAAAATACATATTTTTAAATTATTTTTGATTAAACTTCAACATTTTTTCGTTTTGAAGATTTGAAAAATCATTTAGTTTTGAAGAATACTACCGATTTAGAAAAGACTATTTTTTTACTATTATTTTTTTACTACTTCCCTATTTTGGAGAATGTGATAGGGATCTGTTAGACAAAAAAGTATTAAAATATTCCAAAATCCTCAAAATGAGAAATCTGATGTAGATGCTTCCGACTACTGCAGTTGAAATTTAACTAGTACAATATCCGTAAGTATTGAGGGAATTATATTATATATAGTATTGAGGGAAATTTAATTATTTTATGCAAAGAAATCTATCATTATATTATATTATATATAGTATTGAGGGAATTACACCCACTAAACCACTATCCCATGAAAAGTTTGCACAACTAACACCCATCCTTAATTATTTGCAAAACTAAACCCCCCTTTGAAAAATTTGCAGGCAACTCCCAGTTACAAACAATAGGCTAATCGGTTGCTTTATGAGGAGAGAGAAAGAGAGTGTGTCAGGTGAGTGCCGCCGCCTTCCTTCTTGCTCTGAAAGCGTAATCAAACTGGTTTTTGAAGGAAAGGTAGAGATGAAGCGAGAGATACATGAATCACTGTTCGGCTCGGGGTGGAAATAGATGTGACCTGGATGGTGACGGTTGTGCTTGAGTACGGGCTTCAACGACTATCGTGGGTGCTTCTTCTACCTCAATGGCTGTGGTGAACGCCCAAAGTCCCAAACGAAGGTTACACGTCCTGGTGTTGAAGCATGTGTAAGCAAGGAGGCATCTCCCCTTTACAACGTACAGAGGTTCAACCTGCAGCTAAGGCGGATTTTCCGAGCCAGGTGGTTGGCGAGTCGGTGTCGGGGTTAGGTGGGTCTGGCAAGGGGTCCGTTCCTTCTCCTCGTCCCTCTAGGTGCCCTCTTTCTTTCGCCCAGGTTTCTCGCGACTCACACCGGGCAGCAATAGACCTAACTTCTTTATAATAGTAGTTTAATAGAAATAAGAAATGAAGGCCATTAGACCCGGTACTAGGCTGGTAGTGATCAAAAGCTCTGAACGAGAGGACATCTAATTGAAGGTGATGTTATGTTAGACAATGGACATTCCCTCTTTTGATACCTCTTGATCCCGAAAACTAATGGCGAGAGGACCTAACTTCTATATAACGGATGTGTCGACCCTGTTGAAGAAATTGATTACAAAATTCATGGGTTTATCCTTACATAATGCATTCCAAATTATATTAAAAAAATGTACTAGTGGCATGTACAGATGGTGAGGCTGGAACGATGAAATAGACAGGTGAAAAGTATATGTAGTTGGTGGAAATATAACACAATGTCAGGTGAAAGGTTAAAACAAACTACTGGCAAGAAATAACATGCCACACTATCTAAAATTTTCATGCTACCTTCATCTTTTTCCTTGCCACTTGTTCGATTTTTTATGCCATATCTTTGTTTTGCAATGAAAAATGGAGTTGTATAGGCCAATCACGTTCCTCAAACGTAGAGTTGAAGAACGTCAATGCCTCCAAGTCATTGCCATCCCCGACCCCAAATGGGTTGAACTTCTCCTTCGTAGGGGGTAGATATGTGAGCTCCACATCATACATCGTACGTGTTATCCATAACAAACTTATCCATGATGAATTACTTCAAAGATTCACAGTCGATGTTCTCCTTCACGACCACGGTTTTGTCGTGGTGCTTCCTACCCTTGAACACTTAACTGCCTCTTTCACATGTCCACCATCCACCGAATATGATTCGGTGGATGTAAAAGTCTGTAGGTGGAACATGATATTAATTAAATTGATCGGGCTGCTTGTAACAATGAATTTAGGCCCGATTTAACGTTTCAAACCACGACATATGGAGGAGGGTCATCCCGCACCTACGCAAAGGTATGCCTTTCTTGTCATCAACTATATTTTACATCCCACCATAGTATCATTAACATGTCATTCATCATATATTTGCTTGTCATCCATTACTGATTTACGTGTCCCCATACCAAACTCTCGTATTTGATGGACACCCCAAAAGGCCACAAGTTTAACTGGTCAATCATCATATAATCACCCGTCACCCATACCGGATTTACATGTCATTCATAACGGATTTACATATCACTCTTTACTATTTTAATTACTTGCCACTCGTAAGAACTTCACTAGCACCCCTCATATTTTAGTCATGCCACATAATGTATGATTTTACATGCCATGTGAATTGTTTTACTGGACGGATCTCATGAAATGCATTGTTGTAATTGCATATTACATAATTGCAAAACAAATTATGTATCTAGTGAAGAAAGTAATATAACACATGAAAATTTCCTCCTCACATATGTTTATTTGTAACACACACAAATTTCCTCTTGGTTACAATCTCAAGCAAGGACATATGCTCCTCAATCACTAGAAACGTACAAACGAAGCCAAATCGAAATTATGGGACTATACAAAAACGCCAACCATACGACCACAAAATCAACCTAGGAAAAAAAGAAACATTAGATGGTAAAAGTCTAAAGTTGGACACTTCAAAATAAATTTCGATGGTTTCAGGCTCCAATCGGAGCTTGCAACGGCTAGTTTTGTCATCAGGAATGCCATTGGCTCCATCATGGTCTCCAGCAGTTTTCATTGCGGCGATTCTTCCCCCTTGATGGCCGAGGCTTTGGATTTCCGGTCCAGCTTGGCAGCAGCGCGAGACCTCGGTTTTCAGCGTATCAACATCGAGGGCGATAATCTTACTGCCATCAACACTGTCTCTGGGAAGTGGAAGTGTCCTTGGGACATCGAGATGATCGTCACGAACATCCAGTAGCTTCTCCGGCACTTTGTTTGGTCCTCCTGCAATCATGTTTTCCGTGAGATCAATATGGTGGCTGACAAAGTGGCGTCTTTGAGGCATACTCTGGACCACGATGCGATTATGTCGCACCCAGATGTCCTTTCCCTTATCAGAAGGGATGCAGTTGGGTGGTGGGTCAGCAGGGTCTGACACCACCCAAATCCTTACCTTGTTTCAAAAAAAAGAAACGTCCAAATTCAGCGACAACAACAACTAAAAGAGGAATGTGGTGAATTTCGAATCGGTAGAATATAGGGTGAAGAGAAGGAAAAGGTTAAAGCGAGGAGAAGGACGTTGGGGGGAGTAGTTGCAGGCCGGTTCAGAGAAACAATTGCTCACAAAAAAAACATTAGTCAAGCAATAAAAACACCCCAAAAATTTCACAATACTAGTGAGTAGGTCCGTGCTACGCACGCTACTTATTTTAAATATTTTTTAATTAATATATTATTATTATTATTTTATTACTAATAATTGTTATCTTTAAAAGTATTATATGTGTATTTATCTTTGAAATTCGACAAATATATTAACTTGACTCTATTATCCTCTTACTCACTTCTACATGCAATTCAACTATAAGAAAAAAAATAATTTCTTTATAAATGCACATGAGACTTATTTTAAATATATATTTTTAATTAATATATTAACATTGTAATTTTATTACTAATAATTTTTTCTCTAAAAGTTTTAATATGTGTATTTATCTTTGAAATTCGACAAATATACTAACTTGGCTCTATTTATCCTCTTACTCATTTTTTACATGCAATTCAACTATAGGGTTAATTGCGCTAAATATCCTAACCTTTATAGATAGTTGTGTTTAATATCCTGACCTTGTAAGATTTCGCGAAATATCCTGAACTTTGGTGTTAGTTGCGCTCTCTACCCTAGATAAGTTTCTTAAATTAAAAAATTGCACAGATGATGGAAAAATTACACAAAATCGCCCATATTCATAAAATATTTTCAATGTACCCCCAATATATTTAAAACTGAAAATAGCAAATTTACTCCTTTAAATAATTAATATAATTATTGAAAATAATTAATTTGAATTGTTTTTCTTAATAACATATGTTATAAAAAATATAAATTTATATATACCTATCTATATATGTGGATTTGTACATCTATTCTCTCTCTCTCTCTCTCTATATATATATATATATTGGTCCATATTATTTTATATATACTAAAACTAATACATAAAATCTTATGTGGTTTCTTGTGATTGAACCTTAAGAAAATATTTTTCATATAAATTCCATAACATTTAAAAAAAGATTCTATAAAAAATGCTAGCTATACATAAATGAAATATAATATTTTTACAAAAATAAAATAAAATATATTTTTAAAAAGAAATATTAAAATATATGAGAACTATTTATAATTAATAATGATATGATAAACATATATGAAAATTAGGCAAAATCGGGTATATACTCATGGAAACTTGATTAATTGGGCATATAATATGGTACTTACATATTAATCTTACGTAAATTAAAACTATGACTTTATACAATATAATTTTAAGGAAAAGAAGATATGATAAGACATAAATTTATTTTGAAGTAATTGATCTTATTTAAATTTTTTTAGAGCACACATTTTTATATGTATGACATAAATTTCCTTTTTTATTTTGATTAAAATTGTGGATTATTGATTTTTTTTTAAATATGGGTGCATATTTTGTGTATTTTTCATATCATGTTAGTGAATTTATTAATTTAAGAAACTCATCTAGGGTAGAGAGCGCAACTAACAACAAAGTTTATTATATTTCGCGAAATCTTACAAGGTTGGGATATTAAGCGCAACTATCTACAAAGGTCAGGATATTTAGTGCAATTAACCCTCAACTATAAGAAGAAAGAAATGATAATTACTTTAGAAATGCACATGGGACTCATTTTAAACATATATATTTTAATTAATATATTATCATTGTAATTTTATTACTAATAATTTTTTCTCTAAAAGTTTTAATGTGTGTATTTATCTTTGAAATTCAACAAATATATTAATTTGGCTCTATTCATCCTCTTACTCATATTTACATGCAATTCAACTATAAGAAAAAAGAAATAATAATTGCTTTAGAAGTGCATGTGTTAGGTTTAAAACAAATAGCAATATACTATAAACTTTTAAAATGATGTATAGTTATAGAGACTTGATCTCTTGACATGATGGATTGGAACTATCCATATAACCAATAAGCTACAACAATTTTTTGATTTTTTATGCTAATATTAAATATATATTAAATTTATTTATAAGTATTTAATAAGTGCAATTAATGGGCTTTCACCCAAATTTATATTTATAATATATATATATAGATATATAGATATAGATAAGCAAGACACATTGTTACATGCTAAGGGAAGCTCTCAATAAACCGAGTTCTATTGTTACATGATAAGAGAATAAAAAGTTAATGAAGTTAATTAAATGACGGGATGAAACGGTGGTGGACTCTAATGAAGTTAATTAAATGACTTAATGGGCCTAGTTTGATAGCCCATTGCAGTTTTGGCCCATGATTATGATCATTTGGAAGAAAAAAAAAAATCATCTTTCTCAAAGTGGTGTTGTTTCATATTTTTTCTCTTAGTTGTATTGTATGCACGAGTTCTTTATGATTTGCCCCTGTTCCATCTTTTATTCCTCCTTCGGAACCTGATCTCATCTTCGTCATATATTTCCATTTTGATTGATTTGGTTTGAATGGTTTTTCTTTGATTTGTATGTCTTGGAGTTTTTCGGATATAGTCAAAGAGGGAGCCAGAAATCTTTTACCGAGGGACACGATTATATATATACGGTGTCATTTTAGATTAAAGTAGCATAACGATTTATATGTAACTAGTATTCGTTACCCGCGCGGTTGCGCGTTTTGTTAATAAATTATATTTTATTATATTAATTATATTAAAACACTATATTAGATAATTAATTGACGTGGCTTAAAAAAATAAAATCAAATTGACGTGACTCACAAAAATAAAATCATATATAAATATATTATATTCAATTTGATCTAAAAGGTAGAATAACGCACCAAATATTCCTTCTTCATCTTTTAAAATAATAAATAATATAGTTTATTAACAAAAGCATGAAAATAATAAATATGTATAACAACTAATTCAAGTTATATTGGATAGATTATTGATCTAAAAAGATAAGTTTTTAGCTAACTATATTCGTTTATTAATTGATGTGGGCCAGAAATATAATACCACTTTAATCCAGAAAATGTCACGTAAGCAAAAATAATCCCGCTTTAATTCAGAAAATTCCGTGGATGCGAGATCGCACCAGAGCCCGTTTCAGGCCTCTGTTTTAGTATTTTATATAGATATAATAATTATAACGCGAAACTAATTAAAATAACCCAACCTTTAAGGGGGTGTTAAAAATATATCTCAATCTTTCAAATGTAAGATAAATATCCCGACCTTTATAAGTGATGGTAATATAATATCCCAATGATTTCTCTCCAATAAAATTCTTATTTTTTGTATTGTATTACTCATGTATTTTCAATTCAAATAAAACATATTGTATAAAATTAAATTAGATGAGTTTAAAAGTTTATTTAATAAACTTTCGTAGTTTTAGATTTAATTTGTACCTAACTTTTTAAATCAATATCTATAACAAGCCAAATAAAAAAATGTAAAGCAAAATAAATATTTTCAATTAGTAAATGATTAGCTAGTGATCGATTTAACTTATCAAAACTAAAGAATATTTTGCCAATTATAAACTTTATGTTACTACGAAATTGAAATGAAAATTTAATTATTTAGATTATTCAATGGTGTTCATTTATATATAAGAAGTAAATTATTATTATAAAAAATATATAAAAGAATGTAATTTTTTTATTTTTTATTTTTTCTTAAATCCAAAATAAAAAAATTAAGATAAACTTAAAGACCAATCTAATTTAATCTAATAAACTTGAATGATCTTTTACACAATCAAGATATTGAAAATTATATTTTAAATATTTACTTGTTTTATTATATTTGTTTTGATTAAATTTAATTATAATCTATAAAAACGTATTAAAATGAATGATATTTTTTCGGTTACAAAAGAGGCTTATTTTTTAAAAAAAATTATCATGACGATCTAGACTATACTTTGTATAATTCGAGCATTAAGATCCAAGGGCACGCTTGTGAATATGATCATCATTTTTTGCTACATATGTGCCATGTAAGCATTTTTGTGGAGGAGAAAATTTTGGGATATTATATTACCATCCCTTAAAAAGGTCGGGATATTTATCTTACATTTGAAAGGTATGGATATATTTTTAACACCCCCTTAAAGGTTGATTTATTTTAATTAGTTTCGCCTAATTATAAATGATGTTATTTTAAGATAACATGACTTTAATTTATGATAAAAAATCTATTATTTTTTCTCCATTAAAAAATAAAGAAATATAAATAAATAAATGAAATAGCCGAAGAAAAAACTAATAAAATAAGGATATAAAACATAATAAATAACACAATATATAAACATTGAGTCAATATTTAACTTGTTGTATTCGTAATATGTAAATGATGTAATAGTGTGTAACTAGATATAAAAAATTTAAACTTGCATAATGTCTTACCAAATTCTAAAAATAAGTAATATAATCTATGGTTTCGAAGCTCTCGAGATGAATTATAATATGTCAATTTAAGTAAAATATAAAAGTATTATAGTCTATTACTCTATTGAAATAAAATTAAAGTGATTAATACACCTACAATTTTCAAACGTTCATAACGTTTTACTCAAATGTCGGATTATGACATATTATATATCAAAATGAAGCTATCGACGAGGAGAATACATCTAAATAATTTTTTGGATGAGGGAGAGGAGGGGTCACGTGACCCTCCAGGTCCCCCTTTACTCCACCTTTGAATATATTATTTTTGGTCTCTTAAGCTATCGAGTTTATTTGATACTTCAAATTACATTTTTTAAAATGACTCAAACATTCAAATATGAATGTTTGAGTCATTTAAAATTGTCTTCATTTGGTTTCAGGGCCACATCAATTGAATTTTGTAGCATTATTAAACAAGCAACACAAAGGGAAGATGAACTAGATCCCAATTTTTTTTATTGGGTAGAAAAAAGCTAATAATAAACAGAGTAAATTTAATTCATATTTAAGCATTGGGGTTGATATTGACACGGGCAAAATTTCGTCAAATGCAAGGCCGAGACATCGACCGGACAGTCGGAGACGACAATACCTTTACCGACATCGGATGCCGGTATCGACAAACACAACACACCATAGCAACTAAACGCAACACCTTATAACCTTTGTTAACTCCTGTTGTCAGTTTCGACTCCTTCCATTGCAATTGAACACATCACACCACAATAACGCAACACCTTATAACCATGGTCAAATTGGTTTGATTTTATCCTCTATTTTACCTTCAATTCAACATTTTTTGATATCCTATCAATTTGAATATATCATACCTTTTTTTTCATCATTTGAAGATTCTTTCTTTTGGTTGAGAAGGGGGAGTTGAACCCAACATTTGTGGCTTTGGTAGAGGTGGTGGTGGTGTTTTTCGGCTCTCAGCGTCTTCCATCGTCCCCTTGACATGGTTGTCCAACTCCTTGGACTTCAGATATCACACATTGGGGCTCAAGTTTCACACTTTCCTAAGAGTCATCTATCGCCCTTGTGGATTATACTTTTCATTTCCTCGGCGGTGAGACATCGTGTCAGCTATCTCACGAACTCACTATCCACGTCCTACCATCGAGTCTTCCACTGTGAACTACCTGACTTTTGCTTGGTTCTTTGGCTTTGGGTTTTTTTTTTGTTTCACTTGTTTTGGCTTGTTTTCATTCTTGATGCCTAACCCGTCTTTGTCAAGTCCCAAATATTATCATTTTGCTATGTCGATCGATTGTCGAATGTAATGGACAATTTCCATATCATTTCAATTAACTTTTATCCCCTCAATTTGCACAAAGTTTTCAAAATTAAAATTAAACTTGTTTTAAATAAAGAGTATGAAACCTCACCGTGCTTATGTGTTGGGTTTAAAGTGCACGTGCACACATGCACACGACCCCCAATCATTGGTCCGAGTCGAACTTTAATATGGTATAAGAACAGGTTTTCAGGTTAGCTAAAAATAAAATGAGATGCTACATGTTAGTTGTTACTACTTATCCAAGCAGTGGTGGACCCATAAATTTTCCTAGGGGCCTGAACAAATTTTTGAGAATTTTTTTTACATCGATAAATGAAAAATATATTTAAAAAAAAAATACATTTGAAAAATCATTAAATTTGTTATTTAAATAGTCATTTTTAGTAGAAAAAATAAAAATTATGAAAAAAATGAGAAATTTTTTATATGTATATGTAAAAAAAATATTTTTGTTTAAATATTTTGGAGAGAAATTTTAATTTGTTATTTAAATAGGCATTTTTAGTAGAAAAAAAATTAAGAGAAACAAAAATTATGAAAAAATAAAGCTAATGAGATTTGAACGCATAACCTCAAGGTAATAACTACACCACCTTACCAACTAAGTTAAGCTGTCTTTCTGATACTTTATTCTTTTTACATTTTTTATCCCTAAAATTAGTAAAAATTACCAAAAAATAACCCAAAAATAAATAAATAAATTCTACGGTTTTCTTCCGGACTAGGGGGCGCTAACACCACTCTGAGCCCCGTATGGTCGCCAATGTATCCAATTGTCAACTAGATAAGACAATCCTAGTTGCACTTGCGGGGAAGTGTTGAGATGTGAAAGGACAAAAATTGTTTCACGTCGAAAGTTTGAACAAATCAAGCCTAATATATAAGTCAGTGAGCTATAGTACGTACTCTTCTTATTGCCAATTGATTTTAGGATAGAACCTCACAGTGCTTATGTGTTGGGTTTAGAGCACACGTGCGCACATGCACATGATGTACCCCTTGGTCATTGGTCCAAATCGTACTTTAAAATAGTATATAATAAATTTAGAAATCTGTAAAATAGAGAAACTGTTGAAGTTGTATTCTAAAGATTTTAGAGATTTTGATATTTATTTTTCTATTTTGAAATTTTTTTAAAGGATTTTTTAAAGATGCTCTTAATGTGTGCACATTGTCACACATTAGAAAAATCTAATAAAAAATATCAAAATTAAATGAAAAAAATGCGATATCGTCATAAGTAGTACGTGAAGTCACTCACAAACTTACATTAGGATCAAGCAGGTTTATGACCAAAACAAAGGATCGAATCAGGAAAAAATATTGTATACATTGAGACTTTTTATTGCAATCCTTTTCAATATTCATTGGCGATCACATGAAATTGTAATTAATTTGTAAAGATTTTAGAATACTTTAGCTTTCTTTAATGAGAAAGTATATTGACAATATGAGATTTTATCATTAACAAAATGGTTTATTCAAAATTATAGTTGAATTCTTTTTATTTTTGACAAAATAATTAGATAAGTACGTAACCGAACACCGGCTCCTCACTAGCACTCCTGATCTATGATGCTATGCAATCAAGATCTCCTACTTCACACCCTACACCACCCCTACATCACAAAATTATTTTTGTTTAAAATATATCTTTTAAAAAAATTTAAAAATTATATTCACATTTTAAACAACTATATTTATATGTTTATAAACTTTTATTTTGAAAAATTATGTTTTGAAAAATTTTAAAAATATAATTTGCAAAATATTGTCTTTTTAATTTTTAAAAAATTGTAACACATAATTTTTCAAAATAAAGTTTATAAACATATAAATATAGTTGTTTAAAATGTGAATATAATTTTTAAAATTTTTTTAAAGATATATTTTAAACAAAAATAATTTAGTGGTGTAGGGAGTGAAGTAGGAGATCTTTGTTGGATACTATGGCTCCAAGGTCCTTCGGACTCCGATCCAACCACCAAAAAGTTTGTTGACGAGTGTAGATTACAAGGCTGAACTCTTTTGATGAATTCAAGAGTTGGAATCTACACTCGTCAAGAAACTTTTTGTTCAAGTTAATTGGCATTAGATGGGATAGCCCACTAGGTTATATACCAAGACTTGTTTGTTCAAGTTATCAATGTGGGACTCTTTTGTTCTCTTCACATTCATAATTCTCTCAACAACGCGAGCCGCGACCTTTGTGTCTTCCACCAGTGTAATCGGGCTATCTCTCCTATCCTTATTTTTTTCATCATCAAAATCATATTCGCGGGTTTTAGATCAAGGAATAGTAGAGACTGGAACGAGATCGGGTCTGATAACATGACTCGGTTCCTCGAACTCATCACGTATTACTCCTCCAGTCATCGGAAAATTCGCTGATGGAGCATAGAGATCATGCCCATAGAGATTTTTGTAGGTTTCGAGCAAATTTGTAAATATTTTTTTTTTATAAAATAAAAATGATTGAATTGTAATTTTTTTTATATGTATAAATTATCTTCGATCGTGTACGTTATTAATAAATTTATGTTCTTTAATAGGCGTCCGAAGCTATAAACTGGCCGACATCATTTTTTTTAATTAATTAACGAATGAATTATTTAAGAGTTGCTTTGATTTGTTTGGTGATGGTCAAGTCTGATATATTGTTGAGATGCTGCAATCTGCATGAATATAAACAAGTAAACAACAGTAACAATAATAATAGTAACAGTGATGAACACTTGTTAAAACCCTGGTTATATATAAATGATCAGGGATTCAGGGGTGCTGCCACCTTGCGCTAAACCTATCTAGCTTCAAAGATTACCATTGTTGGCCACAATCTACTACAATCATTATTAGCTACTTTATTTGGGTGTGTTTGGTAACTCAATAAGTCTTTTTTTTTTAATTTTGTTTTTATTATTATAAACTTTTGAATGGAATGAAAATAAAATTTTAATTTAATTAGTTTCACTTTAATAACTTATGAACAATTGAATTTAATATATATTTAACACAACTAATCTATCAACTTTAGATACCACATCAACTATGTGTTACCAAACTGCCCATAAATACTTTTAGGTATTCAGGTACCTAATTTCTAGATCCATCTCTTTATATTTTAGGCGGAATTTAATGATGATAATAGTAGTAATATATGAGTAAAGATCCTCTACAATACAAGGTGAGACCTTGTGTGTGACACTAAATTATTTAGGCTATAAAATTATATTAAAAAAATTTCAAAAATTATATTTATATTTTAAACAACTATAGGTATATATTTATAAAAAAAATTACTGAAAAATCATGTTTAAAATTTTATATAAATGAAAGATCGATTATTTGTAATATGAATTTATTGAAATTTAAATCATGATTTTTTTATCAATTTTTTTTATAAATATATACTTATAGTTGTTTAAAATATAAATATAATTTTTGAAATTTTTTTTAATATAATTTTATAACCTAAATAATTTAGTATCACACACATGATCTCACCTTGTGTTTTAAATGATCCTTACTCGTAATATATGTATGTCAAAGTATGGCATAATGTCAGACCAAAAAAAAAAGTATGGCATGCTATTCAATAATTGCATTTGTTCGAGCTATCCAGTGCATTAAATACAAAAGTTTAAATTATTAATTTTAAAGACATATTCGGGTAGTTGGCTCCACTTCCGACAACGGGTCTAATATCTCATTATCTTTTTAATTAGTACAAAATTGGGAGTTGGGTCATTTGAGTTTACCGCTCTAATAAATATCATACTGAATTATCATTGGTTGGCACTTGTATAACAAACCTAGTATCTCATTATGTCTTTAGAGAGTCAAAGTGTTTGTCTTTACCGCTCTGATATCATATTAAAATCCGTTGGAACTCGTGATCGAAGGTTGTATGCACGGGCGCTAATAACCTAACACATAAGTCGAGTGAGGTTATATCTCAAAACCAATTAACAATTAATTAAAAAATGCATGTTATAACAATCATCTAATTAAACGAAAAAAGTTCTAGAGAGAGGGCAGAGCCCCTCTCTCTAGAATCCCCAAATCATTTTTTGTAAATCCTAGTTTTCATCCCTTTTCAATTATGTTTGTTCTTGTGAGAATAGTAGAAATTGGAGTGTTTATCTCCCTTGTCCATCTTCCTCGTTCAAATTTCTCCTGGGATTTGAGGATTTCTGGTTCGGCCTCCCCTTCGTGCCTCGCCATGTGCATCTGGTTTCGATCATTTTGATCTCTTCACTCTTCGTGGCCTACTCAGGGTCATCTATTCTGGTGGCTCCGTGGTCTCCTCATCCACTCCATACCTCCTCGGCCATGGCGGCCTTGTGCCGTCGTTCGCTCGGTGTCCTCCTACCCTTCAGTCCCACCTCTATACGCACACCCATCTCCTTCGATTTCATTCTGATCTCCTTGCAGTGCTTCTAATTCGGTGTCATCCTCATTCCATGAGCAGTGATTTCCCCTTTTGGTGGCCGATTTGCTGCAATCCTCGATTTCATCTTCAAGTTGGGGTTTGCCAATTTCGTTCATTCCTGTCCTTTTCTTTGGGGTTTCTTATCGCCGGCGTCGCTCCTCACCGTTGGTGTCGCCTCCTTCTCCACTTCTAGGTCTAGCTCGCTTCCGGGATGTTGGTGGTTGTTCTGCTTCAACCTCTTTCATCGGCGCTTGTGGGGTGCTAGGCTTCTAGCGGTCGGTGGATGGGTTGTCCTGCTTGTGCTCCAATGTCGCTGTCCATGGCCGCCTCCGTTCGTTGGTGTCGCCGGCGGCAAGCGCCCAACCTTCTGGGAAGCCATGTTAAGTTGAGCAATACGTTGGTGCTCCTCGGGCCCAAGTTTTTTTTGTCCTTCGGCCCCAATTTTTTTGGTCCTCCAGGCCCAAGTTCGTCCCTTGGGGCCCAAGGTGTTTGAATATGTTTTAAATATATACATATATACATATATACATATATACATATATACATATATATATATACATATATATATATGTATATATTGATTAAAATTTCGCAAAAGTATCAAATCCTGCACGTAAGGGCGCGTACTAAATCTCGTTAGGGTTGATCAAATCCCGATAGGGTTTCTGGGTACTCTTTTCTCAAGCGATATGCGGCTTGGCAGTGGCGTGGCTTGACGATCTGTTCTGTGGATTTGGTTCTGGGTATTGGAGTCGGGATAGGTTGGTGTCGTGGTAGTGTGTATCATGGTGTCTCCATTACTCGGGTTGACTGCTTCCCTAGAGTTTTGTCCTCACTGCTCACAAGATGATCGAGTCTGATTGAGTCCCGATGTATCGCTGGCCTACGATTCTGCTTCAGAGTGGGGCTTGGCTTCGCCCGTCATCTTCGACCTCATCTAGTTTTGTTTAGATCTCTTTGGTTTCGTTTTTTTATAGGGTGTGTTTGCTTGAGTTTGCACCGCTATGTATTATTGTATGTTATTGCTTTTAGACGATTCTCCCGTTTGCCGACTTTACCGGCCTTCGAGTCTCAGATATGTCTGAATTCGAATCCTTACCTAATAAAAAAAATAATGTAATTAAGAAAACTATTTGCCTTTCTAACATGTAAATTTATGACATAGTTGAGCAGCTGCATATATTGCATCCAGATGCCACCATACATATGTGATGTAAGTGCCTTCCCGCGCTTTTCATGATCGCACAACTGCCACAATAAAGCCACGTACGTCGTTATTAACAAAGACGCGATGTACAAGTGTCTTCGAGATGACCGGCCCATTGCCTCCGGAGTGGTTGTCCTGCCGGCCTCCTGCTTAGCTTAATTTGAATGTGATTGCTCCATAGCTATATATAAGTGGCTGCTTTCGTCACGATGCACAACACACCCACCCACACACTTCTCCATCGATTGATCCATCATTGTTGGAATCAAATCTCAGTATGTACAAATACGAAGCTAATGCACTACTTATTTTGAAGATGTGAAATGATATACATCTCACATTACTAATATAAGTAATTTAAGCCTTATATATAAACTGATAGACTACTCTTCCAAATGTCAATTAGTTTTAGAAGGAAACTCTATCATTCTTGTGTGCTCGACTTAATTTACGCATTGTACGATTAGACATATGACCCCCATGTCATACGCCTCACCGAAATTTAGCATGTTCGGCTAGTGAATATTTTAGGCCATTTTTTTTTCATCATGTCAGCAAAAATACATTACTTTACCTATTTATCAATTTCATCTATTTGTAGGTAAAATTACCTACTATTCAAATATATTTTTTTGAAAAATATTTTCAACATCAAAAGGGGTTTTAAAATAATTAAACTCATCAAGACACTAAGGTTGATTTTGGTATACTATTCAACTCTTACAGTGTACACAAGCCTTGTCATATACATATATATTATTTGTTTGGTTTCTGATGATTATTTGTCAGCTATTTTCACAAGATTATTTGTCTATAACAATGTAATTATTCGATTGTAAAAAAAAGTGTAAATTAAACATATGAATTTCATTTCAACGAATAATCACTCACTACGACTGAATAATCACAAATTACTTTTCATCTACACATTTATTAACATAATACATTATAAAGACGGTACACAACTACACACACAAACACACACACATATAATATAAGATCCAATGTAAACACCCATTACGGTGTAAATTGTGGAAAAAATCTAGAGCATTTGATTAAGAAGATCAATAGTACGTTGAGATTTAAAGAAAAATTTAAACAAAAAAACTATTCGTCTATAACAACGTGATTATCGATATATAACTTGTACAAATAATCATGTTGTTGGTTGTTACAAATAAATATTTATTTTTCATATAAAAATAGTTTTTTTTTGTTTTTTTTTTATATTAGTCTAGTTCGATCGACTTAGTCGCTCTACATCTAGATCGGGTACTGTTTGACCCATTCAAGGGGTTGATCATCCCACTCACGAGCGTCGACTCTATGTTTCCAAGGGAATCGAACTTATTAATAATTACATGGTATGTACAAATATCTGTTTGTTCACAGTTTACATCGTAAGAGATTACATTTATATATATATATATATATATATGTCCAGTGAAACATATGTCTAGTGAGAATAAAAAGAAGTGTTTTGATTGACTAAAATAGATCTAAGGCCGGGAATAAAGATGGATACAAGCGCATGTATGAAAACTTTCCATCCCGAGCTATTCTGCCCCAAAACATTGTGGACGAAGTCACATCAATATCTTTAGCACGTCATATTGTGGAAGACAAGCTATATTGATGGCCAGATAGAGAAGGGTGGTTTACGACAACATCATCATACATATTACTTACAAACATAATGTGTCTATGAAATGTAGTAAAAAAATAAAAAATACATGGATATGACAACTCAATGTGCCACTAAAAATTAAAAATTTCTTATGTAGGCTTAACCAATCAGGCCTTCGTACCAAGGTTCCCCTTGCAAATCAGAGGATTAATTCCACTTCCTACTACATTTGACATTTGTAATGATAAGGCAGAAGATGCAACTCATGCTCTAGCTTGTTGAATGCAGTTGGAACCATGCCTCTCGCTACCTTAATGTTGGGGAATAGACTACATTACAACAAATAATTAGGAATTCCAAGGACTTCAGAACTATCTTAGCATGGGTTGGGTCTGCTTTGAGCAAAGAAAAGAGACAACTACTGGGTTTTTATGGTGGGTTATAGTTAAATGGTATTTTCGGAACCAATTTCTCTTCAGACAAGGATCCATGCCAACTGACGATGCTTTCTCGGCTTTTTTAAAGCGACACTCCGATTATTGGTTGCACGCTAGTAGGTTTTCCGAGAACAGTGACATGGGTCCCCTTACCCAATCTGTCGGCAAAAAGAGATGTGTTAAACAACCCTGCGACCTTGCCAGGTGGACCAAGCCACCATATGGGTTCCTTAAACTCAACTTTGATGGATCTTCTCTCCCAAATAAACAAAGTAGCTTAAGTATCATCATTCGAGACTAGATAGGTCGACCAATTCATATGGCTTTTCAAAAGCTTGCACCTCAGACTCTTCTCATGGCCAAAGCGCTGGACTTAAGACTAGGTATAACAGAAGCATCCAAACTAAGAATAAAGTACCTCCACATAGATGGTGATTAAAAAATCATCATCGACTACCTACAAGATAAAGCGAAGTGTCGTTGGGATATCGAACTACTATTATCAGATATTAAACTCTCACTCAGTATGAGAGAAGTTCACTTCTCACATGTACCCCGCTTGGGGAATAGAGTGGCTGACAAGGTTCTGGTCACTCTCCCCAGGGGAACTCTTTTGTCTTCAATTCAGATCTCAAGATCTTATCCGTAAGGATGCTCTTGGGTAGTTTCTGCTACCCATATCATTTACCTAAAAAAAAATTAAGACCACAATTACTCCTTGCTTATCTCTATCATCTCTCGCTTTGTTTTGACTCGATGTTTCCGATGAAAAGTCTATACGTCTATACGTAGGAGTATTATTCTATTTCATATCTTCTTCAAATATGTAGGCGGAATCCGCGGCCTTCGCCACTGTCGATGTTCAGTAGGTGAAGAGCAAGGTGGCGCTGACGGTAGCGTAAGGGGAAGGATAATCAACGGAGCCACCGGTGAAACAACTCATGTACATAGAGAAGAACCTCGTGAAGTGAAATACACCAAACAAAGCCCATCCTATCATTTTGTAGGCCCGGGGCAAACTAAAAGTTATAGGGCCCGATAAACATTAAAAAAATGTATAATTTCATAAGATTTTATATTATTTTTATATTTGAATTATTTTATAATTTTTTAAGAAAATAAAAGAAGGTTATTGAATAGAAAATAATAAAAAAAAAATTCAAAAAGATAAAGTAGTGAAAACTAGTTATATTTTTTTTGTATATGTCCAAAAGTACGTAAGTTGTTGTGTAGAGGAGTATTAAAAAAAAACTAATCATTCTGTAATGTTTCAACCGAAAAGAACTTGTGGATAGTACCCAAAGGTCCTCGGTTCGAACCCCGGATGACCGTTCTTTATTTACCAAATTCAAAGAGTATTAAAAAATTGCCTAACAATACCAAACATAGTTTTTGTCCTAAAATATCACATATATGACCTCCTATGATATCATTGACATAAGAACTAAAATAAGAATTAAAAAAGGGAATTTTTTTATAAACAAAAATAAAAAGGGTAAATCAGATACATAGAGCATATATAGAGAAATAAAAACAATACATTTTTCTCAAATAAAATAGAAATATTTATTTATATAAACTATAAAACTTTATTTATCACATAAAAAAGTTGCCTAATATTGGGTTGAAAAGACAAAAAGTACATATAATTGTGTCTAAATTAAATGAGTATAGGGCCTCTCTATAAAAAAAAAGGCGAAACTAATTAAAATAACCCAACCTTTAAAGGGGTGTTAAAAATATATCCCCACCTTTCAAATGTAAGATAAATATCCCGACATTTACAAATGATGGTAATATAATATCCCAAAATTTTCTCCCCCACAAAAGTGCTTACATGACACATATTTGGCAAAAAATAATGATCATATTCACAAGCTTGTCCTTAGATCTTAATGCTCGAATTATACAAAGTATAGTCTAGATTGTCATGATAATTAAAAAAAAACAAAAATCTCTTTTGTAACTGAAAAAAAAAGCATTCAATTTAATACGTATTTATAGATTATAATTAAATTTAATCAAAACAAATATAATAAAACAAGTAAATATTTAAAATATAATTTTCGATATCTTGATTGTGTAAAATATCATTCAAGTTTCTTAGATTAAATTAGATTGGTTTTTAAGTTTATCTTAATTTTTTTTATTTTGGATTTAAGAAAAAATAAAAAATTTACATTCTTTTATATATTTTTAATAATAATAATAATTTACTTCTTGTATAGAAATGAACACCATTGAATAATCTAAATAAATAAATTTTCATTTCAATTTCGTAGTAACATAAAGTTTATAATTGACAAAATATTCTTGAGTTTTGATAAGTTAAATTACTAGCTAATCATTTACTAATTGAAAATATGTTATTTTGCTTTAAATTTTTTTATTTGGCTTGTTATAGATATTATTGATTTAAAAAAAGATATAAAAAGTTAGGTACAATTCGTACAAATTAAATCTAAAACTACAAAAGTTTATTGAATAAACTTTTAAACTCATCTAATTTAATTTTATATGTTTTATTTGAATTGAAAATACATGAGTAATACAATACCAAAAATAAGAATTTTATTGAAGAGAAATCATTAGGATATTATATTACCATCACTTATAAAGGTCAGGATATTTATCTTACATTTGAAAGGTTGAGATATATTTTTAACACCCCTTAAAGGTTGGGTTATTTTAATTAGTTTTGCCTAAAAAAAACATAAAAAGTGCAAATAGAGAGATTTAAACTCTAGACCTCTAGAAATTTAAATTTTGTTAAAATTACAAATGTCATTGAACCAAACTCATATTTTGTTATATATTTTTAAAATATATATATAGGGCATATTTTTAATAGGCCCCTATAAAAATGGGTCATGGGCGCACAGTCGCCCACTTTGTCCCTCCCTTTGGACAGGCACTGACCCCAAAATATTTTTGGGTATTTTTGTCTTAATTTAAGTAAATAAAAATAAGGGCTAACATTTTAAAATAAAAGAATTTATACGATTCATTATGAAATATATATATGTTATTATTTATTCTTATTATTTAGAATATATATATATCTTATTATTTATTTCTTTATGAAATACATATTTTGTTAGGCAATTGGTGATTCTGTTTACATTTTAGGCTATACAAAACATTTTGGAGCTTCATCCCACCATCTTTGAGTGTTTTAAGCTATTAAACCTATACAAAAAGAGTTAAATCGATCAGAGGATTTTTTTTGGTTCAATAAAATCCTTCAAATTCATAACCAAACAAAAAAGCCCCAATTTTTGAGAATTTCCCGACGTCGGCGACGCCCAACTCCGGCGACCACCGTCACCGCTGCCAGTCGTCTCCGCCTGGCACCACCGGAGGGTGCGCCTCCTCCTTCCGAACCCGTAGTCGCCACCAGCCTCTCTGGCCTGCTTCCGATACCGGCTTCGTTCTGCACAGATAGGCGACGAGGGAGTACGGGATTTGTGATTGTGGAAAGTAATTCCATAGTTGCACCCTTTAATTTAACAAATCGCAGAATATTGCCTATACTTTCATATTTTTGATATATTGCGATAACTTTTATTTAATTTCGCAGTTTGGCCTCCGACCCAATCATGCATATCCAGTTCGATCCAACTTCATAATATTTTCTAGCGTCGGTAAAATTCGATTTATATGTCAAGTATATTAATGTGTGTTCGGGTCGGGTCAAAATAGATTTCAAGTTGGTCGGGTTGGGTTCGGGTTCAGGTCGAGGCAATTAATTTTATTATAAAATGATTATTATTTTTATTTATTTTAATTGTTGACTATTAAACTTCATTTGTTTAGTTATATTATGTCTTATTATAGGGTTCTACACCTTTGCCGCTAGACCAGGGGTTTCGACATTTACACTGATACAGAATGCTATCGAGTAGGATTATTCCACTCGAATTATTACCTGATAAAAAAATGTCTTATTATAGGTAATTCACATTATTGGTGTGTTTAAAAATGAGAAAAGTAAAGTAATTACAAAGGATAAGTCGGGTCTTGTTTGGGATCGGGTCAAAGATCGGCAAGTATGAGTCGGGACGGGTCTGTCTTTGTTTGTGTCCATTCATGCATCGGGTCGAAATGGAGTGGGTTTTCTCGAGTTTGGGTTCGGGTTGTGCTCGATGCTAGATTTTTGGGTTCGGTCAGATTTGAGTTTGGGTGTTTCGAGTCGGGTTCTTGGATAGTGGCCATTTTTTTTGAGCTGGAAAGAATTCGACCCGATGGGTCGAGAGGCTGAATATAGATCGGCAACGGACAAAACGTTAAGAAAGAACCAAAAAATACAGGAGAAGTCAACAAAAACAAATACACCGCGAAAAAACTAGAGAACGAAGGTCGAAACTAACAAAGACGAACGATGTTGAAATCGAGACAATGTGAATTGTCTTTTCTGATATTCCCAGAGAACAAATATTGAGACCTCAGATAGTGGCCATTTATTGTTATCCATTTCTTTATCGGGAACAATCAAATTACTTTTTTTCTTCTCACCCGAATTAGATAAATTAAGAAGATATATATGTACATCTCTCCCCCAGTCCATGTGGCAAGCATGAACTGCCTTTCCAACTCGGTAGCAGCCTCACACCATGATGATGAAATGGATGACAACAAATGGCCACTATCCAAAATAATATGCCCAATGGGCGATGGGATTCTTTACAAATGGACACCCACGATCATTATTCAACCAACTCCACCCAGGAATAAGCCATAGTTGGTCCAAAAGTATATCTAACAAGTTGATGGGAAGAAGGATTAATTAGAGGCCTTCTTTTGCTTAACAAATCAAAATTTAAGAAGTGGAATCTGAATTCCAATTCTTCTCCAAAAATACATTATGTTCATTTTGCTAATTAAAAGAGACTCGTAACTTCAACTTTCACAATTTTTCCATATAATTTTTTTCCTTAGAATTCTATCTAACACGTGATATATATAATGTGTGATTGTGTGCCAATTAGATAACCTAAAATAGAAAATGTCTTTTTTTGAAAAATTGTTTTTTTTTTTCATCCGAACCCGATCCTGATCCATTTTCACCCAATACCCGAATGAACACGAACAAAGACAGGCCCGACCTGATTCATACCCGAACCATCTTTGACCGGAACAAGACCCGACTCATCCTTGTAATTACTTTAATTTTCTCATTTTTAAACACACTGATAATGTGAATTATCTATGATGAGACATAATATAACTAATTAAATAAAGTTTAATAGTCAACAATTAAGATAAATAAAAAATAGTCATCATTTTATAATAAAATAAACTCTGACCCGACCCGAACCCGAACCGGATAACTCAAAATCTATTTTGACCTGGACTTACCTGATTCAAACCCAACCCGACCTAAACACGTAATATACCCGACATACAACATGACCCGACATTAATCGAACCCGATTATGTATACCAGAACCCGATCTAATCAACCGAACATATCCCCGACTGTTGAATTATTCTATTAATAAAGTATCCAACTTATGAACTAATTAAGCTTGATCAATATACAATGGCGAAGTCAGGACAACCTTAAAGGGTGGGCGAGATTCAAAGAACCTGAAAGTATAATTAAATTGATCTATAAATTTTATAACAGCAAAATCATTGCAAAAAGTGTTCATACGGCCAGTTTACAATCTAGTGAACTAATTAGTAAAACGAACATGACAACCTTTTCACTTAGCAAAGACATCTATAACAGAATTTATGTCAATTTTACTAGCAAACTCTCTTTCAATATAAATGTTTAAAGCATCAATAAAAACTAATCTAAGGTAATTATATCAGCACATATGAACAACCAAATTAACATCATGTCAAACAGTCAAAGTCTCAAAATTTTCTTAGCTGAACCCAAATTCTATGAGAAATCTTCAATAAAAGACTTTGATGTCCAAGAGAATAACATCATATCACAAACTTAAACTTAAGTCTTTCCAATTCTAAACTAAAAGTAGTATACTGATAGTACAAATTTCATCTCATTAATTCAAGCCCTTCTAATTCCAAGCTAAAGCAAAAAGAGTGTACGTACTATAGTACAAATTACATTTCATCACTTCAGCAGATGGCAAATTTAAGCAAGACAACGAAAATTGGTGAAAATTGCAAGTACAAACTCGTTCAATGTTACTTTTACTTGGCAAAATGGCACCACTCAAGCATTTGAAAAAAATTGAAATTCGGCGGCAGCAACAACAACTAGATGTGCAAGATGGTAAGACAATAGGAGATGATGGTGCGGAATTTACCTGATTATCAACTAGACAGATTGTTGATTTTGAATTCGTTGAGTTGATTCTTTTGAGCCAAAAAGAGAAAGCAATGTCTTTATTTTTTTTTTCTGGAGATTGTTGTGAAGCCATATCAGGAAACAAAGAAGGGCCCTGTATACAAAGTACAAACATCAAGTCTATATAAGAACTACTGAACAACTATTTTTAAAAGTAGCAGAACAACTCAATAAAATTTGCAAGAAATTTCGCCACTACTCAATAGCATCAGGTCAAGAATTCGGGCCAAAATCAATCCAACAATAAAACATAGTACAAGATCAATTGATGCAACAGAATCGACATAACTCACATAAGATAGAAGAAGAAGAAAACAAATAACCACCGAAGAAGAAGAAAATAGAGGAGCATTGAGCATTACCAATTTCCAGCAGAGGTTGTCAAAATTTTCCCTCTTCGTGGTGATCCATGATTCCAAATCCCATCACAGGTTGTCAAAATTTTCCTTTTGAATGAGTTAGGGTTGGGGAAGCAAAATTGGGAATTAGAAATGGGCAAACACTTATTTTGTAGTGTTGAACACGCTAGCGGAAACAAAAGCATCTGTCTCGTCAAAAATTATTATTTTTTTATTGTGTGTGTGGGGGGGGGGGGATCAGGCCCATACGAGCCCACACCTGTATCCGCCAGTGTCAATATATATTTGATGTTAGTTGTTTCATGTCAGAAAATAATGAGATATCTTGCTTAAAATATATGTTTGGTCGTTACTATCTCATTATGAATTTGTTTGAGATGAAACCTTGTTAGAGTTAATATGATAATGTTAAAATAAAAAAATAATATAAGAAAAAATATGAGAAATTTGTTTTAGAAATCAAACACAATAAATGTGATGAATTAATAAAATGAGTTTTTTAATGGATCCACATTAAGTGACCCAAAAAAATGTCATTTTACAATGAATTTTTTTTTTAGTTTCAATTCATTAATCCTTATGGTTAATAACTTAATATATTGAAATTGAGATTTTCTTTCCTACTTTTTGGTTTTTTGAATGTAAAATGTATGTTAGAAACTTTTAATGGTGTACAAATAATTAAATATTATATTATAAAAATTTCGGTTCAAAAGGTCAATTATTGAGATACAAAGAGGTAAAAATCATTCAGCCTTAGGGTGCCTTTTTTTTCCTTCTTATGTTGCATTAAAAAAAGGTCCAATTATTAATTATATGGAAAAAAAAGCATCGGATAAGACCCAGAATGAGAAAATATGCACTCTGCTAGTCTGCTCGCAGGCCAGGGAAGCTTCCATTCCATCATTTGGAAGTGATACATTATTTTTTCTCATATATACGTGCTAGTGTACCAAACCAACGATCTAATTGCATGATTAATTGCAATTTTGAAATATTATATAATTAAAGATCTTTAATAAATGATTTGAAAAATCTCCAAAAATGAAAAAGCGCATACTAAAAATTTTACAATTTTATGCGTATATTTAGTACATATATTATAATTATAAATATCATATATTTAAGGGGACAACCTTCAAGTTGTTAACCCTCTTTTAGGAGATTGTTGATCGCTACCATATGGAATATTAACTTACTTCTTTCAGATACTAAATACCTCTCTAAGTATTTTAATTCTTTATCTATTTGTTATATTTTCAAAGAATTCAATATTGTCGCCGATCGAATCGCTCACCAAACTTACAACATTCCTGCCGACGAGAGTTTGCTGGGTGATCACAATGACATAAACATTGGGGCAATCAAGAGTGAGTTTGTTGAGATGTACGTCAGCTTGAATGTAATAGGTTTTATCTATAATAAATTAAATGATTTTATTTATAATAGGTTTTATCTATACTTGGGTTTATCAATCTGGGTCTTATTAATAGATATAGTTCAATTAGGTTTACTTTAAGTCACGTATAATCTCTTACAATCATACCCTAAAAGTATATAGTCTAATTTAGTTTAATCGTATGGAATCCTAGTGTATCATGAAAAACTATGAAAATCTTCCCTCAATAAATTATCTAAGTGTGGAGATAACCAATTCGGTGAACCAAGAAAAGTTTCTGTATCGATTTTGTCTGTTTTAATATATGTTTCTTTCTCACCATCCGTAACAGTAGGATCATTCTCGATGAACCTCTCTTGCTTTTGAATGTTTTGTCATACGTTAGCTTTGTATATTGTTTTGATTTAGAACTCAATCAAGACGCGCGTCATCCAATTCTTTAAGCTAGGTAGGTTTCTGAAAATATTCCTAATTTTGTGAGTGTTTTGAGCAATTGTATCTTTTTCATTAGGTTAATTAAATATATGAGATCCATGAAAGTTTGGTTCATCACACCTATTTTTAACTACATTTTTGTAATCATTTCTTGTAGTGATTTTTGTATAATGAAAAAACAAAATTTGGAAAGTAAACCAACGAGTGGCATTAAATAATGAAAACACTTTATGATCTGTCAGCTCCCTGGTGAATAATATCTACCAAGGCAAAGGCAGCCAATCCACTATAAATATCAAAGTGCCTCTTATTACATTTCTCACATGCACCACTTTCTATTACTACTTATCTCTACATAGCTAAAAACTTCTTTTTTTTTATCAACCAAAAAAAAAAAATGGGAGTTGGAAATGGTTACAATTACTACAAGTACATGATGTATGTATGCAACTTAGTGGTGGGAGTGGTTGTACTTTGGCCAACACTTTGTTACTCTCAAGATTTTGTGTGTTCAAGAGCCACCTATTATGGCAGCCCTGATTGCCAGGGCAACCCAAGTACCTTTTCTTCCTTCCTTCCCCCCCCCCCCCCCCCCCCCTTTTTTTTTTGTAAATTTATTTTTCTAGATAAAAATCAAATAAAAATTACAATTTTCTATAAGCATAAAATTATTTCTTATTATTGTTTGGCAATAGTATGTAGCTTTTCGAAGCTCATCGTTTTGATATTATATAGTTTCAAATGAAATAAATATAAGATTTTAGTTCAATTAACTTTTGAAATCTAAACTTTTCAACAGTTACTCACCTAAGCTTTTCAGAGTTTTTGATTTTTTTTAACCTATATTTAACGTAAATAATTCATCAACTATCTTTTACCAAACATATACATTCGATCATTTTGATTTTAGAATTGTCCATTCAAAACTAAAGGTGTTTTTGAATAGTCATGCATTATGACTTATAAATTTATAATGGACAATATTGTATTATCATATATATTATGCAATATTATACGGAGTACATTATAAGTCATGTATTATGGACCCTAAAAAAATGGTATTTTCAAAATCTAGTTTGATATTTTTTATGAGTTTTTGTCAAATTTTAGTTTGATATTATAATAATTTTGATGAAGGAATCACTATTCATACTTGAGATAAATTAATCTCTTTTTATGCAGGTGAATGATATATTATCATGATAAATTTAATTCGATATTACTCTCAAGATATTTTTCCTATTATAATGGTTGTCCTATAAGCACTTCATATAAACCAAAAGTTAGTTATTGGTTGTTGAAGTAATGAGTTTATATTCCACATCGAAAAATCACAAATTAGAGTAAACAATACTCACTCCGTTCGAAAATAAATGATGTTTGACTTTTGTGCACGTATTTTTAGGAGTAAAAAACTATATAAAATCAGTATTTATTTTAATTAATTTTTTTCACAATTTAATACTTATTACTAATAGATATTACTATTAAACTATGAAAAAAATTAATTAAAATAAATAAGATTTTATATAGTTTTTAGCTCATAAAACTACGTGCACAAAAGTCAAACATCGTTTATTTCCGAACGGATGGAGTATATAAGTTTGGTGGGCTATACATCATATATGATGGGACAATAAATAGCTAGAATTGTGTCCGGACGAATCCAATATGCGATATATGATTATATGGACTCGAAGTCGATATAAAAATAGAATATTCTAAATGTTAAAGTTACAAACTTTAATTTGTCAATTAAGTTTCACTATTGATAGTGTCATGTTTACATTATTGGATTGATATTTTTCCCTGTACAAACTAGCCGGAGCTTGCGGCTACAGCGAATACGGTACAACCGTAAACAACGGCAACGTGGCCGCGGTGTCGAGACTCTACAAAGGCGGTACCGGTTGTGGTGGATGCTACCAGGTTAGTTACCTCTAGGGTTGTTATTCGGGCCGAACGAGGCGAGTATCGCTTGCTCATATTCAGTTCATTTAGGATATAAACGATTTCGAACCGAGCTTAAATTTTGACTCGAGATTAACAATGTGCTCATACTCGGCTCGTTTAGAAAATGAACGAGCTCGAACCGAACTTTTTTCGAGCTTAATTTAAGCAAATTTTAGAAATTCTATAAAATCGAGCTATTCGAGTTTAATTCGAGCGAGTCGAGCTTAGGACCGAGCTTAAAAATGTGCTCATACTCGGCTCGTTTAGAAAATAAACGAGCTCGAGTTAAGTTTTTTTATCGAGCGAGTACGAGTCGAATTCGAGCTACTCGTGTTCACGTGTTACCTCTTACTAGCTACAATACATACACAGTAAGGTACTATTATGACATACATTTAATTATCTCGATGTATCAGGTTAGGTGCAAGGCACCGGGGCTGTGCACCGATGATGGGGTGACGGTTGTAGCCACCGACCACGGTGCAGGGGACTACACCGACTTCATACTCAGCCCGAAAGCATACACGGGGATGGCTCGGTCAGGGCTAGAGCCGGACCTCCTAGCCTATGGCGTCGTCGACATTGAATTCCGAAGGGTTCCTTGCACGTTTTCGCCGGGATCAAACCTTGTTATTAGGGTTCATGAGCGTAGCAAGTACCCTCACTACTTGGCCATTGTTCCCCTCTACCAAGTTGGGTTGTACGACATCATCGCCGCCCAAATTTGGCAGGAGGATTGCAAGGAATGGAGGCCTATGAGGAAGCCATTTGGGGCAGTTTGGGACATGGAAAACCCGCCGAGAGGAGCCCTCACGCTCCGGTTTGAGCTCGCCAGCAGCGTCAACTCCGGCGACTGCAAATGGGTGCAGCTGCCCTCAGCCGTCCCTGATTGCTGGAAGGAAGGTTCTCTATATGACACCGGCGTGCAGCTTGATTAATTATACTCCATAGTTACCTATATATATATATAAATAAGAACAAAGTAATGTGCACACTTTCCAATTATAGATGTATTTCACCGTAGAGTTATGTAAGTGTGATCGATCATGGGACGACCTTAAAGTTGGAATTAATGCAGTACTACCTTAAATTTTGATTAGGGCTGTTATATGAGCTCAACAGCTCGAGCTCGAGCTCGAGCTCGGCTCGGGATCGGCTCGAAAAAAGCTCGATTCGAGCTCGTTCACTTACTTAAACAAGTCGAACTTGAACATCATTTTAAGCTCGGTTGAAAGCTCGGCTCGTTCGATTTAGGCTCGAATAGCTCGAATATTATGGAATTTCTAAAATTTTCATTAAGTTAATATGTTATGGCCAAGTAAAACGGCTCGAGCTCCGGCTCGGCTCGGCTCGAGCTCGTTTAACAAATGAACCAAGGTTGAACATGTCAAGCTCGACTCGTTCGTCTCTAATAACACCCCTAATTTTGATGCATATGATACGCTTATATATCCATGTGTGAATGGTTTGTTTTGATGTATAGTTATAGTGCAAAGTTAATTTACAATACTACACTACACTTCACCTCTTATTTTAGGACAATAGTTTTTAGTAAAGTACATACATGATTTGATAAGACAAATCCCAAATCCATTGACCAATACAAGAAATTAACTCATTGAGAACGAGGAATAAATTTCACATTGAATATAAAAGTAAAGTGAGCAACCTATATAAGTGATTAAAAATAAAATAAAGATATTGATCAATCAATTCATTCTGATAAAGTTCATGAACTTATTATTAAAATTGATTTTAAAATACACACATATATGAATTAATCTGCACACTCCTCTCCACTAACATTTTTAACAAATACAAAGATTGGTAATATTTCGCTTGCAAAAAAATATTCCCACCTTTGATGCCAATCTATATTTATATTTATCAAATTAGTGTATAGTTATTAATCTCTTCGTTCGGTAAAACATGTGTATACCTATTACTCTCTTCGTTCGGTAAAACATATTATTTTATTATTTATGTACGTTTTTTAGGAGATAAAAACTACTCCTTCCGTTCGGCAAAACTTGTCATTTTAGTTTATTTCACAAGTTTTAAGACAATTAACAAATGTACTTATAATTTACCCTCAATTATTACCCTCCTTTTTTACTTTATCGAAAACTACAATTAACAAACCATCAATCATATCAAGGGTATTTTTATAAAGTGAATGACAAAATACCTATAATGACAAGTTTTTTTGAACAAAAATCAATATTATAATACTAAAGGAGAAGTCGCCTACGACATGTGGCGGCTTCTCCTTTAATGTAGCTTCTTTTTTTTAAATGATTTTAATTGATTTATCTTAAAATTGATTTATCATGGTTAAAATCTAAACAAACTTATTTTTTAAATGCTAATTGATTTATCTTAAAATAGGATTTGTTTTAAACAAGCTTATCTTCAATTCACTCAGATGATCGAGACTAGGATTTGCAAATCTAAATAAAATTGATTTATCTTAATCAATAGTATAATACTAAAGGAGAAGTCGTCTATGACATGTGGCGGCTTCTCATTTAATATAGGATTGTTGGTTAACCGATTAAATATTTTTTAATATTTAAATAAATTATTATTATTATTATTTTTATTAGGTAAGAATTCGAGTTCAGGTATACATGAAACTCAATGGCCGAACAAGTCGGCAGACGGAAGCCGTCAATACAAGTAAACACGATAACACAAATCAACAAAGAAGAAAGAAAGACCCAAGTAGCCCATACAAGACGTCAGTCAACACAGAAGTCGATGGAGATCAAGACGCGCCACGAGTAATTAATTATTTTCTTTTTCTAAATCTTAACCGATTAATTTTCTTTTTAAATTACTTTTTTCTATAAAAACATATAATCTTTTCATCTTTTGTAGTTTTGATTCATGGGATAATATATAAATAACGATTAGATCCATTTAATAAATTACTTTGTTATAATTTAATTATATATTTACTTTTTTTATTATATATTTACTTTAATCAATTATTCTCATTTAAATTATAACAATGAAGGTTATATATGTGTGTGTAGTATAATCTATAGGTAATAATAAGTCAGGTAATAAATTACTTTATTACATTTATGAATATTAGTTCATTTTAGTTTAGTTGTGAAAGATAATAGATTTTTGAATTTATAATATATTGTTGAATTAATGAAACTATAGTAAAGAAAAATCATTAGTTGAACGAGTGTTAATATGAAATTTATTTAGATTTTAAAAGGAATTTAGATAAAGTGATAAGAATCCTTGATAATTGTATTTTAACTTATATAAATGTTTTACATATGTATGAAACTATTATATAAAAAGCATCCGCACGTACTAATCTAGTAACACCCTAAAATGACAAGTTTTGCCGAACGGATGGAGTATATAAACTATCTACTTTTTTATAATTTTTTTAAATAATTTCGTAGTTACTGTTACCAAGTACGAAGTTGTTAAAAACAATTTATAAAAGGATTGATATTTTATATAGTTTTAATAATTTAAAAACACCATGATTTGTTGGGGTATGAAATGAATAGGCCCATTCACATTGAGGAGCAAATTTTTGTCAGTGCAAGCCCAGTTTTAAAGATAATAGTTGGCAAACGCTATTTAACTAGATCTAGGATATGATTTATTTATTATAAGAAAGTAAAACTAAAGTATTAAATAATTTTTCTTTTACAATTTTAACAGATTATCTAATTTTGATATTTAAAAATGTTTCCCCATATTCTTATATAAAATATGGAGAATGTTACATATGTGAATAAATTGTCTTTCCCTAATCAAAAGAAGAAATTGTCTTTCTCTTTCATAAAGTTATATAAAATGAATAATTAATTATATTGAATGAGCTAACTTTATGTGTGGATTAAGTTGATGGGTTGACTTAATGGTAAGGACTAAGGAGTGATGGGTTAATGAGAAGTCACGAGTTCGATTTTTGTATGTGCGATCCGTCTTTTCTCTTGGGATTAAAAATCAAGGTTTACCTTGTTTTTTACCATTAATTTTAGTCGGTTGGTGCAAACCAATTTATTTGATATGTGACTCTTGTCGACTGGGTCACGTACCCGAGATTTATCACCAAAGGTAGATTAACCTCCTTATGTAAAGCATATAGACACGTTGAATACAACTTGGGAAATTATATGGCTAAAAGCGTTCTTTTTTTTTAATATTAAAGGAATACAAGATGAATGGGAACTCTAGCACTTTGTTGTGTAATCGTAATTGGCTACCTATATTCTTACACTAAACCAACACCACCAAGTGGTTCACTTTCAAAAAGTTAATTTTAATGATTAACCTAAGCTATTGGAATATTAGGGTGTTAACAAACCACTGACAAATGTTATCATATTAAAAGATAACACAATTGGAAGTTGATCTATTTATTCAGAGAGTTATCGTGTATAGAGGTTAAGTTTAGGAAATAATAAATAAAAAATAGAGAAGATAAATTTTATCGACGTCTTCTATATTAAAACATACTCCCTCCGTTCGAAAATATAAATTCATTGACTTTTTGACACACTTTTTAAGGAGTTAAAAAATATATAAAATAATATTTTTTTTAATTAAATTTTTTACATAACTATATGCTTATTAGTAATATATATAATACTATCTAAAAAAATAATAAAAAATATTATTTTATATAGTGTTTTACTCCTTAAAAGTGTGTCAAAAAGTCAATAGACTTATATTTTCGAATGGAAGGAGTATATTTTACAAATAAATAACCTTTATAAGAGGAACTATATCTCAAGAAGATACACGTACGACATGATTTTGAACTCAAGTTTGTTGTAGAGCCCCAAGTATGGAAAACAAAGACACCCGGCCTGATCCAAGTGACCTAAGGAAGGAGTAGTCTGGTCGTCTCTATGAGAGACGTTGAAACGGTGACGCTTATTTGAGAGCTGGGGTAGGGGTGCGGCTATGAAGGAAGATATAGTCGTGTGAAAGATATGCTCTCTAAAACTCATGTGGTAGTTTGGAATGGGCTAATAGAGTTAGACATTGTTTTTGGACTGTTCGATTATGGCATTTAACCAGTTTGTTTGAAGAGCCTTAATGGCAGCCTGAAATTTAGTTTTCACCAGTTTTTTCAAAAACTGAAAGTAATAAAACACTTGGGATTTATAAGTAAAAAAATATTAGATCCAGGTAAGCCTAGTGAAGTGTTCCATAAACAAGAAAAAATAACGGCAACCATTGATTGATAACTTAGAGGAAGGACCCTAGACATTTGAATAGACTAACTCAAAAGGTACTGTTTTTTACTCATGAGATGATATAATGGGAAGACGATAACTTTTACCTAATGGACATGATAAGCATAAGACATGTGCTTTATTTGACGAAATTGGTAAACTTAATTGGTGCAACATAAGATGAAAAGTAGCTTGAATGAGATGTCCTAACCAATGGTGCCAGTGTACCGGGGTAGTGCGCTCACCAACCAATGCCGTCTTGGAGGGAGAGGAAGTGGCTGGCGGTAGGCAGTACAGACTATTGCTACCGACCCCTATGAGAAGTACTCGCCCTTAAATGTCCTTCAACAAATAAAAATTAGGATAAAGCACAGATTAAGATTATTATCTTTGGTTAGCTTATCAACACTGATGAGACTCTTATTCATTTGAGGAACAATAAGAATATTGGAAATATTAATAGGACAAATATAAGAGAGGATTTGAGAGTGTCCAATATGAGTAATTGGAATCGATGTACCATTCTTAAGGGAGAGTTGATTGGTGCCATTATATTCTGAGTCGATAGACACCTTACCAAGATCACTAGTAATATGGTCTACTAGCTGGGAGGATCTCATCGCTAGAGTTTACCAACACAACATTCCTATATATCTTGTTAATCGGGGATTTTAATTATGAAGCTAAATATGGTTTTGAGAAGCAGGGTGATGTTACACCCAACTACTGCTAGATTTCGTAGACTTTTAAACATCAAACAAGATGTTTAATCTCCACACTTTACACTTAAAAGGATCTCCTTTTATTTGAAGGAAAAATATTACCAACACTGATAAAATATATGGAATTCTTGACTTAATAAAATTGTAACAAGTTATTGAAAGTCCATTAAAAGTTGAAGCTCTTCCTTTAAAACTCGGGGTACAGAACGGCCTAAATTAACAAATTACCAAACTTCTAATTGATGAGGACTCTAGAATAATTATTGACCATCTCAACGGAAAAACAAAATGTACATGGGAAATCGAACTCATTCTATCATATACTATGCTAACAAATCTGAAAAGAGTTTCTTTCCTCCATATACCCCACATAGGTAATAGAGTGACCGATAAGGTTGCACACCTTTGCCACTACCCCTGGGTACTAATATTCAGAATAATCCTGGTCTTCTTGACCTCATCCGAAAGGATGCTTTCGGGTAGAGTTTTCTCCCCCAAAATTTTTCCTAATAAAAAAAACTAAAACAAGTTATTCTCTCCATTTAAAAATATAAGTTTTTTTAGGTTTAAATTTTATTTAAAATTATAAGTTCTTTTTCGTTTTCTAACTATTGGATTTTGAGAATCTTAATTGTTTGAGACTTTTTCTATCATAGTTATTGGTTAAAATGGGCAGCGGACACATAATTTGAGAGTATTTTATTGGTTAAAATAGCTGGGAGTCGGTAAGTATTTTTGTCTGAAAATAGCCTATTGACACCAACTTCTCAAGTTGATAGATATTTTCAAACAAAAATATCTATTGACTCCGAAAGCCGGTGTCATAACTATACAACTATTCAAAAAATTACCCTGAAGCAAAAATATGTATATATATAGAAAAACATTATTAATTTGTAAACATTAATTTATTTTGGTAGTTAAGGATCAGGGGCGGCCCTAGGGTGGGGCGGGCGTAGGCGGCCGCCCCACCCTTCGACCCACGCGTCCCCGACTTTGGAAAAGAAAAATAAAAAATTATTTATATATATGGCAGTGTTTTAATTAGTAAAACTAGGATGGATATAGAATCAACTAATGTGTTTTGTTTAGTTGGTTGGTGGGAAGAAATGAAACTAAGTGAGACTAAAGATTGGGGGTTCAATTCCTACTAGCCTCCTTTTTTTTAAAAAATTTCACCTTCACCTCCCCAAAAAGCTTTTTTATTCTTTGTTCAACTTGCACCCCATTCTCTATGTTTCTACCCACTTATTTAATTATATTCTCACTTTCCGACCTCCTTATTAGATACAAATTATCTAGCTATAACTAATTAAGCCTCATAAAATTGGTGAAATTAGCCTCTTTTTTTTTAAAAAACAAATATTTCACATCCCTCAAAAAAGTTTTTTTTATTCTTTGTTCAACTTGCACCCGCTCTCTATATATGTTTCTACCTCTTATTTAATTATATTCCCACTTCCCGAGCTCCCTATTATATACAAATTATCTAGCTATAAACTAATTAAACCCCATAAAATTGGTGAAATTAGGATCTGATTATGAGAATAAATTTTGTGAAATTTTCATTAGAGTTTGTGATTTTGAGAATAAATTTTGTGTTTTAATTATTGTGTATATGTGATTTTGAGAATGAAATTTATTAATTGAATTTGTGAAGCTTTATGCAATATTTATATTTTCGCACCCTACATGTCTTTGGGAACCAAAAGATATTATAAAGTTGATGAGTTTACAATCCTAGATAATATGCAAAAGCCTTGAATTTAGCATGATTGAATTTCGATAAGTTTACACGTACTCCTAAATATGACATATGCCTGAATTTCCAATGAATGATGAGAAACCACTACCATAGCAATTAAGCAAATGTAAGTCTACTTTTATACAATTACATTGCTAAGTTGAAAGTCGTAGCTTAGGTAAAGGAGTTTATTCAAGGCCAATATCTCAGTACACACTAGAAATTTCGCGCCCGCACCGCCTTTCGGAGGATCCTGCGGCCGCCACCGTTAAGGATTACCATACAATATACATAGTACTATTGGATGAAGATGGAAATGCAAGGGAATTAAAATATTTTTTCAAAAAAAAAAGAAAAATAATTAGGATATTTGGATAGAAGTGTTGTAGGAAGCCCCGGGCTTCCAGGAAGAAGGGATTGCCTTTGGGAGAAGCACCCATCTGGCCGCCGTACTGGTTGTAGAAGAAGCAGCTCCACCATCACCGTGATCGCTGCTGCTGCCGCCGCCACCACCACCACCACCAGCAGACAAGAACAACCTTAGGGTGAGTGCCTCGGAAGTCTTTGGTGGGTTAGATATTTCCCAAACTGCACCGTACGATCTTCTGCAGGCCTTCCACTCTATCTTCTCCTCCTGCCAGTGCCATGAGCGTATGGTTACACAATTAAAAATATCATAACAATTGAGGTAAAATAATAATTTAATAAAATAATTACATATATGAAAATAAAATAATTACATTATAATTAATACATCGTATACTAATCCAAATACACCCTTAATTTAAACACTTTAGAATTTGTGTTTATCAAACACCACCTTACCTATTTGTATTATAAACATATTATAAATGAAATCCAAACACACCCTAAATACCAATTTATCTTTACGTACTAAATGAGTTGCTTATTAAATACCAATTAATTATACATACATATTCTATTATAATGTGAGCTATATTACATACATTCTATTTTGTAATTTATCATATAAAGTGTTTGATTTACCTTTTTGTAGAGTTTGATTTTGTCAAGTTTAATTTCTTATTGAATAATTGTATAATAAATCATTACCTGAATATAAATAAATAAATAATAGTAATGTTCTAAACCAATTATGCATGCATTCTTCTATTATAATATGAGCTATATTACATGTTGACAAATCTTGCCTAACATAAACAAAATTATTTTCTCTAGAAGGATTGGAATTTATCATTTCGAGTTTTTAATAAAATTTTAATAATTTCTTTTATGTATGTATATCATGAAAAAAAATTACTAAAAAAATAATAAAGACAACTATAAAATTATGTTGTAAATACATATTTTTGAACAAAAAAGTTATTAATAGGAACGAAAATTATTGCGAAAAAAGGAATAATGCAATGCTCACCCATCAATTATCAATTAATAATACTACAGGAGAAGTCGCCTACACCATGTGACAACTTCTCTTTTAATATAGGTTTATTTGTTAACCAATTAAATATTTTTTATATTTAAATAAATTATCTATCTATATAATTACTTAATTCAGAATACCTTTCGCTTACGTGGCATCCTCCTCATATTTCACTCATTTTCGACCAATCTCTTTTTTTTCCCTTTTAATTTTTTTTCCAATTAAAAATCAAAAAACCTTTTTTTTTATTTTTCCCCCATTTTTCAATCAAAATACCTAATTGCAAGCTCACGCCTAGATGTCTATTTCGTTACTTGTTGGAACTCATTTCCGTTGGTTTATTTCATCCTTTGGATTTTGGTTGTTATCATTTGATCATTAACAATCTTGATTTAGAGAATAACACTTGATGTTATATTTTTTTCTTGAATCATTGTCTCACATTTCAGATACAATTAAGTTGGCGAGCAATCTCCATTTGACAACATCAATTGAAATCCGACATCCAAATTCAATCGTTGTAATTTGCTTTATAAAAGATTAGAAAACGTTACCTTACATTTCTTTATTAATTTTGGTTACATTTTGAATATTTTTTATATTGTTATCTGGTTTTTCCTTTTAATAAATATTTTATTTTATTTTTATCTCGCAAACGCACCATGACACGAGAATTTCACTAGTTATTTATTATAAATCAAATTACTTCTTTAAATAAGTAATTAATTAATTCTTTTCTTTTTCTAAATCTTAACCGATTGATTTTCTTTTTAAATTACTTTTTACAATAAAAAAAGCATATAATCTTTTGTAGTTTTTATTCATGGGATAATATATAAATAACGATTAGATCCATTTAATAAATTACTTTGTTATAATTTAATTATATATTTACTTTAATCAATTATTCTCATTTCAATGATAACAATGAAGGTTATATATATGTGTGTGTATGTATAGTATAATCCATAGTCAGATAATAATAAGTCATGTAATAATTATTACTTTATTACATTTATGAATAAAAATAATTAGTTTATTTTAGTTTAGTTGTGAAAGATAATATATTTATGAGTTTATAATATATTATTGAATTAATGCAACTATTGTAAAGGAAAATCATTAGTTGAACGGGTATATATATTAATATGAAATTTATTTAAATTTTTAAATGAATTTAGATAAAGTGATAAGAATCCTATTATATTTTAACTTATATAAATATTTTACATGTGCGGGCACTAAACTAGACAGAACTTTGTATCTTGCCTAATATAATGCAATGCTCACCCCTTGATGGATGTTGTAAAATTGATTTTCAGACATTCTTTCCAAATCACTTGTTTAGGTCAATTGATAAATCGATCTATTAGCAACTTCTTTTATATATACGAATATTGGTAAGTTTGTGAAATTAAGATCTGACCTCAAATATCTCAACAGCAGTGATGCTGGAAATGCCTCCTTGATAGAGGAATGCAAAGGCCAGGTAGTATGGGTAATTGCTTTGCTCAATCACCTTCACCCTAAGGTTCTCCCCATCCGCATACTCGCACGAGACCCTCGCATAATCAACGTCGACAACTCCATAATCCTTGATCTCTTTCTCCTCTCCGGGATTAGCCATTGCCGTGAAAGCATGGAGACTTAAGATGAACTCGGCCTCATCGGCTGTTGCAGCATCCGTCAACACTAGGTTGACTCCATTGTCGCTACATTCGGGGGCTTTGCACTTGATCTATCCACATTACAAAAACATACACCAAATTTATGCATTGTGAAGATGTGTTGTACCCTGTATATCGACTAATACTATGATGGAAAAAATATGAGCAATATATTAGGTTGATGGACTACTTTTTTTTTTTAGTGTCAATTGACTTGTATGTTGAATTTAGAGAAATTTCAATTGGTACCCTCGTGATTTGCCTTTTTCGGTTGGTAACAAGTTTTTCAAATCCCGAATGGTACCCTATTTTTTTTTTCCTGTTCATACTCCTTTTCCACTTTCCTGTTATATATGTTTCAAAAGTTTTGTGGAAATTTGTTAAAATTTGATTTTGGGAGGAAAAAAATATAACAAATTAAAACTTCATCATCCCCGCCAAGGCCACTATTGCCGATGCCTGAATACTGAGAAAAGGGAATGCAAAATGATTGAAGAAGATAATTGATTCCTCTTAAATTCAGAGAATTACATAGTGTGTCTTATATAGACTATGTGATGCATAGGATAAGGACGAGGGCAACACTACAAGACAAGGAAATACAGCTCATAGACCCAGAATTACAATTGACAGCTATTTCCAACCGTTGTAACTTGGTTTGGGCCTTGCTGTGTGAGATCAGTCTTGGATTCAATTTGGGCTGGATCATCTGTGCTACTACCCCCGGGCGATCCAAGCTGGCGTAAGCAGAGGTTGGAGCGAAGTCGAAGAAACCTTGGATAGGCAGAGACTTGGTAAGCAGATCAGCCAGCTGATCTTGTGATGAGATGAAGGCGACCTGCAAGGAGCGTGCTCGAACTCGTTCCCGAACGAAATGATAATCAAGCGAGAGATGCTTAATCTTGTGATGAAGAACAGGGTTACTGGCCAGATAAGTAGGTCCAATATTGTCACACCAGATTGTAGGAGGTTGTGACAGGGAAATCTGAAGTTCAGCTAAAACAAGCTGCAACCAAATAGCTTCACAGGTGGCATTAGCCAATGCACGATACTCAGCTTCGGTTGATGATCGAGCAACAGTTAGCTGTTTTTTCGAGCTCCAGGAAATTAAATTGCTGCCATGAAAAATACAATAAGCACTGACAGAGCGTCTATCAGTCTTGCCACCTCCCCAATCAGCATCACAGAAGGCCGATAAATTATGAGGAGAGGAAGAGCTGATGTGAAATTGAAGATCAGCAGTGGCATTCAAATATCTGAGAATCCTTTTGACAGCTTTAAAATGCACCTGGGATGGCCTGTGCATATGTTGACAGACATGATTCACGGCAAAAGACACATCCGGACGTGTAAAGGCCAATTATTGAAGACTCCCAACAAGAATTCGATACAACTCGGCATTTGGAAAAGCATCAGAAGGCACAGAGGAATCATAAGTGACTGCTAACGGAGTTGGTGTCGGTTTGGAGAGGCTCAACCCTGCTCGTTCTACCAAATCAAGAATGTGTTGTTTTTGAGAGAGAAGAAAACCATCAGAAGTGCGAGTAATAGAGATACCAAGAAAGAAATGAGCAGGGCCCAAGTCTTTGACAGGGAAGCGAGATGAAAGCGAGGAGATGAATTTGGATGCTAAGTCTGGAAGGGAGCTAAAAACCAGAAGTTCATCAACATAGACTAAAACGAAAACACAATGTCGACCAAGTCTGTGAATAAACAAGGAGGAATCTGCAATGGATGGAGTGAACCCCATAGACACAATAGAATCACTAAGTTTGGAAAACCAAGCTCGAGGAGCTTGTTTAAGACCGTACAAGGATTTCTGCAATTTGCAAACATATGAGGGAAACTGAGAATTATGGAAACCTGGTGGCTGCGAGATGAAAACGTCTTCCTCAATGTCCCCGTGTAGAAAGGCATTTTGTATGTCGAGTTGGCGAACCGACCAATTGTTGATGGCAGCGAGGGAGAGAAGAAGCCGAATGGTAGAGGGTTTAGCAACAGGACTAAAGGTGTCGTGGTAGTCTACACCATGAAGTTGGGTGAACCCTTTGGCGACAAGACGAGCCTTACGACGGCTAATGGTCCCATCATAATTTCTCTTGGTTTTAAAAACCCATTTAACGCATAAACGTTGATGTTGGAGGTGGGAGGGACCAAGGACCAGGTTCGGGTAGAGGTCAAGGCATGAATTTCGGCTTCCATGGCTGCCACCCACTCGGGATACTTTGAGGCTTGAGTATAAGAGGATGGTTCTTCTGGAATGACAAATGAAGCAGAACAGTGAGGTTGGGGAGGCCAGGGCACCGTACCGTCAGTTCGGATCAAAGGTTTGGTTATATTCGCACGAGATCTTGTTACCATGGGATGAGAGGATGAAAGAGGCATCAGTGGAGGTGAGTCTGTAGGAGAAGGGTTTGAAGAGGAGACGTCTAAATTGGGATTGGGCTGGGCCACTGGAGATGGGACAAGGGGGGGAGCAAATGGGCCTTGTGAGTCAGAAGGTGGAGGAATAGGCAATTGGGCGATCTCAGTGGGTGAGAAAGGGGCTATGTAATTTTTGTTGAATGTAGTGGCAAAGGGAAAGATTGTCTCATGAAAAATAACATCCCGGGAAATATATGTTCGTTTATCAATCCAATTGTAACAAATGTATCCTCGATGATTTGTGGCATAACCAAGAAAAATTGTCGGAATGGAACGAAAAGCAAGTTTATATCTATTGTAGGGGCGAAGATTTGGAAAACATAAACACCCAAAGGTTTTGAGGAATTTTTAATCCGGTTTAGAGGAGAAAAGAACCTCAAATGGAGATTTGTCTTGTAAAATTGGAGTGGGCAAGCGGTTTTGAAGATAGACCGCGGTAGAGAAGGCAAGATCCCAAAAGGATAAGGGAAGAGAGGCATGTTTTAGAAGTGTGAGGCCCATATCGACAATCCGACAATGGCGACTTTCAACACTTCCATTTTGTGCATGAGAATAAGGACATGTGAGGCGATGGTTAATCCCAAGGTCAAGAAAAAGGGGAGTTAAGGGTTTAAATTCCGTATCATTGTCGGTTTGAATTGAGATAATAGTGGTGGAGAAAAAATTGGTCACAAGCTTGATAAAATGTTTAACAATGAGCGCAACTTGGGATTTTGATTGAAAAGGGATAAGCCAAATAAATTTGGAATAATCATCCACAATAGATATAAACTATTTATTTCCATTCAAAGATAGTTCATGGGTTGGGCCCCAAACATCAAGGAACAAAAGTTGCAATAAACGGGTTCAAACAGATGGACTAGGGGGATGGGGAAGAGCATGGGCCTTAGCCCAGCTACAAGACTCACAAGGGAGGCCCATGTTGGTGCTAGGGTTGAATTGGAAAAGGTGACGCAAAACTGCAGTCGTTATTTTGGATGAAGGGTGTCCGAGACGGTGATGCCACTGGTCGGCTAAAGAGGAGGATGTGGTGGTGAGGTTTGCTGCCGGTGAGGAGGTCGTCGCCGGCCAAACATACATGCCTTCTTTAACGGGTCCGATGAGAAGAGGCGCCTTGGTCTGCGAGTGTTTTAGCACAAAGCAATTATGGTGAAATTCAAAGAAAACTCCATTTTCAGCACAAAATCGATTAACGGAAAGCAAATTTTTATTGAGAGAGGGAGTATGAAGAAGCTGAGACAATTTAAAAGTTTGAAAGGGAGTGAGAAGAGAGGTAGAACCATAGTTATGAATTGGAACAGTAGAGCCATCTCCGAGCGACACCGTGTCCGTACCATCATACGGTAGAGAGTTGAGGTTGAGGTTGGATAAGTCCGGTGTGAAATGATGAGTTGCGGCTGTGTCAAGATACCAATTAGACGAAGTATGGTTGGCTTGGAGGGACCGAGGCGGAGGGGCCTGATATGCCTGGTCGAAGCGGTGCCAGCAGCGGAGAGCTGAGTGCCCTGGCTTATCACACACTTGACACACTGGACGAGTGTCAGGGGCACCAGTGAAAGTTGAGGGGCCCCGTCCTCCTTGCCCACGGCCTCCATTGAAGGGAGCTCTACCACCAGTTAGGGCTGGGCTTCCGGTCTGGATCGGACCGGTGGACCGTAATCTCCAAGAACTTGGACCGCGGATCGGACCGGGACCGGAACTTATGGTCCCGGTCTTTACGGTCCGGTTGGACCGGAACTTTACCTTATATTGAAATTTCTTAACCCTAGATTTAAAATCGGGATGAGATTCTTCAATCTTGGTCTAAAATATTTATGATTTCTCCAAATCTATATTAAAACAGACATTAATTTGTCAAAATATACACAAAAAACCTAGATCTAAAAGTGAAACAGAGAGAGAGGCACACATTCACCTCTTCTTCTTTTTTAATGATAAAAAATCCGGTCCAATTCCGGTCCGGACCAGAAATCCCGGTCCGATCCCGGGTTTGGACCGAAAACTGGAAATAAGAATTTCTTGGACCGTGGACCGGACCGTAATATCCCGGTCCGATCCAAAGACCGTAATTTCCGGTCCGATCCCGGTCCGATCCAAATTTTGCCCAGCCCTACCACCAGTGGAGAAACCGCCATTGTTATTGGAGGTTCCTCTACCACCAGAGGAAGGGAAGTGTTATTGAAGTTGCCATAAAAATTATCTCTGTTTCCACGGCCAGATCCTCTGCCTGAACCACGTTCACCACCTCTGTGAGTGGTAAAGTTGGCTTCGGGTTGCGATTGGCAGGAGGTTTGATTAATGGAGAGAGGAGGGGGACCAAGGAGAGATTGTGTAGTTTGGCTTGAATGGGCTTGATGATTCATAAGGTAAAAGTGAACTTGATTAGAGGAGGGGGTTACCGGTTGTGTGGTAAGCGAGGTAACGAGCGACTCGTATTCGGGGTCGAGGCCAGCCAGGAGATAGACCACCAACTCATCATCAGTGACAGGTTGGCCAGCAGCTTGAATGGCGGCGACAAGAGCTTTAGCTCTATTGAGATATTCCGTAACAGTCTCAGCCCCTTTCTTCAGGGTAGAAAGCTGAAGTCTGTTCTGGACTATGGTGGCATTCGATTGAGCAGCAAAGAGCTCATGAAGACGATTCCATACCTCCATAGTCGAGGCACAGTCAAGGACTTGAACAAGAACAGCTTCAGTGAGGGACGAGTTGAGGATAGCAACCACCAACTTGTCCTTAGAGTACCAATCTTTGAACTCCTGGCTGGTTTCATCAGCAGGGCGGGGAATCTCACCGATGACATAGTCATACAGTCGAATAGCTTCTAAGTAGGGCTTGATTTGCCCTTTCCAGGTTGGCAAATTTGTTGTGGAAAGTTTAATAGTATTGATGGAAGAGAAATTTGGAAAGGGAAAAGGGTTCTGGGTATTATTGGGCAGAAACACCATAGATTGGATCTGAAAAAGAAATTGGGGCAAATGCCTAGAAAGGCTCTGATACCATACTGAAGTCCGTTGGGACTCGGGATCGGGGGTCGTGTGCACACGTGCGCCCTTGCGCTAATAGCCTAGCACATAAGCCGAGCAGGGTTCCATCCTAAAACCAATTGGCCTTAGGTGGGGTAGCCCACTAGGTTATATACTAAGGCTTGTTTGTTCATATTATCAATGTACATTGTCCACTAGGTTATATACTAAGGTGAGATCTCTCTTGACACCATGCTCGACCCGTCACCAAGTCTTGGCCCTCGACTGACAATCCCCAATAAATGTTCTAGAGGTGATAGGCGGTCGTTAGGTGGCGCCTATGCGGATTGAGAACAAACTTGGTTATTTTTTATATTTTAACATATAACACATGTTAATAATTCATATAATGTAATAATAATCCATAATATCACTTATAAACCCAAATTTGTGGTGCTTCATGTTAATAATTCATATAATGTAATAATAATCCATAATATCACTTATAAACCCAAATTTGTGGTGCTTTATTAAAACTAAAGTAAATAAAAGCAAAAGTACACCTCTGGTCGGTGCCTCTAAACCTTCTAAAATCCAAAATCATATGTTCGACTAAAAAACAAAAAAAATCGGACTTGGGGGATTAAAAAAATCTAAGTCGACTAATCACTTGTCTAGACGCTGAATTTGAATAATCGTCGGGCTAGACAGGCCTAGGCAAGGTCTAGGCGGTACACAAAGTTCAGCCTAGAGACCCGCTTAGGCTTAAAAATTTCTAGGTGCCCTTCCGCTTATTGCCTAGGCGCGATTTTTAAAACATTGCCCCCAATCTCACCTATGTCGCCCCATCCCATTGACGCCTTTCCTATCCCTCTTTTGCGACCCATGAGGACTCTGCGACAGCCCCCTTCCTCCTACGCTCATTCTTGTCTCATTCTTCCTAGGCGATCGCGAAAGTCACTGAATGGGTTAATCTTTTCCTTTCGTTTTCCCATTTTTCAAGGCGTGGGAGGACGTTGCAGATGCCCGGAATGGACACGACTTCTTCTAAGGCTAAGAGTTCGGCCTCTCCGCATCCACTCGAGTCAACTAATCTCCCATTGCTAAAACCAAAATTGCTAAACGATGAACCGGGGACGATTTAAACCAAAATGGCTAAAATCCCTAATCCCCCATCTGTGAAGTTGAAGTGAACAAAAATTCTCAAATCATAATCTTCATATTAAATCAAATTAAAGATTAAATAAAGTTAGGAATTTATTTAATCTAAGGATAATTAAAGTTTTCAAATCGACCGATCTCCACCCTCAATTCAAACTACACAACTCTAATTTTTAAATTTATGGTAAGGTTTCAACCAAAATCACCAAAAACCCTAACCCTTCATTGGGGGAAATTGAGCATCATCCACACACGCAAAAAATTGGACCAACATCAGCAAACTTCAATAGAGATCGAAAAGAAAAGCTTAAAATCGATAAGCATGACATGTTCTATCTATAGAGAGTAATCGACAGGGGATGGATCAAATTTATAAGGTTTTATTATACTTTTTCCCTCGCAAAATCAAAAACTCACAATTTCATCCTAAAACTTTTAAAACATAACAGGAAAGTGGAATACCGCTATAGATAGAAAAAATATATATATAAACTCGAGGGTATCATCTGAAATTTGAAAAACTTATAGTCACCATCCAAAAAAGACAAAATCACGAGGGTACCAACCGAAATTTCCCTTGAATTTATTATGTTTCTTCACACGGAGCATATGTATTTGATATATAATGGTGGTGGTGACTGAGGGCAGTGTTAAAGGAGTCATGACCTGATAGCAAGCGCCACAGCCAGCACCACCTCGATAAAGAGAACGCGATGACACTGCGGCCACATTTCCGTTGTAAACGCTTCTTCCATACTCTCCATATCCACATGCACCACCTTAGATTCCCACGCATTTTTTTCACAAATCCATCAAATATATCACATAAATTCAACAAATTTAACGTACATGAACCTATAAATGCTTAACCAATGTACGTACTTGGAGTGCCTAGACCGTCGGGCATTTGATAGAACTTGGCCTTCGCGGAGGTGTACACCTCCCGAGAGGTGCAGAGGAAAGGCAAGAGAATCATGGCAGCCGAGACACCATACAAGCGGTTGAGGGTTTGAACTCGAGTCATTGTATGTTGCAAATGTAGGAGATGATGATCGAATGTGTGTTGAGAGCTAGGAGAGGGTTCTTGGTGAATAATTTATATATGTGAAGAAAGATGATTTATCCGATTGTAGATGTGAATCCACGCAACTGAGTTGGAATGGTATAAGGCTAGGCCGGGTTCTTTTACTTGCCTTAGTGGGATAAATTGGTAAAAATTGGTCATCAAGGAACATGCATATTGCTATAGTATTCTTTTTTGGTATGTACATGGAATACTTAATTATGTCTTCCACTACTACATGATTCTATTGTAGGTGCAACGCATTAATTTAGCATATAGTTGGATCGATATCTAGCTAGAAGGTGGTGTTAAAATTTGGATCATTCACAAACTTATTTTCAAAACTGGGTAAACCACCTTTTTTTTTCTGTTCTTAATTCGATCAATTCGATTGGGTAATTAACCATTCTACATTAATTATATCGGAAATTTGTATCATCCATTTAAGAGATTAACCTCCCTCACAAATGAACTCATATTTTCAAAAGAATTCGAACTTCAAACTTCTTAATTTGAGACATTATGTAACCTTACAACCATTCCACCAACCGATTAATTCATATTAAGGGAAGTTCATAAAGTCTTTCTTGAGTTTACTTGCCTTAGTGGCCCTCTTTGTTCGATCAGTTCCAGATTAAAAAAGTTTTACATCGATAATATAAACTAAATAAGTCTAATATTTAAGTCGATCAGTTATATGGGTTACTTCTCCGATTGTCAATTTATTTTAAGAAGGAACCTCACCGTGTTTATGTGCTAAACACCTAGTGCATATGCACTCGCGCACACGAATTCTAATCATGAGTCCCAATGGACCTCGGTATGGTATCATAGCATATTCGAGTCGGGTAAGTTTTTTTGGATTCAGGTTAGGCTAAAAGAGATTGAGATGTCAAAACCCATAGTTTTCCAAGCTTTGCTTCGAGTAGGCTAAAAGAGATTGAATTATCGAAACTCGTCGTAAAAAAAACCAAAAACCAAAAAATGGTCAAGTTAAAAAGAAATTGAGATCTTCGGACCAAAGAAATAAAAAATATTCAAGTGCCCAGAGGTGCTATATGGTGGTGTTTGACTTTGTTCTTTGTCTGCATCCTCGACCTGACAGCCTTTGCTTTGAATATAGTGCGTGCACCATGTTGTTTCACCTTTCTTTTCTATTTTATTTTTCCATTGTAATGTATCATAACGGTTAGTTAGTCTGTCGATCCGTTGGCCTCTCGATGATCAAGTTTGTTGCTTGATCTCTTGAATTTTTACTTGTATTTAAAAAAAATTAAGTGGAATCCCAACCAAGTGGGTTGCATTTGAGAGGGCATGTTGGAGGACCTTGTATTCTTCACGTCCTCTAGATTGTCAATAAAAAACATCCTTATCGCTTGATATGTGTTAATTGCCTGTGTAGATTTTTTTTATCTTAGTCCATTTCGATCGACTTAGCCACTCTACATATAGATCGAATACTATGTGACTCATTTAAGGGGTTGACTCTTCCACTCAATAAGCAGTAAGAAGCACTAGAAGTGATGGTAACAAGATTTGTCCCTGGGGATAAAAAGACTCAAAATAGGGAAGTACGAAAAAGAAAAGTGTATCTTTGCATATATAGATGTCAAGAAGAAGGAAACCGTGTCTTCAGACCTAATAGGAAGAAAATATATCGTATGGATGGAAGTATGATCTTGAATTATTATTTTATCTAAGGAAGTATATATTAAAAGATTCTTTTTTATTTGTTTCTATAGAGAATGTATTAGGGATTATTTATAGGAGTATCTCTCTAGGTAAAGGGTAAAGCTATGTGCGCAAAGGAGAAGAAGAACAAAGCGAACTTATGAGCTCGGTTTTGTTCCAAGGTTAGTCGTCATTGTTGGTTGAGTAGGTTTATTTCGGATTATTGTAAGCTTACGGTCAGTAAGCTAGTACGTAGGCAAAGAGAGGTGGTGGTTTTCATCTCACCCTTTGTGTTTGAATTGTAATTTGAGGATTTTTACCTTTAAATACTTGTTCTTGTTTGCTTTATTTGCCTAATAACTACTCCCTCCGTTTTCTTTTAAGTGCCTTTTTCAAGTCATTCACGTAATTTTAGAACGATCAAAATTATATTAAATATTAATATTTTAATAATATTTTTTTAATAATATTATACTTATCACCAATAAGTATGAGATTATCAAAAAAAATATTTTAAAAAATTATTATTTTATATAGTTTTTCACACCTTAAAAAACGTGCATGAATAGTAAAAAGTCAATTAAAAGGAAACGGAGGTAGTATTTTAGTAACACTAAAACACCTCCTTTAAAGTCCAATAATTGGTATTGGAGCCTCATTGATTTAGATTGGTGGTGACCTTTTTAATAGGTTAGGTTGAGTATCAAGAAGCACAACCCTGAGTTGGGTAGGTCGAGCAACAAACAATCGTTGCTCAAGGCTAGCCAATATGATTGGTGGGATAAGTAGATGAAGATTTGGGTCATCTCTCAAGACATATCTCGTTGGTATATCACACGGGAAGGAGATGCTCGTATACTTGGAAAACCAAAAGAAGGTGTCAACAAGATCAATTAGAGAGACCTATCACAAGAAGACTTGAAAATCCAAGAGAAAAATGCTTAAGCTATTCGACTTTTCATGAGTGCACTCTCTCAAGATGATATCACAAAGGTGACTACTAATCTTAAGATAACCAAAGAAATATAGGATGGACTGTAAGATCACGAGATTGATTGTAATATCCTCCTTGAGGGTTTCCATTCATTGATAAACATATATATAGGTTACAAAGGTATTGGGCCTTTGGGCCCACTATACAATATAAGACCTATGTAATCTATCAAACCCCCGCAGTCGAAAGTGGAGGGTCCCGTACAGTGAGACTGGACCGAAAATCAAGGAACAACTGCCGAGGTAAACCATTGGTAAATATATCAGCGTACTGATAGGAGGACGAGACATGTAGAACGCGGACATGTCCAATGGCAACCTTGTCCCGGACAAAGTGGAGATCGAGCTCAATATGCTTCGTTCGTTGATGCTGGACTGGGTTGCTAGCTAGATAGACGGCGGAGACGTTGTCAGTGTAGACCAGGGTGACCTTCTGAAGAGGGCAATGGAGCTCAAGAAGGAGATTGCGGAGCCAAGAGCACTCGGAGACAACGTTGGCAACACCTCTGTACTCAGCTTCGGCGCTGGAGCAAGACACGACAGACTGGCGCTTCGCTGACCACGACACCAGGGTGTCGTTGAGGAAAACACAGTATCCAGACGTGGAGCGACGTGTATCAGGACAACCACCCCAATCCGCATCAGTGTAAGCGACAAGGTCAAGCTTAGAGGAAGGAGTGATTGTTGTGCCTAGCTCGAGGGTGCCGCTGATGTACCGAATGATCCGCTTCAAGGCCTGAAAGTGGGGTTCCCTGGGCGCATGCATGAACAAGCAGATCTGCTGAACGGCGTAACTGATATCAGGCCTGGTGAAGGTAAGATACTGCAGTGCACCAGCGAGGCTCCTGTACAACGTCGGATCATCAAACAACGGACCAGAATGAGCACTAAGCTTGTTGGATGTATCGACAGGGGTGGCGACTGGCTTACAGTTACTCATCTTGGCCCGAGCAACAATCTCAGCAGCATACTTACTCTGAGAGAGAAACAGCCCAGACGCATGACGCTGAACAGCAACTCCCAAGAAGTAAGACAACGGACCCAGATCGGACATGGCGAACTCGGCACTCAACTGCGAAATAATAGACGTGCGCGCGAAGAGCATCAGAAGAGGCGGTGAGAATGATGTCGCCGACATACAGTAACAAAAAGGCCATGTCTGAGCCTCTGCGATAGATAAACAGAGACGTATCCGAGCGGCTGCCAATGAAGCCCAAGCGTAGCAGATGAGAAGCAAAGTGCTGGAACCAAGCCCGCGGAGCCTGTTTCAGACCATACAGCGAGCGCTTCAGGAGACAGACGTGCTTGGGACGATCAGCATCAGCAAACCCCGGCGGCTGAAACATGTAGACTGTCTCATTTAGATGACCATGCAGAAAAGCGTTCTGGACATCTAACTGATGGATGGCCCAGTTGCGTGACAATGCTAAACTCAACACCACTCGGATAGTGGTAGGCTTGACCACGGGGCTGAACGTCTCATCACAATCAATACCTGCCTGCTAAGATCGACCGTTGACCACAAGACGGGCTTTGTAGCGCTCCAACGTCCCATCAGAGCGGAACTTGTGACGGAAGAGCCACATACATCGGATGACGTTCGCCTCAGGAGAGCGAGGGACCAGAACCCAAGTACCATTCCTTGTAAGGGCCCTGTATTCGTCGAGCATAGCCGCCTGCCATTTCGGATCTAGGAGGAGTGTTTTGTGGGAGGTGGGGATGGGGGAAAGGGAGGTCGGGGTGGAGGCAGGGGGGATCGGGAGACGTTGGGTTGTGTGGCGGCCGCGGCAGCGGCGGGGGGCGAGGGTGGGGGTGGGCTTCGGGAGGTTGCATAGCTACGGCCGTAGCATCTTGCTGCGGCCGCGGCATCACATCTTGAGGAGGGGATGGCGGCGAGTGTGTATGGGAATAAGAGGCGGGGCGATGGGTGGTGTTCATGGAGACGATCTGACGAGGTCGGAAGACACCGGAGACGTTGCGGGTGTGTGGTCTGGTGTTAGGGGGTGGTGGTGGGGGTGGAGGGGGAGAGACAAGAGCACCGGGAGAGCTCTGGGGAAGAAAAAAATGAGGGAACGATGACTCTGACTCTGAATGAGACACAGGAGGGGTAGGAGATGTAAAGGGGAAGCGAGATTCATCAAAGGTAACATACCGAGACAGAATGATCTCGTGGGTTGTGATATCAAGGCAGAGGTAACCGCGATGATCAGATGGATAGCCAAGAAAGACACAAGGAGTGGAGCGTGGGTGAAGCTTGTGAGGGGCGGTGGATGACTGATTTGGGAAGCACAAGCACCCAAAGGTACGAAGGTGATCATATCTAGGCAAAGTGCAATAAAGTGCCTGAGTTGGTGAGTGATGGTGGAGGGTAGTGGAAGGGAGAATGTTGGGGAGGTAGCAGGTGGTGGCTAAGGCGTAAGGCCAATAGAGAAGGGGAATGGATGCGTGGAAGAGGAGAGAGCGCATCATATTGGTGATGGTTCAGATGATTCGTTCTGCCTTGCCATTCTGTTGGGAGGTATAGGGGCAAGACAAGCGATAGGAGATCCCATTGGTGTTCAAGAAAGTGTGAAACTCTTCGTTATCAAATTCACAGTCATTGTCACATTGGAAACACTTGATAGAGGTGTGAAATTGTGTTTTGATATAAGCATGAAATTTGACAAAGATGGGAAACACTTGATATTTAAAATGCAACGGGAAAACCCATAAGAAATGTGTATAATCATCCAGAAACAAAAGGTAATAATTATGACCCTCCTTGCTAGGCACAGGAGATGTCCAAATATCACTATGAATAATATCAAATGGGGCAAAAGTAGTGTTTAAAGACTGCTGAAAAGGGAGTCTGGCATGCTTGCCTAACTGACATGACGAACATAAACTAGAGCGACGCTCTTTATTACATTTGACTAGACTCTTGGAAGGAAGTAAATCTAAAACTGCAGAGCTGGGATGACCAAGGCGTGCATGCCAAAGATTGTATGATGATGCCGAGAGGGCGACTGGACTTGACGGGCTGGATGGTGAGGGCGACGACACAGGATATAGCTCCCCGGTGCTATTACATCTCATGCGAGTAACCCCTGTAATAAGATCCTTCACAGAGAAACCAAACGGATCAAACACGAGAGAAACATTATTGTCAGTGGTAAACCGACGGACATAGATAAGGTTTTTGACAAGTTTGGGGGCAATGAAGACATTGTTGAGGTGTAGTGGGTTGGTTGGGGTTGGTAAAGTGGCGTGGCCAATGCCCGAAGTGGTGAGGCGACCACCGTTGCCGACGATAATAGAATTTGCAGGACCCTTAAAAGAAAGAGAAGAGAGAGTACCTGAGGAGTTAGTCATATGAGAAGTGGCGCCAGTGTCCATGTACCAAGTAGAGTCATGAGGTGCCAACTGCATGGAAGAGAAGGCGTGCTGCACATCAGTCGGAGTGTAGGCATGATCAGACGAAGAGGGGTAGGCCTGGTGGCCTGCGGGACGTGGAGCAGGACCCAACAAGCCCGCTCCCTGCTGGCGGTTGGGATAGGGGGCTGGTAGGCGGTACGTCGCAGGGGGGTAGCCAAAGGGCATCCAAGGCGGATAGCCGGGGTTGGGATACCAGGGGGGCGAGAGGAGTCGGACTGCTGCGGCCGCGGCCTCTCAGCGACGGTTGATCGTTGTTGCGGCTGTACTGCGGGGCATAGGTCTCGTCAATGTCGCTTGACGAGACCAATTCCGTCCTGTCCTTGGCGGCGTCGGTGGTCTGACGGTGAAGGCGAGTCTCTTCCAGGATCAATTGAGATCGGGTCTTTTCAAAGGTAGGGAGAGGCTTTGTTTGCTGGATATGAGTAGCAGCAGCGTTGTATTCAGAGGGAAGACCCGAAAGTACCTGGAGGACAAGGCGGATAGCGCTGGGTCTGGAGTCGACGGCACCTAGTTGATCGGACAGGGTCTTGATATGCTGACAATAGGCGGATATCGACGGGAAAGAGAAAAGCTTGCAATTTGAGAATTCGTGCTCAAGATAGACAGCACGGGTGGACTTGTTGTCTTGAAAGAGATTCTGAAGCTTGTTCCAAGCATCCAAGGCGGAGTCTTTGGGGTCGAGGATGGTTGTCAATAGATCTTTTGAGATGGTGTTGAAGATCCATTGAAGGACAATGGTGTCGAGTTGAGCAAAGAGATCGTTGTCTTCACTGGCAGGGCGATCGACGGAGGAGTCGATGTGGTGGAAGACCTTATGAGCCTTAACATGGGTCGTGAAGAGGTGCGACCACATGGTGTAGGAACTGGATTCGTGATCAAGGATGATGGGGATGCAGTTTTTGATATTGGAGATCGTGAGAGCGGAGTGGAAGGGCGGTTTGGTGGTGGGTGTGTCGGCCATCGGAACGAGAGAGAGAGAGGTGCGAGAAAGAGGGGGGTCGGCAAAGGGAAGCCGAGAGGGGGAGGGGGGAGGGGCGGCGGAAGTAGGGTGGCCGAGAGGGAAGTAGGCGGCGGCGAAAAGGTGGTGGTGGCAACGGTGGGGAGGGTGGCGGCTAGGGTTAGGTTGTTTAGAAAAGATTAGGGTTTAGGGATCTTAGGCTCTGATACCATGTAAGATCACGAGATTGATTGTAATATCCTCCTTGAGGGTTTTCATTCATTGATAAACATATATATAGGTTACAAAGGTATTGGGTCTTTGGGCCCACTATACAATATAAGACCTATGTAATCTATCATGGACAAATGAACCTAAACGAAGGTGTCTGAGGATCTCAAGAATGCGCACATCTATATCTGGCAACTGTGGATCAGATCTTCTCAAAGATAATGGTAAAAGTGAACCACTTAAAGGCACTTGGTGAAATAGTTCCTGATCGAAATATGAATCTATCAATTCTGAGAGGACTCTCTCCTAGGTATTAATCGATCTCCACGTCTTTAAGGCTAGCTAAGAGACGTGGAGCCACGACGATTAGGAGGCATGTTCATTTGGTGTAGCAAAAAAGAGTAGCCCTCACCACTCGTTTCACACTAAGATGAAGAACCTTATGAAAACAAGTAACTATATAGTTGACAACCCTTTTATTATAAAGCAGTATAATTATTGTTGTAATAAAAAGCTTTTTTTAAGTAAACGAATAAAGCGATATCATTTTAGTGTGAAACGCCCCCCGTTGAAAAATTTCTGGCTCCGTCACTGTACGTAAAATAATATAGACAACATATAAGGAGAGGTCGGAACTTGAATTGCCTTGGAAGTTGGAGCACAAAATGCTTGTATGCACGTCTGTGTTTCATAAGCCTCGTTATTCGACCTTTTCTGATTGATGTTTGAGACAAAGGCCGGTAGGAAAGCTACAACCGTTGTGTGGTAAGTTAAAGTGATAACCTTTCGAATGCTCAGATAAGCCGATCCGATTACATTCGGTCATAGAGTATGTTGCTAGTCTTGAACTTGGTGATAATGAAAAGGGAGTTGACATTCTCTACATACTCAAGTAGATTGAGAGTCGCTTTTTTTCCCATGAGTCACCTGTGTTTTGGTGACCATTCACACCCACCAAACCACTCAAAAGGCATTACATACATTGTTGCAAAAGTAATGCCAATCCAGCTAAATACGTGTATAACAAAAGGGCAATTGAACCAAACATGTTCCACAGTCTCAACCTCATTGCCACAAAGAGTCATTATCAATTTATTCGATAATCTTACAGGTTTGCCAGCTGTTGCAATTGTAGTTAACCTATATGCATAATGTGAATACTATTCATTATATATGGTGGAAATTATTTTTCTAGTTTTTCATAATTAAATGGTTGATTGTGAAACCTAGCAGTGCAACGTTCTGTAGCTTACTCGGGATCCTCCGTAATTTCCGGTGTAATTTGAATGTATCTAATATATAGAGAAATTATATTTACGAGGATGGATCCGGTGTAAACAACTCGTATAATGTGAATTGTAAATAACCTGATTATTCATAGTAATCATGTTTATTCGTACATAATCCAAACTTATTTGCCACCATGTTAAAGATAAAACAAGTCAAAGAAAAGAATTATTCAAATTAACGTTTTTTTATCTCTTGAATAGTTGAACGCAGGATATGTTTCAATTAGGGTAGTACTCGAATGTCTCCAGTTCGACTCTCAGATATAATCACTCTCTATTTACCAAAATCAAGGGATATGTTTCAATGAAATATTCCGCTTCGATGAGACCAGTCTCTTGATGTCTGAAATAATCATCTCGATTTCCCAAGGAGGTTTACAGGTTTCCCTTGTTGCATTTATGGCAGTAAGTATATTTTATATTGTATATTCTTAATTATTGTCCAAATTATACTTGACGAGTAATGTTTCACTATGAGAAAACACTTTCAATGGTACATGATGGTTCCATCCTCCACCTCCAACTTCATAACCTCCGGCCAAAGATGCATCCAAACATGGAGAAAAAGAGCTTCCATTTTTTTTTCACCCCCGAAACCTCTTGGAAGACGCTTTCAAAAACGCCCTAAGCCTCACAAAATGAAGCCTCGAAAACAGCACAAGTCGTCGAGCATACAACAATGCAGGAAGTGGCCTGACGTTGACTCGATTGAGTGTCGACATGATGCCTATGCCTATCAATTCGACATAGAGGGAGGTCGAAGGAACAGCGACACTAGGGCTGCCTTGGCATGAGGGCACGCGGTTCCTGGTTTGGGTGGTGCTCGGAATATGGTGCCCCAAAACTTACAACAAACAGATTTCAGGTGCCCTAGAAGCCACCATTGCTTGTCATGGGTGTAAGAGTGAAACTATAATGTGATAAGAAGAGCCTAGCTAGAACGTGAGCCACTTTATTTAGGCAAGTATCCAGGTGCCCCAAAACTTACAACAAACAGATTTCAGTCTCTCAAATCATTCATAATATCAGCCCGCTTGAGAAAATAAAAATATATAATTAGGGAGCTAAATCTATCCTAGATAGCTAATTCATCTCCCATGGTCTAACCTCGTCTTCGATCAGTGCTTATCCTTGGGTATGCCGAGGTCCTTGAAGATGGGGCTATCAACTCCAACCCCCATGGCATTTAGACCGTTGTCGACGTACACAACTGCACCGGTTATAGCTGAGGCCAGTGGTGATGCCAAGAAAGCAGCCGTGTTTCCGACTTCATCTGCTCAGAGATGAGTTATTCAAGCTCAGGCACTGACAGTTTAGAAAATCGAAAAGACGCTTTGCTTAAGAGGCCTGGTGCTGCAAAGGAATCACTTACCAGCAGATAGCTCCTTTTGTAGGGGTGCATTCTCCAAAGAATAGTTGATCATCATATCAATAAACCCAATTGCCTTTGCAGCACGGCTCCTAAGTGGGCCTGTAGAGAAATGTCGAGAAAACCATGGTTAAGATTGATTTATGTACCTCTAAAAAAGATTGAAAGACGAACAAAAGATGAGGGTGAGAGGAAGTACCAGCTGATATAGTGTTGACTCGAACTCTATGTTTCCTTCCTGCCTCAAATGCAAGAACCTGAATCAAATGTTAAAAAAGTTGGCAACCAACAATGATGATCCGATTATGCAAAAGCTTAGTATATTTAAGGATTTCTCATTCTGAATTCTGAAAGCATATATAACAGATGGGAAGACATACTTTAGTGTCACTCTCCAAAGCAGCTTTTGCAGAACTCATTCCTCCCCCGTACCTGCGTCAAGAACATGAATAGCTGTCACTCTGCAAACAGAGAAAGCGTAACTAGAAAACCTAGAGGTTAAAGAAGGAACAAACCCAGGAATGATCTTCTCAGATGCAATATAGGTAAGTGACAATGAAGCACCTCCTGCAATGGCAGCAAAAGCTGATAAAATCTTTGAACTGACATCTTTTTTGCACCAACTGTCTAAGCAAAAGAAGATAGAAGCACGTGCCTGGATTCATTATTGGAAGGAAATGCTTGAGCAGTGATACATAGGAGTAGCTTGAAGCAGATATTGCTGCAAGATACCCATACCTTGACGTTTCTAACAAAGGTTTAGTCACCTACAAAAGATGGGAACCCTATCATAAGATACAAAGTTTCAAAAGCACGTGGAATATTAAAATTCCCTCTTGTGGAAGAAATGTGAATCAAGTCAATAGAAACCTCAGGTCCATTGGCAAGTGAGTGCACGAGAATGTCAATGCTACCAAAATCCTCCTTTACTGATTCAACAACTTCCTGCATCCCCAAAGCATGATAAGCAAACTCATATCTTGTATAGTTAGTCAATTAATGCCATATAGACCTGTGAATGTTAAATGGTTAAAGACTCCCTTTTAACAAACACGGGCTAGAAGAGCACAGAAATTTAATAGATAACCTACAAGTCACAACTCAGGTCCTTGTCTTTTATATACTCCATTAGCCAAAGAAACAGGTTTTTAGATTTATCGTAATGATAAATATCTCAATTCCTCTCACACAAACATCTGTATCAAATGATAGGCCCTGAAAAAAGAAGAAAGGGAAAGCATGGAAAGAGAAAAGAGAGCAAAACTTGGCCTTGAGTTTAAGTAGAACATTTATGAGATTCTAATAAAATGAAAGATTCAGAAAATCAATTTCGGTCAACTTTTCAATCTCATGTTGATTAAGCAGAACGCTTGTAATTAGGTGAAACAGTTACCTTCACAGTCCATTTTGACGATCCTGCATAACGCTTGTTTGCTTTCACCTGCAGAAATCAAGTGAAAGGTAAAAATACAAAGGGCGTTAAATCATCGACTTCAATACAGATATTTATGAATGTCATTACATCTTCTGGAACATCTTCAGGGGTATCATATACTGCATCCAGAGGGTATATCTTAGTAATCTCCATGAGGGAACCATCAGGCAACCTGAAAGGACAAAACTTTTATTGTCTATCACTCTATTGTATACAACAAGTATTGGCAAGAAGAAAAAATGGAACATGTTAAGCCAGCTCGAAAGACTTACACTCTTGACTCATCAAACTTTCCACGTCGTAGACTTGTTTCAAATATATTTAAGGCCTGCATATTGCTTTCAAGTCAAATACACAATGGCTTTAAAAGGGAAAATAAAAGCAACAACTTTTTTTGTAAATCAGGTTTCAATTGCTTACAGGAACCCATGTTCCAACAAGAATCTCAGCGCCAGCAGCTGCAAGAGACTTGGCTATTGCCCAACCATATCCATTATCATCTGCTACACCAGCAATGAATGCCCTCTTGCCTGTGAAAAATATTCCAATGAATCATCTTAAGCAAGGGAGACGATCCTAACCGAAAAGACTTGCTACTAATAATTAATATTCCTTGGACCAAGTTTGGTAAGCAAAATATAAACTGAAAAGCTGTAGAACATAATTTTAATAATCAAACCTCTCAAATCAATAGGAAGCCCTGACACAGCTTTATCAGTAGATTCTGCCATCGCCTTGATCACAACCTTTTCGCTTTTCAAGGTTGAAGATGAAAAGCTGCGTTGAAAGGGCCGTGCTGCTGACAAGTGACTTCCACTACCAAGCTTGGTCCCTGATGTTGCTTTCAAATCAGTGCCAAAACTTACTGCCTTTGCACTGAACATCGTACGAGAGGAAGAGATGCATGGCCTGGCGGATGCCATTTGAAAGCAGTGAGATCCAGTTGCTGCCATTCTAACAAGTCTGCCAAGGACAATACAATGGATCGTCAAAATTACTCATCATACACATTAAGGTGAATCATAGAAACCTAAGCAACATAGGATGCTAGTGATATGCATACGGAATGGCAAACAAATTACAATCAAACACTTGTGCAAACCGCCAAACAAATTTTCAGAAAAATAATTAGAGTCAAAGGGTCTGAACTACTGAATTACATAACCACGAGTATCATATGCCTCAAATTGCTATAATATATCAAATTTGTACTCGAGGTTGTCTCCAAGAAGTCAAACAAAACTCCATCTTGCGCATTTCACTTTCAAGCATGAAAAGCAACAGAACAAATTTTATTTTATTTTTCCAAATTTCCTAGCACAATTCACCGAGATATAGCAAGATCATTGAAGGATAGATTCTAATTCCAAGCGAAACTGACTCTCCGTTTTTTTTCTCAAAAAAAAAAAGCATAGATTACGAGCGATACACTTGCGAATCGAAATTTATGTGCAACAAGGAATACAGATAGCAGGTATATGGAAGTTAGATTTGAGAAATCGCAGTAAAATCAGAAAATGATAAACCTAGAGCGGAAGAAAATGCAATACCTGTTGGAAAGTGAAATCGAGAATGCAGAGGGAAGAGGGAAGAGGAGAATCGAAGGTGAAATGGTGGTTGTTAATGGTGATCTGTATCTGATTTAGTTGTAGAGGTTGAGCAATAAACAGTGCTCAGTAGGGAGTGTATTGTAGGAGGAGGAGCGCTTTGGAAATGTCGAAAAACTAAAGAGAGACAGGTAAAGCGTTAGCTGAGGCATGTCAAATGGGCTTTTTGGGACCCACTTTGGAAGATGGGTATTTAATGATATGGGCTTGGGCCCATTGGGCTATAAAAATATGAAGTGATGAAACATTACTCTAACTCTTTTTTTAATATTAAAAAAGATATTTAAAAAAACTTATAATTAAACCTTTTACAAATCGGCCTTCCAAGTTACTAGAAGCGTATTCAACCACCAAAAAAAGAGAGGCGAAAATGCATAAAATCACCCTTTATTCAGGGTTGTTTGCAAATAACCACCCCTTATTCAAAAATTTATAAATAACCACTCATTATATACAAATTGGTTGCAACTAACCACCCATACCACTTTTCTTATTAAACCTCACTTAATTTAATAGGAAAAGACAATTATATACTACACTTGTCAATCAGATCATTCGGGTTGGGTCGTTTCGGATTTCGGGTAAAACGGGTCCCGGGTAGATCCGAGTTGACTCGAACTCGTGTTAGACTCAGTTTCTGGTCAAATCGGATCGATTTTGGCTTTGTCAATTTTTTCCTTTTTAAATTAAAAAAATCATGATTTGATAATTTTGCGATAATTTTAAAATGCTAAAATTAAAGACGTGGTTCATAAGTTCTAGAGCTTCTAATTATATAATATATCGATCTAAAATATTTTATTTTTATTATTTCTCATAATTTTTAACAAAATTTTAAAATATATAAAATATCAAAAATTTAAATAATTTTTTTAAAAATAATTTCATGCAATTAGTAATAAGCATATAATTATTTTAATATTTTTTAGAGTTTTCATCTTCTTAAAAAATGTGATGAAAAATAAAAAATCAAATACTATCGATTGGAAGGAGTATTACACAATACAAAAAAAATAAAAAAGTTGATTTGAAAATGAAACATCAAGTGATTGTAATTATCAAAAGTAATAAATTGGAATCTCCATAGGTCAATCGGGTACAAGTCCAAACCCAGATGACCCAGAAAATTACCGGGTTTTTGGGTTCGGGTCGGAAAAAATTTCCGGGTTAAAATTTTCGGGTCTTGACCCAAAATTTTCTGGGCGTTCGTGTTGGGTCGTGTTTTGACAGGTCTAAATTATACCCATAAATTTTTAATATTTTACATATTTCTTTATATTAGTCTCAACTAAATCAAATTTCCAATATAATTAGCCAAATAGAGGTCCACGAACAAGACCCGATGACCACCAGGAGGTTCCACCAAAGGTCGTCATTGCTGGAAGCGATGAACAGTAAGAGACTTTAGACATTCATCACCCTTTTTGTTAAGAATTGGAGAAAACTTAATTAGATTTAACAAGAAAAGTGGGTATGGGTGGTTAGTTGCAACCAATTTGTATATAATGGGTGGTTATTTGCAAATTTTTGAATAAGGGGTGGTTATTTGCAAACAACCTTGAATAAAGGGTGGTTTTATGCATTTTCGCCAAAAAGATATTCAAAACTTGTTGAAGATTGTAAATCTTGTTGCTCTTGACAAATATTTAGGAAGGAAGAACAATCTTAATTAAAGAAAATTTAGCGACGAAACCAAACTACATAATGCAAAACTTCATGCTACCTACCTACATTCATCAGGAGTTGGACCAAATTAACAAAATATTTTTCTGGAACAAAGACAGTAACTATAAATCTCTCATTGGATGGGATAAAATTTGTAGCAAAAAAAAAGATAATGGATGACCAAGTCTAAATAAAGCAAAAGATATGAATAGGGCACTTCATATGAAATTGCTATGGAAAATAACAGTAGAACCACACAGTGTTTGGGTGAAAATTATAAAGGCAAAATATATGAAAGAGGAGAATACCTTGGACTATAAAAAAGGAAGGAACACATCTTGGCAGTGGACGAAACTCATGGAAATTAAAGATGAGTTCTACACCAAACTTGTGTGGTAAGTGGGCAATGGAAGAACGATTAAATTCGGGAAGGATACTTGGTTGGAAAATGAACCATTACTAGGAAGGCAACTACCAAATAACATGATTGATGAACAAGAACACATTGACAAGTATATAAAAGCAAATAAAACTTGGAATACAGAGGAGCTAAGAAAAATCCTATCTGAAAGTATTGTTGATAAAATTGTAATTACACATCTACCAAAAAAACAACACTAAAAATAGATTACATTGAAAATCTAGTAAGGACGAGTGGTTCACGACCACTAGTGTCATGGATCTAATTACCAACCAAACCCACCAACAAGGCAATGATATGACATGGATTTGGAAAATGGAGTGCTTCCCAAAAGAGAAAATTTTCATTTGAAAAGTTGTTATGAACGGGACTCCAACTAAGAAGATATAAACACAAAAGGGTGTGGATGTCTTGTTAACATGCTCACTATGTAACCGAATATATGAAGATATAATAGTAATACACCTATTCGCCAAGTGTGAAAAAATATTAGAATTGACCAAAATATACACCAAGTGATTACCACATCGAACGTAGATAACAACAACATCAAAGAGGCCATAACGGAATTTTTTTGAAAAACTCAACAAAAACGACAATCAACAATATCGATCGTATGATGGAGCATATGTACAATGTGAAACGAGCATATTTTTTATAATCAAAATTTGTGAACTAACCAAAGATGGGAAGGATACGTAAGACAACAATTGCAAAGTTGGAAGGAATCGAAAAAACGGTACCCGAAAGATCAAATAAAAAAAAGATAACACGAGGTCGTCGAGTCAAAGAAGGAAAAAAATATAAGATGGAAAAAACCAATGGAATGGATTTTTAAAAATCAATTTTGATGGATCAAAGCTTCCGTTTGGGGAGGCTTCTTGCAGATTTCGTGATCCGGGATCAAATGGGAATTATCCTTGCATGTGATGCCATGCTATTGTTGTGTGGATCTGCCTCGATTATGAGGATAGAGGTAGATATCTTCATCTGGGACTGACTACAACTAAGAGGATGGGGCTTGAGGTGGAAGGGGATAGTCTTTCTGCCATCAACTCGATCAACGGTCGTTGGAAGCCCCCTTGGGCCTTGGGTGATTGAGATGGTGATCACATATGCGCTTTTGCTTTTTCAGCCTTTTGCTTCAGCCTCCTGCACTCACATATTTAGGGAGATCAACATGGTGATCGATCAGGTGACTCGATTGCGTTTCTCTTCAGACGATTGTTCGTTGATCTTTTATCCAGAGCTTAAAGTTTTGGTTCGAAATGACGCTCTTGGGTTGACCACACCTAAATCTTTGCCATTGTCAAAATAAAATAAAATAAAATTCAACCCCGCCCCCATACGTGCCCAAAGGCCTTCAAAGAAGAATATATGGACATCTAATATACCATATTGTCTGCAATGGCTCCTGCACTGCATAAGCAACATGAACACATGTGTGCAAGGGATATCATACTGATGCTCATTGCTCACTTGTGCGATCTCTTCGAAGAGAACGATAGGGTTGCGCGTTATAATTCCTCTAGAGCCTTGTTTAATGGCGAGATATACGAGAAGCAATCCGGTTATACGTAAAAAAAAATGTGCCCAAATTTTATGCTTTCAAGCAACCAAGAAGTTAGAATTGATCTCTGTCAAAATACAACTTTCATACAATCCATATTTTTCTATATAAGCTTCCCATCACTGCAGTCTCCCTTGTCCTTCTCAGGAAATCCAGATTCACTTACAAAATGTCAAAATGTACCTTCTCATCATGAAAATAACGCAACAAAAAAAAAAACGTTACGTATTGTTAACTACGAAGACTCAATTCCTTGTCGAAGAAGAAACAAACTGTCTATCAACTTACATACTAGGATTTTATATGAACCTATACAAACAGGAAGAGAGTAAAGAAGGAAAGATTTTTTTTTAAAAAAAAAAACAACCCACATAGCTCTTCAGTTACTTCCTATTTGAAACCCAAAAGGAGGCTAAAAAAAGCAAGGAACTAAAAGAAATCATGGAAGAGGAACCTGTGGGAAGCCTTAAAACATCAGTGGCTAGGCACCACTAACGGTTGATCATACCCGGGTGTGAGTAGCTACAGCTAGCACTAGTCTGATGGGATGCGAAACTTGATGTTGGGAGAAGAAGCTCAGCCTCCGGGAACGAGCCATTAGATGGCAAGTCCAACAGCAGATCCTGATCAGAGCTCTCATCAGGAAAGTAGCAGGACTCTAGTGTGATACGATGACCATCAGTCGACAGCAGACCAAACTGGCTTCTAGGAGTAAAGAATGAGTGATCACTTTCTAAAGGTTCGTTGGTTTCTAGACCGGACTTGGAGAGTGCTCTTTTGGAGACTCTGGTTGTGGTTTCCTTGCCTGTGTGAAACAGTTTCTTTAGGATACACATTATACCCAAACAGCTTCAGCTACCCAATAAATTTATCATTGACTTTGGTTTCTCATCACCAAAAATAACCAAGTAATGAGACAGAATACAAAGTAATGAAATGATGTTAGAAGATTAACCTGGCATGATTTTATTTTGTTCATGGAGTGGCCTCTGGGAACTTCCCAGATTTTTTGATAAGCTCAATTTACTTCCAGATGCAGTCGGAGTTTCTCTAGCATGATGATTGGATCTACTAACCTGAGACAGTTAGTTGAAAAAAGAGTAAGACTCCACCTTTTATTTGATTCCATGTAATTTTAGCACTGAACACATACCTGAAGCTTCCTGTATAATTCCAACCATTCTGACTTTGTCAAATTGGACAATGCAAGTTTCTTCAGAGCCTTGAAGTCTTCAGATTGAACTCCAGTGTGAGTGTTGCTGACAAGCCCTTCTGAAAGCAATTGCTGAAAATACGATACGTCCTCCTTGAAGAAATTGCTATCAAACATCTCCTGAAGGCTGGATTAGAATAAAATAAATAAATGTAAATGATCCCAATCACCTTCAATTCAAGTGTCAATGAGAAACAAATGTGAAGGCTAACCTTTGAGGAAACTGGGATGTATCAGAAGAAGGAAGGTATTTGAGCAGCTGTTGCTGCTCGTCAATCGTCAAATGCCCCAGTAGTACCTGAAAGTTGACCACATCCTGTGCAAAACAACAATTATGGGTTGAAACTGAATAGTCATTCCTACTCAAGAACTTTAAAACTCGAGAAGAACATGAGCAGTTAATGCTAAAGATTTTTTTTTACGACGAATCTCACAATAATGATTCCAGTTGAAAAGAATGATCATATGCCATTTTTGTTTCCATTTACTCGGTTGTGGGATAAATGCAGCTTACATTTAAGTCTACATAGCACAGAGGCGAATCGTGAGCCCAAAAGAGCTGCATCCTGTCATGGTTGAACTTATCCCTGCAATTGCAAACTGGTGTTCAGTAATTTGACAATTTCTTTCCGAATTTACAGCTCAAATGAATGATTATGTGAATTGATGGTTGCAAGGAATCAGTCTAAAAATGTTGGACAAAATAACAGCATCAAGCATAAAATTATACGATGTCCAAGAAAGTAACTCCTTCCCATTTACATACACTCCTAAGAGAAATACCTTTTGGCAGGTTCTTGGTGCATTGTTCTGCCTGTAAGATTCAAAACATTCTCACTTCCATGATGACAAATATTATCAACCTTGAAGTGATTATGTCGACAGACAGAGTCAGAACAAGAGTAGGTTTCGTTTCCTGCAGAAGATTTATTTTCAACTGAAAAAGAAGTTGCTTCAGATTCTTCTTCTCGAACCAGTGAGCTTGGATGCTTAATGAGCACACTTCCGTGCCCTATCTCCACTGATACCATCGGCACATCACTCTCAAAAAGCAAATCCTCCTCAGAGAACCCAGACACACAAGAGGATTCTTGTTCATGTAAAATAGCATGCAGATCCTTGATGAACTTCTCAACTGGGGATGACTTTGTGCGAGCAACACAGGTTCTCTTCTTTGATGGAACTTGCGACTCCCAAGCAACTGATTGAGCAGGACCTGTGAGTCATTTCAGTTAGGAAGTTGCTTACAGTTGCAGTCACTCAAGTTTTAACAAAGGTTTCCTTTACTCTGGACTATATGAGATATAAGCTATGTGTTTTTATCAAATATCTTCAAAGAAACGCCAAAACAAACATATTATAGGAATACTATAGAGCCTGTTTGGCAGCAATGTCATTCTACATTATCAGCCCTCGTTATTCCTTTTTGGCTCCTTGTAAGAAATCATCACACCTCAGTCTACAATATCAGGCACCTCCTTATATCAGATCACGCCAAACGAACCTTATGACTACTTTCTCTTATCTAGGACAATTCTAGAAAGTGAAATGACCCACCAAGTAGTAATTCCCAATCAACCCATCGCAACCCTTAGTATGGCATTCCTGTTCACTCTCTAATACCAATATTTATTCCTCTGGCAACAATAGTATGTGAGCTTCCAATGCTAGCCTTTACCTTAGTACGAACATATTAACATTCAGTGGATAGGCTAACCTGTCAAATCACTAGCATCAGCATTGTTGAAGTGAGCGCAACTCTCTGAGTTCGAGACAGCAGAGCCAGAACTTGACCTGTTGCTCGTGTCTTCATACGTCATTTTTAGGAAATCCTGGTTGTAGTCGGAAGCATGACTTTTGACCACAGGATTCTCATAACCTAGCTTTCTCTTCTTTAGCTTCCCATCTCTTTCTTTAAGTGGCAAGATCTTCACTTTGGAAACCTTGTGGTCCTCGTATTCATCTGCCGTGGCTCTGGCATGTAAAGGTGTATAATTAGTCAGGCTTCCCTTGGTTCTCCATCTTGATCCACATGCATTGCAAAGCACAGGCTTATCTGGAGGTCCATTACGCCAAAGCGGGGTACCTTTGACAACATTGAACAACCATCAACTTATCATGATAAAGCAGGCCATTACATGAGCAATATCTAGGATGAGAAAACAGAAAACGAGGATGAATTTCATCAAGAAGTTATTAGCATTAAGTCTTGTAAGATGGACCAATATTGTTAATATCCATATACGAGCCAAGAACCTGGAAGGATTCAATGCTTCTGAGACGCATGCAATATTAAGAATAGCCAGCTATCAGGATATCTACAAGTGCTAATCTATGTAAATAACTGCCTAACATTCTAATGTTATGAATCATTCCATTCAAGCTGAAGGAAACAGAGATGGCAACACTTCAGTCGTCCAATAACATGGTTTTTCAATCTGGCAACTGAAAGCGGCTACAACAATCATACACAAAAACACCCACAGAATCATTGACTATGAATTAGAAGCCATGACAAGGAAACCTATACTGAAGATCCTCTAGAGTTGTAGCCGAAAGAATTACCACTAAACAGGAATATGGAATACCAGTCATTGCCATTGACAAATAGGAAATAATGGCCACTTCAAGACAAGCAAGCCACACCTTAGACAAACATGGCTATGAAGGATAGATGGATGAATATGAAGTAACCAAGTTCAGGCTGGATCAAATTTCAGTATAGATGGAAGAATATGATTCACTTCCTGCTATGGAGAATAACCATAGCCTGAATATCATTTTGTTTTAAAAACAATACCCCCAGATGTTGGATGATGTATATTTTTAGGATGGAATCTGCAGTTCCTAATGTGAAACAACTAAGCATGGATAAGTAAGTTCAATTTCATAATGAGGAATCACCCAGAAGCCAAGAGCAAATGCAAATGTTTCAAATTGGGGATCCTATATTACTGAATTCTTGATAGATGAGCAAATGAATTTCCAGTTTGAAGGTTGAGCAAAAGGGAATTTCACAACAAGAGAAAATCCCATCACTTGAGTAAGAAAAATTCAAACCTCACAATCACAAGGGATTCCAACATTTCTAGATCAAACCACAAATAGGAGGTCTTATTTAACCATTTAAGAATCACTCTCTTGGCACAAACCACATGTTCTTCATTTAATTAGGTTTGCCCAAACCCAGAAACACGAAGCATCTTCAAAGGCATAACAACACGCAATCCAAGAAGTTGAAATTCAGCCATAGAAAATTATCAGAAAACAAGAAATGCAATTCAGGTAATAAAAGTTCCAAATGATTCAAAACAAATAGAACAAGAACTCACTTGTAACACCACAGTGACAGCAAGGTCCTTCCTTGCCCATCTTTTTTTTGACAAAACAGAGAAATTTTTAACACAAAAAGATTTCCTCTTCCACCCACTTATAACAAATAAAGAAACAGGTGTTCTTTACGATTTCCAGTCAAAATCCCCAGATAAAACAGTTATACAAAGGGGAATCAAAACCCAGAAACAAAAAAACCCAGAATCATTAGACCCATGAAAACCCAGTTTTTGCCTCACAAGTCTCAGCAAAATAGACTGGCAATCAACTCAAATTGAGGAGATTACAAATGGGTTCTTTCCGGAGACGAGAAACTGTACAATCCAATGGAAAGGGGAAGAGAGCAATGAAGGAATATTTCATACAAAATAGGGGATGGGGAAAGGCAAGGTTGAAATTTTAATTTAATTTATATATAAAAAAAAAAGAAGGAACAATGGAGAGGGCCTCAGAGGGGTGGCTTCTGTGTATTTGTAGCTTTGTATGACCTCTCCTCCCCTCACTCTGTATTGCAATGTGCAATTTGCAATTGACAATTGACAATGGTATTATATACCGGGTAAGTGACTCTCTTGCCATCAATTGATCATTTATTATTAAATCTTCCTATTTGCTACAATTTTGTTATTTGCTTGTTTTAACCATTTACTGTTATTTGGTATCCATATCTTCCTATTATATGTCAAGGAAAAAGATTAAGGGCAAAAGGGTAGTGAGGAAAAAGATTAAGGAGGCCAAAGGGTACTGAGGTTACTCCGTATTTCATAATTCAGATTGACTGTGGACAATATTTCTAGAAAGGAACATTACAACTAAACCAAGAGAAGAGCTACAAGAAAAGCAAATAGAATTCCATAATACATTGGACAGAAACAAGGTGAAATTTATTTCCCTCTTTTTTAATCTCGGTATGAAACAAGATACGGAGTATTATTTTAAAAAATGGTATTTATTCATGAGACTGAACATGACTAGGGTAATTTTGTGTCCCGTCCCGCATATTTTTTTACGGGACGGAATTGACATTTTTTTTTTCAAATCCTGTCGGGTCTTATCCCTCACGGGACGGGATTGGAACGAGACAGGATTTATCACTCGTAAAAAAAGATTTAAAAACAATTCAATTAACTCCAAAAATATCAACTAACAAATGTGACGAAACGAGACAGGATTTATCATCGCGAGTTTCGACCTTCGTTCTCTAGTTTGTTCGTGGTGTTTATGTCTTTGTTGTTTAGTCTTGTAATTTTCGGTTCTTTTCATAACGGTTTGTCCGTTACCGTTCTTCGGCCTCTCGTCTCACCGAGCTTGTCCGGTGAGTCGAATTTTTTCCAGTTCAAAAAAAAAAAAAAAAAAAAGTCCTACATAATTCCATTACAAATTAAACTTAGAATACATAGTAGCAAGTACCCTAAAATTGGATGTTTTCCTCCGAACTATAAGTTGTTTTTCAAATTTTTTTAGCAAGCCAACAGTAGTAGTTTGTATTAAAATTCTTATTCGTTATATGTTTTTAATCTTGTATTATTATTTTAAAATTTAAATTTTGGTTTTAAATAAATGTTAAGGTTTATAAATATATTCTTAGATGTTTTTATTAATTTTAATTATATATAAATATATATAATTATTTATATATATGCGGGATGCGAACTCTTCATCTCGCGTCCCGTCCCGCGTAATTTTTACGGGAAGGGATTAATTTTTTTTTTCTAAATCCCACCAGGATCGGGACTGGATTTGCGGGATTTGTGCCCACCCCTAGTATTTATATTCTATCTCCCAAAAGTGTAGAATGAAAATACTATTTTGAAAATATTTTTAAATTTTAATTAGTTTCTCTTTTCTTTTAATTAGATTTCTAGGGTTCCTCGAGATCAAAAATTTGATGTCTTTGGGTGATGGTATAACCGAGGTTTACCCTATATCTAAATTCTCGCCTTGTATAAAAAAAAATTAGATTCCTAGTGTCCATTATTTTTTTTGGTAGGGAATCTTTTTTAAGTTAGGTTTTTATCCTATATCGTAAGGGTATATAATAGAAAGACCAAAAAATAATTAGTTTATAAGATAAACATTAGATTTAGTCAAACTAAAGACATGCATATGAATTTTGAAGGTTGCAACTTTTTTTTGACTAAGTAATAATTTGAGATCATACATATCTGAATCTTGAAGGCTCATAAGTCGACAGACGGAAAACCGTCAAATCATATAACATAAAACATAAGAGGTGCAAAACTACAAGCGAAAACGCACTCTACAAAGACGAATCTAGGCAAACCTAATCTAGCAAGTTGGAGGCATAGATTACGGACGAAACCAAGCACCATCATGACACAGCACCGTTGGCTAGCGATACATCAGAAAACCTTGTGGGCAATAAAGACGAACCTCTGAGAAGCTCTTTCCCGATCACGGAGTTGCCCCATACCCACCACCTCGATCCCAACCAAATTCGACTCCGACTGCACGCTAGAA